>CM069551.1:15980000-17208750 GCA_035773235.1 Eospalax fontanierii
ATTACTTTACAGTGCTCTTGAATGTCATAATAAAATTTCTCTGTGCAAGTCCAGACAGAAGCTTTGGATGCCAGCAGGTAGAAGAGGAATTATTTCCCTCTGGATCTGTCACGTCATAGGGGCACAGCAGCCCTGTGGGTAGCTAGTAAGATAAAATACGTGATTTGCTTTTTCTTTTGATGATCCCAAAAGTCTATGCTCCAGTCTTGCCATCACAAAACATCACAACTCAAATGACAATGGACATCTCAAAGATTTCCAGAGACTAACTTTCTGAGATAATCTTTGGATTTAACCATATCCACAACTAAGGATTTTATACATAGATATAGATAGATAGATAGATAGACAGACAGACAGACATTGCCTGACAGATAGATGATAGATAGATCTGCCTCCGCTCCTCATTTTAAGAGAAAAAAGAATATTTAGGTCCCCAAATACTCCTCAGGATAAGAGTACTTCTCTGGACTCGGACGAACCTCTAAGCAGAGGTAAAACCACATCTCCCAGTTATTCTGAACCTCGTGGTTCTGTTCAGATCTACCCTTCTTTACTCTCTCTTCTCCTGAAATTCACCAAATTCTTGACTATTCCATGCTGTTTTCATACAGTCACTTTAATACTTGCTATGAGAACTTCACACGGCTATTGGATTATTTTCTTTCTACTATCTGCACTCCACAGGGGTAGAATGCACCCTATAATTATTATTCCTTAGCCCTAACCATCCTGTGACAGCCGAGCAATAAAAATTATTTCCCAGTGGTACCTGAAGCACAATGATAGGTTTGGGAAGCATATTAAAGTCCCAATATGAAAAACTACATGCGTATGTTTCGAAAGATATTATTCTAGATTTAATTTTTCAGATGTCAAAAGTCCTACGTAGAAGACTGGCAGCGTGTTTGACCTCCTGACTTGTTTTCACTCTTTCAGTTTTTCTTCATGGCCAGGATCGAGTCCCTTAGTGACAGCACTGGGGACTTAAAGATTCCTCTGCTTATAAAGCACAGGCATTAAGTACATCTGAGCCACATGTGCTATGTATTATAGATCTACTTGTAAGAGTCATGGCAAATTCTGTTCTCAAATAACCACTCAGTTTTCTTGCCCTGGTTAGCTTTCCACTGCTGTGCTACAACACTGACCAAAAGCAAGGAACGGGTTTATTTCAGCTGGCGGTATACACAGTCTTTCACCAAGAGAAGCCAAAGCAGGAACCTGGAGGCAGGAGCTGAAGCACAGACCACGGAAGAATACGGCTCAATGGCTTGCTCTCTGACCTGTGCTCAGCCTGCCTTCTTATAAAACCACCTGCACAGGATGGCACCACTCACAGTAGCCTGGGCCCTCCCACATCACTCAACAGTCAAGAAAATGTCTTACAGACATGCCTACAAGCCAGTCCACTAAAGGAAATTCCCCCACTGAAGTTCCCTATTCCCAGGTGTGTGACCCTGACAACCAAAGCCAACAGGACATTTCTCTTCCATACGTCAAGACCTGAAACAGATTTGAAACATCTGACTACAACTGCACTTGGAATTTCTTAGCGTTAGTTAACGGGTTATTTCTTGAAATTGTTTTGAGTCAGGGGTCACTTTACACTCCAGGCTGACTTGGAACTCTCCATCTTCCTGCCTAGCCTCCTGAGTGCTGGGATTACTGGCATGCACCACCATATCCAGCTATGTTATTTAAATTCTCCACAGGACTTATAATCATTACAGATTCATATGAGGAGTTTAATGAATGATGTTACATAAAGGAAATACTGCTCCCTTTCTTTTAAGTCCTTAAACTTTCTAAAGGGATTAATATGATATACATCTCCAAACTGGAGACTTCCATGGGCTGAGCATGGGGGCAATGGAAGGAGAGGAAGGAAAGAAGAACACGAGAGGAGGCATACCTGTAGCACTCAGAAGGCAGAGGCAGGGGAGAGGAGAAGTGAGCGCAAGCTCTGAAACTGACTTTGGCATGCAGATGCCAAAGGGAATAGATCACTTCCAGGGAAAAGCTCTGAGAGGTAAGTGGGCGTTGGAAATATGGCATAGGTTACGTTTTCTAATGGGTTATATTCATTACTGTCCGATGTGATAAGGATCCAGGCCATCAGCAGCCAGAGACCTCCCCCAGCTGTGGGAACATCACTGTAGACCCATGCAGACACCCCTAACAACTGCCGCTGTGTCCCAGGTTTAAACACGCAAGGCTTCCCCTAAATTAGTACTGTGTCCATGGGATCAGAAGCAAGCCCAGCTCCCAGAGTCCTGAGAGAGCCCTTTAATGCAGATACATCTTTCATCAATGAGAATTCTGAAATGGCACTTGGGAGCCAGAGGAGGAGGATCAGTTAAGGGCAGCCTCTGCTACATAGCAGGTTCTAAGCTCGACTGACAGGATACCCATCTGGTTTAAACGAGAAAAAGAGAGAGAGAGAGAGAGAGAGAGAGAGAGAGAACAACTCAGAACAAACTTCAAACTTCTTGTTCCTGGGTCTTTTCCTATTGCCTTCCAGGGCTTTACAACCCTCAAGTCATGTACAAGGGACTTCAAGAGAACAGCACTTTCACAGACTGACGGTCTACACAGCAGTTCCACTCCATTTTTTTCCTTTCCTTTACAAAGATTTCAATCATCCGTCTCTTCGGAGGCGAGGGAGGTCACTGACAGTCACGGGGTAGGAAAGAACCTATTTGGTTTCCCCCAATTCCGCAGGACTTAAATCTCTGAGCATAGATCACTGAGGGCCTCTTTAGTCGCTAAGAAAAAGTTTACTGAGCAGGTCACCCAGGCACTGGTCAAGAACAGCAGCCACCTTGCTTTGTCCAAATAGCCAGCTTGTATTAAGGAAGTGCCAATACCCAAGCTTCAAGTGAATGGGAAAGCAGCATCTGAAAAATAAAGCCAATCCCATACACCAAAAAGCAGCCTGAAATACACACAACCTTGAACAGCTTGGGCAGCTCAGCCTGCATTCTGGAAGTGGGTGTGGCCAGGCTCAGCCCTTGGATTGGGTAGTAAGACTTTTCCAAGGGGTAAAGGATTCAGGATCCCCACCCCAGAGCATAACAGACCAGAATCACCCCAAATCCTAAAGGGAAAATGACTCCAAGGAGGGCCCCTCTCCCAGATTCATTCGTATCAGTGTCCCAGGGAGTTCAGAAAGTACAGCTGATGCAGCACCACTCAGATTGCTAAATCCTAACTTGGCCAGGGACACAGAAAAGCGAAGTGGTCAAAGTGATGCCTCCTTCGGGGTTCAAGACCTACAAAACATGGGGAGTAAAATGGGCTGTTCTGCTGTCCTGGGGGGAACCAGGGTCCCTTGATTCTGAAGACTGTCGCCACCAGCGGCAGCCAGATCGTTGTAAAGCTGAGGGCTTTAGTGTACTTATTTGTTTAGCCCTCAGGGTGACTTTAAGGGCTATCATCATCCTGATATTACTGATAAAGAATGGGAAACCAGGACCAGGGAGATGGCTCACCGAGTACAGCGGCATAAGCACGAGGACATGAGTTCAAATCCCCAGCACTCAAGTAAAAAGCTGGGCATGGCTGTAAGCATCTATAGCCCCAGCACTGGGGAAGCAAGGGAAGATCCCAGGGCTCGCTGATCAGCTGGTCTAGCCTCACTGGTGAGCTCCAGGTTCAGCGAGAGACCCTGTCTCAGAAAACAAGATGGAGAAGTGATTGAGGAAAAGGTTCAGAGGTCACCCTCTGGTCTCCACAGATTCATGCAGTGTGCCCTCCCCCACACATGTGCACATGCATGAACATATATGCACGCGCGCACACGCACAGATGTAAACCTAGAGACTAGAGACATTAACTAACGTGAGTTATTCAGCAGTGGACACACTGAGCCTTCTCCATCTGCCTCCTGCTTTTCCCTTCCTGAAAGTCTGGAAGAATACAGTGAGGTCAGGCAAGGGCCATCCATGTGCCTGTGGAGACCCGGCCACACTGCCCAGCCCTCATCCTGCTGAAAGGGGAACTGCCTTCCCTCTCCCCAGATCTGGCTTCTCAGAGCCGCCCCCCTCACTTGGCTGAGAACACCTCTGCTAGATGCCCTACACTGATTCTGTTGAAAGAAAATTCAAGCAGGGCCACACGCTATGGACAAACCTCAGATGAACCCTAGAAGGTAAAGAATAAAGCCAGAAAGAAACGCGCTCCCTTACTGTATGTAGTTTTTGTGCCACGCCCAGGAAGCGGCTGCCGCAGTTAGAAACATGGAACTCCAGGGAGTTTTTGTTCACATTTCAGGATTTCTGTCAGGCTTTAAACATGAAAACAAGGTTTTGTTTTCATATCTAATTTGCTTCTTTGAAACTGGTCTTTTTGAAGTTAAAAAAAAAAAGAAGATACATTAAAAAATGGTACTCAAAACCATTCAATAAAAAACGTTTTTCTTTTCGTTTCCCTAGCTTTCAAGGACAGATATTTCTTTCTCCTGGAGTATGTTGACAGCCACTGAGGTGACTAACGCACCTAGTGTATCTTAGTGAGAAGCTATTTTTAAAGTCATTTGGCTTAGAAAACTCCAATCACGATAATTTCATGGGAATTCTCAGTACACAAATTAAACGTTTTAAATTACTCTGCAAGGATCTGAGAGTTCAAACACTCTTCATTTAAAAATACCTGCGTTGATGCATATTTATCAGGTGTCTTTAAGGTCTGCCTCTGATAGAAAACCATGCCCTCGGTTTCCTGGTGACTGTGGCCGCCGGGGTCAGTGACAGGATTCAAACGACAGAGCAGGGCCCAGGACGCTCTATGCTAGTCTCTCCTGGCTGCCACAGCTACTTTTTGGATTTGGAAATTCCATCTACTTTGTCTTAGTGGGCTTCCTCGTGTCAAAAGAGGGAAAACTCCCACCTCACAGCACTGTTTCCTGGTCAAAATAAACAGCCCAGGTGAGCGATTAGTAAGCCATGGGCTTTATATAACACAACGCCGTACTAAAATTGCAAGCCAGACACAGTGTCCGGGCATCTTGAGAAAAACCACAGAAGGAATCTGACGTGCAAAGTTATCAAGTTATAAACCCGGCTGTCTGAGCTTTCCAGATCATGACCTTGGGCCGGTCCAGCCTGACTTCTCTCTTTGAGAAAGGTGAACGGAGCACATGAGGAGCGGACAACATGCGAAGGCTTCTAACAGGGCGTGTACACAGGAGGGTTCAGTAAGTGGCACCTATTTTACTTTGAAGAATTCAAGACAAGCACACACACCGCCCCCACAACGCTAACTCTGAACAGCTGAGCACTGTTTTTGGCTCACCACAGTATATCCTTTACTACAGACCCAAATATACTTCCGCCACCGCCAAGGTCCAGGCCTTAGCCACTTGAGACTGCCCGAATTAAGGCTGTATTTGCTGTATGCCCAGGTCCTGCCTTAGAAGGTGATTTCAGGGAGCTTAGGAGCGACTTCCATTAACAAATAAAGGCCGTCCTACCCACGGTGTCCACTCCAAGGTCCTAACCTGCTTTTCACAGGATGAACGGTTTCACTTTTACACAGAGACGGGGTGAAGCCTGGGGAATGGGTACACGGCCTGCCCTGTCTCTGAGGATGTGCAAGATGAGCACATGGCCTCCCCAGCCCCAGCGGCGGCGGAGAGTCAGAGCCCCGAGGGTGCGGGGAGCAGCACGCGGGAAAAGGCCTGAAGCCTCTGCGGGTCCGCCCTGGCCCGGGAAGCCCGAGTGGTTAGGGGTGCAGGGGGTGCGGGCGCATGCAGCCGGTTAGTGTCCACTCCGCCATGCGGCTCGGCCTGCCCGCCTGGGCCCGGCAGACCGATGCTTACAATGATGCCCGCCCAGAACGGAGTGTCTCGGACCGGCAGCGAGGGGCTGACGCTCGCCATGAGGAAGCCCAGCACGGTCACCGCGATGCCCAGCGCCAGCTGCAGCAGCGCCAGCAGCAGCGGGAAGCGGCAGCCACAGCACGTCCGCGCCTCCTCGTCCCCGCGCTCCGGGGCGCCGGGGCCCGGCCTGCGCGCCATGGCGGGGCGCGCGGTGCAGACGGGGCGCGCGTGGAGACGGGGCGCGGTGCAGACGGGGCGCGTGGAGACGGGGCGCGCGTGCAGACGGGGCGCGCGGCGGCGGCCGCACCGGGTCTGGCCGGGCTGGGCCTGGCCGGCTCTGCGGGGACCGAGGCTGAACAAATAAGGAAAACCCGCGGGCCGGCCGAGGGGGCCCCGAGGGGGGTCGCCAACTGCCAACGCGGGGGCACCGGCGCCGAAGGCCCGGGTGTGGGGCGGGCAAGCTTGGGGTCCTTTCCGCGCTCACAACCGCGGAACTTCTTGGCTCTTTTTGTTTGTTTGTTTCCGGGGAGGTGAGATGCGAGGTGATGAATGTTGAAATCATTTGAGGTTAATTAATAGATAAGTGAATCCCAAATGGGCTCCGCCGCACTACAAGCTGTGAAATCCGTGTCAAAAGTTAGTGTCATTTTCCAGCAGGACCTTACTCATTTCTCTAAGTCTGTAATCCAACTGGGGAGGGAGGAGAGGGACGGAGGGGGAGGGAGGAAGGGTCAGAGGAGGGAAGGGAGGGACGGAAGCGGGGAGGGAGGGACAGAGGGGAGATGGTTTGGCTGTTAAGAGTGCTTGCTGAGAACCAAGTTCCTTTCCCAGCACTCAGGTCTCAAGGCTCAAAACTACTTGTCACTCCAGCTCTGGGTGCTCCAAGGCTTCTGCCTTTACAGGCACCTGCGAATAACGACACACTGACACACATACATAACTAAAAATGAAGATAGACCTTTACATTTTTATTCTCAAAAAGTCAGAAGAAACCAAAAGAAAAGAAAAAAGACTTTTTTTTTCTCATTGAGATGCTTGCCTTTAAACACAGATGGCGCAGCAGGTAAAAGCACTTGCCACATAAGCCTGATAACTCGTGTTTGAGCCCCAGAACTCACAGCGCAGAAAGGTAACTAACTCCTGAAAGTTGAACCTCTGGCCCCTGTACATGTGACCTACACACCACACACTAATAATAACAATTAAATAAATGAAAAATAAAATAATTGTTTATAGAGATGCTGAGCTAATTGTGACACCTTTTACCTATGTTTGTTTTGAAAAGCTTTGTTTTTTGTTTGAGATAGTTTCATGCAGCCCAGGCTGTGTTCGAACTTGCTAATGTAGCCACAGAGATGGCCTTGAATTCTTAATCCTCCTGCCTCCACCTCCCCAATGCTGGGACTGTCCTTGTGTACCACCACACCTAGCTGCTGTTTTAGAAGCTAGTAAAACAGAGTATTGGAGTCCCCAACCAGTCTTCACACATTTGTATAACAGTGTCTAGGGGTGATGATTACTCTGGAGATGGGCAGTTCAACCTAGTCAACATTTAAGGCCTATATTTAGCACCTGCAAACGGTTACAACAGATAACAATAGATCTGGCTCCAGCCAGAAGTTGCAGAACAGTCAATAAAGCTGATTATTCTCATTCTTTTGTCCGTCCTAGAAGTAGCATTTAGAAGATATCAGCTTGCATACTAAGAAATGGTCACATCCCTTCGGGAGAGTTAGGCCTTATTTATATGGTCATCTTGACATTGAGAACCTGTGTTCAGAAAGGAAAGAGGTTAGGGAAATCAGTCATGCCTGTTTCTAGGTTGCCTGCGATCCGCTGAGTATCTTCCTGCTGCTCCCTCCAAACTGCAAACTAATCGTGAGCAGTTCTTCTAAACTGCCAGGTCCCCGAAAAGGTACGTGTTTAACGAACCCCTGTCTTTTTACATCTTGCTTCTAGACTAGCGAGAAAAACACAGTCCATAGATCCAAGTTAGTAACACGATGTCAGAGACAAACCGCACATCCCGTTTCCATCCTGGATGGCCAGACAAGTGCTCCTGTTCCCCAAAGACACAGCACAGCCAAGGAAGGTCATCCTCAGCTTTGGAGCCACTGAACCATCAGCATTTTAGTGTGAACTTACTAGATACCCATTGACTAAGAACAGCTCAAGAGACAAATTACAACCCTTGGTTTTTCTGTGTTAATCGCACAAACATTACAGTAAACCAGCTGACAAACTGTCATTGGTTATTCCTTCTTATTAATAATGTAGCTCCAGCTGGGTCTGGTAGCACAGGCCTGTATTTCAGCCACTCCAAAGGCAGAGGAGGATACTATTGAAAGTTCAAGGTCAGCCTGGGCCACTTAGTGAGACCCTGTCTTAAAATAAAAAGGGAAAAGAGGTCTAGGAATATAGCTCAGAGGTAGAACACTTGCCTAGCATAAGCAAGGCCCTTAGTTTAATCCCTAGTAATGTGCTCGTGCACACACACACACACACACACACACACACACACGCCAGCACAGCTACCGATTGCTGAGTAGCTTGTTCTGTAATTAGCATGTGCTCACACTTGTGCCTAACTAGTCTCTAAACACCACCATATCCTTTCCAGTATGGATGATGAAAAGGTCAGAATTATTAACTAGACTGTGATGTCGCCCCCTCCGCACCCCCAGTTATAAATGAAGGGCGGGAGACGAGGGGCAAACTCTGGAGTCTTTGGCCTTGTGAATTACTTTTAGTAGATGCTTCTTCAGTGTGTATGCAACAAATAGTAAGTTATTAAACCTGCACCAGGAGCACTGTTTCTGTCATCAGGGAGTCACTGCCTTACAAAAATACTTTAACTCACAGCCGTGGTCTATGTTACAGCTGACTACTGTGGTTTAGATAAACATTCCTCAGACGCCTGGGGGTTAGATGCTTGGTTCTCAGCTTCACACGGTTAGAAAGCCGTGAGACGCTCAGGATGCTGGAGCTAACGCTCTTCATCGTAGGACAGAGGTCTCTTCCCTTTGCTCCTTCATGTCTGTGCTCCGAGATGAACCTGCCTCTCTGCTGGGACAACAAACAGTGGGGTCAGTCAGCCGTACAAACTGGAACCTCCAAAACTGTGAGCCAACATAAACCTTTTCTCTTTGCCAAGTTAAATTCTCTTGGGTACTTGTTACAATAATGGAAAGCTGACTAGCAATGGAGATCACTATTCCTATTATTATTAATCTATAACAACATATATGCAGTATTTGTTGACTATATGACTAGGCTGTCATTTAGTTTGGATAAGAATGGTCCTGCTTTCCTTGAAAAATGTAATCTAGCTATATGTAAGAAAAGTTCAACAAGCTAACAGAGCTGGATGTGGTAGTGCATGCTTGTAACCCTAGCACTCAAGGGGCCAAGGCAGGAGAATCATGAGTCTAAGGCTATCCTGAGCTCTCTAAGAGCCTGTCTCAGGAAACCAGAACCAAAAAATTCCAAAGATATGGGCCAGGGAGATGGCTCAGTGGGTAAAAGCACTTGCCATGCAAGCCTGGCGACCTGAGCTCAATGCCCAGAACCCATGTAAAAAGCCCTTTGTGGAGATGCACATCTGTAATCCCAGCAGTCCTACAGAGATGGAAGCTAGAGACAGGAACATCAGCCAGAAACTCATGGGCCAGCTAGCCTGGAGTCCACAGCGTAGCAGAAGCAAGAGAGACCTGGTGAATGGCAAGCACTAACTCCTGAAAGTTGTCCTCTGACGCCACACATGCACTTTGTCATATGTACAGTACACACACACACACAAAATCTCAAAGATAACAGTATATTCCAGTAGATTTGCCTTCTAAGTTGGAGACCAAGAAAAGTCTAAAGTTGGACAGAACTGGTCTGTCCTGATCCACAGGAGACATGTCCCAAGACCCACTGGACACCCAAAGCCAAGAATGACACTACACTCTAGAAAGCCCATGCTTTTGCTATGTATTTCCAGGGTGGAGTCCAATTTATAAATCAGGTACAGATATAAACTAATAATAAAAAACTAACAATAAATCAGAATAATGCTAAGAATATACTGTAATCAGAGATCCTTATGAATTGTGGCTGGGGGCAAGGCTCAATGATAAAGTGCTTTGCGAGCTTATGGGAAGGCCTAGGATCAACCCCAAGCACCACCAAAACCAAACCAAACAGCAAAACCCCCTTAAATAAGCAACTTGTGAATTGTTTCTTTCTGGAATTCTCCATTTAATATTTTTAGATACAAAACCATGAATTAAGGAAATGCCTGTGTACTGATATAATAAACACTTTTAATTACAAATAAAACCACAGTAATGATCCACCTCCCAGGTGAGTTGTGATCCTTCTGTATTCTGATTACAGCCACCTCGCTGAAGCTCGGCTTGCAGTAACCTGAAGGACATGAGTTTAGCATACCTCACACAGGCTCAGATTTCCAAGTGGGGCAAGTCTGTGCTTTAGGGGCCTGGGCTTTGGCAGTATCAGATTAAGTGCTGGGAGGGGCATTTTCTCTTAAATGATCCAGGGATCACAGAAGATGAGAGATGTCAGATGTCAGGGCTGGAGTGAGACTCACTTGTCATGGGGTGGGGGGCGCAGCTGAGAAAACTTCTCTTTAGCTTGTACTTGTAGGTACTCCCAAATCACCATTTCTAGCTCATGTGATTTAACAAAAATGGACCAGGATTCTTTAGTATTCATGAATCACGATGCCACTATTTTATAGGTTTTTCAGGTATTTGTGCTCTGGGGACTTGGTAAATAGAAACAAAGCTTAGAGTCTCTTGGTTGCTGTCCTGACTAAATTGTCAATTAGAACTTGCCAGAGTATTTAACATATAGTTGTTTTGTGGATGTGTGGGGGAAGGGACAAAAGAAAACAGAGTTCCTTTGTCTTTGCAGACGAGTAGGGACGAAATTCAGCACAGCTTCTTTGTAGCCTGTCCCAAACTTACTAGTTGAAGTATTTTTGTTTCCTAGTTTTGGAACGGAAAAGAAAATAACTCTTTAAAAGTTGTGTCATCTTAGGTGGGGCATGGTGGCACACACCTTTAATCCCAGCACTCTGAGGCAGAGACAGGAGAATCTGTATGAGACTGAGGCCAGCCTGGTCTACATAGTGAGTTCCATGCCAGCTGGGGCTTCAGGGAGACCTTGTCTCAAAAAGGCAAGCCAACAAACAAAACAAACAAACAAACACTCATGTTAAAAGTTGCGACAGTCACAAAACATCTTAAGAGAATCCGATTAGAATTATCTCTAAACTGAGATATTTCTGAAAATATTTTAGATTGGTCAAAAGCAAAAAGGTATGTCATAGAGAAATTCTTTATTTCCAACATTTGAATAAAGTCTCTTTGATGTGGAGTTAAATATATCTAAAACATAACCAGAATTTAAAGGGGCTCAGAGAGCAGTGTAGAGAGTAGCTGAGACTCAGCTGCCACATGCATCTTCTTTGCTCCCGAATGTGTTGCTGCCTCCACATCCAGAATTGCTCTAGAAATACTGAAGACTCCCTGGGGCTGGAGAGATGGCTCAGGGGTTAAGAGCACTGGCTGCTTTTACAGAGATCCAGGTTGGTTTCCTAGCACCCACATGACAGTTCCAGGGGACTGGATGCCCTCTTCCGGTCTCCAGAGTTATTGCATGCAAGGGGTGCACATACACACAGGCAAAACGCTCATACATGTAAAGTAAGAATACATAAATATAAAAAAGAAACTCCTGTAGGTTCTCATTTTATTTCTGTAGTTTAAATTTGAAATGGATCTTTTGATCTAATTTTTTGCTCAAACAAATTGATTCATTTATATTTTTATTTTACTTATTATTTTTATTCTATATATAGAAGTGTATTTCCTGCATGTGGGTTAAGTGCACCTGTGTCATGCAACGCTCATGGAGTCAGAAGCAGGCATTAGATTCCCCTGGAACTGTAGTAACAGAGGGCTGTTAGCCCATGTGAGTGCTGGGAATTGAATCTGGGTCCTCTGCAAGAGCAGCTTAACTGCCAAGCCATCTCTTTGGCCCCAATTTGTTTATTTTTTTTCAAAAAATTGTATCTATTATATCTTATGAGCATGAGTGTATTGCCTGCATGTATGTAAGTACACCTGTGTCATGCAATGCCCACAGAGGTCAGAAGAGGGTGTCAGATCCCCTGGAACTGGAGTTATAGACAATTGTTAGCCACCATTTAGGTGCTAGGAATTGAACCCGGGTCCTCTTCAAGAACAGCCAGTGCTCTTAGCCACTGAGCCATCTCTCCAGCCCCTAGTCCCCTTTTACGAAAAGTTAAGCTGAAGACGCCCCAGAGCTTGTCTGTTCTTGGTAAGCGGTGCTCTTAATGGCAGAGCCCACTCTCCAGACCCCTGATTTGTTTATATTTTCGCATGGTAGTCTGTAATTTTTTAGTTACCTGTCCAATAAGCCATGCATTCTTATGATCAATGGAGAGCTTGTGACTTTCTCATCCTATAGAAGTCTACAGATCTAGCAGTCAAGGCATCACGTTCTACCTGTTCACACGACGGAACTCACATTTGCCACATCAGAACTTCCAAGCATGTAACATCGTGCGCGTAATTTTGCTGTTTCTCTTTCACCTGGTGAAGTAGAAATCACCAAATTTTATTCTGAGTTAAGAAATACTAGAAAAAAAGAACAGTTAAATCTTAGGCTAGTCTACAGTAGAACACTACGTTTGGATAAGAAAAGGAATACATTACTGATTGTTAATGATGTCGGTGACTCTCACCAGGTCTGTGCTGAATGAAAGAAACTGGGTACAAAATGGCTTTAGAATTCCACTTACATGTCATTTAACGGGCACAGAGCAGCCATGGGTTTAAAAAGTGATGTGCAGTGGGAACAGATGGACTAGAAATGTCCAAAGGGACTTCCTGGGCAGAGGAAGTAAGTCTTCTACATCTTGAGGGGTCACATGGATATAGAGAGTTGTCAGAACTGATTGAACCACATTTAAGAGCTGTGTAAGATTTGTATGTAGCAACATCTCACTTTTTTTATACAGGAGGTTGCTGGATAGCCAGTAAAGGAAATGAGAGTGGGTTGGTTGGTAAATCTATGTTATCTTACTAAACTCTCCATCACACGCTCTGGCTCCTCTGTTTTCAAGCTGTCTGCTGCGTGTGGCTTTATCATAAAACGATCTAATGCATAGACTGGTTTGAAGTAACAACAAATACTTATTATTTCATGGTTTTGCCAGTGAAATATTCAAACAATGCTCCGAAGGGACGGGTTGTTTCTTCCTGCTCTCGGGAGTTCTAGAATCATCTGAAGACCATCTGCAGGGAGAGACTGTTTACAAGGGGGCTCATTCACCCACTTGGTTGCACAGTCTCTCTCCATGGCTTCTTAAGTGTCCCATCAATATGTCTGCTGGCTTCCACCGGAAATACAGTAGAGACCTCGGCAGCATGGCACAGAGCAGTCCTCTGCAGGGTACACCCACAGAAATCACTCAGTACCACAGGAACCACACTGAGTCTTCAAAAATGAGTCATTATGTCTAGTCCCACAGTCAGGAGGGAAGAATCAAGATCAGTCCCTTGAAGGGAATCCTATCAGAGACTCACAGAGTATCACAGAATCATTAAAATCACCACATCCTCCTTCGTGAACATGAATTACCAGCTTTATGGACTGAAATTCCTTTGCTGATCTCCTAGTGGTATTTCCCAGTAAAGGAACCTGTGAAGATGCTTTTCCCTGAAGGGAAAGAGCAGAACAAATAACCTGTGTCTACAGGAACAGGGCGAAGGGTGGACAGCTGAAGAAAACGTGTCTGTTGTGGTTTGGAGCTTAGATGTCCCTCAAAGTTCCATGTGCCATGGTCACGAGCCTCAGACTCTGTCTAGGAAGTGGAGGGGCCTTTATGAATGGGGACTCAACGGAGGGAGTCTTGTCACCTGGGCATGCCTTTGAGTGGACATCAGGACCCTCCCCTTCCTCTTTCTCAGATGCGAGCTGAGCTCCTTTTCAACCACACAATTGTACCAAGACATGCAAGGCACACTGGGCCATCACAGACCCAAAGTGACAGGGGATGGACGCCTCTGACAACCCTGAGCCAAAATAAACCTTTCCGCCTTTTAGGTTGGTTTTCTTGGGTATTTTATCAAACACATGGTGATTTTTCCTTGTTCTGTTTAACTTAATTTAATTTAATCATTTCAGGAAGATACTCTGGTGTGCTTGATTGCTGAGGAAGAAGGTGATTAAGGTGGGGGTTGCCTGACCAGTTGCCTGAGGTGGGAGAAATCCCAGGAAAGGAAGGTCCCTCGCAGGCTGAGGTAGGAGGGAGGATCCTAAGACTTGGCCGAATGTGGTCAAGCCTGCAGGAGTAGCAGAAAGGCTGTTCATCAAGTTCTCGCCTTTTGAGTTCATCTAGAATATTTCTACAATGAATGCACTATCAGTAGTTTCTTCTAAATAATACAGACTTTCGACCCAAAACCATTCTATTTCTATGCCTAGCCTACAGTACATTTATTGTAGATACTGTGTTTCTAATTAAGTGTGGATATAACAATATCATCTGAAAATTTTCTCTGAAAACTTAAACCCCATTATTAGTAATAATAGCAATAATTCCTGAGAGGTGTGTCTGTTAGTAGAGACTGGACACAATCTTATACAGCATCTATTTCAATCTGACCAAAGTGCTGTTGAGTGGGAATTTCTCCACAATGGTTAAGTGGCTTGCTCCAGGTTGCTTTTTCTTTTAAACCTGGTTCTTTTTGCACTAAATTCAATGCTCTTTCTTTGAAAGATCTGTGGCTTTGATTGTACAGATTCTGTCACATGTGCACAAATATGGTCATACATGTTAAGGGAACGTAGTGCTTGTGCACAGATTTCTCTGCCATTATACCACAGTACTGAGACCAACTGCAATGCAGACTCCTTTCCCTGAGCCCCACAAGGCAGAAACCATGCACTCTTAGTCATATTGGGTTCCATAATAACCAGCTCAGGGCTGAAAACATTGTATATTTTTTAGATTCCTTTCTGTGTATGTGTGTGCATGTTCATGTGTATGTGTGGGCACGTGTGGGTACACGCACGTACAACAGACTTCAACGTCAGGGGGTCTACCTCAGTCGCTCTCCATCTCATTTTTCAGTCAGGGTCTCTCACTGAACCTGGAGATTGCCAGTTCAACTATGCCGGCTGGTCTTAAACCCCACGTTCCTCCTGTTCCAGACTCTCCAGGGTTGGGGTTACAGACATTACCATCATGTCTGGCTTTTTGTGTAGGTGCTGGGGCTTAAACTTAGGTCCTCATGCTTGTGTGGCAAACATTTTTACCAACCAAGTCATCTCCCCATATATTTTATTATATTTATAGATATATTTTATTTTTATTTTAGATGTATAAGTGTATTGCTTACATGTATGTAACTGTACCCATGTCATGCAGTGCCTGTGGAGGTCAGAAGAGGCATTGAATTCCCTTGGAACTGGAGTTAAGGATGGCTGTTAGGTGCCATGTGGGTGCTGGGAACCTGGGTCCTTTGCAAGAGTAGCCAGTGCTCTTAACCACTGAGCCACCTCTCCAGTCCCTAGATATTTTTTTTTAATTTTATGTGTACAAGTGTTTTGTCTGCTTGTATGCAACTGTACCATAGGCTAATGGAGGCCAGAAGAGGGTGTCAGATCCCCTTGATCTAGAGTTATGGACAGTTATCTGCTATGTAGGTTCTGGGAACCAAACTCAGGTCCTCTGCAAGAACATCTAGTACTCTTCACCACTGAGTCATCTCAACAACCCCTAAAAATACATTTATAAATAGCAATCTGGACTCTGTTATCTTGAATATAAGCATTTCCTGACAATCTTTGAATTGCCTGTTTTATTTGCTATCATTAAGAATTTCTCAGTCAATGCACTCTGGATGAATGACAATCAGGTTTTCAAAGCAGTCCACTAAACACCACAAAGTTATTCTAAACATTCCATGTGCATCACTAAGTGATGAGATTCACGCTTGGACCTCTCCCCTCCCCCTCAGCTCAGTAGCTGAGTCAGGTCTGCCTTTAAGCCTGACTGGCATCTTTGGTTATCTTTATGAAATGGGAGTTTCTGTGGCCTCAGGCCTTGCATTTGAGTTCGTATCCAGGCTCTGCCACCAACCCTCCGTAGGGCTTGTTCTTCCCCTCCCCAAATTCTGTGAATTCAGTCTTTATGGCTTTATAAATACATGCTAATGCCAGCTATAATCCTCACCAACTGTGTGGCTGGGGACAGACCCGCTTTCTTGGCCTCCTTCAGACTTGTTCTCCTCTCTGTGAGATGTGAATATTAAAACAATACCTACCTCAGAGGCTGGAGAGAGGGCTCAGCAGTTAAAAGTACTGGCTGTTCTTGCAGAGGACTTGGGTTTGGTTCCCAGCACCAACATGGTGGCTCACAACCACATGTAACTCCAGTCCCACAGGATCTGACACTCTTATCCAGCCTCCATGTACACTGTACACACACTGGGCACTTACAGGCCAGACACATACACATAAAATAAAAATTAAAAATGGAGAATACCGACTTCAGAAGGTTGGCTTGAGCTGTAAATGTTGATGAAAGCACAGGGGACATTTACCGGTATCAACGACCGGTCAGGTGTGAGTGATCGGTAACTGTCTCTGTCATTGTGACACTGCTGTCCTGTATGTGGCATCTTTCTCTGCAGGTTCCCATGGCCAGCTGACCCTCACGGTTTCCCCCTTTCATCCCCATGAAGAGTGGCCTCCTTCCCAGCACCATCTCTTCTTGCTGTCTTGGAGCGCTGAGGTTTCCAGGTCTGGATTTTGTTCCACAGTATAATTTTCTTTCTCTGCCTCAGACCCTGCGTACCCTCACTCAACAGTGCAGACTTTCCCAGAATGACCCTTGCAAAAGACAGCCTGCAGCCTGCCCCCTTTTCCTGTTCCGTTTTCTATTTTTTCAGAACGTCCTCCCCACCCACCTCGGGCCCCAACTTTCCCACTGTTGTAGGAAAGTGACTGTACTCGGTGGCCATCTGTCATCTACCCCAACTGATCAGAAAACTGTATTTTATGTATGTACTTGCATACACATATTCAAATCTGTGCAGACATATGCGTTCAGATACAGGTCTGCATGTGTGCATGTGCACACAGAGGCCAGAGGACATCCTTGCTGTTATCCCTCAGATGCCTTGTTTTTGAGACAGGGTCTCTCACTGGCCCGGAGTCCACTAGTAGGTATCGGTGGCTGGCCAGGCAGCCCCAGCTGCCCTCCAGTCCCCACCTCCCTGGCACACAGCATCACAAATGGATTCTCTACGTGGAATCTGGGCAGCGAAGTCAGGTCCCCCTGCTTGCTCAGCAAGCATCTGCCAGCTCCACCATCAGCCCCACCCATAGCAATTCCATTTCTAATATTCTGTGGTGTAATACGTGAAGGCTGTATCAAAGTAGGCAGGCTTCCCCATATAGGGCTTCCATAATTTGTTTCAAATTATTTTATGGAATTTACTGGGTTTCTGGCATTTTAGAAACATTTTGGGGGGCATGGTGATACACTCTTACAATCCAAGTACTTGGAAGGTTCAAGGCCAGCCTCAGTGACATAGCAAGTTCATGACCAGTCTGGGCTATAGGAAACCCTGCCTCAAAAATCAAAACCAAAGGAAAAATCACAAAAGTTCTTTCACAATCTACCTTTGGTGGTTAGTCCTCATGATCAAGCTGACTAAACTTGAAAGCAGAAAGGAGCTGTGAGGGTGTTTCCAGAGGGTTTTCCCTGAGGAAAGAAGACCCAACCCAAATGTGGGTGGTACCATCCGTGGACTGGAACTTTGGACTGAACAAAATGGAGAAAGTGACTGAAAACAATGTGACCAGCCCCTCACGCTGCAGCCACCGAAACTTCATCACGATAGCCCGTACCCTCAAACAGCCAAAATAAGCTCTATCTCCCATAAGTGTCTTTGTTGGGTATTTAATCATCACAAGGTGAGATGTAACCAACACACTAATAATAAGCTGGAAATATCCACATTTTGGTTAAAAACCAGTTCACTTTTCTAACATTTCACACGTGCTGTCTGCTACAGGCAGCACTGTTTCTCAGACCTGAAGTCTCTGTATTTGGAGATGATCTGACCTTGGTCTCATCTTCTGGGATTACTGAGCACTTGTAGCCCAAGGAGTGGGCCTCTTCCTGACAAATCACAAGTCAGGAGTGCCCCTGCCCCTCTCCTGGGCTTACGGGGTGGGTGTACGAGGAATAAGGCAGAGAAGGATGCTGCAGAACGTCACCTTTAGACTTCAGACATAGATGCTACCGTGGAGGACTCTTCCCTTCCTCGGGCTGCCGTGGTCAGCTTTCTCTCCTATGGCTTGAAGGAATTCTCCCTATGACAGCTAAGAGTAGATCAATGGAAAAGAAGAAGGGGTCCCTTCACATGGGGACATGTGTGATGATGATCTGAGCATTAAAACGAACCAAGCAGAAGTCCCCCAGCCCCAGCATTCTTTCAGGAGACTCTTGAACCTCTGCTGACATAGACTCAGCACTGAATCAACATTCATGGAGAGTCCACTGAGCAAGTTTCCTTCCATTTAAGTAAGTCATCTGTCTCTGGCTCTCCCTACAGCGTTGCTCTAACTAGGGGAGTGCAGGTGAATCTCAGTACTCATTCACAGGCCACAGGGGCAGAAAAGAGGTGCGGTCTCCAGGAGTAAACAGTGAGTCTGTTTCCAAAAGCAGCAATGTTGAAATAAGGTATTAAAATGGGAGTTTTGGTTAAATTGTGTGGAAAGGCATAAAGCCACTCCAGGAGGGTGTACATATTTCATGGACTATTTGCAGTGTGTTTGCAACTCAGGATATAGGAAATGCCAAGTACTATTAAATAATCCGTGCCAGATTTAGCTGAGGTGTTTTGTATCAACACAGCATCATGTCCACCTGGTCACTATCACCGGAACTTCTGTTAACCTAAATCAAAAGCTTAAGTGTGGTATTAGTGATACTCCCATGTCCTAGTTCATTACTTTTGCATTGCTGTGAGAAGACAGCCGACAGGAACAGAAAAGACTGAGTTCGGCTCATGGTTTTAGAGGGTGTCGCACCACCATGAAGAAGTCACGGAGGGATAGCTCAGTTCACAGTGAGGTGGGAGTGTGCAGTGCAGGGGTCGAGGCTGCTCTCCTCAGAGTGCGACAGGAAGCAAGGGAAGGGAAAACGCCAGCCCTCTGGTGGTTTCTTTTTCCCCTGTCATTCTTCCTAGGCCCCAGCCTATGGACTGACTCTAACCTACATTTAGAGTGAGTCTCTCCCACCAGGTTCCTCTCTGGAAATCCTCTGTGCCTTCACAGCCATTCCTAGCATGGTGCCCTGAGAGTCTGCTAGGCAATTCTAAGTCTATTCAGGTTAACAGTGAAGGTTAAGCATCACAACTGGTCTTTAGCTGGGGAAGCAAGTCAGACATGCCTTGTGTTGGAAAGCTTCAGTGGTCAACTTGACACGCCTGGATAGAGGGAGCCTCATTTGGGGAATTGGTTCCACTGGACTGGACTGTGGTCATGTGTGGGGAGCATTTTCTTGATTGTTGAGTGATGTGGGAGGGCCCAGCCCACCGTGGACGGTGCCACTCGGGGCAGATGGTCCTGGGTTGTATAAGAAAGCAGGCTGGGCACAGGCCAGGCAAGCAAGCCACTAAGAAGCACTCCTCTGTGATCTTTGGCTCCTGCCGTGGCTTCCCTCCACAATGAATCGTAAGCTGAAGGTGAATAAACCCTCACTCCCCATCCCTTGCCAAGCTAGTTTGGGCCAATGCTTTTATCACAACACTAGAAAGTAACTAGAGCACACGTGTGGTGCATTTCAGTGATGCATCCACATCTGATTTAGTTCTGTTTGAACAGGCAACTGCATGCTGTGAAATTCCGCCCAGGGTGAACCACATACCACAAGTCCAGTTTCACATTCTTGCCACCTCTGAAGCCAAAAGGACGCATCCATTTCTAAGTTCTGTTATCTTTTGATTCTTCCTTCTCAGCAGGGTGCTGCTCTCCAGTATTCTCTTTTTGTATTGCCACACGATCAAGAAGCACTGGCTGAGGGCCTTCCGGTGCTTTCATTCATCTGTCGGAGAGAGACAGGCTCATGATCCTGGAGGAATCTACTGTGGCCCAGAAGTGTAAGACACAAATCTCTCTCTCCTGGACTGTCACAATCCCAAGTCAAGGGCCACAGTTTGGAAATGTTTAGGTACCAGATGACTCAGACTTGGCATGGCCACTGACTGTTCACACCTGTGGTTATTTATTTATCTCTCAGGTGACTTTGAAATGTGCCAGGTGGGACCTACTGGTTCAGTCAGGATATTATCTGAGGTTGACCTGACCTTTGCACCCAACCCACAGCTCTTTCCCTATTTCCTAACCTTCCTCCTAGTCTCACTGGTTCAAGTACTCTGGTACAATGAGAGGAGCTGGAAGGAGGGCCCGGGACTATTAACTGCTGACTCCTGGGAAGACAGCTCTCCCTAGCAGCCCTGGATACCAAAGAAGCAAGGTGTGACCAGAGATCATGGGCCCCACACCTGTCAATCATTTGTAACCTTCCTAAAACCCATTTTTACTTGACAACACTTTCATCTTTTAGTAATCCACAATAAACAATGCATCATGTAGATTTCCTCATAACTACGTGTTATTTGAATTTCTGCTCCTAAAAGCCTTTAGTTCAAAATAATGAAATCTTCTGGTACATCCTGTTTAGAAAAGGCAAAGGAGGTGATAGATGCGACCTAAAGGAGGATATGTAAAATGCTTCTTGAAAGCAAGTTGTTTGAGGTTCCATAACGAAACTAGTATTTAGGGGAAATTCACCAAGATGTTAACAGTGTTCTCCTTTTTCTTTTTCTTTGCTTTGGTTGGTTGCTTGGTTGGTTGACTGGTTGGTTGGTTTTTTGAGGTAGAGTCTCAGGTAACCCAAGCTGGACCGGAATGCACTGTGTAGCTGAGGATGACCCTCCAGTGCTAGGATTACAGATGTGTGCCACTATGCCTGGTAAGATGTTAAAACTATTTCTTGTGTGCAGTGGGCATGACGCATAGTTTTCTCTTTCTTACCTTTCTGTTCTCCCTTGATGAATACATTATATGATCGTATGAAAATAAAGCAAACCTTCCCTCCCAAAAGAAACTTTCTAGTTATTTTACAGTTTGTATTTTTGCTCCTTCTTCTCTGTGAGGAAGGTTCCATTTCATTGACTGTTTCCTATGGCAATCTCTCCTCTGTGGATGTTCATCTAGAAGAAGAACTCATTATCCCACTAAGTGGCCTCTATATTGGCAAGGACTGCCTTCAGAGTTCAGTTTCTACTGACTTTCAAAGTGACAGGTGGTTTGTGATTTACCTACAATTCCCCAAGTGTGCTCGGATTTCCTTTGTATAAATACCAAGTTAATCTGTGGAAGGATCTCTTCCAAGTCCAGTTTCTCCATGAAGACTCTCCTGAACGCCGGTCCCAGAACTGTTTCTCTCTTGAACTTCTATAGCATGCTATGTCACATTATCTGTGCATATTACTGGTGTGGTCTGCTTGACAATGGTCTGCATTCCTTTATAAGGTGTTGCTGGTTACCTATTGTGTGCTAGCTCTGAAGTGCACAAAACAGATGAAAGAGGCCAGGCAATGCATACCATCCCCAGCATCCTCAGAGTGCATCCAGGAAAGGCCTCTGCTTACCTGCGTTGTCCCCTGCAGACTCCTCTGCAGAAGTCTTCCCAGCTCCCCACACTTTGACTGCCACTGTGAGACACTGTTGTGCGCTTGTCCCATCCCATCCATCCCACTGGCACATCAGGCCGGCCCACTCCGCTTTCTCCCACTAGTGAAGGCAGCCGACCGAGTCAGGTGTCTGTTGCCTAGGAAGGCATACAGCTCCTTCAGGCTTTCGATTTTATATTCTTGTGTATTTGTTTTTTTTTTCCCCCTTTCATGCAATCATCTAAACTGCATTATAAATTGGGATGTGATCAGGAGCTACAATATGGCTGAGGGTGGGTCTCTGGGCTCAGGGTGGGCACTTGGACTCAGGGTGCATGCCTTCTTCGCTCAAAGTGAGTACCTGAGTTTAAACAGGACCTAGGCTTTGGGTAATTGCCTGGGCTCAGGGTGGGTGCCTGGCCTCGGCTTTGGGATCCAGTTGAGAACCACACTGCAGTTGGCAACAGTGTATGGACCAAAGTCCAGCAGGAGGCTGCAGCATTCCCTGCGAGTTCAGAGCCCTCAGAAGCTGCAGAGGGGCAGCTGAGGCTCGAGTGTTCTAAGCCTCTTTCCTCATCCTGCCAGCCTTCTCCCTGAATCCTAGCATGAGCCATTAGAGGTAGAGACTGGATCTTGAAATTTTTATAATTGCCTAACAACAGAGTTCAAAAGATATTAACTCTTCATGGATGGAAAAACTCTTGATCAGAATTTCATATGTTAATTGATTTTTAGTTCCGATCTTTTCGGTTTATTTCTTTTTATTTTATGTGTATATGTGTTTTGCCTGCATGTAAGTGCAGTACATGCACATTGTACTGTGTGTACAATGCCTGCAGAGGACAGAAGAGGGTGTTGGGTCCCGTGGAACTGAGTTACGCATGGTTGTTAGCTACTATATGGGTGCTGGGAACTGACATATTTATAAAATATGTCCATAGATTCCGCTCATTGTACCTCAAATAAAATTAACTAAATCTTTTTTTAGGGTTTTTGTTTATGTGTTTGCTTAAGACTGGGTCTCCCGGTAACCCCAGCTTGTCTGGGACTTGCTTTGGAGATCAGGCTAGCCTCTATCTCACAGAGGTTTGCTTATCTCTGCCTTTCAAGTGCTGGGATTAAAGGCGTGCACCACCATGCCCAGCTAAATCTTAAAGAAAAACAATAAAAGAAAAGAAAAGAGTGGGGCATTTGAAAGCAATTCTCAAAAGTTAGCGAGCTTTCTTTGACTAGCCGCCAGGCTGCACTGGTAACACGACTTCCAAGCCGCTGCTTCGATGCACACAGGCTGCGTCTGCACATCTAGGTTCTATTCCCTGGAAGTAAGCTTCTACTTCCAATCACCAGTCACCTCCTCGTAGCGTCTCTAGCCACAGACACACTGCGGCTCCAGGTTGAGCTCACTGGTTTCTGTCAGGTGATCAATTCACTGGACAACACTGATTCCCACATTGGACAAGCTGGGTTTGGCTCGTCCTACTAAGCACAAAAGGCAGCTAAACGTTGGTCTATAATGAAGCGTCTCTGCTTTCACCATCAAACACGTTCAGATAACACCACAACCGAACTGCCTTTGATGAACCGACTTGTATTTCCAACAGAAACTGCGATTTTCTCACGTGTTGTCACGACCCTCCCCTCCCTCCTTTTAAAGCCACCAGTGAGAAAACACAGCTATAGTACACGAGCTTCACAGTACAACGGCACAGACGGCCTATGACTACTAATCAACCTCCCTTCAGCAATGAGAACGTCATCAACCAACATCAGACCTTCGTGATGGTCTCACTTCGGCACAGAATTCCTCGATCCTACCTCACCATCCAAACAGAAGACAACACAGAAATTCTGATAACCAAAATGGATCAAAGGAAAGTTTCCCCTCCTGCTACGGAGCAGCGTTACTCACAACAGCTTCTTTGAATAAGAAAAATAAGAAACTACGCGCTGCGCTGTGCAGAGACCAGGCCCCTGTCCTGCTGAACTCGGTGAGGTGAGCACCGATTGCACCACGTAGAGTGCAAGTGAAGCTTGTACAAGGGCAGAGATTCATTTTGCCTTCTCTCTTGTCTAAAACTGTATTTTTATATGTTTGAGTGTTCCACCTACATGTATGTAAGTACACCCATGGGTGCAGTGCCCACAGAGGTCAGAAGGAGTTACAAGCAGTCGTTAGCTAGGACCTGAACTCAGGTCCTGGCAAGAGCAGCCAGTGCTCTTAACCACTGAGCCAGCTCTCTAGCCAGCACCCCCCCCCCCACTTTTTTGGGGGGCAGAGTATCACTCTGTGGTTTAGGCTGGCCTGGAACTCACTGTATAGACTAGGCTGGCCTGGAACTCACTATATAGACTAGGCTGGCCTGGAACTCACTATATAGACTAGGCTGGCCTGGAACTCACTGTATAGACTAGGCTGGCCTGGAACTCATGGCTATCTTCCTGCCTCAGTCCTCGAAGTGATGGGATTATGGGCAGACATGTGTCACCATGCCTAGCTTTCTTCTTGAATATTTTTTTCCTCTGAAAGCAGTAAGTTGTGCTAAGTAGTTCTCCAGCATTTTCGGTTATGCTCACTCTCTGCTGTACTCATCTGATGAACATAGACTTCAGAGGTACTGAGCCTCCTCCATGTCTGCTGAGTCCACAGCTGTGTGGGAGATGCTGTGGGACTCTGGAGAACTTGAATGAGAATGTCTGGTCTCCTCCCCATTCTTCTCCAAAGGCCTCAAGAACCCTTCAGGTTTCCATGCATCATAACGTCATTTCCTGTATCCCAGAAGATATATCTTGTCTTAAATTGCTTAGGTTTCTGAGTTTAAATTGTCAAATGGAGAAGAACACGAGACTCTACTTTGCTGTGGAGGAGAGATGTGGCACTTCCTGAGAGCCCTAGGTATTTCACACTTGGCACAAGCTAGTGTGTGTCATTTTCTGGGACAGAGTTGAGGGGTCACGTGGGAGGTGATGTGAAAAGCCCTTTTTCCCTAACAAGACTGCCAGCACCCTGAAGTCTAGAGGTGTCAGGACAGTCTGCTCATTGTTAAGAAAAGAAACCTCGCTGGGCTGCGAAGGACCATGAGAACGTCAGCACCTCCCGCTCGTGTTCACGGCTAATGATCTAGACTTCTCCTTCCCAGGGCCGGGCCGGCAGTGCGGCCTCCTTCCTTCGCACTGCCTTGCAAAAACGCTTCATTATCCGGTCACACCTCCAGGAGTTAGCATGGAGAAGAGGAAGCAGTCCGGCTTTCCCCAACTCTGTGCTTACCTCCTAGCCGGCTGCTTCCAAGCCAGGTGGCCTTGGAGAGTGAGCCCTTGACTGCAGGTAGAAAACCACACAGTGCACCGTGTCCAAACTGGATGCATAGGACCCTTCCCATAGAAAAAGACAGCCGCTGAAGTGGGTAGTTTACAGTGGTGTATGCGTTCATGCACACATGACTGGCTAAACCAACCCAGCCTCCCGAGGGTCCAGACCCTAAGTATTAAGCACCCTTGGGGAAACACAACAGCGTATGCGCATGTGAGCATTGCAAGGAACTTCTGGCGACACACGACCGCGTCAACTCTGCGGACCCCTTCACTCAGAGGCACAGCTTTTTCACTGTTTCTAACGACCACCGAGCCAGCCAGCAGTTTACAGAACCTCTTTGACGGCATTTGGACCTAAGGTTGTACAGTAAACCAGTGTTTCTGATCCTGTATCCATGGAGAACAAGAAAACTGGTGAGACCCAGGCAGGACTTCTGTTGACTTCGTTGACTGATGCTTTAGGAGCACAGACCCCGCAAGCACACTGCAGGGCCCAGCCTCTCTCCACACAGAGCCACTTTGCTGTGGAACCCTCTTCTGCCGCAATGGCCACTACACCATAGGCCGAGGGCCCCCACTGCCTATTTGGAGTGCCCGAGCCCTGTCTGCTGATAAACAGAAGCCAGCAAGTGCCAGGTGGTGTGATCCAGCTCCTCCCCCGACCCAGTTCTTCCCCCACAAGCCCTCTCCTGTCTTCTCTCCAGCCACACTGGGGTCCTTTCATTCCTCAGGCTGTTCCCCTCACTTATGGGTCTTTTCCATGCCTTGGATTCGCTGCTACCCTCTGCCCTGACCCCTCTGCCCTGACCCCTCTGCCCCGACCCCTCTGCCTAGGCCAGCTCTGTGCCTATAGCTTTCCCACTGAACATTCCCATGGTGCAATGCCTCCTTACGGAAGTGTTCTCCCTCCTAGGCTGTAAACCTGGGAGTCTCTGAGCTCCAGCAATAGAAAAACATGTTTAAAACCTTATCTCTAGCACAGAACTAGGCCTACAGCAAATGCCAAGTAAATACATGGTCAATAAACGATTTAATGTAGCCCAGATATCTACACCCGTACCGAATCCTTAGTCTCCTGTCTTTAAGCTCCTTTAAGGTGTTCTAGGTTTTAACCCATATCAGATTCCGGGCCAAGTTCATTGGAGACTTACATGGAAAATGCCAGACAGAGGGTGTCTACACTTCTTGGGTCATGCTATGGAATCACATGCCTGCATCCAGGCTAGACCCAGTGTCTCTGTCACTAATCCATCTTGTATCTCTGTCTGTTTATTATTATTCTTTGACAATTCCTTACATGCATATAATGTATTTTGGTCATTTCCCTTTCTATCCCCTTCCTATTCCCATTGATCCCCCCTCCTCTTCCTCCTCTTTTTCCTCCTCCTCTTCCTTCTCTTTCTCCTCCTTCTCTTCTACCTCCTCCTCCTCTTTCACCTCCTCCTCCTCCTCTTCTTCCTCCTCCTTGTCCTCCATCTCTTCCTCTTCCTCCTCCTCCTTCTTCTTCACACTATTAAAATGAGCCAAAATAAATCCCTTCCTTACATTGCTTCCTGTTGGGTATCTGGTCACAGCAATGGGAAAAGTAGCCGATACGGGTGCTGTGTTGGGTCTTGCACAGAATCAATAAGGGGAGAGCTGTCTGGGGCACAGAGCAGAGTACATACACAAACATGCCAGAGGCCAGCGCTTACAATCTGAAGGAACTAGCTCTGGGTGCCAGCTGCTCTGGCTTACAGGTCCTGGGATTTCTGGGAATTTTTAGACGCTCAATGAGTCTAAGCCACATGTGGTCTCTGGGGACCTTCCATCACCTTCCCAGTCCCTCCCCCATGATGACCCTGACTGGGACCACCACGGGGCATCTCTACTGTTTGGGGCTGACACCTCTGAGGGTTACAGACGAAGATGTGCGGCAGCCCAGCCCTTACCTGAGTGTCTGAAGCTCTGTAGTAACCAATCCCATTTCCAGGGCTCTGTGAGCCCCAAATAGTAAACTTCTTATTTTATTTTTTTTAATTTTATGTATTTATTTTTTATGTGTATGAGTGTATTGCTTGCATGTATGTAAGTGCACCAGGTCATGCAAGGCCAGAGGAGGCCAAAGAGGGCGTCAGTCCCCTAGAACTGTAGTTTACAGACAGTTATTAGCTGTCATGTGGATGCGGGGATTCGAACCCAGGTCTTCTGGAAGAAAAACAAGGATTTTTAATCACTGAGTTGCTCTCCAGCCCCAAACCTCTTTTATTTAGTATTTTTATTTTATATGTATGAGTGTATTGCCTACATGTGTTTAAGTGCACTCATGTCATGCAGTCCCTGAAGAGGGCAGAAGAGGGCATCAGACCCCCTGGTTAGTGGAGTTAAGGACAGTTGTTAGCCACCATGTGGGTGCTGAGAATTGAACTCGTGTCATTTACAATAGTCAGTGCTCTTGATGGCTGAGCCATCTCTCCAGCCCCAGCACTGATTTCTTTAAGAAGTCACATGATAGTAATAATATGATAAATTTCACATTATTGCTGAAGCTTAGTCATAATTTTGCCCGTAAACAATATTCAAAAATTATGGTAGACACAGAATTTCAAATTTATATTCTAAGATATAGTTACATATCTTTAGTTTGAGGATTATATAAGTTTGGTTATTATAGTTTTCCATTTCATTTCTTAACTTCACAGACTGTGATTTTTATGTCTAGAAATTCTATTAGGTGAAGGCACACCTGGGCTACAGAAGAGTAAAAGAAAAATAAGAATAGTAAACGTCTTAAAAGTGAAATTCTAATATGCAGTAATTCTTAGGGATTCTTAGGGAGGCAAAGGGAATATTAAGACTATGACAATGCAGACATAAAAGTACTGAGCCATGTCTGATCATGACTCAACATTCTTCCAGCCACCAAACTTAACTAGAATTAAAGTTTTTAATTTGTTTTATTTTTATGTGTATGAGTGTATTGCCTACATGTATACAAGTGCAGCCATGGCACGCAATGCCTGTGGAGTCCAGAAGAGTGCGTCAGATAATTATTTCAGATAATTATTACCTACCATGTGGGTGGTGGGAAGGGAATTCAGGTCCTCTGCAAGAGCAGCCGGTGCTCTCAACCACTGAGCCATCTCCCCAGCCCCTTGGACTTTATTCTTAAGGCAATAAAAATGATGCAAATATCTGAGCAGCAAGGGAGGGTGTCTGGATTTATATAGTAGAAATGTCACCTAGCTACCGTATGGACAATGAACCAAGAGGAAGAATGGGCATAGGGATGCCTGCTGGGACACGTTGTGATAACCAGCCGTCAAACAGGGGCTCAAACAGGGCAGGAGAGGTCGGGATGACTGGAGAAGGGAGGAGATCACCCCCAAGTACCTACTGGTTCAGGGTGCCATTTCCACAGCACAAGGTGAAGTAATTCAAGCAGGAACTTTCAAAGACTCTAGACCAGGCAAGCCCAACTACCTAGGGAGGAAGAACTACCGTTAATTGGGGTAACTGCAACTACAGTAGTAGAAATCAGGAGTTTGTTGTTGCTTTTTCTTTGTATGTGGTGTGCATGCATGCGTGTATGCATGTTCATATGTGTGTGGATGCGTGTGTGCGTGTGTATGGGTGCGTTCATGCATGCGGAGGCTAGAGGTTGATGTTAGGAATCTCCCTCCGTCACTCTCCACCTTATATATTGAGACAGGGCCTCTCGCTCGAACCCAGAGCTCACCAATTCAGCCAGTCTAGTTAGCCAGCTTGCTCTGGGGATGCTCTGCACTGGGATTACAGGACTACCATGTCCACCCATCATTTACATGGTTCCTGAGGATCTGAACCTCAGTCCTTAGGCTTGCAAGCACTTCCCACTGAGCCACCTCACCAGCCCCAAGGAGGAAGTTTTGATACTGCCTTTACCGAGTCAAGTTTTGCATCATCGTTCTCAGAAAGGACCGTAACCAAGTCTGAATTCTACCCTTAACACGGGCTGTCTGGCTGGCTTCATTTTATTTGTCTTAATTCTGGGTCTGTAAGAATTTAGTCTCATAAAAGGTTTTAAGTTCTTTACTCAAAGTCTCTCTCCTCTCATTTGTGAATCACAAAGTCAGATATCCTAGGACATTCCTGTCTTGGTTACTTTCTACTGCTGTGATTAAAAACACTGACCAAAATAAACGTGTGGAGGACAAGCTCCACGTAGCTTACAGCTCATAGTCCATCATCAAGGGGAGTCAAGGCAGGAACCTGAAGCACAGGCCACAGAGGACCACTGCCACTCGCTTGCTTTCTGACCTGTGGTCAGTCTGCTTTACTGTCCAATACAGAATGACCGGTCCAGGATGGCACCAGCCACAGTGGGTCAGGCCCTCCCATGTCACTCACCAATCAAGAAAATGCTCACGTTACTATATCAAAGTAAAGCTAGACACATGGAGGGTCACATGACTGAAACACGGGAGGTTGAGGCAGGAAGATTGCTGTAAGTTTGAGGCAAGCTTGGGCAACATACTGAGTTTCAGGTCAGCCTAGGCTAGACTATGAAACCAGAAAACCCTATGTCAAAACAAATCAGAAAGATTTAAGTGAAGAAAGAGAAAAAAAGAAAGCTGAAAGGATTTCTACATCTGATTTTTTGCAATTAAGAAATTAAAAATAAGTTTAATATTTACAATATATTTATTAAAACTGTAGTTTAAGGGAATCTTTAATTTTAAGAAATAAGCTCTGTGGATTCCACAGAGTTGATTTTCTATCATAAACTAACAGTCCAAGCAAACAGTCTCTTTGAAATGGATTTATTTATTGAGATAGTATTTTGGCACCAACAACTTTTCTATGTAGTTGAACTCCTAGATGTGCTAGTTATAAATATCATTGCTATTGTTGTTTAAAAAATAAAAATTCTCGGGGCTGGTTAAAAGCACTGACTTCTGCAGAGGACCTGAATTCCATTCCCAGCACCCACATGGCAGCTAACAGCCATCTGTAACTCCAGTTCCATGGGATCAGATGCCCTCTTTTGGCCTTTGAGGGCATTGCATGACACAGGTGCACCTACTCCATGGAGACAATACACTCATACACATGAAATAAAAATAATAACAAATAAAAATACTTCTGAAAAATAAAGAAAAATTAAAATAAGTAAGCATAAAACTGAAGAGCCTGCAGAGGCTGGGTCGCTGGCTCCACTGTAAAGTGCTTGCCATACAAGCATGAACCCAAAGTTAGTATCTGGAACCCACGTAAAGAAGCCAGATGGAAAGTTTCAGCCTGGTAATCCAGGCCATCCAGCCTAACAGGCAAGCCTCAGGCCAAAGAGACATGCTGTCTGAAAAATAAGATGGAAGGCACCAGAGGAATGACACCCAGGGTTGACCTCTGGCCTCCACATACTCACAGGCACACGTGCACGCACACACGCGTGCACACACATACCCCTTACCAAATTACACAATGTGTATTTTAATAAGTGCCAATCACACTCCCAATAAAGCTGACCATGGAAGGCACAGAGAGATGTGGTCAGTGTTTGCAGTTTAAAAACAGCCAGAAGAACAATCAATATTTAACCAAGATGATGTTTAATCATAAGTCTGTATAAGACAACGGTGATTTCCCCCAACGTGTGTGTTGAGCAGTCAGTCAATGTCATTTTTCAGCCACCACAGGGAACTTTCCTAATTTACTTTTATTTTGTATTTACTAGGCTACAAACAAGGCATATTCATTTTCTTAGAGACCGATGAAAAGCTGGCTATTTCTCCTGAGAATGCTTTTAACCCGGGAGGTACTCCCTCTCCTCTCCACGATGTTAAAAACAAACAAGCCGGGCGTGGCGGCACAGGCTTTTAATCCCTGCACTCAGGAGGCAAAGGCAGGCAGAGCTCTGTGAGATCAAGGCCAACCTGGTCTATATAGCAAGTTCCAGGCTAGCTAGTGCGTTACAGGGAAACCCTATCTCAAAAAAACAAAACAAAACAAAAAAACCCCAAAACAATGTAAAGAGTTAACAGAAACACCAACACCACATATTTCATTTTCGTTTTCTGAGAGGTTTGCAAATGAACTTTCCCATAACTACCTGTTTAAATAACTCATGATTTCTTCATCCATCCTTGAGGATACCATGTAAGTTTAATCATCCGTGTGTATAAGCCACAGTCAAGATAATGATGAAAAGTCATAAAATCATCAGGACAGGGCTGGGAGACATGACTCAGCAGTTAAGAGCACTAGCTGCTCTTGCAGAGGACTCAGGTTTGGTTCCCAGCCTCCACATGGCAGCTCACAACTATCCTTTGCTCCATTTCTAGGAGATCCAATGCCCTCTTCTGGCCTCCATAGGCATTGCATGAATGGGTACACTAAAATTACATGCAGGTAGAGCACTAACACACAATTAATTAATTAACTAGTTAATTAGTACAAAATCATCAGGGCAATGAATTTTAGTGTCCTGGAATTTTGTTTCCAAATTTATTGAAATATACAATTCAAAGATAGCAGAGCTTGTCCATCAAAGCTTGAAATAGCTGTTCAAGAGAAACAACAGACTTCTGCTAAGATGTCTACCTTTAGGTACTATGGAAAAAGGCCTTACAGAATTAAAAAAAAAAAAAAAGGAAGAAAAGACAAACTTAGAAGAGTGCAGAGAAAGGAACAACTACAACCAACTAGTGAGCATCTTAGAGCTATCAGCCATCTGGACACCAGGGAAAGAAAGGCCGCTGTTGCAGGGGAAGCAGCCCCGGGCCGCCCAGAGGGACGGGCTCCAGCGAGGTCTGAGCAGGCTCCAGGCGGAGCACCAGTGAGGCACTGGGCTAGGCACCTACAGTTTGACAGGCAGATTTCAGGGGTGGATCTGTGAACTGGAGTATCATTGAAGAAATGGTTGGACAAGGCTAGCCCCCATCACTTCTGCTTCTGTGCCTCTGGGAAGTTTATTTTCAGGAATGTTTCTTAGAACCCATTACGTACAATTAAATAATCCAAACTCAGAAACACAAATACGACATGTTCTCACTCATATAGAAAATACATATAACCATATATATAAAATACCTCAGAATCCACACACATAATATATATCTCAGAACATACATGCACATACATGAATATATATACATGTGTGTGTGTGCAGGGCAGACAGGTGAAAGGGGGATTATGAGTAAGGAGAAAGAGATGGGGGGATAGGAAAAGACAGTGATGAACACGTGACGTCCGAGCAGAAGGGAGGACCAATTACTGGGAGGAGAGAGGAGGGGGATGCGCATGGAGGGAAATAGGAATGGGATGAATAGGAACGATGCATGATGAACTATGATACACGTGAGATGCCATAACGAAGCCCATGACTACACAGAGCCCTGTGTCAATATTAAAAACCATTTCAAAAGACAGGGAAGCTTCATGTCTTAGAATAATAGTTTCCCCAATTGTGGAAGTTAGAAGCCACCCAGAAGCCTGCTCTCTATACACCCCATCTTTGCCTAAGAGCAGTAAGAGTAGATTCTTAAGTCCAGGGAATGGCCCGATGCAGAAGATTGAAATGAACAGAGCTCTCAGGGGACAGTGAGAAGTAGGAACAGACAGAAAGGAGTTAAAAAGCATGTGGAATCCGTGAACAAGGTTCCCAGAGATGGACACAGCAGGCGAGAAGAGTATCAGACTCTGATGGAAAAGGCAATCACAGCGACGTGCTGCTAAAAGGACCTGGAGACTAACCTGGGTCCTTGAGTCCCATCTCCACCCTCAGTGTTTTCTCACCTAGTTACTTACCCTGAGCCTCAGTGTCCCTGTCTGTAAAACAAGGGTTAAAAAGTCCTATCTGTGGAGTTCTCCTGTTGGTGTAATGTGACGCTTCCTATAGTGGTCACACTGCTCACCGCCTTTAACAAAGGATGAGCATATCGTTCACTGTCTCCATTATTAAAAGGGAAGATCTGTGGCTCTCCACATCCCCCCATTTGGCTCATAATTAGGATTCAGGTAGAACAAAGATGACAGTGGAAAGAGGAACCTGCTCCATAACATATTCAACGAGTATTCTGAACTGGAGCAAGTTTCCTCTGGCTTATTTGGAATCAGAAAATCATGGGTGCAGGGAAAAATCAGACAGTAATGACAATGACTAATTCAAGAACCAGAGGTTAGGCAGGCGGTTCAAGACGCCTGTGTCGATGTTTCACAGTGCTGTGCTACTTTGAGAGAATTTCAGTCGTGCTAATCAACCAACTTGTTCCCATCTGGGTAAACAGAAGAAGACTCTTGGAATAGCACCATCATCTAAAGTCAAGAGAGGAAGATGGTCTATTAATAGCTGAGGACAATTCCTACTTCGAGCAATTGGAATTAATGCTCTACGTTTAAAGACTTTTTTAATCCAGCCTTTTCTTTGATCTATAGTAGCCCCAAGAAAGAGAATAATTTATGTCACTTGGCCCTGTTACAAAAAAGGTGGAGAATAATCACCTGACATTAACCTCTGGCCTCCAGACACATGTTCGCATATGTCTACACACAGACCATGCACATACACACAGGTCATTTATTTTCTTTATGTGTATGGGTGTTTTGCCTCCATATGAGAGCACCCATGTACGCAATACCTGAGGAGGTCACAGAAGGGGGCGTTGGATCCCCTGGAACTGGCGTTATGGATGGTTGTGAGCCATCATGTAAGTGCTGGGAACCAAACCCCAGCCCTCTGCAAGAGCAGCCAGTGCTTTTAACCACTGAACCATGGCTCCAGCCTGTGCTTTACTGTTTAGCTTTCAGACTCACTATCCCACAGTGCAGAGGACTGGAGTGGGCAGGGCTACTGACCTTTGACCCCAAAGGACTCAACTTTTCTTTGAATTCCAGACGCTCACAAGTCAGTCAGCTCTCTCTAGACTCCTCCCTCTCTCGAAAAAGGGGAATGGCAGAAGGAAGACTATTGGCCTTTGTTCCCTCTCACCATTAAATTTATCCTGTTCCCACAGCTGACTCCTTCGAGTGATGAGAACCCACGTTTCCAGACTTCCATCGCTGACTAGCGTCCAGTGTCTCTCCAGGAAGCCTCCAGGTTTGGGTGCCAGACTGTGGCCGCTGGAGGCATTTAGCCGTGTAGACTAAGCAGCTTACCTGTTTCTCAGTCTGCCCAATGTGAGACAGCCACCATGGGGCTACTCCAACTGCTGAGGTGACCACCCAGCCTCAAGGACAGGGCAACCACCGGGTTCTCAGCCTCTCGGGTGTGTTCGCCTGTGGCTATTTCAAAGGAAGCTGATTGGCAATTTCTTTACATATCCATTCTGTTGGTTGTGTGCACCTCTCCCATCTTACAGCCGGTACCATACCACCCCATACCACCACCTTGGAGATGATGGAGATTTGCTAGCATTTTATCTCAGAGAGCAGATGGTCCATGCCAGCCTCAGAAGGGCATCACACAAACACCCCCGAGCATCTGCATTCCAGTCTGGGTATCTCTAAACCTTCCTTACTGAGCTCGAAGCCTTACCTCACGAGGGAGGCTGAGAACTTCAATTTCTCACTCCCATAGATGATGCCTGTCTTTCTTCCTTGGGATCAGCAGAGCCTGGCTTCAGTGTTTCTGCTGCCTCCGACCTGCGTGCGCTCTCTCTCTCTCTCTCTCTTAGCATCTAGTCTAGAAAAAGAGCTACCCTTTTTGCCCTCTGAGAAAAAAATCTATGAATTCAACTCAGTCCTTGACAGATTTATGGTAAAGAACTTTAGAAAATTCTACCATTCTAGGCAAAACATGGCTCACAAGTCTAATTCACTTCAAAAAGCCCATCTTGAACTCAGAGGCTAAAGGCTGTTTTCTTAACCCTTTATGCTCCTACAACATTGTGTGGTCTCCCTGCACAGGACATTTATTTGGAAAATCAGGATAATATAGCTGGGAACGTCTTGTTAATACTCTGCATTATGGCTGTCATTAGTGTATGTTCAGGCAATTTTAATGATCGACATTAATTTATATCATACTTGAGAGCCTCCTAATCATTTCTGAAAGTTGGTTAAGAGAAAAGAAAAAAATGTTACTAAAAAGAATTGATTCTTTGAGAGTTTCAAAAGCTGGGGAAATGGCCCAGAGGTTACGAGCATTGGCTGCTCTTGCAGAGGACCCAGGTTTGGTTCCGAGCACCCACATGGCAGCTAACAACCATCAATAACTCCAGTTCCAGGGAGATAGATCCAACATCCCCTTCTGGCCTCTGCAGGCATTGCATACATAGGTATACTTACATACATATGCAGGCCAAACACTCATACATATTTTTAAACCCTAACAAAATGCCTCGCATATCAGGTTGTTTCTCAGATATCACCTCAGCATTCAATCAGATAACTACTAGAGCCTGGATGGCCAGCACTGCCTTAAGTTGTTTTTGAAAGATTCACAATCTTTTATCAGGTTATATTCATTGTACATAGCTATGGGTTTCATAAAGACATTTTCATTCAAGTAAATCATGCACTTTGATGACATTCACCCTCCTGTCCTTCTGTCCTCTGTCACCCTCCCCCACCCTTCCTTTCTCCAGATTTCATTTCTTATCAAACATCCCATATACATGCTTCATATCAAACATTTCATATATATGTTTCATATCAATCAAATATCTCATCTATATATTTCATACCAAACATCTCATATATGTGTATGTTTCATATCAATCAAACTCACATCCAGATTTGAACTTGCATTTGAAATGTGACCACGCACAACACCCGGCCTACCTAAGATCCAGGGTGATCTCGTTTAGTGGCATTAACCTCGAGGGGAGGGGACCTCAGTACGGAGAAGGCTCAGGTCTATTCTACCACTGCTAGTTCTCTGGTTTAAGTTCCTTTTTTCTTAGAGTAACAGCAAAGTCAAGAATGATGGTTCCCCTTCACTGGCTTGACTCTAAATACAGATCTCGAGTGTTTGAAAAGTGCTTCTTCATGAACGCTTCACTTAGCTCAAGGAAGTCACTTGCCCCTGTGGGTTGGTATTTAAGCAGACTATATTTTCTGAAACCATGTCTTGGATCCAGTAATCTAATAAACCATAACTTTCTTTTTAAATGTCCTTTCTGATGTTTTATCATCTTGTACACACACACACCTTTCATAAACTTTTAGTATTGTTAACAAGAACCACATTTCTCTACACACGACAATTAGCATCAATTTAGTTCAAAGCACACTTCCTACACACATGGTAGGTCAGTGGGCACACCGTGTCTACCACACACACTCCTCCGGAGATTTCCACACCATGTGGAAATATACCCAGTCAGCAAGGCACCAAGGCACTTCCTTAGAAACAAAATCTGCTCCCTCCCTTCCCCCAGCCCTGGCCTCCTCTTGCCCCTCTCCCATCTGAAACGCAGCCATGGTAGTGGGGCTCCCACGTACTCCGCCCCCACCTCCTCCTGCCGCCATCTTGTGATTTCTTGGTCTATTGTTGGTGCTCAATAAATACTAAAGGATTCAGTTAAGTTCTTCCTGGCCCACACAGATGTCTCTGAACAGCCCAAGGACTCTAGAGGGAAAGAGGAGGCCTCTATAAAACACTATTTCCTTCTGGTCGGGCCCATCGGATATTTAACCTTTTTGAGATACTCCTAGGCTGAGTTGGGACTTCTCATTGGAACATTCCTTCCTGCAGGGAGCCTCAGGAAGCTGATGAAACTTGCAGGGTTTTAAGAAGGCTCCTGGAACTTAAGAGGTTCAGAAAGCTTAGAAAGTTACAGATTCCACGGTTCCTCCCCCCAGGTTTTATAACAATGGTTGAGGAGAGAGGCCTCTCTTGGGGGGTCTTCGGCAGACTGTAGAAAGCTCCAAACAATTCAGTTTCCATGCATGTCAGGCTAGAGTGAGCGTTTCTGTTGACATACATTGGCCACCTCTGAGTAACATGTGATCCTGTAAGTTACCTGAGGAAACTTTGCCCACCAAGCAGACTTGGGTAGAATTGTTTCTCTGGTCTGTTAGTGCCTTGGTGGAGACAGTTCACCTTACTAACATCTTTATCTATCCTTCTTGGCCCTCTATTACTGGTTTGAGACAGAGTACTAGTCTGTAGTTGTGGCCAACCTAGTACTCACTCAGGCTGGCCTCAAACTCATGGCAATCCCCCTGCCTCAGCTTCCCTAGTGCTGGGATAACAGCCAACCTTACATACCTTGAAACATTCAGAAAAGCAATGATAACAGGTGAGGTACTTTTAAAGATGGAATGATGGGACAGGTGGTTTTTCTGGGCTGTGGGGTGGGAAGGCGAGGGGAAGATGAACGGGGTTAATATCTGTTTTCCCAAACCAGCTCTACTATAGGCAAGTTCTCAGCCCAGCCTTGCCCATTATTATCAAGGACACTGAGCCCCAGGCTCAGGGAGGCGGGGGATCCCTGAGAGCAGTGGTTGCTCAGAGGGTCAACCCCTTGTAACCTGGTAAATAGCTTGTTTGTATCTGTTGAATGAAGAGGTCGACGTTCATGCCTGCTGGTCCCCTGGGTGGGGGCAATGAAAGGCAGCCTACTCCTCCGTCTTATGGAGACCTGCTGTGAGGGACGGAATAGCGGCGGCCTCTACCAGAGACCCTTGGTGAGCCCCCGGGGGAACTGAAGGGTGCTGTTTACTGTCCTTTTGACACCTGATGCTTTTAAAAACCTTTTTCAATCTGTAAATAACATAAACATGCATGAAAAAGATGAGGGGGAAAATATTAAGAAAATCAATCACTTTAACGCACTCAGTACAAACCTCTAAGCTGTTCTCTTATTTTCTCGTGTATATGGAATATTTTTGAACAGTACCTTAGCTATCAATAAATGTTGGGTTACCTGAATGAATTGGCTAATTAAAACTGTAATCATACATGTTTGCTCTCTAATTTTCTTCCATTTAGATAATATAACCATTTTAATCCTTCAACACTGGTAGATATTCAAAACCTTCAGATTTAATGGTTTTGAAAATTTCAGCTAAGGATCTGTCCTAATTTATTTAGAATATTTTAGTTATTACTTTTCTTTTAGGTGTATGAGTGTATTGCCTGCGTGTATGTAATTGTACCTGGGTCATGCAATGCCCACAGAGGTCAGAAGAAGGCATTGAATTCCCCTAGAACTAGAGTATGGACAGATGATTGTTAGCCACCATGTGGGTGCTGGGAATTGAACCCAGATCCTCTGCAAGAGCAGCTAGTGCTCTTAACCACTGAGCCATCTCTCCAGCCCCTGTCCTAATTTATTTAACAATGCCCATGTGCTTGGGAGAACATCCGTACAGATGTGCTGTTTCGATCATAGGTGACCCTGTGCTAAGTTTCCTGCAGAGCTCAGTCTACTTGTTTCAGATAAATCGGGAGGTGGGTACCCTCCCCAGTAGAAGACCATTTCTGTCTCCACAGGTCACGTGATCTCTACCTCAGTGATGTAGGTCTGCTGATATACCATAAAATGGCCATTGGTGATGCTTCAATGAATGGCCTGTGTATGTTCAAATAAAACTTTATGTGTAATGAAATTTGAATTTTATTTCCAACGTGTCATGAAATGTTACTCATTTTAAAATTTCAACCCATAAAAATATATTTTAAAAATTTCTTAGTTTGTATGCTGTAAAAAGTAGACAGCAAGCCTGAGGCCTGCAGCTTGCTGACCCCTGCTCCAGAATCCGGGTTAATAACTGAGTCAAAGGACTGTGAGCCATCAATGGTTCCTGATGTATAAGCAGTTAGTTCCTTGCTGGTCATGTCGATAGTTACCCAACCATATTTATGAATTTCTGAGCCTGGGCGCTTCCGTAGCTTTGATCACTAGACCACATAAGTATTATGGGAACACGGGAAAAAAAAAAACATTGCTGTTTATCATACTTGGCCAACTACCACCATCTTTGAGTGTGTGTGTGTGAGTGTGTGTGTGTGTGTGTATGTGTGTGTGTGATTGGCCAAGCACCTCACCACGTCGGCTAGGCTAACTGATGGTCATGCTCCCAGGATCCTCCGGTCTGGTCCTCCCATTTCACGGTGCAGTGATCACAAACACTTGTTACCACCTCAGCTTTTTCATGTGGATTCTGAGGCTCCGATTCAGGTGCTCATGGCTGCATGATAAGCACTTTACAGTCTGTACCCTCTCCCCAGCTCCAATTCCGCTTCTTCAAATCCACACAGATTTTATCTGTCTGAAGCAGTAAAACCATCCAGAGGAGCTCTCTAGGATGTCATCATAGAACCCAAACCTTTCCCAGGCAAACACCTTTCATTCTGCCTGTTCGCTGTGCCTGGGAACACCCGGTCTGCTGCCGCTTTGGAATACAGGCCATTATGAAGTCTACCTCTCCACACGGCTTTCTGTATCTGAGGTTGGTAATAGGAACAAGAGCTCTTTCCTTTGGGGGATTGTGAAACTGCAGAAAGAAAACACCTTTCCCCTGCTCCGAGGGTGACTCAGAGCAGGAACACTAGCTCTGAGCTCTCTGTGTCCTGCCTCTGGGCTGTCTCGATCATAAATGAATGTTTATGAGCGTCGGATGCTCCTGTGTCAGTATGCGAGGTCCAGTGGCAATTAGGTCGCACTCCTTTTTATTTCAATTTATTAAATTGTATCCTGGATGATTAAATTGCTTCAGGCCATAAGTATAAAATTGAAAATATTCAATTAGGACACATAACGAAGCTGTGGCAGTTATAACATGAAAGCATCAGCTTTACCACGAGTTGGAATTGTGGATAAGGCATGTCTAAGGCAGAACATGCTCAGACAGGAGGGCCGTGACTGTGACCTTACGCCCCTTCTCCACCTCCCTGTGGACGGACTTCGAGTCTCAAGAGCTTCAGATGGCTTCTATCATCTGCCAGAGTTTTCTAAATACTTTCTTATTTTAAGCCTTGAAGGTAGTGAGTCCCCAGCTCTTCTTACAACTAGAAGTCCAGAATTTTTCACAAAAAAACACATGTTCAAGAATTCTTCCTGATAATCTTAGGGGCCGGAGAGATGGCTCAGTGGTTAAGCACCGGCTGCTCTTGCAGAAGACCCAGGTTCAATTCCCAGCACCCACATGCCAGCTAACAACCATCCATAACTCTAGTTCCAGGGGATCCGACGCCCTCTTCTGACCGTCTTGGGTACTTCATGACACAGGTACATTTTTATACATGCAGGCAATATACACATGCACATAAAATAAAAATAATAAATAAAAGTATTTTTAGAAAAGAATTCTTCCTAACATCCTGAGCAACCCCTTCCCTATGTTCTAAGCACATTTGATGTTAGGAGCCTTGATCAATCATGCTCCACTTGATTTAGCTAGGCAGAATCTATCTTTGAAAGCAGAGCTTGACAATTCTATGCATCTAGCTAGCTGACATGCCCCATTTCCACCTTGAAGCACTGAGATTACAGGTAAGCCACCTGTCCACCCAGCAGGCAAATGAATGCCTGGGAACAGACTCTACTCCTCATGCTTACCCAGCAAGCACTTTATCTGCTGAACCATCCCATTTATATCTGCCAGGCAATAAACTTCACACAAAAAAACGCATTTCTCCTGGGAATTTCGGAAGGGCTAAGATGATGTCACTCAAGGTTGAGCATCATAAATAGTAGATGGTAGTCTATGGAACTCAGTCTGCAAAGGAAAGTCTGGAGCAGGTCTGCTTCTCTGTACCTTCACCAAGAAAAAAGAAACATGAAATACAGATTAATAGCCACGTGAATGATTCTAATCAAATGAGGCTGTTCATACTGAAGAGAAAGCATATATTAAAATTAGCTTGCGGGCAGTGCTGGAATGATGGCTCAGCGGTTAGAGCACTGGCTGCTCTTGCAGAGAACCTGGGATTAGGTTCCCAGCACCCACACAGTGGCTAACAACCATCTGTAACTCCACTTCCAGAGGATATGATGACCTCTGTGGGCATTGCATGACACACGTTCACTTACATACATGGAGGCAATACACTCATACACAAAAAATAAAAATAATAAATAACATATTTTTAAAAATTAGCTTTGGCCACTTTTTAATTTATGTTTGTTCTTCTACGTACAAGTGTTATGCCATAACTAGAGTTACGAATCACTATGTGGGTGCTGGGATTCAAACCCAGATCTTCTGCAAGAACAGCCAGTACTCTTAATCTCTGAGCCATCTCCAGTCACAGCTTTGATAATTTTTAAAGATTTATTTTTGTTATTTTTGATTATGTGTATGCATGTATGTCTCTGTGTGGGTATGTTCACATGAATGTAGGCGCCTGAGGAAGCATCAGATCCTCTGGAGCTGGAGTTACAGGTGGTGGTGAGCTGCTGGACATGGGTGCTGGGAACCAAATTCCAGTTTTCTACAAGAATAGTATGTGCTCTTAATCACTGAGCCCTCTCCCCAGCCCCTTTGTCCGGTTTTTAAATGGTCAATTTTACCGTCACAGGATGGCATTAGAAGAAATGCAAGTGACCAAGAATATAGTCGCAAGATAAGCAAAGGAACAGAGAGAACGCCACCCAGAAGGAAAATACTGGGAGTCATATTCAACAGCAAACTGATGAGTTAATAGAATAGTGTCATTGAGTCAGTCAGAAGAGAGTCTGTCTTGATGTTCACCTTCATGTCCTGAACTCAGATGTGGACAAATTCTTCTGTGTCAGGACCAAATAACACAATCCTGGACTCAGAACCTACGGATCATGTGGTGTGATGGTTTACAGAGAAGACTCAAGCACCTAACACTACAAAACAATATGGCAGGACGGGGCAGAGATCTATATTTTATTTATCTTTCATTCGTATTGTATGTGCATGAGTATTTTGTCTGCATATATGTAAGGGTGCCACATACATACAATGCCCATGGAGACTAGAAGAGGGCATTGGATCCCCTGGAACTGGATTTACTGATGGTTGTTAGCCACCATGTGGGCGCTGGGAATTGAACCTGGGTCCTCTGCAAGAGCAGCCACTGTTCTTAACCACTGAACCATCTCTCCAGCCCAAGAATATGAAATTTAAATATAATCATTTCACAGCCTCTAGGCAGGCCACTCTCCAGGCCAGCTTGAGAAACACTGTTCTCCAGGGTGAGCTGTCTTCTCAGTCACCCAGACAGCAGCTCAAGAAGGTTCCATTCCTGGGTGATGCTTCTGTGAGTGGACTGAGGGCTCTCCACACACTCCGTACAGAGACTCCAGGTGCACTCTGACTGGAAGACACACTCCTGCCTCTGCTGTCCCAGCCCTGGGGTGTTAGTGGACACCATCATATGTATATATATTTCTCAGGTAACATACTAACTTATCTTCAGCTCTGGAACCCTTTCGAAGTTGCATCTCCGTGGGATCCCTCCTTCCATCATGAATCTTTTACCATTTTAGCCAAGCAAAAGTCTTTAAACTGCTTTATACTGATACCTCACCCTCATAAAGACAATCCTTGCTCACCACTTAAAATTCACTAAAGTTCGTGCTACACATATAAGTCACATTTCGAAATTTATTTGCTAAAAGTAATATGTTTTGAAATAAAAGTTAGGTCTGCCAGGAAACGTTAATAACACTAAAGCAGCTTCATGTTCAGACTCGAGGAGACCAGATTGTGTAAGCTGACTTTACCACCAATATATAAAGACCTCTGAGCGAAGACAGATCAGATTACTAGTTGTGTCTAGAGGTGCTAAGGCCTTTAGTTTAAGAAAGAACGCTTCCAGTTTAGCAGCAGCTAGAGCTTGAAATGCGAGTGTTTATGAGAGGGGTGCACAGCCACGCAGAGGGCCTGGAACTTCACAGGCCTGGGGACAGCTGGTTGGAAGGGTCTCATAAGGCTGTACTGAGCTGGAGGAGTCATACAATAACAAACCAGGAGCTCATCAGTTAAGAGCACTGGCTGCTCTTGCAGAGGAGCCAGGTTTGGTTCCCAGCACCCACATGGCAGCTAACAACCTTCTGTAACTCCAGTTCCAGGGGAATCTAACACCCTCTTCTGACCTCTATAAGCACTGCATGCGCATAGTGCACTTACATACATGCAGGCAAAACACTCATACACATAGACATTTCTTAAAAATTACAAAGCATGACTCCACGGGTAAAAACAGTACTGATTTTGATGTTATTGGTATACAGCATAACCGAATGAGATGGTTACAGGTACCCAAAATACAACTGAGAAAGTAATGTATTGGGCTGGCCAATGACACATCTCATGGCCTGTGATAAATATCTGAATGGTAAAAGGGACACTGGGAACATTCAGGTGTTCGCTCCTTCATGGAGAGCATGGACTCGACCCCACCACATGCTAGATGCTATTCTAGGCACTTGAACCAAACCAGGACCTCTGAGCTTGGGGGCTTACGTTTGGAATGCTAGCTTACAGTAAGCAGTCAGTATGCTAAGTTAACCACAAGGCACATTAAAAGGAAAAGTGTTGAGAGAGGAAGGTGTACAGGCAGATGAGAGGCAGTCGGGGAATCAGAGTGGTCAGGGCTGGCCGCACAGGGGTGAAGATTTCAACAAAGATGGGCAGAAGATCTGGGGTGAGCTCAGAGGATGTCACCTCTGCGGACAGCTCTGGGCAGAGGAGCGAAGGCCAGCCCTCCGGCCCTAGGTACAGATGAGTTCCAGAATAGCAGGGAGATGACTCATGTGACTAGAAGGGAGCAAGGGAAGCAGAGGAGGAGGCGGGAGGTCGGAGCAGAGAAGTTCCGGAAGGCCTGTGTACATCTCCACCCACACTGAATTCTTCCTGTCAGGAAAATGTTAGCTCTGAGAGGTGTTGAACAAGACAGAGAGGGAGCAGGTTCTCACCAGACTGTTGGGTTAGAAACAGGCGGAAGAAGAGAGACGTTCATGAGGTTCTTTAAACAGGCAAAGGAACAGCAGAGGTAGTTAATAAGAGGAAGAAGAGATTCAAGAACTGTCAGAGACAAGCTCCTTTGACACAGCAAAAACGCACAAGCCTTCAGCAAGAAACACAAACCGCTGCTGCTGCTTGCATAGCTGTTCAAAATGACTGACAGTACTTGATGTAGAGACAAGTTTGCTCTGATGGTTGATCTAGGGCAGCAGACTAATTTTCCTTCACTCCTGACACACCAATGTTTATTGTGTTCAGATTGCAGTAATTACTGCCTCCAGCAAGGAATGTAAGTTGACTTTACAAATGAACTGGGAGTTCTTTTGAAAGTAAAAGACACAGGGGCTAGAGAGACAGCTCAGACGTTAAGAGGACTGGCTGCTCTTGCAGAGGACCCAGGTTCAGTTCCCAACACCCACATGGTGACTAACAACTGTCAGTAACTCCAGTTCCAGGGTATATGACGCCCTCTTCTGGCCTCCATAGACGTTACATGCATGGGTACCCTTGCATACATGCAGGTATAAGACTCATATATATAAAAATTTAAAGCTAAAGATCATTGAAGGTGGATGAAATTTAAAAATGGGGTGTCATTTCCATTTTTTTTCTTTTTTAAAGATTTGTTTTTATATTGAGAGAGAGAGAAAGAGAGAGATACCTGTGGTGGCCAGATGATGTTAGATCCGCTGGAGCTGAAGTTATAGGTGGTTGTGATCTGCCCCGTGTGGGTGCTGGGAATCAAGCCCGGGTCCTCTGCAAGGGGAGCAAGTGCTCTTAACTACTGAGCCATCTCTCCAGCCTCCCTTTACCCCCTCTTGATCCAATATTGAAAGTTATAAACTCTCCAGAACACACTTATGCTATTAACTTCAAAAAGGACTACTCCTCTATCTCTGTAGCCTAAATCAATCCCCCAAACACCGACTACCACACCCGCTAGGCAGATCTGACCTCAGTTTCCAGCTGCTGTGGATCTTCGGGCATCTGGGTGAGGGCTGGTCTTGTCCTCAGGGCCAGAGAGAGCTATGGGGAACAAGGCTACCCAGATCTGCAGACCTGTCATCAGGAAACAGATGTCGCAGCCCGTCTCTTGTGGCTCAGACCCTTGCTGGCCCTGAACTCATTGTGTGGCGGACTTCAAACTTGTGCAGCCCCCCCGGTTCAGCTTCCTAAATGCCAGGGGAGTGCAGCACCATGATGAGCCATGTTTTTGTTTTTCATTCATCCAACATCTGCCTCTTAGGTTTTGCCTCCACTTGAGACCCTGTCCTCTAGAAAGGAAGGCTTGAGTTCTGCGTCCCCACATGCGCCATTTCTGCATCAACGTGAGCAGCCTGATAAATGGGGACGAAAGGAATCCTACATTTTGAAAAGAACCACCCAGGAACAGCTTCTGGGATGATCCAGAAAAACTGAACCACCGAGGGCTCAGCTGGGCACTACCCACCCTCTGTGCCATAAGATCCCAGCCTGAGTCACACACCCATCTTTCCCAATTCCGGAACACCTCCTTCTCCCTCAGGCTCTCCTGAGGCCTTTTCTGGCCTGGAGAGTCTACCCTAACCCAGTTTATTATTCTTACTCCCATTGTTTGAAGATCTTAACAGCCCTCTTGCCTGAATGACTGAATTAGCTCATGGAGCAAAGAGTCATCCTTGGGGTGGCTCTGCTGTCTTCAATGGCCCTTCCTTCTGTTCTTCCCCAAATACAGAGCTCAGTCCCAGCAGGTACAGACCTCTCAGCCCCATCATCCAAGATCAGTCTGTCTCACCCATGGCGTGGCTCTGTTCTCCAGCCATTGCCATCGCCCTCTATCCAGTGAGGCCAGGGCTGGTGAGACAGGCTCCAGACTGCCTCCCCTGGTCCGAGAGCTGGTAGCATGGCCACTGCGCTCTGAGGGTCTGTGTTTGAATGTGTGTCCTAGTTTGCTTTTGTTGCTATGAGAAAAACCATGACTAAAGCCAAGTTGAAAAAGAAAGAAATGATTTCATCTTACAGTTACAGTCCGTCTTTGAGGGCAGCCAGGGCGGGAGCTCACGCCAGGAACCTACAGGCAGGAACTGAAGCAGACGCCATGAGGACCGCTGCCTACTCAGTTGCTCCCTCTGGATTTCTCAGTGTCCTTTCTTATACAGCCCAGACCCACCTGCTCAGGGATGGATGACAGGGCCTTTCACTGGCCTGGAAGCCCCAGAGATGCACCTGTCTCCACATCCCTAGCACTGGGATGCAGGTGCACAGCACTAGGCCTAGTGTTTTGACGTGGGTTCTGGGAAAGGAACTCATGCTTGCACAGCCACACTTCCCCTCTGAGCTATCTCCTTAACCCTGGAGGAGTCTTAACGAAAGAAAACACAGCAAGGGAGGGTGTGACCCGGCTCCTGACGGCAGGATGTCCTTCCCCTTGTGGGGCATAAGCGATATACTGACTCCAAGTATCTTCCCCTATTGTTTTGAACTTGACCACAGGGCAGACTATCCTGCAGAAGGGGTGTTCTGTGTCATGTCATCATCCAACAGTGTCCAGCTGACAACCCTTGGCTTTAAAGGGACCCTGTGTGCAGGGCAAGCCAGAGACCCCTAGACAGTAACTTCAAGGGGTCCTGGGGGTAGTGCTGCCTTCTGGGACCCTCGTGTGGTGAAGGGAAAGAGACAGAATGCGTGGAGTGGGGGAAGAACTAGAGGGTACACAAGGTAACGAGAACACTTCAGCTACACACCCACGCACATGCACACCGGGATCTGCTAGTCCACACCACACATGCCTTTCTTTCTCTCCGTAGTGTTGCACTATAATGAACATATTTTCTTCCTCTTAAGACAAAACCTGTCCTCCATCTTGGGTTGCCCTGGACTTGAGATTTGTTTGTATTTGAGATTTTAAGCAGAGAAAAGAGTCAAAGTAACTGACTTTCTAAGTTGGTTTTGTTTTCCTGAGCGAGTGGTGGAACAGAGGACTGTGAACAGCAGGCGCTCTGGCCCCAAACAAGCTAACTGGCCCTTGCTCTCTGTTGCTTTTTTTGTCTTCTATTTTCTTCCTTTTTTGTCTTTCTGAATACTTTCCAGTTCCTCAGTCTCATTTTTACTACATCTGGTCTATTAAACCTAATCATTAGAACAATAATGAACTGTTGAGGATTGTACCAAGGGTGTCACTGCCTTTCTAAGGACGTCACTGCAGTTCACGGGGTGGAAAATGAGCTTCAATGGGGTTTTCCTCATAAAAAGCTTTAAATCCTGAAAAAACTATGCTACAAGGAGACGTGAACGCAGTGCCCATCTGCCCGAGACACAGCCAGCTTCCTCAGCAAAGGCCTGGATGGACAATACTGAAGGCACTAGTCCCAGCTGGCCTGGAACTCACTAGGTAGACCAGGCTGGCCTCTCTCTCATAGAGATCCACCTGCCTCTGCTTCCTGAGTACTGGGATTAAAGGCAGGCACCACCACGCCCAACATACTCTTTACACTTTTATTTTACTTTAAAGATTTTATTTATTTTTTAATTATTATTTTTACTCTACATGTGTGAGTGTATTGCCTACATGTGTGTAAGTGCACCCATGTTGTGCAATGTCTGTGGAGGCCAGGAAAGGGCATCGCATTCCCCTGGAACTGGAGTTATGAACAGTTGTACGGAATCATCTCTCCAGCTCCTCTCCTTATTTTTGGAGAAGAGGTTCTCACCGAACCTGGAACTTGTTGATCTGGCTAAGCTGGCTGAAGGCCCGGGGTCTCCTGTCTCTGCCGCTCTAGAGCCTGGCACCGCACCTGGCCTGTTACTAGGTCCTCCAGGTTCAAACACAGGTCCCCATGCTTGTGTGGCAAGCACTTGACTGACTGAGCCGTCTCGCCAGTCCTTGAGCCAGTTAAACCTTAGAAATAATTGCGAAATATTTCTTTTATCCCAAAGAAATGAAACAGAGACATCGAATATAGCTACGAAGTAGGCAGAGACATTCAATAGTGACGTCTGAGCCACACTGGCCATGATTTCCAGTGTCTTCAGTCATTCTTAAACAAACCTGGGTGTTTGGGCAGTCTCCCAGATTTCCTTGAAAGAAGAATCTCGGTTGGTAATCTGAGCAGCCTGAGTTTATCAGCCAGGCACAGGTAGCAGTGAGTGTGTCCAGTGTCCGTGTCTGTGGCATGAAACTGATTTCAAGAGCCAAAATAAATTCACTCCGTTTTACTTGGAAATGCCCCAGAGTGGAACAAAGACTCCAGAGTCAGGGTCAAAATTTTTCCAAACAGTCAGTCTGCCCAATGCAGGATATTGAGCTGGTCATTTAAGAATTGCCTTGTGAATGAGCTACTTTTCACTGTCATAAGATACCTAGCCAGGGCAACCTAAGACAGGAAAGATTTGTTGTGGCTCGTGTTTTGGGGGAACAAAGTCCATCCCCGTGAGGAAGGGATGGTGGCAGGATCTTGCCCATGTCTGGATGGATCAGGAAGTGGAGACCAGACAGGAAATAGGGTAGGCTATAAACTTCAAGGGCTGCCCCCTAGTGACTCATTTCCTCTATCATGGTTCCACAACCTCCCAAAACAGTGCCCAAGGTGGGGACCAAGAGCATTAACACAAGAGCCTATAGGGACATTTCCCATCAAACCACAGCATTTCCCACTGATTACCATGCCCTAGAGGGCTGCAAACCAAAAGACTGGTAAATATCTAGACTCAGTGAAGCCAAAGCCACTTATGCCTCTAGCTCATCCAGAGCTAAGGTTATGAGACTGTGCCTGGAGCACACCACCAAGACCCAGACAAGAGAGAGCTGAGTGCCAGTGCCATGTAGAGACTACAGCCATGTAGAGACTACAGCCATGTAGAGACTATAGTGCCATGTAGAGACTACAGCCATGTAGAGACTACAGCCATGTAGAGGCTACAGCCATGTAGAGACTATAGTGCCATGTAGAGACTATAGTGCCATGTAGAGACTACAGCCATGTAGAGACTACAGCCATGTAGAGACTACAGCCATGTAGAGACTATAGTGCCATGTAGAGACTACAGCCATGTAGAGACTACAGCCATGTAGAGGCTACAGCCATGTAGAGACTATAGTGCCATGTAGAGACTACAGCCATGTAGAGACTACAGCCATGTAGAGACTATAGTGCCATGTAGAGACTACAGCCATGTAGAGGCTACAGCCATGTAGAGACTACAGCCATGTAGAGACTACAGCCATGTAGAGACTATAATGCCATGTAGAGGCTACAGCCATGTAGAGGCTACAGCCATGTAGAGACTATAGTGCCATGTAGAGACTATAGTGCCATGTAGAGACTACATCCATGTAGAGGCTACAGCCATGTAGAGGCTACAGCCATGTAGAGGCTACAGCCATGTAGAGACTACAGCCATGTAGAGACTACAGCCATGTAGAGACTATAGTGCCATGTAGAGACTACAGCCATGTAGAGACTACAGCCATGTAGAGGCTACAGCCATGTAGAGACTATAGTGCCATGTAGAGACTATAGTGCCATGTAGAGACTACAGCCATGTAGAGACTACAGCCATGTAGAGACTACAGCCATGTAGAGACTATAGTGCCATGTAGAGACTACAGCCATGTAGAGACTACAGCCATGTAGAGGCTACAGCCATGTAGAGGCTACAGCCATGTAGAGACTATAGTGCCATGTAGAGACTACAGCCATGTAGAGACTACAGCCATGTAGAGACTATAGTGCCATGTAGAGACTACAGCCATGTAGAGGCTACAGCCATGTAGAGACTACAGCCATGTAGAGACTACAGCCATGTAGAGACTATAATGCCATGTAGAGGCTACAGCCATGTAGAGGCTACAGCCATGTAGAGACTATAGTGCCATGTAGAGACTATAGTGCCATGTAGAGACTACATCCATGTAGAGGCTACAGCCATGTAGAGGCTACAGCCATGTAGAGGCTACAGCCATGTAGAGACTACAGCCATGTAGAGGCTACAGCCATGTAGAGACTACAGCCATGTAGAGACTATAGTGCCATGTAGATACTACAGCCATGTAGAGACTACAGCCATGTAGAGGCTACAGCCATGTAGAGACTACAGCCATGTAGAGGCTACAGCCATGTAGAGACTACAGTGCCATGTAGAGACTACAGTGCCATGTAGAGACTACAGCCATGTAGAGACTACAGCCATGTAGAGACTATAGTGCCATGTAGAGACTACAGCCATGTAGAGGCTACAGCCATGTAGAGACTACAGCCATGTAGAGACTACAGCCATGTAGAGACTACAGTGCCATGTAGAGACTACAGCCATGTAGAGACTACAGCCATGTAGAGGCTACAGCCATGTAGAGGCTACAGCCATGTAGAGACTACAGCCATGTAGAGACTATAGTGCCATGTAGAGACTACAGCCATGTAGACACTACAGCCATGTAGAGACTACAGCCATGTAGAGACTACAGCCATGTAGAGACTACAGCCATGTAGAGACTATAGTGCCATGTAGAGGCTACAGCCATGTAGAGGCTACAGCCATGTAGAGGCTACAGCCATGTAGAGACTATAGTGCCATGTAGAGACTATAGTGCCATGTAGAGACTATAGTGCCATGTAGAGACTACAGCCATGTAGAGACTACAGCCATGTAGAGGCTACAGCCATGTAGAGACTGCAGCCATGTAGAGACTGCAGCCATGTAGAGACTATAGTGCCATGTAGAGACTACAGCCATGTAGAGACTACAGCCATGTAGAGACTACAGCCATGTAGAGGCTACAGCCATGTAGAGGCTACAGCCATGTAGAGACTACAGTGCCATGTAGAGACTACAGCCATGTAGAGGCTACAGCCATGTAGAGGCTACAGCCATGTAGAGACTACAGTGCCATGTAGAGACTACAGCCATGTAGAGGCTACAGCCATGTAGAGGCTACAGTGCCATGTAGAGGCTACAGCCATGTAGAGGCTACAGCCATGTAGAGGCTACAGCCATGTAGAGACTACAGTGCCATGTAGAGACTACAGTGCCATGTAGAGACTACAGCCATGTAGAGAATACAGCCATGTAGAGACTATAGTGCCATGTAGAGACTACAGCCATGTAGAGGCTACAGCCATGTAGAGACTACAGCCATGTAGAGACTACAGCCATGTAGAGACTACAGTGCCATGTAGAGACTACAGCCATGTAGAGGCTACAGCCATGTAGAGGCTACAGCCATGTAGAGGCTACAGCCATGTAGAGACTACAGCCATGTAGAGACTACAGCCATGTAGAGACTATAGTGCCATGTAGAGACTACAGCCATGTAGAGACTACAGCCATGTAGAGACTACAGCCATGTAGAGACTATAGTGCCATATAGAGACTACAGCCATGTAGAGACTACAGCCATGTAGAGACTACAGCCATGTAGAGGCTACAGCCATGTAGAGACTATAGTGCCATGTAGAGACTATAGTGCCATGTAGAGACTACAGCCATGTAGAGGCTACAGCCATGTAGAGACTACAGCCATGTAGAGACTACAGCCATGTAGAGGCTACAGCCATGTAGAGACTACAGCCATGTAGAGACTATAGTGCCATGTAGAGACTACAGCCATGTAGAGGCTACAGCCATTTAGAGACTATAGTGCCATGTAGAGACTATAGTGCCATGTAGAGACTACAGCCATGTAGAGACTACAGCCATGTAGAGGCTACAGCCATGTAGAGACTACAGCCATGTAGAGACTACAGCCATGTAGAGACTATAGTGCCATGTAGAGACTACAGCCATGTAGAGACTACAGCCATGTAGAGACTACAGCCATGTAGAGACTATAGTGCCATGTAGAGACTACAGCCATGTAGAGACTACAGCCATGTAGAGGCTACAGCCATGTAGAGGCTACAGCCATGTAGAGACTATAGTGCCATGTAGAGACTATAGTGCCATGTAGAGACTACAGCCATGTAGAGACTACAGCCATGTAGAGGCTACAGCCATGTAGAGACTACAGCCATGTAGAGACTATAGTGCCATGTAGAGACTACAGCCATGTAGAGACTACAGCCATGTAGAGGCTACAGCCATGTAGAGACTATAGTGCCATGTAGAGACTATAGTGCCATGTAGAGACTACAGCCATGTAGAGGCTACAGCCATGTAGAGACTACAGCCATGTAGAGACTACAGCCATGTAGAGACTATAGTGCCATGTAGAGACTACAGCCATGTAGAGACTACAGCCATGTAGAGACTACAGCCATGTAGAGACTATAGTGCCATGTAGAGACTACAGCCATGTAGAGACTACAGCCATGTAGAGGCTACAGCCATGTAGAGACTATAGTGCCATGTAGAGACTATAGTGCCATGTAGAGACTACAGCCATGTAGAGGCTACAGCCATGTAGAGACTACAGCCATGTAGAGACTACAGCCATGTAGAGACTACAGCCATGTAGAGACTATAGTGCCATCTAGAGACTACAGCCATGTAGAGACTACAGCCATGTAGAGGCTACAGCCATGTAGAGGCTACAGCCATGTAGAGACTATAGTGCCATGTAGAGACTACAGCCATGTAGAGACTACAGCCATGTAGAGACTATAGTGCCATGTAGAGACTACAGCCATGTAGAGGCTACAGCCATGTAGAGACTACAGCCATGTAGAGACTACAGCCATGTAGAGACTATAATGCCATGTAGAGGCTACAGCCATGTAGAGGCTACAGCCATGTAGAGACTATAGTGCCATGTAGAGACTATAGTGCCATGTAGAGACTACAGCCATGTAGAGGCTACAGCCATGTAGAGGCTACAGCCATGTAGAGGCTACAGCCATGTAGAGACTACAGCCATGTAGAGACTATAGTGCCATGTAGAGGCTACAGCCATGTAGAGACTACAGCCATGTAGAGGCTACAGCCATGTAGAGACTACAGCCATGTAGAGGCTACAGCCATGTAGAGACTACAGTGCCATGTAGAGACTACAGTGCCATGTAGAGACTACAGCCATGTAGAGACTACAGCCATGTAGAGACTATAGTGCCATGTAGAGACTACAGCCATGTAGAGGCTACAGCCATGTAGAGACTACAGCCATGTAGAGACTACAGCCATGTAGAGACTACAGTGCCATGTAGAGACTACAGCCATGTAGAGACTACAGCCATGTAGAGGCTACAGCCATGTAGAGGCTACAGCCATGTAGAGACTACAGCCATGTAGAGACTATAGTGCCATGTAGAGACTACAGCCATGTAGACACTACAGCCATGTAGAGACTACAGCCATGTAGAGACTATAGTGCCATGTAGAGACTACAGCCATGTAGAGGCTACAGCCATGTAGAGGCTACAGCCATGTAGAGACTATAGTGCCATGTAGAGACTATAGTGCCATGTAGAGACTATAGTGCCATGTAGAGACTACAGCCATGTAGAGACTACAGCCATGTAGAGGCTACAGCCATGTAGAGACTACAGCCATGTAGAGACTACAGCCATGTAGAGACTATAGTGCCATGTAGAGACTACAGCCATGTAGAGACTACAGCCATGTAGAGACTACAGCCATGTAGAGACTATAGTGCCATGTAGAGACTACAGCCATGTAGAGACTACAGCCATGTAGAGGCTACAGCCATGTAGAGGCTACAGCCATGTAGAGACTATAGTGCCATGTAGAGACTATAGTGCCATGTAGAGACTACAGCCATGTAGAGACTACAGCCATGTAGAGGCTACAGCCATGTAGAGACTACAGCCATGTAGAGACTATAGTGCCATGTAGAGACTACAGTCATGTAGAGACTACAGCCATGTAGAGACTACAGCCATGTAGAGGCTACAGCAATGTAGAGGCTACAGCCATGTAGAGGCTACAGCCATGTAGAGGCTACAGTGCCATGTAGAGACTACAGCCATGTAGAGGCTACAGCCATGTAGAGGCTACAGCCATGTAGAGTACTAAAAACGAGCAAACCGAAACAATGACAAAAAATGGTGAACAAAAGGACTGCTTGTGGGATTGGAGAGATGGCTCGTTGGTTAAGAGCACTAGCTGCAGCTGCAGAGGACCTGGGTTCAGTTCCCAGCATCCACATGGAAGTCTACAACCATCTGTACCTCCAGTTCCAGGAAATCTAATACCCTCTTCTGGCTTCCATGGGGATCACATGACATGGATGCACTTACATACACGCAGGCAAAAACTCTCATACACATAAAATAAAAATAAACTACACATATATAGAGAGAGCTATTTATATAGAACAAAGTGAAAAGGCCTTACAAATGTTTTCCCCATTTTGTGATACACACGTTTACCACCAGAAAGTATTTTTTAAAGTTAAAAATAAAGCAAGATATGGCAATATACACCTGTGATCCCAGCACTCAGGAGGCTGATACAGAAGGATCATTTTGATTTTGGGGGCCAGCCTGGTCTATATACTAAGTCCTAGGCTAGCCAGAGAAAGGAAGGAAGGAAGGAAAACAGGAAGAAAGTGATGGAGGAAGGGAGGGAGGGAAGAGAGAAGAGGGGGAAAGAGAGAGGGGCAAGGGAAAGAAAAAGAAGAAAGAGAAGGAAAAAAGAGAGGAGGGTGGAAAGATGAAATCAGTGTGGAATGGTGTGGAATGGTGTGGAATGGTATGCCGTGGTTTGATAAGGTATGAAGCATGCTAGGTTTAATCAGACACCTGGTTTCCAAAACTTGGGGACCACAGGCAAGTTCTCCGCCTCTCCGAACCCAGATTCATCCTATGCAAAGTGGTGGTAATAAATTTGCTCTCCCTGCTGCGCAGGGTTGTTTTTTAGGCCCTGCTGTGTTTCTGGGTGGGTGTCCTGCATAACCGCCACCCTTCCTGCCAGACCTTTCCGCAGAGCTCCCTCAGCGCCTCTTCACCTCTCCCTCCGAGGCCCACCATGCCTCACCAGTCAGGAATCTCTTGTCACAGGTGGAGGGTTTTCCCAGGCTTCGTCAGCACTGAGCGTTCTGCCGGCGACCCGGAGAAGAAAGAGTCCGTGTTCACTGGGCCCAGCTAGTCAGATGCTTTGTTTCTTAGTCTTTGAAAACAGGTGTCGTGAGACCGAGGGCAGCCATGGTCCTCTCTCTCATTTCTCTTTTTCATCTTTCTAGTCATGATTTATTTGCATGTTTAGCCCACCATTCGAGGGAGATGCCATTTCTGGCCCCTCACACCCAGGCTGAGCACTTCCCCTGCTGAGGCAGCTGTCTGAATGAAAATGTTGTGGGCTTTCTAATGCTGCAGGCGGAGGTTCTAATCCTGGCTCTGGTATTTACTAGCTGTGTGATTAACAGGCGACGTCTCTGAACTCACATCTACTTCTCTGGCTTCTTGAGATTAAAGGAGAAGACACAGGCATCTGAGTGCTGGCAGGTGATCAATGCTACTGATTTCTTCGCTCTGGGATGCTCCCTTCTCTTTACCCCGTGCTGTCACGTGATCTAAGTTCTTTAACACTGAAGTTCTTTGCCCTCTCTGTACCTTCTCTTCATCACTGTTTTAGCTCCATTTCTGTGGCTGTGATATAAACTGTCCTCACAAAAAGCAACTGTAGTGAGGGGTTATTCAGCTTACAGTTCCAGGAGCCAGTCTACCACTTCAGGGGAGTCAAGGCAGGCACTCAAGCAGATAGTCCCATCCCATCCACAGTGCAGAGCAGAGAGATTCGAACACGCATGCTGCCCGCTTCGTTCCTCTAGATTTCTCCTGTGCTGTACCATTCAGCTTAGGGAGCCGAGCCGCGCCACCCACAATGGACTGGTCCCTCCTGCATCAATGAGAATCAAGACGACCCCCTGCAGACGTGCCCCCAGGCCAGCCTGCCTGAGATAATTCCTCACTGAGATTTCCCTTCCCCAGGTGACTCTAGGCTGTGCCAAGTTGGCACTAAACCCTAACCAACCCAATCATCTTCTCTCATCCTCCGCGTGCCTCACCCAAAGGAAAAAGTATAGGAGCTTTTGCCTCAGAGAGTCTCTGTTCAAACCTCAGATCCTCCTCCTCCCAGATGTCCCCACAGACAAGTCCTGACTCATCCTGCACACTGGTTAGTTGTTGTCAGCTTAACACAAACTAGAGACACCTGGGAAGAGGGACCCTCAATTGAGGAATTTCCTCCATGGACTTGGCCTGTGGCCGTGTCTGCGATGCTTTTTCTTAACTGGTAATTGATGTAGGGGTGCCCAGTCCACTGCGGTGGTGTCATACATGGGCAGGTGGGCAGGTGGGCCTGGGTTATATAAGAAGGCTAACTAAGCAAGCCAGTCGCAGTGTTCGTCCACGGTCTCTGCTTCAGCCCCTGCCTCCAGAGTTCCTGCCCTGACTTCTCCACTTGGAAGTATACATAAAGATGAAATAAACCCTTTCCTCCTCAAGTTGCCTTTTGATCATGTTTATCACAGCAACAGAGAGAGAACACGAGCGGAGTTGGTACCCGAGAGTGGACTGTGTCTGTGAGGAACCTGGCCGTACTGTATTCTGGAGGAACATGCAAGTCTTTGGATTTGGACTAGAAAAGCCACTGAATGCTATAAGCAAGGCTTGAGGGGCCATTCGAGTAGCATCACGGCTCAAGATGTTTCAGAGGGAGAGGAAGGAAGCAAGGGTTGAACAGCAACTGGGCTGGAGGTCATTCCTGTGATATTCTGTAGAGGATCTGGCTGTCTGCATGTAGGGATCCCTACACTAGGGATCCCGGCTGAGCTAGTGGGTGTGAAGAGACATGTACAAAGTTCAGCGTGGTGAGCTTCTTATGTTCCTTCTGGTTATGCATGCTGGCTCGGTTCTCTGTCTCTCTGGTTCATTATTAAACTTTATTCTTTCTTTCAGAACCATCACAAGTAATTTGCCTTCATGTTTTTCTAACCTCAAGTTTCCTCTTTCAGATTAACTTCTTCCCTTTCTGCCAGATTTCTCTCTCTCTCTCTTGCCTACATACACACATTGCAAAACCATTCAAAGGGTTATCAGTATTTCTGAGGTCTAGAGGACATTAAATGTTGCTATTTTAAATTCTTTTGAACCCTTAAGTTTGCATGGCATAACCATTTTAGGAGAAAGCTATGACCATCTTAAATGCTTAAAAGATTTTTCTTTTTCCTTTCTACCCACGAGATGACACCACGTCCTTCTATGTTCACATGTGCACCCATCCCTTTCACATGTGGTTTTCTCTTCCACATTTACGATGATTTCTTCTTTAATTTTCTTCCTTGGTCTACTAACTCATCTTTCTCTGAACTGGTACCTTCCACTTGTGATCAACTACTGTTCTTTAATCTGCCCAACATAAGCAGATGGTAACAAGTTGACAACCATAACACTCCGCATCCCAGGCTATGTGTCATGAATACACTGGTCCTAACTTTAAGATAAGCCAAGTACAAAATTCTTCTAATCTGATGCTCTGTGGAACATAAGTTTCTTTTTAATTCCTGCTCTAAAAAGTAGATATTCAGTCAACAGTAGAGATTCTCCACTGATTTGGCAGAAACCCAAATATTGGTCCCAATATGGTTTCCCATCCATAAAAGCTATGTAGGACGCAGGTCCCAGCATTTGCTTTCTGGCATTATCCTCTCATGCACAACTTCCTCACTAGACTCTGTCATCACTATGCCCAGACTCTGGGCCTAAATCCCACTTCCTCCTGCCACAGTTCTGGCCACAGTCTTCTGTGCCCTGTACTGATAGACCCAACTCAACAGCAGACAAGCCCCTTGATTTGCTTGTTTACACATAAAACCAGAAAAAAATCTAGTATTAGTTAGTTATTTTGCTCTTTTCTGTAAAAAAAAAAAAAATAGTTGCCTGATAAAGGCGACTGAAGGAAGGAAGGGTTTATTTGGGCTCACTGTGCAAAGGGTGTGGACCATCACCGTGGGGCAACTGGGTAGCAGGTTTGTGGGGCAACTGGCCACGCTGTGCTCACAGTCAGGAAGCAGAGAGAGAGGAGTGTGGTTCCGCTTGCTTTCCGCTCTTTATTTACTCTAGGATCTCAGCCATAGAATGGTGCCTCCCACACTTAGGGTGCATTTTCCCATTTCAATTAACCCCATACAGAAAGTCCCTCACAGACATGCCCAGCGGGTTGTCTCTTAGATGAGTCTATATTTTGTCAAGTTGACAACCATAACACTCCGCTAAAATCATATCAACACCTCCCACCCCTGTCACTCAACATATAGTAAATGTCAGGCTTGGGGCAAAATTAGGAAACTCAAAGAAATCTGAGAATGGTGGTTCTAAGCCTGTAATCCCAGCACTCAGAAGGCAGAGGCAGAAAGATCATGAGTTCAAGGTCAACCTCAGCTACATAGAAAGTTCAAGGCCAGGGCAACAAGAGACCCTGTCTCAAAGGAAAGAAGGAAGGAAGGGAGGTAAGAAGACCAACTGAGAGCAGGCGAGTAATCAACTTCCTAAAGATCGTTTAGACATTCCTCAAGGTCATGTAACTAGTTCTAGATGTGACTTCATTCTTGTCTGATCCCAAAGATGCCTTCTTTCTGCTCTGTGCTCACAAAGGACTGGTTGGGAGGCTTGGAGAACTTTCTTGGAGGTCCTCGGAGCTCGCTGAGACCTGCTATCTAAGCTTGCAGCCACCACGGTCTGACCTGACAGTATCCAACCTGAATGTGTTAACCCTGTCTTCCATCTGGGGATTTTCCTTCTGTGCCAGGCCTCCAACATGCGAGGGTAGAACCCACCACAATCCTCAAAGAGCTCAGCACAGAGTGAAGAAGCTTTGGCTGTCTAGATCCACACAGGATCTAACTGGAAAATGACCAAATATGGAAATGGCCCTGTCATCTCACCTTGAGTGATTACTCAGATTCAAGGTAAGTGAGCTTAAAATAAGGTTTCTGCTATGCATTGCAAAACAAAACTACCCCCAAAAGCAAAGGCTAGAAGCTTCCTGGGGCCATTCTAAGTTCGTCCCAAGGCTGAGTGAGCCTCTTCCCCAAGGCCTCAGCAAATGCCTGCTCTCTCCTGCAGCTTCAGGAATCCCAAGTCCAGTCCCTCTGCATCTAGGCTTACCCATGGTGAGGCATGTAGGCAACTGGTTCACATGATTTAGATTCCTAACTGGAGCTCAGTTTAGCTACATCGTTTTTGATGGTTGAGACCCTGAAGCACCAGTTTCTGGCCACACTCTGGGAGGATCAGTTCCCAGGATTCATGGGAGCCCACTGACCCATGGCAAGAATTCAGGGCTCCCTTTCCTGCACGGAAGGCCATGCCCTTACAATTATGCTGATTACAAGACCCTTTGAAAATAGTTGCCCCAAAATAACCCAAGACTCCGTATGGTGTTGCTGCTAATTTCTGTGCTCAGCCACTTATACATACGTTCATTCAAAAACTATTTAAGTGCTGATATTGCTTGACCCTGAAATGTCTCTACAGCCTTATATTTTGAGAATCTGATTTCCAGCTGTGGAGTCTCTAGGAGGCAGGGACTAATGGGAAGAAGGGGACCACCAGAGCCAGGCCTTTCCAGATTAGAGCTGGGTCCAGGGCTGTGATTCTACCCTGCTTCCTGAGCCGTCCTGATGCAAAAGCTTAGAACTACATGCTTCCCATGTCACCGTCCCTCCCACCACAGGGGACTGAAGCCCTCTGAAACCAGGAGCCCAAATAAATCTCCCCTCCCTGTTCCTGTCAGGTGGTTTTGTCACAGTGACACAGAGGCGACAGCTACAACACTTGGTATGTACCAGGCCCTGTCAGGTGCAAAACACAGCAGTGCTTAAGTTGTTCAAGGTCACTCTTCCTGTAAAGCTCAAATCTCAGGGGAAAAGACAAAAAAACAAACAAATAGATAAAATACTTTTGGACAGTGACAAGTTGGTTTGTCCAGAGTAACAACAAAGGTAATGCTGATAATGCTTCAACGTAATAACTACACTTACTTTGGTAAATACCTCAGGCAGTGGACAAGGCTCTGAATAGTCGGTGTAGTAACTCAATGAATCCTCACAACCCTGTGAGAGAGGTAACTACAGTTGCTTCCACACAGCATAATGAAACTGAGTGATTTGCCTGAGTCCATGAGACTGGGGTGACATGGCAGAGAGGGGGACCGTGTGGAGTGAGGGCTACTGTATCAGTTTGCTTTCTGTTGCTGTAATAAAACACTGATCAAAAGCAACTTGGGGAGAAAAGGGTTTGTTTGACCTGACAGCAATCCGTCCTGGGGGAAACCAGGCAGCAGCTCAGAGCAGGACCTGGAGACAGGAAATGAAGGCCAGACCATGGAGAAACCCTGCCTCCTGGGTTGCTCTCCTGGCCTGAGCCCAGCCTGCTTTCTTTTCCTTTCTGCGTTTCTTTGTTTCTTTCATCTATCTATCATCTGTTTATTTTTATGTGTATGAGTATATTGTCTGCAAGCATGTAAGTGCACCCATATCATGCAATGCCCAAGGAGGACAAAAGAGATCGTTGGATCCCCTGGAACTAGAGGTATGGACAGTTGTTGGCCGCCATGTGGGTGCTGGGATTTGAACCCAGGTCTTCTGCAAGAGCAGCCAGTGCTCTTAACAGTTGAGCCATCTGTCTAGCCCCCAGCCTGTCTTTCTTCCTTTCTTTCTTTCTTTCTTCCTTCCTGTCTTTCTTCCTTTCTTCCTTCCTTCCTTCCTTCCTTCCTTCCTTCCTTCCTTCCTTCCTTCCTTCCTTCCTTCCTTCCTTCCTTTCTTTCTTTCTTTCTTTCTTTCTTTCTTTCTTTCTTTCTTTCTTATACAACCTAGGACCACCAACCCAGTAATGACACCACGCAACTGTGGTTGGGCCCCCCCATCACTCATGAAGAAAATGCATCACATAACATGCCCACAGGCCACTCTGATAGAAGAAGTTTTCTAGCTGAGGCTCCATTTTCCCGGGTGTGTCAGGTTGACAACTGAAACTATCCAACACAACTCTCTTAGATAAAATGCTCTGGAGAAATGGCTCAGTGGTTAAGAATACTTACAGAAGACCTGAATCTGGCCAGGAAGCTGCAAAAGTCAGTCCCTGACAGATGCTTGTGAATTCTGGAAGTTTGGCTGGAGTCACCAAGGTGTCTGTCAGTCCTGAGTCCTGGAACTGCTGGGGGGTTCCTGTAAGTCACACCTTACAGGTTTGATTCTCAGCATCCACATGGCAGCTAACAGCTGTTGAAAACTCTACTTCCAGAGGATCTGACGCCACCTTCTGACCTCCAAGGGCATTGCACAACACTGGTGCACTTACATACATGCAAGCAGTACACCTATACACATAAAATAAAAACAATAAATAGAATAATGAAAAAAATAGTCAGGAAGGAGTTCTCTTAGGAGGTGATACTCAGCTGTAATATGAACAATGAGAAAGAGCCAGCCCTGGAATGCTGTGGGGGAAGGGCATTCATGGCAGCCGGGACAAACACCAGGACCCTAACTCGCTCTAACACTATATGTTAAGCAAGGGCAGTGTGCCTGGCCTGGCATGGGGTCCTTAAGCAGATGATGATGCGCAAGAGGAAGAGTCGGGAAGGCCTCAGCCAGATGAGGCGGAGGGTTGTAAGGGCTTGACGTTTCAGATGTAACAATGTGGTAAGAACATTACCAGCGCCTGGACACAGAAGACAGTGTGGATGTGTCCCAAGTGAAGAGAGCACGTGGGATCTGTGGCAGGGATACAGGTGGGACGCTCACTGTGACCAGAGCAAGGAAGACTTGATTCCAAATGGGCTCTCAAGGAAGAGGCAATACACAGGCCCTCAGAGGGGAGGACAAGGATGGAAGTGGTTTACAATGTCTGGGGCTTCCGGCTGATGTTGAGACTTCTCAAAGCCAGTTGTTAACCTGTCAGATATTTGGCAAGTCAGCCTGTTAAACACCCGTTATTAGAATTCAACTTGTATAAATCTTCAGCTAAAGAAACTGCATTAAAGCAAAGGTGATGATGAACATCCCACGTTCACACGCCCTCCGCACTCTCCCTCTGCTGAAGTTTTGCCATTCTCAGGGGTGATTTACAGCTACACAGCCATGTAATGCAAACCTTACAGAAGAGTGAGCTATTGCACATCCTTTTTGTGATGCCAGATCTGGAGCTTGAAACTAGCAATAGTGAGATTATTTACACCATCAGCTAGCAGGTGTTACAAATCAGAGCTCGCATTATTGTTTAGCTGATTGTCTAAGAGTTAAGAAGCTCCTGGAGAGATGACTTAGTGATTAAGAGCACGTAGTGTTCTTCCAGAGAACTTGAGTAGTTCCCAGAGCCCAAACCAGGCATCTCACAACCACTACGCCAGCTCCAGGGGATCCAATAGCCTCTGTGGGCACCCACACATGCATGGCATATACACACACAGACACATACATACATGCACATGGATAAAAATTAAAATACGCCTTTTAAGAAAAGATACCAGTTGGACTTGAAAGCACTGTACCTGTTGTCAGTGAACTGTGAATAGCATTAAACAGGAATCATCCTGCCAGTGTTTGAGGTACATCGAAGGCATATTTGAAGCATCCAACACATTTGATATGATGGGCTGCTTCTCTCTGTTCCCAATCTATTTTAGTCTAAAATAGCAGCGTTGCTCAGTAGGTAAACTATCATCTTGGATGAGAAAGAAGTTCTAGTTGTTCGTCTCATTGACTTTTTTGTTGTTGTTTTTCTCTTCCAGGGCCAGGGATGGGACGACCTATGGCCTTGCCCATGCTAGGTAAATGCTCTACGATTAAGTTCTATCCTCAACCCCTGATTTGCTTTCAGTTTTCAACTGGATAGGGTCATACAAGGGATATTAGACCAGATATAGACCAAGCAAAAGACATGCTCTGCACATCTGAGCCAAGTATACCAGAGAAATTTGTAGCCCTGTTAAAGAAATTTAGAACAAATATTCTCTGGGATCACAGGACCCACAAAGAATGCTGAAGGCTAAGGCATTGACAATCATGTGTAGAGAAGTCGGGTCCCCTGTGGGAACCAAATGCCAGCCCCATGAAGGAGCCTTGTTTGTGTACTTGGATCCCAAGAAGGCTGACACACAGTAGGTACTGAGTTAATGGGGTGTTTTTCTCTCTCATAGTGGAACCTTCTGTGAAGGAGGGATGCGCTGAATGGAAGCTGAGAGCCCCACTGGGGCTTTTAGGAACAGCTGTGTGAGAAAGAGAAAAGGAAAAGCCAACACTCTGGGGATGCTATTTCAGAGGTGGAGACAAGGTTGATGTGGGGCTCTCATGAGTACTGAGGGGATGCTCAGGACCTCGGCACCAACTCCACCGCCCTGGCTTCCGTCACTCCTGGGAGCATTTTTGATGGATTTAATAACGTTTGATGTTTTCACAAAAGCTGATCTCATGCTGGTATTCTAACATGACTGTTTCTCCAAGAAAAAAAGAGAACTGCTCAAACAATACTTCAAGAACAATCAGAAAGAGGGGGGGGATATAGATATGAATTCATATATAGATATAAATCCCTTTATTTCCAAGTCTTTCTGGAAAACCCCACTTATAGTTGTCATCCCAATACCCAGAATGCAATGCAGGACTTCTGTATCTTGAAGGAATCCTGGAAATTATTTTGACAAGTCACCTCTCAAGGCCTGTCCATACTGGCTGGTGAAAAGCTTCTGGAGTTTTCTAGTGAGCTGAGCCAAGCAGGTGACTTCAGCTCTCCAAATCCCAGGAGTGATTCCAACTCACCTCTGACTTTCCCAGAGGCAAAAATCCTCCCAGCACAGAATGTATCAGCAATCACAGAGACAACTGTCCTTCCCAGGTTTTAAGAAGAGGCTAGAAAAGCCGAAAGCTTTATGTCTCCTTCCAAAGTCTACTCAAACTCATAGAACTGGTTGTTTTGTTTTTATAATGAAGAACTCTCTTAATTGGGTGCTGGGGTCCCCAAATTCCCTTTTAACTTAGTTTTGGTAAGGAAACAGTTTATAATAATAAAGATGCCTCCCCCAAATGAACAAAGATTTATCTTTATCTTTTCACTTGGCTTCCTTAAAAAAAAAAAAAAGGCACAGGCTGGGCATGTTGGCCCACATCTTTAATCCTAGCACTTTTGGGAGGCAGAAGCAGGTGGATCTCTGTGAGATCAAGGGCAGCCTTGATCACTCTACAGTGAGTTCAAGGCCAGTTAGGGTTACATGGAGACCCTGTCTCAAAAACAAAACGCTCATGAACAGTTCTTTTGGAAGGATGGTTAAGCTGTATCTGTGATAATTAAACAACACATTGTTCCCGGGAAAATAATTCCCATAGATGGAAAAAATCAAGCGAGCTTTGTGGCACCAGTATAGAGAATACAGCTGGTCAAGAGCCTAAACTGCCGTACTTGGCAGGGTGTCAAAGCCTTTAGTGACATGAACCACTCAGGGTTGAAAGCCCTAGACAGTGGTGCTGTTGCCAGGCAGGCTATGTGGGGGGGACGCACGCACTGGACAGGCAAAGAGAAACAGCCTGGCCCACACCGCCCTGGAGTCAAATCCATTTCTTCCTCCATAGTGTTCCCTCCTGTATAGCTAATCAGCCCTGAGCCCATCGGACACAATCAAGAGAGAGTTGTAAACCACGAGTGGCCGAGGTTAGGACAGCTTTCAGCTGGTAGGAATTGACTTCAGGCTTGAGACAGGACTCCATATAGCATAGTGATATGTTCATAATTCTTCCTCCACCTCAGAAGACCTGGGGGAGGGGGAGGAAGGACCCTGAATGCACCCCAATACAGAAGGATTTAGATTCACTGTGTTACAAAAGGGTGAAGTGACTGACTGTGTAACCCAATTCTTGGCTAACAAAAATCACAGCATATGCTCCAGACAGAATAATATTTCCAAACTGTAAACTTTGTTGGAAGTGCTGTCATTGACGCTAATAATGAGCACCATATATTGAGTACAAATTATGTCAGACCCAAGTCTTTACTGGCGTGTTCTATTCTCGTGGACTACATAGCGTTAGACATAATTATCAATATAAAGAAATGAAGTTGAGATGGTCAGTGTGATGGCCAATCCTTCTGGTCTACCTGCTAAAGTTCAGGGTCATCTAGGAGACACTCTTGGGGTACTGTCAGGGTGTTTCTGGAGAGATTTAATTGAGTGGAAGACTCACTCTAAAAGGACTGGCACCATCCCATGGACTAGGGAGATAGGCACCAGCTTTCATCGCTCTCCTCCCTAACTGTGGACACAATGTGACCAGTCACCTCACACTTCTGATGCCTTCCCCGCCACAACGGACTGTATCCTCCAAACTGCGAGCACATTAAATCCTTCCTCCCTGAAGTTGCTTTGAGCCTGGTAGGTGGTCATAGTGATGAGAAAATGAACGAATGAATTCGAGCTAGTCAGAGCTACAAAAACTTAAAGCTTATTACATCCACCTTAATACAATGACCCAAATACTGAAATTAAGATTTGCTATGTTTGGAGACAGGGTCACCCTGTGTAGCTCCAGCTGGCCTCAAACTTCCTATGTAGACCAGGCTGGCCTTGAACTCAGAGTGATCTGCCTCTGCCTCCTCCACTCTGGGATTAAAGGTATGCTCCACCATGCCTGGCTATTTTTCTAAGATAATTTTAAGAATACTTCTTATCCCCCCCCCCAGGGTCTGAATCACAATTAAGGTTACCAATTACACATAAAAATATAAGGCATTCAGGTTTCCAGTCACAGGACTGAAGAGATGGCTCAGTAGTTAAGGGCACTGACTGCTCTTGCAGAGGTCCCGGGATCACTCCCTAGGACCTACATGGCAGCTCATAACCACCTGTAACTTCAGTTCCAGGAGGATGCAATACCCTCTTCTGGCTTTTGAGGGCACCAGATATACACAAGGTGCATTTATAGATACATGCACACAATATTCACACACATAAAATAAAAATAAATACCCTTCAAAACAAAGATTTCCAGTCACTAGAATGAGAAAATAATCATTTCTGGGCTGTTTGCAAACACAATGCAAGCAGGAGGCGTGGCTTCTGAGGTGGGAGACACAGACAGTCTACCACCAGTTAAAGACAGTTTTTATATGCCAATTACGGGGCATCGCTTCTTTATTCAGCAACTGTAGCAAGTGGTTCTCCACATAAGATTCAAAAGAAAAATCCACCAATACTTAAACAATCAGAGGTGACTTTAAGCTTTACGAACCTCACATGTAACACGTGGGTAACGCCTACAAGGAACAAAGAGTTTCTGATTTTTTTTTTTTTTAATCCAGGCGTTTGTGTGAGCATGTGGTAATACAGACAAGAACTGTAGTCGCACCAGATTAACCAGTCGTGGTCCTTCCAGCAGACGGAGCATTTTGTCCAATGTGGTTTCTGAGTCGGCTTCCTTCATTTCCCAAGCCTTTCTGGATGGAAAATGATACACCATGTAGTACAAATGAGAAAATCACAAAATGATGAAAGATTTTTAAGAAGAAAACTGTCAGTCTTTCACATTTTCACCCAATGAAGGCAAGGTCTTAGAATGCTCTGCTTGAAAGCCATTAGGGGAATTAAAATACAGAACGCAGGATCCCGAAGTTGTAAAACCTTCAGTAAAGGAAGCAGAGCTTGCTTCAACCCTCAGATTTTTCACATGTCCTCCTTGAGGCATTACACGTGCTGGTCCATTCGTTGTCATCACACAAGCCCACCCTATTCATCTTTACCTTGAAAAGTCAATTCTAGAATATTCTATGAGTTTTTATTCAGATCAATTTAGAGTTCTCCCTATCAGTGGCCAGAACAAAAATACACATTCTGTACTTTGTTTACTCATGGGAGCATGATCACAGGCCAGTCTTCAAAACCAAAACTTGAAGAGGCAGGGTTGGGGAAATGACTCAGTGGGGAAAGCATCAAGTGTGAGGACCTGAGTTCAAATCCTGAGAACCCAGTTAAAAGTTGAGCAAGTGGATCAGGATGGGAAACACAGAGACAGGAGACTCCCCCAGAAGGTTTTAGGCCACCAAGCCCAGCACCCACAGAGAAGCAAACAACAAAAGAGAACCTGTCTCAAACAAGGTGAAAGGTAGAAGGCAGGACAGACAGATGGACATACATATACATATATACATATACATATACACACATACATATACACATACACATGTACACATATATACATATACACATACACATACATATACATATATACATACACATACACACATACACATATATACATATACATATACACATATACAGCTGATACACACCACATGCACATATACAGCTGATACACACCACACACACATACAGCTGATACGCACCACACACACACACACACACACACACACACACACACACACAGAACTTGATGAAGCAGCTGGCTCACGCTAAATTCACCCCAAGGTAAGGCTGAAATACAGGTAGCCATGAAGATAACCCTGTGGCCAGCTCAGCAAGGATCAAGAGCAGCAGAGTAGCCAACATCTGCTCACAAGACAGCAAAGCTGTCACAGGGGCTCAAAGACAAGATCCTCATCTCTCCATGAACAGACACTCCCTCCAAGCTGCAGAACAAATGTGCAATGACCTTAAAATCTCCCTCATCATGTTTACTTCATGAAATAAAATATTTATTTCGTTAAATAAATAGAACATGTATTTTAAACTTTGTCCAAAAACTTGTCCAAGCTGCAAAGATAAGGCATGAACTCACAGACTATACTTTCTGAGAACCTTGTGCTAACCCTTGAAATGACATGAACCCAACCCCACATCCACAGTATATGACTCTACAGAACATCACTCAGCACTTGTTCCCTTGGAAATCCTTCCTCATCAGCCTGTGGAGGATCAGTGGGGGGAAAAGAAGTGGCTTTCCAGTAGCTTCTGGCCATTATAGATGCACGCTGGTGATGCTGGTGCATTAAGTCATGTTGAAGTTGTGTCTCCTAGGCTCCTGTCATGTGTGATAACACCATGCCTCGGTGTTTTCACAACCTAGGGGCGTTATATATTATTTTATTGTGTTATAGGCTGTCTTAACTGAGCTAAGACTTAAATACCACTATTTCCAGAAACTAGAATTAAACATGACTCCATCCCTATCATTTTTGTTGATTTTTAAAATGGGCTTTCATGAAGCTCAGGCTGGCTTAGAACTCGCTATGTAGCTCAGGCTGGCCTAGAACTCTTGCTTCCATCTCTCAAGTGCTGAGATGACAGGAGTGTACCACCCCACCTGGTGTTAGGTCAAGTTACATCTGCCACTTTACTTAAATTTTACAGAATATCCTAGCAAAAAGTGGAATACCACTGGTCTGAAATCCTTGTTAAGATAACAGAATCCCTGTTCTTGGTTTTGTGCTAAATCTTTCAGAGTAAACAAACACTGTGCACAGAAGCTTTCTTCTTATACTATTTAGGTTTGTTTGGTTGCAAATAAAAATACATCATTTGAAAACTGATTTTAGATCAATTCAATCAAACCTTAAAAGTTTTGAGCTTGAACCCAATGTGATGCACGTCTTTAATCTCAGTGCATGGGAGGCAGAGGGAGGTGGATCTCAAAGACTGAGGCCAGCCTAGTCTACATAGTGAATTTCAGGCCATCTGGGGCTACAGGGAGACCATCTCAAAAAGACCAACAGGAAAAAAATTTTCAAGCTAATTGAACTCCTAGCAAACAAGAGAAACAACTTCAAATGCTTCACTTTAACATTCACCACGGTTTTCTGTTGAAATCCCCAGATGAAGTGGAGAAATCAGAACCCTCCCACCCTTGTGGCAAGACAGCAGCCATCTTGCAAAGCCCTCTGCCAGCCAATATCCAAATGACTCAGCATCAAATCCAAGAGAACTGAACATACCTACCCAGAACCCTGAGCATGGTGTTCGTGGAAACATTATTCATGAGAGCCCAGAGGAAATAACCTGAATTCCACCAAAGGATAAATAAAATGTGGTATAACAAGAAAGTGCTGTCTATTGCAGGATGGAAGAGATCTGAAAACATGAGAGAAAAAGAACCAATCACAGAGGGCAACTGTCATATGATTCCATTCACAGATGTCCAGATGGGTGACTCCACAGAGTCAGAGAGGAAGTGGGCCGTTTGAATTTACATTAGTATAAATTCATTGACGTGCTATAGAAATTATTATATGCTTAACAATTTCGTTATATTGAATAATCTGTAAAAAATAAACTACCTTGGCAGAGAAAGAAAGTAATCCACTCATCATTATGTTTTGTCTTTTTGAAACAGGGTCTCACTACTTAGACCAAGATAGCCTTGACCTCATGATCCTGCTCCTCAGCCTCCCAAGTACTGAGATTACAGGTGTATACCACTACACCCATCTCCAAGTCATAATTTTAGTAGATATTGAGAATATTATCAATATAATCCCACAATATTAATAATAGAATATTATATAATAATTTAACCCTATCACAGGGCAAATAATTTAATCCTTTAGAAATGGGCAGATGAGGCAGGTACAGAACCCAACCCACCTGTTGGACAGTCGCTTCGTACCATAAAACTATCTAGTCTTTCAACAAATATTTACTAAGCTCTGGTGTATCTCTGAGTGTCAGTGGTACATAAAACAGGCATGCTCCTAGGGCCCTGGCGCATCTGTCTGCCTCACACAGCAGTGACGGCTAAAGTTATACCCTGCTCATCACCTGCTCCTGTTTTGTGTTTGCTACGGAATAATGGGAAAACTGAGCTCTGCACTTCAGGGGCTCACAGTGGAAGAGAGCGCTGAAATTTATACGCACATGTTTCAGTGTTAGCAGGCCAGTGGGAACGCAGACCGTTCCTCACCTTGCTGCTTAACAGTAAAGAAGCAGGCCTGTGACTGCCAGGGCCACCGCAGGGACATCTCCAGCCTCCCTGGTTCAGGAGCTGAGTGCTCCTTCTGGGCTCTTATCCCATTGGTTTCACTTATTTCTGCCTTGGAGGAGAATGGAGGCTGATGTTTGATTTCTGTGCTGTCTGTCTATGTCATAGAGTTCTATGTTCTAAATCTCTGGCTGATTCATTAATCTTACTGTGATATTCGTCTAAATCGGCAAGTCTCGTTCCAAGGGCGATTACGAGGATGCCGCTATGTGCTTCACATGCCAACAGGCCAGGTGCCCCTTTCTAGCCATTCAGCCTGCATACGTGACTGCGGGTAATCAAGTAAAACAATTCAAGCACGGACCTCTGAAGTGCCTCTTCTGAGCCCTCCCCGCCAGTGACATCACACTGAGGCTATAGAACAGGCTGTCTGCCTTTCCTGACTATATAATGTTGGGCATGCTGCTCAACCTCTCTGAACTTCCTACTCTGCATTTGCGTGAGGATTAAAGAAAATCATGTGAAGTGCTAGACAGAGTCTGGACACAGTAATCATTCAGTAAATAACTCTATTCTGATCATATGTGAACGCATAGGGCCATGTTACAATGGGCTACGATGGCTATCTTGAAATGCTTTGATTGACTCATTGGTAGCACCTAAACATATTCAAATGATTACTGTTTCCTTTAAATTATGAATAAATGATACTTTCCCAAATATCTACCCAGGTTCAGTGGGCCTATCCGTTTGTGATAAAGGTGGTATGTGTGTGATTTTTCTACTGAAAGAGATGTTGACTGCATAGGAGTGGGGTCACTCGCTGGACTAGACAGATGAAGATCTATGACAGAGAGACGACAGGCAGGCAAACTAGATAGACAGATAGATAGATAGATAGATAGGTGATAGATAGATGATAAATAGATAGATAATATGGACAGATGGTTTGATAGATCAATAAGTAGACAAATTGATAGATAAATATACAAAGATGAATGTATGATGAGAGATAATAAACAGATGGACAGATGGAAGATATACATACATGATACAGAGACGATATATAGATTATATAGATTATATACATTATAGAGAAACAGATATACAGATGATAAATAGATAACAAGCAGATGAATTCAAAGATCAGTAAATAAACAAATTGATAAATACAGACAGATGATTAAAAAGATAATATATAGACAGGTAGATAGACAGATAGAAGATAGACACAATACATTACAGAGAAATCATAGATACATAGATGACAGATCGATAGCATAGGAAGATTAATTGACAGATCAATACGTAGACAGATGGATAGATATAGAAAGATGAAAAGATGATGATGGATTTAAAAAACAGATAGATGGACCGAGGGAAGACAGACAGACATACATACATGATAGATAATAGATAGATAGATTATATATAGATAGATATCTATAGGGACATATTATTATAGAGAAATACATACACAGATGATAGATAATATAGGCAGATGAATTGATAGATCATAAGTAGATGGATGGATAGATAGGAACAGAGGAACGGATAAATGATAGATGGTGGATAGATAGAGGGATAGATAGAAAAGAGATATACACGATATAGAGACAGATGGGTAGAAAGGTAGGGGACAGATGGACAGACAGGCCGATACACACGTACATGGTATCGAGATAGACAGGTAGAAAGGTAGGTGGATAGATGATGGCAGCTCGATACAAACATGGCAGGTACACAAGGTGACAGTGTCCACAAAAGAGGTGAAAATGCGGGGCAGTGATCCAGCGAGCAGGAACTGAGTCCATCTCAGAGACGGACCCTAGCAGCACCTGAAGTGAGTGCTGCCTCGGGGACAGGTGGGTGGAGACACAGTCTTAACCGGTCCCACCCTCAGCGTCTTCCCTTCCCCAGAATTCTGGCCCCACCCCATCTCGAATCAGCTCAGTCAGCCGTTAACTCCTAAAGCTAAATGTCTAGACTTGTTTACTCTGAGTTCTGCCTCGGCTACCAGGCATCTCTCCCCATCTCAGACCTGTCCTCGTGGAGTCTGCCTCCTGTTCCTCCTGTGTCCACTGCTCTTTCTGGCAGTGCTACTCTCTCTCAGCCACCCAGGCCACCCCCCAGGGTCACTCCAAAGCTTTGTCCCTCACCTCACATGACAGGTTGGTCACCAAACATATTTCATACCTCTGAAATATTTCTCAAGTCTACCTTCCATTCTCCACTTTATCAGTGCCTGGGGGGCTTTTATCTTGACAGAGGGCAGTATCATTTGACTGGTCGCCTGCCTCCAGCATCATTCTCTTCAATCTGTTCTCAGCGATGTCATCTGAATAAACTTACTGCGATATAAAAATGACCCTGTTTAGAATCCAGCCTTCAGTCTCCTGGCACATCGTATCGATTGTGTCCTGCAGGAACAAACCTTCTTATGTTCCTAAAGGCTCCAGTATGACTATGATTCTACTATCCTTGTTCTCTGTTCCATATCTTCTAGCCTTTACCCCAGAACAGCCTCTCATTCCTCGGACTTGGCTTGTGCGTTCCTGTTTTCTCTACCCCGCAGTCACTTACCTGGAAAGCTGCCAGAGTGCTTTTCCTGGGGTGCCCCTGCATTCCTTTTTGAGTCCTTGAGGACGCTCTCTGTGCCGACCTGAAACCACTGCTTTGTTTATCTTCTCCCTGTCGACTGTGCATGTCCAGAGGCATCCGGCTTCTTTTCACTTTCAGCAATATCCACCTGTGCTCACTGGGTATCAGGACAGATGGGGCGGAGGGGCTTTGAGGTCACCAAGTTCCTGTTTTAATGCTGTGTGTTTGATAGGAATGAGATAACTTAGGAAGGTACTCAGAACACAAAGTCAAGTGAAAAGTGGGTGGGTGGGGGAGCTTCTCTGAGGAGTCTGGGAATCTGGAAGATGGTCAAAATTCAGCGTCACCAGATTGCTGAAGATCTGCAGAAGAGTGCAGCAGCCAAGGATTAGGATCTCCAGGGACCCTCAGGGAAGGACCCAGTATGTTGACCAGACAAGACACAGCACGAGCAGACAGAGCAAACAGAGGACAAGGGCGACAGGAGGTGGTGTCACCGAGACAGGAGTGCAGGTGCACGTGGACAGGCAGGTGACGGAGCTGTATCTGTTGCTGCTGCCTGAACCAATTCCCACCGTAGCAGGGGCCTAGACAGCACAGGTTTGAATCATAAGTGCAAGTCTTACTTAGGCCTCACTGGCTAAAGCAAGGTGTTAGAAGGACAGTGTTCCTTTTTGGAGGCTCTGAGGAAACTCCATCTCCTTGCCCTTTCCCACCCAGTAGACCCCCGCCCACATGCCTCCCTCTCATCCATCCCCAGTCCCAGCAGCGCCACAGGGCCCCAAGGACCCACAGTCACATCTTCTTCTAATAGTCTCTGCCTCCTTCCTTCAACTTTAAAGACCCTAGTGCCCTCCTGGACACACTGCCCAAGCAGAGCAATCTCCCCTTCTCAAATTCCTAATTCAGTCTGATCTCCCCCTTTTCCACGGAAGGAAACATAGTCACAGGTTACAGCAAGTGGGACATGAATATGTTATTCTGCCTACCAGAGATATGGAAGGAAATTTGGATTCTTCTAATTGTAGTTAAATAATTTCTGGACAAACTTCGAGTGACATAAGCTGGTTTACATTCTTAAGCATTCCACAAGAAAGATCTATGCTGGGGGAGTGAGGCAGAAAGACCAAGACTTCTTTAAGAATCCTAAGGACAAACAGCAACTCTGACTTACAATGATGGCAGGGAAGGTGTTGAGGCCTGTCTGTAACCAGCAAGTATTTTGGAATGAAGAGAACAGAATTTCCAGTGGGCTAGAGGAAGAAAACTGATGAAAGAAATGAACCAAGACGTTCCTGAAGTGTCACATTGTTAGCTTGGAACTGATGGAAGCAATTACACCATGAAAATTGGCAAGCACTTTGGGGACTGATTTTGTTGGTTGTTAGACTCAAGAAAACGACAGGGAAAGGGGTTCATCACGCACATTATTCTCAACAGTGTGTCATATCTACACGATGCATTATGAGTTAGAAGAGGAGAACGGAGGAACTGTCTTGCAGCCAGTGAAACTTATGATCTGACCTAATAAAGAACTGGTTTATGTCACTGGCAAATGACTAAAGTCATTTTTTTAAAAAAGAAGTCTGTATCCAGATCGCATTCACCTTCATCACTAATATCAACGAAAGTATCAGCCAACATTCATTTTAGAATTGCACTTGTGAATTCACTACAACCATCTGCTGACAAGGGATACAGGACTCAGCAACAAATCAAATTAACAGAAGCAGTCATCGAGAATTAATGAGTTGCGCGGACTTTATAGGAGTACTGCATATTTTATAATTGTACATAAACATCTGTCTTTCTGTACACACAGAACACACACACACACACACACACACACACACACACTTTCCCCAAAGGACCAGTTGAACATTCATCACCACACCACTGCTTACATCTAAACCTAACTAATGTACACACAGTATTGCAATACAGTATTAAAATTATTAAATTACTATCTACTTATGGGAAGTGGCTAAAATATTCACAGCAAATGCATGATCAGTATTTTAAAATGTTGATGAATTATATCACTGGGTTTCCAGTAACATTAAAATGGATCTGATGGATAAAAGCTGAAGGGAGAATCAGAGGGGGAGGAAAAAGTCCAAAAAGGTTGGGGGGGTTGATAAGAAAGGGCAGTGCATACAGGGCTGAGGAGAGGGCTCAGTAGTTAAGAGCACTGACTGCTCTTGCAGAGGACCTGGGTTCAATTCCCAGCGCCCACATGGTAGCTAACAATCATCTGTAACTGCTATAACTCCAGTTCTAGGGGATCCAACACCCTCTTCTGACCTTGGGCACTGCACAACACAGGTGCACTTACACACATGCAGGCAATACACTCATACACATAAAATAAAAATAATAAATTAAATGTTTAAAAAGAGGGCACTGTGGAGAGAGTCAAAATGGTGCAAATTTCCCCTCATCTGTGGAACTGTGTGTGTCAAATGAAAGTAAAAGAGACTACGTCTGTTCTGAGGGATGAGGAAAACCAGCAACCAGTGGAGAAGGGAATGGGGAAGGGGGGAGGGGGGTGACGACGGCACAGACACAGCAGAAATACAGTGCTGGGTGTGAATAGAGACGTCATAAGAAAACCCGTTACTTTCTACACGAAAATGACAGACGAATCTGCTCAACAGCAAAACCCTGGAGTCGCTCTTCCCATGCCTGAATGTATGCTTGATAATTGGTATTTTTCCTTCCCATAGAAATGTTAAGCATCACACACATATTAATCTCAGCACTTGGGAGGCAGAGGCAGGAGGATCTCTGTGAGTCCAAGGCAAGCCTGGTCTACCTAGAGAGCTCCAGTCCAATTGGACCTACAGGGAGATCCTGTCTTAAAAAGTCAAAAAATGAAGAGGAGGAGGAGGAGGAGGAGGAGGAGGAGGAGGAGGAGGAGGAGGAGGAGGAAGAAGAAGAAGAAGAAGAAGAAGAAGAAGAAGAAGAAGAAGAAGAAGAAGAAGAAGCACCTAAAAAAACGCCATGTCCTTCTGACCCATCAAGATTTGGATATGAGGAAAGTACACAGACTCTCACTGTGCAGTAGGATAGCCACAAACTATCTGTGGCTATGCAAATTTAAATTGTCTAAAATTAAACACAATGAAATATTCAGTTGCTGGGTGTAGTGAGTAGCATACCTTTAATCCCAGTACTTGGGGGCAGAGGCAGGTAGATCTCTGTGAGATCAAGGCCAGCCTGGTCTACATTAAACTAAGGTACTGAATATTTTTTTTTTTGTCATTTTGAGACAGGGTCTCCCTGTAGCCTCAGCTGGTCTAGAACTCCCTATGTAGATCAGGCTGGCCTTGAACTCACAGAGATCCCCTTCCTCTGCCTCCTGAGTTGCTAGGATTGAAGGCCCACACCACCACGCCCAGCAACTGAATTTTTCATTGTGTTTAATTTCAGACCATTTAAATTTGCATAGCCATAAATAATAATAATAATGACTCTGAAAGTGCTTTTGAAGTTCTGCCTGGTGGTATAGCATGTAATCTCCGCTACTTGGGAGGCTTAGACAAGATCACAGGTCAAGGCCCATCTGGGTCCCAGAGGAAGTTCAAGGCTAGACTGAATGAGACTTAATGAGACTTGTCTAAAAACAAAAAGGGCTGGAGGTGCAACTCAGGGGTGGAGGCCTGCCTACCACATGCCTGGCCATTTCCTCCAAATTCAAACATTCCTGGGGAAAGGAAGAAAACTCCTAGGACTCAGGAAGTGAACAAAACCCAAGAAACCGGGTTCACAAGGATCAACAAGCAACGGCCACTGCTGGAGACTGTAGGCTCTAGACTAGCCAGGCAGTCTCCAAGCTACACAGGACTCCCTGATGCCCCTCCCACGAGGCCACCAGGCACCATGGGACTTCGTGGTGATTCACAGTGTGGGGATTGGCTGTGGTACTGTAGGTAACCCCTGACCACACTTTAAGTGAGCCCAGCAAACTCACTGGTCCCCCACATGTGCAGTCATTACTCCGGTGGCCTGAGTGAAGAGATGTTTATTCGTGTCTCCTAGGAAAAGAGAATGCAAGAACGAAGCCCTAAATTCAAACCCCCGTAACACACACCCCCTAAAAAGTGCTTTCCATTATTAGAAGAGCTGACATAAAATAAATAAAGGAAAAAAAGAAAAGAAACCCAAACACCTGCCATGGCCTACTAGCAAAGTCCAAGGCTTAGTTCCACTGTATTGTTCCTCTAAGAGCTTAATAACATGTGCACATATAACAAAGCACAGGCAGCCAGGTACCTCCTGTCCCCGTCAGTGCACAAGGCCCTGTGACCTCTCACCAGAGCTGTCTGAACAGCAAGAGCAAAAAGTAGGTTATAACTGGCCTTGGCCGCTTCCAACCAGCACATGGAATGCAGCAGCTCCTACTTGTGTCTCATTAATGGAAAGCCACACTGCCCGTCCCCTGCGGACAGTTCTTACTCTTTCCTGATTAGCAACAAAAAAGGCAACTGAATACAATAGGTTTATCTCGAATTTAAAAATATGTTACTTAACTCATGGATGCTTTTCAAACATTCCTATTTCCCGTGGCACCTACACTTCCAGGCCAGCAGCTCCCGGGAAAATAACAGCTACCATTTATGGCTCAGCGCCTCTTGCAGTTGTTTTGGGAGCACTGTAGTAGGAGGCATGGCTACCTCTGTGTCCCCCTCCTGAAAGTAGACTTCAAGAATATCTGCTAGGACTCAGAATAGACAAGGGGAAGCAGCATTTGAAGCTCTCATTTGTTGTGTGTGTGTGTGTGCGTGTGTGTGTGTTTGTGTGTGTGTGTATGTGTATGTATGTGTGTGTGTGTTGTGTGTGTATGTGTGGGTGCAGCTGCCTGTGTTGTACACGTGCCCATGCATATAACTTCATGTGCGTGTGTGGAGGACAAAGGACAACCTCGGGTTCAACATTATTCAAGAGACTGGGTCCTGTTGACCTGGAGCTTGACAATAACGCTAGACTGGCTGGCCAGCACGCCCCAGGGATGCCCCTGTCTTCACCCCAGCTCCAGGGTTATAAGTGTGTACCACCACACTGGGCTTTTATGTGAGATCTGGAAATCGAAATCAAGTCCTTGTGCTTGTGTCACAAGCATTTTATCAACTGAGCTGTCTACCCAGCCCTGTTTGTTTGTTTTTTTTTAACCTTTAGACACAATTTCTCATGTAGCCCAGGCTGGTTTCAAACTCACTGTAGCTAAGGATTACCTTGAACTTCTGATCCTCCTGACGCCCCCTCCTGAGTTCACACCCAGGTCCTCTGGATCTTAAAGCCCACAAGGCCTTGTCATCCTAAGCAGCAACATGAAGTCAAAGGGAACAAAGCCATGAATATGTGAGGCATCTGTTGCCATGGCCTCTGGTGTGTCTGAATCAAGATGTCTAAAACGCTGTAAGGTCAGTACCGTTATAGGCTAAGACTACACCAGACTTGTGTCTTCCACCTGACCACGGATCATACAGAACTTTTGCTCAGAGTTCCTGCCACTGGGCCTGAGCTTCAGGAAGGGCCTGAGCAACCCCTTGACCAGAAAAATCCGGATCACCTCTTGAATATGTGATTAGAGAAGTGGGAATCTTGTATTTGCAAAGACCAACGCCAGGAGCAAATGCAAATCCCCATTTTGGGGGATGAAAGATGGAGTGATCCTCAGGCCATCTGCAGTCTCTGAGGATGACCAGTCATCCCAAGAAGCGTTGCCCCCATCAGTGCCCATGGCCCAGACCTGGCCCCTGCCACCACAGCCTGTCCCCACTCTCCCTGGTGGCACTTGTCCCCTCACTTCTCGCCCCCTCTGTGCCCACCGGTTTGGCAGTTTTGGATCGGCTTCACTGGCTCTCCACCCTCCCACTTTGTTCCTGAGTCTGAGCCCCAGCTCCTCCATGTTGGCACACTGCTTGTTTCTTTCTAAACTCCTGGTAACCAAACTCTTTGGCTGAGCCCCAAGACCTCCTCCTGTGACCCATAAAGCCTGCCAGACCTGGGAAAACACCTCACCCTGCCAGACTCTATGCCCACTCCCCACACCCAGGGCCTCTGAGAAGTATGCCCGGGATGTCACCTCTCTGATTCCTGGTCACTGAAGCACCTGTGGAATTCAACTGGGCCAGCTCCAGCCCCGGAAGTCTCTCTGCCATGCTAGTGCACACAGCGAAAGGGGATAAAAGTTCCATGAGTAAGAAACGCCAACTCACTGAGGCTGCCGGGGAGTGCAGAGCCAGAGCCATAGTGGGGAGCAGTGATCCCAGAGGTCCAGGCCCTGGCCCCTGACAGGGCTTCCCATCACACCTCTAAAGACCTTGCAACGCTCCTGCTGGATCCTGAGCGCTACCTTAATCATCAAGGCCTGGTGAGGCCGTGGAACAAGAACGCAGCACCCATAGTCAGTTAGCCTTGTCCATCACAGCCACACCACACATGCCAGTTTTGCAGGGTCACAGGGGCATGTAATGTGAAACATAAGTTGTTACACCCCCCCCACCACCACCACACGGAACCACCAATAAAGAGGCGCAGGGCTTCGTGGGCCTATTTGGGTTCTGGAAGCCAGCACACTGCTCTCTTGGGTGTGTTCCCCTGGCTCATATTCCAAATGACTTGGAAAGCTGCTAGCTCTGAGTGGGGCCTGGAACATGAGGCAGCTCTTCAACAGGTCCAGGCTGCTGTGCGGGCTACTCGGCCACCTACTCCTGGTACAGTGCCTCTTGTTCACAAGCAGGCACCTATGGCTTCATAGGTGTGCCCAGCTGGCTGAGGAAGAGAAGACTAGGGCTTGTTCTCTGGCTGGTTCTGCATGCTACACAGGTACCACTCAGCAGTGGACAGCTGAAGCATTACAGTCCCTTTCTGGGCCAACCCTCGGGGACACTGGTGAGAGAAATCTTTTACAATGCACATGCTGGTGCATTTTGGAAGGAGAAATGGCTGGACGTGTGATCACATTGATTCATAGGCTGTAGCCGGTGGTTTGGCTGGATGGTCAGGGAATTGGAATGCACATGACTAGAGGACTGGTGAGAAAGGCATTTAGGGAAGGCGTATATGGATAGATCTCTCCAAATGGGCAAAAGACATGAAGACATTTGTGTCCCATGAAAACGCTCATCAAAAGGTGGCTTCGGCTGAGGATGAGTTCAAGAACCAAGTGGAGAGGATGTGGATCATCAGCCTCTTTCCCCAGGCATTTCCGTCACTGCTCAGCGAGCCCAGGAACAAAATGGCCATGGTGGATGGATGTCATGCACGGGCTCGACAACACGGGCTCCATTCACCAAGGCTGTCCTGGATACTGCTGTTGCTGGGTGCAGGATCTGCCAGCAGCAAAGACCAAGCTGAATCTGCAAAATGGCATCATTCCCTGGCGTGACCAGTCAGCGACCTGGTGGCAGGCTGACTACTTTAGACCACTTCCATCATAGAGGGGACAGCACTTGTCCTCACAGGAACAGACACTAATTCTGATTCTGGGTTTGCCTCTCCTGTGTGTAATGCTTCTGCCCAAACTCCCAGCCAGGGACTTAACAGAATTCCGTATGAACTATTATGTATTCCACACAGCATACCTTCTGACCGGGGAACTCACTTCACGGCTAAGGACGTTCAGCAGTGAGATGGAATTCAGCAGGCTTTCCACGTCCTTCACCATCCCCAGGTACTGGCTCGACAGAACCGTGGGGTGGCTTTCTAAAGATATAGCTGGAACATCAGTTGGGTGGCAACAGTCTAGAGGTCTGGGGTAGGGTTCTTCATAAGGCTGTTTACGCTTTGAAACAGAGTCCAGTCTATGGTACTGCTCCTATATCAGACTTCATGGGTACAAGACTCAAGGGTGGAAGTGGGAATGGTACCTCTTACTGCTACACGTAGTGACCCACTAGTGAAATTTTTGCTTCCTATTCCGAGGAAGCTTCTAGGTATTCAGACCAGATTGGGACTCCTGAGGTATGCAGCCTCTTGGACTGGTTGTCATCCTCTCCAGTGTGAGACAGTCACCTTGGGACTACTCCAACTACTGAGGCACCCAGTCTCAAGGACAGAGCAACTACTCGGTTCCCAGCCTCTCAGCTGTTGTAACTATTTCAACATGAACTGATTTGATAAATTGTTTTAATGCATGTATTCATTTCTCTAGAGAACCCGCGAACACAACCACACAGTGGCACCCTTTATCATCTGGCCCTAAAGCAGTGTTACTCCACACAGAAGGCCTCAGAAGTGAGCAGAGCAGAATTCTTATTACATTTAAGTGGGAGTTAGTGACAATGTATTCGTAACTTTTCTCATTACTATTACTGATAAGAAGAGGCTTCAGGAAGGAAGGGAATATCTGGGCTTCCGGTTTGACGATGCAGGTCATCAAGACGGGACAGGTGGCCGCAGGCGGTTGGGGCAGCTGGTCACGTGGCAGCTGCAGTCAGGAAGCAGACGGGGTTGCAGGCTGGTGCTCAGCTCACTTTCTCTTGATTCAGTCCAGATGCCCGGCCCGTGGGATGGCGCGGCCCACGTTAGGGTGGATCTCCCTCCTCTGCCTCCTCTGCTCATCCTTTCTGGAAACACTCTTACAGACTCACTCCTGAGCTAGGTTTCCATGGTGATTCCAAGTACAGTGAAACTGACAAGACGAAGCATCACTTTCTACTGGAAGTGTCTCTTTTCCACCCAAAGGTCAGGGGCAGCAGCTCAGTGAGGAGATGACATGGATGGATGATCTCGTAGACAAAGGAAGACAGTCCCTTCACAGAAAACAGGCTGCTGCAATTTTCAGTCTACAGGAAGAAGACCAAACGCTGGTCAATTTCCTCCCTAAACAGATTTCTGCAATTATTTGAACTTAAGAACACAGATGTTAAAGGTTGTGGTTTAAGGAGTTAGTTGAGTCTGTGCAGCTGCAGGTGGAAAGACTGGACATTCCCTGAAATCAAAATTAAACAGCCTCAAAGACTAAAGGGACGATACCAACTCATGTGGTATGGTAGACACACATGCAAATGGGACAACGGACGAAAAAGGGTTGTTGAACATTGCTCTTTCTGCCAACCACAACAGTACACAGATGAAAGCCACCCATGATGCATTTAGTGTCTACTCTTATTATGAAAAGAATCCCTACATTGTCTGGGAGCTTCAGTTAGAAAACTGTATTTCTAGCCCACTTATATTAAGAGTGGAAAAAAAGGCATACTCAGAAACCACTGGGTGGAGCTTATATCAAAAGCTCCTTAGGGAGCTGGAGAGGTAGCTCAGTGGTTAAGAACACTGGCTGCTCTTGCAGAGAACTTGGGTTCAGTTCCCAGCACCCACATGGCAGCTATCAACCCTCTGTAACTCCATTTCCAGGAGATCTGGCACCTTTTCCTGACTTCTGTGGATGTTGCACTTACATACATGCAGGCAATGTACTTATATGCATACAATAAAAATAATAAAATTTCTTAAATAAAATCAAATACTATGGGAGGGGAATCGCTTGGCTGGCAGCTCCCTTTGTCCTGCCCTCATGTGGGAGTTCCCAGCATCTTAAGAAAGAAATAGTCAACCTGAAAGCAGGTTTCTGAGATGCTGATGGAACAATATCTTGAATTACATCTTTTGTGCAACCAAAGAATTCCTCTATTTTATACACAATGCTATGTTGGTTCAGATATACTTCTTAACTAACAATAATACAAATGGTCTAGACTTCCATCCATTTGCTTATCAAGAGCAGAAATTAGTGACTATCAAAACTATACCTTTTTGGTAATTATTACGCACAGATTCCTGTCTAAGTTAACTGGGACACCACATCTGTGATCCCGGCACTCAGAAGTGCAAGGCAGGAGGATTGCTAGAAGACTGGAGCATCAGGATGGCTGTCAGTCTTGGCCACCCAGTGAGGTCCAGGCGAGAGACCCTCATGCCAAACAAAACAAAAACTACTGCATAAAATTCAAGTCACTAGTCCTAAATCTAAGCGTAGGCTAAACCTTTTACGAACTCTCTATGGCCTGTTTTGCAAAGCAGCGCTCTGGGCTAGACACCGCTCTACACTGCCAGGATTCAGCTCACAATTAATTCAAGGACCGTGGAAAGTGCAGAGTCGGGAGGTGAGGAGCTGTTCAATACTCTTATTCCCATCTGAGTACACTTCTCCCGAGTAACATGTTTCTCTCTGAAGACCTTTTCCCAAGTGAGGGAAACACCGTCTACCCCTTCTGGGTTCCCCCATCCAGCTAGGCAAGCAGATCCCAGAGAAAGGGCTGCAGTCACTCTGTGCAGAGTCCTGCAGAGTGTCACCCTGTCTCCTGCTATTTTTAGGTCTCACTGTGAATCATCCACAGTCCATGTAAGAATCACAGACAGTAAGAGTAACTGGGCAGAGGAGGGACTAAAAGACCCCACATCCATCATGGCCTTAGGTATACCTCTTTAATAATCATCTTTTGTATGGAAAGAACTCCAGGAATTTTAAGAACACACTGAAATTCGGATAGTCTACGTATTTTGTGATAATCATATAAATACAAATGATTACAGAAAGATTTGCTTCCTATAATTAATATGCTCTGTTCCTAGCTAGGAGTGGAGGAGCACATGACAATCCTAGCACTTGGGAGGCTGAGGCAGGAGAGTTGAGTTCGTTCGTTCAAGACTATCCAGGGCTCAGTAGCAAGTTCCTGTCTCAGAGAAGAAAAAATATATAGATATAAGATTTTATGTATGAATTTTTCTTTTATTAGTAAGAATTTATTAAGTATATTTAATATAGAAGTCTAATATAATCTAACCACATTATGTTCAATATGTAATGTCATATAATTGTCATTTAGTGATACATAGGCTAATAAATATATAAACATCCTGCACAGAGTTACATAAATATAAAAGGTGATTCATTTAATGTTTATAGGCACAAAGAAAGACACATTAATTGGAAGTCTGCAGAAAGGCTTACGTTCTCTTACAAATTAAAAGAAGACACTTGTGTGGCTGGGATGATGTGCTGAGCGAGCATCTGGGAAACCCAGCCTTCTATTCTAGGATCTGAAATCTGGTACCTTCAGCGAACAACATCATCAATATTTTAAAGTCATATTTGGCCTCTGAGAGGAGGAGCGGGGGTTTCCTTCCCTCCTAAGAGCCTCAGAGGCACCTTGCTTGTTGTATATGCCGGTGAGCATTAACCCTTCTTCTAGTGAGAAGGAATTCATACACACACACACACACACACACACACACACACAATGCCAAGGTACCAACCCAAGACATTCTTAGCTTTGTATGGACTCTGCTTCATAAGCTATGTGCCCTTTGACACAGCCACGTAGAATCAAAGTAAACTCTTACTGTACAAAACAGAGGTAAGAGATGCACCCAGAGTGGAAGGTGTGGCTCAGTGGTAAAGTACTTTTCTATTAGTCATGAGACCCTTGGTTTCATCCCCAGAACCTCAAGGAAAAAAATGTCTGCCCACTTCACAGACTTGGTTCATAGTTTCACCCCCGGAGCAGAACCCCTTCCTTTAGGCCATCAGAATGCACACTTGACTTGTATCAGAGCTGGGATGCAGAAATAGCCACTGGTCACCTCTCCGGAGGGGCAGTGAATCCTGGAGAACCCTAAAGAAACAGGAACCTGCTATTCCCAATGGAAACTCAATCCCCTAGGAAGAGTTCTATTTCTTTGGGAAACCAGGACATACAAGCCAGCAGGAAAAGACCTTCTCAGTGATATAGGGCCTAGAATACTTGGGATGGAGGGCTAAACACTTTGACTGCAGTCTCTATGGATCATGATTTCTTTATGTTGAGAGAGAGAGAGAGAGAGATCTGGGATGAGGATGATGGTTCAGTTGATAAACTGCTTGCTATACAGCATGAGGACCTGAGTTCAGATCCCCATTACCCACTAAGTATGGCAGCACTTGCCTACTACTCCAGGCTTGGGCTAACAGATCCCCAGGGGGACAAGCAGATCCCCAGAGCTTGACCAGCCAGCCTAGTCTAAACAGTGGGTTAAATGAGAAGTCATCAAAAAATAAGACAGAGTGTGACAGAAGAAGATACCTGATATTGACCTCTGACCTCTGTACTGCACACACACACACACACACACACACACACACACACACACACATATCCTAAAGGTAATAATTCTCCTCACCTCCCATCTATGAAAAGAGATGGACATCTTTAATTGGAAGCACAACACCCGCAAATAATTGAATTATAAATGTGTATGGGCTTAGAGCTCACTGTATAGTCTTGGCTTTCAGCAGCAGGATGGCATTAGATAAGACACAGTCTGTTTCTACACACCCTGAGAAGGCAGTCTGTGTTCTGTTCCTTAGTCTGACAGGAATTTTTTTCTCTTTCTTGGTTTGCCACGGGTCGTCTTTTCCTGTCTAGCCCGAAGCACTCGTACTGCTTGGTTTTCTCAGTAAAGGCAGCGAAGCTGACCTTCAGCCTTTTCGACCCTGAATTCCCATCAGTACACTTCTATGACATACGTTAAGTAGGTAGCTTGGACTTAACACAGGGCTAATTGCCAACCATATGTCTCACTGGCTCGCCCAACTTCTCCATCTCTGCCAGCAGCCCCTCGCTTTTCTCTCTCTCTTCTCCATCTCTCCTGCACGTCCACAGTGCACACTCACTCTGGTGATGCAGAACTACTTAGGATGTAGCTAGTGATCCCCAAGACCTCACCCCTTTCACACTCTTCACACCAAGGGGTAAAGGGCACAGAATGTAGCAGAGTGGCTGAAATTCTGGCTGTGGGACCTTTGACACATTTCACAACGTTCACTAGGTAGGTATTTTTCTCATCTGAAGACTAGAGGCACTGATGATGGTCTTTACCTTGATGAATTCATGCAGAATGTCCTGGGATGCTAACCCTCAGTGCTGTGTGACTGCAATGGCTATAACCTTGGCGGCATCAGCAGACGCCTGATACCCACAGGCAAGAGTCTGAGCGATAAAGGCAGTGAGAGCTGGAGAGTCATCAGAGTGGATGACTAATGACAAAAGGCAAACAGGAAACATAACAAAATTACTGGGGAAAGGCAACACCTGACACTCATCAAGGAAAACAGGGAAGAGAAGGAAAGGAAAAAGAAAAGTTTTTTAAAAAAGAAAAAGGTGAGTGTGAAAGACAAGAGAAAGAGAAGAAAAGACGGAGGAGGACTAAGGTGAGAAATTGGGCAAAAGCCAGGCGGTGACACACACCTTTAATCAGGAGGCAGAGGCAGGCTGATCTCTGTGAGTTGCAGGTCAGCTTGATCTACGTAGCAAGTTCCAGGCCAGCAGGCCAGCCAGGGCTACATAGTGAGACGGTCTCCAAGTGAACATCAACAATAAAAATAAAAATAAAACGTGCAAAAAGGAATGGGGGCAAAAAGCCAATGTACAGCAAGAGCTGGTGTAAGGAGTGGGAAGGGAAAGGCTTCGTACTGAAGAACTGAAGTCGGGAGCAGAAGGATGGGCAGGGGTCCGTGAGTGATGGGAGGGATCAGTGAAGGCTGCAGGGATCAGTGAGTCTACGCACTCACTCCGCCTTCCCGCCCTTCCCTCAAGGCTTCTGTCCTGTTCCCCCCTATTTTAGCTTGCTTCAGAGACTTCCCCTACCTAGTCGGGAGGTTTCGGTCCAAAAGTGGGTCCTCCAACTCCTCAGCTCTGCCAAGGCCAAGATTCAGTGGCCCAGGCTAATTTCATCTTCAGTAGCTCAAGTGAAAACTGGCTCTGGAGTACATAGTGCTCCCAAGTAATAGTGTTTATATACATACATACACACACACACACACATATATATATACACATACATATATATCATATAATAGTATATTTCCAGAATACAGCGTATAGTACTCCAAACTTTCCGAAATCTGGAAAGGGAGCTGTTACTTCAAATTTAAAATCATTCTCCATAGCAGCATCACTCAGCCGTTCTTTTTGGTCTGTTAGGAACTAGAGGGAAGCTTGATACTCTACTGTATGAAAATGCCTCTTTGGGCTCTAACTTCCCACTCCATCAGAGGGAATCCACCATCCAGGCACTTAGAGACACACTCTAGAGGTTTAAAATAAAATCCGCATTTAAAAAAGAAATCGCTGTCTCACTATTCTCATCAGTAAACCCTCGGTGTTGTAAAACGTGTCGTCCTACTGGAGAAGCCCAAAAGGGTTCAGGAACGGAACCGGTCCCCCACGGCTCCGCCCGCTCGGGTGAGCCCCGCCGTACAAGTCACGCAGCCAGACGCCGCGCGCGCGTCTCCGCCCCGGACTCGGGACACCACCGAGACCAGGCGGGGAGGAGACACAGCTCCGCGGCCACGTGACCTCCTCCCAGCCGCCTGCCCGCGACCCAGATCGGTCCCGACCCGGGCAGGCGACCGGGACACGTAGCGACCGCCCCTGGCCTTGCCGCGCTCCAATGCGCGTCTGTTTGGCTTACAAGTCCCCACACAGGGCTCACGTGCCGTCAGCGTTCATGAACGTTCCCGATAGAACGTGACTGTCTTTTCTATGCACGAGCAACCGGGGTTTACATGTCTACATTCACACGATCCGCATCTGTCCTCTCCATCCCTGCCCCCCACCCCAGCTGCAGCGCTTTGGGGAGGGGACCTGGCCGTCCCGCAGCGGGGCGGCGCGCGCTTGCGAGCTTGGCGCATCCCGGGCAGCTGTCCCCGGAGGTGAGTCACGCCGGCCGGGTGGCGTTGGGGAAGGTGGCCCTGCTGGCCCGTGCTTCCCCGCGCTCGGCTGCAGGGCGCGCGCGCGCACGGCTTCCCCGCGCTGTGATGTGGCAGCCGCGGCGGTGAGGATCACGTTGCTGGCCCTGTGCTGGTACCCGCTGGAGACCGGATTAAGGAGGGAGGCTGCGGAGGTGCCAGCGGTAGTAAACGTGGGCTCGGCACACTCCCGGCGTGGCTTATCGCACGGGGGAGGAGGAGGACCCGGGAGGCCGCCAGCGCCGCCGCGGCGCAGAGGGGCGGCGGGCTGGAATGCGGGCTGCGCGGTTCTCCCGAGGTAGCCCCTCGGTGCCACCGCTCCTCCCTCCCCACCGTGCTCCTGCTGGAGCACCGGAGGCCCCAGACGTCATTTGCCACTGTGATTAGTGACACCGCAATTCCGGCAGCTGCGGGAAGTTTAGGTGGCCCGGGGACACTTGGACGCGACATTTGTAACAGTGCCTACATTTTATCTTAAATCACTTCGGGGAGCGGACTTCAAGTTCCCCCTTTTCTGGGCAACCTCCAACCAGCGACGAGGGGTGCCCCCTTCCCGTCTCCTCTCCTCCCCTATCCACACCAGGCCACTCATGCAGCAGTGAGCAAACAAGTCTCCAAATTTTCTCGGGGCCTGAAGTTTACCCTCCACCAATTTGCTTTCTTGCTCTGGCCCAAACCAACAGCGCGATCGGTAGGAAAGCAGAGCCACGTTCACGGTTCTGCACCGTCAGGACGGCCGAACCCCGGGAGCCGGGTCGCCCCGCACCCCGCGCCCCGCCCCCGCGCGCCGCAGCGCCTCCGGGAGGATGGAGAGCTTGGCCCGAGACGCGGCTCCTTTCCGGCGGCCCTGATCAGGTGTCCCCGCCCCCTCCCGGCCCCGCCTCCCCCGCCCCCCTCCGGGCTGGACCGCGGATGGTACGTTCCGCACGTGAGCTGGGTGCTGGTCTGGCCGGCGACGCGCGTGCCCTGTGGCCAAACACTGCCCGGAGTGAGAGCAAACTACCAGCGCAGTGCGTGTGTGCGCGCGTGTGTGCGAAGAGAGCGAGCTGGAGAGCGAGCGCGGGGCGGCGGGCGACCAACTGCTTCACACTTTCAACACTGCACCCCAGAGGGAGAGCAAGAGAGACTGAAGACGCACGCAGCCCCCCCACGATCTCCCCGGGCGACCGTCCCGCAGATTCCAGGACAGAAGCCCCCAAATCGAAACGGAGGAAACGGACAGTGCTTGAACATGGACGAAGGAATTCCTCATTTGCAAGAGAGACAGTTACTGGAACATAAGGATTTTATAGGGTAAGGTGCACGCGCCCTTGCGACTGTCTAGGCTTCGGTTTGGCTTTTTTTTTTTTTTTTTTTTTTGCCTCCAGAAAGTGGTATGGAGCGGGTGAGGGCTGAGCCCCTCCCGGACGGGGGCCTGATGCTGATTTCTGTTTTTGCAGACTGGATTATTCCTCTTTGTATATGTGTAAACCCAAAAGGAACATGAAGAGAGACGACACCAAGGTAGGTGTAAGTTTCTGGTAACCTGCCTGGGTAGTTAATTAGGGCCATTGATTTCACTCCGAAGCTCTGCCCGCAAATAGATTCCAGCCCTGAGCTTCCCTAACTGCGAATTTTAAGTGGTTTGCTGGATACTCCGGGGGATATTAAACACCCTCCCTGAATTTAAATTGCGTTCTAGAAGTCTTGAGCAAAGAGGTTTCCTGGGCATAGTTCATTACACAGTGTGTTTTGGGGGGAGGTGGGAGGGCTGTTGTAGCCAGTAAGAGAATAAGTGACTGTCTAGCCTGTTTTCTCTTTTCCACGGCTCATGTGTGAAGGATACCTACAAACTGCCGCACAGATTGATAGAAAAGAAAAGGAGGGACCGAATTAATGAATGTATTGCTCAGCTGAAAGATTTACTGCCTGAACATCTGAAGTTGACAGTAAGATGCACGTTTTCATTCTTTGATGCTCTCCAGGGGGTGTGTGAATAGCCTGGTACCACTCCCAGAGATGGGAGAATAAATGTAAATACTGATGCCTGGCTTCCAACTTGTGCTGTAAAGTACAGAGTTTCCCAGAGTCTCAGAATGGGGCCCCCAGCAATAGGCAAGGCAACCATTGATAATCTGCCAGGTGGAAATCTCGCTGGAGTGAAGAGCTGTGTCTCTTTCCAAGTGTTTGCCTAAGTTGCTGGGCTGCGTGGAGAGCCAATCAAGGCGGATGCGTGTGTTTGAAGTAACCACTGGCCCCCCTTTCTCTCTTACCCCTCACTGCAGACATTGGGGCACCTGGAGAAAGCCGTAGTCCTGGAATTAACTTTGAAACACTTAAAAGCTTTAACAGCCTTAACAGAGCAGCAGCATCAGAGGATAATTGCTTTACAGAACGGTAAGTCAGCTCTAGGAAGCCAGCCTAGCCGGATGAAACGGGGTAGCCCCTCATGGGAGTAGTGTGGACACCCCCCCATCCCACCCTCTTCCGTGGGCTGGCCCTCACTGGTGAAAATCGCTTTACTTTCCCTTTAAGTGGAAAGTGCCCATTTCCCTGAGCATCCTAGAGGCTTTCCGCAGAGCGCAGAGGAATCCCATTTTCACTTAAAGTGGTGGCTGCACCTCTCCAGTTTCTGCAGCCTGGATGAGGGCTCCCCACTTTCCACCTCCCCGACCCCCCTTCTCCGGGCAATTCTATCACTCCTGTGCCAAAGAAAAGCCCAGACACCCTCCCACCCCCCGTCAGTGCAGGGCCCACGTGATGAGCAGATGTTTTAACGCCGGGATTTTTCTCCTTACCCCCCCCCCCCCCCCCCCCCCGTGCATCCTAGGGGAGCGATCTCTGAAGTCGCCCATTCAGGCCGACTTGGATGCGTTCCACTCGGGATTTCAAACCTGCGCCAAAGAAGTCTTGCAATACCTCTCCCGCTTCGAGAGCTGGACACCCAGGGAGCCGCGCTGCACCCAGCTCATTAACCACTTGCACGCCGTGGCCACCCAGTTCCTGCCCACCCCGCAGCCGCTGCTCGCGCCACAAGTCCTCGCGCCCAAAGCCCCGGGCGCCGCCGCCGCCTCCTCCGCCGCCGCGGGCTCAGCCGCCGCCGCCGCCGCCGCCCACCCGGGTCCCGAGCGCGCGGCGCACAAGCTGGAGCCCGCGGCGCACTGCGTGCCGGTCATCCAGAGGACTCAGCCCAGCGCCGAGCTCGCCGCCGAGCACGACACGGACACCGACAGCGGCTACGGCGGCGAGACCGAGCGCGAGCAGGGCGCGGGCAGCCGCGTCGCCGTCAAGCAGGAGCCGCCCGGGGACGACCCGCCGGCGCCCAAGCGGAGGAAGCTGGAGGCGCGCGGCGCGCTCCTGCCGGAGCCCGCGCTGCTCGGCTCGCTCGTGGCTCTGGGCGGGGGCGCGCCGTTCGCGCAGCCCGCCGCCGCGCCCTTCTGCCTGCCCTTCTACTTCCTCTCGCCGTCCTACGTGCAGCCGTTCCTGGACAAGAGCAGCCTGGACAAGTACCTGTACCCCGCGGCCGCCCCGTTCCCGCTGCTCTACCCGGGCATGGCCGCCGCGGCCGCCGCGGCCGCCGCCGCCCTCCCCTGCCTGTCCTCCGTGCTGTCGCCGCCTCCCGAGAAGCCTGGCGCCGCCGCCCACGCCCCCCTGGGGCCGCACGAGCTGGCGACCCCCGGGGCGCCGCACCCCGCGCACCCGCACGGCCGCGCGCACCTGCCCTTCGCCGGGACCCCCGAGGGCGCGCAGGAGGAGCCTCTGCAGCCGGCCCCGGGCCAGCCTTAGGAGGGACGGAGGCTCGGAGCGGAGCCCGCTTTCCCACGCCCTGACGTTGGCCGGGGAAGTCTAATAGATGCGCGACGGGCTTGGGAGGAAAGCAGGTGTTTGGTGTACCTTTGGGAGTTCCTGTTTGGCTCATCTCATCCTCTCTGCACTCTCCCCTCCCCCGCCGCTGTCAGAGATCCTCTGTTATAAATACTGGTTCTTTTTTCTTTACTTCCCCCCTCCCCATAAGTTTAGCCCAGGGTCCATCCGCTGTTAAAAGGCAGAGCCTGATGCTAGGTGGAGTAGGAGGCCTGCTTAGTGGGAGAGCATGTGGGACCAGGGTGGGGTACCCAGGTGCGAAGGCCTTTGACCCTGGGGACCAGGAGCAGCAGAGCTGGGTCTCCCAGCTGTTCATAGGCTGTGGGTCTCTCTCTGAGCGCTAAATCGACTTGTCAGTGTTTTGTAATGCTGAGCTTTTTGGAAGGCATCTATTTTTCAAAGGATGTGGGTGCCCACATTGCGCTGTTGGGAAGTGGGGGACATGGGACTTTTCTAAGTTGCACTAGGTAAGAGAGATTAGGAGTTGGGCCTGTCTTAGGGCACCACATCAGCAGGCTGGGAGATGGAAAGGAAGGAAGGCCAGAGCACTTTATTGGCAAATTGACCATGAACCAATTGGCCCCCTGAAAGTCCTCAGTTGACATGTGTATGTCATAGGTTATCTATTTGTCTCAAGTACATATTTTAGCCATCATGCTCCCAAATTTTTGTGATGTTTGAGAAAAGTCAACCTAAACTGATTTGTCCTGGCAGTCTTAGATGGGGTGGAGGTGAGTTGTGGTTGGAAGTGCTGTGAAGATGTAGAACAGAGCCTTGCCAGGCCGGATCTCACCAAGTCTTAGGTATTTTTCTGAAGACCAAACCAGATGCCAGATAATCACAAAGAAAGCTTTTTAAAAATAAGGCTTAAACCAAGACCTTGTCTAGATATTTTTAGTTTGTTGCCAAGGTAGCAGTTAGAAATCTCACTTGAATGTTATGTAAGGGGTGAGACACAACAGACCGACTGGGGTGCGGGAAATATCTGGGTCTCTGTTTGGTTCGTTCGCTGCTGCTGTTGCTACTGTCTGCCTCAAACGCTGTGTTTAAACAACGTTAAACTCTTAAGCCTACCAAGGCGGCTGTATGTACATAGTTGTTAATACATCCAATTAATGATGTCTGACATGCTATTTTTGTAGGGAGAAAATATGTACTAATGATATTTTGAGTTAAAATATCTTTGGGGGAGGATTTGCTGAAATGTTTGCACTTTGGTTACAATGCTTATGCTTGGTTCAAGCTTATGCTGTCTTAAATTATTAAACAAATAAATACTGTCTGCAAAAAAAAAAAAACCATCCGGTTTAGAAAAGTTTAGTATGTGAAGATAAGCTAGAAATTCTCTTTATATTCTAGTATTTTAAGCACTCCATAAATTCTATTACCTAAATATTGCCACACTATTTTGTGATTTAAAAGTTCTTACTAAGGAATAAAGACTTTATATATGATATGAGATTGTCTAATACTTAAGACTATACTGGATGCACCATTAATTTGAAGATATCTCGGACTGTAAGGATGACACCTTTAAGGTTCTCAGATACATTTTTCGTTTGGTCGGTTGGTTTTGGTTCTTGTCTTTGGCCTGGTTTCTGGTTCTGGCTGTCCCTGCTTGTACCAGGATATCTTAGTTGAAGCAAGAAACGCAACATCTAGTAGAAAGCTTGTGGTTTGTTTACCTTAACCCGGGTTTGAGCTTTTTGTGTCTGACATTAGTCTCTGTTTCTCTGCACTGAGAGCCTAGTTGAACGAGTACCACACTGGGAGGAGAGCTTCCTGCATGTGTTTATCATTCTTAACTTTTGTAACTGTTGTGGGATTTTGCCACGGAGTTCAGGAAACAACTTCTTGACGTTTCTCAAGTTGATGATCAAACTGTGATTTGATATAAACGATTGAAGAGCTGCCCACTTAGTTCTCAGTAGTGTTCTTAAACCCTATGATGGGGGTGTTTAAATGATAGTGGATTTCTAAGATGTAGAAAAAGTGCTCCCTCTGCTGACTGGATCAGGAGTGAACAGCAATGGGCCTAGGATCTGCTATGTCAGTCCTGGTTTTGATGAAAGGGGAAAGCAGGCCCAAACATGATGCTCAATGTCTCCCCAAGTCACAGGCACTGAGCCAGACCTGCTGTCTCTCCGGCCCCACAGCATCTGGGCCCACAAACTCCCACTCTCATTTTGACTGGGCAGAACTCATGAAACCCAAAATGCCAGCCACAGGAACAAAGGAAACAAAAATCAACCCTAGAAAAGAAGTCTGTGAGCCTCATTAACATATCGGGTCTCCTGTAACAGGTCAGAGTAACAGGAAACAGCATTTTAAACATTTTTAGCTTCGCTGTATTGACATCTTAGAATGATTAGTTTCATAACTGAAACAGAGGATAAAACATTTTGCCATTGTGTTATTTTGTAATGTGTAATGAAACCCCCCCTTTTTTTTCTTATTTTGGCCAAATTTATAGGTCTGTTATTTAGTCTGAAGTCCTAAACAGTAACATGATCATATAAATTTGGACAGAAAAGAATATAGTATTGTCCACATTGCATGTAAAATATGTTATTTTGTATGCTTTTAGAGAAGAAAGCCAGGGCCTTGGGCATGCTGGGCAAGTGTTCTACCACTGACCTGTACTCTCAGCCTTTGAAAAATATCATTTGAATCACTAATTTTAATTACGTATTAAGACCAGGTCATTAGGATTCTCTAAGGAGGTGTCTATATCTGCAGACTCGAAATGTCAGCTTAAGCTACAACTTTTGACATCATGCGATTTTCCAATTTAAAACAAATCTGAATCTTCAATAATCCTTTTATTAGTGTTATTCCAATTAATTTTGCATAGATTTCTTAGCAAACGATATTGAATTTATAAATGCCCTTCATTAATCAGCCGAACTTCAAATTTTCAAGGTGTTAGAAACTGTGGCTTTGTTAGAATCATGACTGCATTTTAGCTCTATCATTGTGAAACTACTTTCCACTGAGCTACACAGGCCACAACTTTGGTGATTACCCATTACAGGCCTTCGTGGTAAGTAGGCCTGTCTGTGTCACAGGTTAATGTCTGGTTTCTTCATGGGAGGTGATTGCCTCATGGGAGAGACCTTGGGAAGAAAGGGCTGGACAAACAGACCATAAAGCCTTTTGATTTCAGAGAGAAATGAGCAGAGCTCTCAGGAGTAAATTCAGACTGGCTGCTCTACTGTGATAAAGGTATTTCACTGGCTATCCTACTGTGATAAAGCCATTTTATTCCAGGTGGCAACAGGATAGCTTTTAGTAAATTTTTTCTTACTCTACTGAATCTTCAGATAATATGAAGCCACCCCCCCCAACCGTTCTTGTGTTATTTTAAGCAAGTTCAAGGTGGATTTGCAGTGTATGTGGACCCAGCATAAGTTCCAGTTTTTCATAAATTTGAGTAGGGGATTGACAGAAAATTAGCACCATTTCTGCGGTAAAGATTGGATTTATGCTAAAAACACGCAGTTCATGGGCTGTGTTAGGAGTTGTGTGTCATACAGTTGCATTTCTTGTACATCAGTGCAAACTGAAGAAATGCAAAACCAAGCTGTTTTAAAGAAAGAATATTTTAAAATTACAAATTTAGTGATAAATCTGTAAATAGCAGCAGCTCAGGGAATGGAAACTTCCAGAGTAATATTCTTTGTTGTCTTTTTTTAAAATTTTAGTGGAAAGCATACTAAAATTCATTATGCATGTCCACTGGAATGTTTTATATGTTTTACAAAAAAATGCAGTTAACAAAAATGTGCATGTTAAATGGTTTCTAATAATCCAGGGATTATAAGCAATTTTTGCACTCTGCATTTCATGTGGAAATGTTTACACTTGGGTAAATTTGCATAGAGCCCTTTAATCTGCTTACTTGTTTATTTTGAGACAGGATCTCATTATGTAGTCCTTGCTAGTCTAGAACTCACTGTGTGGAACAGACCCCGGTCCATGGAGAGGAACTCCACCTGACTGCCTCCAGAGTGTTGGGATTAAAGGAGTGCACCACGTACCTGCCTACATCTGCTTTTTACAGGGGTTCAGGCCCTGCCTCAGCCCCTCTGTCAACTGTCACTTCTCAGTGGTCAGACAGTATCTTCCTACATCTATCTGATAGGCTACCTTTGATTGGCAGTGGGCTAGGACAAAACCACAGCCATTTGAGCCATAAAGTTGAGAGTAAATAGATTCAGACAGACCTGGAGGGCCTTTGCTGTAAGTAAATCCTGTGAGCTTATATACTGTGATGGTTTTGTCCACGAGCTATTTTTCTTTATTTCCTAAAACTTCCGGATTCTCAACAGTGCCTATCATAGTATTCAAAAAAACTTTATGTATTTCCCCATTTTATTATGTAAAATAAAAAGTACTTGCTAATGGTTTTAGTCTAAGCAAACAATAAGGTAAACAAATTCTCATGTTCAAAATAAATTGTTTGGTTAGCAGGATGCTTTTTGATTTTGGGGTTTTAGTAAAAAGTTATTTTGCATTTTGATTCATGGTTGACCCTGGACTCTTTCTGGGGAGTAACCCCAAGGCTTTGGACAGGGTGGGTGCAGGTCAGTCAGGAACATTCTGGAAACTGGGAGGGTGCCTGTGTAGGCCCCGGATGTTACAGCTGCATTCAGACACACCCAGGGCAGAGCCTCTGGGGAGAAATTTCAGACTCACTGCTGAACTTCATTTTCCTCTTCAGTCTAATATTCAACAGAGAGTGGGTACCAGGGATTCAAGCATTTGTTTTGCTTGTGATGAGTCCAACAGGTTGTGGAAAGTGCAGGAATCGAAGACAAACCTCAAGGTCTCCATGTCAGCAGGATGGATCTCTGAAGCATACTAAAATAAACTGTATTGTCACACAGAAAGTGCTATTCAGGGCTGGGTGGGGTGTGCTGGCTTCCTTGGTCGAGTTGGAGAAGGCTGGGAGGAGTAGGTGGGTTCTAGAGAGTGGACAAGAGGGCCCTGAGGTCATCTCCAAATGGACCAGCTTCATCTACGTTAACCTACCTTCAGGAGTTAAACTGAACTTGAGGTCTGAGAAAAGATTGCCTTAGTACTCTGTCTCTCCAGCCTTTACGTCCAGCCTCTGGATCAGCAGTAGCAACTCCTGCGGGAATGGACCATGGGCTGGGACTGGGGTCCTGACCCCACCTACTGTGGATAATCTGTTCTAAAAAACAAACCAAAAAAAAAAAACCAACCAATCAACCAAACAAACAAACAAACAAAAAAACACCTAATGGTGACTTCTATTCACAGAAGGGAGTGAAGACACATTCTTCACTCCAGAACAAATGAGAGACAAGAATAGGGGACCTTAAGAAGGTGCCACATCCTAAGGCCGGTTTTTTTAAAAATCTAAAGCTTGGGGCTAAGAATTCAGCCAGGGTACCAAGATTGGAACCAGATTCGTTGGTTTGGTTTCCTGCTTGTGATAAGATTAGGACAGAGTTTCAGTAATGAGCATAGGCTGAGGTCTTGTCATGGAATATGATGATGGGAAACCCTAAGAGAGAGATCTGTGGAGGGAGAGAGACAACGGCCCAGACCGAGCCCATCAGCTTTTACACAAGGCACAGAGCCACACTACTCAGATGAAGTTCTGAGAAGCTAATCTTCCACCAAGTCTAACACACTATCCCTCTGCTGTTGGCGGCCTCACTTCGGAGACCTACAGAAGTGCCTAGCTCCTGGTTTGGAAGGTTGCATGGTCCGTTCCACCCCTCTGTGCCATGTGCCTCCCATTCAGCCAGAGCTTCCTGATTAAAGAGACCTGAGGACCAAGCAGCCTAGAGGGATGGGAAGAGGATTTCTGAGCAAGTGGACACAGTCTCACTGTAGTAACCTAGGCTGGCTTCAAAGTCATAGATTTCAAATTCTGGGATTACAGGTCTGAGCCACATACCTGACTAGGATGGTAACTCTGTCTCCTGGTGATGTATACCATCCGGAAGCATCGCCATCCATCCATCCACCCACCCACCCACCTCCCTACTCTTAGGTACCTATGTATTTATGTATCTATCATCTATCCATCACCCATCCATCTATCATCCATCTGTCTGTCCGTCATCTATCTTTGCAGTGAGGCCTATGGCATCCAGAGCCTGGGGCCTGCTAAGGGAGCACTCTACGACTCAGCCGCACGCCCCCACCCCCACCCGGATCCCCTGCAGTTTTTATAGAGAGTATTTTTAGGGCCTTGTGAACTTTAGCTTGGGTTTCAATTTCCAGGCCTTGTCCATGTGGGTGTGCACAGAGAATGTCATGTGCTGAACAGAGGTGGTGAGTCTCTTCCCACAGCTCTGTAACAAGGTCTGCGTCCCAGCGTGGCTTGGGAGCTGCCTCGCCCAAGCCCTCAACAGCAGTTTTCCGGGGTCTTCAGCCTGTATCCCCCTCCAGGAGATCCCAGTTACTCCGGGCAGGAAACCGCCTCTACCATAACGTTACCGAGACTCCGGATCCTCCAGGACGGACCCAGTTTTCAGGCATGTCCCATAGCAAGGCTATAACGCAGCTGCTTAAACTGTGCGTGACGAAAGGGGCAGAGACGCCTGCCTGTGCGTGCCCGCAGCCCTAGGCTGTCTGCAGACACACTGGGTGCAGACACAGTCTCTGCTGAGCTCTGGGTTTGCACATTTTAAAGCCTGTCGGCTGCAGGGGACAACGCATCAGCCTCCAGAGCTTCCCGCAGCTCCGGGTCTGGAAAAGGAGACGCCTTCTCGGGTTGCCTAGCAACAAGGCTGCGGATGGCGTCATCCTTAGCTCCCCTCCCCCCGTCTCCCACGCCAGGGTTCAAAGTACAGCCGCGCGGCAGTGGAGGGACCAGGCGCGGTCACGTGCGAACGCACATGAACCGGCGCACGCTGAGCAGCACGTGAGAGGGGGCGGGGCGCGGGGCATGCGCGGGACAGGGAGGGAGCCGGGAACGGGGGAGGGGGAGGGGAGAGGGGGAGGGGTGGGGAGACAGGAGGAGGGAGGAGGGGGCGACGCCACGCGGCCCTCCAGAGCTGCCGGCGCTGCGGTGGGGACCACGGGCTCCCAGCCTCCTGGTCGGGTCCGGCTCCAGCCAGTCCTCCGCGCGTCTGGCGCGGCTCCAGCCTCTGACGCAGCAGTTCCAGAGCTCGTCGCCACGGGTGGGAGGGGCGCGCAGAAAGTGCTGGATCCCCGCTGGGTGCTGGAGAGGAGGTGTGTTTCATTAATGAAGCCCTGGGGCTGGAGGAGGGTTTGCTTTTTAAGATACACATATACGTGTGTGTGTGTGTGTGTGTGTGTGTGTGTGTGTGTGTGTGTGTATGTATAATACTATGTCTATAAATACATGAAGCCCTGGGGCTGGAGGAGGGGTTACTTTTATATATATCATATCTATATCAAATTTATGAAACCCTGGGGCTAAAGGAGGGGTTGTTTTTTAAGATACACTTGTGTATGTGTACATATGTGTGTGTGTATATATATAATACTATATATAATACATGAAGCACTGGGGCTGGAGGAGAGGATGCTTTTGTATATTATATCATTATATCTATCAAATTCATAAAACCCTGAGGCTGAGGGAGGGGTTTCTTTTTAAGATATACATATATAATATATATATAATGTCTATATAATACATGAAGCCCTGGGATTGAAGAAGTTGCCTTTTAAGATATATATATATAATATATATATTATATAGGTAAATATACTATAGATATATATCTAATCTCTAATACATGACGCCCTGGGGCTAGAGGTTGCTTTTCCATAATATATCTATATCTATAGAATTAATGAAGCCCTGGGGCTGATTTTGTAACCATCTCCAAAGTATACCGATTTTAAATGGCTTAAAGTAAATGGATTGAAGGTATTTCAGGGTTTTAATGCCTGTTGGATAATTATCTCCAGAGTGCCACAAAAGTTGGGAAGCAGCACCCCCTCTTCCAAATTAGGATTTGACCATGTGATGGAAAAAGATTATTAGGGAAAGTAGGATAGGTCAGGTGACAATGTTTGCTGAAACATGAATGGGTGTGTGAAATGTATGCCTAGTGCCTATAGGCTGAGTTTGAGTAATGTTCCCACACACACACACATTATGCTGTTTGCCCTTGATGTTGATTCGGCAAGTGCAGCAGGCACAGGTGCAATCCGTACAAATTCTTCCCCTTCCCTGTGCTGGCAACTTAGCCTCACCAGTTTCCTGGCCTTTGCCCTTCAATTGCTGGCTTTGATAAGTAGTGTGTCCCTCTGCGTGGGATATTTTTCAGGGGACTCTTAGGAAGAAGGCAAGGTGATGCAGCCATCTCTGATTCCATCTAGTCCCAGAGGCAGGGTCTTCTCATCTCTCCCTCCTCAATTAGAGACTTGACTGGTGAAGTTCCTGATGAAGATCAGAACAGTTTGATTCTTTCCCAGAACATTTTCACTTGCTCATTCTGGTGCCTGCAACACCCCTATGCCCTTGAACCTCTGTATCTGGATAGCTAAGTCCAACATCTTCCCAGCCTTTTTTAAGTCTACTCAAAGGCCACATTAGAGAGACTATCCCTAAGCAGCCATTGACAGCATGTAAAAGACCCCTCTTCGTCATTCTTTATGTTTGCAGAGATCATCCTGAACTTTAAATGCGTTTTGTACCTAAGTGTATGTATTTATCCTTATTAATATATTCTGGATGAATGAATGAACCCCTCTGGCAACCATTTCAACTAGATTGCTTCCAAAGATGGTGCAAAACTTTGCAAAACTCGCCCAGTGTTATGACTGTCTTTCCTCCTTCCAGTGAGCCTGGCTGCAATGAGTCATCAGCACACCCTGTAACTCCAACAGTAAACACTCAGAAGCACCAACAAGTTAGCTAAGGAGATAGAAGCTGCTAACATTCCACACCTCAAATAAAAGTGGAGACGTGCTTTTGAAGCCCAGTAGTTTCATAAAATCCTGGATATAATGTGGAGATACTAAGAAACTTCACTTAAGGGCCACAAATGTAGCCCAGTGGTACAACACTGGTCTGTCCCACAGGAGGCCCGAGGTTTAATCCCCAGCATCTCAAGTGTGACAAGAAGCATCACTCAGCCAGACTTTGTTGCTCATGCCCAGCACTTGGAAGCCTGAGGCAGGAGGCTTGCTGCAAGTATGCGACGACCAGGTTAAGCACATAGTGAGTTCCAGGCCAGCCTGTGTTACAGAGTGAGATCCTATCTTAAAAAAAAAAAAAGAAAGAAAAAAGAATAAAAGGAAAAAAGAAAGAGGAAAGGAAGAAAAGAAAAACGTAACCCACAACAGTAGAATATTTTTTTGCATTTATTTAGTTGTGTGTGCACACATGGTCAGATGACAGATTGTGGTGCTCACGTGGTCAGATGACAGATTGTGGGAGTTGGTTCTCTCGTGCCACGTGGGATCCAGGGGTCAAATTCAGATGATCAGTCTCGGTGACAGGCCCCCTAACCCATGGAGCCATCTCACCAGCCCCACAAAGGTAGAATCAGTATTGATTTCACTTAGTCCAAATGATTGCTACTTACTTTAAAAATTCAGTTAATGAAGTTCCTTCTGTGAGGCTGAAAGTTAATGAAGTTCTGATCATTATTTTGGCCCCTATCAGCAAAAATACCTGTCAGAGTCCTGGAGGGGAATAACAGGTTTCATAACCAGCTGTACTTTGTTGTTCTTTTGACCCCTGACCTCTGTTTGGAGCTGAATGGACCCGAACACAACCTCTGGTGAAATGCACAGCTGCAGGTGAGGCCACCTTTGTCCCTCATTTATTAGTGGATCCTAGGCACCTGCCATAAGGCTTGGCCTGTGACAGGCGCTCAATTAATGACTATTGGCATTTGAAGCCTCTTCTCTATTCTCACAACCACTGCCCTAGTTCAGACCTTTATCACCCCTCACCTAGACTGTTGCAAGACTCCTAAGTGTCTTTTACCCAATCCTTCTTTCCCCAAGCTCTGGCCATAGAGCTAGCATAATCAGTCTCTAAACAAGAAAGGCATACAAAGAACAGCTATTAGAAATGCAGTCTTCTAGGTGTGTCAAACCTTTGACACTGCAATGGGATATCGAAATGTACAGACTTGGTGGTTGAGAACCTCATAATCAAGTTGCAAACCTTCTCGTCGTGTTTTACTTAAGCTTGCAGTTTTGTGTTGGACTGAATGCCTCGCTGTTCTGGGATGCATGCAGACCACAGGCCGCAGGTTGGTCTGCTCCCTGCTGTTCTCTCTCCTCCAACCTGCAGGTGATTGTACAGAATGCCCCAGTCAAACTTCAGGAGCAGATCCCGAAAGCTTTGTGCTGGAAACGTTTCTCTTTGATAGGAAAGTCCCCATGTGGAGGTTTCCCACTCACCCTTCAGACTTCAGCTGAAGTCGCACATCGTCATTGAAAACCTGCATAACCATCTGAGTCAAAATTTAACATCACTCTCTTTGCGGTTCCCAGCTCTTTAAATCTCCATTGTGGTAATTAACGTATTCCAGATACAGGGGGGAGGAAGCAGGACAGATGCTGTCCTCTGTATTACTGCAGGCGGCTGGTGGGAAGTTGTATGTCATGTTGGGTTCCCCTCCTGCTCCACTCCTCTGGGATTCTCACAGAGACCTGGGGTTCTAAGACAGTGAAAGAATCCCTTCTGGAGTTCAGTTCCCAGCACCCAAGTCAGGGGCTCACTACCCTTCATAAGTCCAGTTCCAGGGAAGTGGTGCCCTCTTCTGGCCTCCATGGGAATCTGCATTTGTGTATGTATGTATGTAGGTGTGTGTGTGTGTGTGTGTATAAAACATATATGTGTGTATATATATACACACAAGGACATATACATACACATAATTTTAAAAATAATAAAATATAGGGCTGGAGAGATGGCTCAGTGACTAAGAGCACTGGCCGCTCTTGGGTTTGGTTCTGAGCATCCTCATGGAGGCTAACAACAGTCTCTAAGTCCGGCTCCAGAAAATCTTTTACCCTTTTCTGACCTCTGTGGGCATTGCACAACATGGGTGCACTTACATACATGCAGGCAATACACTCATACATTTAAAATAAAAATAATAAAATATTTAATAATAATAATAATAAAATATCTTTTTTTTAAAAAGGCCTTCTTTCTCAGAAATTATCAGTAGACAAGTCAGCAGGTGTCCCTGCCACTTTGGCTAGGAGTCTTTTCCAGTGCTGGAGCACAAGGCCTAGGGGGACTCCTGTCTCTTCTCATCTAGGTCTTTGTCACTCTGGAAAGATGCTAACATGTGACCCCACAACGTTGTGGCCTTTGCCCACTCCTTCTACCAGCATAATCTCTGACTTTAGAAAGTTTTGGTTAAACGAAGTGAAGAATGTTGGTCTAGAGAGTGGAGGGAACAGTGTGAACTGAGTCCCAACCAACTATAGCCCGGCCAGTGCCTTAGTACTGGGAGATAAAGAACTTTGCCTACACCATTCTGAAGTCCAGATCGTGTGTGAAATCTACTTTTGAAGTGTTGCCAGCTGTTTTCAACTTCAAAACGCTGTTCATTACAAATGGAACATGGCTGTGAAAGTATAATTCCGTCTGGAAAAGGGTAGCTGAAGATAATTGCTTCTAAGGAGGAAAAATAAAGTGCCTGGCTCGAGATTTTCTTGTGTTTAACCCCAGTCGCCCCCAGTACATGGAGCCGTGGAGCCATTCTTGAAGATGGGTGGTGGGACAGTGTGAGAACAGACACAGTTTGATGCCTCCATAATGTCTCCTGTCGCACCAGGACGCGAAGCTGTGGGGCTGCTACGTGTCACTGTGTCGCAGTGCAGGTTGCCGCCTCTGACGGCCTCTGCTTGTCCATCTGTCCATGCTCTGTCAGACTGTTTACTTGAACACTCTAGCTTCTGTTGGTTAGACCCTCCTCCCACCCAGACCTCAGTCACTCTCTGAAGACCTCTGCTTAGCTTCTGAGCTCTCAGGAAAACGCCCATGGCTATCCAGAGAGACTGCACCTGGGGCCAACCCTCACCCGGGCTCCCCTGCTGTCAGACTCACAGTAGGTGTTGAAACTCAGCCTGCAGCCCTCTGGGTCTGGGTCTTGAATGCTGATGAGGGGACTGAGGGAACTGCATGGTCCACGAAGCGTCGGGCCCGGAGTCCAGTCCACTATGGGACAGGGTAGAAGCCCAGGAAGCATTGAAAATAAATATCTTAAAAAAAAACCCTAGAGGCTCTGCCTATCGTTAACATTTTTTCTAGAGCTCCTGGACAGTTGCTGAGTATGAGTGGGTCTTGGGTGCTTGATCTCGAGAGGGTCCTGTCCCCTGACTGGCATGTGGACTAAATTTAGAGATGATGATCCTGGACAGAATGCTGCTGGCAGCCAGGGAGCTTCTCTACCTGGGCGCCTCTAGCTGTGAGCTGGCTGCCCGGTGCCCCCTGTGTGTCGTCTCTGTTTATCAGGGCTAGGGCTGTCCGTCTGAGCCTGGCAGAGAGGGGCAAGGGGCAGTCCAGGGCGAAGGTGTCAGTGCCTCTTCTTCTCCATGGAGATGCTGCCCCTGTTCCCGTAGAACGTTGTCTTTGGGGAGAGACAGATGAATTAAGAATTGGGGGGAATGAAACTTTGGCTTTCCTGGGACGATTGATGCTGATTAGCTGGGGCTGAAAAGTCACTTGTAAGTAACACGAATCTAGCATCACGGGCAAAATCTGGGAAGGAAATCCTCAGGGTCAGCACACAGAAGCTGTGGTCCAGAGGGGGCCCAAGTCTCCATCTCAAGCTGGAAGCAGGGCTCGGTAATACGTAAGAGTCTCCTGCATGGTGCTGGTGTTGAAGGTGTGGAGAGATCACAGAGAGCAGCTGAGGCTTGTCACCCTGAGAGGCCAGGAAAGGTAGACAAAGGTCCTCCTTTGCAGTGAGGACCCCCGGCATTGAAGGGGTCGTAGGGAAAATATGAGGCTTTGCATCTTGAGAGGCCAGAGGAGCCCATTGGTGAAGATTTCAGTAGAGACCCCAGCACACTGGAGATGACAGGACCATGGGACGACCACCCAGGGCGGCAGCAGATGTGGAGTGGAACCGGCCTGGGCCTGTGAGATGAGCTGTGTGTGCTGTGGATGGCAGAGCCAGAGAAGGGGAGCTGCTCAAGCCCTTTGGAGCCCAGAAGGTGGTGAGTGAATCCCAGATGTCCAGGCTTGAACTACTCCGCTGGGCTTTGGTTTTGCTTAAGTGTGCCCGATTCTTCCCTTTTGAAATAAGACAGTATTTACCTTTCTTTGGATTTTACAGGAGCCACAGTTAAGACTTTTCTTAAAAAGACACTTTGAACTTTTAAAGTGTTTGGAATTTTTAAGGACTTCGAGCTTTTGAAGTTGTATTGTTTTGTATTGTGATGTCAATATTGACATATATTGGGGACAAGAAATGAGAGGTTGTGGTTTAGTATCAGTGTGCTTCTGTGTCCATGTTGATGGGGCTCAGTTGTGCCGGACAGCTTCAGCTGTCAACTTGACACACCTGGTTAGAGGGAGCCTCAGTTGAGGAACTTTCTCCATTGGACTGGCCTGTGGCCATATCTGTGGGGGTATTTTCTCGATTTTTGAGTGATGTGGATTGCAATGTAAATCAAATAAACCCTTCCCTTCCCCAGTTGTTTTTGGTCGGTGTTTTATCTTAGCAATAGAGAAGCTAACTAAGACAGTGTACTTATTTGGAGTTTTATCTTTTAAGGTCTTTCATAAATGACTTCATTTTTGTTTTAATGTTAACAGCAGTCACCTTGCCCTCCAGCTTCCTTTTGTAATTTACCTTCTTGCTCTAATCCTCATTCAGTTTATACTACAGCTCATACTGTATGTAGATTTATTAGTTTTCCCTAGTCTCCTTGGTTTTAAATTTTGCCTTACTGTTCCTTTAAAGACTCTAAAATTCATATTTCTTTTAAAAATGTGTATATATATTTTTCTCATCTTTTGAGACAGGGTCTCTCAGGGAACTAGGCTGGCCTTGACCTCACAGAGATATTTCTGCTTCTTGAGATGAAAGGTGTGTGTCACGCCCAGCCCAAGGCTCTAGGTTTAATACATAGGACCGCACGCAGTGAAAGGAGAGAAGGGAGAAAGAGCACCTAGGCCATCCTTCCTTCGTCCAGCTGCTGCTTGGAGCTTTGTAGTGACTTTCTTTGAGCCCCTGGAGATGACATTCTTTTGAACATTGCAGTTATTTGAGGAATTTTTTCTTTAGTAATATGCGTAGGTTTGGCCTTCAGAGAATCTGGAGATTGAATTGGTCTAGACTTATGCTCAGAAGTCTAGATCTTTCCAATGTGCAGCCATCTGAGAGAGACTGACTAGCCTCTGAACTCCCTGTGTGACTGAGGATGACTGTGATCTTCTGACCCTCCTGCCCAGTAACACTAGGACCACAGACATGCACCACCATACCTGGTTTATACAGTGCTGGGGATTGAACCCAGGGCCTTCTGCATTCTAGACAAGCACACAACCAACTGAGTTCCATTTCTAGCCCCATGAGGCCAGAACTACAACTCGGCTGGAAAGAGATGGCTCAGTGGTTAAGAACGCTGGCTACGCTTGCCAAGGACCCAGGTTTGGTTCCCAGCACCCAGGTGGCAGCTAAGAGCCATGTCACTCCAGTTCCAGGTGATCTGACACCCTTGCCCTCTGCTGACTTCCACTGACATTGCATTATGTAGATATACTTACATACCCATAAAATAAAATAAAATAAAATAAAATAAAATAAAATTTAAGACACTACAGCTAAATAACTGCTCATTTTGTTGAAACAGTATAATGATCATGTACATTTCTTCTTGTGCTCAGGGCAATTCTCAGGTGCTTCTTCTCCCTGTGTCTTGTCTCCTCACCACTGACAGGCTTTCCGCCAGTGGAAACACTCAGCCCTGGAGGTGACCTTGCTAGCCAGCTCTCAAATTCAATTTAAAAAATGATTTTTTGATTGATTTATTTTTATTTATGTGTATGGGTGTTATGCCTGCAAGTGTGTAAGTGCACCTGTGATGTGCAATGCCTGAAGAGGTCAGAAGAGGGAATCAGGTTCCCTGGAACTGGAGTTATGAATGGTTGTTGGGCACTATGTGGGTGCTGGGATTTGAACCGGGTCTTCTGCAAGTCAGTGCTCTTAACAATGCTGGGCCATCTCTCCAGCCCCATCAAACTGAATTTTTTAAAGGAAACCAAGGCGAGGGGAAGCCTTTTGCTATTGGAATGGAATTCAAGGGGTCAGTATGGACTTCGGGTTACATTTACGTGTCTGCTCAGCTCCATCTCTCCAGGGCTCCGTCTTGCCTGTCTCTCAGCACTTTAGCTGCTCCGCACCCCACCTCTTCTTCCTGGACCTCCAGGGACTGTCTTGCTCTGTGTGGGTTCCCGATGGCCATAGCACAGTCAGGAAAGTCCCCAGGCTCAGAGCCCAGATTGTCATGAGGCTTACCTCTTGGGTTTCCCAGCCCCTGGGGAATTACACTCTTGCATCACCTGCTCTGCCATGTGTGGCTTTTCCTCCCGTGTCTGATGACACTTGCCTTAGATAGCCAGTGCGACATTACAGTTAAGGCAAGGGGGGTACCAGGCACTCTGTCACCAGGCGATGTATTTGATAGAATGATAATGTTAAATTTCCTGAAATTGATCATTGTATTATGGCTATGAGAAATATTTAGGCTGTACTGAAGTGTTTGGGGTAAATGATTATGGAACTCACTTTCAAAGGCTCATTCAAAATATGAACACAGTAAGTAGAGTTTTACAAAGAACATGAGAGAGACACTGTACAGCAGACAGAGAAAATGTCATCAGTGGGATTCTACATGAAGTGTACACGGGTATGCTTATGAAATACGTTTTTGTAACTTTTCTGTTTGAAATGTTTTCACATTAAAGAATAAACAAAACATACCCTTGAGTGATTTCCTTCCAAAGGTTAGAGTGTGAAGAGAGAAAAATAGTGATTTTACCATGGAGAACCCTGGTGGTTACCACTGTAGCCAAAGTCAAGGTCAGGTTTGCCCACAGTAAGTCATGTGGGTGTCAGGCACATGGTGGATTGTGCAAGGAGAAAGCCACTCTACTGCTGTAGTTTTCACATTTGAAGTCTTAACCCAAATTATGAACTGATGTGTGTCCACAGGCTGGGAATCTGGCTTCGTTGGTGTTTAGTGTATTCAAAGCCCTGGATTCAGTTCCAACACTACATAAAATTGGGTGTGGTAATCCCAGCATTTGGGAATCGGGAGACTGTGAACTTTGAGGTTATCCTTCACTACAGGCAGAATTGGAGGCTAGCCTGGGATATGAGACAACAGACCCTTTCTGAAAAAACTAGAAAGACTCTTGAACTGATGTGAGTTCTTAACATACCCCTTCTTTAAATACCCTTCTAAATAGAGTAAATGCCAGCCATTTCATTTTGTTTCTGCCTAAAAAGTAGCATCACTCTCTAAAGCCCTGAAATTGTTAGACTTTAAGATTTTACTCTCTCTCTAGAATTCAAATCTTTTTGTTGTTTTGTTTTTGAGACTGGGTTCTTCCTGTAGCCCTAGTTAGCTTGGAACTTGCTATGTAGACCAGGCCAGCCTCGATCTGACAGAGATCCACCTGCCTCTGTCTTCTGAGGGCCGAGATCAAAGGCATGTACCACTACAATCCAAAGGAATTTGTAGCAGAGTCGCTTCCTCCTGTGCCACTAAACTTACACCCCAGGTGACAGGGTGACAAGTCAGGGCTGTGCATTTAGTATGCATGACATTTATACATGTTTTAGATACCTGTAATTCCTGTCATTAAGAATGGAAGTAAGGAATTTTTCATTAGAAATAAACATTTGGCACCCTGGACTCATTCCATTGACTGGAGAAGGAACAGGAGAGTGGTGTTTGGAAGGATCGATGGCGCCTTTGCTGGCTTAGACAGTGCTCGCCTGCAGAGTGCTGGGATTCCTCAGACAGGCAAGAATGAACTTACAAAGGAGAGGGCAGAAAGGAACTGCCCCAGGCCAGACACAACAACTGATTCTGATTCTGAAAATATTAGCTATTACCTCAAGTTCATCTAATTTTATCCAAGAATTACTAGATTGATGGTGTTGTACTTTGATTTCTTCCTTCCTTCCTTCCTTCCTTCCTTCCTTCCTTCCTTCCTTCCTTCCTTCCTTCCTTCCTTTCCCCTTCCCTTCCCTTCCCCTTCCCCTTCCCCTTCCCCTTCCCTTTCCGAGATCCACCTGCCTCTGCTTCCTGAACGCTGGGATTAAAGTCGTGCGTCCACACCTGGCTCTAGTTTGATTTCTATCACTCTGACAAATACCCTGACAGAAAGCAACTAAGGGAAGAGAAGAACTTGTTCTTGGTTACTGCTCCAGGTGAGAGTCTGTGGTTGAAAGCAAGCCAGGGCCGGAACTTAAGCAGCTAGTCAGTCACACTAGTCAAAAGTAGAGAAAATCGAGCACAACCAAGCCGTCTGCTTGCTCTCTTCTAGCATTCTGTCCTGTGTCGTCCTGCACCCCTGCCTAGAGAACGATGTGATGCTGTGCACAGCGGGCTTGGCCCTCCTGGGCCAAAGAACAATAAAAACCCATCGCCCACAGACAGGCCCACGGGCCACCCTGACCCATGCAACCCCTCGTTCAGGCTGTCTTCCCAGGTGACTCTAGGCTGTGGGAAGCTGCCGGCCAAACTCAGCCGTCTCCGAGGGCCTTTGGGCACAGAGCCTTTCCCTTTTCCAGTCAGCTCTGAGCAGGACGAAGAGTCATGGGTTCGTATCCCGGCTGCCTCTCTCAACAGCTGTGGGAATCCGGTTTTCTTTGTGAGTCAGTCATGCGTCATGGACACATGCTGTGTTTAGGAGGAATACAGACCACTAGAAAAAACATTCTTAAAATGTTATTTTCTTTCCTAATTATGCAGAATTGTCGTTGATTTTTAAAGCAGACTCAGGGGACCTGAGCACCTGCCGTTCCTTTTAGCATGCTTAATGCCCCTTCCCCAAGACCTCCTCTCCTGAAGTCGCTGGGAACTTCAGATATGGGAGGCATTTTGGATTCCGCTGAAACTCACCACTCAAGCCCTTGTTTTTTCCCTTTGTTTTTGTTTCTGAGATCAGGGTGACAGAGGCTGGACTGGACTGCACTACGCTTTACGTAGTTCAGCTGGTCTCAAATTCGAGATCCTTTGCCTTTGACCTTGGCATCCTGGGTGTTGGAATTACAGGCACGAGCCACCATACCCAGCTTACCTGAGTCTTAGGGATGGAAAATCTTTCCTGGCTCATTGAGAGAGAAGAAGAAAAGGGAGGAAGAAAGCCTTGAAGTGTGAGAAAAGCTGACCTCATGCTGCCAGCTTTGAAGACAGGGCGAGGACGCTGATGCCAAGGATTACAGGAATCCTCTAGAGGCCCAGACAACTTTCAGTTAACAGCAAAAGTGTAAGAACCTCAGTCCCACAGCCAGAGGGCTTGAATCATGCAGACAGCTGGGCTAGATAGGAACCATCTTCCCCCAGGGCCTTTGAAAGGAATGCAGACTGCTGTCCACTTTGTGTTAGCTTGACATGACTCACCTTGATCCTCTGACCTACAGAGGAGCTTAGATTTCTGTTGTCTGATTCCACAGGATGTATCTGTGGGAATTCATTCCATATATACTCAGCACTAGGCACCTAAATGTGAAGCAGTTTGCTGTGACTGTTAGAAAATACTAATACAGTAGGTCTCAGTGAGAAGATACTTCAGCAAGGATTTCAAGGTGAGGAAATCCATATAGAGGTCTAGAGGGAGGGAATTTGAGCTCAGAAAACAGTGAATTCGCGATAGAAACATGCCCAGTATGTCCCGTGTCCAAGGAGCAGTGAATGGGAAGGCCAGTATGTCTCATACAGACTGGGCACAGAAGAGATTCAGAAGATAAGGCGTCAAGACCGTATGGCTTCCCTTACGTGTGGTTAAGCAGCTGTACTCCTCACGCAAACTGGGAGGAAGGTAGCCACCTTGGCCTCTTCCTGGTTGAGGAACTGATGTGTGACCCACTGCCTCCACCACACTGGCCCAGTGGTAGACTTCAGACTCTCATCGTTTGACTGCTTCTCCCATAAGATTGACTCTCACACTCTCGGCCTGAACGTCCGTCCCCAGATTGCCCCACTTGCAGGAGTAGTTAGCAGACCTGATAAGTGGGCTTGTCACAACACTAGCCACTCTACAGGTCAGCATGTGGCCAGCTAGAGCACTCTTGGTGAAGGCGCGTGCTGCAAGGCTAACATCCTGAGTTTCATCTGCAGGACCACAGATTATCAGGTTATCTTCTGATCTTCACAAGTGCCCTGTGACACTGGTGAGTGCAAACATGTGGGTACAGTCTCCCATGTGTGTATACACACACTAAATAGATGTCATCTTACATTTGAAAAGTCAGTGCAATCTTCCATTTATAAGCAGGAATCCTGGTGAGACTCATCTGAAGACTAGGATTCCTTCCCTAGAGAGTGGGCTGCGGTTAAGCTTTTCCATAGCACTTAGTATCAACCTGTAAGATGTGTGGGAGGTTTAATGCTCGACTCCTTGAGTCATGTGTCTGATAATCTTACCTTTCTGGTTGGGGGTGGAGAAATATACTTTGCCAGATGTGAACTAGATGTCTTTTCATCCGCTTATATCCAGAGCGCCGTTGGCAAGCACAGACGGTCACATTTCAGGAATAAGCTTGCCTAGGCTAAGTCTGGGTCTACATGAGTGGGTTGTGATTTGTGTCAACACTTGTTTTGGGCACAGTTATTAGTTATTCTTTTTAGTTTTAAATTTTTTTATTTTTATTTTATGTGTATGGGTGTATTGTATTGCCTGCATATATATAAGTACACCCATGTTGTGCAGTGCCCACAGAGGTCAGAAGAGAGTGTCAAATTCCCCTGGACCTGGAGTTACAGATGGCTGTTAGCCGCCATGTTGGTGTTGTGAATTGAACCCGGGTCTTCTTGTTGTGACCAAATACCTGAAGAGAAGCAAGTTAAAGCACTTTAACTTTTGGCTCACAGTTCAAAGGGATTCAGTCTGTCATGGCAGCAGGGGTGGGAGGCAGCTGGTCACAGTGAAGCTGTAATCAGGAAACAGAGAGAATGCTGGTGCTCAGCTCTCTGAGACTCCAGCCTGTAGGGTGACGCTGCCCACATTCAGGGTGGAGCTCCCCATTTGCCCAGAGGACACACAGCTGAACCAGAGTGGGCCCAAAAGAACAGCTGCCTATTTTGTTTTATTTCCCCAACAGTCCGTACTTGACTTCTGATATATTCATATTTATGGTTTCTGTTTGTGAAATTATATTGGTGTCCAGACTAGGTTATTGCCCCTGGTTAAATATTAATCTGAATAAACCTAGCACCAAGCCTGTAATTCAGTACATATTTAAGAAATCTGTTCATCATTCACCCCTTTGCTCAGAGTGCTTGGCCCATCTAGAATTCATTTGTCTTCAACATTGGAAAAATTATGATGGCCATTATGTTGTTGAGCAGAGAGTTGAAACTACTTCTGAAGAAGTTTTATCTGAAGAGAGTAAGACTATTTATTTTAAAAAATGGAAAATTGACTAGAGAAAATTAAATCTTTTTTTTTTTTCCCTATTCTGCGGATTGAACCCAGGAGTTTCACATGCTAGGCAAGTGCTGTGCCATGGAACTACATCTCTAATCCCATTTATTTATTTGTTAAATTTACTTTCATTTTATGTGTATGAGTGTTTTGTCTGTGTGTATGTATATATACCCATGTTGTGCAATGTGTGGAGGTCAGAAGAGGGCATCGGATCTCCTGGAACTGGGGTTATGGACAGTTGTGAGCCTCCATGTGGGTGCTGGGAATCAAACCCAGGTCCTCTGCAAGAGCAGCCAGTGCTCTAACTGCTGAGCCATCTCTCCAGTCCCTATTTATTTTTTTGAAGATGGACTCTCACTAAGTTGCCCAAGCTGGCCTTGAACTCACTCTATAGTCCAGGTAGGCCTTGAAATTGCTTTCACCGCCCCTGTGGTTATTGATCTGTACCACTGGGCCTGGAAATTAAATGTATTTGAAAAGTGAGTATAAATTGATGACGAATTTTCTTTTACTTAAGAAAATTCTTCCAGATGATGCATTCAATGCCTTGTAGGGGGACTGAGGTGGATTGATGTGAAGGACCTGGTCCCAGAACCACTCTTCTCCGAGTAGGAGCCCTGCAGGCACTCAGGGATTCCTCACAGCTCTGTCCATGTGCCTGCCAAACCGTGACACCAGAACAAATGGGAGGCTGGGAGGCGTGGACTCTAGCAGAGGTCTGTATAGGTCATTTCTTTCCTTTTCAAAAATTAAAAAAAATATTGTGCGTGATGTGTTTGATGCGTAGAACATACATCATGTTTCTGTGAATGCATGCATGTGTGCATACCAGTGCTCAGGCGTGTGTGTGTGTGTGTGTGTGTGCGCGTGTGTGTGTGTGTGTGTGTGTGCATGCCGGAGGTCACACTGAGCTGAGTGTCTTCAATAGCTCTCCATCTTTATTTGGGGGCAGGGTCTCTCACTGAACCTGAAGCTCATTGATTTGGCTGGACAGACTGGCCAGTGGGCTTCAGAGAGCCGCCTGTCTCTGCGTCCACCCCCCAGTGCTGACTGCCACGGCAGGGTTTTTTTTAACCTGGGTTCTGGGAATCCAGACTTAGATCCTCATGCATGGGAGGGCGCTACTGAGCCATCACTCCAACCCTTCATTTCTCCTCTTACACGGATCAGTGTCCTGAAGACGCTGCACCCCTGATGCCCTAGACCATGATCCACGGGAAGCGTGGGCCACTGGGCAGAGGGCAGACCCCACCTTCTGCGGCTGTACTCCCCCACACGCAGGGTGTTTGCGTTTTGGGAGTCTTTCCTCAGTCTAGAGCACTGCTGTGGTACTATATAAGCGGAAGCAGCAGACACCTATTTCCTGTCATTCTAGAACATGATGTCGACAGGGTGGGTTTTTGGTGAGACCTTCTGGGTGGCCAGGATGCGAAATTCTGGTTGGGGTTCGAGGGTGGTGGGGGAGTCAGCTAGCTCTCTGATCTCTTCTCACTGGTCAGGACCCCACCCTCTTGAACTAATTACTTCCCAAAGGTACCATCAGCAGATACTGTGGTATTTGGTGTTAGATTTCCCTGTGTGTATTTGAGAGGTTCTGCCTTGGGAGGGGATGAGGGAAGGGAGGGGTGAGGGGAGAGGAGGGGAGGAAGGAGGGGAGGGGAGGAGGGAGAGGAAGATAGGGTGGAAGGTTTTCCCTTTCGTCTCTTCCTGGGATACTTGGCACCTTCAATAATGTTAGTTGACTAAACCTCAGAAGATTTCCGTGTGTGGCCAGCACTGTATCCTAGGGACACTGCTTAAATTCAAATGTGTAATTTCTAAGATACTCATCTTCAGCAGAGAAGAGAAATTCTGATTATCCAAACCCTCATACAAGACAAAGGTAATGTAACTAGAATGTACAAAGCAAGAACCTGGATCCTAACCATCACCAGATAACTGTGACGTGTCAAAGCATGAATAGAGGCGTGCTTTCCATAATCTGGTCATATCTGGGCAGATGACCAAGTATTCAAAGGACTGGACTGCAGAACTCTGTCTCCTAAGCCTTGTGCTCAGCCTAGCTACCCCTCGGTTCTGTCTGAATATTCTTACAAATTCTATTTTGCTTAAAAGACCTGACATGCAATTCTTGCCCCACCAGCTAATTTTATTAATGTGTGGGAACAGCTTGCACTGCTTTCTCCTTATCTGTGTATTAGGGTGGCCATGGGATCAGACGCACCTTAGAGAAGGTTCTCAAAGTAGAGCCTTCAGCAAACAGTTGTAGTTGGTTCCTGAAAAACAGGAGAGCAGAGGCCACACACATTGGGTCTGTGTGTCTTCTGCATTTGAGTCTCACTCTGGTTTTGTGACCATAAGCAAGTTCTCCATCTTTGTTTTTTTGTAAAGAGGCTGATTCTCATGGAGCAGCATCTTGTGGGTAGTTGCCGGGATTAAAGGATGCTGGCTACCACACTGAATCTTCCTGTAGTCCCACATCTTTCTGTGACAGTGTGGGAAGGCAGAAGGAAGACGTGGAGCCGCCACCCAGCATAGGGGACCGGCATAGCCTGTGGGTCATTTTGGAGTGCCGTCCCTTTCTGTGACAGTGATCCCGATGTGAAGTACTATGACCCCCATCTTCCTGTTCTCCCAGGCAATGTGACCAACCTTTCTCCATCACTTGGTCCCTAACCTGACAGGTTGCAAAACTAGTTTTCTTGGTATCTTGCCATCTAGTCAGTTCTCATCTGCATTTTTTTTTTCTGGGTCAGAGACTCATGAGGTATTGGGTCAGTATTGGTCTCTCAGGAAGTGGCTTTGCTCATGACATCATTCAGAATTTCTTCAGAAACTTCAGTCTGCTGCTGACTAACAAACTCCAAGGTCTTCACCTTCTTCAGATTGTCTATCCAGAATTCCTGAACAATAGCTTAGTCAGGCACCTCTTAGGACCACAGGGCTGTCACTCTCACCCTTAACTATGCTGACTGGCTGGTGACTCTTCTATCCTTGGAGCTCAGGGGTATGAGGCAGGTCCTCTGAGTGAGGAGGCAGGTCAAGACTGCCCTCTTAGCCTTAGGCAATGGTTGCTACAAACAGTGTTCATGTTTCTGGTATAGAAAAGAGATATGACAACTCCTGTTACCTGCCTTGTGTCTCTGGCCAGGGTGCTGGGAGATGCGCTAAGCACACAGCCTGTGCTGGTCTGTCTAACTGATGCGGTTGTGTTCCCACAGGAGGAAGCGTAGTGCTGGACTCTTGAGCACGTTCTCCTCCTGCATCCACCCTATGCTTTTTACACTTTGCTATAATAAATTGTGTGTGGGGGGGGGTGCTGTAGTAACATTTATTTCTAATAACTTCAGAGGCCCATTGCTATTAGTAAATTTAGTGTGAAAAACTTGATAGCAGAAAGTCATATAAAAGAACTGTTAAGATTAAACTAATAGTCACGTAATTCTGATTTTTTTAAAGTTTAAAAAAATATTATGTCTATGTGTATCTGTATTTGGGCATGTGCACGTGAGAGTAGGTGCCCAGGGAGGCTAGAAAAGGGTGTCGGATCCCCCTCGAAGGTGAAGTTAAAAGCAGTAGCGAACGGCCCAACATGGATGCTAGGAATCAACTCAGGTCCGCTTCAAGAACAGCAAGATCTTATAACCACCGAGCCATCTCTCCAGCCCAGCATTCTGATTCTTGAAAATGTATTTGGCGGGGAGGGCTGTAGAGAATGTCTCAGCAGTTAAGATCACTGGCTACTCTTGCAGAGGACCTGGGTTTGGTTCCTAACATCCACACCGGGTAGCTTACAGCTACCCATAACTCCAGCTCCAGCTCCATGGGATCCAACATTCACACACACACACATATATATATACCCAAAGACACACACACACCCATATATATACACATACATATATACACACACACTCAAAGACACAGACACACACACACACATATGCAGAGATACACATACAAATACACAGACACACAAAGACACAGACACACACACATAAACACACACACAGACACACATTTTGGGACTAGAAGTGATGAGAATCTTCCATTTTACTCTGTCTCATACGAGCGTTTTTAAAGTTTTAGTATTTTTTCCCTCTCTTTGGGTACCTACTCTAATTTGGCATATTTAGGACATCACCTGCTGAATAAGGAGAGGAAAAAAATCTTTCAGCACAAGGTAATCTCACATGGTTACTTTGTCTCCCTTTAGAATATCTTCTCCCAAGAAGAGACTTTCTTCAGCAATTATTTTGAGGCTGTTTAGACGTTCTCGCTTTAACAGCAGGATGCCTTTCAACTAGGAGGTCACAAGCAATGATCAATAAACGAAATTAGTAAATTAATAGGAACTTTTAACCATTCTAGACCCACATCGCATAAAAATTCTCAGCATATGCTGGCGTGGTGGTGCACATTTTTAATCCCAGCATTTGGGAGGTGGAAGCAGGCAGATCTCAGTGAGTTCACCCTGGTAAAACATAGTGAGTTCTAGGTCAGTCAGGCTACATAGTAAGGCCCTGTCTCAAAAAATAAAAAGTATGTCCTGTCTTCAGCAATAGGGTCTTACCTTCAAGTTCTGGGAGGTCATCAAGGGCTGGGGCAATAGCCTGTGGGATTTTGGGAGTCTCTTGAACCACCCAGAACAACAACTTGAAGGGAGATTCTCCTGTTGGGCACTGGTTCTTATTACGCAGTCTTCAGCTATGCACATGGATTCATGCAAAGATCCTGTATGTGTAATTTTCCAGTAGGCTTTTGAACTCATATATGTCCTGCTTCTTTTTCACATCCGCTAGGCATTATTTATTTCTCCTCTCTCTCCCATCTTGACCCTATTACTGAAGACAAGACATACTTCAGATGCAGGACTTGGAGCAATAGAGTGAGAACTGACCTGAAAGCCATGCTCCTGAAGGTTAGCTTTCATAGTCTTGGAGGATACTGTGCAAGCAGACAATATCAATTGATGGTCCAGCCCTAGTTTTAAATACTAATAACCACAACAATGACTGACAGAGCAAACTATTGGGGCAGCAGTGGCACCTTTATCTTGGGGGTAATCAATGGCTACCTAATTGGACCTAAAGCTCACTCAATGGGAGGGAACTCATATATGGTACTGTCAAAATAGCCAAATACACATAGCTGGAAACGTCCTAGATCTTAGAGAAAACCCTAGGGCTGTCACATCTTTAGACAAGTGTAATTTCTTATCATGTGCTAAATATGAATCCTTATATTTATAGACAAGTATGCCAGTAACCACTGATCAAAAAAGCTTCTTTTGCAACAGACAGAGACTAATACAGAGTTCTACAACTGGTCACACACAGAGAATAAGTGTGAAATGCCCAACTCTAAGTAACACATCTAAAATGGAACTGCTGCACCTAAGGCTCACGGAACACAGTGGAACAAGGGGTGGAGAGAACACTGATGCATCTCTCAACTCCCATCAGTGAAGCTCCTTCATGCAACAGAGGCAATGAACACAACGGACACAATTGGCCAAAGTGTAGAGAATCAGAATCTGCAGTCCCTGGACAGGACTCCTGTATTAAACTCCACCCACCCAGGGCTCAGGGACCATTGTGGAAGAGAGGGCAGAAAGACTGTAAGAACCAGGGGGAGGTGCATGACCATAAGGAAAGTAAGTCTCACAGGCACCTGAGACTCTGCTCATTTGAATCTACAGCAGTGGTGTCAGCATGCACAAGACCCATGCAACTCAAGCAGACCAAAACCCAGTAGAGAACTGTGGAAATGGGCAGCAGGCTCCAATCTTCACCAAAGAACTGTTGGTAGCTGATTACTGCTCGGTGGGGGAGAGTGGATCTCCTTTAAGAGAACAACTCTAGAAGGGCTGACTAGACCGTGTGCATGAATTTGCATTGCAGGATGTCTGGGTAAGCTAACGGCGCCATAGGCCTCAACATAAATGACAGAATGCATGCAAACCTGGTGGAGGTCGGCTATGGGAGAATGCAGGTGGGAGGGCGTGTGTAAAGATGCTTATGATGTTTTATATGAAATACACAGAAATTCAATAACAGTTGCACAAGAAAGACAAAAAAAGTCAGACTGAATGAACTCCATTCCATGGGTCTAGTAGTTTCTTTTTTCTTGTCCACAGTGGTTAATTATTTGAGAGAAATCATTCATTAGCCCACACACTCATTTTCACCCCAGCACAGGCCAGTGACATGTCCATGAAGCTCAGTCCAGAGATGTTCCTTAGAGCCCCATCTCTCAGTGTGCTTTGACAGATAGGAGTCTCGGGCCTGGAGAGGTTACTCAGTGGTCAAGAGCTCGGCTGCTCCTGAAGAGGACCGGGTTTGGTTCCCAGCATCGACATGGCAGCTGACAACTATCCATAACTCCAGTTTCAGGGGATCCGATGCCTTCTTCTGACCTCCGTGGGCACTATACACAGTGCACTTACATACATGCAGGCAATACACTCATACACATAAAATAAAAATAATAAAAGACAGGAGCTGCCTTCAGCTTCTCAGAATCTTCTGTAAATGTTCCACAAATTCAAAACCACTGGTACTTGGCCAGAGGACCCACAGCTGACATTTCACTGAAGAGCCAGAAGCCTTGGTGGTGAAAGACCCCAAATAGACACCTTCCTGGCTGACAGAGAAGTGTTAACTATTTCTTATTGCTGGTCATTTTCTCCTGTTCAAGGGGCCTGTGACACAGAGTCTACACAGGAAAGAGAGCACCTATAGTCTCAAATCTATGAGACCCAATAGTCCCCCTTTATAATCAATATTGTATAACCCCTTACTAGTCTGAAGCAAAATTCATAGAAAATATACTCTCTAACACCCAATTTAAAAATATGCAATGTAAGAATTTTAATATGTAATGAAGGGCTAGGATGCACACTGTGGTAGAGCATTTGTCTAGCATGCACAAGGCTTTGGGTTTGATCTGAAACACTTCAAAAATTAGAAACAAAAGAGAAAGTCAAGCCAGGCCTGGTGGTATGGGCTGAGCTACTTGGGAGGCTGAGGCAGGCTTCCAGGGCTTTCCTGGGCTACAGAGTGAGTCCAAAGCCAGATCCTTTCTCAAAGTAAAAAGTTAAAAGAGGTTTGGGCTAGCATTCAGTGGTAGAGCTCTTGCTTAGCATGCATGAAACCCTGAGTTCCACCTTCTCAGCATCACAAAACAAAACAAGCAAACAGAAAAAACAAAACAAAACACAAAAAACACCTCAAAGGAAAAATGGAAGAAATTGTGTGTGTGCGTGCGTGTGTGCGTGCGTGCATGTGTGTGTGTGTAAGGTTTTCTCTCTCCCTGTTCATCTGCTTTGACAGTGAGACTGATTCCAGACCTCGGCCGTTGTGGATCGCACTGCAGTGGGCATGCGTGTGGCATTCTTTGGCACACTGACTTGAGGTAGGACAGCTGAGCCAAAAGGTGGTTCAGTGTTTGGAATTTGCAGAAACTCCGCACTCTTTTCCATGATGTCCGCACTGATCCGCACTCCCACCAACCATGCGAGGAGCCTTTCTCCATTTTTACCCCGACACAGGTTTCTCGCGGTCACAGTAGCTGTCACATGGGGGAAGGTGGGTTCGATATCTCGCTGGGGTTTTCGTTGCATTTCCCTAACAGACAGTGATGACATTCAACATCTTTCATGAACTTGTCAGCTGTCTGCGTGTTTTATTTTGAGACACGTGTCAACATCGGCCCATTTAAAAATTGCATTACAGTTACCTTGATGCTTAGTTATTTCCCTACCATACCAAATAGAAAGAATGCCTCTGATTACTGGAGCCACTAAAATCCCTGCAAAGTTCCCCCAGTCAGTGGAAAAGCCTTAGTTGTGAACCATTGATTTGGGATGGAGAGACATTATTATATTTTACCAGAGTCTGGATTTCAAAATAGCAGTTTCTTAGTGCACTGTTCTGTAGAACTTTCAGTTCACTTTTGTAAGATTTTTATTTAGAAAATTTTGTTGAAACAAGTACAATATTTCAAGCTGTGTTTGCACACACGAGCACACGGTGATGGTGTTCCTTGTACTGACTTCCCATAGTTTTGTCAACTTGACCTTGAATCACCTAGGAGACTGACCTCTGGGTATGTCTGTGAGAGACTTTCTGGACTGAGTTAATTGATGTGGAAAGACTCCCCTTTAACCGTGGGCAGCACCATACCAGGACTGGGGTTCCAGACTGAATAAAAGGAAGAAATCTAGCCGAGTACCAGCATGTATCTCTCTCGCGGCCTCACTGCTGTGACTTCTCTGTCATAATCTGTCGCACCCTCAAACTGTGAGTCAAAATAAACCTTTCTTCCTTAAGCAGTTGTGGTCAAGAATTTTGTTGTAGCAACAAGGAAAGTAAATGATATACCTGCCTTTTCCTTGTGAAATCTAGACTTCCACGTTCTTATTTGGGACACAGAATCGTCAACGGTCCATGCCAGGCTGGGTGACTGAGTGGTGATTCTGTAATGCTTTATGTAATGCTTTATGAATATCTCATCCTGGCAGTTTCCCTTTGAAATCTTTATTCTTCATGAATGGCAGAACTGTTAGCACTTGATTCTAGCAAGGTGACCTCAGTGAAACAACAAGTTATTCTTTTTGAACAAATTCATAGTTGATAAAAATCACCAGTTACTGACAAGGCTGTTTTAAAAGATCTCTTATTCTGTGTGACTTTGTCGCCTCAGAAATGATGAGTGTCAACACACAGAATGTGTGCACTGCTGTTTTTTTTCGGACAGACAAACAGCTTAAGTTTTTGAAGCAAGCAGTCCCTCCTCTTGCGAAAACATTTCACATTTCGTAATGAGCCTGTTTTCTTAGTGTGTGGCTGCCCAGGCTTGGGAGCTCTGCACAGCTGACTCGCGGTGGCTACTGCCCCCTGGTGTAAGATTGCTGGCTACTGCAGGCATTGGTTTCAAATAACCAGAGTGCCTCACTGCCGCACGAACAGGCAAGACATGTAATAATAAAACAGTTACAAGATATTACTCTTTCAGAACGGGTGCTTGAACATACTTTGTGCATTTCTCCAGAGGCACCATCATAAGATGTTTTCGGTCGTTTCTACAGGTCTGACTCTCTTTTTCCTGCTTTCTGCAGTTCTGTAAGTTGCAGGACTTAGTGTGGATGAAATGTGTCACCAAGCAGAAGACAGAGTCGCTGAAGGTGCGAGGGGTGTTGCTTTCCTTGGACTGTCTTCATCGATCGGCTCATCCTCCATCGTACGGTGGTGCTATCACTACCAGCAGATGGACTTGTGTGATGTGCAAACACAGTCCACGTTTGGATTTCCAAAATCTTGTTTATTTTCACACTCCCACACACCTATTGTATCTTTTGTATCAGTATGGTGAGAATACTGTGTTGTTTTTAGTCCATTTTTGATGCATGTGCACTTGAATGATCCTAACCTTGGAGGAACAGAATGGAGAGAGACCCCAGGGAGCCCATCTGCTTCCCAGTGGCCTCATGTTAATGTCTTTGGCAGCAGCCGCTGGCTGAGCACAAGGAGTCAGGACAGGACTCCTCCATGCTTTGTTTCTTAGAACACCAGCATTTGCATCTGCGTTAGAAAGTTGTAGTTCTGGGGGCTGGAGAGAGGGCTGTCAGCATTAAGAGCACTGGCTGCTCTTGCAGAGGACATGAGTCAATTCCCAGCACCACATGGAGGCTAACAACCATCTGTAACTAGTTCTAGGGGATCCGACACCCTCTTCTGTCATCCATGGGCATTGCACAACACAGGGACACATACATGCAGGCAGTACACTCATACACATAATATATATATATATATATATATATATATATATATATATATATATATATATTTTAAAGAAAGTTGTGGGGCTCACAACCGGCTCAGCGGTTAAGAACACTGACTGCTCTTGCAGAAGACCTGATGTGAATCCTAGCTAGCAACCGTCTATAACTCCAGTTCCAGGGGATCTGACACCCTCTTCTAAGCTCTGTGGGCATTGCACGACACGGGTGCACTTACATACATGCATATCTTACACTCATACAGTTAACAACCATGTGGAACTCCAGTTCTCGGGGGCTGGCATCCTCTACAGGCATTGCATGACACAGCTGCACTTACATAGATCGCACACACAAAAAACATTACAACAAAAAGGGCTACAAACTATGCCTTGTAGGGCACTAGTGTAAACTAGTTTTAAAAGATTCAACATGTGTGTGTTCAGTGAGCAGCATCCTCAGAGGACTGCTGTGTGGGCAGCGGAGGAGGAGGTGAGGGTGGGGGGCCGAGCTCCCACCTGCTGCACCCTACAGGCCAGAAGAATGAGCAGTATCCCTGAAGCCACAGGATGAACCATGTGGCTGAAGTAGAATAGCGGAAGCAACTTTAGGAGGAAGTCTGTCTCAGCTCGTGTCCCCAGGGTCAGTCCCTCATGGTGCCAGGAGCATGGGGTCGCTGGTCATCCACACCGTCAGCAAGCAGAGGGTGAAGGAAGCCTGTGCCCAGCGGCTCTCCCATGCAGTCTGAGATCCCAGTCCAGGGAGTGGTGCCACCCACAGTAGATGGGTCTTTCCTCCTTGACAGAATCAAGATAATCCCCCACAGACATGCTCAGAGGCTCATCTCCCAGGTTGTCCTAGATCTTATCAAGCCGACCGTCAAGATTAAACATAACAGATACAATTTAAAGTTTTTATTTATCATTTTTTATGTGTGTGAGTGCACTGCCTCATGTGCACCCATATCGTGCCGTGATCTCAGAGGTCAGAAGAGGGCATTGGATCCTCTGGAACTAGAGTTAAGGACAGTTGTTAGCTGTGATGTGGGTGCTGGGAACAGAACCCGGGTTCTCTGCAAGAACAGCCACTGTTCTTAACCACTAAGCCATCTTACCAGCACCGAATTTAAATTTTTTATCAGTATATGAAAATTTCTCATTTATTCAGTTTGGACAGAAAATCTCTTAAATCCCTGATTTGGTGGCCTCTGTCATCTCAGAGGGAGTCCTGAAAATCATTTGTTCTTTTCTTGATGAATAACAGGACCTGGTATAAACCTGTTAGCATTTTAAAATCACTTCCTCTGTCTTCTCTTTTTTATCCTTCTCTAAGATGTTTTTAGACCAGCTTGACTGGTATCCAACTTCTGTAGGTGTATCTGGGCGGGCATTTCTGGGCGAATAGCATTTGAGTTGGTGAACTGATGGTCCTCTCCAGCTGAATGACTGTCATTCAATCTGTTGGGTGTCTAAATACAATAAGGAGGAGGAAGGGAAAAGTGCTTTGTCCACTTAAACCTGGAGTTGGCCTTTCTGTAGCTTTCTGTGCCTGTGAAAAACTCCCCAAGATAAACGTCCCATGAGGAAGAAAGGTTTCATTGCTGGCTCACGGTTTCAGAGGACTCATCACTCAGCCCCTGGTTGCTATGCTTGGATGCTTACGGGCCAGTGGCAACATCATGGAGGTTGGGCAGCAGGGAGGAAAGCTGTCTACCTCATGGTGGTCAGGAAGCAACAAGGGTTGTGTCGGATGGCTTCAGTTGTCCATTTGACACACGTGGGCAGAGGGAACTTCAATTGAAGAATTTTCTCCATTGGACTGTCTGTGGCGTCTGTGGGGCATTTTCTTGATTGTTGAGTGATGTGCCACCCCTGGGCAGGTTGTTCTGTGTTGTATAAGAAAGCAGGCTGAGCATGGCCAGGGGAGCCAGCCAGTAAGCTGCGTTCCTCTGCAGTCTCTGCTTCAGCTCCTGCCTCCGGTTCCTGTCCTGAGTTCCTGTCCTGATTTCCCTCAGGGATGAACTGTGACCCAAGAGATGTGAGATAAAATAAGCCCTTTCCTCCCCAAGTTGGTTTTGGTCAGCATTTTTATCACAGCAACAGAAAGGAACTGGGATGGGGGTGGAGCGGGCACATAATAATTTTCAAGACCATGTCCCTAAGCCCCTTAAAGTTTCCAGTGCACCCCAGTAGCCCCTTAATATATGACTCCATCATTGCTGCTGGAGTCCTTACAGTCCAGGCATCCCCAAAGACCTCTCTGAATATTCCCTTCAACAGATGAGCTTGGGGAGAGAGTTAAGATTCAAAGCAGATCTGGCTCTTAGATATCCAGGTGTACTCTGGATTGCAGAACAGCCTCCCCGGCCTCAGCCTCTCCTGGCAGGTTGTGGGATTTCTCAGCGTCCATAACCGCAAGCAATTCCTTGTTGGAGATCTTTGTTCTGAAGAAAGCTGTGCATATAGTGTCCTGTATGTATCTACCTAGCACCCATCATCTATCCTCTATCTATCTATCACCTATCATCTCTCCTCTGTTATCCATCTATTTTTTATTTATTATTTCATGTGTATGAGTGGATTGCCTGCATGTATGTAAGGGCATTCGTGTCATGTAATGCCCTCAGAGGTCAGAAGAGGGCATTGCATCCCTTGGAACTAGAGTTATGGATGGATGTTAGCCACCAGGTGGGTGATACGAACAGAACCCAGATCCTCTGCAAGAGCAGCCAGTGCTCGTAACTGCTGAGCCATCTCTCCAGCCCCTCTGTCTATCATCTATCTATTACCTATCATTCCTTCTACCTACCTATCTACCTATATTATCCACCTACCCAAATATTCCACTGGTTCTGTTTTCTTTAGAGACACCTCACTAATTCATCCTCCAATAACCTTCTTGTCCTTGAGTGTTGGATGGGCATCTAGTCCTTCTCTGAGGATCAGTTTCCCATTTCTTCCAGGCTCTCCCTCAGTTCCTCCCTGTGCCTGATATGTTAATTAATTCTGTGTCTAGGAAGGCACCATTCCTGGAACCCTTTTGTTCTTTGTGTGACTCTGTACTTCCAAATGATGTATCTCTCTGAAGAATTTCTTATAATGCAGATCTTGGGTGACAAATTTGTTTAGTTTTGTTTATTTAACTATGGTTTTTTTGAAAGATAATAATGATCCTCACAGTCAGTCAGATGAGAGATGCAGTTTTAGTACTAGGGTGTCAGTATGTAGCCCAGGCTGGCCTCAAATTCTTGATCCTCCTCTTCAACCTCCCCAGTGCTGGGCTCATAGGCATACACTACCATGTCCAAGTTGTACCCTTATTTTTTTTAATACTGGGGATTGAGTCTAGGATCTCACAAGTCCTAGGCAAGTCCCGCCCTCTGCCTGGGCTACAGCCCCGCCCCCTTCTCATACTTTTTCCTTTTGTTTTTGGAGATGAGGCCTTTTAAGCCTGCAGTCAACAGCAGAAACCAGGTCTAGGGTCTGGTTTAGTTTGCGTTCCAGATCCTCATGTTTTCTTTTCTTTTCCCATTTTCATGTGTGTGTGTATGTGTGTGTGTGTGGCACACATGTGTGGGTGTACATGTCTGCGTGTGAGCACATGGATGTGGAGGCCCAAGACTGACATCAGGAATCATCCTCATCACTCTTTCACCTCCTTCACTGAGGCAGGGTCTCTCAATCAAACCCAGAGCTCACTGATGTGGCTAATCTAGCCAGCTTGCTCTGGGGATTCCTTCTCTAAGGGGCTGGAGTTACAGGAAGCCGCCATACCCACCTAACATTTACATGCATCCAGGGGACTCAAACTTTGGTCTTCATACTTGGACAGCAAGTGTTTTAATCACTGAGTCATCTCCCCAGCCTTATTTCTAATTTTTGAACCTAGCCTGTTCCAAATATTTTCTCTTCAACACGGGGGATTAAGCCAAAATATAGGCTGGGGGCAAAGATTCAGAATAAAGAGAAATCAAAATAGTACTACATTGGATAAACCAGAGGTTTCTAAAAGGTAAATGAATTAAATTAGAATATTAATATCCACAGGAGAACGTCTCTCAAGTTTGAAAGTCTTCCAAGTACCAGAGGTTCTTACAAATTAGCAGTGAAAAGCAGAAAAGATTTATTCAGTGTGTCCACCCCCAAGTCCACTGCGGTCCACCTGCAGGGTCTTGACATGTGGTCAAGTTTTGAGTACAGGGCCAGAGTTCTGCACATCTAAGGAGTTCTGGTCAAAGTGTGGTACCACCCACTATTGACCCGTCCTTGCCTCCTGTGAAGCAGCCTCACAAAACCTAAGTCTCCTTCTTGGAGAAAGGCTTCCCTTCTGGCTGGCCCCGTCATCAGCCTTTCTCTTCTGCCAGCATGAGATTCCTGGGGAAATTCTGATTTCTTGGGGTCTATTGTTTCAATAGTCCAATAGCCAGAGTGCGAAGTGAAGCTGTCTCTTTAGTGTCTTCAGTGCTGCCAGGCTGGTCACAGTTACAGAATGACAGTCACAGAATGACAAGGGCAAGTGCTGGTTCTGTGAAGCCTGAAGGAGTTCACTCTCACGGAGCTCCGGGTCCAAACACAGCCAAAGTGTAATCCTCCTGCAGAGGGCATCTGATGACCAGCCAGGGACAGCTGTCCTGCTGTGCAGTGGGAAGGCCTGGGAGGGAGCCGCTCTGTGGACAGCCTCTATTGGAGAACTGCCTCTAGCCTGTGGCAGCTGGAGAGCGAGGAGGACAAGCTCTGCAGGCAGGTTCCGGCTCTTTCTACACATGTTCTCTGTGAGGCAGCAATCTGGAGCGTCTAAGTCAAACCACGGGCTGACGGGTTAAGGAGCGGCCACCTGAAAGAGGAATGAATGTGCTAGAAGTCGTGATTAGCAGGACAAACAAGGAAAAGAATCACGAAAGACTAAGCCTTTCCCTGTTGATGACCTCATAAGGGGAGCTCATACTTCTTTCTGCACATGAATATTTATTCTCCTTACACTAGAGACACCAAATCCAGCAGACTGCTGAAGTAATAGGAGGAAGCCCTGGGCGTGGAGGAGGGATAAAGGAGGTTACAGCTGGGGCGGACGTGTAGGGCAACATAGCTTCAAGGAAGAGTGAGGAAACTGAGGCAAAGGGCACCCAGCCTGGCCCAGAGCTTGGCATGACTGACACAGGGCCTCCCTTTATCTCCCAAAGTGCCTAGGCCAGTGACAGAAGCCTGCTTTGGGGATGAGAAGTGGTTCTGAACTGAGCACAGTGAGAAATTCATCTCTCTACAGCTTGAGTGTCTATGTCTCACATTGAAGAACGAGACGGAAATGGATGGGAGCGGAGAATACACCGCTCGTAGCCCTCTGGGGGCACAGGATCGTAGGTTGAGCAAGAGCTTCTGAAACAGGCATTGGAGGCCCCCTCCAGTCACGCAGTGGGGAGACTGGATCCCTTCCTTGACAGGTGTTTTGTTTCTTCAGTCAGGTTACTTCTTAGCAGTTCTTGTTGCCCTGGCTGCTCATACTTGGGCAGTGTTCAGAAAAACATTAAAGACAATGAATTGAATGAGAACATCCTTGGGGCTGCCATAATCACGGTTTGGGCCCAACTCCATCTTCATGACTTCCAAACCCTCCTGTTCTTATGGTCTCTGTTGCATATAAAACTATGGGATTCTGGAGCTGGAAAGACATAACTTATTTGGGCGTGATGGCACATGCCTGTAATCCCGGAATTTCGGAGGCTGAGGCAGGAGGACTGCTTGAGTTTGAGGCCAGCCTGGGTTTCATAGTAAGTTCCAGGATAGTTGAGCTACAGAGTGAGGCCTTGCATCAATCAGTTAATCAATCAGTCAGTCAATCAGTCATCAAGCAATCAACCAATCATTTAGTCAATCAACCAATCAATTAGTCAATCCATCTATCCACCAATCAATCAATCAATCCATCAGTCAGTCAGTCAGTCAACAACCAGTGGATCACCTTACCTCTTCATTTGACAGAAGTGGCAGCAGAGGCCCAGAGAAAACTGCCAGTGTGATGTGACCCTCAAAAAAGAGATGGTGTAAGACTTGAATTCAAATGTTAATTTGATCTTTGATACTTTCACACACACACACATGCATTTTGGTCATCTTCACCCTAATTACTCTGTCTTATGCCCTCCCCCTGATCCTTTTCTTCTCCCAATAAAGTCCCTTCCTACTTTAATGCATTTTGTGTGGGTGACCCCTCCCCTGAGTTTAATTAGGGCTGCTTGAGTGAGCTGCAGAATTGAAGAAAATTACCCGCTTTTAGCCACACCGTTTCTTTTCTCTTAAAAGGATCCAAATCAAATCTGGTATGGTGGCACATGCCTTTAATCCCAGCACTTGGGAGGCAAATGCAGGCAGATCTCTGTGAGACTGAGGGCAGCCTGATCTATACAGTGAATTCCGGGCTAGCTGGGGCTACAGGGAGATCCTGTCTCCAAAGAACCAAACGACAAAATGGACCAAGTCACGAAATGTGAGGTCCGAGCAAACATCTGTTGTTTCCATGGTGACTGACAGACTTCTGTCATGGTGACGAAAATAACATAAGGGGAAGGATGTGTTTTAGCTCATAGTTTGAAAGATTTCCGTCCATCATGGTGGAACAGAGCAGCTCACAGCACAGCAGACAGGAAACAGAAAACACTTGTATCAGCCAGCAGTGTCTTTTCCTACCTTTGGTTCCACACAGGCCCCTGGCAGGTGCCACATTTGGAGTAGGTCTTTCCCTGTAGTGACTCCTCTCTGAAAACGCCCTCACGGACACACCCAGAAGTGCACCTCGCAGATCTGCACACTGCAGTCTGATCAGGCTGACAACAGGATTGGCCCCTACAACTTCCAATGAAAATATGTCAAGAGACTCAGAAGCTGTGCCACAGAGGACAGCCCACGTGACGTGAAAGGGCAGGATGCCGCCGCAGCACTCCAGCTTACATAAATGTCTGTCCTCTTTCCTAAGTAAGTGCATCTTCGGCAAATTATTGGTACTCCCTCCTTCGCATCCCCTTGTCACTGGAAGGCAGAAGAGTCTCTAGACTTGTATACAGTAATCAGGGGCAAAGAGAGGGGCCCGGCTGAGGGGAGCTCTCAGAGGTAGCCTGAGCTAGCAGCTCTGCTCCCCCCACCGGTGGTGACTTGGAGTAGGTCACTGGGAGGTGCTTTGGAAGATGGACTGTGGCCCTGGCCCTTCCTTTCCAGCTGTGCTGGACAGCTTCAGTTGTCAATTTGACACATCTGGGAGGAGGTAAATTCAACTGAGGAACTGCCTCCATCAGACGGACCTGTGGCCATGTCTTAAGGCATTTTCTTAACTGTTGAGTGATATGGGAGGGCCCTGCCCACTGTGGGCCATGTCACCCCTGGACACAAGTGGTCCTGGGTTGAATAAGAAAGCAGGCAGAGCACAGACCAGGCGAGCATGTCAGTAGGTAGTGTTCCTCCATGGCCTGTACTTCAGCTCCTGCCTCCAGGTTCCTGCAGAAAGCTTGAGACTGACCTACCATATCCAGCATTACCACTCTTGGGCATACACTCAAAAGACTCTCTATTCTGTGGTCCAGTTGAACAGATATAAAATTTGGCAGGCCAGGGTGGTACACGCCTTTAATTCCAGCACTTGGGAGGCAGAGGCAGGCATATCTCTGTGAGTTTAAGGCCAGCTTGGTCTACATAGCAAGTTCCAAGGCAGCTGAGGTTACAGGGAGACCCTGTCTCAAAAAAGACTAAAAAATAAAAATAAGTAAATAAAATTAGCCACCATAGCATGCATATGTGGACTTAGGTACATCACATTAATAATACATGTGATAGCAGCCAAGAATATCCTTTCTTGTATTGAATACCTGGCTCTATATTCTCCAGTGTGACTCGAGTACATCATGGAATTGCTGTGTTTCTATCGCCTTTTGACAATTTCTTTTGATAAGAGCCTTGATGACAATTAACCAAAGAGAACCAAAGAAAGGTCCATGGACCAACCCTCCCTAGACTCATGGGGAGCTTCTCCTAGCAGTGTGTCGAGTGGGGCTTGAAAATCTGTGTTAGGGCTGAAGAGAGCTGGCTCAGTGGGTAGAGGCTCTTGCTGCCAAGCTTGATGACCTGAGTTCAATCTTTGGAACCCACATCCAGGAAGGAAAGACTCTACTTCTCTACAACATATGTCCCGGTGCACATGTCCCCTTGGCCCCCATGCAAGATGAATGAATAGGTGGAAAAATACTAGAAGATTGTTTTATAGGAAGCAGTCTGCTGTCACCTAACTGTTACAATAAAGCACGGCAGTCTGTCATTTTGACAGCCTCTTTTTGTATATATTTAAGGCATATGACATGTTACATACACGCACGCTGTTCCCCTTGGCTCTCCTGTAGTGATCAGAACGCTCGGCTTTTCTCCCCCTGTAACTGCGTGTTAATCTTTGACTTGTATTTTCCCGTTTTATCCCCGTTCCTGTCCCTCATATGTAACCAGGTATTTCTACATATCTGGTTGTTTTATCAGAGTCTACATATAAGTGAGATCACACACACACGTGTGTGTGTGTGTGTGTTCATTCCGTACAATACTCTGGTTTCTTTTTTATTTTTTAAAACATTTTTTTGGATTTATTTTATTTTATGTGTATGAGTGTTTTGGTTTTATATATGTCAGCGCACCCATGTCATCCAATGCCTGCAGAGGTCAGAAGATGGTGCTGAATCCTCTGAACCTGCAGTTACAGGTGGATGGTAGCCGCCATGTGGGTGCCGAGAACTAAACCCTGGTCCTCGGCAAGAGCAGCCAGCGCTCTTAACCACTGAGGTTTCTCTTGAGCCTCTGGTTTCTCCTTCTTGAAAATGGCAGTATCTACTTTTATAAGGCTGAGTAATATCTATTGACATACGCTACATATGGATATAACAGGTAGCCTTTTTTATCACTACAGTTTGTACATGTGTATGCATATGTCAAAGCATATGTGTGGGTCAGAGGACAACTTGTAGGAATCATCTTTCTTTTTACTCTGTAGGTCCCAGGGATTGAACTCAGGTCCTTAGGCTTGGTGGCAAATACCTTTACCTGCCAGATCCATGATGGCTCATCTTTTCTATAATTACTTGTGTGTTTCTGGTTTGCTGCTATGGCTCCAGGGCCCACCACCCTATAGGCATCTGGCAGATGCAAGTGTGGCAGAGCTCTTCTGCGGTCAGGAGCCTTGTCCACTGCCATGGAGCCTTCCCTGATGCTCCCAGCTTCCTCCTGCGTGCCTCAGCAGGCCTCTGTCCTCAACAAGGTTAGCTTCAGTTTTGACCTAACAGAATTCACATCTTATAGGGCCGGAGAGATGGCTCAGTGGTTAAGAGTACATACTGTTCTTGCAGAGGACCTGGGTTTGGTTCCCAGCATCCACATGGGGGCTCACAACCATCTGTAACTCTAGTTCCAGTGGATCTGACGCCCTCTTCTGGCCTCCATGCACACCGCACACACAGGTGTACTCACACACATGTAGGCAGAACACTAAAACATTCATACACAAAAATAAATAAAAAATTCACATCTTCCTTCTGGGATTTATTACTTAGAACATTTTTAGAGAAAAGTATTGAGAGATGGGAGGGAAGAAGAGAGGGAGGGAGGGAGGAAGGGAGGGAGAAAAAGATTGATTTTATGGACGGTTTTACTGACAGCAGAAAATGTGAAAATAGCAAATTACCACTTCTGAAGCTAGCTACCAATTCAATGGCGGTGGGTTTAGAAGTCAGCTGTGCTGTGCAGTCCTGATGTGGGAAGACTAGAAGGTGGTATTTGAAAGAATCAGGTGTATGTAGCCTGGGGGAGAAAAACCAGAGGACACAGCAGATCTCCTCAAACGTTTGAAGGGCTGTCAGAATGTGTGACCTTGAGGAAACCTGAAATTCCAGGGAAACCTGTTTTGGCATAATCCAAGAGAGCCTTGCTTTTAGCTTGCAGAGCTGGACCAGGGTGCCGGAGTCTCCTGGAGTCAGATGCTGACTGGCCCTGGTGGGATGACGCGCAGGTGGTTTGTGGTGGTGCTGGAGGGGTGTCTGAATCCTCCTTCTGGCTGAGCTGTTCCCGCACAATTGCCTCCCAAGTCCAGCTTCTCCTTGGTCTTTTTATTCATTGCAGTTTGTGTTGGGTGCGTGTGTGTGTTTGTGTGTTGTGTGTGTGCGTGTGCGTGTGCATGTGTTGTTTATTGCACAGCGAGGTACATGGAAGCCAGCTGAGGACATCAAATCTTTACCTTATTCCTTTGAGAATAAGGTGAACCTGTCATGGAACCTGGCAATAGGCTGGTGGCCAGCAAGCCTCAGTGATCCCCTTGCCTTTGCCTCCCCAAAGTATTGGAGTTTCAAATGTGTGGAAATGCTTTGCCTTTGACATGAATGCTGGGGATTTGAATTCAGGTCCTCATGTCTACAGAGCAAGTGCTCTTACCCGCTGAGACATCTCCCAGCCCTTCATTGTATTCTTTATCTAAAGTATCTATGATTTTGCTTTAAGCTTAAAAGAAATGGGGCTGGAGAGATGGCTCAGTGATTAAGAGCACAGGACGCTCCTGCAGAGGACCCGGGTTTGAATTCTAACACCCATATAATAACTAACGGCCATTCATAACTCCAGTTTCCTCTTCTGACTTCCTTGGACACTGTACACACAGGTGCACTTACATACATGCAGGCTATACACTCATGCACATAAAATAAATATAATAGAACATTATGGAGTATTGCAGTTCACTTGCAGATGCCGACCTTGCGCAGACGGACCTGAGTTTGTGCTGTCCGCCTCCTCCACTTCCTCTCATTCTGCAGTGTCTTGGACACATGTACACGACAGGTAAGAGAGTGGAACAGAGAACACAGTCATGTGTAGCTCTGGGAGAACTGTATGCTGATACATTGGATGGTGCAAAGGCCATTTCCTGAAATCCGTGCATCTCCAGGGATCAGGGATCGCGGGAGGGTCACCCTACAAGGTGAAATCTCACTCCACATCACTGTCCTCTTGTCCCAGCTCTTGCTAGCCAGCCGACAAACCAGATTCTTTTCTGTTTCCTAGAAAAAGAGTTATTTGTATGTGTTTATGTGAACCACATGCTTGCAGGAGCCTGGGAAGCCAGACAAGGGTGTTAGGTCCTCCAGTTCTGGAGCCGTAGACAGCTGTGAGGTATCACATGGGTGCTGCAAACTGAACCTAGATCCTCTGACGTACTCTTAAACAGCTGAGCCATCAAGACAATCTGACAAGTACCTTAAAAAATTGTCTTTTTGTAGTTAGTGTCTGAATATATAGCTCAGGTTGGCCAGGAACTATGTAGACCAGGCTAGCCTTGAACTCACAGAGATCCACCTGCCTCTGCCCCTGAAGTACTGGAATTAAAGGTGTGCGCCACCACACCCCACAGCACCAACCAGACTCTCTGAATGATCATCCTTAAGCCCCCACCACACCATCTCCAGCAGCCACGTAGGGCTGGGAAGAGCTGCCAAACACCTGGGATTTCTTGAATTCATCCTGCATTCCCTTTAACACTCAGTCCCTCTGCTGCTCTCTAGGAAGTCTACAACCTAAGTTCTCGTTTCCTGACCTAAAGTGTTCTGCAGAATTGTGTTCTACAAGTGACACCCACATAGCGACCTCCCTCCTCCGTTCGATCACCCTCACCTTCAGCCTGGTGTCTTCTAGGCTTCAGGGATGGTTCCTCATCATGACTCTTCTCCAGAATCTGCTCCGGTCACCACACTGACAGCCAGAAGTGGTTCCCTTATTCACGCATGTGACGGTGGCTTGAAGCATCTGTGGCTCCCGGAAGAAAGCCGGCGGCCGCCTTTTCCATGTCTGTGATGGGTACCTGACAAGAAGCAACTTAATGGAAGAAGGTTTGTTTTTGGCTCACAGTTTCAAGGATACAGTCCCTCTTGGTGGGGAAGGCATGGCTCAGGTGGCTCTGTGGAAGCAGCTCCCTGCAGTGCAGGAAGCAAAATGAAGCCGGCCAGAAGTGGGCAGGACTGCGACCCTCCAGACCCACCCTCCAGCCACCTATTTCTCTCAGATAGCCCTTCCTGCCCCTGGCCCAAAGTTCCATGACTTCCAAAAATAGCACCACCTGGACACCAAGGTTTAAACCCACGAGCCTGTGGAGACATTTCACATCCAAGCAGTAATAAGTCCAAACTCTTTACAGAACAGGCCTTTCCTGACCTGGTGCTTATCCAACACACCTTGCACCTCTCCCTGCCCATCCCCCTCAGGCCACAGCTGCTGGGTTCTTCATCTTCTCACTTCTCAGAGGCCTTTTTGATTCCTGTTACCTTCTCCAAGGTCCTCTGACACCCTGGACTGCTGGGAGAGCCACAGTAGGATCTGTGGTTACATGGCACTCTACTCTTGTCCTTTTAATTGTGTTTAATGTGGTGGTGATCTTGTCACCTTGCTCATAAAACCAAGCTCCTCAACATGTTAGGTTCAGGCCAATGTCTGGCCACAAGCAGGACTCGGCACACACTCCACTGGCCTCTCACGACATGGAGCAAGCAGGCAGGGAGGAATCAGGTCAACAGGCGATGGTGCTCTTGCTCAGCCGTTAACACGACTTTAACAGAATGGATCACCAAAAGTCTCAAAGTCTCCAAATTAGGAAACAGAATTCTATTTTAAATGTTTTAAAAATATTTGATTATTTTTATTTTATGTGTATGAACATATTGCTTGCATGTATGTAAGTGCACCAGTGTCATGCAATGCCCACGGAGGTCAGAAGAGGGCGTTGGATCCCCTGGAACTGAAGTTAAGAATGGTTGTTAGCCACCACGTGGGAGCTGGGAATTGAACGTGGGTCATCTACAAGAGCAGCCAGTGCTCTTAACTGCTGAGCCACCTCTCCAGTCCCTGGAAACAGAGTTCTTGAATACAGTCTCATTTTCTCTTTCCTGTACAGCGTGCATATTTTCTTAACCTGGGTTAAGCTTCTACTTACAAAACATTCTCATAAAGACAAGTAGATTGGAACATGAGAGCATGGATAAGATGTGGTGCTGTGTATCTGTGGTGACTCCAGGGGAGGTCTGGGATGCCGACAAGTGCCTCGCTCACACTGCACATGGCCTCTGGGGGGCGCTGCAGGTTGGTGCTCTGCCTCACAGCCCAAGAGACCCGGGAGTACAGATGAAGAAGTAACTTTCACATTTGAACTCAAAGAGAGGGACAGTGGTGTAAGTCCCACTGTGATGAAACAGCTCCCCTGTGCGCGCACGAGTGTGTACGTGTATGCATGTGTGTGCATGTGCATCTGTGCAGGCATGGGGGCCAGAGGTAGATGTCGGGGCTCTTCCGCCACGCCCCATCTTCTGTTTGAAATAGGGTCTTGGCTGAACTTGGCTGTTTGCTGTTTGAACAAGTCTAGCTGGCCACTGAGCCCAAGAGACCGGTTTGTTTCTGGTCCCTAGCACTGGGATTACAGGTGTATGCCACCAGAGCTGATTTTTTCTTTTTTAATTGTTTTTTTATTTTATGCGTGCATTGCCTGCATGCATATGAGTGCACTCATGTCCGGCAATGCCCGCAGAGGACAGAAGAGGGTGTTAGAACCCCTGGAACTGGAGTTACTGACAGTTATTAGCTGCCACGTGGGTGCTGGAATTTGAACCTGGGTCTTCTGCAAGAACAGCCAGTGTTTTTAACTGCTGAACCACCTCTCCAGCTCCCAAATTTCGTTTCTTAATTAATGTGTATGTGAACTGTATGTTGTGGGTGCTGGGAACTGAACCTGGGTCCTCTGGAACAGCAGAGAATATGCTCTTAACCACTAAGCCATCTCTCCAGTCCCCAGCGCTAGCTTTTTACATGGCATTGAAAATCCGAACTCAGGTCCATATCCCGATGTACCATGTACTTTATACACTGGGCCAGCTCCCTAGCCTAGCAATTGCCCTCTGAGCAAGACAATCCTTCAGATATGAGTGCGCATTTCATTTAGAAGAATGTAATTTTGAATCACTAATACAGAGACCTACTTTCTTTGGCAACTTTCAAAGGAAATAAAATTGTACCTTAAACTGTTAAGTATATATAAAACAAACCAACAATTATACTGTCCCAATGAATCCTGAAAATTTATTATTTGGGAGAATATCAGATATTGATCCTTTGTTTTACAGCTCATGATAATAATCAGAAAATATACATTTTGAAATGAAAGTCAAAAGAACATAATTACATATAATACATATTACATATTTTTTATTTATACATAAGCAAAGCAGTACTAGAAGCATATTTACGGTCCACAATTAGTGAACGTGGCCGTTTTCTATGTAAAGCTTCAGCAACTCAAATCCTTCTAGGCCAGTGAAGAGAGAGATACTGAGACATACATTTAGGGCCATCTCCGTCTCTGGCTGTGAACCTCTCTTTTTATCCCCTCCCCCATATATATGCATAAACTTTATTGCCTTTATAGTTCTGCTGGTTTAATACAATTAGTATACTAAATAGGTATCTGCAGTGATTTGGTTTCTAAAAATATATAAAATGCATCGGAAAGAGCTCCTGCGGCTATCCAGCGGTCACCGTGCTGGTGTAGAAAGCCCACTGGGGACAAGACAGCAGCAGTGCGACACGCGCAGTGATGGCTGCGACAGCGAGACACAGCGAGACACAGCGAGACACAACCCGGAGCTCAGACACCCAGCAGACGGTGCGAAGGTGCAACTTAAATACTGACATATGCGAAAGGAACACTTAGGAGCCAGGGTTTAGCACAACATAGACTGATAGGACAGGTTTGTGTAGAAGGGAGTACGAACAGAACACTGTATTATAAATATAAATTAAGGCCCAATCTGTCAAAGGCAACGTACACCATACAATGTCGATCGCCTCCCTGCCTGACCTGTGCAAGCCTGAAGTCAAGTTTTTGCCTTGTCCTACTTGGAGAGGCGTTTACAGAAACAGCTTTAAATGAAGAGCTCTTTCTCCCAAAGACCTCTTTGCTCTCAGTCACAGAGAAAGTTGCCTATTAATGCAGGAATATATTTTAACTGTGGAAGCAAGTGTGTGTGTGTTCTTATGCACTGTTCACATTTCACTGCACTTGTATTATGTGCGTGTGCATGTGTGTGCTTGCATCCACAGCAGGCCCGATTTAGCTTTTCTTTCCGACTTACTTCAGCCATCAGAATGAATGACTTACTCATCAATGACTGGGAATTAGGAAGGCAACTTCTGTTAATACCAACTGAATCCTCACATATAAAACATTCCCTATGCATTGAGACAAAAAAGGCTAATCAACCAAAATGAAAAAAAAAAACCCCACAACAAAACTGAGGTAAGCCCCTCTGGGTCAGTCTCTGCGGATGAGGGTACTCTTAGAGTCAAACTACTGCTATTCAAATTATTCACTGGTAAGAAAAAACTTGTAATATGTTTAATACTTGTAGAAAAATAACATAAAACAACCTACAGAATGAAAAACAAAACATCAAAATTTGTAACTAAATTTCTTATTTAGAACCCGGTTATTCCCCCAGAGGCAAAAGTTTATATTTGGTATCTGTTTTTGTACACCATTGCCTGAACCCGTTGGAGATGTAGCCGAAGATACGGCACATCATCTAATTCATTTATATTCACAATAAGTAAAAATGGTCACAATAGAATAAAACATCTTCAGGTGTTCCTATAGAAACTAGTTATTACTCTCTGGTTAAAAAAAAAAAAAAAAAGATTTAGAAAACACTCTGCAGTTATGTGCTTCCTAAACTAACTGATTAGGAACACAGCAACCCAGCCGTTCATCCATCCACACGGCCTGGCTCTTCGGCTGGGAAACCGCACGTCTGTGTGTGACCAGGCCTGTGGTGATGGGCTGGCCGTGTGGAAGTTCTGTGGTTGTCAGATGTTGGCTGAGGAGCTCCACTGGACAAGCCTGGACGGCTGCGAGCTGGTGGGTGGTGCTGTCCTTCTTTAGACTGCTAGTGAACTGTGACAACCCACGAGAGCCAAGGCAGGCTTACAGGGGTGGCTTTTCCTAGTATGCCTCTTTTTGGTTTTTGGTCTCATGGTAGACCTCAAGCCACTCTAGAACTTTCTACGTAACATAGGACAGCCTCAGTCTCCTGAGTGCTAGGATCTTAGTCATGAGCCAGGTGCTCAGCTTTGATTTTGTAATTTCCAGTCATAAAGCTTAACATACCTACAGTCAACATTTCTCAACATTTCAGTATAGATGGAAAATGATCTGTTCATACACTGTTTTATTTTGTGAATAAGGTCTCAATTTCTCTGAATAACAAATTGACTCAGGACAGAGGAAAGACATCTTTAAGAATAAGGCATGTACTGGGCATATATAATCATTGTCACAAAAGCTACAAATTATTCTGACTGTTAATCATTCTTATTTTTAGATATATATAATGTGAAAATGATTGTAAGCTGGGAGGGGACGTATACAGGGGATGCTACTTAGGTAGAATCTTTACTTCTCAAGTTATCTGTAGATCAACCTGGTAACTCCAAGAGGTCAAAGAACGCGCCTTCTGTGGGGGTCTGTTCCTTAGCTGGACTAAAGGGGGCAACTTGGCAGGGCTTCAGTTCTCTAGAAGCTTCTCTATATTCGACAGTTATCCCTACCTTTCCTCTCAGGAAACCTAAATAAAGCTGCATTTACAACATTCCTTAAACCCAAAGTAAGGTGGATGTGTTTCAACATCCAAAGCTGCCTTCATGCACAGGACGTGTCTCATTACCGTTCTTGCGGTGTTGTTACATTAACCCACTGTTATCCTGCTGCATGTAAATGATACAGACAATGTATTCTCTTCAGAAGTAAAAACTGCTTTAAGTTTCAGATTAAAGTCTTGGTCATGTGGTACCAAATTTGATCTGAGGGTGCAAATCAGCCGGGACGTGTGTCTAACAGCACTGTCTACATTACCTGTGAGTCTGAATTAAGTCACTGCTCACAGGGGAAGTGGTGACTCATTTTTGGCTTTATAAATAAAATGATATAAATACAAATGGAGATTAATATGCTATAAAAGTTAAACTTAAAATATGAAAACAAGGCGTTCACTACTTCCTTGGTTAAAAAACACCCAACTGCAACGTCCTCTCCCTTTGTCTGGGTGGCGAGGGAGAGCAGAGCAATCACTCTGCATGGCGGGCTCAAGGCACTCCCCACTGGGTGCATGTGGCAATGGAGCATGCACAGGAAATAGGTTATTCTGAAATGTATCATCTGACACACCAATCCCGAAACTCACAACCTGATCCTCAGGGATCTCTAAGCCCCATGCCATGTGACCACTGAGACTCCGTGAGAAGAGATGACAAGACAGAGCAGAAGTAAGTCACAGAGTGCGTCAGGAAACCCGTGGGTAGTCAGCAAGTGCACTTCTGACACTATGAAGGACTGCGAATCTTTTATGTGTATAATCCAGCCATTAAGGACAGTTCTGTGATGTTATATGGTTGCTTATGTTTGAAAATACTGTAAAAGAAAGATTAAATTCCAGACTAAAAAGAAATCTGAATTCTTCATTTAAGTGGTGGCCGAGAGAGTCACAGCTACATGCGGCGACTCCTCTGGTCCTCGTCGGGATTCCGGTGCACTCCATGATGCTGGCGTAGTGGTACGCGAGCGATGCTTGGATAGGGTCTGGAACATGCAGTCGTAACTCCACAATATTTAACACAATAAGTCACAGGATAAGTATAATAAAGAATTAAACACAACATTCATACACTAATCAATTACATGGAATAAATTAAACTAAGCCAGTTACAGATTTTTCTTTACTCTTAAGCCTCAGTTTATTCATGTATAAACGTAGTATGATACTCTTCTAATGCTCTCAGAATGCTATAAATAAAAACGAAGGCTTTGCATTATACCTGCTGGACAAAAAGTCAATACTGCCAAATGTGAAATGGCTTCTTTGTTCTTTAGCATCAGTGCACAGGGTATAGCTCCAAGTACTGTGGGATTCAGGAGAAATGGTACAGTGGCTTGTGAAACATCCTCTGCTCATCCTTGGCACAGACTGAAGAAGGAACGGGACTGGCCTGGGTACCTTGACTACAGCGTCCCCTGAAGGCAGACTAATGCTATACATAGATGCCTTCAGGATTAAAACCGGATGAGACAGGGTTCTGCAGAATACGAAGATTACTGGGGAGCTGTCGTGATGAGCCAGGTCGCTTCAGGGACCCAGACTGGAACGGCACCTCTGGACAAGAAGCAGACAGTTATCTGGTGAGTCAGGGGGCCAGCTAGGAGGATGCAGATCTGTCAAGCTGGAAGACTTCCCTTCCCAAAGAACTACGTGTACAGCTGCACCCCTGTGGCCCTGGAAGGAGATGGCTAAGCCTCTAGCTGGTCAGCCAGTTTTTGGTGACCGGAACAAGGAATGGTCTCTTTCAAAGGCAAATGAGTTTTTTTGTTTTGTTACTTTTTCTCAGTTGTTTAGGCCACATACACACAGAGATGTGGAACTCTTAATTATGGGGACAAAGGAATTGTAAAGACTTAGAGAAAGAAAGGAAATTAGGAACAGAGAGATGCTAAAATGAAAATTAAGGTGGTCCATATTCCTATTCCTATATGGCAAGCAGTTCCTCAAGTCACACTTTAAAAAAGGCCCATCCAAGTAAGTAAATAACCCAAATGTTATTGTTTTCCCCAGAAACTGGAAGCGAGTCTATTTCTTAAGTGACCCACTTAAAAATTAGTTATGAACAGGGCAATGCTTTGACTGTGAGCTGTTTGTTTCAAGCCTACTGGGGAAAATAAAGGAAAAGGCACCTCACCCTTCTCTACGTCGGTCTGGGAGGCCTCAGTTTCAGTGGGCTCTGCTGGCAGCACGGTGACCTTCGTGCCCGTCTGTTGGATGAACTGCTGGAGGTTGACCTGCCGCAGCTCCTTGGTCAACTGCTCCAGCTCTTGTTCTTTGTCCTGGTTGGAAAACACCAGTCAGGTATATGGAATTTGGAGACTGGACCGCAGGGGATGTCTTGGCGATAGACCCTCTGCTCTAGGGGTACGGGTGAGCTGCCTGCTTCCACCAGAACACATTTGGCTACACTGGCTAAAGAGGGTCCCTCTGGGATGGGCTGTCCTCAGACATGAGTTCTCCCTTCTGGAGGTCACCATGCACTTATAGGAAATAAGTGTCCTTACTTTTTCATCACAAAACACTGTCTTCTACCTACGTCAGTGTTGTAATTGCCCAGTTGATCTGGTCACAAATTTCCCTATTAACTACATTATAATGGACTGCAAATGAATAGTAATTGGGGTCACAAGAATTCAAGTTCCTGGTTTATATAAAATGCTGGTTTGCATGAGACCTATTATTAGGACTATTTTAGAACTAGAGGAGAGCAAGCTTCTCCAGAGCCTGAGTCTCTGGTTCTAAAGTCTGTGAGAGAGGTGGGTCTGAAAACTACAGAGTATTAAGGAAAGGAATCAAGCCCACTGCTGCCAGCCCCAAGAGCAAGGAGGGGCATTCTGTTGTTTGGAGGCTTTCTTTTCCTCTCCCAGTCCTCTACTCTACTGTCAGGACCACACAACGTCCCCAACCCAGTGTGTGTGTGTGTGTAAAGAGGTCACAAGGTGAGCAGTGGCTTAACAGTGATTGTGTGAAGATGACTACGTGGTATGCTGTCTGACTAGTTCCTTCAGCGAACAGGGCCTGACTAGAAAGGACCATTCGTGGTATGTTTCTTTTAAGTAGTAAAGACAACACAACTTCCAGCACCCACTTCGTTAAATGTCAAAATGACTCCACACCGTAAAATACTGACAAACCACAAGGTTCTCATCTGAAAGGTCAGACGTTCTGTCCTCATGGGTGTCCACTCCAGCTCCGAGGGTGAGTTCTCCCACATCCGATACCTAGGCTGCTGCTATGTGCGAGGACGCCTCTTCCACGGAGAAGGGTCCCCATGCGGTCAGCTCTTGCTCTGCTCTCATTTATTTATTCATTAATTTTATGTGTACTGTCTGCACCTGTGTCATGCTGTGAGCCACCATGTGGGTGCCGGGAACCAAACCTGGGTCCTCTGTAAGAGCAGCCAGTGCTCTTCACTGCTGAGCCAGCTCTCCAGCCCCCTTGTTCTGCATTTGGATTATGCTTTGTCACACGTCACAAGAAGTCCATAAGCCCTTTGAACAAAGCTATGTTTCTGGGTCTTTAAATACATAAAATCATATAGAAGAGTCCAATTCTTCTAAACAATTCTATTACATCTGCTTATGTACTGACACGTGTATTTATGTGGATGGTGCCTGTATCATGAGGCACACATGGAGGTCAGAGGACAAGTGCTACAGTTAATACTTAGACCACTGGACTTGGTAGCATGCGCCTCTACCTGCTGAGCCAGCGTGCGGGTCCTTTGAATGGAAATAACCTTCTCCCCTAACCCCCCAGGTCCGCTTTGCGGGAGGCTCTTACCTGTAGCCTCTTGGTGGCCTGCCCGAGAGAGCGCTCTACGGCTTTGACGCTGTTCTCCAGCCGCAGGCTCTGCTGTCCCTGGACGTCGATTTCGCCTCTGACCTTGCCGATCTTCCCCTTTGCCTCCTCCTCGTTGACTTGCGCCTCCTGAACTTCCCGTTGCAGTTTTTCTGCTTCGAGACCGCTTTCCATAGTCTGGATCTGTGCCAGATAGTCCTTTAATTTGCTTTCGCACTCTGTGATCTTCTGTCGTATTTCTTGAAGTTGGTCCCTCAGTTGCTTCTCGTTCTCCTGTTCAATCTGTAACTCGTTTTCCCAGAATTCTTCCTCCTCGATTTCTACATCATTTCTTTTGATCTTTTGCTCCAGGCGGACGATTTCCTCTTCAAGGTTAGAATGATACTTCTGCTCCCAAAATCGTATTTCCACCTCACTGGACTCCAGCTGCTTCTCGATGGACTGCAGTTTCTCCGTCTGCAGCCGGATCAGCTTCCTCAGCTCGCCCGCTGTGGTCCTGCAGGTGCTGAGCACCTTCAGCCTGAATTCGGTCTCTTTGCCTTTTCCAAAGATGTCCATCAGCCCTTTGGCACCTCCCGTAAATGTCAGTGACTTTCTTTTCGGTTCTCTCCTTTGGATGGACTTGTCCACCTGAGGCCTCAGTTTGGCTAACGGGGGTAGACTCTGTCGGTACAAAGTTCTTTCAGGAATCCGGGCCACGCTGTCCGAGGTGGGTCGCTCACTGAGGGATGGCCCAGTGCGGCGCAGTATGAGCTGTACGTCGCTGGCATACTGCCCCCACTTGTTTAAAGATATGATGGGGTTTTCATGTGGAGCCAAGTGTCTTTCAGTATCTCTCCATTTCTCTATAAGAGTGTACCTTCCCGTTCGACCTAGGCAAAACGAAGATTAGAATGAACTGTCACGGTGACGGTGACATAGAGTGACTAAATACCGCCAATGGGGGCACTTGGGGTAAGCATGTATGTTCTTTTTCTGCTGTTTTTTTTTTTTTTTTTTTTTTCTATTCAGGGTCTCCCTGTAGCCCCGGTTGGCCTGGAACTCACTACATGGACCAGGCTGACCTCAATCCCATAGAGAGATCTGTGTGCCTCTGCCTCCCAAGTGCTGGGAAAAGGTGTGTGCCACCATGCCAGGCTTAATTTTGTGTTTGTGGTCAGCATCAAAAGGTCAAGGTTAGAGTCCAGTCCAGGCTGCCTTTGACAGCTTCACTGTAAGATACCAAACCTCCCAGAAATGTAAAAGAGCATAAATGTTCAGACCTGAATTGTATGTACTTCTGACTTGCTAAGAAATTAAATTATATTTCCTTCAACTGAGATTCTTATTCTCTGGTCAGATGTCTAATTGTTTAGAACTTCTTTTGGGGGAAAGACTGAACAGTTTGTTTTCTAGGCAAAACAAAGACAGAGACTGGGGTGCCTCCTTCCCACTAAAGAACGGCAGGTCCCAGGAACCATCCAACCATCCAGAACTTCTAGACCTGCATACATTTCCACTGTGCAAGTCTCCTGAGGACAGACCCAGCGTCAGTGGAGAACCTGCCCTCAGTTCATGGGCAGCTGCCTGGGGCTCACACCACTGGGGGCTTGCTGAACACTTGTGCCCAGTGAAAAGCCAATGGAAATGGCTCTCCAAATATCTTCCTATAAAAACAGGCAAAAAGAAGCTTTGTTTAATCTTGATAGTAACTGTAAGCAAAATTTAGGTTTTATTATTAAAAACAAAGCACAAATCATTTATATTAAAAATATGCTTTCGCTGTTAACTATAGAATTAAGATAAAGCTTCAAAAGACAATATAGGGCCAGTAAGATGAGATAGCTCAGTGGGTAAAGGTACTTACCACCAAGGCTGGGCAGCTGAGTTTGATGGCTGGGACACACACACACACACACACACACACTAAACATGTTACAACAAGAAAAAAAGACAACATAATGTTATGTGTGGGCAAATTCCATAAACATATTCATCTAAGTTGGGTGGCTATTTTAAACTTTTTAAAAGTGCACATTAGGGGCTGAGCACATAGCTCAGTCAGGCTGAGGATGATCCCAGTGATGGTGAGATGGCACAGACATGAACACACATACACAATACAATGTAAACGAGAAGTTTCTGTTACCACAGAGAAACACCCGACTCTGCCATTTAACAATCATATTGGCATATGCAGCAAGTGCTTTACCTTTTCTGTTCCTCTTTCAAATTTCATGAGCTTCTGAACCAGAGTGGTATTTCCTCAATTACTGGGTCAATAAATGTGTGAATTCTCTCATCTGCTATTCAGAGCAGAACACAGAGAATGCCTCTGCTCTTAGCACTTGGGAATTCTCTGCTTTAAGGAAACCTGGATCTTGGGTATAGTTGCAAAGTACAGGTTTTGGAGGCAAATAGACTGGAGTTTAACCCTGGGTAAATTACTCACTGGATAAATACTAAGGCTTCACTTCTAAAATGCCTCAGACCCTTTGTGCAGTCTATGAAAGGAAACCATACTGCCTGGCCTACAGCAGGCATTTGATACATGAATAGATTTAAGACTTTGCTATTTACATAACTGAAGAGCTCACCACAGACTTCCTTTAAATAGTGAAGTGTCATGACCATAATCTGACTTTACAAAATGTCCTACCTTAAACAACTTCCAAATATGTATAAAGCTGGACAGGACAGAAAGATGAATCTCAGGTCAAAAGGCTTGTGTTCGAATCTAACTCTGTCATCTACTTTTAATATTGAAGACAAATGATTATACTTCCTCCAGAGTCAGGCAGGATTGTTCTGAGAGTCAAGTGGGAATGTAAAATATGAAAATATCTTGTAAATTCAAGAAGCAGCATAAAATACTAGTTACGAAACTGGAATTCCCAGGCAAACAAAGAGGTTGAAAGGAAAAGCAGTCATATGCTGTATCAGCTTCTTATAGTACAAAACATTTCTGGTGGTCCGTCTCAAGAAGGGCCCTAGCCTCATGCCCACGTGTGCCCGCCCAAACTCCCACAGCACTGCCACGGGTTCTGCTGCCCATTACTACTTCAGGTATCTTGAGCCTTACACTGCATAAGGCCAACAAGGCGTCCGTGTGTGCACTCATGTTTGTGTGCACGAGTGTGCACACGGAGGTCAGAGGTTGATGTGGGGTGCGTGCCTCAGTGGTTTACCACCTTTTTTTGTTCTTGTTTTTGATTTTTTCAGACAGGGTCTCACTGGGTAGTCCTATGTAGACCAGGTTGGCCTCCCAGAGATTTGCCTGCCTCTGCCCTGAAAGCACTGAGATTAAAGGCATGTGCCAGCCTCTCTACCTTGACTTTGTTTTAATTGAATTTTTTTCTAATTTTATGCGATATATTTTGATCATATTTAGGCCCCATCCCCTATCTGCACCCCTCTTGTAGTCACCCCTACACCTGGTCTCATGTACTCTGTCATATATGGTAAGGCCTACTGAGCCAAGTTCGTGTCCCCAAATGTCCTTTGCTGTGAGTCCATTCACCAGAGCCTGGCAAAGAAAACTCCTCTCCCTCTCCCAGTGAGCGGTTGCCAAAGGCTCCTCAGCTAAGATTGAAGCGTCTGACCTATCCTGTTTTTGAGACAGGAACTCCCTCTGAACCTGAAGCTTGCCATTCTGGCTAGTCTGGCTGCCCGGGAGCCCCTGGGGTTCGCCTGTCTCCACTCTGAGTGTTGGGGTGTGTCACTATCCCTGGCTTTTATGTGGGTGTTGGGGATTTGAACTCAGGTTCTGATACTTGTGTAGCAAGCACTTTCCTGAGCCACTGACCCAGCCCCAATAAAGCATCTTTAGAAGGAAAACTAAACCATCACATGAGACAGGACCGATTAGTTTTTCAGCCCCACTGCAGTCCAGCTGCCACTCCACGCAAAGCTTGTTCTGCACTGCTCGCTGGCACTGCCCTTCTGGAGAACGGTGTTAGAGGACAGCTTCACCACAGTGCTTCCTGGTTACACTGTACTACTGCGCCAAAAGGAACAGAACCCACCCGGTAGTTGGAAAAAGGCGTTTAAAACAGGGAAATTTATAGATTGTATTTTATTGTAAGACTTGGGTTTGAAATATTTTCTAAGGGCTGGGCATGGTGGTGCATGCCTTTAACCCCAGCACTTGGGAGGTAGAGGCAGGTGGATCTCTGTGAGTTCCATGCCAGCATGGTCTACAAAGCGAGTTCCCAGCCAGCTGTGGCTACAGGGAGACCCTGTCTCAAAAGACCCCCCCTTTCTTTGAGAATGTAATCCCATAATCATTATTAATGTCGAAACTTAGCAAAGTCCTCCACCTTCTCCTCTTCCTGCTCCCCACTCCCTCAGTCCTTTTGTAGTCCCGGATGGCCTTGAACTCACTATGTAGACCAGAGTGGCCTTAATCTCACAGAGATCAGCCTGCCTCTTCTGGAATTAAAGGCATGAATCACCACACATGGCAGCCAGGTCCTTTTGATCCTCTCCTTACAACTCCTGTAAATGCACATTATTAAATGCATGCATTAGTAACAGAGTACATGCCATCTTGTGCAGCCTGAAGGCCAACAAAGAATGTCTGCCTGTCCGTCTGTCCTGTTGTCTATGGCACTGGTAGTTTCAGCTAGAAAAGACTGTGTGTATCACTGTTATGTGTGATAGGAGAAAATACTGACTATACTTTTAAATAGCTGAAATAACTGAGATTAGTGTCAGAAACCATTTACTTCTCATAATGAGGAAAATCATACAGGAATATTTTAACTAATTGATGTAATTTTATAGGAAAGTTCACATAAACTTAAGAACTGCAAGTACTTTTGCAATATTTTTGGAATCATAAAACAAAAACCATGATTTAAAATCATGTCCTGTTAATTAGTTTACAAAGACATATTGAGCACCAAATATTGCCAAAACCTGGAGATATGATGATGTTAAATTCCTTGGTCACTAAAGCTTACTGCAAATTTTGGTTATAAATGAAATTTGATTTTTCTGTCTTCATCTGAAGACAAATACTGTACATTATCTAAGAGAACAACAAGAGTCCGGCACTACTGTCTTCAGAATTTAATGCTAACATTGCCACGGTTTCTGGACACGTTTGAAATAATGTTAGTTACAACTGATTCATTGTTGATCCGTGGTGAATAGCACTGAAGTTTTCTAATACCAGATGCCTTGCTCCTTCAGCCATAAGCATTTTCATGAGAATTTTATAAAAACCGTTACACATTTCAAGATTCTCAGGCATACTCCAGGCCTGTGCAAAGCGACTTAAAATCCTTGCCCGCATTCTGATCTCACTAACAGAGTTTATACTGTATCATTTTACAGTCTGTAAAGTGCTTCTGATAGCCACACTTATAGATGTTGTGATGTATATTAGTGAAGAAATCAAAGCTTCAAGCATTGTATGCTGTTTTCCTGGAGACATGACAGACAGCATCAGATTTCTCAATGAATTTCTACTACACTACTACAGTGCCCAGTGCAACGTGTAAAACAATTCCCACCACAAGGGGATTGCAATACAAGACCATGTCTGAGTGTGTCAGTTAGCTGTGCATTTAACCCAGTTAAATTGTTCACATTTTCCCATGGAACCACTGCTTACGGAGGACCTTAGCTCAAGGTGGTTAGTAACAAAAATGATGGAAGCTGTCATCTGTGTATCTATGGCTTCAGAAGGACTGCAAATGATGACTGTGGCCATACAGTGGCTGGATAGCTTGCTAAGATTTTAATTTTTTGTTTTCATATAATTCAATCGGTATACTGTTTGTGTCTGTGTGTATTGTATGTGTGTGTGTGTGCGTGTGCGTGTGTTAAAGTATTATTTTTGAGGCAGGGTATCTCACTGAACTCTGAGCTTACTGATGTGGCTAGACTGGTGACCATCAAGCCTCAGGATCCTTCAGTCTTTACTTCCCTGGGTCTGGGTAGAGGTGCTCCCCGAAGTGCCTGGATTTTTACACGGACTGGGGGACAGAACACAAGTCCTCATGCTGGCCCTGTGCTGACTGAGCATCTCCCCAGGAAACAGGAATTGTTTTCAACAGCTGTCCACAGAAGGAGCGTTCCTGGATCAGACACTGGTGAGGGCCACTTCTCTGGGTCTCAGTTCCCTCACCTGCATTTAGTGGTAATAGTGCCTTCCTTGGGAGATCATGATGATCGCAGGAAGATGACAGGAAGCTGGGCATGGTGGTGCACCTTTAATCCCAGCACTCAGGAGGCAGAGGCAAGTGGCTCTCTGTGAGTTCAAGGCCAGCCTGGTCTACATAAGTTCCAGGTCAGCTGGTGCTGCAGGGAATCCCAGTCTCAAAAAGACCAAAAAGCGAAAAAAAAACCAAAAAATAAAACAAACAATGACAAAAATAACAATAAATAATAGGTTAAGATAGAATTTATTGGGCTGGAGAGATGACTCAGCAGTTAAAAGCATCAGCTGCTCTTCCTGTGGACCCAGCACCCACATGGCAGCTAACAATCAACTATAACTCCCGTTATAGAGGATCTGACACCCTCTTCTGGCTTCTGTGGGCACTGCACACATGTAGTGCACTTACATGCAGGCAAAACACACATAAAATTAAAAAAAAATTTTAAATAAAAATTTAAAAAGATGACAGGAAAATTAAAATAGTCTTCAATGAATAATACTTCTTCCTATCAGACATAAAACAGACCAGCTTATGAATTTCTAGCATTGATAATTCACACATGAGGTAGGAGTTCAATGTGACAACACAAGGTGTGCTCTTCTTAGACTCCTCAGGAGTCACTGCTAGAGTTTCAATGCAAAACGTCTCCACAGACTCCTGTGTTTGAGCACTTGGTCCCCAGCGAGTGGAAGCTGTTTCTGAAGCTGTGGAACCTTTCGGGGGTGGAATCCCACTAAAGAAAGAGGGTTGCTGGGGGGCAGGCCTTGAGGAGAGTTGCTGGAGGTGGGCCTTGAGGAGAGTCGCTGGGGGGCGAGCCTTGAGGAGGGTCGCTGGGGGGCGTGCCTTGAGGAGGGTCGCTGGGGGTGGGCCTTGGGGTTTCACAGCCTGGCCTCACTTCCTGATTGCTGATGCCATGTGAGCAGCTCTCACCCTCCTGCCACCATGCCTTCCCCACCAGGAGGGACTGTGACACTTCGAGCTGAGAGATGAGCCTGTCCTCCCTTCAGTGGCTCTTGTCAGATATTTGCCAATAAGAACATAACTGAGACAAGCAATATTAAACATGGATGGGAAATTGGGTGCACTTTTAAATGTTATTCATTTATTCACAAAGGTATATATAGTACTATGCCCGATTTTTGGCGAAGAGCTTTGAAACCCCTTGGGATTTCCTGAGTGACAGGAGCAGCAGCGTCTTCTGTATTCGTAACATGTCATTCAGCCCTGCCTGAGTTTACACCAATCAGATGCCTTTTGGTGGACCCCAGCTGGCCCCAGGATGAGGGGCCAGTTGTCAGATGAACTCATCAAGTGGCTAGAGTTAGGTCTTTCTGTCCCTCTCTAATCTCTAGTGAGGGGACAGAGGGTGGAGACTGAGTCAATCCACATCAGTGGCCGATGATTTAATGCATCATTATTGCTTACATTACTAATGGAACCAACCATTAAAAAAAAAACACTAAAAATGGGGTTTCAGAGATTTTCTGGGTTGGTAAATGTAGACGGGGTTCAGAGATGCCTAGGGGGTAGGCCAGGGCCTAGACGCCACCACGGTGAACCTGTCCACCATCTCCTCCTGCACCACGCCTTACCCTGTGCCCAGCATTTTACCACTGTCAGTTTACAGGAACACGTGGTCTTCTCTGACTGTCCTAGTAAATGACTGACCTTGAGGGCAAGGTTATAGGAACACCTGATTTATAGCTGGCAGTCCAAAGGGTGGGTGACTCTGGATCTGTGAGAGTTGGCAGTGGGTGCAATCTCGTGGAGACTGGGCCCTCTAGGTCACCTGGTGCCAACGCCAGGTGGAGAGTTTACGAAGTGCCTGGAACGACTAGTCTCCTGACTGGAGTCAAGACTCTTACATTATCTGCAAGAATCTTCCCATTCGCTACAAATTCTTATATTACTATGAAAAGAGCCTACCTATAGTAATTACAGAATGTAGACTCTTCTTTAGGGGCTAATGACAAGAAAAAAGATAATGCACGTGTTCATTTTGTGGATCCACAGATGTGGAATGTGTGGATACAGAGCTGACCATGCACACAGATACCCTACAGGGCAAATATGTAGACTTCAACCTAAGAAACGCCTACAAATTGCGGTGTGAAGCCACAGGGATTCTGGAGTGGTTTGTTATAGAAGCAATTTCCTCCAATTAATAAACAATCTTCACTTCTTAAAGTAGAAATAAGCTGAACGTACTATAAAATGTTCATCAAGTATTTAGACTGATTATCAGGCACTCTCCTCAAAAGACAAATGCATATTCAGACCCATCAGAAGCGAACTGAAGCTGGGGCTGAGGGCGCTCGGGGCACAGAGGAGGAGCCCCGACACAGGCCAGTCGCAGGCCACATCATTTCTCAGACGAATTCTGCATTCAGTGAAGTACTTATGAGCCAGAAAAAGACTTGTTCAGACACATTTGGAGGAACATCATAAAACATCTATATTCAAGTTGTCAGCTTTTCAAAACAGGACTTGAACTGAGTTATTGAAGAAAGAAATGCGGCAGTCACTTCATTTAAAACATTTAACTTGTTCATAAACAAGCCAGATTTAGTCGGAACAAGGAAACACACTTTGGGTACATGAGAGCATACTTTTTTTCCCAGGAAATTCTCGGCAGAACACGTGGTTATCACACACTTTGACCTCCTTAAACTCACCTTTTCTTCTAGGCATACTGGTGCATGCCTATAATCCCGGCACTCAGAAGACTTGAGGCACGAGGGTTGCCGGGAGTTTGAAGCCAGTCTAGTCTACAGAGTGAGACGCTTAGCTCAAAAAACAACCACACGAAACCACAAAATGTTCTCCAAAACAAAATAAATTCTTTTTTAAAAACATTACGTAGGATTTGATTCCAATGTGCAACAAGTGTATACGTTTATAAATCTGCAATCGATAATCTTCACAAACCCAGCTTGTTTTAACTCAAATTATGGGACGTTTTTAAAAGGGCAAATTACAAAACAAGTTGGCAGGAAACAAGAAAATACCTTATCTTCCCCTCTTCAGGAGTAAACTGGTGTCTATCTGACTAACAGTCACAAATACACTTCATTGGAAAAGAATGCCTAGAGCTTCCAGTACTGCTTGAAGACAATACTTTGCGACAGTACTTTGTGATGTTAATGGAAAAACAAGATGCCGGTATTAAAAGAAAGCATCCTGGTTACCGATTAGCAGTGCATCTACCATATGCTAAAGTGCGCTGCCAACAGCTGACCTGTTTCAGTCTTGACATGCCTCTAACATAAACCATCGAGACATAACAAACTTTTGCTAAGGCGATCAGAGACCAAGAGACACAGAACACCCAGCATGGTGCTGGGTGCCGTTTTCTCTTAGTACATGTCTTCTACGTAACAATTTCAGATATGAAAATATGAAGATATATACAAACTATTAAAGAAAGTCCTAAGCTGGGCCTGGTGGCACAGGCCTATAATCCCAGGTACTGAAGATGCTGAGGCAGGAGGATCACAAGTCTAAGTCTAAGACCAGCCGGTGAAATTTAGTGATACCCTGTCTCAAAAAAAAAAAAAAAAAAAAAAAAAAAAAAGCAGGATAGAGTGGACTTGCCTAGTATGCACGAGTCCCTAGGTTCAATCCCCGCTATGATAAAAGTTATATACGGGGAAGAAAAGTTGAAAGAGAACAGGAGAAACGATGGCAGTGGGGGATGTGGCTGAAAACACAGACTTGGCAACTTCATCCTCATTGTGGAAAACATTTCAAAGGACTCACTTCATCCTAATAAAGACCCACACTACTGAATTTACTTTATTCTTTAATCCTAAAAGTATTCAGAATTTGACAATATATAGGACTTTAACTTTTGGGATTCTAGGAATTAGGAGTCTGTTTTAGTTTAAGCAAATGTCTTTTAATTCTTGAAAAATCACTTGCAGTGGATAGCTTTAGTGTCAACTTGACACACCTGGGTAGAAGGAACCGCAATTAGGGAATTTCCTCCATGGGACTGGCCTGTGGCCACATCTTCGGGGTGTTTTCTTGATTGTCGAGTGATGTGGGAGGGCCCAGCCCACTGTGGGCAGTGTCATCCCTGAGCAGGTTGTTATCTATTGTATAGGAAGGCAGACTGAGTCTGGGCCAGGGAGCCAGCCAGTGAGCAGCCCTGGACACCGGATATGGCCACAGCATCTACCGTTGCCCTGATGGGTTCGATCATGCCTTGGTATGATCTTTATTTAAAGATTTATTTTTATTTATATGCATATATGTGCTTGTATGGGGGTACCCACAGAGGCCAGAAGAGGGTGTCAAATCCCGTGGAGCTAGAGTTACAAGCAATTACAACATGAAGTGGATGCTGGGAATGGAACGTGGGTCTTTTGCAAAAGCAGTGAGCAGTGCTCTTAACCCCTGATCCCTCTCTAGTGCGGTCTGGTCTTCTCTCCCTGATCCTCGCTTTCTGTTGGGGGACGGAAATGTTCACTCTGGGCCATCACATGCTGGAATCTTTTAACCGTTCTTTGCTTCTACAGTGGTGTACAGCTAGGAGTTCTATGGAGTCTCAGAGGAGACTGAACTGGGGCTTTGGAACAAAGCCATGACGATGAGCCGGAGACAGACGTGAGACCCCGGGTTTGGGAGACGGCGCAGATGTTATAGTTCCGACATGACGCATCCCTTCAAAGGCTCATGTGTCTGGAACTTGGTCCCCAGATGCTGACACTACTTTGGAAGGTTCTAGAAACTTTAGGAGGTGGGACCTAGCTATGGGAAGTAAGCTGCTAAGGCAGGTCCTGTAGGACATCTTGTCCAGACCACCCTCTCCTCCTTCTTGACCTCCAGGTGAAGAAATTCATCCACCAGGCACCTTGTTGCCATGACAACTGCCCGGGCATCTTCAACGGAGAAACTGCAGATGGAACCTGCTGAAGCCAGGAGCCCAAATCAATCTTCCCTCCTTTAACAAACCCAGGTATTATGACCACATGAGGAGGAAGTTAACACACACACCCTACGAGTCGCCCAAAGAGTGTACTGTGCTTTTTCCCATCCAGAGTTTACTTACCTATAGCTTGGGCTAAGGCTATTACAACCTCCTGGCAAGTTGTGACTTCAGTGACTCCACAAACAATCCTCTGAACTCCGTCTACCCACACTTTCAGTTCCATGGTGCAAGTGCCAGTCACCCAAAGGCTCTGACGGTGGACATTGGGGTCTCAGGGCATGTCTCGAGCGTCAGTGAAGGCAGACTACATAGTCAGCTAAAAAAATGGAAAACAGCCTTTGTTAAATAAAGTGAACCTTTCCCCACATGACATTATGTGAACTATTACGTGACACCAAATACCTTCTAATGTACCAATCATTTGCCCATTTCAGAGTGGAATTCAGCAGGACAAATGCAGCTACAATCAAGTATCTTGACACTGCTTCATGTTGTTACAAGTTTATCAAGCCCTTTTGTTCAATCTGCTGGTGTTGTCTCTCTTTTCTGAATTATTTTCATTGGGATAGTATCTGAGATTTTAAGTTCCTGTCGTTTCAGAAATCATAAAGAACTGAACCAGTCCCCACAGTCTTGCCAGCACTGACATTAACCATTTTTAAACACAGTTGTTGTGATATCCTGTGGATGCACTCTGCATCCCGCTGTCACAAGCTGCTTGTGCCGAGGCCTGAGTGCGCCCTCTAAACTGCCCACGCCAGGTTCTGCATCGGCAGGGCTGTGGAAGCGGCAGCTGAAGGAAACTCGTTCCTTTGATGGTGTCCTTGCTCTCGTGCATGGCCTTGTCCTTTCCTTATCTAACTGGACATGTTAATTTTATTAAATCAGAAGTTACTCCAACAACACAAACCACAACTCTTTGTTGTACGTGCTTTAAATTTTTTAGATGTATTCTATGCCAACTGGAAGACTTTATGCTCTCATGTAATCAAACCAAATGCCTTGAGCTCTTCTGTGGATCCGAATGCTGTTAAGTTGCTAAAAATCAATAACAGATATTCTTTTTTTCTGGGTTTTTAAAATCTCAGCTCTTTGGTAAATCTATAACCTAATATAGGTTTTATCTGTTCATTGTTTTGTGATTTTCCCCTATATTTGTTGGTTTAAAAAAAAAAAAAGAACACCAGGCTCATGAGAAGTAATAAAAACTAGTTTTAATCAGGGCACTTGGATCCATTTGAAGATTCTTAATAGCACTGAGATTTTAGAATTGTTGATGTTAACAATCTTACCAAAACCTTTTATTCACTATAAAGAGTAGCTCTGTCCTTTATACATTCTCTTAAAGGGCTTAGACAGTTTAGGCCACCTGGTTGCCTAACTAGAAAACTAAACCAATAGGTACAAAAGCATACTTGGTCATCCTGAAGGTGAGGAGACCCACTGATGTTACTTTCTCGGAAGGTTGACTCAACTCTGCCCATGGAGCAGATCCAGTGAGCCTTCATGAACCCTAGATGATGGCCCGTGTTCCTCGGCTATGTTGTCCAATGGGACATTAATGGCCCTGGGAAAAAAAGGGTACAGAAGTCATGGAAAAGAAAGAACCCCAATAATGAAGTTCAGCAAGCTTCTCCACAGACTTCTTGAATCCTCTGATAGGTTAGTTAATGCCCAGTAATTCAAATATGAGAGGTATATGCAGCTGCTCCCAATCAATCTAGAGAGTACGTGAGGACCGGGGATGGGAGCGTCCTGATGAGGGACTGTTCCATCTCTGCTGGACATGCATTTACTACAAACAGGATGTGTGGTACTCTTTCTTGGGGTAAAATTCAGGTATCAAAATGATCAAACATTAACACTCTCCTTTATTAAATTTAAAAGTCTGGGTTGAAGTCTCGTTAATAAAAGACTTCATTTTTCATTAAAAATCTTAATCTTGAGAAACCCTCTGAGAGAGGCCATGCATGGATCTATCTTATCAAAAGCCCATCTCCTTCCAAAGAAACCTGTCATTGAAAAGAAACCTATCAACTTGATCAAGCCACGTAACACCAGAAAGTGTAAGTGCACAGTACAGTAGTTAGTTACCATAGGAGCAGTGCTGGGCTCCAGGTCTCATCTGTCTTCAGGACTGGAAGCTTCACACCCACAGGAACAGCTGCCCATCTCCCCGGTGCACACCCTCCCTCTGTTTATGACATTTTAATGTTCTAAACACTTCATCCATGTTCTAGATTGCTATGTAGGCTCTGGTAAATACCACATATTTTGCTATCTGAATCACTGCCGTCTCACTTTGAACCTTCAATCACTGAGTTCGAATGAACATAAGCACATGCACTCCGGTATCACAGAGCGAGCCTGTGCGAGAACAGAGCTTACGACCTCAACCTGCTTCGCGTCTCTGGGCGGAGGCTTCCTGCTAGGGCTCATCGGAGACCAGCCTTTGCATTTTTGTTCTGTCTTTCCCACTTGAGGGGTATAAAATGTTTTAATGGAGCAAGTCAATGGTCAACCTGTCTCTCGTTTTACTTCTAGGAGGACCACTGTTTCAGGTAAACATGCTTTCTGTCAAGTTTGGGCTGTACTACAATCATTTCCAGCTTCCCTAAAAAAAAAAAAAAAAAATCACTGTGTTGTGAGAAGTCACGTGGACCAGTCCCTCTGCTTTCCCAGCAGAAGCCCCTAATGCTCTGCTCCAGGAGCTGTGACCTGGACCGTCCCTTACCCCAAGTCCAGCTCCATGCCCAAACCTGACCACAGGCAGAAGGAAGGCCTACGCTGTAGGTACGTGTGGGTCAACAGTCAGCCTGGGAACCAAGCACCCATGAAGCAAAAGCCTTGGGCAGTCCAGCGAGAATTTGGAATTCATTTTCCTACAGCAACAGTGAGAGACAGTCAGTCCCACTGCCGGAGCACAGGCACAGCCGAGGTACTGCTTTGTCTGATATGTCTGTTCATCACCACCTTGTTTTCTGGTAGAGTTTGGTTGGGGGCTCAGCACAGAGCCACAAGAGTTGGATTCACAAGGGTACAAAAGATGGTTCAGAGAGCAAGTGTTCCTCAACTACAAACTATCACTGAAAACGCCTGCTGGGGTGATGGAAAATAATGTTCAGTTACTCAGTACTCAGATATATGATCTAACTCCTGTACTTAATTTTAAATCAAAACTGAGCGTGATGGCACATGCCTTTGATCCCAGCATTCGGGAGATAGAGGCAGGAAGATCTCAATGAGACTGAGGCCAACCTGGTCTACATACTGAGTTCTAGGCCAGCTAGGGTTACAGAGAGATCCTGTCACACATACACACAAAAAGTAAAAAAAAAAAAAAATCCAAAGACAACAACTAATGTCTTGTCATGAACCTCTCTTTGTTAAATAGGGATAAAAAGAATTTTTTAAAGTGAAACAATTCTGGATTTCTCATTCATGCCAACACAAATATGGAGCCCATGAGTCTGACAAACAAGCTCATTCTTTTTTTCCCCTAACTTTTAATTTATTTTTATTTTATGTATATGTTATGACTGCATGTAAGTAAGTACAGCTGTGCCATGCAATGCCCGCAGGAGCCAGAAGAAGGCATCAGATCCCCTGGAACTGGAGTTATGAATGGTTGTTAGCTGCCATGTGAGTGCTGGGATTCGAACCCAAGTCTTCTGTAAGAGCAGTTAGTGCTCTTAAGCACTGAGTCATCTCTCCATCCCCAACAAGATCATTTAAAAATATTCTATTTATTATTTTTATTTTATGTGTATGAGTGTATTGCCTGCATGTGTGCAAGTGCACCCATGTCATGCAGTGCCCTTGGAGGTCAGAAGGTGTCAGATCCCCTGGAACTGGAGTTACGGATGGTTGTTAGCCACCATGTGGGTGCTGGGCACTGAACTCGGGTCTGTTGCAAGGGCAGCCCATGCTCTTAACTGCTGAGCCATCTCTCAGTAAGCTCATTCTTATAATTACAATAAGGTGTGAAAACCTAACTGAACATTATTGTTCTTTAGAGTGTTGTCATTAAACAGCTTGCAATAGTTACACTTTCTGCTGCTGTGTTAAAACTCCTTGGCCAAGGCAACTTACAGAAGGAAGAGTTTATTGGGCTTCCAGTTATGGAGGGATGAGTCCATCCTGGTGGGCAGGCCTGGCAGGGACAGAAAGCTGAGGGCTCACAGCTCCAAGCAGACACAGGAAGCAGAAGAACCAACGAGGTAAAGTGGCAGGGACATATGCCTCCAGGAGGCCACATGTCCCGAACCTCCCCAAACAGGGCCAGCAACTGGGGCCAAAGTGTTCAAATACTTGGAGCCTTTGGGGGATATACATTCAAACTACCACATACTCAAATGTCATAGTCTAAGACAGGTTTCTTTGGAGGTATAAATCTCTAAATTAAGTCAGTGTACAGACATCTCAAAGTCAGAATAAAACAAATTCATGAGGAAATATTAATAAAAAGTGTGCCTAACTGAAGAAGTTTGAGCTCCTGCCTTGGGTGAAAGTTGTTACCGAACTACAAAAACTCCATTAGATTTTATTTTTGAGTTAATTTGACATAGTGGAAAAGGCAAAACTGTGTATCCTGAAATTTCATTACTATATCTATTTAGTTAATAAAGTACTAAACAAGGAATGGGAGAAGCGGAAGGATGAGGGAACAGTGACAGAGGTTACGGAGTTAATGTTTCCTCATTTCCACTCCGTCACCATTGTTGCTTTTTTCATGTTAGATAAGTGCGTTCAGTTTTCTTGGTATTGAAGTAGCTTGAATGATAAATAAAAAACATGGCTGTGGTGAAGTGTGACGCCCGGAAGCTCCTCAGCTCCAGAAGGGCTGACTGTAGAGGTTCAGGGTGCGAAGTCTGGGATGGGTAAGCAATTCAGTTGCTTCCTCACTGTTTTTCATTTATTAATTTGTATTTTATGGCTCTGAGTGTATTTCCTGCATGTATGTAAGGGCACCTGTGTCATGCAATGCCTCAGAGATCACAAGAGGACATTGAATCCCTGGGAGTTATGGACAGATGTTAGCCACCAGGTGGGTCCTGGGAACTGAACCCGGGTCCTCTGCAAGAGCAACCAATGCTCTTAACCACTGAGTCATCTCTCTAGCCCATTTGAATAATTTGAAAAGTCAGTAAGTTTTTCCTTAATCTTTTCAAGTCAAGAATATTTCCTATTTGCTTACTGAAGAAAATACAAATCAATGAAATAATTAAATCTTTAGATGATATGCAAATGAGTACATCCTTTGATTTTTTTAAAAAGTACCTTTACTAGTTTTATTTCATGTGTATGACTGCATGTGTGTAAGTGCACCATACGTGTGTAATGCCCACAGCAGCCAGAAGAGGGTGTTGGATCCCCTAGAACTAGAATTACAGACAGCTGTTAGCTGCCATGTGGACACTGGCAATTGAACCTGGGTCTCTGGAAGACCAGCCAGTGTTTTTAATGGCTGAGCCATCTCTCAAGCTCCCTTTGATATTTTTTAAGTAAAGGTAATTTTAAAGGTATTTTTCTATAGTCCAAAATTTGAGAGAAGCTACTGGAGCGATGACGTGAATCCTGGCCTGCCTCAAACGTCTACAGCTGTTACTTGGTTTCACTTTGTTCCTCACACTCTTCAGTTGCTATTCTTTAAAGAACATGGCACGCTGCTCTACAGTTAGCTGGAGAAGAGTACTGGGCTTCAAAACTCAAGAAAGTGTCACACGGGTTTATTATGGGCATTCACCACCAGAGAGGGCAGAGGTTAGGCTCAGGATGTACGGTATGAACAAAGACTGTGATGTCCGGTGACCATCAGTGATACCGAACCTGACAATGGCCTATTTATAGAACCAAGTTTAGGACTCCGCCCTGCTCTTCACTGAACTACAGTGCCAGGTAAGATGGACGTGATCAGCAGTCAGACCATATGAGAAAAGCTGTATACCTACCTCAGAGCACAGAAAGAATCAATGCTCAACTGTTGGCTCCCGGTACTGAACCAGGAAACCATTTACTCAACTGCTGAAGTCGGTATAAACAGACCAGCTCTCAGGTTACCGTGGCTTTAACGTTGTTTACGGAGCTCTGTCCAGGCCGCTCGGTGTAGCAACAGCACAGCAGAAGAAAGGTTCACTGTGTGAATGGACCATGGTGGTTCATCTTTTCTGCTATCGAAGGGTGCCTACGCCTCCTAATCCTGGTCCAATGGTGTAGGACATTTGAAGCCAGGAGCGCCAGAACACATTTTGTACTTGTCTCCTACACAATCTCCTCCCGTCCAGCATCTCTCCTTGCACACCTACTGTGTACATTAAAGCTACATGAAAATCCTTTTCAAATACAAACTGGATTCTGTAACCTACTCCGAATCATCCACTAGCTCTCCACTGCCTTCAGGATGAAATCCAGACTTCTTGTGGCACAGCCCCCTGGCCATTCTGGAAGTCTCTAAAGCTAAAGCAGTTCAGGTGTGTGAATGCGTAACACCGAAGCTTCTCTGTGTCTTTCTCTCCCTGGACAAGGTTTCTGATTCCCTGCCTCCTAACTCTTACACACACTGATTCTTAAGCCCCTTAACACAGTGGCTGGCGTGGAGTGGATGTACCATGCGTATCTATAGAAAAAAAGTACAGATACTAATCACACAGGCAGATGGGGACAGAGAAAAGCACATGACCTACCAATGAGAAAGCGTCTGCGAGAACTCAGAGAGTAAAACCAGTAAGCATAATAAAGCCCTTTACATCCATCTAAATTCCTGGACTAATGTTACATCACACCATTTGCTGATGAACAGAACACAGTATAAAATTCCAAAGCGTATTCCAAGGCGGCACGGAAAGAACGGTGCTGTGGTTTGAATCTGCAATCTGTGTTCTCCCTAGGAACTGAAAGCAGCTCCAAGGACATTTTTCTTTAAACACAAGAAAAAGAAACGTCTAAGGAAATCACATTTATGGAAGGGTAGACAGAAAATAATTACGAAAAAGTCTAAGGTCATAGGAATGGAATAATTGGGACAGTATAAAATGATCCTGGAGAAACTGTTCTTAATGCCTATCACCTAAGCAAAGCTCATCACCTAAGCGAAGCCTTTTCTGCCCTAAAAATAAATTAATCAAGGCAGAAGAACTATCACCAGGCAAGAAGTAAGACAAGCTCCACTGTAAAAACCCAGGGCTTCATAAAGAGAATCTACGGAATTTAATGAAATCAAAACAAAGGAAGTGATAAAGGGAACAGCACAGAGCATAAATTACTAGGAATTTAGTCGTGAGGACACGAACTTGCTGCAGCCATGGAGGCGTGGGGACTGACAGCCAGGCTAACACCCTCTCCTCTTCTCTTCTTTTTTTTTTTTTCTGGCAGGCTAAGCAATTCCTATTTTCCCTCAATATCTACTTTCCACATTTCAAAACTAAAGTTTCTCGGGGTTCGAGAGCTGGTTCAGTAGCTAAGAGCACTGGCTGCACTTGTGGAGGACCTGGGTTCAGTTCCCAGCACGTACGTGGAGGTTAATAACTGTAATTCCAGTTCCAGGGGATCACATGTCCTCTTCTGGCCTCTACAGGCACTGCACACACCAGTGTACTTAAATACATGCAAGTAAACAACCATACACATCAAAGAACTAAAGCTAAAGCTTCTGCTCTTTATATCCTTAGTAAAATGCAGAGGGAGGGAAGAAGAATGAAACAGGCGAGGGACGAGGTCCAAACCCAGCAAAGCACTGCACAGTTCACAGTAGTAAACTTTCAAATAGCACATCAAACTTAAAAATCTACAAGGCAGAGTCGCCAACAAGCCTTAGATGCTTTCTAATTGGCTTGTCACAGGCTGTGTGCCCCCTTCCCATCACGCTCCCCATCACATCCCCAGGTCACGCCCCCCTGGTCAACACTACAGTTGATTTAAATTCCTGTGTTAGTTGCCACAGACCGAATCTTATTTTTGAGACAATCTCTCTTGGTATTTCACTATGAATTTGAATGGCATTTTCCCGACTGTCCAACACAAGGGACACATCAGTGGAGCCCCACAGGCAGTTAGTAAGCTTCCTCTAGGCTGCAGAGAGCCCTGTTCTATGGCTACAGCGTTCTGGGCAGTTCTACTCTTGCACAGGTAATCTAGGGACAGACTTCCACTTATACCACCACAGACAGACATCAAAGAACTGACTCCCAGTCAGATTCCTTCAGGAGCAAAATGAGTGTCCACTGCAGGGGAAAACTGAGCAGATGAAGAAGGAAAGTTCCCGTGATCCACTCCTCCGATTTTACACCGCAAACTCCACTGGAAGGCAGGCAGGATCAGTAACCATTTCAGTTCAGTGTCCAGCTCAGCTGGAACCACTCCAGGAGAAGTCAGGTCTTTACCCCATCAGCACACATCTAAGCGTCTCTGGCGCAAATGCCACTTGGCACCTCTGGACAAAGTCTGCATCCCTTCTGCTGCCCACTTTCCTGCAGCGCCTTCTTCAGCTGCTGGGAGACAGCCATGTCCCTGCCCCACAGCGCATTGTTTCTGTTAGAATATCTTACTCCTTGCTGTCCTTCCACCAGCTAGTGGCCAGGCAACTTGCTGGGCTCGGGCCAATGGCAGGGTGAGAGGAAGGAGGTACCAGCATATGCCAAGTGCTTTCTCTATGCTAGGCATACATAAGACTCAAATAACCCACAATAATAATTTTATCATCATTCCTGGTTTACAAATGTAGATCTGAAGACTTTGAAAGGTTACCTAATTTGATGCAATACAGTTCATAAGAAATGGATCAAAGACTTGCAGTCTGACTCTACAGGTTGCTGGACAGTACCAGGCAGATATTAGATGAAAAGCACAGACTTCACTTCCACAAACACAAAACAAAAGCCCTGAAAAGAATCTACTACATTTGCTGGGTGTGGTGGCACACATTTTTAATCCCAGCACTTGGGAGGCAGAGGGAGGCAGATCTCTGTGATATCAAGGCCAGCATGGTCCATAGCAAGTTCCAGGCCAGCTGGGGATGCAGGGAGACAATGTACCCCCCAAACAAAAACACAACCCTACTAAACAAGGTGGCTATTTTTATGAAGATGAACAATATCTACCTTTAACTTCATTAGAATTTTCTTTTCCCTTCAAATGAACAATCTAGACATACCATATTCCTATAATTTTTCTAGATAAACCATTTATATTTTGAAAAACTACAAAATGCTTTAGAATGAAAGTGTGAAGACAAGAAGTTAGGAGCACTTGCTACCATCACAGGAGACCCGAGTTCAGCTCCTACTAACCGTCCATGCCAGGTGGCCCACACCTACCTGCAACTCCGACCATCGCCTCCGGCCCCGCAGGCACCTGGACGCATGCTCACACACCTCCACATAGACACATGCCATTAAAAATAATAAAAATACATCTTTAAAAAGAGTGAAAGCAAGACCTTGCAGGTTTGGCCAAATAAAAGAACATGGGCCAACTCACTATTTTTGTCATCTTTAAAATGTGAAAACAAAACACTTTCTATATACACTCTGATTTTCCTATGAACTGAAAAATCCTCTGCAAGAACAGCCAAAGCTCTTAAGGCCTGGAAGTGGTGAGAAGAATTGAGGCATCGGTCTGAAATGGTGTGCATGATGTTCTAGGCCCAGAGAGCAAAGGCAAGATTTGCTGGTAAAGCGAGGTGGATCCCAGCCTCTACTTCCCCAACTCATGCTGGAGATACTGTTTTAGTAACTGAATGAGTAAGCCTGGCTTAGAGCACCATTCCATGGGAGATCTGAAGGAGCAGGTTCTCAGAATCTTGGTCCACTTTTGGCCCTAAATACATGCTAAGGGTCAGACTGCTCTTTTTTTATGCACAACTGTGAGGTGGCTTGGAAAAGTCACACTTGCTTAACCAGGTCTCATTTTGTCAGTCAAAGGAGTTCCACCAGGATTGGGAACATAACTGAGTTTCAGAGCAAATGCTCAGCCTTGTGAGGCTGGGGGTTCAATTCCCAGCAATAGAACAGAGCAAAACCAATGACAAGCCACAGCCCTGCCACATTCTCAGTCTGTGATGGCCTAGAGCTGGGCCACAACATTTGGGTAAGAAACTGGTCCCCAACTAACAGCATTCAGTCTCTGTATTACAGAGTACTGAGGGCTGTAGTGATCATCTTGATTGGACCGAGAAATGTCTAGATTAGGAAAGCACACTTCTGCGTGTGCTCCTGAAGTTGTGTTTACAGATGCCAGGCATGGTGGACATTGGACATGAAGGGGCAAGTCCTGCCCTGAATTTGGGGCACCACTCAACAGACTCCGGGCCTGAACAGTTGTAAGAGGAGAAGGGGGAGGAGGGAGAGGGGGAGGAGGGGGAAAAGGAAGAGGGGGAAGAGGGGGAGGAGGGGGACAGGAAGGAGGAGGAGGAGGAGGGCGGCTCCCCCAGTGTGGGTCTGTTCTCTGTTTCCAGGCTCTGCAAGCTCCGGCCACCACCATGTTCTGTTTCTACAGGTCACAGCCAAGGAGGCAGCTCAACGTGGAGGGAGACCTCGGGAGCTGTGGCCCGATCTTTCTGTATGATGTGCATCGGGCATTCTGTCACAGTGACAGAAGGCTGAGTGACACAGAGGGAAGGCTAAACACTCCAGTGACATTAAAGACTCCCGAAATTTTGCCTTAGAAGAGTCCCAGCGGAAGGACAGCCAAAGCCCTGTCCATGCTCAGCAGCCACTTTAAGCAGCTCTGCGCTTTAAAGCAAGATCACACACAAACTGCCCTCTGTGGCAACCTGCAGCCTTTTCTTTTAATGCATTGTGTAATATTTCAGCTTTGGTAGTAGGAGTCCAGATGTTTACTCTAACAGCTTTTTTGAGACACGTGAGATTAATGTGAGACACACAATCGCTGGTTTTGGAGTACTGCCAAATAATGTTCATATGCTGTTTAATTATGCTGGCACTCCAGGCATTTCAAACATCAACAGAATTTCTCAGCTGATATTCCCAGGTGGCACCTGTGTTAAATGATTAAGAGTAGGGTACGGACTCAGGTACTGTGCGTGCTAATGGGAGCCATCTAGCCCTTTTACTTTTGATAAGTGGGGAAGTTTTATGGATTAAAGGTCTCTTAGGTTACGAATAGCAGATAAATAATGTACAATGAAAACTGCCACGAAGGAAGATTTCTTCCGAAGTCTTTGCTGCATACAAGTGTCCCCCAAAGAACACGGGCAAGTCCCAAGAGTCCCCGGACCTTGACTCTGGGATCCTTCTCTGCTATGCAAAGAAAGAGACACAGATCCAGAACTGTGATTTTTATTAACAACTCAACTTTCTGCTACTTCCTTTCAGGAAAATATGAAGCAACAGCAAGTGGTATTTCATCAAACTTTCTAAAAGGCATTTATAGGAGAAAATGAGCAGAATCACAAGAAAGGACAATGGGCTCATCAAGTGCTAGAGGCCGCCATGAAGAAGGTCCTTTGCAACAAAGCAGAGAATGGAAAAACTCCTCTTCTAGAAAATTCCAGACATAAAATGTCCAGGCCCTCCAAGACTGTCTGTCACTCCTTTCCGGGGAACACAGGCCGGTTCTGTCATACAGCTCTGTGGTGGCTCATACTATGCCTGTATACTGAAATTAGCACATGAAAACATGCCTCCCTAAAACTCACTGCCCTGTGATGCCCTGAAACAAAGTGTTGGGCCAGTTCACCTAGAACACACTTGCATAAAGCACGTGGTCAGGTGACGAGCTCGAGCACTTCCTCAGTTTCAGAGAACCTCGTAGTGAGAAAGTTCACATAATGACACAGCTTTTCTATCTGTGGCTGCTACTGAATTAAAGTCCCTTGTTTCTTAAACTTTCCCACCCCCGTCTGATCTCTCAGTCCCCCTTTCAAACGTGTCTTTACACACATGTGGGCTTTCTCTAGCTCTGTATTTTAAATCCCTCAGACTATTCACTGCCTGCCATTGTCCTGTGGAAGGAAGATCTAACCCCTCGTGTGATCTCCACGGTTCTGTAGCCTGCGGGGCACCTGGCTCTGCCACCTAATCCCGCCTCCTCGTAGGCTGGGCCTGTCTATACTTCTGTAATGCATGTGAGCTGAAAGGGTGACCATGATTCCAGACTAACTTCTTACTTCCAAAGTAGACCTGGGGAACCCAGTCAAGTGACTGAGTTAAGAGTAAAAGCTACTGCTCCCCAGGTGAAACATTCCTGAATCTTGGGTGCTGGAAGCTTAAAGGATAGGCACAATGCAATGCCTCAAATTTGTCACCCAAGGTCTAGACACGATTACACGGCAGGCCCCAAATACCCCAGAGCCAGCCTGGCATTTTAAACAGCCCCTTGGACTGGCCAGGTGTCATAAGCGCCCATATGCCTCAAGCTTGGTATGGAAAAGGTAAATGAGTCAATTAACTCCACACCGAGTTGTGAAGAAAAGTGTCCTGGCCTGTGGACTCTGGAATTACATCACTGTGAAAAATGTCCACTTATTGAAGGGCGTTAGAATTCAAGCTGGTCAGACCCAAAACACATTTAAGGAACACAGTACGTAGGCTAGGGATGATGGCCCATACCTTCAATCCCAGCACCCAGGAGGCAGAGACAGCCTGGTTTACAGAATGAGTTCCAGGCCAGAGGACACAAACAAACAAACAATCACAGTATGTACCCTCTCCCTGCATCAACATGGTATTTCCACAACCATCTTGAAAAGCCCTGCTGCCTGTAAATCAATTCCATGGACAGCAGCCAGACTCACTTATGTCTATCTGCAGTTACTGACCTGCCGCAGTGTGAGAGGCAGATAGTTACAACAGGAGTCAGAGTTGGAGCTTACTATCCAGCCCTGGGGAGAGGTCTTCAGACCGGACGGGACAAGTGAGGAAGGTCACACTAACGGTCTGGTCCTGGGGTGGAAGATACTCTGGCTGTACATCAGAAGGGCAGCCCCTCAACATGAGACGGGCTACTCCAAAGAAGTGGTAAAGGGTGTAAAACGTAGCCGTTAAAGCTCCACAGCTGACTCTTACCTTTAAATGTCTTTAAGCACTGCACTTGGATATGCGTGTTCTGTACACTGTGTAAGGACTTGTGCTTCACAGATCATTTCTGTGGTCCTGACTGATCCTTTGTAAAAACCTACATGTAAGGGCTGGAGAGAAAGCTCAGGGGCTGCAGAGGATCTAGGCTGTGTTCTTAACATGCACATGGAGGCTCACAACTCCAGTTCCAGGGAATTCAACACACCTTCCTCTGTGCTCCACAGCACCCATACATGACATATACCCACACAGACACACACAGATACACACACAGACACACACAGATACACACACACACACACACAATCTTAAAACACCACATGTAAACACTGAATTATCGGAACACTTCTTCTGCTTGTATGTGCGGGTGTATGGGTTCACAGGCATGTGTGTGAATGTGTGAAGGCCAGGGACCAACTTTGACCATCCTTCCTCAGGAGCTGTTCACCTTGATTTTTGAGATAGTGTCTCCCGCTGGGACCGAGGGTTTGCTGATTAGGCTAGGTTGGCTGGCCAGCAAGCCCACTTCCTGTCTTTTCCTCCTCTGCATGGGACCTTAGGCATGCATCACCACAGCTATATTTACACGAGTTCTGGAGAATGAACTCACCATCCTCGTACTTTCAGCAAACACTTTACCAACTGGCTGTCTCCCTGACCCTCTACGCTGTTTACTGCAATGGGACACTAAAATGCAATGTTTCTACAGAAAATATTGTATTAAAATGGCAAAAACATATTTATGAAATTAAGATGTCTTAGATTATCAGAAGAAGAACATAATAATAATTAAGTGTTGTCTGGCCTCTGGGTTGCTTTTTGGTGACATCCGTTGGATATAATTTATGATGCAGAACCACCGTTGAAGCATTATGTGCTGTATATCTGAGTACGGACTTGAGACTTTTGTCCCAGGCATCATTCTAGAACTACTTTTAGAACTGAATTTAGGAGGAAAATCATTCAGAGATAGTTCTAGTTTTCAAAAGAAATATTCCTCACTCAAATAGCATAGAATCTACTGCATGTAGTGCACCATGTGCGTGTTCCCTAAGACACATGGCACTTGCTATGGAATTAGTAGCAGTGCCAGGAACAGCACAGAAAAGTCAGTGCTGTGTGACAGAGACCGCGCAAGGCTGATCTCACCTGGACACATAGGGTTTTTTCTTTTTTTAAAAAAAGATTATATATAATTTATGTGTACATATGTGAGCCTACATGTGTATATATGCACCACATGTGTGCAGGAACCCAAGAAGGTCAGAAGAGAGCATCAGATCTCCTGGAACTGGAGTTACAGAACATTGTTGGCCACTATATAGGTGCTGGGAACCAAACTGGATCCTTTGCAAGAGCAACCAGTGCTCTTAACCGCCGAGCCATTTCTCCAACTCCAGAACACGTAGTTTTAAAAAGACACCCTAGAGAACCCTACTAGGACTTTCTTTGGAAAAAAAAAAAAAAGAGAGAGGGAATGTGGACTGGATCCATTTCTGCTTCTTATAGACCTCTTGGGATTGTGAACATAAAAAATACAGTTTTGCACTTCCACAGAAAAACACTGAAGCCATGGCTCTTAATCCAAACAGGCTTTTCTTGTTTGCTACATAATTCTTCTGATCAGGGGAAAAGCCATTAAGAATTATTTTATCAACAAGTCTAAACCATAACAGTTAAAACACCTTTACCATTTAACTAACATCTTACAATAAGAATGAATTAAAATCTACTTTGAGACTTTTACACATTTCCTAGTGTAATCTATAAGCCCAAAGAAACTTTATACTTCATTTCTATGTTAAAATCTATTTTTACCTTTATTTTTCAATCAATTAGGCCTCCTGAGAAGTTATCGTAAGTCCTTCTTAAACAAAGTGAGCAAAAAATAACCAAATTCACAGAGACTGACATTAAAACAAAAGTGGCAAACAGGCTACCATTTACTGGCAGACTGAACCAGTGAATTAAAATAGCTAGACAGACGACCCAAAGGCCAGTGACAGTCAGCAAAATACATCAGTATAGTGCTTGAACCAACAGGTAAAATTGTCTCTTTATCACGGTAAAATCTTAAGCTAACATTGAAATTTTAGGTTTTATTATTATATAATAAGCATGCCAGGGAGATGGTCTTAAATAATCTAGGAAGAGATACTTGGGATCTGGAAAACAGGCTAACTATGAGTACAGGGCACAGGTATGGTCACAAAAAACACAGTGTATGAACACGTGGGCAAAATATACTCACTTGGAATGTGTGTGGCACACTCTAAAGCGCTGAGACAGGAACATAGGAATCTAAGATAAGCAGAGGCGAAGTCAGCTTTCCTCAGGAATTCAGGTCTTAAGGTTTTAGCCAGCAGAGGTCATCCTTCCCCAGAAAGACAAGGGAGGGCTACCAAAGCACTTCCCACTGAGCGTGGCCTGCAGTAGAGGATGGGGGCTGGCATCATCCTCTCCACTCTAGAAGTCTGAGGGTGGATGTCTCCCTTCCCTCCCCTTAATGTGAGCATCAAAGACCAGGAGATCTGAATGCAATGAAGTTAAGTCAAATGACTGAGGGGCGGGGGAAGAGATCTGAGGAACAGCTGCCAAAGGCTGAGATAGAAAGCAGACTTGGAAGAGGGCTCTGGAGCCCTCACCACACAGGTACAATCACCCCGGGCTTCTTCAGTTGAAGACCACGTGACCTTTTACAGTGCCAGGGCGCCTGAGACTTCAGCGTGCATATGTACAATGCAAGAGAAGGGAGGAGCCTGGCTGGGCAGTACCTGACAGTAATCTCAGTACTGTGGGGTGGGGGTGTGGTGGGGGTGTGATGAGGCAGGCAGATCTCAAGTTTGGGGGCAGCCTGGACTACACAGCAAGACCCTGTCTCAAAAGCAAAGCAAATCAAGACAGCGAGGAGAGAAGCTTATCCAGCACTGTGCCTTGGTGAGTTCCTCCTTATACACGCTCCCCACTCCCACAGGCAAGAGGGCTGAGAAACAGCCGTCCACCCAACTAGTTCAAGGAGGTCCAGTCCTACGTATAGAATATACTGCCACTTACCGCAGCAACAAACAGAAGCTAATCAAGGGCTGCATTGGTTTTTAATGACATAATGCCCATCACCAAGGGACAATTCGGCACAGAGCCTTCCGTTATATCCTGCTAGAGCACCTGCTTAGTCCGCATAGGACCACAGGAATCCCAAAGAAAGTTTTCAGTAGCCCTCTAGAAAAGTCAACAGTTCCTCATGAAATGATTGTTTAGAATCATTTGTATCCCATATATTGACAAAGTTATTGTACATCAGTGTGTCCTTTAGATGCCCAAGACTCCTTCCTCTATTACAAAGCCAATACCCACTCATGGATGGACCTTCAGAAAGAGAGAAAAGGCCTGTGAGACATTACCCACAGACACTGCATACTGAGAAAAAGTATGAAGGACGGAAGGAAGCATTTACAGCAGTCACATGGACAACAGCTGCAGGTTTACAGTCATGCCCACACGTCCTCGAGTCAACTATAACACTGTCCTCACAACTTCGCCACGCACCTCGGCAGCTGGCTGGGTCTCCTTCCTGTGTTCTGTCACTTTCCCTCCTGCCTCCGGCTTCTCCTCTACAGACACATTTCTCCAGACTGCTACTCCCGCCTCCCAAACCTCCTGTCAATCTGGTCCTTCCCTAGATGTTCTCATTTGGTATGTTCTTGTTCCGGTTGGGGAGTCAGTGAATTCCCAGCACCACACCCTCTGGGTTCAGGCCCTCTCCCTCTACCCAGCAATGTGGTAAATGTGCCTTATGTACAACAGGTCCCTAATAATGGAACTTTATTAATGACTTAATGATTAATAGCTTGCAAATCTACTTTCCAGAAAATTTTCTGTTCCAAGACCAGAAATAAGACACAGCAGAAGCCTCTTAGCTAAGAAGGTCTGGAGTACAAACTGGCCAGTTACTCAAGAGAGTGGGTTAAGGCAGTGCTCCCTAAAACAGGTACTTTATACACTCAACTCAAACCAAACAATGCCAGTTCGTTCCCAGGACTCTGAGAAAGGGCAGCACCTTCTCTCTTTAAGAGTCTGCTGACCCTTCCATGCCTACCCTGCCTCAGTAGCAGCCATTCGGAAATCAACTGTGTTAGCCAGTTTCTGTTTGATGAACAAGTTTACTGAGACATCACTAACACGCCACAATTCACCACCCAAAGAACACAATTTGATATTTTTCAATACATTCCCCAAATGATACAGCCATTGAAACAATCAATTTGGGACATTTGTCATCATCTAAAAAAGAAGCCTCAAACCCATCAGCGCTCACTTTCCATCACAGCCCTAACCCTAGGCTTTGAGAAAACCAAACACCTGCAACTCCACTGAGTATGGTGAAGAGTGATGTTGTGAAATGAGGAGGTGAAATGTTTTAAAACACATACAATTACATTTGCACACAGTTGCAACTTCTTTACATTACAATTTATCCCCATTCATCCCCTAAACGATCACAGCCTGGTTGTCCTTTAACAATAACACAGCTCCAACAAGTTCACTAAGAACTTTATGCTGAGCTGGCCACACCTCCTCTGTTAAGGATTTGCTTGCTGGCGATCACATATGAACAACATTACACAATACATGGTCTTTTGTGACCAGTTTCTTTTACTTAACTTAGTATTTTCAATGTTTGCCTCTGTCTAGCAAATGCAAACCTAATTTCCTTTTATTATCAAATATTCCATTGTATGTACAGCCCATGCTTGATTTACTGACTGCTTCTCCGGGTTGGCATGTATGGGTAAATGGGAAATGCTAAAAGCTCTCGAGTTTAGATTTGCCCATGGAAATGTGCTGGGGTAGACGTTCAGGGGATTGCTGGGCATGGACAAGGGCACTGGGGTAGACATTCAGGGGATTGCTGGGCATGTGCCAACTCCATGTTTAATGCTTTGAGGAACTGTCAGGCTGTTTCTCAGGGTGGCTGCACCAATTTCACATTCCTGTTAGTGTGGTGTAGGATGGTTCTCAGTTCTGTGTATTTGTTGAGACAGGGTCTCCCTGTAGGATCCGCCTGCCTCTGCCTCCAGAGTGCTGGGATTAAAGGCGGGCAACACCTTCTCCTTTCTTACAATTGTAGCAATGATTACTTTCTGCTTTATAACAGGTGACTTCATGGGTGTGGCGTATCCTGGATTTGTATTTTCTTGAGGAGCAATGCACTTCTCAATGGTTGCTTGGCTATTTGCTATCTTTCTTGGAACTGGCCATTCAGATTCTTGACTGTTTTTGAATTGAGCTCATTGTCTTTTTCATTTTTACTGTGTTGTAAGAGTTCATATATTATCTAGGAACAAGTTCCTTATCAAATAATATAATTGCACATATTTTCTATTTCAGAAAGGTTTCTTTTCACTTTTTGATGGTATCAACTGAAACACAAGGACACAAGGTTTTAATTTTGACATTTACTCTTTTCTCTCGTTGCTTGTTTTTGGTGCTGTATGAAGATGTTGATGCAGGTCTAACTGCAGAGCTTTTCCAGCTTGTCCCTCCATTTAAATGTTATCTGCTTCATTTTACAGTGCGATGAGAACAGGGGCGGTGTCCCCAGTGTGTCGGCCCTCCCCAGCAAGGACAGTTCTCCACTGCTTGACTGAGCAGCGACCACCTGGGATGATGGTAAGCGCAGTGCTCCAACAAGGTGTTTCCTCTGTGAGGTAGACGCACACAAATAAAGTAACACAAGGAAAGAAGAAATGTGTTCACACTGACATACTAAGTGACTGAGGCCAACTGCCAGCCAACAGCTTCCTTTCTAAGCAGCTTAGAGTCTAGAAGAAATGTTTGTTAATTTCTAGAGATGTTATACGTTGTAACTGCCCAAAGACGACGTGCCCACTCACTAGAAAGCCCACACAGAACTCTGCAATTTATAAAGCCATTTCTCAAGAGCTTCACATGTAGATAACAACTGTCACCGAGAAGATTCTGCCCTCTCCCATGTCCTGTGTCCCAAACTGACATTTTAGAACAGAGAGCAATAACATGTACATTAATTAAGGTGATACAACAATCTAGACATGAGGACCTTGTACAGGATTAACTAGAGGATCTTAAAATCTCAGGCCCAAGAGAAGCTAATCCTTAATCTAAACCTAAGGGCCCTTAGCCTAGCAGTTAAACAGGCAAAACAAAGCACTATTTAGATTTCAGAATTAGAGAGATTAGTTAGGTAATCTAAAACACAACAGTAGAAAAATCAACTAAACAAAAACAAAACAAATTTGAAACCAGTCTACACCAGCCTGTAATGTCTTCCACGATTTTGAAAGTTTGAAGCAAACATTAAGGAATAAATTTTCTTTCATGACTCTGAAGAGAAAATATGCTCTAACTGCCTCCAATTAAACTTGCAAGCTGCAAGTTCTGACTGCAGTTTGGAGAATGTGACTGTCTAACGAGATGCAAAGAAAGGTATAGTCCTGGGTGACACATTATAAACACACTGGCTACCAAGTCTTAGTATGAGCTATTATGCTGAGCTCGAGGAGTATGTTCTAAGAGATACAGAGCATGCTATCCTCTGGTTTTAAGGTGTTTGCAGCCAGAACCTTATCATAGACAGAAAGAAGAAATGTTACTGCTGAGGACAGGCAGAGGAAACCGAAGAAACACCGATGAGTTATCTCTCTTAATTTCATTTATCTTCACAAAGAATATTCAAATAAAACAATTTCAGTTATTTTACAAATCAGCGTTCTTACCATTGCTGATTAACTTCCATGCATTATATAAACACACATAATCTATGCATATATTTCTATCAACATCTTTACAAACATAAATATGGAAAATGTCCATGACTCTGCTAACCAAGATGTTTACACTTGAGAGTAAGCAGCTGATGAGCAGTCTTCCACGGCTGCGTATTGGTCTGGATTATATCTTACGTCACATCTTTGGGGGCCATGTAGCCTATCAGTGGAAATACATTTCGACATAAATTATTTTCTATTCCTCAGTTTTCTGTCTGTGACATCCAAGGAGAAAACTGAAGAGTAATTTCTATCAGTTTAAGCACTGAGGAGTAGACGGGAATGAGACTGTGGGTTTTCCTGTCTCTGGTTCTGATACCAAGCCTTGTACCAAGGTGTTCTTCCATTATCCTGTGGGGAAGCAGAGCCTTAGATCAGGGGCATGGAGAGAGACTGCAGCATCTTAACTAAATGTGGAATCTTTTAAACGTTACTTTTAACTGGAGTAATAGAGCAGTCTCAAAGGAAAAAAATGGCAAAAAAAAAAAAAAAAAAAAAAAAAAGAGTTGTAATGCTAATCGGTTTTACTGCCAATTACCTGAGAGGTCTGGTTCTATGAGCACTGACAAAATTCACTTCAAATATCATTTGAAAAGTAATTTTGAAATATATGCCTATATGATAATTTAATTATATGTAAAATTGTTTAAAATTATTTTTCCACATGGAAATGACTTTTAAGTGCTATTACAATGGAAATAACCTGTATTAGCCCCAATTTTCCACACCAGTTCAGATTCACACAGAAAAATACTGCATGTTTATTCTTCCTATAAACCAGAGTGGTAATCTCTCTTATATCTTATCTCCCAAACACACTGGCCCAATTTCAACACCCCACTGGAATTTAGGAGAAAGTTAAATATAGACATAGTCAGAGCCCAGCATAGCACATATGTTTTGTAGCCTGATGGGCTACAGGTGCCAGCATGTGATGTGGAAGAGGACCATCAGGCTCAGCATGAACACATACCATCATCAATTAATGATATCCAGATGGGTACAGAGAACACATCTATGGCATATTCTACACATTTTAGTGTCTACATAACCCTGGGTTCAAATCTTGGCTACTACTTACAGACTAGGTGTCTGGGGACAAATTGCTAGTTTCCTTGACTCTAAAAATGGGAATGATAATCCTTTAATAAATCCTAAACAATAATGAATATAAAAGCTTAGAACAGGGGTTAGACTTCTGTAGTCAATGTTACAGCCCCTATTAATCCTCACACTGCAGCGTGCATTCTGATCACTGATTCCATCTGAGACAGAGAGGTCTCTGCTAAGTCTGCTGCAGCAGGTGTGCCTCCCTCAATCACCAAGGCACTGACAGCTCAAACAGGGCTCAGGAAAGCAACTAACTGCACGAAACAGCAAGGACCCACACATCCGTGCTTCTTCAGCGGGCACTCTAGGTCCGGGCTTCGCTCAGACAATGGAGAAATGTGCCAGTTACTCTGATGAGGTTTCGAAAAATGATGGTTACAAAAATAGAACCATTTTATTCCTCCTGGAACTACGCACCTACCCTCTAAGTATAGGATAAAAACTAGTAATCACACTCTTTGAAGAATTGCAGAAGTCCTAATGCCTATTCAATACTAGCCACATTTAAAGAAAAGGCTTCTAACACATGAAACTCACCCTGTTACACTGTGTGTAATAGAAAAACACTTCAAAAATCTTACAGTTAGACAAAGTTTATGCAAGAATTAACACATAGCTAAAAAGAAGCTATGTCCTTCTGTTATAAAAAATATAAGTTTTAACAACTAATATGCATCACACCTTACCATCCACTTGAAAATCTCGCTCTATGGTTATGATTTAATGAACAGGCCTGATGACTGTTCTGCCTGTATCACTGTGATGAACAGGCCTGATGACTGTTCTGCCTGTATCACTGTGATGAACAGGCCTGATGACTGTTCTGCCTGTATCACCGTGATGAACAGGCCTGACTACTGTTCCGCCTGTATCACTGTGATGAACAGGCCTGATGACTGTTCCGCCTGTATCACCGTGATGAACAGGCCTGACTACTGTTCCGCCTGTATCACTGTGATGAACAGGCCTGACTACTGTTCCGCCTGTATCGCTGTGATTTACTGAGCTGGGTGAATTGAAAGGAAAGCAGTGAGATGGAAGGATGGGATTTGCAGTCAGAAGACAGAGTCCAGGCTGTACTGACCATAGTGCTCAACTCCCCTGACACGTGGTAGCCTAATGCTTCCTTTACAGGACTCTGACTCACCATTTAGAAGTGCCTTAGGAACTCGAAATGCTGTTTCACCAGATAGACACCAGTAGACAGCCTCATTTCCCCGAGGGCTTGTAACTAACTGACCTAGCTTGCAAGGAACAGCAGGCGGCTGGCGGCATCTCCACACATCTCACGCCACAAGCATTCTACCCCTTTACTAATCCACGAGAGCCCATGATGCTACCAGGTCCTGTGGAAAACCTGCTGTGACCTCATGGAAACCTGTGCATTTCTGTTCCAGAGCTAAGCTCTCCTTCACTTTCGGGTCTAGGGACAGGGACGGTACAAACTGCACAGCTCTTGAACCCCGTGGAAAGCAACATCACAAATCCATGGTGCCCAAAACCAAACCTGGGTGATCACAGCCTCCCTTAAAAACAGCTCCAATGCTGTCAACATCTGGGAAGTACATGAGCACCACTATGCTCAGGTGTCAGACCACACACCCATGTGAAGCCAGATAGGAAGACGAGGACTATGCCTCAGAAACCCAGAAGTTCTTAACAGTCACAGCAAAAAGGCTGAACAACTGAGTTCCCAGACTCAGCACTCCAGCACTGTCAGCTACAGTGCCATACGAAGAGCACTGCAGACCCCGGTTCCCACTTTTCAAACACGCAAAGCCTGGCAGCTTCTGTTCTATTCAGTGGCTAAGTACCTACCACATGCCTAGTACCGACCTTATGAGGTAGGTATTATTATTACCACAATCACCCTTCACCAGAAAGCCAAGACTTGAGTTTATATAGTCTGGAACTAACATCTCTACTATTTGAGAAGATAATTAAGCCCCAATGCATGCGGCACCAAACCGTTTCAAAAAGCTTTTACTCGGCAAGACGGCTCAGTGAGTAAAGACATGGGCTACCCAGTGCTACTGGTTGAGTGCCATCCCAAGAACCCATAAGAGGGTAGGAGAGACAAGACTCCAAAGGTGTCCTCTGACCTCCGCATGTGTGCTGTGCCATGTGTGCACCTCCCCAGCACATTGTGAGCACACACACACAATAAAAAGTATTTACTAATGATTGCCTACTGTGCATTGAGCCTAGCATAAAAGCTTAAGACATTACACTTAAGTTCATGCAGGATTATGTTGGTCATTTTTAACAAAATACCATAAAATGGGGAGTTTATTAACAACACATGTGTTCTGGAGGCTGGTGGCTCAGAACAGGTGCTGTGAGCTTGGTGTCTGGTGGGGACCTGTCTCCTGCTCAGAGATGGTACCTCTGCTGTGTCCTCACATGCCAGAAAGGGAAGGCAGCTCTCAGTGGCCCATTTTATATGGTACTAATTCCACCCATGACCCTTCGTGACTAACCACTTCCCAGAGGACCCACCTCTGATACTATCACAGGATGGGTTGGCGGAGGGGCAACACAGACATTCACACCATACCAGTCGGCCAGAAGTGTTACTACAAAGCCACCACATTTTCCGGACTTGCGTGTTTGAAGGATAGAAGGCACGCAGGAAGTAGAAGCTGGAGGAACAATCCATTCCCATCACAACTGGGATTTCTCACCAGAGAGCAGAGATGTCCAGGGAACCTGACTAACCTTTCTGGAAAATGAGTTCCAAGGAAATTCTTAAGAGGGTCTAGTTACACAACACTAGCTAGAGTCATTGCTTACTATTTTCAGTGGGGTTTTCTTTCTTTGGACACACATCTGACTCAATTTTCTGAAATAACTGAGACTAACCCAAACTCAAGGAGTTATCAGGCCTCATCGCAAAGAAACTGCAACAAGTATCTCTGCTTTGAATTCTTTTCTGGGTTCTGTAGGTGTTAGCGCAGAGTTTCCTTTGGTTTCTGAGCTACAAAGATGAACAAGTCCTTCAATGGCCTCAGGTCTTTCCTAGGTCATTGGGCAGAATCCTGGGACTGCCAAAGTGAGTGATGCCATCACCTCTGAATTCCAAGGAGGAGACGCTGCTCTGGAGTCTTTACTACACTTAAAACGACAAATGCTGTCGGGTGGACAGGAGCAGCTTCCACTCAGGCCTTCTGACCAGGCTGGTGCTAACTAGCCTCCCTTCCACTCCTGGCCACACGTCTGCACCGAGGCCTCTGGAGCTTCCTCATGCTGCCCCTTGACTGTGCAGAGACCCTTGGGTAGTCAGTCTTTGTTCCCACTGGGTCACGGCAATGACGCTCAGCCCAGAAACTTTCCCTCTTCTCTCTACGTCCTCCTCTTTGTATTCTTTGGAATGACTGGTGTGAACTAGCTCAAACTGTGGACTACAACCCAGTGCTTCCAACTTAATGTTGACTAAATACCATATGGGGTGGTGTAACAGCGTGGGAGCCACAGAAAATGTGTCAATAATAAGTTTCTAAGTGTGCAGTGACACCATGGCCAAAACTAGCTAAAAGCAAATACATAAGAATCTGCGGTGCTTCTGGCAGTACGTAGCTGTCTTCATTGTGACCTCACTGCAGCCTTGGCTCTGAACACAGCATCGTGCTTTGAACTGCACATGGCATGCAGTGTAGGGCAGCACCCTCCCCGTGCGCCAGGGCGGTGTGGGGCAGCACCCTCCCCGTATGCCAGGGCAGTGTGGGGCAGCACCCTCCCCGTGTGCCCGGGCGGTCTGGGGCAGCACTCTCCCCGTGTGCCAGGGCGGTGTGGGGCAGCACCCTCCCCATGTGCCCGGGCGGTCTGGGGCAGCACCCTCCCCGTGTGCCAGGGTGGTCTGGGGCAGCACTCTCCCCGTGTGCCAGGGCGGTGTGGGGCAGCACCCTCCCCGTGTGCCAGGGCGGTGTGGGGCAGCACCCTCCCCGTGTGCCAGGGCGGTGTGGGGCAGCACCCTCCCCGTGTGCCAGGGCGGTCTGGGGCAGCACCCTCCCCGTGTGCCAGGGCGGTGTGGGGCAGCACTCTCCCCGTGTGCCAGGGCGGTGTGGGGCAGCACCCTCCCTGTGTGCCTGGGTGGGGTAGGGCAGAACTCCTGCAGGGGCAGTGCTGTCCCTAAAAGTCAGGAGAACAATGCCTCCTCACATTCTGTGCTGTCTTCGTGTGCATTGCTAAATCTGGTCCCAGTGGAGAAGAGGAAAAACTTGAGCTGATCTTAATCATGGTTTAGGGGGACAATTGGTTCTATTTTCTCTTCTAATTTCTCATGAATTTTAAATTTAATTTTTGGTTAAAGTCCAAGCCCTGGGCTGGTGACTGACCCCATCTTCTACACAGGGTGAAAAGGCCTTCCAGCTTGAGGGCCTGAGAGTTCACTGGGTAGGAGATGGCCACGAGAAGTCCTGGTGCACAGATGCTGGGGTAACTATGCAAGGCCAGGGGGCCTGAAAGAGCCCAGACAGCACATCCACTCCCAGACCTTTCCGATGAGCTCAAAGAACAGCTAAGTGGCTACGCAGCCGTCTTAACAAGCACTCTCCTGCGGCGCCCTGGATGGCTTCTCTCCATTCGCTTCCCTCGTTGCAGCAACAGTCCCTGGAGGTTTCTCACCTGCCATTTTCTGTTGGGCTCATTTAGGACAAGTCCCAGTTACTGAACCCAAACGACTCTTAGTAAGGCCTCTCTCTAGCGGGGACTTCTTGGGAACAAAGGTGGAGTAATAAAACTCGTGAATTTCACACAACCTGAAGTCTTGGGGCTGTGGCTGGTAGATCCATTTTGAAGTAGGAGACAAGGCAGTGCAAGCATCTAGAAAGCACTGAAGGAAATCCAAGGGTTCAGTGGAGACAGGCTTGCACCCCACATCCCTTCTACTGCGCCTGCACGAGGACCACTGCTTCCGGTGCACGGGAAAGTCAGGGGGGAACGCGTGTCTCAAACCCTTTCATGACTTCTTTAGGCCTCACATCTGTCTCCAAAATGTTCCCCAAGCCGAGCGTACTGGTACACGCCTTTAGTCCCAGCACTCAGGAGACAGAGGCAGGTGAACCTCTGTGATCTCTGAGAGATCGATGCCAGCCTGGTCTCCACAGTGAGTTCCTGTCTCAAAAAGACCAAACAAACAAACAAACAAACAAAGCCAAAACAACAACAACAAACCCTTAGCTGCTTCTTCAAATAAGAGCGTAACCAGTGCCACATGAAATTACTACTTTAGAACCAGTAAAAGTGACGTCTCGGGAGGACAAATTCAAATGCTCTTTGGAGAAATGGCAACAATGATCACCCCATTTTTCCTGAAGGAAATCTTTATCTCTTACAAAATTCCCTTTCTAACACAGGAAAATTTTCAAATGGTTTGCATATTAAAACTGTCTCATAGCATGCTGGAAGAGTAGGACCATAAGGCCCTTAACATTATTGATCAAAATCTGCTATTTCAGGGAGAATAATTTAAAGTAGCAATATCCTTTTGAGGAATGAAAATTTTAATTTTAAGATTATAAAGGATTCTAAGAACTAAGAAGTGTGTAATTTGTCCACATTAGAGTCATGTGACATTTAGATGATTCCAAATTGTTAACACTTCATTTTATCCTTTACCTAGAGCTTGGCTTTTTGCTACCTGAAGGCCTGCCCAGTGCCCCTATGAGTCCCTTACATGACTTGAGTGACAACGCTTTCAGATCAGCCTCCTCTAGACTGCCCGGCTCACGACCGCACTCCGCACAGGCCTCTTGCGTATGCTGAGGCTCCCCACACCCCACGGATTTCTCGTTAGTTGGTTCACCTGACATCTACAAGGAGCCTCCCTCCACCCCTGTCCGTTGCAGTCTTCCCAGGTGCCCCAAAACACTTTCAACCCCAGTTTTCTGCAGAACGAATGACGTGACCGTAACTATCTGTCACCCATCCATCTCCTGCTCCTACACCAGGGGACTCTTGGGAGCCTACGCAGGAAGACAAGCCGGGTCTGACTGCAGATCTGCAAGGAAGAGGCCCGTGAAGACAGTGGTGGAGGGGCTTTGCTCCTCTCACAAAGAAACCTTGCAGGATGCTACTTCATTGGGGTGAGTATTATTAAAACTTATTTATTTAGAAACTGTTTCTGGGGCTGGTGAGACATCTCAGCAGACAAAAGCACTTCCCATACACACCTGAAGACGTGAATTAGATCCATGGGTGCCACAGTAGAAGCAGAGAACCGACCAACTCCCAGAAGTTGTCCTCTGACTTCAACATGCACTCTGTGGCGTGTGTGCACCTGCACACACACACACATCATAGACACATATATCACACACAGTAACAGCAAAAAGAAATAGAAAAATCACATCTGGTATGTATGCTATCAATTATTCTATAACTTTTCAACATTCAAACAAACTTTCCTTCAAAGATAAAAACCCATTTTAGGCAGCTTATGTACAAAACAAGTCTCTGACTCAGACAGTCTCTTGAATAAATGCACATAAAATTCATGCTTAAAAAAATGATAAAATAATATTTCACCTTTTTAGACATCAGTTTATCCAACGAACAAACCTTAAAGACAGCATACCACAAAGAGAGTTTAAGAGGACAATGGGGGTGTCTCTGAACACTACAATTTGAGCCTTTCAATGCACAAGATGCTTGATTGAAACAGTGCAGAGCAACCTTCACCATAAACTGGGGACCAGGCAAGCAGCGGACTACGGTAACTACTTCTCAGAGGCACCATCTGTCCATAAAACGCCCTAGAGAGACATGCAGAGTGAGCGTAAGAAGCACAGCAGAGATGCACAGCACTTCTCCCCATCACAGCAGCAGCAGGCACTCTGTGGAGATGGAGTGGGGACAAGAGGGGTCCAGTTTCCAGAAATACACACACTTTGGGAGATCACAATTTCATTTCCTGTTGACAGCCATTCTGGAGACAGATACTGTTAACCTCAACTAGTCAGTAAGAACTGAAGCTGAGAATGAGAGACATTACCTGGCCTGGTCCCAGAGGCTCCACGGGGCCTTGTCTCTGAGCACACACCACAAGCCAGACACTAGGATGATACCTAGAGTGAGCAGAGACCAGGTTTAACTAGAAGGCGACATCTTTATCCCCACATAAAGATATCACTAGGGCCTGCTTTACTTTCCACAGCATCCAGTTTGAACAACTGTGTCCAAGTACAGGAGTAAAGGTCTAGTGTAAAAAGATGCAGCCTATGTCTGCAAGAAGACTGAAGTTTGATGAGGAAAGCTAAAATATTTTAATAAAAACGATGACAGTTCCCCTTTATTGAACTGTCAATAGACGTGAAGTTCTTTAGAGACAGATAATTTAATGTTAACATAGGTAAGGAGACAGAGTATTCCGACATTCAGGATTTCAACTGAAGACTTGGGTCTTGGGGCCCAAAGTGGTACCACACACCATCACTCACAGGAGAAGCGGGTTTGTACCCACACTGATGACTCTACAGGACATGATGGAACAGGCACGGCTTCTAGGGACACTCCAAAGGGAAGAGGGGCACAGAGCAGGCGACAGAGGTGAGTCAGACATCAGGAAGAAACCAAGGCTGCCTGGGCAAACTGAAGACCACGTGGTAACAAGTCAGAGAAAAAAGGGTGATCACTAAAGACGAGAGAATTCTGGGCTTAGTGAGATTATGGGGAACCTGTTCCATGTTGAAATTAGATGTTCAAAGTTAGTTTCCCTAAGCAAATACAGTCTACTTTAAGTCTGAGAAAAAAACAGAGGGAAAGAGACAGTGTGGTTGTTGATAGGATGTAGTATACTGTGGTTTAAAAAAAAAAAAAAAGCTATCTTTTTCCTACGTGGTGAGAACTTTTCTAGCATGGTAGGATTATATTTCTCAAAGGCAGAAACGATGGATTCCACGGTAACTCTGTATTTTTGTGAAAAGAAAAAGATGAAGCTCTTGGGGCTGGAGAGATGGCTCACCAGTTAAGAGCACTAGCTGCTCCTGTAGAGGACCCAGTTTCGATTCCTAGCCCCCACATGGAGGCTATCAACCATCTGTAACTCCAGTTCCAGGGGTTCACCGTCCTTTTCTAACCTCTGAGGGCACTGACAGCACAGGTGCACCTGCCTACATGCAGGCAGTATGCTCATACACGGAAAATAAACAAATAAACAAGCTCAGGAAATCTTTAAGTGAAAGATACTGAGTGAGGGTGCGGCTCAACGGTACAGGTACTTGCCTACTGTGTTTGAAGTCCCCCACTGGAAATAACGAAAAGAAAGAAAAGACATCAGGGAACATCTTTGCAAAACACGGAATTCAGTCCTTTAAAGTGAGGCTGGATTTTGGCCCTGCATCTGCGTGCTTTCTCTTCCTCATTCAGGCAGGGGCACCTTCTCCACAGCAGGGAAGGAGCTGCTGGGCTTACCCAGAAGAACTGAGTTAAGATGAGAGTCACAAGTGTAATCAGGAGTGTGATCATCTGTAGCCTGCCTCTACCAGACAATTATATACTAGCCTCATTCTTATCTCAGGCAAATGGGAGAATTCAAACCAGCAATCAATGTCACTCTGCTCTGGCCAATTCAACCTGCAGTCTAATCATCAGCCCTGCCTTTCAGACTATTCTGGAGATTAAGGAGTCAATCTATAAAAAATCCACTGTAACACATGCACACAGCGCAGGCTGCCATCAGTATGAATTTAAAGACGTTAACAAACATGGTACCTACAGATTTCTTCTTCTGCAAAGATATACCTTCCATATACTTTAAATTACTTTTTAAAATGAACATTTAAAAAATATGACCAATACTTTGCTTTTGGGGGAAAAAGAAAACTACCTTTTCAGAATTGAAGAAAAACACAGGGTATAAGTTGTGTTAGAAAAGAAATTGTCTGCAGTAACCCAATTTGCCTTTTAAGAACAGCTTTAAGTGATATAAAAATCAAATTTTATCTGAACTTAAAGTGGTTTACTTGTAACTAATTTCAACTCTCTTTGAGTTGGGGTCTCCATGTAGCCTCAGAGGTCCTGGAACTCACTATGTAGACCAGGCTGGCCTCAAATTTGAGGGTATGCACAACCACACCCAGCTGTAACCTCAACTCTTGGAAGAGCAGGCCAAGATGCTCTTCAGGATTAGGAACCACCTGACCACGTGTGTCTCCGTGATCTCTGCAGGTACCGAGCCGGTTGAAGGCTGTACCAGGAGAGTGCAGTCTGACCTTTCCAGGGGCTTACACCCCACAGACACCAAAACTAACTCCAGCCACAACAGGACTGGGAATGTCTCCAAATCCACACACACAGCTAGAAAAAATCAGAGGGCTGTAATAGAAGAAGCACAACACTACAAAACATTAAGGTAAGACTCAAGCCTCAAAAGTATTGCCTATTTCCTAAAAACCTCTTACACATCTTGCCCAGGTGGATTTACAATCCAAACTAGTAAGAGAGGGACATGAGGAAGACGAATAAATAGCGAACCAGCATAGCTATGAAATTAAAACAGTTGACCATTTAATCCACAAGAGCACACTCGTCCAGTATCAATGACTGTCGGAGCATTTAAACTGCAGTGACACGAGTTCTAACAGGCACAGGGAAAGGGCAGAGTTTAAAACAGACATGGCTGGGATTTGAAGGCTTGGCTGCGGCAAAGCTGCTGCGGCAAAGCTCATGCTGAAATTGAATTCCCACTGAAACAGTATCAAGAGGCGGGGTCTTTGAGAGGTAATCAGGCCAGGAGGGCCCCAGGCTCAGGAACGTCACTCTGCTTAGTTCCCACATGACTGGAGTCCTCATAAAAGGGCCCTCTTCTGTGTCCTCCTCCCTCTTGGTGTGTGGTGACACAGAGGGGAGGTGCTCACCGATGCCAGCACCTTCATCTTGGTCCCTGGGCATCTAGAGCAGTGAACAATTCTTCCACTACAGCCTGCCAAGTCTGAAGAGCTCTGTGCAGCACAAAACAGAAGGCTACAGGGACACACTGCCTTTTATCATTCTCGGTCACTGAGTCCCGGCCCTTGGGAAGGGAAGTGGGGCTCTGGCTACAGAGGGATGCACCACAGTGCCAACATGAGCAAAGCCGAGATCCACAGTGGTCTGCACTCTTGAAAGACAACCAAGAGTAGTCTACTCAGGCCTGTACGAGCTGACTGCCCTCTCACCGTTCAGCTTGGAGGTGGCCTGTCTCAAAGGATTTACCTTTATGGAAAACAGGCTTTCATTATATAATGAAATCTGGACATTAACCTTCAGCTTTGTGTCCTTCTTTGGAACAACTGAACTTACTTTCGGAGTAGGTAACTCCCCACTTCCATGCAGGAACACCAGGCGTACTGGTCAGATAACCAGCATGTCCATGGCCCCAGGTGCGAACTCAGCACATACTTTCTAAGTACTGGATGGGATCTTCTGTAATTGTCTACTGGACACTTGGTCTCCAGAGTAATCCTGCGCTTCTCTGTGACTTCTATCTGGTCCATACACTGGTGAGAACGGAACTGGAGTGACTGTCTCTACGCCACTCTCCTTCTTTGCCTTTGGATACATTCATTAATTTATAATTGTGTCATTAGGATTACCTTCAAGTGTTGATTTGATTACTTTATTACTAGGAAGCAGCCTTTTCGTCTCTTTCTACAATTGCTGATATATACAGTGTTTTAATTGATATATAAGTACAGTTTTTCTGAGTAGCTCTGGCTACTGTAGTAGTTCTGTATATGGAACATCTCTGACTCTTCACTTCCAGAATGTTTGCTCTGCTGGTTAAAAAGAGTTTCTTTATGTACTATTTTTGGGTGTCTTTCTGAAAAAAAAAGTCATTTAGCTAGCCTACAACTGAGGAATTTATTCATATTTAAATCAACCTTAGATTTAAAAAAAATGTATTTCTAAGTCTCTGCTCACAAATGTAACACACATGCTTTTATAGAATTTGGGTGTTGAAACAGAAACCATTTCCCTGAGCTCGACCATGTGGAGATGACTGTCCATACTTCAGTATTTTACCTCCTAGAGTCTTCCCTAGAAAACATTTTAAAGAATAAGGCTATAATTTACATTGTTACACATGTATATACAGTTTTTAAGTCAGTATCATTTTTCCATTTCATTAAATGTGTGTGTGTGTGAGACAGAGACAGTGAGAGAGAGAGAGAGAGAGAGAGAGAGAGAGAGAGCCAATAGAAAGCAAAATTTCTGTTCGTTGCACCATGGACTAAGCTCTAACTTACTGTGAGCATCGGGAATTACATAGGACTGCAGACGTCACATCTGACATGTAGGCTATTTATAAGTATCATGTATATTTGGATTTTCAATAATACATACTAAATATATTTACTTGTTGAATATTAACACTGAAGAGAATCCTTAAATCTATGTTAGCAATTTCATTTTTATTTTTTGTTAAGTGAAACACAAAAATTATATATCTTTATGGAGAAAGATGTGATGTGAAATAATTCTATCATTAACTTTACTGTATGTCATATAATTGTAGACTACAATGTTATGATTAAATATTATCTATCCATTTATCTAACAAGACAGCTTGAACACAGGAAGTGAATATTCCCAGGTGATTTTTCATTTTTGCGACTTGCTATGCAAATTCTAAATGTTTTATTAATTATAAATGTAATTATATTTAGGAATATCCCTTGTTTTAAGTTAACTTCTGTATTTTTCACTTATTTACATTTTCACACACTTCATTTGTCTGTGTGTGGTGCGTATGTGTGGTGTGTGTGTGGTGTGTATGTGTGGTGCGTGTGTGTGGTGCGTGTGTGGTGCGTGTGTGTGGTGTGTATGTGTGGTGTGTGTATGCATGCTCGCGTGCTGTAGACACGCACACGTGCAGGTACACATGCCAGAGGTCGATGCTGGATCCCCCTTGCTCCCCACTTTACTTGCTGAGGTGGGTTTCTCTCCGAGTCTGCTACTCAGTGATTCAGGGAGTTTAGTAGGCCAGCTTGCCCAGGATCCCGTCTCCATCTCTGTAGTCCTAGGACTCTGGGAGGGCCAGCTGCAGCCTGCACAGAGGTTCTGGGGATCTGAACTACAGCCTCACACATGTGCGTGGCTAGCACTCGTGCCTGAGCCTCCTCCGCAGCCTGTTTCTGTGTTTCCATCTGTCTTTCCCATGCCGCCATCAGCATTCACAGATGTCACCCAGCCCCTAGCTCCTTTTCACACTCATTATCTGTAATGCATTTCCAGCCAGCTGGAGTTCTTCTGAGCTGTCTGTGCTCTTCCAGGTATTTATGTTTTACCATCGTAAGAGTTTTAGTTTTACCCACTTATGTTTTAGGGTACTGGGGACTGAAGGGCCTTGGAAATGTTAAGCAGGTACTCTACCCCTGAGATATAGCTCAGGCCCCTCCTTTGAAATTAAAATCTAGCATTATAACTTTCTTCACTTTATTCTTCCTTATGACATCCCTTTTTAATTTATAAAGTGAAATTCAGAATCTTGATCTACAACAACATACCTTATGGGATTTTGACCAGAATTACATTAAACTTATAAATCAATGTCACAACGTTACAGAATTGTCTTCCTACCCAAAAATATAGTCTCTTCCCCCTCAGAGTACTTACAGTCTCCAGTTTATGGGCCATTTGTGTTTCTTACAAACTGTAATCCTCAGTGCACATATACTCTTTACTACTATGAATGGACTATTTTGTTCTCATAATTTTGAATCCATTAGTATTATATGAAAAAGACTGTGACATTTTTAGTTTTAGTTGACTGTCTTAGAAATATTTTATTTGGATAATAATCTTCCTTTCCAACAGTTCTCTCTCTCTCATCCTTTGTCTTTATTTAATACACATGGGGGTACTGTTATTATTATTACTACTGTACTTCCCGTTTGGGCTTTTTCAACGTGGGACACTGTGTAGCCCTGGATCCCTGGAACTTGCTCTGCGGCCTAGGCTGGTCTGGAGTGGCAGCACTCCTGCTAGTTGAAGGGAGACACACAGTGTTATTTTAGGTGGTGATGACAGGAACGTGACTGATTCTGACCAGGGGAAAATCCTCATGTTGTACTATTGCTGGTACTTCAGCTTTGACAACTTGATTCCAATGCTATTTATAAAATTACAGCCACTTCTCATGAATACTGACATTAGATATCTCTAGATGGCGAGTTAATGGATGATTTTATTTTCCCAGTAAATGGATTTCTGCATACATTCTAAGTTAATTATCCTGGCCCTCGTGAACTCTATTTTTAATTATAGTATATTAATCGTACAAATGACTGGGTTTTCTATCCATGCATACCATATGCTCTGACAGTATTCACCAAGTTATTATCCTTTTCGGCCCTGTCCCTCCTTTCTCTTTCCCCAGAGAATAATCCTGGTTTTTCCTTTCCTGTCTTTCCCCCCTAAACTCCACATGAGAGAGGATGTGCTGTCCTTTTCTCAGGGAGCCTGGCTTATTTCACTCAGCATGATGATTTTCCTGCAAATAACAGAACGTGATTCTTCTTTATGGTAGAACTCTCTCTCTCTCTCTGTCATTTTCTTTATTCACTCATCTGTTGATGGGCTCCTAGGCTAGTTCTGTAACTCTGCTATTTGTAAACAGTCTGGCCATGGACTCTTCTATTTTTCAAACACCCTTCAATGAATGGGTGATTTTATTTTCCTACCAAATAGATTTCTGTATACATCCCGAGTCAAGGGTCCACACGTTTACAGACACACTCCTTACTTCTACTAATGGAGAAGTTATAACTCAGCAGTCCTGCTTTGAGGCTACGTACAACATGCTGCACAGACATTACAATGACAGGAGTCAGAGCATCCCTGAGTCAGTGGTCCATGTAAACCAGGCTTAAATATTTTAAAACTGGGCCTGTGTGCTAACAAGTGGACATAACAATCTCTTCACCTCACACCATGCTTCCTTCACATCTCATCAGGCAGCAATCAGGCTGAGCCTGTCCTCAAGTCTGAGAACATTTGTGACACAGTCTCAAAAGTGTTGCAGATAAATAGCCCGACTTTTCCACTTTACTCAGTGAAAGAAGCTTCAGACCACTAAGACAGACAAACTATGCCTGTCTCTGAAATAAAATAACTAAATCACAATGGATGGGTCTTAGAAGTGTCGGGGAGAAAGATGAATGGATTGGAATGTTTATTGTCACTGAAATTCTTTAGGCCTGGATTCCAATCAAGGGTTTCTTAATGCAAGTTACTATGACAATTACAGAAAACGTGCCCCCTCTCCTACCAAGGTATTTGTTCTGAAAGATCATTTCAAGCCTTCTGAAATCTGATGACACAAGTTATCTGTAATAACAAGACACACTTCTTCACAAGCTTTATTCAGAAATACCTTCATTGACAAATATGACATTATGACATATGGCATATTTTCCATTAAAGCAACATGGGACAGAAAACACACACACACACACACACACACACACACACACACGCATGGGTACACAGTTGCAGAGAGAGAATAAAAGAGAGTTTAAAACATTAAGTCCTACAAGTACTCCCGAACTCCCTCTCATCATCGGAGGTACAATGTATCACAGGCACATGCTTCATCTCAGAAACTGCATGAAATCACTTGCATGCACTTCTGAAAGCCTTGCCATCCCCTCACTAAAGCCTTTCATTAACAGGAGGATTGGGGAGGCCTACAGTCCTATAAAAACAGAAAAAAAGGCAAATCTGTCAAGTTTACTGTTTTACCAAATCTGCCTTTTTATAGAGAATATAGGCTTCGTGGGTTGGAGAGATAGCTCAGAGGTTAGGAGGACTTATGCTCTTGCAGAGACCTGGGTTTGGGTCCCATGAGCACCCACGTGGTGCAATTCACAACCACCTGTAACTACAGTTCCAGGGAATCTGATCTCCTCTTCTGACCTACTGAGGTACCTGCATGCATGTGTGGACACACACACACATAAAACAGAAGTGAGCGGTTATCTAATTCCAAGTGGGCACCCCTAAATGCAGGCACACCCTAGCAGGACTAAATGAACTCAGTGCATTTATATTTATAAATGTATACGTAACAATATGCATATGTAACAATAATCAAAGAGGACATGGAACTGAGAGGGAGTGGGACATGGGAGGAGTCAATGGACTGGGAGGGAGAGAAATAATGCAAAGACAATACTCAGATATGAAATGCTCAAAAAAATTTAAAATAAGAATATATTTTTAAAATTCAAATTTATAAACCTAACAAGTTGCTCTGTGATAAAATGTAAATTATTCTCTAAAAAGAAAATGGCTCAGGAAATGACGTCTTCATGGAGAAAATGTGATTTGCTGGAGATATTCTGATTGCAAGATATTAACACTGAAGACCAAGTCGCCCTGTGAGAGGGAAAGCTGCGGCAGTGGCTCTGTGGTCCGTCAGGTGAGTGCAGCTCGGCAGCAGCAGGAGCTGTGGTTTGAAGGTCTGATGTGGTCAGAGACCGTGTGAGCCGGGCTGCCGACTGCTCCATCCCCGTCCTTTCCCTTCCCAAGCCGTGCACCAGAAGCGGGTCACTACAGACAGGGTGTGACGGCTCTTTAGCGCTAGTGTGGATGTGACAGGCAAACCGGCCTCGAAAGAATCACTGCCTCACCCTCAACTGCTGTTAGGGTACTTTCTAATGACCAAGCACAGCAGCAGGCTCTGCACGAGAGAGCTGGACCAGGGAAGACGTGGAACTGGGGTTTCAGGAGTCTAATCCTTCCAACAACCTAGTAATTACTCGAAGGCTCTGAGGCTATACTTATTGCATGAGAGAGATGGATTTATGTGAGATCTCAGAGGACATCATCCAGTCAAAATGCAATCACGCCGGGAATTTATGCGATGGCACAACAGCTGGTGCCCTTAAAGCTTTTTTATTCACCTGTAAAATGTGAACAGCTCAAGCATAAGTAATTCACTTACTACAAACAAGGTCAAACTGACTTCCCTTCTGGGACCAGCAAGCCACTTAAATGTTTGGGAGACACACAGCAAGCTTAGAAAAGCAACCAAAGCATAGGTTATGCATGCTCACTTGAAGAGATTTTTGTGCCCATTTTACTTAAGGAAGTCTCCTCAGACCTTATTGAAGAGGCAGAAGGACATTTCAGAGTTACCAAGATTCTCATGAAGAACTGTCCAGAAAACCACAGACTTTCTGGCCCTGTGGACTCTTCTCTGCTTTGAGACGGCACCAATGCAGAGCTCCGGTGGAAGAGAGCTTAGAGGGCACATCGCCTTCCCACGTGCACTTCGGACTCCAAATCTGAACCCTAGGCTTGCTTCAAGACGCACTACCCACTCAGATTTGGTCCTAGGAATTCTAGCCCAGTGCCAAGACCACCACTGGACTCCATCACAAACAATTCCTGCATCACCAAAGAACACCACTGTCAATGTCTCCCAAAATTCTGAAAGACTTTGTCAGAAGAACTGACATCGGTGCAGGGCTTCCAGGATGCACACAGGGGCACAAGTTTTCTGACCTACCTCCCAGTGCGGGGTCTCGGAGCAGGGCCGGTGTGAGGTAGTCCAGAGGATGGACAGAGCACCACACAGGTATTCTGGGCAGTCAACACGGGCACCTGAAAATGTACAAAGTATTCTTAGAGCAATGGCCAATTTCTATCTTCAATGTTAAATCCCCCACTTTAACAGTCATAAAAAAGTAAAGCACTCAAGCTCAGAGCTTCCAGCGGTTTTCCCAAGAATAATCCTTCCCTTACCTCTGCCCACTCAGTCATCTGAGGGGCAGTGATGTGTGGGGCTGGTGTTTCTGTTCAGTTTCAATGAACATTTTTCTGCCTTTGGAAAAGGAATTTCAGTTGCTTCTTTAAAGATCATCTCACGTGCCCATGGCGCTCTAAGAAAGGTTTCTTGCCCTCTTTTTTTGCCACAACACAATATCTTCTTGTAAGCAGTTCCCAGTTAGGTATTTGGAAAACTGCCTAAAGCCAGAGCTAAAAATGAAGTGAAGATCTTAGATTTTGGTCCTAAGAAACAAAAACAAAGAGAGTGCATGCTCTTCCTTGGTGAGAACAAACCGTCACCACTGACGACCCTGAGGAAGGCGGCCGCCGAGCAGTAATTCCTTTGACCTCTCTAGTGCCTAACACTGTGAGAACAGAAGGCAGCCACACCATTCACCGCGTGGCAGGCGAAGGCAGAGATCTTGGCCACAGAGCGGGAATGGACGCAGTTCATTCAGACCATGCCCTTCACAGATGTTTCTATGTTTACAGACAGTTTAGAACGAGACTAGCTCCCAATGACCATTTTTACCATTCTCAAAATAAACCTGGACAGTGACTATTAGACACCCTAAAACATCTCAATTCTTAAATCCTTAGTCATGAAATTAGAATTTAATGAGAAGCAGTGAAGGGGAAAGAGATGTTGCACTCCAAATGTGATGCAAAATGGAAGAAAATACACCGAAGGGGCCAGTCCACAGGTGGCCTCAGGGCCGGCTTGGCCTGTGCAGCGGCCGTCTTCAGAGCCAGCTACAAACTACAGTTTCATGTAACTGTCACTACAAAATGGCAATTTCCTAAATTTACAAATGATTAGTTACACTTTTTTATTTTGCCTGTGTGTGTGTTTGTGAGGTTTGTGTGTGGGGTGTGAGTGTGTGTGTGTGTGTGTGTGTGTGTATGTGGGGGTGTGAGTGGGGTGTATGCGTGGAGGTGAGTGGAGTGTGTTTGTGGGGGGGTGTGAGTGGGGTGTGTGTGGGGGGGTGTGAGTGGGGTGTGTGTGTGCGGGTGTGAGTGTGTGTGTATGTGGGGTGTGTGTGTGTATATATGGGGTGTGAGTGGGGGGTGTGTGTAAGTGGGGTGTGTTTGGGTGTGTGTGTGTGGGTGTGTGCAGGAGTACAACTTTTACAGTGGTTTGCTCCTATCAAGTGGTTCCCAGGGATCAAACGCACGTCGTCAAGCTTGGTAGCCGGTGCCCTTACCCACTGAACCATCTCACCAGTCCCTGGCTATTTTTTGAACACTGCTATAGTTGTAAAGCACAGATACATATGTAATGCCTGTTTCCAAATTCTATAAGAAAGAGAGTAGCAGTCTTATTAAGATTTTCAAATGAAAATAATAGGCTGCAAACCATCACAGAGCTCCTGCTTCGTGTGGACACCAGACATTGGGGAGGAGCCTCTGCATCCACTAGCCCAACCCACACCATCACAGGCCTGCAGATGCAAGGCCCTGACAGACAAGACCGCCCTCGAGGGTGCCACCCAGAAAGTAAAGGAGGGGAGGCCCTGCTGGGAAGAACACTGGGCGGCAATTCAGAATCATGTGGGACGAAAGCATCCGACAGCCTCCCTGATTCTCATTCTCCGCTTGGAAGCTGCCTGGGATCCATGCAGGGTGGAAAAGTGTGGGTGCTTCGACCAAAAGCAAACTCTTTTCCCATCATCTTTTCTAAAAGCTTCATCTTCTTCATTTTGGATTTGTCTCAAGAGTTGAGGAGTCTCTTACTGAAATCACCATTTTCTTCTGTGCACAAAACAAAGCTATTACCAGAGCCAGGCCTTAAACAACCAAAGAGATCAGGATGCTCCTGCCACCCTGCCCCCCAATCCAGAGCACATTGACTTACACATAGGCTGTGGGTTACACTGCTCATTTTTAAACCCTTAGCACAGTGGAACTCTAACCAAGACAGAGCTGTCCAGGTGGAACAGGCTATCCCAGTTCTCCTGGCGCCCTAGGCATGTGCTTCAGGACACCCACAGGACACACAGAAGCTGAGGAGAAAGTCAGGGGCAGGGTTCAAAGGACCCACCCTCTCTTCCAGTCCCTCGAGGCATCAATTGTCTCTCTGGTGATCACTACAACCATTCATCAACCCACCATCCCTTCTACCAGGCCACTTCACAGGCAAAATAAACAGAAAGACCAAGTCCTGTCACTCTACTGCTTGAAAATATCTCCCTACAATGTCTGAAATGTCTTTGGCTTTTGTAACATCTTCTACAGTTGTGCTGATAAAAATTTCAAAAAAAAAAAAAAAAAAAAAAAAAAACAGAAAATCTGGCAAGTGTGAGTCTATAAAGGCAGTAAGAAATAAACTTAAATAGGGGAGAGGTTGGAGAGCAAGCTGTACTGGGCGCTCTAATGAGTCCCTCCGTTGGCCTCTGTCAGCTAGCTTCTGCAGCTGCTTCTCCCTCACGCCCCTCAGCCCAGACTCAGGCCCCACCAACCTTCTGCATCAGCAAACAACAGCTCACTCCCTGGGCGGCAAGGCAATGTCTTCTTGCTACTCCAAGGACGTGTCCCCTGCAAAGTCAGCCCATTCAGGTGTTCCCAAGGGCAATGACATCACTCACGCAGGGTGCTCACAGCGACCCTGAGGAACGGCAGTTTTAACAAGGGAGTAATGAGAAAACGGAAGACTTGGTAGGTTAGATAAAGAGGGGAACCAGAACTGAACTCAAACACTGACAACGGACTGAACCTGACAACTGAGACCAGGCATAAGTTACAATTAAATACCTGCCTCTTCTTAGGGACAGATTCTTGCACGCCCATAAAAATTGTTCAATGGATGTGTGCTGAAAGCTCGGTGACGTCAGAGGGCTTTACAGGATGGCAGGACTGACCTACCGCGGTGCCGAGGTCACCCTCGGTGAAAGCCCTGCCTCCTTTCATCACATACACTTCTATCTCCTGCTATCTGAAAATCAGACACGTTCTATACAAACAGGAATTAGAACAGACCAAAAATCAATGTGTATTGTGGAGAACATTTACACTCCAGTAATTACAGTATTTTAGTAAAATTAAGAGCATTCAAATATTAATCAGACGTTTATGGAAAAAGGTGTCAAAATTTAGCCAATCCTTTATTTCAGTCAGTGGATAATCCAAGACAGCGCCCAGAGAGCTCTGCCTCTTGTGTGCTCTCCTCCCACACTGCACCGGGCAGTGAACCCGTGCAGCCAGCAGGAGATTGTGGAGTGATGCCACAGCAACTTCCATCTTCCTCTCATTGATCACCTGCTCTAAGACAAGCCAGAAGTAAGGGGTGAAGATGCTGAAGCAGACTTCTGGAGAGTCCACCCAGTGGTGAGGCCCTGAGACCCACCAACCGCCGGGCATGCACCTGAGCCCCTCGAAAGCAAGCCTTCCATTTCTGGTCAGACCTCCACAGAGACCGTGGATGATATGGTATGGCATCAGGACTAAAGCCTAAAAAGTACATTAAGCCAGAACTCTTACCCAGGCCAGTCCTGGATTCCTGACCAAAGGAACTAGGTGAGATTTTAAAGTTTATACAGCAACAGATAACTAAATATACCTACCATCACATCACCTATACAAGCCTTCAAATAAATTAAAGGTTTATAAGAGCAGGGTGTGGTGGCACGCACCTTTAATCCAAGCATTTAGGAGGCAGAGGCAGGCTGATTTCTGTGAGTTTGAGGCTAGTCTGGTCTATTCAGTGAGTCCGAGGCCAGGCAGGACTACACAATGAGATCCTATCTTTTAAAAAAGTTTGAAAGAAGGCAAATCGAGGGGCTAGAGATGGCTCTGTGGTTAAGAGCACTGGTTGCACTTGCAGAAGACCTGGGGTCAATTCCCAGCAACCATACGGCAGCTAACAACTGTCCATAAACTCCAGTTCCAGGGGATCTGATGCCCTTGACCTCCTCGGGCATTGCATGACACAGACAATACACAGACAGTTAAAATAAAAATTAAAATATATAAAGAAGGCAAATAGAAATCATGGATACCAATCAACATGACACCAGGTAACTGTAATTCCTAAACACTTTAGAATGCTCAAGAACAATTTAAGAGCAAAATAGCTTGGCATGGTGGCACATGCCTTTAATCCTAGAACTTGGGAGGCAGAGGCAAGTGGATCTCTGTGATTTCAAGACCAGCTTGGTCTATATAACCAGTTCTAGGCCAGCTAGCACTACAGGGAAGCCCTGTCTCAAAAAGACAAAAAAAAAAAAAAAAGCTACGCTATAAGTATTATACAAATATGAAATATTCCTAAACTTGTGGGTTTTCTGATAAAGGATGGGAACACTCAAGGTGCTTTTTCTTCTTTGACATCAAACTCACAGACATTTCACATACAATTCATATCGCTAAAAGCAGCATGTAATGTTAGCAGCATGTAATGTTCACATATTCCATAGAAAATGTTAAAACAACAAAATGAGTAGAGAAACAACAAGGTAGATTTCCTGTGGAAATAAGCCTATTATGATGTATCATGATTCAATGCCCACTGGACAACAGGCATTAAGAATAAAAAAAAACATATAATAACGACTTGCCAACTTACTATATTTAAAGTAATGTAGAGATCATAAAGACGATGGCATGGAGCTGGAGACATGGCTCAGCACTTAAAAGCACTTGTCATTTCAGAAGACGGGGATTCAGTTCCCAGCATCCATCATCAGGTGGCTCACAACCACCTGGAACTCCAGCTCCCAGGCATCAGAGGCCCTTTTCCAACCTCTGGACACCACACCAGGACTCACACACAAGTCTTGAAATAATTTTTTAATATGATATGGATTTCTTCCTCCCAAATGTCCAAAACTTATGAGACATAGCCAGTAGCTATTAAAAATAAACCAAGTAAACATTATGTCCCAAATGGATTTGATAAAAGGTGATGGAAGAGAGGAATCACTTATACCTAGTGACAGACCAAGAAAGGTTTTATGAAGTAACGCCCTCCTTGAATGTCATCTAGCTTTTTCTTATTACTAATAGTCCTAGGATACAGAGAGCAAAGGTTAGGATTGGAAAGATGAAGTGAAGTCATGAGAAGGCAGCAACTGTGATTAAAGCAACAGCAAACAGTAAGTAAGCGCTGACACCACTCAGGCGTTGTTCGCTGTACTGGGAAGGTGGACCCTATCTGTGCAGGCTCACATGCTAGGAGGTGCTGGCCCCTGATCTGATGCCAGCTGCCCTCTCAGCTTACCTCCCCTTTCCCAATCTGCTCTCAGGAAGTGTTCCCACCCTACCACACCTTGTCCCTCCGGTGGATATAGATGCACAGGCCACAAGGAACTGAACTACACCCTGCTAATTTCAGGATCTCACAGGGTGGTAGGAGGAACCAGAAGATCCAGAGACCAGGAGTAAAGCTGGAGTGGGGATGAGCCTATCTGCTTAAGCCAATGTGGATGACACGCTTCATACACAGTACCACCTAAGCTACAGGATCATTAGGTTAGGGTCTCCTTTCCTTGGGGAACGCAGCAATATCCCCATGTCAGGGACCTGTCTGCACATGACCAGTTTCAGACTGGTTCAGAATCATCAACATTATGTTGACTATCCAGTACCCCAAGGTGGAGGAAGGACAGCTTCTCGAAGGAGAGGCCGAGGAAGGGAGGGGACATACACTGATCAATACACACAGATTAAAAGATAAGCACAAGGCCTGGTCAGAAAATGAGTAGACTGCTTTTACCACAGAACACACATCTGGCAGATGTGAGCTTGCGACATAAAGGTCACATTAAGCAAACACTGGGAAAATAGTCAAGCCATCCATCAGTGTGATCTAGACGCTACTAAAGACCCAAACCAAACCAAACCCCACATGGCTGGCCAGAGTTTGAGAGCAAACATTCACACTGACGGATGCTAGGAGACAAAGCTCTCTATTCTCCAAGTAGGCCCCCTCTGCCAAGCAGGCATCACTCAGCACTGAGCTCTGATGGAGCTACAGTGTTGGCTGTGATTCAAGGAGACCAGGTCTACACTACAAGAAGGCCGTGATTATTAAATGAAGTAGATACAAGGTCATGTCACAGTCGAGGCATCCTTCGGGACGCGGTTTCTCTGAGCATGCTGCTTCTGCAGGTTTCCACCCTGTGCTGTCCTAGGTGCTGGTACCGACTCCCCTTCTGCATATGCAATCCTTGTTCTCATCCACCTAGCACCGAACCTAGACAACTCAAAAAACGAAGGACTAGAGAAGGTCAAGAGGAGGGCCCTGGAGGCACAGGAACCTATCCTGAAGCTGAGAAAAATCTCTTTCTTTGCCTACAAGGAAAGAGTGTTGGGAGGGAAGGGGTGCTGCTTTGCAAACAAAAAAAACTAAGCAAAACAGACAAATAAGCAAGCTTAAAGCTTCATGCTCTATTTTCACATGAACACAAATGAGGTCCTGAGGACTGCTGGAGACAGCACTCCCAGTCAGGATGGCAGACCTCCTAATGCCACCGATTGGTCTGGTTAACCTCCTGGCGCAGCTGATTTGATTTCCTTACTTCCGTGTTTGAATTAACCACCTGTTCAACAATACTACTCTCAGACAACAACAAAACCCAAGACGGTCTGTCAAGACCCAACAGCGCGATCTAAAGTCTATGTGGGCATTTTAAACTTTTCCTAGTTTTTGTTCTCATGGTTCTCAGAAAGCTAATTTTAAAATCCAGGAAGAAGGAAAGATCAAGTGTTAAGGGCTTCATCTTTCCAGATAACACTAATTTCCTGGGCGAGGGGGGAGCGCCCAGGAATGTTAGCTTGCCAAAAGAGTGCTTGTCTGACTCGTGCTTTAAAGCCCTAGGCTTGATTGATCATCAATACTGCAAAAGAAAAAAAAGAGGTGACCAAAAATCTTTGACATACATTCCAAGAGGTAAAAATAAATATAAAAGAATCAACCGGTGAACAGAAAATCACTCTAGCACACTGACATGGTCCAGTGACAAACAATTAGCTAATTTTAAAATTGGGCTGCACCATAATGTATGATAAACTTGAATAAATGCCTGATTTCAGTTGGAAGAGAAGCAGATGTGATAAAGCAATCTCAGTTTATAGAAAAGAGTATCTTTAGGGTTAGGGACATTTAAGCTTGTACTTAGGGACTTGTACTTAGCCTACTTCTGAAACGATCATTCCTGCCGTAGTGTTGAACGAGCTGAAGTCTTCAAATCCCGGAATGACACTAGCGCACAGTCTGGGCTCGGCTGTGGTGGACTCTCTTCCCTTGTTCAAAGCATATGAGATTGTCTCTAACTCTGGGTTAACTGTTTGGCTCTAGGATAGTCAAGAGGAAACAGGGTGTCCGGACCGTGCAGATCTGAGATCGTACTGGTCAGCTCCAGCCTGTGATGGATGCTCATTGAAAAGTGGAATCCAGGGAATGGAGAGAGGGCTCAGTTGTTGAGAGACCTGGGTTGATTCCCAGCACCCACACTGGGGCTAACAACTGTCCATAACTCCAATTCCAGGGGAATCCAACACCGTCTTCTGACGTCTAAGAGCACGGCACGATGTGGGTGCACTACTTACACATGCAGGCAATCAATGCTCTCATACACACAAAATAAAGAAAAAAAGAAAAGGGGAGTCCAATTCTGTCTCAGGTGCGGCGAAAATGGTAGGAACGGGCAGAGCCAGTCTGTAAGAATGACAGGAAGAGGAAGGAGGAGGGACGAAGGAGGAAGTGAGTGACCCTCAGCAGAAGCAGCAAGTGACTGGCAGTATCAAGTCAGGACGAACCCCAGGTCACTAGAAACAGTGCTTAGACGAGAGGAGACATGGCAAAGGCCAACAGATGCAGGATCCTACACACTTTAAGGAGAAACTGGGGGAAAGGGAGCAACCAGAGGCTCTCAGAAGGTAGAGGATGCCCTGTGTGACCGAGAAGCAGGGGAGGGCGGAAGCCCACACATCACAAACCCCAAAGCTCCCCACAGTCCAGCAGACCCAAGACACAAGTCATGTCCACCACTTGAAATCAAGGGGAAAACCGGTCTTAACCTGGCACATCTTGGAGGCGGCGCAGACAACAGTAAGGCTCCAATCCTGGTTTGGCTGCGCTGGGGATTTGGGGCAGTCATTACCTCCCTGAGCTGCAGGTTTCTCACAGAGGAAGTTCTTGGGCATACATATGTGGTGTGACTATCACTGGCAGGCACATCTCCGCACCCTGGGGGATGCAGGAACCATGCATGGCCATGCCTACCTTCTGGGTGGTGGGCCACACACGTGGGGACGTGTTCTAGTTTCATTCCTGTTACTGTGATAAAATATTCTGTGACAACTTCAGGGAGGAAGGGTTTATTTTAGTTCACAATTTCAGGTCAGTTCATCACTGCAGGGGAGGTATGGTAGCAGGAAGTGGAGACAGCTGGTCACATGATCCACAGTTCAGAGTAAAGAGAATGCATGCATGCTGGCTTATAGATTTGGTTCAGTTTCTCTAGCCTGATACGGTTCAGGACGGTAGGGGAAGGTGCCTCCTGGGGTGGGCTGGGTTGGCCCACGTCCATTAATTTCATTAGGACAATCCCCCACAGACATGCCCACAGACCAACTCAATGTAGACAATCCTCACGGAGACTCTTTTCCCAGGTGATTCTTGCTCGTGTCAACCTGACAATTAAAAGTTAACCATTATAGGGTGGTAGGGCCCGAAAATGGGTTTAATAACACCTCTTACGACTGAGGGTCATGGCAATCGGGCAGCACCTGCAAACGCCAGAGGTAAAAACGCCCCACTTTACTGTCACAACCCTTCCTATGGGCCAAGTCCAAAAGTACTCTATGTACATTAATTTGTCTAATTATTTCATTTAAAGAGCCCCTGATATGGGGATTTTCCTCCTTCTCCAACAAGACAACAAGAACAGAACAGTACACTACTTAAAGCCTTGGTCTCCCAGAGAGGACCATACACATATACAGCCTGTATCAAAGTGCCCAGGCCACGTCTGCGGTAGCCTACACGGGTGACTACGCTACAGCACTGCCTCTGGCCAGGGCCCCAGCACTGAGCCGAGGGCAGACTTGCTCCCTTCTTCTCCAGGTGGTGAGCTCACCTGCCCTGCTAAGTTCAACTGTGAGGGGGTGACAACACTACGACTTTTAACCTAAATGAAACAATTCACATTCTGTTTAGTTTTTTACATTTTTTGTGTGTGTGTTTATGTCATTGCTTTAAGCTACTAAGGACTCTTTAATATCTCATTTTAAATGTTTTTATATGTATGAGTGTTTTGCCTGCATGTACAGAAGCACACCATGTGTGGGCAGTGCTCACGGAGGCCATAAAATGGTGTCAGACTCCCTGGAATGGTAGTTACAGACGGCTGTTACTGCCATGAGTGGTGCTGTTTGGGGAGGTTGTGGAACCTTCCAGAAGTGGAGCCTTGCTGGAGGAAGTACGTCCTCCAGGACATACTTGGGGACAGGCTTTTCTGGTTTATAGTTTACTGAACTTCCTGTTCTCTCTCTCCACTTCCTGTGTGTGGATAAAAATATGATCAGCTAGCTCCTGCTCCTGCAGTCATGTGATGCCTCTCCAACCACGATGGATTCCACCAGCCAACACGAACTCTTGATTCCTTAAGCTGTTTGGGTTGTGGTATTTTTATCACAACAGAAAAGCAGCAAATGCACCTTTTCGACATCTTCATTGCAAATTGATTACCGGGGTTTATCTCTATTCCAAAGTGCAGGGATATGCTATATCATTCAGCACACCATTTTACAAGATGGTTCTGTTGAGTGAGCCCCAAATGGGTACAGGTGGAAAGCAGTATCTGCTGCTTTTAACTTCATACGATAAACGAGAGCTGCAGAAAGCGCGCTTTTCAAAATCTGGTGCTCTATGGCCTTAATCTAACAGTCATTTATGGATGCTTACTAAGACTTTTGGGGAATATCCCTGAAACCTGGATTGTTCTCCTCCCTCCCCCCATGTAGTTTGGTAGATGTAGCAATAAGCTAAAGTTAACAAGGATGCTGGCTTTGAAAACCATGACACAGAAATAATCAATCATGCTTTAAATGGTGCTGACAATTTAAAATCCTGACAGCAACAGCAAAGACCCTTCAGGGAAGGCCAGGAGTCCTCAGGGCTCATCTCTGCTTCAGTGATTGATCAATAGAAGCAGCAAGGTCATACAGACATACAGCATATGTGCCTCATCCCATCTCAACGAGAAAGGAACCAACAATAAAAAGCATATTAACATTACATGGAGAGACCATATAATTTATCCCCAAGGCAGAAGGTCCAATCATGCCAGAATAATGGGAATGAACCTGGACTGAGCGAGAAAATCAGGACACAGTCCACCCTGTGAGGTACCACTTCCTCTTAACCAGCGTCTGAGCATCTCCTTGTACTGCCTGGAAAAGCACCTATTCGTGGCCTGTCTTCTACCTCTACCAGGCAACATCAACATCTACAGCATATGTCAATACTGTCCTGAACCTCCCCACTATCGTGTTCAACTGTTTTTAAACTAGTCTGAGACTCCATTCTTAAGATAAAAACTGTTTAGTATGTTGTTAAAAAAAAAAAAAAAAAAAAGCACTGAAATGCCACATCTTAATTTTTTCACTGGAGATTTTAATTGATTTTTGTACCAAGACTATCATCTCAAGCAGCCACTCCACTCCTGCACATCATTTGCTCATCGACTGTGTTCAGTTGCAAACTCGGACATAAAGCACTCAAATATAGTTCTGTAGGAACCCTTTCTACCAACTCCACCACTGCCAACAGAGGGCTAACATCTCTGAGCAGGGCCTCAGGCTCACTGGACTCCAGCACCCAGGTCAGCCTGCGGTTTAGCCTCAGGCTCTCCTGCATTCCCCTGCAGGCTGGCTCTCCAGCTCTGCTTTCCCATAATATCGGACTGATTCCTCACACCAGCTTTTCCCACTAGGTACTCAAGTTAACCAAAATCTCCCCAACCTGTAAAAGAAGTACATGGATCTTGCAGAGCTGTGAAGGTTAAACAAAAAAGGGCCCAGCGCAGCCCAGTATATCTCAGAGTCACTCAATTCAATGTTTTTCCTCTTATTTAAGTCAACAACCTGAAAATAAAACCAGTAGTGACGGCAGGATAAAACAACGTTGCTTTACAGAACTTACATTGAATTTTAAGTTATTTGTTTGCTTTTAAAGAACAGGAGACAAAAATCTTATTACATAAAGAAGGAACAAACTTAGCAATGCCTTGTAAGTGCTGTGAGGAGAGGGCTGCGTGGTGGAGGGGCCCTCAAGGCAGCTCCTTGGCTGCGGCCCTCCTCCTCCGAGACAGTCTGGGGGTGCTCTGACCACGTCAGAAGCGAAGATGGAGATGGGGCGCTTTGTTGCCCTGCTCCAAAGCAGCAGACACAGCATCCGCTTTTTAAATTAAACGTTTTGTTAATTGAGGAGAATGGCCATTCTGTTGTGCATATGTATGTACTTTTTTCTTAAAATAGCCTATAAGGGGTCTTTGTTTTCGGCTCTAAAGAGAACTTGTAATTATGAGTATCATAGCACAGGGATCCACCTAGCCAAGCAACGGTTCTCATTTGAGGTCAAGAACCCTGTTCACATAAACTGCTGAGGACTTTCAAAGACAAGGGATATTTGCCTCAATTGCTTTTTCTAAGCATGAGGAAGTATTTAGAAAATTAGAAAACACATCTAAGTTGGAATTCCAACTCTCATGCCTAGCCTTTTTAAGCCACAAGGCCTGATTTTACCTCTAAGAGCCTCAGCTTAGGGGTCACCTTTCCAAACGCTCCCAGCTCCTCCTTCGCGCCCAGTACTTACTGGGCCCACCTGCTCCTTCCTCCACCGCTTACTGAGACATCCCATGTGTTCTTGCTCATCTCCCTGACCAGATTTGTAAATGCTCTTCAGAGACTGTCTATGCCCATCACTCACATTGGTACCCCAAACTCTGGGTACCCAGCCTCTGTGCCCCGGAGAAGCTACACCTTGGATTGGAAGTGGAAGTCAATGGTGCAGAGCTGAGGTAGAACCTAGCTCTGTGAACCTCTCTCCCAGCACTGTGTGCCTGGACAAATGATTCTGGATGCTTGAGGTAAAATGCAAGATTTAGAAAACAGATTTGTTGAAACAATATACAGCCCTTAGCACCTGGCCCATCACAAGCACTCATATGCAACTGTAAATAAAAAGACCATTTATTTAAAAAATAAGTCTTGGGAGTTAAGAGTGCTTGCTGCTCAATCACGAGAACCAGAGTTCAATCCCAGCACCCATGTCAGGCAACTCACAAACGTCTCTAACTCCAGCTCCAAGAGATCCAATGCTCCCTACTGTCCTCTGTGGGTACCTGCACACACACGTGCACATTCTCCCTTGCTCGCCCTCGCTCGCTATCACACACATAAATTTAAAATAATAAATAAAAACAAAAGCGAGTCTCCATGCCTTACCTCTCCTTAGCTGTTCTGGGGAGATCATTAAATTCCTCACCGTCAAAGACAGCCTTTTACCCTAGGCGATCTCTTAGTGCTGCAGGTCATCCCCCTGCCTAGAGACTCCTCCCTCTCTCCAGGGAGGGCATCTACCTCTCCTGACATTTCCTCTGGTGGGTCTGCTGCTAGAGCACCCTGTTATTGGCTTCTCTCCTTACCCACCTGCTATAGGACAAGTTCACTGGGCCTAAACCACCACACAGGTGAGGTGAGTCAACTGATCACACTGAATGAACAGCCAGAAGGACGACTGGGCTGTGTCAATAACTCTCCTGATCTAATCTTTATTTCTGACCACTCTCTAGGTAATCCCCATCTAGAACTGAAAGCAAGGCCTTTGTCTGTTCTGGCTTCTTAAATGTGCTGTGGTTAAACAGCATGGCGTTCCCACTGAATCCTTCCCTCCCCAGACCCAGTGCCCCATCAGCCATCAAACCTTTCCTTACAGTCAAACACCCTCTCACCACCCAGATGAAACCCTTCCACTCAGGTTTCTGCGCTCACGTGTACTACTGGACTGCCTTCTGACCGCTCAGGCCGGAGGGGAGAGCAGGGACCCATCCACAAAGCTACCAGAATGCCCGGCCCCAGAGCTGAGCCTTTCCTGACCCTGCTTCAGATTCCCTAGTAACTAACCCTCTGGTCTCCAAGGACCTAGCTAGCAAAAAGCGGCATTTTGTTACTTAAAAGGCACCATCAATTCTAAGAATTACCCTTCAAGTAACAAGAAAAACGCTAATTAAACAATGATACATTTTTCTATCACATAAGATTTTCTTTCCGTTTTCAGATAGGGTTCCTTATGTGCTCGAGAATGGGCTCAAACTTGAATTCTTCCTGCCTCAGTCTCCCTCATTCAGATTTGTTTAACTGGACAATATCTCAAGCTGTTTTATCAAACATTTTGAATTTTAGATATTGACATTTATCAGGGGATAATTTATGGCAAATAAGTGGCATAACTGAAGAATCCATGAAGCTGATAATTCTAGGTAAACTAAGATGTTTGTGCCAGATAAATAATAAAGTGGGTACTAATTCCAAATAAACCAGACACGGACTACAATCAGAAAACACAAACAAATGTATAATAAGCATATCTAAGTAACTGAGGCGAGTCTTTCTACGCAGCTGGCACCTTGCTCAAGTATAAAAGAATTCAATTACCTATTTTTCATTTGTTTGTTTGAGACAGGGTCTCCCTGCAGCCCCAACTGGCATGGAACACACTATGTGGACTAGATCTCACAGAAATCTGTCTGCCTCTGCCTCCAGACTCAGGGAATAATGGCGTGGACCGCCACACCTGGCTTCAATTACCTCCTTTAGAATATTTTTATATAATACTGTAACTCAGTCTAACATCTCTGAAAAGCAGGGCCAATTTGCTGTAAATTCATTAGCTGAAGAAAATTTAGTAAAACGCTTGAGTCCAGGCAGATACTCTGAGCACACCGTTCACTCTAATCCTCCCTACCTCCCTCCCTCCCGTTTGGTAAATGTCAGGAAACTTTAAAACAGCCTGAAATGAAGGAGAAAACCCAAAATATAAGTAAGTGAGACTGAGCTGAAGTCTATCAGAGGAGAAACAGGTCAAAAAGCAGTCCCAAAGCAGGAAATTCCCTTATTTTCTGAATTTAAGAGACTATACATAAAGGTCAGAGACGCAGAGACACCTACAGAAATACTCTCTACTGGATAGAGAAGGATGTGAATGTGGCTCACACAGCGACTCAGGCCTCCAACCCCATCTCTTGGGAGGTGGAGGCAGGATGAAGTGAGACACTGAAGGCTGTTCTTGTCACATAGTGAGTTTGAGGCCAGTCTGGGCCATATGCCACCCTGTCTCAAAAATTTTTTAGCAAATAAATAAAAAACATGTATGTTAGCTCATGAAGGCCATCAGTCAACTCAGAGCACCTCAAATAAATAAAGCATGAGAATGAAAACTGAGTTTTATCTTTGAGGGTAGCTATGGGTAATGGTTGTATGTAGGTGAGATCTAAGTTAAACTTTGGGGTGGTGCCTGTGTACACATTTAACCCACAGGTTAAAATCTTTCAATCTATTTTTAAAAATCGACATTAATTTCAACTATCAAACGCCCTCTATCACAGGTCTGAATTGAACATATCTGCACACTTATTCACCAGGTGTAGTTTACTCAAAGTGGGCAGATGAGTGGGCTGGGTACGAAGCAAGAAGTATCAGAACCTTAGCCTAACCTCAGTTACAGAAATCTTTACATTTTTAGCCCATATTTCTTTTTACAACAGGCAGACTAACCCTAGAAGTCACTGAGACTTGGGGCTACAGGAGGTCAGTTCATACGCAGACACGGACTCGGAGGATGGGAGGGATGCCTGGCTTCCCATATTCTGATCTCACAGTTTACCTGTGCCAAGTCTGGAGAATAATCTGGAAACTCTAAAGCACATGCAGTAGTTCTGTGCACTTCTGACTTTCACTCAGATGCAAGTATGTTGGCCCTTGCTAATCCATCTCTTTCCTAGATAGTTTTAACATCTGTGTGTCTGTTCCAAGACCTCCATGCCACTGCTTCTGAAACCCCTCTCCTACACATGTGCACAGGTACAAACATGCTTCTGTCTGCATGTGGACACTCTGGACTGGAGTGTGATAAGCATTACATCTTACTACAATAATTAGAATAACATCAGCATTAACATAATCACATGCAGCACACACAACTAACATAAAGTTAAGAAGAAACTGATGAAGAGTAAACATGAAGTCTGGCCACCACTCAGGCACTCAAGTCTTAGGGAAAGATGGCCACACTGACATGCAGAACATGAGTATTAACATGTGGGCCCAGGCAGTCATTTGGGAACTTAAAGGGTAACTCAATTTGACCTCTGAACAGAGCAGGGCCCTAGATTCGCGCTGGGCATCAGAACTCAGAATGTCTGCATGTTCAACTAGATTCCATTGTTTCTATAGCGTCAGCAGAGCTTCTGCTCTGTGTTCCTCAAAGGCCCGGCACTCACTGTTGCTAAGACGCAGCCAAGCTACACTTGCTGGGAATCCAGAAGGGAGCGGACAGAGGGCTGAGCTGAGGACTTGAACAGGAGGTCACAAGGCGGGCGCCCCTTCTACCATGAACCATGTGACTTTACTATTCTATTCTTTGATTCCTGCTCTCCTGAAAAGGAACATGAGACAGTGACCTCCTGAGCATCTCCCACGGTCAACAGCACCACGTCTCTACGGGGCTCCAAGGATACTGATGTCAGTGGTCCTTAGACAGTCAGCATTCTCCCTTTACTCTGGCTGCCCCGACCCCTGCTCGCTCTCAGTGGTCATTTGTAAAAGGCTACTTTTGGCCAGAACAAGGAACATGTTTGTAAAGCAAGATTCTAAATAGGTTTTTTTTTTTTTTTAATTCTCAATTTGTTTTGTTATATGACTATTTTAATATGTGGAAAAGTTAGCAAGTCACATAGTTAATCAAATTCACAAAAATAACACGCCTGACTTTGCTTCCTTGCTGATTAGCTAGAAAGTAGAAAAGAACGCTGCTACATCTGTAAGGTCACAAAGATAAACCACAATGATTTGGCTGTAATTTTTCCAGAAAAATCAAGTGATCAGCTGAATGAGAGAGACTAAGAAGTTAGGTTCTGCTCACCCAGAGGGAGGGTAAATGACAAAAGGGTTAGAGGCTAACCCCCACGGAAGTCAGGTGGTTTCTCTCTGTGCAACCATCATGGACACAACTCATAACTGCAGCCATTTCAAAATACTCAAGTCATGGAATAAACTAGCAAACATCTCTAGAGCATGGCTAGCCGGCAAGTGCTCAGTGCTGGAATCTGAGAGTCACTCAAGGGAAAGGCTGCTGTTTAAGGACTCACTAGGCCAGGTCAGAAGGACAAGAAGGACAAGGTATCTAGTCGTGTCTACAACACCTATTCTGACGCCCCTGACCTGCTCACTCCAGCTTCTTGAGCTATTAGCCTAACTACAAATCGTTAGATTGATTACTGGCAATGACAGTCAGGAACCAAATTAGGTATGGACACAAATTTGGCTGAAAAACATACTCTGAAAAACCGAAGTGAGGAGAACCAGCTCCAAGGGCATAACAGCCAGGGAACCCCAATTCTAGAATCACAGCTTCCTCTATAATCAGTGCAAAACCAAGAGACTCCAGCCATGGGGTCAGAATGAGGTGAGCACAGCCTGGACTGAACACAGCAGGGGAGAGAGTGGAGCTAGCAGCCAGGCCCCATGCAAGATTTGTTCCCCAAAAGCCAGCTGACTTGGAATAAAGGCCACATTCCTGGGGCAGCAGGTGAGATTCTGCCCCTGGTCCCGCCACATTCCCTCCCCTATCTCTCTACCCCACAGCATATCCCAAGCCCAGTATCTCCACTGTGTTACCTCCCAAAGTTACTCTGCAACTCCAGTTCTGTGTCCATATCTAACTAGCTTCTTGACCATCGACCATCATTGCCAATAATCAGATCTGACAACTTTGAGTTTTAGGGAAATCAGCTCAGAAAGCAGAAGTGATTGGGTTCAGACCAGCAACAAGTATGGAGATGAGATGAGGTGCAGGTTGCGGCTCCAGGGTCAGTCTCCACCATGTCATTACTTCCTTGTAAGTAACAAGTAGTAAGTACCTCCTTTACCCTATGGAACTGAAGCAAGGCCTGGCACACACTTACTAACCAAGCATTCAAGCTGAGCTCCGTGTGCACCCAGCCTGGGGCTTCTTCCTCTTCCTCTTTTTTTTTTTTAAAAGGGTCTCACTCTTGTAGGCCAGGTTGGCCTGGAACCCCCTAATATACTCTAGTTGGCTTCTAACTCATGATCCTCCTGCCTCAGCCTCTTGAGTGTTGGGATTACTGTTGAGAGACACAACACCCAGTTCAGCCCAGGACTTTTAAAGTTCAACTTCCTAAGGGGCACTTTTTTTGAAACCATCCACTACAAAAATAGTTTCTTTGCCCTAACATGTGCTCTGTAAATGTTTGCAGAATGAATATAAACAAGGTGATCTCAATATACTGTTCTAAAACACAGATCAGTACTCCAGAGCTAAGTTAATTCAAACTCAATCTCAATATTTCTTAAGATAAAATCAGAATAAGCAAAACTTTTAGTTCTAAACAATGCCAAGAAAAAAAGAAAACACCACCCTGTGATTTTCATAAACAAACTTTCTAACAGCCCAAAGGTAAACAAACTTTAAAACAAGGCTGTCCTTTACCCCAGGGTCGGAAAATCCACCTCTGCTCCAGCCACTCTCCCAGCCCCCAGGGCACATCTAACCTTAAGAACAGTACCATCTGTAGCTTTCCACAGACCTTGTTCCTTTTACACCCAGCTCTATCTGGAGTGTCCTTCTTCTGTCCTAGCTTGAGTGCACTTAAATCTTAAATTTCTCTAGGCTGATTTCAAACCTCTTCCCAGAAGTACTCACCTCCATCCCCACCCACACAATCACACTCCTAGAATTGTTCAGATGCCTGATCCCTCACCCAAACTGAGCACCTAAGTTAAGACGGGTTTTCTTTGTATGTCCATTTCACCCAATCACCATCAACGACCTACATAGACCTACACATTTCCAATTCTATTTGGCAGACACATCCAGGCTCAGAGTGTATCCAACAGTTTGCACTGCCCTGAGCTGCCAGTCTAGCTCTGCTCAGTATGAAAGCTCTCACATAGCTAGTACTGCACGGAGAGAGATCAGGACTTCTACACACTCAGATTTTACATTAGGGAGGTTAAGGTTGCATTAGAATTAACTTGGCTTATAGTACTCAGTGTCTATGCCTACAGCGCCAGGCTTAGAAAACATAGCAAAACGTTCCAGTTCCCTGTTTGTAGACTTTGTGGGCTAGATTTAAAGCATGGCCTCCTCTCTCTCAGGGTAAATGCCTGTGGGAGAAGCTATTCCGAATCCCCACCACACCTATATCTTAAATCAGGCTTCCTTCAAACAGGGAAGTCGCATGGCTCAACCTGGCATTCCCCTGCCAGCTGGGCTTCCGTCCTCCCTCTTTCTGTTACTTACCTTCTCCCATTGTACCATCAGGGAATAACCAGTTTAACAGGAGCCCAAATACAGCATATAGCAGAGTAAGTCCTCCAGGGAACACACAGCACATTACACTCATGCAAAACACTAGGAACTGGAAGCTTTACGCTGCGGAGGCATTTTCAAGGTTCAGGGGTTGAGAAGCCCAGAATCACTGTGCAGCAGATTCAAGGTCAGGCAAGGCCACTCCATGGCTCGCAGAGTGCTCTCCTGTTATGTGCTTCTAAGACAGAAGCACTCTCTTGTGAGCATGAATCTCATTCATGAGAGCTCTGCCCGAAAAACCCTATCTCTGTGCAAAAGGTCCCACCTCTTCACGCCATCACCTTCCGGATGACTTCAGCACCAGCATCCACATAACCATTTGCATCAAGACAAGTCATCCTTCCCCTCCCAGCAGCCACCCTGTGCAAAGCTAATTTTCAGATGCAGTTTAGACCTCACTGTTCAGCAGAGTATCTCAGGCTCATCTACAGTTAATCCTCAGTTTACCAGAAGGACACCACCGCATCTGGACTCAGGAATGAGAGAACCTGAGGACCAACAACAGTCTCCTGATGAGTTAAGTCAAAGATGGGGTCTGGTTCCTCTGACCTTGGCTGATGGTATGCCATAGCACATCTGTCTTAGTGCAGCCCCAGCTTGTTTCTCAATTTTCCTTCAAATGGCTCACGGTCTAGCCTTGGCAATGAACTCCCCAAGCACATTAACATATAAACTTTCCTTTGCCTCTTTTAAGAAGCAAACACTGGGCTGGGCTGAGGATATAATTTGGCATTCATAACAAAGGTTCAATTGCCAGGGCACAAAACTACACACTAACAGAAAAATCTCACAAATACTATCTTTTTTACAACTATAGAATACACATTCATTATAGGAAACTTTGGAAAACAAACGGTAAAGTGATAGGATTAAAAGTCATCACCAGTCAGGTGAGGTGGCACACACCTTTAATCCCAGCAATCTGTCCTTGAACTCCCTATCTAGACCAGGCTGCCCTTGAACTCAGAGTTACACCCACCTCTGCCTCTAGAGCGCTGGGATTAAAGATGTGTGCCATCATGCCCACCCTAAACTACAAACTTTTCATAAATACTTTCAATGGCTGAGAACAGCCTATTGGGTGCCTAATCCACAACTTAACCAGTGTCCTTGTATCAACCACTTAAGCTTTACTACCATGAAAACTGCTATAATAGGTGTTTACCCTTTAAGATTTTCACTCATTTTGTCTCTCATTCTGCCCTTACATTACACAGCTATGATGGTTAGTGTTAACTGTCAACTGGACTAAATCTACAATCACCTGGGAGATCAGCCTCTACGAGTGTGGGGTTCTCTTGAGACATTAATTGAGGTGAGAAGACTGCTCATTCTGGGTGGTGCTATTCCTTGACTGGGATCCTGGATGGAGAAAGGCGCTAAGCAGGTTATACATTCAAAACTCTTCTTACTGGCAAGTATCGTGACCAGGGCCTCAAGCTCCTGATATCCCAACAACCCCACCAGGACTGACAGTACCTCGAACTGCCAGCTGTAATAAAGTTTCCTCCTTTAAGCTGCTCTGGTCAGGAGCAGTACACAAAGACTAGAACACAGCCACATGTACTTATTCATGTACTTGCTCCTCGTATCCCCCAGAACCTTCTGTCACGGATGAACTAGTCGGGTTCTCACCACTGGGGCACCCTTTTCAGAAGCCAAGTGAACCCTCCCTGCCTCCCTCCCAACGTGCACAGCAGTAGCACCTAAGCCACCTGACACGGTGTTTCAGCTATGCCGTCCCCCGTTAGTACCTACAGCTAAGTGCTTCCTGGCAGTTTCGAATGGTTCTGCTCAGGACAGCACAGTGAATCCACCCAACCAGCGACACCCCAGGCCCAGGAGTCCAACAAGAACAGGGCAGCTACCTGCCACTGACGAGTTGCCAGGCAGACAATTTAACATGGAGGGTAGCTGCTTTCAAGGAGCCCCACAGTCTCTGGGAGAAGGCAGCATGAACCGGAGCCTGTGCTTCCACGACAACCGCAGACAGCAGATGCCACCCCAACAGCACTCTGGGAACCCCACTGGGTGGGCGCCTTCTTGTTCACTAGTCTGCATGTGTGGGCTGGCTGCACCTAAGTCATCTTCTGAGGTGCTTCACAAACATTATTAACCCATCATCTCTGACAGTATAAAGTCACAGTGGAGGTCAAGCACTAACAGAAAAAGCCACACCATTAATGCTGGAACAAGTTTGCCAATGCAAACACCTGGAGGCATTTCCCTTCCTTTTCTCCTCTCAACCTCCACTCCACTCCTCACACAGGGTCCAGGTCCAGATGACCCTCCAAGGCCCAAGGATGAATTCCAAACAGTAACGATGAGCCAGGACACAGAAGGAGAGCCTCAGAAGTCTTTCCATCTGGAATGTGCAGGCCGATGATCACTGCCAAGCATGGAAACTTGGCCCACGGTGAGTTCAGCAGGCCAGGAAACTGCCGGAGAACAGAAAAGTCGGCCACAGATGAACACAACAAGGCCTCTGAAGTCCAGCAGGCGAGGGGTGAGCCTGGACAGAGACCCCCTAGAGGCTCCCCAGGGCCCCAAAGAACCATGAAGGAGCCTTTGGCCTCAAGAGACTTTTAAGGCAGACAAAGCTGCTCCGCTTTAGAAAAAAAGTTGCCCCACCGAACACCCAATGGCAAGGGCATCACTAGTTACAGCGCTCCAAGAGCCGACTCACACTCCTTGAACTGCATCAGGGACTGCAAGCTCAAAGCCTGCTTAGTCGCTTTGAACCTGGGAACAAATGAGCGTAAGAAGAGCACCTCAGAAGCTCTCCTGTTTGAAGTAGAGAGCTCCAAAACTCTAACGCAAAGGACTCGAGAACCACAAGAGCGCAAAGCGCAGGGCATAGAGACGGCTCCTGAGGGGTGAGCTCTCCTCTCGCGGGAAGGACAGCCAGGCTGGTGTAAGAGCTGCAGAGCATCCAGGCAATAACAGGGGTGGCACCTTTTATTTTCACGTGAGCAAACAACACATCCTATTATGCGTCAGTCAGTGCATCCGGCACCTTATTAATTCAGTTCTGCTGCAGCTGCTGGGCCCACAAGGATGGTCAAGAGGTGGAAAGGCTGGTGAGCATGGACGAGTCAGCTCTTCAAGGCCCTGTGGAAAGGCTGGTGAGTAGATGCAGTCAGCTCTTCAAAGTCCTGTGTGCATCCCAGTCTGATGGACCCCGCAGGACTGACAGCTGAGCGTTCACCAGGTCAGCCACGCATGGGGGATGGGCCTCCGGTCGGGACAGGGTGAGGCAGCAGTCTGCAGATGACATGTAGGGTAGGGCAGAGGGAATGGCCTCCACTGCACAGAAGGTAAAGTCAGAAGGACCGTGAGTATTCTGAATATGACGGACAAGGTGCCAAAGTCCCAGGCAGCAGAGGAGGAAGGAGCTGCAGCAGGCTCCCAAGGAACTGGACCTAGCAGGGTTCTGGAACTCGGACCTCTGACCTCGGAGCACAAACAATCACCAACTCGTACCAAACCTCTCAGAACTGATGACTTCCAAACCTCTCAAATGAAGAGGAAAGTGAAGAGGAAAAGCAAAGGCTCACAGTGGGACAGCCTGAGAAAAGCCCCCCAGAGCTCACGGTTCTCCTGCTGACTACAGAGAGCACAGGCTAAAGTCGATCACAAAAAGGTGAAATTACCTATCCTTCACGGCCCAGCCACCCCAGTGCCCATGGCAGCAGAGGCTTTCCGGTATTTTCTCTATTTCATCCCCATGCATGGAAGGGTGCGCAGAAGAGGGCATCAGATCCCCTGGAACCGAAGCTACGGAGGTCCTCTGCGAGAACACGTACTGCTCTTACCTGCTAAGCTGTCTCTCCAGCCCCCGGAGTTTGTCTGTTTGTTCTTTTAAACACTGTTCTACAACGCAGCAGCTTCTTCTGTTTTCTTATAGACTTTTATGGTTTTAAGCTTTTTTAGATTTAGCACTATGATTTATTTGTGTTAATTTTTACATGACGTGCAATTATGGATCAAAGTTCACTTTCTACGTATAGAGATCCAATTGTTTCAATGTTATTTTATTATTATTCAAGAGAGAAAGGATGAGGAGGGGCTTTGCAGTGAAGCCCATCTCCCCCTTTGGCCAGTGACAGTGTTCTCCCTTGTCCCATGGAGCCCACTGAAAGGCACTGGCTCTCCCATGAACAGACACAAGCAAACATCTCTGCTATTTCAAGGCAGCTCTGAGAACACTCTGGAAGCCCGATTTAAAACACAGAGCTCATGAGTCGGTATGTCCTCTAACTTCCAGTGCTGCTCAAGCACAGCCAGCTTCTAAACGTTTTGTATTAGGATTGATTTTTATTCATGTGTATGTGTGTGTGTGTCTGTACGAGGGTATACATGTGTGGACAAGTGCCCAAGGAGTCCAGAAGAGGGTGCTGGATCCCAGAGATGGAGCTATAGGCAGCTGTGAGCTGCCCAAGGTAGATATGTGTGCTGGGAATTGAACTAGGATCCTCTGGAGGAGGATTTGTGCTTTTAACAACTGAGCCATCTCTGGAGCCCCCCCAGGCTTCTAACTTAAGTGGACACTCTTTCCAGCACACACCTTGTACTGTTAATAAAATACAACAGGGGACAGGACAGAAATGACTAGAAAAGTTAAAATGAAGATGATGGCCTCAGATGGAAGATTTTCAGAGAGAGATATCAGAAAGCACTTGGACAGGGGCATTTGCAAAGGAAGGTTTCCATAAGACCATGGTAAGGAAACCAGAAATTATATTAAAGATGCCAAAAACACATTATCAAGAATTGGATTTAGGGGCTAGAAAGAGTGGCTCAGTGGTTAAGAGCACTGGCTTTTCTTGCAAAGGATCCAGGTTTGGTTCCCAGGACCCCACAAGACTGCATTCCCAGCACCTATGTGGCAACTCACTTCTTGTAACCCTCATTCCAGAGGATCCAAGGCCGTCTTCTGGCCTCCCTGGGCACACATGTGGCAGGCACATGCACATACATGCAGGCACTCACACATATACGCATCAAATAAAAATAACTAAATCTTTAAAAAAGATTGGATTTCACTGCTTTTTGTTTAGTTTGTGTTAGGTGGATATGAATCTCCACTGTCTAATAGAAAAGTGACTTTAGAGACAGGGCCAAGGGCAATTTAGTGGCAAAAAAATACTCTTCTGCAGGCGTGATGGTAAAGACCTTTAATCCCAGCACTCAGAGGCAGAGGCAGGTGGATCTCTATGAGTTCCAGGTCAGCTGGAGCTACAGGGAGACTCTGTCTCAAAAACAAAGATACTCTTCTAACAAATAATGTTCGAACAATTGGATTTTAAGTAGATGAGTTGTGACCCACAATGCACATTGTATATAAAAAAATAAAAAACACCACACAAAACAGATGACAGATCGAAAGCTAAAACCCAATGCTATAAGGGCCGAAAGCACAGGAGAGAACCCTTGTGACTGGACGAAACAGAGATACCCCAAGCGCTGCATCACAGCAGAGTGATCTGTAAAGACGGTTCTTCTAGCAGACGTCTTCAACAGGTAAAGCTCCCACTCTTGCCGCAACCGAGAGAAGCACTGTATTTGATGAACAACTCCAGTCAAAACAGACCAAAACCTTTCAAAATTCAATCATAACAAAACAGTCCAATAAAATATGGACAAAAGATTGGAAATAGACATTTCACCAAAGATGATACAAACACAACCAATAAAACACATAGAGAGACATCAGCCACTGGACAATGGAAAATGAAAACCACCAATGAATACCCCGAATATTAAAATGAAAAAGACCAATTACACCAAGTGTCCCAGTAAAAGTACCAGCACGCATATACACTACTGTAAAAGAATCCCCTGGTAAAATGTACACGCCTGCTTATGATGCCAGCACTCTTGCGGGTCAGGAGCTAAAGGCCAGTCCTGCTACAGGAGACTCTATCTCAAACAAAACCAAACATAAATGAAGCAAATGTAAAATGGTACAACCTGCTTGGCAAACAGTTTGGCAGTTTCTTAAAAAGCTAAGCACAAATTTATCAATGGAAAGCATCCTGATGTCCACCAACAGACAAACAGATAAACAACTGTACAGCTGAATAATGAAAACGTATACGGAATTCTTGTTCATTTGTCTGTTGTGCTTATTTGTGCCAGGGAGGTACTAGTGGATGACCTTGACTCTTCCAGCTTCCACCTTGGAAATGTTGAACTACAGGCGCCCACCAGCACACTCAGTTTCTACCGTGCTGGGGACTGAACCCAAGGTTTGTGCATGCTGGACAAGCATTCTACCTGCTGAGCACATGCCCAGTCCTACTGCTACATACCTCAACACGAATCACCAATCAATTATCCTCAGAGAAAAAAAATTATGAATGATTTCATTAATCTCAAGGTCTAGGAAACACAAGCTAGAGAAAGCAGAGCATTGGTCTTGAAGAAGGGGAGGATGGAAGAGAGAATGGATGATTACGAGAGAGAGAGAAAAAAGAGAGAGAGAGAGAGAGAGAAACTTTGGGGAAGGATGATGGATATGTCTACCATGCTGTGGTGTTGGTTTCTGTATGGATGTCAAAGCTTGTAAAAGTGTACAGTTTATTGTATATCAAATTTATGCTAATAAATTTTTGTTTAAAAAACAAATAGAGAGCCTGTAAGATGGCTCAGTGGGTAAAGGCACTTGCTACCAAGCCTGAGAGCTTGAGTTCAATCCCTGGGACCCACACGGTGGAAGGAGAGACCTGACTTCACCAAGCTGTCCTTCCACCACAACATAAAGGACCCCACGGGGCACACAAAGTAAATAAACAATGTAGCAAATTATTTAAAATAAATGAATATAAGAGCAGCTACTACACACTTAAAAATAAGGAACTGAGAATACAAACAAACGACTCTGTCTTCTGCCAGTTACTACACTGAGCAGTAGAAAGTCTCACAGAAATGGTCAGCTTAAGCACCATACACTATACCTGACCTATTTCCAATGACATCTCTACAGCAGAGTTTCACGCTACCAACCTATTCAACAAAGCATGAGTAACACTCAGAAGTCAGTCGAGGTTAAGAAATCAAAATGTCCATCCGTGGATAAAATCTTTTTTTCAACTTATATTGATATTTTTCAAAGCAGAGTAAATTAAATGCTACTGAATTAGAAAATATGTTAAATGCATAAACTTGGATGGCTCTGAGTTAACTGTGTTGGGCCCTGTGATTATACCCGAACCTATAAAACATACAAACAAAAATAAATCTCCATCTGATAGCAGGGCTATAAATAGGCAGTAAACACTACAGTGCTAGGAAGCTCCAGGGAATCTGTTCAGTCACCCAGGTGGTCACTACCATATACACCTAAGGGGCAAAAAACAGCAAGAGCTCCAGGCATAGCTCTCCTCCACCAGGCATCCAGGGAGCAGAGGCCGAGCACGGTCAGACAGCGTGCTGGACTCCTCTCCAGCCACACGCCGGGTTTTTTCATGTGGGGAAGTTGTGTCTAAATAAGCACTGAGGTGAGGTACAGAGCCTGACCAGAGAAGGCATAGCGCGGTCTTTCTGATGAGGAAACAAGGACTGGGGAGAGGAGATGATAAAGTGACTGTGTAGAAACCTAAGCTCCCTTCTTAGGCCTCTGTCCTCTTGGACCAGTGCACCGCATGGCACAGTGCAGGAACCCTCCTTGCTCTCCACCTCAGCAGCACTCAGGGGGAAGCCTAGTGGCTTTACAGTCCGTCCGGACACTCAGGGCGGCCTGCAGGCTGAGTGCACGGGGATGATTTCGGAAGATACCGAGCTCAACTCCAGAGTTCACAGTGCACGGACCGGAAGAGAGAAAGGGGCAGAAGCTCGTGTACGCTCAGGGTGGAGGGGCAGCTGGAAGGCAAACTACAGACCTTTAAAAAAGCCAGGACCAATGCAGCTGGTTATGGAGGAGCTGCGGCTGTAAGCATCACGAACACCACCTCGGATACCTCAGCCGGCACCTCAAGGTGAAGGACATGGAGGCAGGATTTTAGAAGGTGCAACCGCATGAGAAAGGGACTTCAACAAACTTTAAGCCCTCCTGGGTTTAAAAAAGGTCGTGACTTTTTTTTTTTTCCTAAAACAATTTAGGCTTGGGTGGGGGAGAGGGGAGGAGGGAGGGGGAAGGGAGAGGAGAGGGGGGAGAAACTTCCCACCTCTGGGTGGCTCCCTTTGCTCCTCTTCCTTACTGGTCAGGTGGCATCTGCTGGAGCTTCTTACTCACTAGCAGGCACACTTGGACCCCTCCCTCACTTTTCTACAGCACTTTCTTAACTTCCTTGGACATCCGGAAGTGTGCAGTCAACATCAGCTGTCTGGCACATTACCATGTGACACAGTGAAATACTACAGCACAGTAAGATTTTTATTTCTTTTCTATAATCCTGTGCTAGTTAGGGGGAAAAAAAAACCCAAAAACTGTTTTTAATGATGTACTTAGAAAAAGGATTGTGTACAACAGAGAATCACAAGGACAACATTAATGTTTCTAACTGCGTATCCTCAGAGCCCGAATGCATTATTTCTTCCTGCTATGTGCAAAGGCTGTTTGTATGATATAACCAACTAAAGGGGAGCATGGCAGTGTTGGTTTGACTTTTCCGTAAATACAACAGTGTAACATAATGTAAGTATGTAAATATAATGTCAACCTAATGGACATAAATGCAAAACTGACATTACATCATACCAACAGATACTTACTGAGCACCCCCTGACTATACAACTATACTAAGGACTATGGAAGCTGTAGGCCCCATCACGGTCATGTGTTATTAACAATAAAATAAAATACTATGAATTATGGAAAAACTAAGATGACTGTTCTTGTGAGAAACATAAAGAGACTCTAACCTACATAATGACAAGAGGCCTTCTCAGAGCCCTTCCTATGTTGGATCACCAAAGATGAGAGGGTGCTCAGGATGACCCCAAGAGACCAACAGCAGAGGCAACAGCCCTGGGGCCAGTCTGCTGGAGAAATGGCCTAGATTATGGGAAGAGATGTAGGTGAGAGGGTGGGGCCAAATCACACAGGCGGGATAGGCAAGCTGAGGGTTTTGCATATTACTCCAGGAATAAATGTCTTTCCTGGGCATCTTGAAGGTCTAAAAACAGCAAGTCCCTTTTTATTTTATTTTTTAGGCTGTTGGTAAGAAAACCAACAGGAAGGGGTAAAGGAGATCCCTGAACGTAGACCCCTGAACGTAGACCACGACGAGGGCAGCACAGTAGAGACTGGAAATCAAGACAGATCTGAAAGACACTGCAGGAAAACAGGACCAGGGCTTTGTTATAGGGCTGACAGGACAGAAAGGGAGTGGGGTTAGCTCAACTCCTTAGATCAAGGAGCTCAAAACAGTCGAGGAACAGTCTGGATGGCTGGGAACTCAGCTCTGGAGAAGGGTTCTCAGCCCCAGACCAGCTGAGACAGGCCAGGCACTTTCTAGGTGCTGGGCTCAGGGTTGCTTTCCTCTTAGTAGTAGTACCCCGTTTTAGAGACAGCAAATTGCAGATGGCAGAGGGTGAGTAGCCTGACACAGCACAGCTACTAAAGCTCAGTTCTCTGGACGACGACAAGGCTGCCAGGTTGGCTGTGGAGTAGGCACTCTATACTCTGCAGACTGCCTGGAAACTGTCTACATTCTGAATTCTGAAACCTGCTCAGGGATGGAACAAAGTAACATCCAAGGAGACTGAACAGGTGATACACTCTATTTTAATCCAAATCCTCTGATTTGTGATGCCTGATGTTCCCGGAGATCGGCATCCCAATCCCACTCCACCTCTAGAAAGAACTTTGCAAAGTCTTCAACATTTTATGAACCCACAAAGCTCTTCTGCCTGAATTTACCACAATGAAAAGCTCCTGCAGTAAACAATAAATAGTTTCACTCCTGAGTCATTATGCACACCAATGCAAGATCCAATAACGAGGAGGAAAAGCATTTCTCAGAATGCAAGGCACTCAAGTCAGAAACTGACACAAGCCACCGAGCACGAAAGCCTGCAAAACACAAAAGTCAGGCACTGAGGATTCGCCTGTGTGGTCACAAGCTTTAAAAAATGTAGTGAAAAAGCCAGCACAATCATGAAAACTTGCCATTTCCAAATCTCAGCAAGATGCTGAACCCCGGAAACAAACGAGCCCCCCTCTCTGTGACTGCCCCCCCCCCCCGCAGCACCCTGACACTTGTGCAGAAATGCCTTCTCCTACCCACACAATCCCGGGGCTTGGCTCCCTCTAGGGCCCTCTACTGTCCCCCCAAGCTCCTGAACCCCAGAGGCTTGATGGGGCTCGATCAATGAGCCCACGAAGAGGGCTGTGCATTCCTGTCAATTGAATCTATTACGGAAAGTACCACCTTAAGACTCTTAAAGGGAGGGATAAATGACGGGGAAAGCGAATTTTTGAAAGATTTAATCATCTACATGACAAATTATGCTTTGTTACATCTGACCTTCCCGTAGAATACTCATCTAATTAGGTCCAGTCTTCCTCAAGTGGAGTCTGGATCAGGTGTCCTGTTGATGGTTTGGGGAAGTTCCCCGTGGAAATCAATACAATCACAAGACCCATTAACAGGCCCTCTGGAAGACAGAGCCCAGACCTCTTCCACCGGCCAGTGCGGTGCATTCCCGGCTCCCCTGCCCCTCGCCCGGCCAGGACGGCCTGGAGCCAGGGAAGGAGGCTGACAACCGCCGGGAAAGCTTCCCATTGGCGGCTCCCTAGCGTGCCGCAACCCCAAGACGAAAGACTTTTAAAAAGAAAGAAAACCTGCCCTAACCCCCCACAGAGACACCCCAAAGTGGCCAGCCGAGCGGACACCGCCGCACGCTCAGGGTGCTGCCTGGGACGGAAAACTGCTGAGCCACACTCCCGAGGAAGCCCGGGGGGTGCGTCCTGCTGTCACCGCGCAGGTACCCGCGAGGGCGCAGGGACCCCCGAGGAAGGACGCCCGGCGCGCTGCGGAGGGCTGACGGGGCCGACCCAGGCCGGGAAACGTGCCCGAATCCTTGCAGCCTTGCAAGGAGCAGGGCCGGTGCGGAGGCTGCTCGGGAGAGCGAGGAGAGCCGGGGCTCGGGTCCCCCACGGGTCGTTCCCCTTCCCCGTGTCGTCCCGCCTCCCCCGGGTCGTCCCCCTCCCTCGGGTCACCCCCCTCCCCCGGGTCACACCCCTCCCCTGGGCGGTCTCCGCAGTGGTCGCGGCCGAGCTCGCGGACCCCAAGTTGGCGGCTCCCGCCCCGCGGCCGCGGCCCGCCCCGCAAGTTTGTGTCGTGCCCGCCCGCCCGCCCCGCGCCGGGCCCCGCACCGCCGGCGCCAAGTTCTACTTACTCCGCTTGCGCACCGGCCCCGGGCGAGGCCCGGCCCGGCCTCCCTGTGCGTCCGTCCGTCCGTCCGCGCGGCCCGCAGGACGCCGGCAGGAGGCGGCCGCGCTGGGCACCCGGCGGGAGAGGCGCGGAGGGCGGCCGCTCGCTGCCGCGGCCGAGCTGGGCTGAGGAGGCCGGGCCGGGAGGGCGGGCGCGCGGGAGGGCGGGCCGAAGGCGGAGAAGACCCGGGGGGCGGGCGGGGCCGGGAGGGCCGGGCGGTGAGGCCCGGCGCAGCCCCGCTAGGGAAGGCGGGCCAAGGAGCGCGAGCGAGCGCCCTGGACCGGCCAAAGAGGGCGGGCCAGGGCGGGGCTAGGCCCACGAGGGCGGGGCTATGACTACTGGAGGCGTGGTTAGGATGCGGGAGCGGGGAGAGGGCCGCGGAGGGCGGGGCCAGAGTTTCTGGGACGTGGCTAGACTTTGGGGGCGGGATAGGCTAGACTGAGGAGGGCGTGGCTATGGCTGATAGGGGCGGGACTAGGCCGCGAGGGGAGGAGCGAGGGCCGCGGAGGACGGGTCTAGAGCTGACGAGGCGGGGATAAGAGACGCGGAGGCCTGTCGAGGGCGGGGCTAATGGGCTAATGGGGTGGGGCTAAGGTCGCGGGTGCCGGAGAGAGGGTGGCTTTTGGTGGGTCGAGGGAGATTTCCCTTGCTAGCTTGGTGGGCGGGGCTAAGGGCCGCGGGAGGCGGGGCCAATCCCGGGCTGTGGTCCCGCCCCCTCCTCGAGTCGCGAACCGCGGGCGAGCAGAGCCGTGTGCTCCCGCTGCGCCGGTCTTGGGTTCGGGCCGCCCTTTTTTGCCCGGCAGGCGGAGACTGCGCTGACCCGGCTCGCGGTGCGGCCTGGTGGAAGTCGCCCGCCGCCGAGGCCTGGGCCGGGGCCGCGCAGAGCTGACTCCGCCTCGGGGTCGCTCGGCTCGCCCTCCGCCGCCCGGTCTGGGCCAGTGAGGCTGTGCGCTGGCCGGAAGCCCTGCTTCTCCGCGGGCGCCTGTAACCGCCTTCCTCCGGGGTCTGTGACTCAGTCTGCCCTTAGCTGCAGGCACTAACAGACCCAGGAGGGACAGAGTTGGAGGTTCCGGGTCAGCCTGGGCTATTTAGCTGCGTTCCAGGACAGCCTGGTCTATCTCTAAAGAAGCCAATCTTGCATTCTCCAGGAACTCTCTGGAGTGCTGTGATTCAGCAAGCAACAGATAAGGAAAAACGGGGAAAACAGCGAATGAATCAGAGATGAGTAACCAGAGTTTAGAAGGAGCTGGGCTCAGGTTCAGAAAATGCACCCACACACCTGTAAAAATAGCCTTTAATCCACGAAGGGCATCGGAGCCCTGACCTGGAAATGCAGATTCCTGCGTTGTTTTCAGCATCTTTTGTGTCCTGCATTGACTGCGGAGTGGATAGAGTTCAGTCTCCAGACCAGGCCATGTCCACAGCTCAGCTCAGCAGAGGACTCTGAAGAGAGCTGGGCGCGCAGACAGGGGACTGTGTAGCATTAGAAACTGACCCCTTAGCTCCTAGCACCAGGCTTGTATCGTCAGCACCAGGACGTTAAATTCGGAGCACAGCCTGGCACTCTCGTCTTGACCGATTTCCCTTTTGACCTGTAATTATTCCTCATGAGCTCCTCCGGGTGGGCCCGGGAGAGGAGGGTTCCGGCCAAGACAAACGGAGCGAGCCAACTCTGGAGGACTGGGCGAGAAGAGTCCTCTAGAGTCAAGTGCAGACCCCAAGGGACTCTGATCCAAGTGTGACTCTGGAGGACAGGGGGTCCTTCATTCACCCAGCTTCACCCTGTTCAAAAGTTTTCCAGCCTGAAGGTCACTGTCCCAACCTCACCTTCCCTTGTCTGTCTTCACTGCTCAGTACCAGTCCCCTGCCTGATTGCCAAATCTAATGGAAAAAATGAATCCCTATCTCCTGCCCTCGGTGACATTTGCCAATCTGGACCCCTTCCCTTTTTGCTTGGATGTTATTTTCTTGCGGAGGTCTTAAAAGGCAAGTGACAGCAGCCAAGAACTCGTCTCTATTGTCAGCAGAGGTCTTCATCTCTTCACAGAGGAGAACTTCCTCAGGACAGTCAGCTTTCATCTGACCAGAACTTAGTGGGATTAAACTGCCTATGTTGGATGACCTTGTCCACCATTTAGAAGCTCTTCCTCAGACCCGGGCTCATCAGTGGATAATACAAGTTGTTTTAGGCTTTCTTAGCTGGAACCACGTTCCTGTGAAGCTTTTCTGAGACTGTACCAAATACCCTTGGTGAGATGCATAAATGTCCATACTTCCGGTTTCTAATTATATTCCCAGAAAAACACCTAACCAGAGTGAGTGAGTACACTTCCAACCTGTGACAGAATCAGATTTGGTTTTAGAAAACAACTTGAGAGGAAGGCTTCAGACAAGAGGTGAATCCAGAGAGTGGCCTTATGGGGAGCAGTAGGATGACACAGAGATACCAGAGGGGTCCCCAAGTAAGTGGCTGATCTGAGGCAAGATAGAAAACAGGATTAGGGCACATGGAGGGGAAAAAGGAACCACACGCTCTCACGTGAAGCCTCTCTCAGCTCAGAATCAAGACCTGCAGCGCAATTAACATTTTCTGTGAAGGCTACTGACAGAGGGACAGTATTTCGCTTATACAGAAACATCTTCAAATAAAATACTAAAATACCAACAAACCAGGCTTATGGCCTGTAAGCATGTGACCTTGGGTAGGACCCCACACCTTTTCCCGACATTTTCTGGGACTATCATGAACAAAACGTTAGCTTTTGTTCTGAGTGACGCTATCTTAACTTTCTGGATACCTGTGGTCTAGAGCTTTATCAAGCGCAATCCTGTCAGGTTGACCTCAGAAACCCCCTATGATCTCATTTAAATTTCTTAGCACACTATGAAGATGATTACCTCAACTCAAAAAATCCTGTATCCTATTCCAAAGACAATCAAACACGGCTCTTTTGAGAAGCCCATCCCCCCATTCTCCTGTATTGTGTCATTTCCTCCCCGTTCCCTCCCAACCACCTCCCCCTCCATGTTTAAAGTCTGTATTAAAATGTGCTTTAAAACTCCAACTTTTTGTCCCAAAGCTCTTTTTGGCGGCAAAGCCAAGGATCTGGCTTTCCCTGAGTGAAGTCCCCAGCTTGTTGAAGAGAACCCCCCAGGCTGTTGATGACTGATAGCCTGGAACAGTAACCCCGCCTCCTCCTCTGCTGTCAGTTCCTGTCTGCTGTGGGAAATTATCACAAACTTGGTGGCTTAACATAAGAAATTTTTATTTTAATCAATTTATTTTTATTTATGTATATGAGTCACCTGCATGTGTGTGAGTGCACCCGTGTTGTGTGCAGTGCCTGAGGAAGACAGAAGAGGGTGTCGGATGATGGGCGGTTGTTAACAGCCATGTGGGTGATGAGTTTTGAACCCTAATCTCCTGTAACAACAGCCAGTGCTCTGAACTGCTGAGCCATCTTTCCAACACCAGGAAATTTTAAATTATAGTCCTGAAGGTCAGAACCTGAAACCAAGATGTGGTCCATGTTCCTTCTGGTTGGAAGGGAGAATCTGTTGCTTTTCCCAGCTTCCAGGTCTGCTCACATTCCTTGACTGGTGGCTCCAAGCTTCATCTTAAAGGCTAGCAGCAGAACCTCTTTCTCCCACACACAGCCCAGGACCTCCTGCCCAGGGACTGGTGCTGCCCACAGTGGGCGGGCCCTCCTGTACGAAGACATTCCCCCACAGACATGCTCATAGGCCAACCTGATCTGTACAGTTCCTCAATCAAGGCTTCCCTGTCAGATGACTCTAGGCCATGTCTGGTTGACAAAGCTAATTAGGGCACTCAAGGATGTCAGTGGACACAGCTGTGAGCTCAATCTAAAGTGTCCAATGTGCTCACACCACCAGAATCCACCAATGGCAAGGTGCCGAGAAATCCTTTGTGAGAAAGTCTGCAGGGAGCAGGCACAGAAATGAAAATTTTGTCCACAGTTAAGTACATAGTAGTGGCAGGAATCAGTTATGGAAACCTGAAAGAGACTTATGAGGCTCCTTATTATCTGGTCCCATCTACCTTTCTGGTCCCACCTACCTTTCCTCTCCCCAAACTTCTTACCATTCTGTATTTTACCATAACAAACTTAGAACTTCCCCACCCCTCAGATGGCGGCTCAGGTCTCCTCACATTCCTCAACTTGTTTACATGCGGAGTCCCCAGGATCCTGACACGCTCAGCCTAGCCCCTTCTTCAAGCTTGGGGGTACGCACGATCCCTGCGCTGTGTCCCCGGGAGCTTGACACAAGGCCTGATTCAGACTAAGAGTTGAAACAGCGATGTGAACTGGATGACGCAATCCGCATCCTTTACTTCCGTCTTGGTACGCGTCCAATATGGGACTGGGATTTACATTCTTCATTAAATCAAATCGTACAAAAATGAACATGGTGTGATCTTAACCTTCCGTGAACTCGTGGCCCATCTGAGGAAGCACACTTTTGAAAGAGGGAAAAGGAGGCAGGTGACACTGGGTGTCTGGCCCAGTCTCCCTTTTGCTTCTTTATGGGTATCCGAAGAGTTTTGTGCCCACCTAACAGTATCATCTTTATTCATTCCTTACTGAGGCTGACAGTGTGTGGCTGGAAAAGAAAACAATGCCTTTATGTGCGGTTAGTGACCTGCTGTCTGCCTCCAGCCCCTTAGACTGCCTAAAACACGGATGTGGTATCTGGAGCTATCACCATGGTTGTCCAGCATCAAGACTACCTGGAGCCTCAAAGGCATGCACTAAAGAAGATGGAAGAGCATGAAGAGCCCTTCAACGAACCCTGAACTGCTTGTCTGGGGACTTCTTTTATGTGAGAGAAAAGCAGCCCGTCTCTTATTAAAAGCCAAAACGCCAACTGACCCCCAGCTAGTGAAAGTGTGATGGAGTTCGAGGTAAGAAGGGAGTGTAGAAGGTTCTGCGGGTGAACATTGAAGAAAGCATGGATTTCTGTCTCAAAAATGGAAAGGGCTTCGCAGAGCATGTAACTGGAAAGGCCCAGTGGGTATTGACAAGGTTGGGAAAGGAGAATGCAGGTCTGACGCTCCTTCTACACCCAAGGTGAACTTGAGTCAGGGAAGACGGGCAGCGTCCCAAAGCATTCCTGATTTTGATTTGGAGGATGCTCTGATAGTAAGCATAGGAAATGATGGGAATCCTGGAAACCTGAAGAAGTATTAGTACTAATCTTTTTGAGACAGAATCTCCTGTAACCCAGGCTGTGTTACTAAGGATGACCTTGAACTCTGATCCTTCTGACTTTACCTCCTGAGTACAAGGATTACAGCATGTGTCAGCATGCCAGACTTTGTGTGTGCCGGGGCTCAAACCCCAGGCTTCATGAACAGTAGGCAAGCATTCTACCAGCTGAGCTACACTGGTCAATTTTTATGTGTTTTGCCTTTATATAATTTTCTTCCTGTTTTAAGAAGAACGTAATAGACTTTTTTTCCTGTATTCTATTCATTCTAATGTGTAGTCATTTTTTTTTCAGTGTGTATGAATGGGGTCATTTACATATCCTCAGCAAGAATTGCCAGGCCTTCCTTTGGCTGCTGTTACAAATTTGGAACAAAAAAGAATTGTATCTATTATTTTTGTCAGTGGATTTGTGAATTAAGCAAGTAAACATGGTATTCTTTCCTAGTCCTAGTGGAAATCTTGTCTTCATACAGGAATACTGCAGAGTGCTATAAATGTTGTGATATATTTGACCAATGTAAAAATAAAACCCAACAGTTTCTATATCTAGGAATTTTAAATGGAAGGCGAATTTCTTCTTAAATATTAACATAGTAGCTCACACTTTTAATCCCACCAGGCGGAGGCTGGTGGATCTCTGTGAGCTTGAGGCCAACCTGTTTTACTTAGTGAGTTCATGGCTACATAGTAGGACCATGTCTCAAAAATAAATAAAGTAAAATATAATAAAATTTAGTTACTAAATTATGGAGGCTTAAAAGACCTTCCTCTAATCTAATAGGTCAGGAAGATGATGGTCAATGAAGTACAACAGGGACAGAAAATAAAGCATAAGTTACACAGAAACTACAACGGTTTAAACCAAACAAAATCTGTCCAAATATATTCAGAAATGGGATTTAAAATATTAGTGGGTCCTTCTTTAATGGTAGTGACTTAAGAGGATCATCCTGTGAAAATGAAAAATCTTGATTCTTTTACTGTGAGCTGCAGAATGAATTTGGTTAGTTAGATTAAGATTGGGGATTCTATAAGAGCTTATTTTAGGAGAAGAACTTCAGGGAAAAATAGCAAACGAGGTACCAGATGTTTATGAGGCTGTATCCTTGTACATGTGTGCAGTCGAATCTGGTCTGTCTAGCAGTCCTTCAAGCCAAACGCCACTCATCCATCTCCCTATACCTCTGCAGGGCTGTGATTGAGTTTAATAATGATGACCTTGGTATGACTTCTGAATCATGCAGGAAGATCAAATTATGTCCTGTTTTGCCTTTGTGTATTTAATTATAGCCCTGCTGGTTACAGGGAAGTCTGATCTGTTTTGTGACACTGCTAGGTTGACCAGAGCCTCCTTATCAGGAACCCAGGCATCACCAATAACCAACTTCATAGTCCATGGAAGAAAACACGCACGCGTGCGCGCGCGCGCGCACACACACACACAGAAGAAGGAAGAGGAGGAGGGGAGGAAGAGGAGGAAATGAAACGGGCTGGAGAGATGGCTCTGTGGTTAAGAGCAGTAGCTGCTCTTGCAAAGGACCTGGGTTCCATTCTCAGCACCTACATGGTGGCCGACAACTGTCCTACAGTTCCAAAGGATCCGACACCTTCTTCTGACCTCCACTAGCATAGCACAATGCAGGTAGGGTTACATACATGTAGGCAACACATATACACATAAAATAAAAAGTAAACCAAAACTGATTTTAAAATTTCAAAATCATATTATCATGTCAAGAATAATTATCATGAAATAATTTAGTCCATCTATTCACATTTTTAGGAATTGTAACAGACGTGTTGGTTAATAATAATGGCAGGTAATCTGTTTAATAACTTAGTACTGTATACTCTGTAGTGAGAAACAATTGGCGCATACTTGAATAAATCTCAGTTTTGAATCTGATAGAATGTGGTCTGTTATGTCAGAGACCTAAGCAGTCCCCAGCCCAGCAATGAATGTGGCTGGTTATGTCCAGGCTTGGGTGGAGGACCCTGTCAAGCCCCTTTATCCTCACCCGTGAGTTCTCTGGGCACATATCTGATGACTCTGGGGACATAACGGTACTCTAATACATACATGGACTGAGCATGTGTATTGCTCTTGACTCTTGGGAAACAGAGTCTGAGACAAGGATTCCTGGGCAAGCGACTTAAGAGGGTTCTCTGAAGGGGCGTAAGGGGAGGGTGTGGAGCAGGTGGGACTGAGATAAGCAAAGACATCATTTTCACCAGAGACGGCTTTCGCCTGAGCCCACAGGAAACTCCGGAGGAGGAATTGCAACATAGGCAGAGCCGCCCCCTTTGAGGCAGGGAGGCCCACAGGGAGGCCCAAAGTGTCCCTGTGCACCCCAGTGTCCAGTCACTCACTGGCAGTGCCCTGGTGGTGACACCTGCAACAATGGCTTGTATTCCCCAAGGTCAAGGGTAAATCTCCAAGAGCAGCCATCAGTCAGCAGCTGCAGATGCGGCACCAGTGGGAGAAGGGAGAAGAGACGACCAGGCACCAGGCACTGTCCCTCTGCACGGAAACCCCATCACATGTCGGTCATGGACTGACCAACAGTGCAAGTCTTGTACGTGCGTGTCCTTGCCTCCAGTGGAGAAAGCATTCAGCAACCCCTAGGGATGCTTGGAACACGCCTCCACTTCTAGCCGTGGGCTTGGGAGCCCTGTCTTTCCTTGCCTACCCCTAATGCCAAGCAACTGAGTAACCGAGTGTGGCCCCTGGGAGTGAGGCAGGAGGCTCGGCAGGAACCGAACTGGGGATGTTGGGGACATGGAGGGTGGAGCCAGAGGGTCTGGGGTGGGGCCAGCGGGGACCTGGCCCTCAGGCCTTCAGCGGACCTGGCCCTCTCCCTGCTTTTCTCCTACTGGCCACAGATGGGAAATGTCTGCTTGTCTTTCCTCTGCCAACGCGTAGCCTGCTCCGGACGTCCGGCTCCCTGGCTGCTCTCCCCTGCGGCCGCTCTTACCCTGTCCTTGGACAGCGCTTCTGCCACTGTCGGCTTAACGAGCAGGCATCTGCTGCTCCTCTGACACTTTCTGGCAGGTTGATGACCAAGTACCCTGTGGGGCATGGGAGGACGGCAGGGAGATGGTGCAGGACAGGTCTTCCTGTCTTCTTAGCAGACTCAGCCCAGTCTGACATACTTCCCACCAGACATACTTCTGAGTCTTGGGGAGAAAAAACAGCCATTTCAGCAGAGAGCCTGCATCCTTCTGGACCCACAGGATAGTCAGCTAGTGAAAGAAAGTGACTTCAAAGAACTCTCAGGCCCTTTTCTGGGAAAAATCAGAAAGACATGCAGATCTCACTCCAAATCCTGGCTGTGGTTTTCGTTTGTAGATGACCACAGGAAGTTGTTTGTGTTTCCTGAACTGGCTTTTCTTGTCCGTACAAGGGTACAAGGCAGGGGATGCACTGAGATGTCTCAGTGGGGAAAGACACTCGCTGCCAAGCTCCACAACCTGCGTTCAGTTCCTGCGTAGGAGAGAACCAGCTCCTGATCTCCACTCATGTGCTGTGGCACACGCATACCTCTACGCATGACAGATAAATGTTAAAACACATTTTTTAAAACGGACACCCTTCAGGAACCTGAGAGAGCTCAGGAGTTAAAAGCACTTGTTGCTCCTTCAGAGGCCCTGAGTTCATTTACCTGCTCCATGTTGGGCAGGTCACAGGGCCTGTAACTCCAGCTCTGGAGGACCTGACACCTTCTCTGGCCTCTGCAGGCACCTGCACATACTTGACATGCACTTACATAGACAAAGCACACATACACATAAATAAAAACTAAAAAATCTTGAAAAAAGAGAAAACAAGGGAAGGATATAGTAGAAGTGGAATTACCTGGGATGAACGGCCTGAAGGGCGCGTGGACAGTGCAGTGCCTGGTTACGTACCTGTCACTGTGGCAATGCCAGTTCCCTGGAGGGTCCTAAGTGAAAAGAAATTCCATCAAAGCAAATGATTATAGTTTTCTATTTCAATACAGTCTATGCTAGGCATTGTTCAAATGCTTATACATCCTTACAACAACCCCTTGAGGGGATCCTATAATTGTACCTATGTTATAGATTAAGAAGCCACAATATAGAGATTAAGTAATTTGCCAAAGATTCCACTGTTAGATAGAGACAGAGCTGGTATACAAATCCAGGAAATCCACCTTCAACCTTCACTTTATCATTATGACATGTAATTAAAGACTGAGGTAAGAATCAAAGGAGAGATGGAGAGATGGCTCAGTGGTTAAGAGCACTGGCCATCCTTGCAGAGGAGCCAGGTTCAGTTCCCAGCACCCACACGGTAGCTGACAACCATCCATAATGTCAGTTCTAGGGGATCCAATGCCTCCTCTGACCTCCATGGCCATTGTATGACACGGGTGCACTTACACACATGCAGGCAACACACTCATACACATAAAATAAAAAAAAATAATTTTTGTTTAAAAAGAATCAGAGGTCACTGAGATAGTGAAGGCCTGAGGTGTAAGGTCAGATTAAGAGCCAGGATTGGGAGGGGCTTTCCCCTGCTGCTCAGAGGGTGCTGGGGTGGGACGAAGAGTGAGCGAGGGGCAGGCCCAGCTCTACCTCCTCTGTACTGCTTGCTAGGGAAGTAGATTTACTTTAAAATGATCTGTAAGTTTGCTAGCCAATTTCCAAGAAAAGTGGACAGAATCGTGTCTTTATGATAAAGATCATTATATGCACCTTAAAAGGCATTCCCAGCCTTTCATGTCTTTTACTGGGTAAGGAGCCATCCTAGGGAAATGACCATGAGTTCTCATTTCCAAATTAGTTTTGTGACCCTGACCTTCCTGCATGTGTCTGAATGGAGCAGTGGCAACTGTGTTTTCTCCTTTGAACCCAGCACTGGCTGGCAGATCCCACTGGCTGGCAGATCCCACTGGCTGGCAGATCCCACTGGCTGGAGGGAGCCCTCCTCACTACTACACTCCTTCAAGACAGTGTGTGCATAGCCAGGACACAGGGGCATTGTTCTCACAGAGGCCCACGGACTTACCTCACATGTCATGTCTAGCCTAACACTCTGGATCTGAGCACCACAAATTCGAATGACTAGTGGCACTGGAAGAGAAGGGACATGATAAAACGAGCTTGTTCCAGATTCTGCTTACAACCAAAACAGCAGTGAGAACTTCAGCCAAACACACTGGAACCCAGTGTAGGTAGGGACTTTAGAGTAGCCCTGCCTAGGAAGATGACAACCGCTGAATCTCATCCTATCATATGTACAAGCTGTACTAGGTTCTGTGTCGTCATACCCATCATTCAGTGTCTACCACACCCACAGAGTGGGGTGACTATACCGTATCTGAAATGCTTGGGGCCAGAAGTATTTCAGGTTTTAGATTTGGGGCAATCTTGTACACATAATGTGATTTGTCTTAGGGATGGGATCCAAGTATTAACATGAGTTCATTTGTTCCATATGCAGTGTCCATATAGAAGATATTCTGAACAGTTTTGTATATGAAACATCAGAAAAATATCCCTTGTTATAGTTCATTGGCTCTTATGAAGTTCAGGATTTGGGAGCTTCGTGGATTGGCAATTCCTGGATTAGGGTTACTCAATCTGTAATCATTCCTGAGCTTTGTTTTCCAACAATGTTATTATCTTGTGAGTTTTGCTAGTCAGTGGAACTGGAATTCATGCACTTAAGAGGGGTCACAACAGCATATCAAAAGGGAGACAAAAGCCATCGCCCCAGTAATTCTAAATGGAAGAAGAGAATCATCCCGCCCTGGGGAGGTTCAGGAAGTAAGCCAAACACAGGGGTACTTTTCTTCTCAAGGCAGAAATTTTTTTGTTTTTGCCTTTTAAAAATTTGCCACTTCCTGCTGGGCCTGGTGCATACGCCCTTAATCCCAGCCCTCAGGAGCCGGAGGGATGTGAGAGTGAGGCCAACCTGGTCCACATAGCGACTTCTAGGCAGGCTGGGACTAGGAGACCCTGTCCAACAACAGCAACGACAGCATCTGTCTGTCACTTGATGTTCTCCAGGAAAGTGGTAGTTCAGACAAAACCACTATTTTGGGCAAGGGCCAGAATTAATCAAAGAAGAGTAACATGTCCTTCTTCCTGCCCATCTTTTGTCATAGGAGAGCCCTAAAACCTAGCTAGAGAACCCTACAGTGCATGTTGAAGCCTGACCAACTAATCATGCTATGCAGATGCAAATAAGCCATAAAAAGTAGTTTTTTAGGAAAGTTTTATAAGTTAAAAAAGCAAGATAAAATTCAGCAGAGGAGCTGAAATTTCAGGCTTCAGTGTTGGCATTCCACACTGAAGCCTGAGGCAGAGGATTTTAAAATGGCAAGAGCTCTGGAGCACTCGCGTTGGAAAAGGGATGCAGTGATTTGGGAGAGGACCTACACTGCATATAGATATTTTACTAGAAGAATTCATGGATGTATTCTTGCATGTGTTTTAGACATAGAGTGTGATTAATATGAACAAATAAAGCCCAGTCCTGTAGATCTGAAGGAAAACAAATTGCATGTGATGCTCTATTTGTTAACATAAGCAGACACTTGTGTAGGCAGAAGGCAGAATGGAGCAGAGGCAAGATGGGTTCTGAAGAGGTTGGAAGGCGGTGGCTGCGGAATTATAATCCCTCTAGGACATGGGCCGCATCCCAGAGTTCTTTTTTGTTCGTTGAAATCTGCTCTCCCATGGACAGAGAAGGGCTCCTCAAGAAGGACACCTGAGTAAGAGTTCTGGCTTAAATAGATGAGAAGCAAATTGATGAACATTTCAGAGCTGTCTTTGAGACCTGAACCCGAGCAGCACAGTGGTCTGCAGGGCCATCCTCGTGATGCTGAGGATGATGACTGTCACTTTTTGGCCAGTCCCCTCCCAGCCACCCTAAGCCTATCCTGGAAGGCAAGAAGACAGATTGCTTGTTCATGGCTCCAGGCAGGCTGAGAAGCAGGTCCGGGTCCTGCACTATCCGAGGTGCTGACTTGGAGCGACTGCATGTGTTCAGCCTCAGTTTCTTCATGTATGAAGGGACCGTGACTGAGTACTTACCAACAGGGTGGCGAAGGATTAGCTGTGTGTCATGTGATGTGCTCTCCAGACGTGCGTTTTGGTCATTCTTCTCATTCCTGAGACCAAATACATGGCATTACCCAATGGAAGGAGGGAAGGTTTATTTTGGCTCCAGTTTGAGGGAGGAGAGTGCATTGTGGCAAGGAAGCAGCGGCCGAAGTGTGAGGCAGCTGCTCTCCACGCATCTGGAGTCCGGAAGCAGAGAGAGGGGTCCTGGGGCTCCAGCCACTTCTCCTCGCTTCCTCTTAATTCAGTGCACGACCCCAGCCTATGGGATGGTGCTGCTCCCGCTCAGGGTCGAGCTTCATCCTCGGTCATCCTTCCTGGAAACGCTCAGGGTGTCCTAGGTGGTTCTGATCCAGTCAAGTTATCGATTTACATTACAGCACATTGCCTGTCTATTCTCAGTCCCTCTTCCACACCCCACGGCCTCAGGTTGAAAGTGAGGGGCTGTCTGATGTTGGGTGGCATGTGATGAAGGAGCTGGGAGTGAGACCAGAAACCAAGCATCTAGTTAGGACCAGGACAAGAGGGGGACCTGACACCCCGGGGACAATCCACAGGGAAACATCAGCGGCAAAGGTGGCTGTCAGTCCCCAGGTGTCCATGAGACTGAAATGTTTTTCCTGTGTGTGCTTGTTTGGGATTTTTCCTTTTTTTTTTTTTTTTTTCCATTCCACTGATGACTGAAAAGCCGGTAAACTAGTTCTGTAATGTATCATTGTCATTATTAAAGAAAGAAAGCATTTTATTCAGAAGCTGAGTGCAGACCCAGCGTTACTCTTCTGAATGAGAGCTCTGTGTGGCATGGCGGTTGCTGAGCGAGGCTGATGAGAGGAGGTTTTCTCGGGTAACTGTTGCATGTCAATTTGTCCCTTTGTCAAATTGTCTTAGAGGGGGCAGATCATATAGGAAAACCTTCTTAATAGTTACATGGAGGCTTTTCAAAATGCTTTGCAAAAGCATTTTGGGTATGCAGTTTCAAAGAACTGACCTCTTTCTAAGCAGTCGCAAGCAGGAAGTGGAGTAGCCATGAAATGGGGACCAGCGGTAGACCCAGCTGTGAGAGGGGCCCAGCGCAGTACAGAGACCCAGCTGTGAGAGGGGCCCAGCGCAATGCAGAGACCCAGCTGTGAGAACGGCCCAGCGCAGTACAGAGACCCAGGTCATCTGCTTTGCAACAGAGGAGTCAAAAGCTGATGATAAAGTTCTTTGAGCACAATCTAAACTACAAAAATTAAGACTCTAAGAGCTTATATTCTTTACTTCTTCATCCTCTAAGAAAGGAATCACTCCATTGGTATATACGCTCTCCAAGACCATCCCAGCAAACATCTAGTAACTGGCTCAACATACAGCTAATTAGGGTCAGCGTATACCTGAGACAGAGTAAAAGTAATTAAAACAACCTCACTGGTGTGTGTTGTAAGATTTTTAATTCACATGATTTTTGGCTCACTAACTTTTATATCTTTGTAAAATAATGTCGCAGTAGATTGAATAAGACCTTGGATAGAAATTGCACTTGAATATTTGGTGTTGTCTTAGTAGGCTCTATAGCCATGAAAAGCACATGATGAAATAATTTGCAGCCACTGGGAGAGTTCATATTTATTTTCAGAAGTTAAAGGAATCTTTGTTCTGGACCTGGGCTTCAGAGGCGGGGTAGGCTCTCTACAACCATGACCGATGGTTTATGATTTTTCTGTGCCACCATTAGACCAAGAACAGCTTTGAAAGCATCTGGAGGCTACGTTCAAGGCTTTCAAAATCACGCTATCTCTGTGATTATAGAAGGTGCAGATGTCAAGAGAGAAACCAGAGTCTGCTGATGAGATCTGCAGTCAGACTCACAGAGAAGACCCCTTCATGGTACAGTATGTAAGATACAACTCACCCCCATATCAAGTAGTTTACAGCCACCTTTCCTTAAGATCAGGCATCTTCAGAAGCCATGTTGAAAGTACTGAGGAAACTAGAAAGGAAACAAATGTCTATTTCAAAGACGTAAAGAGCTTAGGTAGGTTCAGTAGGGCACCAATGCAGAGGACTCTATTTTCTCTGGACTGCCTTCAGAAATGTCTAATGTGAAAATTCTCTCAGTTTACATTTTGAAATGTTTTCCTGTTCTTTAAATTAAAAAAAAAAAAAGTGTATGAGTGTTTTGCCTGCATGTATGTGTGCCATGTGAGCACAATACCCACAAAAGCCAGAAGAGGGTGTTGGGATCACTTGGAACTGGAGTTATGGATGGTTGTTAGCCACCATGTGGGTGCTGGGAACCAAACCTGGGTCCTCTGCAATAGAGGCCAGTGCTGTTAACCACTGAGCCGTCTCTCCAGCCCTATCCTTCGGTATCTTTATCTAAACACCTCATATTAGAGATATACTACAGAATTATTTCTACTGAACAGCTTTTCCATTGTAAGCGCTGAATTACAGAATTGTCTTCTGCTTTTGGCTGCAACGGGAGCATGGGAGGGAAATAACCCCCTTTGGAGTAACTGTGGAACTGGGCCATCTTCAGAAGACTGCTTCTATGATAAAATGAATTCCCAGTTTTAAGAACATGATTCATTTTAAGTTGGCTATCTCCTCTGAGCATTTGTTAACCAAAATCTTTTGATGTGGTGGCATTAAATCAGAGAGGCGTGCCTTGGCTTTTACCTTGCTAAATATTTTCGTTGTAGAAACATTGACCCATTTGCCTCTTGTATTTTAATGTGTTGGAGACTTGGCACTGGGTAGGTTGGTAATTGGCAGTTTCTCACAATCCAAGATTTCAGTTTTCCACTGCCTCTGTCCCCTCCTCTGGGAACATGGAGTGACTATCTTCTATGTTCTCTGTTGAGGCTTGGTGTGGCCATGTGACCGGATATTGGCCACTAGACAGCAAGCACAGGTGACTGGAGGAACTTGTTCCTGATCTGCAAGAGAGAAATTCCCTAGCCAGGGACTCCATCCCTTCTCTCCATTCAGTTGGCATGGTGATCATCGGAGCCACCCTAGAAGCCAGCTGTTGATAAGGCAGAGATGCTGCTAGCCTGGGTCTCCACTGAGGGAGCAGAGCTTCCCACCACACTACAGAACTTCCCTGGGATAGTTACCTAGGAGATACATATGCTTTGATGCTTAGAAATGTTTTATTTTTAATTGGCGCATAATAATTGCTCATAATCATGCGGCACTGTAGATACTTTGACATATGCACGGGTTGTGTAGTATCAGATCAGGTAACTGCTCTATCCATCGCCTCAAATATCGCATTCACGTCCTCTGTTGTAGCTACTGTGAGCTGTATAATTGAATGACTGTTAATGAGAGTCAGCCTAGAGCACCAGGCCTTATTCCTTCTCTTTCCCTGAACCAGCCTTGGCTTCTCCACAGTTTCCCTTAGTTTCTGGCTAAGTCCTAGCTTAGTCTCCACTTTGATGAGATCAACCTTTTCAGCTCCCATGTGTGAGGTCATGTGATCCCTGTTGAACTTTGTTGTTCTTGGCACCACTAACTTTTGGGGTGCTCTTATAGAAGCTTAGCTTACTGTATACTGTCCTAGAAAAACAGTTTATGAAGTACCCTGATGTATTTATCTCAGTATGATGAACTGTCAGACTATATACAAAGAAAGTTATTTTCTTCAGAAAACAGAACTCTAGATATCTTCGACTATTTTCCTTTGGCTCTGAGAGTGATTTTCTCTAAACATTTAGAAATTTATAACTTTAATTTAATATTGTATTCAAACATAAAATTATATTTACCAGAGCCAGACATGTTTTTCAAAGACTTCTTATCTGAAAGGGGTAATTTCTTCTGCCATTCATTATGTCTATGAAAGGGAAAATGAATATAATACTCACCTCAGAAGCATGTTTCTTGGATATATTATCTCATGATAATCCTGTTGTAATTAGGACCAAATTCTGTTAGTGATAAAACACATCTTCAAGAAACAATATTCCTTAAAGGTCACTTGTTAATCTAGTAATAAATGATGATAAAGCCAGATTAATGTCATTGTATTTAAAAAATTAAGTGTAGGTTAATGATGATGGTTCCATGGATTACCCAAACTCTCTCACCAGCACATCGTACACAGTCAGACACAGACACATAATCATAATAAATAAAATTCATTTAAAATTTAAGAAAATTAATCTCAAATCAACCACCAAAAATAAAAGCATAGCTTGGAGTGAAGGCAGAAAGTTGTTTATGATTTTTGTATCTACTCACAGTTGTTCCTAGCTAACAGTATTTCTTAGAGATAGTTGAATTTTTTGTGTATTTATTGGTTTACTTTCTTCTCCCCACAAAGCACAATAGTACTATTGAAGAAATTTTGTGGAGTTTTAAAAAATCAAAATAGACAATAACAAATAATGTAACATGAAAATTAAAGTACGTGGTGCCAAGTCAGCCCACAACCAAATGTGAACATCTGGGCTCTGAGCAAATGATAGCTGCATGCCCATCTCACAGCTCTGGAGGAAGAGGAGTAGGAACAGAGTCCAAGGAACCCGTGGCCCTAATCACCTCATGGAACCTAGTGTACTGGAACATTCAGAGGAACCCTGAGTTCTGACTGCATTCTAAGAAAGCCCATTTATGGGGATAAATAAACATTATCTACAGGAAAATAATCCATTCATGTATTGTAACTAAGTAGCAGGTGCCCCTTGCTTTTTAATTTTTAAAAGTTATTATTTATGTTTCTATTTACTATGTGTCTGTGTGTGCACATACATGTGGCATGGTGCTTGTATTGAGGTCAAAAGACAACTTACAGGAGTTGGTTCTCTTTTCTACGGTGAGTCCTAGGGGTCAAATTCAGGTCCTTAGTCTCGGTAGGAAGCACCCTTTACCCCGGAAGACATCTCACTGGCTCTTGTGTTTTTAAAAATTTTACCTTGTGTGTGCTTGCATCTTGGCCTATGTGTGGGGTGGTTAGGGTGTCAGTCTTTGCTTTCCACTGTGTTTGAGACAGTCTCTCTGCAGTACTGTGTAGACCAGGCCAGCTGGCCACTGATCTTTCAAGGATTCTCCTGTCTCCACTTCCCGTCTCTGTAAGAACTCTTGGATTATAGGCGCTCACTACTGCATCTGGCTTTCTGTAGGCTCTGGAGGTCTGGACTCAGCTCTCATGCTTCTACAGGCTCTTTGATCCATTGGTCATCTCCCCTGCCTCGCACCTTGCTTTTCAACGCAATAATGGACCTTAACTCTTTCTTCTGTATCAGAATTGTGAGCACTGTTACCTCATATCTTCATCATATATGTGAAGATTTCGACTCCAATCCTAAATTGACATGTGTGGAACGCTGTGCTTCAGTAAACAAGGTTTCTCCTCCTCCACAGGCCCAGGCCTCAGTTGCCCAGCTAAGCCAAGAAGCAGCATCATAACCACCCTGAGATGGGCAAGAAGCCTTGCGTGTGCCTGTCTCTAGCCAGACTAGCCTGAAATTGCCTGATCTGGGAAGAGATTCAGGGAAAGCTCTGGCCAGCACTCCGATAGGAGAAAACAAGCTTGTGGCAGTAAGAATATAGGCTGCCGGCTGGAGAGCCGGCTCTGTGGTTAGGGGCATCGGCTGCTCTTTCAGAGGAACCTGGTTCGTTTCCTAGCACCCACATGATGGCTAACAACTGTCCATTACTCCAGTTCCCAGAGATCTCACTTCTTTCTGGCCTCTGAGGGCACCCGACATGCATGTGATACGTATACATGTGGGCAAAACACTCATACACTTAAAACTAGACTAAATTCAACAAATCTTTGAAAAAGAAAGCAAACTCTCTCAAATCTTAATCTCAAATATTCAGAAAACAGAGCTTTAATGCGGGCACCACATGGCTTTACTCCTTGATAAATACCAAGTTAGGCCTTACCTTCTTACCTAAAAATGGGGATATTGTATTTCTATTTGTTTTCCTCAAATACACACCAAACAAAATCTGTTCTTGTAGGAAATTTCACAAAACACAACTCTTGAGCAGGGAATGGTGGCACATGCCTTTAATCCCAGCCCTGGGTGTATGTGGGGGGTGGGGGGGGGAGAGGCAGATTTCTGTGACATTGAGGCTAGCCTGGTCTCAGCAAATTCCAGGCCAGTTGGGGCTATAGGAAGACCTTGTCTCAAAAACCTAAACAACAACAACAAACAAACAATTTTTTAAACAAAAGACAACCCCCCCACAACTATTTATTTTTAACATAAAAATAAGGACGAAACAAAATCCCAGCAAGCAGGGAGGAAGAGTTGGCTTCCGAGCTTCTGCCCTGTGGGCAGACCCCTAGAATAGAGTTGGTAAACCACCGAAGGGCCAAACCTGGCCTGACACTTGTTTTGACCGAGAGCTAAGAAAGAATTTTACACTTTCAAAATGCCGGAGAAGACTGTTTTGGGACACATTATTGGTGTTGTAAACAGTCTCTCGGGGACACTTGCCGTCACATGTATTGTCTGTGGCTCTCCGACACTGTAACAGAGCTCAGCAGTGAGAACAGAATTAAGGCCTGCAGGGCCTAAAATGTTTACTACCCGTCCTTTACTGAGAAAGTTTACCAGTTCTTTCTCCAGAATATCTAAGGTTAAAAAGTGTGGAACACACAAAAAGCAATAATTTAAAATGTGGGACTTGAGAGAGACAAGGAAAAGACTGAAGAAAAGAGATCAGAGAAAGCACTTCATAGACAGCCATTCCTGAGAAGCTGGAGAGGGCAGTCCCTGGAAGGAGACAGAGGAGGCCCAATAATAACAGAAGCCAAGCGAGGTGTGAGCTTCTGACCAGGTGTGAGTCGAGCCAGACATGTTAGCAAGGTTGGGCAAACGGAGTTTGAGCATCAAGCTACAGGACATGACGGAGGTAAAGGGTTGCTCCGTAGAAAGCAGTTTCTGTGGAATGGTGGAGCACTGCAATTCACAAGAGGCCCAGGAGTAAGCGGGCTAGGCTGAAAAATATGACTGGGTGTGGGGATGTACATCTGTGATCCCAGCACCCGGGAGGCAGAGCCAGGAAGATGGGGAGTTCAAGGACATCCTCAAGGTCAAGGCCAACCAGAGTTACAGGAAATCCCATCTCAAAAGGAACAAACACATACCCAGGAAGCTTATTCTAGAGGGATTGGAAAGCCAGGGTAGCTAACTTGTTCTCCTGATATTTTTCATTGTGTTGATGTGTTTGGAAGCCTCGAAGGAGGGAATCAGAAAAGAGAAAATGGAGCAGAGAGCCAGGGAGGGAAAGAAGAGGCTGATGGTAGGATTTAGTTGAGCATTAAAGGGACCCAGCTTCCTGTGAAGCAGCAAGAAGAAAGGAAATTGTGGAATCACACAGAGAGGACCTGAGGGAAGACAGGTGCAAGAGAGGGTGGGATGATAGCACAGCCAGGTCCTGCATGGAATAGAGAAGCTGGGGGCGGATGGGCATGTCAGGAGGGTTAGCCTCCGACAGCCCTGGGAGAAGCCACAGAACATCCACTGGAGCGGCTGCTGGAGAGGAGCTTCTTGTGACCTTTCGCAGCAACTGGGAGCTTATGTATGGAGATGGAAAAGAAGATAAAGATGATCAAGGGCTAGAATTACTGCAGAAAATGCAAAAGAGAAAGTTAAAGGGAGGATGAGGGTTTAAGAAAACAAGGCAGTGAGGCAGGGTTAGGAAAAGAATGGCAGAGTCCACTGAGGCCATTTCTGTGACAGAGCACAGATGGGAGACATCTCTTCAGATGTGGTGTGTAGCAGCTGCGTTTCTGTCATTGGGACCAAACACCTGACAAGAAGAAAGAGGAGCTGCTTCAACCCATCATGCCCGGGAAGCCTTGGCCAAAGCTCCAAGGTGCCTAGGGTGTGGGACTGTGGCTGCCCACCCCTCGACCTCCCAGGGAGTGGAGAGAGATGGATGTAGGCGTTCAGCGGGCCCCAAACCTCAGTAAATCCTCTCTGGACATTCCCAGAGGGTTGTCTCACTAAGACCTAGGTGTTTATCAATCCAATCACATTGACAGTCAGCACTAACCATCCCAGGATCACAAAGAAGGATGTCTGTCATTGCACCACCAAGTTTAACATTTCAGAGCGCAGACACAACGAGGGATCAGTCGTCCTAGTGGGTACCACGGAGGCGGAAGTCGCACCTCTAAGGGTGGATGTCTCAGGAAGCAACCTTGCTCCAGGAGGCCTGCAAGGATCCTTCAGGTGGAAGGTTATCAGAGAACAAAGAAATGTTTGAACTTTCACTGGGAACAGGCCTTGGCCAGGGAACCATGCACTGAGCCGGAGGGGCTGAGCTGAAACCAAGTAGCCTTTTGGAAGGGAGGTAAAGGAATGACTCGTGTCACAGAGGTTGCTCCCTCCCTCCCCCTCAGGAGACAGATTGAATACATAATAGCTCTGAAACACTCCCTTGAGAACATGCCTCCTACAGGCTCATAAAAACTGAATGTTTTTCACAACTTCGGCTCTGACTGGCTTCTCCGACAGTTCACGGTCGGCTGAGGAAGGGGTGACTTCCCACCCCCAATAGCGCACAGTATGAATTCAGAATCAAACCAAATTTCTACACATTTTGCTGATTTGAAAATTAATTTTCATAAACATTTGGAGAACAGCGGGCCGGGAGCTAGCGAACACCTGAATTGTTTAATTATTTGGACTACCTCGGTGTTAGATAGCATTTACTACAGTATGAAAACTGGGGAGATATAGCAAGCAAATTAAATAACTAAATGTTTATTGGAAATGGAAGAACAATCTTTGTTTTCTCAGATCCCATTGCATCTTGCCTCCTGGCCACTCATTGCTACCAGCCCATAAATATTTCAGAGATTCAGCAAAATTAGGAAGGGAAAAAAAAAAATCACATATTCCAGAAAGCGCCTAATTTCCTGGTCTGCATGACAAGAATACCAACTTTCCTACCGAGAAACAAATTGGTTGACAATTTTAGCATAATTGAATCACTTGATGCTTTTCAAATTGTTCGGAAGTAAGTGCCATGAAAATCATTTTTTCCAGTGTTGCCTGTAGTGTCCTGCGATAGAGGATTTTCTGTTTACCCATTAGGAACAAAACACAAAGACTTGCAGACTCACAAGTGGCTTGTGTTACATAATGACTAAGGCCAAGAATCCCCGCAAGGCTACAGTAAAATGGAGTTGCCACATTTTCACTGAGGCACACATCGTAATTAGAAAATAATAAAAACCTGTATAAGAGAAACCCAGAGACCATAATCTTAAATCCCTTCGGGGGTTCCTGGTTATGCGTCTGGATGAAGAAGGGGGTAGTAAGGCCTAGAGGCACTTAGCAATTGGTGACGTGTCTAAAAAAAGGTTAGAGATCACCGCAGACACCAAACAGGAAAAGCATTGGTGCAGAAACAGGCCCTAGAGCTGAAAGGGCTAAAAAACTTGACCCTGCATCTGAGTAGCCTGGAGGACGTTTAAAGCACAGGTTTCTGGGCTCCACCCTCAGAGCTTCCGACCCACTAGATCTGGATTGAGGGCGGGGCCCAACAGTTTCCATGTTCCTATCCTGTTCCCAGAAGTTGCTCACACCACTGGACAAGCCATTGATTTAGGGCACTATCTATAGATAGAAGGTTTGTTCAGAAAGTGCTGAAGAGGGTGAGGAGAAGGTAAGTGTCCCAGGTACATTTCTGTTGCAGTGATAAAACACCGAGGCAGAGCGCAGCTTAGAGGTGAAAGGGTTTACCTTAGCTCTCCGCCTAGGTCACAGTTATATTGTGGGGAAGTCAAGGTGGCAAGAGCTCGAAGCAGCTGGTCATGTCACATCCACAGACATGAGCCGAGGGGAATTCGTGTACACACGCGCACTCAAGTCACTTTCTTCTTTCTATGCAGTTTAGGCCCCCATGCCTGGGAGTGGTACTGTTCCTGTACAGGCTGAGTCTCCACACATCAATCCAGTAATTAAGACAATCCCCCACAGACTCGCCATAGACAATCTGGTTGAGAAAACCCTTCACCGAGATCCTGTTTCCAGATGATTCCAGGTTGTGTGAAGTTGGCAATAAACACAACTATCCCGGCAACCTACTGGAAGAAATCAAAGGATGGAAGGAATGATGGTAACGATGTGATCACTACAGTAAATGGTAGAAGGGACAGGCAAAGCTTAATTGAATTCTAAGCTCTGGGCTAGGAATTCAGTCTCGCTGGGCCGATAGAATAATGGCATCCAAAGAAGCCAGAAGATGCTCAAAACCTTGACAGATGGTTGTGGAAATGAGGTTTATAGTTAAGTAACTTTCCAAGGTCAACAGATCAAAAAAGAGGCCCTGAGTCCTAAGCTACTTACGAAATGGACGGGAAGCAGGACAGATGGGGAGGAAAATGCAGTGCTCCACTGATTAAGACTGGAGGGTAACCTGGCTCAGGAGCAACTCTCTGTGTCCTGGAGTTGTATGTCAGAAAGAGGCCAACTTATCTTTCAGCGCTGGCCAGATGGACATGGTCCCCTGCCGTGGTGGTCTCTCGTGAAATGTGGACGAAGAAGCACCTCTGTGTGCTTTACCATAGCCACTTCTCAAGCACGCGGGGCTGGGCTCCGCTCCGGAGGCTGTTCCTTCCACCCAGCGGTACACAGTGAGTGATCTATTCCTCATTCCCTGGGAGAGTGTGGTGAAAGGGTCAAGAGACCAAGACTATCAGAAAATATTCTAATATTGTAAAAGAATATATCATAGAATAATAATAGAGTTCTCTAGATAAGGGAAACATCTGGAGTCAGGAATAGATACCTGGCAGAAGGACTTGGGGTAATAGCAGACTGCTTTCTTCTGACATCTGCTGGCTTTGAATGATTCTGGAAAGAGAACATATCACAGGAAAGGTATCTTAAAAACTAGAAAGCAGGCCTGTAGAGACGGCTTGGGAGTTAAGAGCACAGATTACTCTCACAGAGGACTCAGGTTCGATTTCCAGCACCCACATGGTGGCTATCAACGGTTCATAACTCCAGTTCCAGGGGACCCAACACTCTCTTCCGACCTCTGACAGCCTCACATGACATGGGCTCAAAAGTCCGTGCCTGTGAGACTGGCCCTTGACAGTGGGTCCAGCAGAAAACTGGGTCGACATCCTGACCAGAGGCTGGTGCAGAGATGTTTGATGGACACAGAACTCCTTAGTAGAGCCTCTTTAAATGTGAGCATCTTGCAGGTAGAAGGCATAATGATGTATTATTACTTTCTTGGCTTTGTGCATGTCTACTGGAGGTCAAAGGTCAACCCAGCATGTTTCTCCTTGGAGCCAGCTACCTTGTTTTTTGAGACAAGTTCTCGCACTGAGACCTGGAGCTTACCTGATTAGGCTAGGCTGGCTAGGCAGCAAGCCTCAGAGAACCCTTGTCTCTGTCTCTAGAATTACAAGCACCTGCTTCCAGGCCTGGCTTTTTACGTGAGTGCTGGGGTTGAACTCAGGTCAGCTTTTTATGAGCTTTCAGAAAAACACTTTATGTGCTGAGCCGTCTCATGCCCAGTATTTTGTTCCTGTGTAAAATGGGCTCAGACATAGGAAGGGAAAGAAAAACTAACCAGCAAACTCAGTGCACTCAAGTAGAAGGCGAGGTCAGGTGAGTATTCCCAGTAGTCCAACTCCAAGGTCACCAGCAGTTTGGGCCCCAGTCCCCATCGAGTCGGAGTTGCTCAGGTTTTCAAACTCAGTGGTGGTATGCTGGCTTCTCTGAAGAGGTCAAGGGCAGGAAAGATCACAGAGCACCTCACCACTTGATATCTAATGTACTTAGTCTGAACAGAACACCTCCTCGGACAGTGAAAGTTCTTGAAGTTGGACTTATATTAAATGTCCTTGGCGGTACATGTTAATGCTATCCTGTTAGTTATTGCTGCCCTCGTATACTCAAATTGAGTGCTTTAGACTGAGTTTTAAGGGGAGAGTTTTATATCCATGTCAGACTTTTGTTGTTTTGATATGAGGACAAACGTCTGAACTCTGGCTCTCCTTGCCAGGAACACAGTAGAGAAAACCCAAGTCCAGGAATTCAGCAAGAGTGACTGAAGATGGGTGCCCTTACACAATGCCCTGACAGATGAAGCTCAGGGGAGCAGGGACTTATTCGGGCTTGCAGTCTCAAAGTTCAGGTCACTGTGGCGGGGAGGTCACCGTGGCAGGAGTTCAAGGCAGCTGCTCACATTGCATCCAGAGTCAGGAAGCAGGGGGTGAATCCCTCTGTCCAGCTGGTCCAAGGCTCACGTTTCCGGGATGTGTGGGGGGTCTTCCTACCTCAAGCAACCTAATCAAGATGAGCCCACATAGGCATTCCAGAGGATGTCTCCTACATGGTTCCGTCAAGGTGACAGTATTAATCACACAGAAGGCCCACCAGGCCCCGCCTTGTAAAGCCTCCATCACCTTCAAACTGCGTGAAACTCGGGACCAGGGGAACTTGTGAGGGACAGGCCAGATCCAACCATGGCCTTGCCATGGCTACCAAAGAACAGCATTATTTGCTGTACCTGGTTTTCTAAGGGTGAAATGCATTACTTCACAGGCCTTACAGTGTGTTTTGATGAAGGCACGGTGAAGGACCTAGGGCGTTTTTGATGCCGATGACAAATGTTAATTTGAAGTTTAAAGAATCATGGATTTGCCCAGTTTTTTCTCCATTTTATTTATTAAACTTTTATTCCTGCATCTCTGCCTACAGTCCTCATGGTGATACCTCTTTCATGAAGAAGGTTCTTCCTTCCAGCTTAAAAACGTTTAGTTAGGGGTATGCATGTGTGTCTGTGTAAGGGTATTTACATATGGGTACAGTTGCCCGTGGGGGCCTGAAGAGGGTGTTGGATCCCCTGGAGCTGGAGTTGCATGAAGGTGGAGCTGCCTGACTTGGGTGCTGGGATTAAACCCAGGTCCTCTGGAAAAGCAGGATGTGCTCTTAACCACTGAGCCATCTCCCCAGTCCCCAACGTCTAAGCTTCCTAGGAATCAGCCACCACTCGTTTCAGTTCAGGAGCATCCTTTTTAAAACATTTTAATATTTATATTTATTTGCATTTATGTGCAGATGTGTGTGTGCCTCATGTGTGCAGGTGTCCATGGAGGCCAGAAGAGGGTGTTGGATCTCCTGGGGTTACAGGTGGTTGTGAACTGCCAGACATGGGTGCTGGGCACTGAACTCAGTGTCCTGTGAAAGAGTATTAAGCACTCTTGACAGCTGAGCCATCTCTCCAGCCCCTAAGAGGATACTTACTCTTTTTCAAAACTAGAAAAGCAGATGTGCTGGTCTTTACAGCCCAGCTTGCTAGAGATGTTTGCTACAGATGTAAGTGGATGTTTGTGAGTTACATTTTAAATAACCCAGGCTGTATGCCCCATTTGTAAGCAAGTTGCATCTTTTGAAAAAGGACCTCAGGTTATTTTACTGTACAAACAATAGGTAAGCTAATAAGTTAACTGCTTCTCCTGTTTTTACATTATACAGCTGTTGATGGATAGCCAAATCGAAATGCTGTGAGCTAAATACCATTCAATTACTGCCTGTCTATAATTTGTTTTTAATTATTCTGCGTTAAACATATAAGTAATAGCTTTGTTCCTTTTTCCATTAGGGAATGTAGGTGGGTAATAAATTCAACTTTTCTATAATATGCATCTAAGAAAACTAATTTTATAGGTAATTTTGGTTTTGCACTATTCCCATGAAATTTTTTAAAATCCTGGATTTTAAAAAAATTTTATGAGTATGAATGTTTTACCTGCATGTATGTGCAATGCCCATGGAGGCATGAAGAAGGCATCAGATCCTCTGGAACTGGAGTTACAGACAATTGTTAGCCACCAGGTGGGTGCTGGGAACTGAACCAAGTCCTCTGAAAGAGCAGCCAGTGCTCTTAACTGATGAGCCATCCAGGCCACTATAACTAATATTTTAATTATACCCATTGTTGCCAGTTTCCTTGGGATATGAAAGCTTTCTGTCCCTTATATGTAATAACGATTTTGTAAATTCACGTGATTCTAATGATAAATTTTTGAACCAAGCTCTATTTAGGCTCACTTTCCCTCATCAGTCAAGGAGTGGGGTAGTGCCAAACCTTCTCAGTGGTATTGGAAGACAAAAAATCAGGAGGATATTAATGATTTTTGGTTTATTTTGATATTTTTCAAATTGCATACTTTCAAAATTATACTTCTAGACCGTGGGGAAAATCTCTTTATAACTGGAGGAGGGGGTAGTACTTTGAGGGTAGGTGAATAACCTTGTTTCTTGCTAAGTTTTTACTCACCAGTTTTATACCCACAGATAATTTCTACCTCCATCAATTCCTCTCTATCTGTAATCAGCTGGCATTCTACTGTCGGGATATACTTGCCATTCTGCTTTATATATGCATGGACTTGATCTTGGCGCATGCCTCCTTATTCATAATATGATAGGATATAGCTCGTTGATACCACCACTTAATTTGATACTCAAAGCATCCTCCACGTGCCCAGGGAGGATACTTGAAAATGATTCTCTTGTATCAATTTAGTAGCCCTCGATCTTTTGTTTTTGCTGTGAAATAAAATGTCTCAGGCTCAGCCTGTATGTCTGCATTGGTTCTTCAAGCATCTGTATATCCCTTGATCGTTATCTTTTCAATTTTCTTATTTTTCTATTTTCATGTGTGTGTGTGTGGTGTGCATATGTGTGTATGTATGTTTATGTGTGTGTGTGTAGATAAGTGTGCACATGAATGTGGAGGTTCAAGGCTGATATCAGGAATCAACCTCCATCACTCTTCACCTATTCAATGAGACAAGGTCTCAGTTAGACCCGGAGCTCACCTATATGGCTGTCCTTGGCAGCCAGCTTGCTCTGGGGATCCTCTGTCTCTGCTGTTCAAGGCTGGAATTACAGATGGGCCACCAGGGCCACCCAGCATTTACAAGGGCTCTAGCGATCTGAACTCTGGTCCTCACACTTGGGCAGCAAGCACCAAGCGCTTCAGCCAGTGTGCCGTGTCCACAGCCCCATCTCATCTCCTTCTAATGGAGAATACTGCCAAGATGTGGGTGGTGGGTATGCTTCTTGCTACATTGTTTAGTTTTTTCTGGGTCCTCTCAGAATATATAGCATATTAGTTACTTTTATGTCACTCTAAATAAATATCATGACCAAAAGCAACTTAAGAAAGGGTTTATTTTGGCTTATGACTCCAGAGGGATAGAGTCCATCATGTCTGGGAAGGCATGGCATGGTGACCTGAACAGGTAGCTGGCTGATCACATTTCACCTCTCAACAGAAAGCTAACAGAAAACAGGAAGTGGGGTGAGGCTATAACCCCTGATAGCCTCACCCCTAGTGATGTAATTCCTCCAGCAAGGCTCCACCTCCTAGTTTTCATAATCTCCCCAAACAGAGTCACCAACTTGGGACAAAGTGTTCAAATACTTGAGTCTATGGGGGACATTCTTGTTCCAGCCACCACAGAGGGATGGATGGATGGATGAACAGACAGACAGATAGCTAGCTAGATTGATGGAATAAGAGATCTCTAATTCCAGACCAGTACTAAAACTACCTGACAATCCCGTCCTCTCCAACGAACATAATAATATCTACATATATTAATTACAAATTCTCCTTCCCACATTCAAAAAGAAAAACAGTTGAAATCCATTGTTATACAATTTTGTCATTTCTGCAAATCATCCATGTAAAAAGTCATCAGTGAGACGGCTTACCTTTCTACCTTTCTGCGCACTCCGCATCTGACACTCAGCAGCAAGTGCTCAGTGGCATGGTCACATGGCGGGTCTACAGCAGCCGCACACGACCCATGGCTACCACACCCGACAGTGTGTGTTCTTTCCATTTCTTCTTTCTTCAACACAAGGACCTGAGGGTGAGTTTCTTTCAAACATAGAATATGCAGAAGGTAGCCTCAGGATGGCTAATTCATGTAATTGAAAGAAAAAAAAACAGAATTAACGTTTAATATTGATTTGTTCTATTTTAGATCAAAAGCATGCAGTGAGACCCACACCTTGAGCATACAGTTCACTGAATGTTAGTCAGCACACGCACCCACCGCTGGCTTCCCCACCACTTGGCACCCTGAGCACGTCCACTATTGTCCTTCTGGTCATTTCTCTACCAGTCACATCAGCGATGAACCTTCCCTTTCCTCATTGTGTAGGCTTTCTTCTTATAGAGCCTCATGGAAATGTAATCATAGGGTTCTTCTCTATGTGCAAGCCTAGCTTCGTCCTCTGCAGAGGTCACCATGTTGTCACACGTATGACAGTTTGTTCCTCTTTCATCACTAGGAAACACGTTTTATAAATATGTTCAGTTTGTTTATTCAGTTCCCTATTGATAGCATTTGAGTTGTTTATACTTGGGTTGTGGTGACCAAACCCTCTTAGAGCACTGTTATGATTTGGATGCAAAATATCCCCAGTGCGCTCATGTGCCTGAACACTCGGTCCCCAGCTGGTGATGCTGTTTGGAGAGCTGTGGAACCTTTGGAGAGGGCTGGAGGGAGTGGGTCACTGGGGAGTGGGCCCTGAGGTTTGTAGCCCAGCTTTGCCCCCATCTTCTAGGTGCTGGTTTGCTGAGATGTGAATAGACAGTAGCCACAGGCTCCCAGCTCCACACAGCTGCCACCCTTCCCCATCATGATGGACCAGTTCCTCTCAAACTGTAAGTCCAAATAATGCTGGAAGATGCTTCTTGTCAGGAAGTTGGTCACAACCAGAAAAGTAACCAACACAGAACAGTGTGGCTAGACATTTTCGTTTGCTTTGGGTAAATTCCTAGGGGCAAAATTACTAAGTCACAGGGAGGGTAGGTACAGTAATTTCAGTTTCTTTTACTAAATATTGTTGACCTTTAAATGCTATTAAGAGCAATATTTTTATCTACAGTTTAACTTTTAAAACACCCGAGGGACTGGAGAGATGGCTCTTGCATAGGACCCAAGTTCTGATCCCAACACTTGGGTCAGGTGACTCACAACCCCTATAATGCAGCTCCAGGGGCTCCAACACCCTCTTCTGGCCTCTGTGGGAACCTGCACTCATGTCTAAATGCTCTCATGCTTACACAGAATTGCAAAGTGAAAATAAATCTTAATGTTATTTGCATAATCATGACAGTTTTGATGCTGGTCCGGGAACTGTCGTTCCTCCCCTCTCATCTCTCCCCTCAGTGCACTCTCTCCTGCTCACCCTGGACTGTCTCCTCTGACTTGCTTCTTGTTAGAAGCCCATGCTGGCTAGGCCATCCTCCATGCACTTCTGCGGTGATCAGGGTCACCCAGCATTGTGACACAGGTCCCCGAGACCGAGTACCGGAATCCGATCTCATTTTCCTCTGCATGCCTTTAACAGGGCAATAAAACCTGGGCAAATATTGGATGAATAACAGTTGGTTATGTGCTTGAGTTCCAGAGAGAGTTAAAATAGAACACGAATTCAAATGAAGTCTTATGTTTAAATTCATGGCTTGGCCTGCTTTTTTTCTGGGGCAAGCATTCTGTTTAAGTGAAAAACAGAGGTCAAAGAGATTTTTCACATTTGGTCTGAATAAAGGGAGAAATTAATAAGTTCTTAGAAGTCTGAGTAATTCTCCCAGACACAAGGCAGGAGTCAGTGGGGGAGTCATTGGGTTCTAGGGTGGGAACACAACAAAATCTCCGGGTTCAGAAAATTAAAAATGCAGCCCAGGACGAGAGCAGGATCCGTGGACAAGGGCATGGCAGTGGGGTGCTGGGTCCCTTCCCTGGGCAGCTCTGCTAACGTGAAAGCCAGAACACGGGGTCAGACACAGCCACGATACCAACACAGGTTTATCCGCTATCTACGTATCAGGTCATGCGGACCTGTTTTTAAGTATCCATGGGAACAGGTTAATCTATGTCCACGCCTGGGTAGGCTTGAGAGGGGAGGGCTGCTAGGAGCACAGTAGGGTTACAGGCATGCACACAGAACAGGGGTGCCGAGGGCATTGCTGTAGGCACTGTGAGACAAAATAACTTTACTGTGTTCTCCAGCCACTGTTCTGGTGATATTTCTGGTCTCATTTTAAAAGCTAAGACATGATGGTGTTCAGAATTCTCCAGTTCCTGTTAAGAGTGAAATGAAATTTCCCCTGTTAAGGTACAGAAGACAAAACACAAAACGACCAAAACAAAATAAAAAACACTGAAATGCTAAACAGAGCCTCGTGGCCCATGATGGGATTCTGCCGTCTCCAGGGGGGCATGTGACTTCCGTATATCCCCGAAGATGTCACTAGCAGCAAACTCTGTGTTCCCTGGATGACCCAGCAGGGGTTTCTTTCTCCCGGAAGCAGCCACACAGACATGGTCAGAGGGCCAGGGAGACAAGTGGATTTTTTAAAAAATTCAGTCTTGGGGCTGGAGAGATGGCTCAGCAGTTTAGAGTACTGGCTGTTGCTGCAGAGGACACAGGTTCGATTCCTGCCACCTGCATGGCAGCCAACAACCATCTGCAACTCCAGTTCACATGGGATTTGACACTGTCTTCTGACGTCCTCTGACAATGCACGACATGGGTGCACTTACGCACATGCAGGCAATACACTCATGTACATAAAATAAAAAATAATAAGATATAAAAAGTTCCAGTCTCTCTCTGCCCTGTTGATAATTAGGAACCTCAGGTTTGGCAATGGGGCTTTTAGCCTGAGAGTGAAAACACAGCCTCTAGACCTAGTGTTGTTTTTCAAGTTTCTTCTGTTTCTCTTTTTTCTTTTTCTGGCTGAGCTAGATTTTGTAAGTCATGCTGATAATGAATCAGCAGTTTTTGTTTCAAGACTATATTGGGTGGTAAAAAAGAATGTTTTAAAATTAAAATTAACTGTCCATAAACTGTTCAAATAATTTAATAAATGTTCTTTCAACTAATGATATCAAGTAACTTCATAGCATTAATATCTAAATGAAAACTGTATTTTACATTACTAAAAGAAAATTATTTTTAAACTCTCAGAAGAACAAATACTTTAAGCTATAGTAAAACTGATTAGTCACTCTCTGTGGAACCACAAGTCCATTTGCTGATTTTGAAAATCTGCTATAGCAAAAAATATGGATGGGAACATCTGGGGCCTCTGTGATGCCTTTCACCAAACTGTGCAGGTTTATAAACCTTGTGCATATGCTTGGTGCTATGTTCACGTTAGTACGTACAGAATTAGAAAAGCTGGTATTGATCTTAGAAATAAGGTGGAGCCCTGTTCTTTCTGACCTAGAGACAGACAAAAGTCAGCTCTGAGGTCTGCTTTTCAGTCATAAATACAACTCTAAATCAATTAGTTACACATGGCCTGTTTGTCCTTTATCTGGTTGCTCCTGGCAGAGTATTCCACAGGTCACTGGGGTCTTGGGAAACACCGACAGAGCCAAGCCGATGGAGGAAACAGATTAGGTGACAGGTTGGAGTTTTGGTTTTGAGGTGCTAGGGATTGAAGTCACAGGTTCAGGGAGTGCTCACCACAAAGGTAACTCCTCAGCTCCGTCTTTGAGTTTTAAATAACCTGTTTAAGCATTCCCCATTATCACTGGTGAGCATCTCTAGACATCAGTAAAGACAGTGTACACTATAGAACTTCTGTGGAGGTCACTCACGAAGAAAGCTTGTGAACTGATGTTTCTTGTGTCCTGAAATGACTTGTCGCAAGACAAGTAGGGTTGGAACGTGGCTTAGTGGGCAGAGTCCTTGCCTTCCACGCCTGAAACACTGAGTTCCTCCCCCAGCACTCCGTAAACCAGTCGTGTTAATGAAAGCTTATAATCCCATATTGGAGGTGGAGGCAGGAGGATCAGAAGGTGAAGGTATTCCTCAACTATATAACAATTTTGGGGCCAGCTGGGGCCACATGAGATCCTGTCTCCAAATCAAACCTGCCAACAAACAACAATATAAGTAGATGCAGATATAAGATCCTATGTGCTTGAGTTATGTTTTCACATGTCCCATGTTAACAAATACTGCCGCATCCACGGCAACGCCTGCATGACAACATGTCTCCAAGATGATGGGTGTTGTAGGATGGGGGGACGTGTGCTTTTCGGAGCTTTGCCCCCAGCGGTTCCCTGGCAATCAGCCCGACTCCTGATACCTGAACGAGCACTCTATAAACACCCATGGTGTTCCTGGTCACGGCTCACAGCACTGGCTTTCTTATCTGGATTTCTCATAAATCTTACTTTCATGCCCATACATGCTTTCTTTCTCTAAAGCAAAAAATATTTTTTATGAATCAGTAAGTTCCAAAGAATTGGCATAGATGTTTTCTCCCCTGATTTAGGCTTTTAATTTAGCAGTTTATGATCTATATAATGATTTAAAAATAGTTTTGGGATCTTTATAAATTCCCTTGAGCAAAAAGAGTTAATGATACAAAAAATAAATGCTGACCCTGAGAAAGTACAACTAAAAAGATTAATAGGAAATAGTTACAATAAATCTAACTCTTCAAGTAAAGAATTGCAGAATCTGGCAATTCCCAATAGGTACTGAAGTATATCTTAAAGGTCGTTTTGACCCAGGGCCATAAGAAACTTTAAAAATGTGTTTAATGGTGTCAGTCCAGTTTCTAAGAGACCAGTACTGTTGTGCCCATTTGGCTATGACAACAAGATATACTAAGAAACCGCAAGACGTACTGAAAAAGACAAAATAAGTATAATGATTAAATGTGTATTTCTTCCTTGTCAAAACTTGTAAAACTTGCCAATTTCCTCCTGTAACTGTATAAAACCTCAGTAGAAACTTTAGTAAATTGCAGCAGATTCAAACCTCAACCTGAGTTGTGTCTGTCTGTCATTCGCCGAATCCTAATTCTCCTAAGCCTTCACCCCTGCTCTCCCTCGGTGTCCGGTCTCCAAGAGGGACGGTCCGCGGCAGGTGGCGCCCGAACAGGGACTTGAAGGACAGGTAATTCTTTCTTTCTTTCTTATTCAGAATTTAGGATCGGATCTCGCCAGGGAACTGCAGTCCCGCCGGTAAAGGCTGACCGGTTAAGTGTGAGTAATCTCAGTAATCATGGGGCAACATATGACTAAGAATGACAAAATGTTCTTGCATATGATAAAGCGCATGTTGGCTACTCGTGGGTTTAAGGTCTCTGAACATCTACTTTGGGAATTTCTAACCTTTATTAAAAAGGTTAGCCCTTGGTTCATGGAGGATGGTGCTATGGCTATAGATGAATGGAAAAAGGTTGGTAAAGAAATGCGCCGCTACGTTCAGCAGAATGGGGAAAAAACCCTGCCAGCACAAGCTTACCCGTTATGGTTACAAATCAGAGAATTACTTACTGAATCTAGTGACTTTGAAGGATTGATTCAGGAAACTGCCTCGGCAGAAGATAACCATGAGTCACTCATTATATTAGAGAATGAAGGACAGCCTTCAAAGTATGGGACATGCTTGGGGAAAACCCCACAAATATTTGCAGAAATGGAACAAGATGATGATGATGATGATTTTGATTTGGCCGATGAAATGGCAAAGGTCACTTTTCAGGATGAGGATAGAGATCATGATTCTCGCAATCTTTTAAAATCTCGACCACTTAAAAGTAAGAAACAACCCCCTTTACCTCCTGTAGGTTTTAGGGGAGCTCTAGCTGAAGCACGGCGTGCTGGGGACTGTACTTTCGCTTTCCCCGTCACCGAGTCGCTTGATAATGACGATGCTCCTCAATGGGAGCCGCTACCACTCAAAACTCTTAAAGAATTACAATCTGCAGTAAAATCTGTTGGGGCTTCTGCTCCTTATACTCTTCAGGTTGTAGATATGATTGCTAGCCTTTGGCTGACTCCCTATGATTGGCATCAAACTGCAAAAGCGACCCTGTCACCCGGAGATTATATTCTCTGGAGGACTAAGTATGAGGATCGCAGTAAGGAAACAATTATTAATTCAATTAAGAAACGGGGGCCAAAACCAACTATGAGCATGCTCCTAGGAACTAATGAATATGCCACCCCTCAATCTCAAATTACTATCCCCAAGGAAATTCTTGAGGCTATAACGGGTAATGCTGTTCTGGCTTGGCGCAAAATCCCTCCTCCTGGGGCCAAGGGCGGGGCATTGGCAAGCATTAGGCAGGGGACTGAAGAACCTTATCAAGAATTCATTTCCAAGCTAGAAGAAGCAGTCCACAGGATGCTCCCCCCATCAGAGGGGACAGACATGCTCATTAAACAGTTAGCATGGGAAAATGCCAATGCCTTATGTCAGGACCTTATTAGACCTATAAGGAAAACAGGAACAGTACAAGATTACATTAAAGCATGCATGGATGCCTCACCAACAGTAGTTCAGGGAATGGCCTACGCTGCAGCCATGAAGGGTGAACGTTTTAGCGCCTATATAAAGAAAACCTTTGGAGGGCAAAACAGCCCACAAAGACATTGGAAAAATGAATATAAGTCTAAGTTCCATAAGGATGGGACCCCTCTAAATAAAGAGGAAGAAAACGAGGAGACAAAAAACTAGATGAGGGGCCTTCTCTTGGCCCCATCAAATAGGAAAAACACAGAAAGCAAAGAGATTAAGTCTTTACTTAATCCTTCAGCTCCAGAATTTACTATTCATGAGCTATCTAGAGCAACACCAGGGAGCACAGGATTAGATCTGGCCAGTGCTCAAGATGTAATTCTCTCCAAGTAGGAAGGAATCGCTTTTAATCCCTACTTATGTAAAAGGAGAATTATTGCCTCAAACAGTAGGGCTTATAATTGGTAGAAGTTCCAATTATCAAAAAAATTTTAAAGTTATTCCAGGGTACAAGGAGTAAAACTTAAGACATCATTCAGAAGTATGTTGTTTAGCCTCTGTAAGTTTATAAAACTAATAAGGCTTCTTTTAGTGTTGATTTTAAGTTTTTATTGCATTAAGGTCTAAGAAAATGCACAGAGTTGTTTCAGTATTTTAGATTTGATGAGGTTTATTTTGTGTAAACTCTCCTAGAAAAAAAAACTTTTCAGTTCATCTCTACCCCTCCCTTACAGCCCTAAAAAAAACAACAACCTTTTAGCTAAGAGATAATCTCCTCAACAGGAGCCAAATTCCCTAAATAAACAAAACTTCTACTTGTCAACCATGTCCCTCAGTTTCTGCAGCTCAGTCACCTGCTAGGTAGACTGAACAATTGGTATCGGATCCTCCTCTAACACTGCCTCCTTATAATCCACTATTGTGTGCTCCAGTCATAAATGTGCCTCCTTTGTCTTCCTTACTATCTAGATGCTCCCTCTGAAAATCCTCTATCCCAGCTTCAAACTAAAACACTTACTTAGCTAAAGGAACTCCGTACTGAAATACAGAACAAAAAACTTCACATAGAACTTCTTAAAGAGCTCCGGTCTGTCACAGAGGAGCTTGCAGGCTTCTCCTGCTCTCCTGCTCCCTGTTAAGATAACTAATCTTTTCCCAGTCAAACTGTTGTGCACCTGGTAATTTCTGTGCTATGATCTTTTACTACACAACAAAAATAACAACAAAATTAAAATAAATGTTTTTATCCCTGCTAAGTAATGACTAAACTCAACAGCTTTTCTGTCCCATGTAAACCACTAAATTTAAAATAAATAAATCTTCGTATGTAAATTTTTAATAACATCGAGAGATTGACTCTGGAGTGGGATTGGCCCCCCTGCTTCAGACTAAATCCTACTTCAAATGTTCTTCAAAACTTGTCATGGGATACGACTGGCCACCTTACCCTATGACAAAACAATACAGCCTCAGTGCAAGGACATGGACATTGTGCTGTTAATGATAACTAAAAAATAAACTAATTTCAATAGGTTATTATTTATCTTCTTCCTATATTCAAAGTGTAACTCTAATTGCCATACTACTACCACTTTAAATGTTATTCTGACTAAAACTAAACATTTTAAGTTTTTACAAACAGAAAAGTCATGCATTACATCATCAAAATGCTTTAGCCCTTAGGAGAATGTTCTCCATTACTAGGAAACAGGCTAGACAAATAGTCAAAAACTGTTCTACTTGTCCTCAAGTTTATCATTCATTAAAAATGGGAATAAATCCCAGAGGATTGAAAGCTAATGTTTTGTGGCAAATGAATGTTACATACATTCCTTTATTTGGAAAATTAAGTTATGTTCATGTTACTATAAATACTTTTTCTTACATAATGTTTGCATCCACCAGGACTGGGGAAACAGTTAAGAATGTGATATAACACCTATCTCAATGTTTTTCCTTCATGGGAAAGCCCTCACAAATAAAAATAAATAATGGTCCCGCTTATACTGCCAAGGCCTTTGAAACCTTTTGCTCACAATGGACAATTGGTCATATTACAGGAATTTCTTATAATCCTCATGGACAAGCAATAATTAAAAGAGCACATCAAACATTAAAATTACAAATTGAACGTTTACAAAAGACAAATTCTTATTTTTCCCATCATCATTTACTTTCACATTCCTTATTTGTTTTAAATCATTTAAATACCAATGAACAAAATATCCCCTGCTTTAATACACTGGGAATAAAGAGCTAATGAGACGCTCCCACAGGTTCTTTGGAAAAATTTGTTGTCTGGAATCTGGAATGGACCAGATTTGTTCATAACTTCGGGAAGAGGGTATGCTTGTGTCTTCCCACAGGATGCGGAGTCTCCTATTTGGATCCCAGATAGATTGGTCCGCCCAGCTGTGCTGGACAAAGAAAAGATACCAGAAAAAGCAAAGACAAACTCTAAAGCAGATCACTTACGGCCTGCAAAAAATAAAACTGCACGAATCGCCGAAGGAACGAATAACGTGGACAAAAATTCATTCCTTGACTAAAGCTGCTAAAACATTACTCATTGATCAGGGAAAGCCCCTTATTCTTTGCATGTATTTTATTGCCTTTCTTGCTCTGATCTTTTCCACTCCTACGGTGAAAAGCACCGCTTTTTGGGCATATATCCCTTGGCCTCCTCTCCTTCAGCCCGTTGGATGGTTTGATCCAAAACCCATTAAAGTTTTAACTAATGATACTTTGCGGTTGAGTGGCCTTCAGGATTCTGACGTCAGGACTAATACTTCCTCTTATATAATCTATGAGGGAAAGTCAGATTCACTGCCACTGTATATTTAAAAAAAAACCAAATACTACTAAAACTGTTTCTTATGGCATTAAAGCTTGTATTTCTTATTCTTATGCTTTTTTTTAGGATAGCAAATTTATGTTATTATTAATCAAATTGAAAATTCCTATTATGTACAATGTCATTTCTGTAAATTGACTAATTGCATTATTTCTAGTGAGCCTAAAGATTTGGGAGTTTTATTAATCGTTAGACGTCCTTTTTTTGTAATGCTTTTTGTGGGTTTAGGTAATAAATTTTGGTATGATAATTTTACATTGCAGGTTCTTTTAGCATTAAATGAATTAATTAGGCCAAAAAGGTTTATTACAGCCTTAATTTTAGGAATTATTGCTTTGATTTTTATTATTATTACTTTTGCAGTTGCCACTACAGCATTAGTGCAGGAGATACATACTGCTTATTTTGTAAATACTCTTAATAAGAACATTTCATCAGCATTATTACTTCAAGCCTCAATTAATACCAAGTTAGAGGTTAAGATCAATATTTTGGAAGAAGTAGTGTTAGCCCTGGGACAGGATGTGGCTAACCTTAAGACTCAACAGGAAACTAAATGTCACAGTGGCTTTCATTCTATCTGTGTCACTCCTTTACCTTATAACACTTCTCAGCCTTGGGAGAAAGTTAAGGCCCATTTACAAGGGATATGGAAAGATAGTAAAATTACTCATGATCTCAACGCTCTTCAGAAAGACATTTCTGCTATGAGCCAAGCCCATTTACAATTTGGTGACCTGCAATCTCTTGCTTCCGCTCTTGAGACCAATATTCGTGCCTTGAATCCTATGGATTGGATACAATACTTGATCTTTATAGGAATCATTGGGCTTCTAGTTTTCTGTGCTGTTATCTTATTTCCATGCCTCTTGCAATCTCTTTTCAGGTCAGTTGCTACTGTCCAACAGGAAATTTTTGAGTTCCATTTAAAAAAAAAAAAAAAAACGGGGAACTGCCGCATCCACGGCAACGCCTGCATGACAACATGTCTCCAAGATGATGGGTGTTGTAGGATGGGGGGACGTGTGCTTTTCGGAGCTTTGCCCCCAGCGGTTCCCTGGCAATCAGCCCGACTCCTGATACCTGAACGAGCACTCTATAAACACCCATGGTGTTCCTGGTCACGGCTCACAGCACTGGCTTTCTTATCTGGATTTCTCATAAATCTTACTTTCATGCCCATACATGCTTTCTTTCTCTAAAGCAAAAAATATTTTTTATGAATCAGTAAGTTCCAAAGAATTAACATAGATGTTTTCTCCCCTGATTTAGGCTTTTAATTTAGCAGTTTATGATCTATATAATGATTTAAAAATAGTTTTGGGATCTTTATAAATTCCCTTGAGCAAAAAGAGTTAATGATACAAAAAATAAATACTGACCCTGAGAAAGTACAACTAAAAAAATTAATAGAAAATAGTTACAATAAATCTAACTCTTCAAGTAAAGAATTGCAGAATCTGGCAATTCCCAATAGGTACTGAAGTATATCTTAAAGGTCGTTTTGACCCAGGGCCATAAAAAACTTTAAAAATGTGTTTAATGGTGTCAGTCCAGTTTCTAAGAGACCAGTACTGTTGTGCCCATTTGGCTATGACAACAAGATATACTAAAAAACCGCAAGACGTACTAAAAAAAACAAAATAAGTATAATGATTAAATGTATATTTCTTCCTTGTCAAAACTTGTAAAACTTGCCAATTTCCTCCTGTAACTGTATAAAACCTCAGTAGAAACTTTAGTAAATTGCAGCAGATTCAAACCTCAACCTGAGTTGTGTCTGTCTGTCATTCGCCGAATCCTAATTCTCCTAAGCCTTCACCCCTGCTCTCCCTCGATGTCCGGTCTCCAAGAGGGACGGTCCGCGGCAAAATACTATCATGTGCTTTCATTTGTGATTAATTGAAAGTTTTTCTTTCAATAAGGAATTAATTTTTATTTTCACAAAAAATATCATTTCATCTACAGGTATTTTGGCATGTGTTTCCAAAATAGAAGGACTCTTAAAACTTGTCCTTAATTTAACTTTTGCACCTAGGTCATTAACAGCTTGACTTTAAGTGTGAAAACTTTGGCAGTTAATGAAGCTATATTGACTGTAGTATTAAACAGTAAATGCCAATTGGATTTTAGAGAGCTTGCCAATGACAGGAGTGATTGCCATCATTGATGACAGAGGGGAGCTATAGCTCTGCTGAGCCCAGTCACCTGTCATGGTGGGGTGTTCCAATCAAATAGACCATTTGCTGCTCAAACTGACAGGCAAGTGAAAAACTGGGAAAGTATTTTTGGAAGAATGGGGTTGTATCAAAGGAGAGCTTTACTAACACTCCAGAGCCTTTGAACTGTATCCTTGCCAACTCTATTCATCTCCAAATTGGAGTGAAATCCTATTTTATATTTTTGGTGACATATTTCTGAGTTACAGAGTATTTTTGGAGAAATTTGATGAACACTGTGTATCGTTTAACCGATCCTGTTGTGTACTGAGCTAGTCTTTTAATCCTATGATCAAATGTTCTCCATCTGACTTCCTATCAAGTTTACCATCGTCTGTGCTCCCTATAGTGGATCAGGTAGACACATCCGTGTGAATGCCATGAAGACTTCTTGAAGGGTCGGGGATGGGCAGTGAGGGGCGAGGGCACATTTCAGGGCTCAGATACTAGTAAGGAATCACCACCATGGCCTACCTGGAAAAAAAATCAAGATCGTAGTCACAGTGTCAAATTCAGAACCAACTGGAGAGCAGGACCTGAACAATATCTATGAGGAGATGTTCGGAACTTAACAAAATGATCTATGGGTCAAACAAGAAACCAAGAAAAACTAGGAAGTACTTTGTGAAAGAAAGTCAAAACCAAATTGAAGGAGAAATCCATTAACATCAAAGGCTTATATGAAAAGGAAGAAAGGACTTAACTCAATGACAGTAAAACTCCTCAGGAATAGTGCCTGGAGAGATGGCCCAGGGTTTAAGAGGATTTGCTGCTTTTGCAGAGGATGTGAGTTTGTTTCCCAGCACCCACGTTGGGCAGTTCACAATCCCCTCCAGCTCCAGAGGGTCTGATACTCTCTTCTGGCCCATGAGGGCAACACCCACACACACACACACACACACACACACACACACACACACACACACAGAGTCTTGAGAAGAGTTGAAGAGTAAATTTAACCCATCAAAATAATAGCAAAAAAACAATGGAAGAGTAAACAGAAGAGTAACAGGCAAAATCAGGGAATGGAAGTTGGCTCTTTGAGAAGATAAGTAGAATTGATAAAATTTTAGCCAAAAGAGAGAGCAACAGTGAAAGCGAGAGAGGTTGATGACCAATGTAAACGAAGAAGGAAACATCTGGCCAGCTGAGTGGGTAAAGTGCTTTACTATGCAGGCCCGATGACCTGAGTGGACCCCAGAACCTATCTAAACATAAAAGCAGCACAGTGACTCCACAGAGTTGTCCCTTGACCTCCCCATGAGCCCTGGCTCAGAAGCCCCGACTCTTATCTGAGAAGCAATAGACAAGTGATGGCTTCTGGGGAGGGAGAATCAGTTTTCTTCAACGGTCGTAGCCCCTGGTAGGTTTGCCACACTCCAGAGAATGGGCCCACGTTCAGGAGATGTGGACAGCACAGATTTGGTGGGTCATTAAAAAAAAAAAGGACATAAAGTTGGGAGGGGTGGGAATGTGGGGGCAGATCTTGGAGGAGTCAGAGGGAGAAGTGGAGGGTGAGAAGGGTCAAAATACATATTGTATGCATGTGTGAAATTCTCAGAGAATTAACAAAAATACTACATATTTTAAAAAGGAAAATGAAGGGCCAGAGGCATGACTTGGTGATGAAGAGCGCTGGTTGCTCTTGCAGAGGACTTGGGTTCAATTCCCAGCACCCACATGGCGGTTAACAACCACTTGTAACTCCAGTTCCAGGGGACCCAACGCCCTCTTCTGACCTCCACGGGCACTGCATGACTCAGGTGCACTTACATACGTGCAGGCAGTACACTCATATGCATAAGATAAAAATAAATAAAATATTAAAAAAATGAAATGAATTAAAAAGGGAGAGAAAGAAAATGTGTGTTTTCTGCAATGGTGTTTCAAGCTCATCAGAAGAATTTCTGACATTCCAACCAGAGTCAGCAGCCATGGTGTGTGCTTGGGAAAGCAATCCTGCTGCCACATCCTACTGGAAGTCCTATTCATTTACACAAGGAGGGAGTCATTGTTCTAAGAACGTAGCAAAGAGCTGTCTTTGCATACTGCAGTGATGGAGCGAGGTTATAATTTACCAGCACATCTGCAAGACGGTCACGCGTTGACTCCTTGATTTCAGCATGAAGTAATTATGTGTTCCAGGCTGAACTCAACTCAAAGTTCTGTTCCAAAACCTCATATAGATTTCCTACGTTCCTCTAAGAAAAACTGGCTCTTAATGCCATACTCCCCTCGGGCGGGTGCACCATAAATGGACCCCCTGAGACTGGAACAGCTAATAAACAGAACCACTTAAGGACAGCCTCTCCAATCACAGGGGGCAGACGTGAAGACCACACAGCAGCCACTCAATGGTAATACTTGGCTCAGCCCTGAAGATGTCCTACAAACAAACCTAGTTCTGATTCTTTTGGTGGGTCCTGGTAAAGAAGAGTTTAAATGTTGGCTGGCATGGTGGTTCATGCCTGTAATCCTAGTGGTCCAGGAGGCTGAGACAGGAGAATCACTGTCAGTGGGATCCTGTTTCAAAAGTAAACCAGGATGAAACAAAAAAGTAGATGCAAAATGACTTTAGCCAGGAAAAGGAGTAGCATTCTAAACAAAGGAAGAATACTCAGCCTGTGTTTCCCTCAAGGTCTGGTAGCCATAAGCAAGTTGTCCTTGGTTTAGGTCTCCTTTACTTGAATGCACATTTCCATAATGAGCATAAGACCTCCTAGACCGAGCTACGTGTGTTCAACAACCTGTACATACATTATATGGTTGTAAAAACTTGTGATTGACACAGCGCCATAGCAAGCACTTAAGGCAGAACAGGTTTAGGTCAGGTGTGGGGGACACAGGGCTCAAGAAGATGGAAACACAAAGAAGTATTAATGGGGGGTTCAGAGAGATGGTCAGCTTTCAGAGCACTGACTGCTCTTCCAGAGGATACCAGCTGGGTTCCCAGCACCCACATGGGAGCTCACAATCATGGTAATTCCGGTTCCAGGGGACCTGATGCCCTCTTCTGATCTCTGCAGGCATTGCATGATATGGGTGCACTTCCATGAATTCAGACAATACACTCATACACATACAACAAAATAAAAATAAAAAGATAAAGTCCACTCTTTGACTCACAATAAATAAAATAAATATTTAAAAAAACCTTAAGAAAATCTTTGGTGCTGGGTGAGTGGCTTTTTCCGGGCAGAGGGAAATCCATCTGTAGGGGGAAGCAGTTCATGTCTAATTTTTCCTTCGACCTTCTATATGTAATGGAGAATTTAGGTGGTCCGAAGTATCTCTGAATAGAGAAACGTGCCCAGACTTTGCAGTGGGAAGAATTTCAAGGACTGGGGGATGGCTCCATGGGTAAAGTGCTTGCTGTGTAAGCCCAAGGGCTTGAGTTCAGATCCCAGGGACCCCTGTAAATGCCATGCTCATCTGTAACCCCAATGTTGGTAATGTGGAGACAGGCTAATGTCAAGAGCTCACTGGCCAGCCAGTTGAAAAGACAGGCTCTAGGTTCAGTGACAGACCTTGTCCTAAATAGATATGAATTAGAGTGTCTCAAGAGATGGCTCATCAGTCAAAAGTACTGGCTGCTCTTTAAAAGCATCTAGGTTCTGTTCCCAGCATGCAATAGACCACCACCAACCATCGAGAACTCCAGTTCCAAGGAATCTGACGCCTTCTTCTGGCCTCTGTAGACATTGCATGCATTGTGGTACACTTAGATCCATGCAAGCAAAACCCTCATTCAGACAACAAAAATAAATAAACAGTTTAAAAAATCTTAACACACAGAGACTCACAACTTGTCAACATGCAGAGAATAAGAGACTGCAGAGTGCTTTGCCCTGAAGAAGACATCAATATCAAACCTCCGAAGCCTCCTAAGACTCAGACATCATTGCAGAGGAGGGGATGGAAAGACTGTAAGACCCAGAGGCTGTGGATGACCACAAGGATACAGAGTTTTCCAGACACCTGAGCAGTTACTCATCCGAACTCACAGTAATGGTAGCAGCATGTACAAGTCTCACATAAGCTCAGGTCAGACAAAGTCCCAGCATATACGTGGGATTTGATGCTGGCCTGATGGGCTAACCCCAGCTCAGGAACTACTGGCCGCTGATAACTGTTGGGAGAGGGAGCGTTACTTGTCCTTAAGGGTGTGTGATGCTGAGTAGGTGAACCAGGCTCCAGCTGATAGACCGGCACCAAACTCAAATTTAACTCGATAGGCTTTAAAATACACATGATAGAGCATATGAAATCATCAGGGAGAGAAGGGGGTGCAGATAGCAGAGGAGAGCTAAATATGACCAATTATGATTGCATGACATTCTCAAAAACTCAATAAAGAAATACACTCTCAGCAAACTTTTTTTTTTTTTAAGAAAAAAAACTAAGAGAGGAAAATACCTGATGTTGATTCTGACATCCACACCTGCATACACAGGGACATACACATACACACGCACATATACACAGAAACAAAACTTTACGTTATTCCCTGCCTCTGGCCTGTGACCCAAGGGTCACAGTTCTCTTCAACTGGGTCTTCCTGGGCAGACAGCTGTAGGGACGGCAGAGCATACTCAGAGAGGGAGTTTCCAGCACAGGATGGGAAGGAGGGAGTATGAAACACTTCACAATCTGCAAAGCATTCCCAATGTTCGTTATGGTTATTGTTCCTCAGACTAGGAGACTGCTCAGGTCCTTTCTTTCCTAGGTGAGCCTTTAAACTGTCCTACCTTCTGATGGATTCTGAATCCCGACCCTCCAGGTAGATTCTGAACCATTTCAAGTAGACATTAACTGACATTTTATCTTATTCCCTCTGCTTTCTCTGTACATGCAGCCTAGAAACGCACAATGCAAAACTCATGGTACAGATCCCCTCACCTTGCAGAGAGTGGAGCCAGCTTTCTCCTGTAGGATGATGCCATCCCCTCACCTTGTAGAGACTGGGGCCAGCTTTCTCCTGTAGGATGATGCCAGCTCCAACCTCTCGGACTTGCTACAGTCCCACCTTAAATGACATTGCTTAAGATCCACAGAAGGAGTCAAAGATCTCAGTGTTTGTTTATGGGTGTTTGCTTGAGTTTCAGAGCTTCATAAAACACTGAAGAATGCTGTCTGACCATGAACAAGTCACTTAATCTTTCCAACTCTTCTTTTCTAGAGAATCTACACTCCATGCCTTCCAAGGTCTTCTCAACTTTAAATTTTTATGTTATTGTAATGACTCCCAGATGGTTAAAAAAAATCACCATCCGGAGATACTATGTATAATATAAGTGTTCTTTAAATGGACATTTTTAGAAATTATTTGCTAACTTGGGTTCATCCATCAATTCATTGACTTCGGGGACATTATTCAACTTAAATATTAAAGATAGAATTTGGACACCCAGCAGGAATTATCACCTGTATTTAATTTTTTTCATGAATTTAGCATGTCAGAACTTATGACTCTGTAAGATAAAGATCCCCAGTTCTCGGGGATCCAATGTCCTCTTTCAACCTCCATGGGTATTACACGACATGGGTGTACTTACACACATGCAGGCAATACACTCACACACATAAAATAAAAATAATAAATAATTTTTTAAAAGCACTCTAACCAAAAGCAGCTAGGGGAGGAAAGGGTGTACTTGGCTTATACGTCTGGGCCCTAATCCAGGAACTTGAAGCAGAGACCACGGAGAAAGGCAGCTTGCTGGGTCACTCACGGGCTCCTGCTGAGCTAGCTTTCCTATACAACCCAGGACCACCTGCCTAGGGAAAGGTGCTGTCCACACCGGGCTGCGATTCCTACTTCAATTAACAATCAAGGCAATCCCCCACAGATCTGCCCACCACCCAAATGATAAAGTCAGTTGCTCAGCTGAGACTCTTTAGGCCATGTCAAAGACAGTTAACATTAACTAGGACACCCCGGAGGTCCATGCGTTAAAGGCTTGGTCTCCAGGATAACGGGAGTAGGAGGTACTGTAGACCTTTAAGAGGGAGATTCTTACGTCATTGGGGATGTGACTTCAGAAGGGCTTGTGGGAGTGTGAACATCCTTTCTCTCTGCATTTATTAAGAGGCAACCACTTGCCCTTGTCTGCTCTTCTCTGATATAACACTGTGCTCCTCACAGACCAGACCAATGAAGCCACTGATCTTGGACTTTGAAGTTTTAACACCATGAGTTGAAAAAACTTGTTTTTCTTTACAAGCTGTCTCCCTCAGATATTTTGTGACAGTATCACAAAAAGCTGACTCATACAAACACGCAGAATGGATCACTCAAGCTACCACTCACTAAGTGCATCCCTGAGGTAAAACCAATCTAAGTGTATTAATATGTTGACTTGGTTGATTACCTGAACACATTGCTGTGGTATTTTCCTAAGTTTATGGAGGAAGATGTGAAGTCACACAGAAACTGAGGGACTTGCCCAGGTCAGACCACCAGCAAGTGGTGAAGGGGCCAGCTTTCTCAGAAGCAGTCAGAGCAGCTCCTCAGCTTGGATGCTCTGTGACAAGCTTTGGTGAGCAGGCACTCCCAGAAACCCTCCCAAGCCTCCCCCTAAGTTCTGAGCATCTGTGCATGGACTGTGGTGAGCTTCACCAACCTCTTGGTCCTGCCAGTGTCTGTCCAAGGTCATTGTTACAGCGTGTTTCCTTGACATTGTGTCAGAGATGGAGGCAGAGATATGCATGCAGGACATGAACCAGCAAGATCTCAGGAACGCCCAAGAGGGAATTCAGCCACAGGAAGAGGCCAGCATCCGTTCAGAGTCCGCAAGGCTGCACAGCAGTCGCACGGCCCTTTCTGAATGGAGGGAAGCATGTGGGGCCATTGCGACTACCTCCCCCCAGCCCTAATCTCCAATAGTCACTGAATATGGACTGCCCTCAGAGATGGAGACAGACCCCTCTGTCTGAGGAGAGCATCTGAGAGGCGGTCAGCTGTGAGTCACCAGCAGACAGTTCTTCCAGCAGAAGGAGGAATTACTCAGCTCCATGGGAGGAATCCTGGCAGTACATCATACACCCATGGCAGACAACCGGGTCATGGTGACATGGTAAACACCAAACGCAGTGTTTCCTGGGCCAGTGAAGTGAGATAGCTCAGTGGCTGAAGGCACTCGCTTCAAAGCCTGATGGCCTGAGTTCAGTCCTCAGGACCCACATGGTGGAAGAAACGAACCAACTATTGAAAGTTGTTCCCTGACCTCCATGTGCTTGCTGCGGCAGACAATCACAATAATAAGAAATAAAAGGGATCATAGAGGGAGATCTCAGCAGTATTTCTCTGCTTTGGAGAAGCTGCTAACGGGGCTGGAGAGGTGGCTCAGCAGCTAAGAGCACTAAAGCTGCTCCTGCAGAAGACCTGGGTTTGGTTGCCAGCACCCACACGTCAGCTAACAACCTTCTATAACTTCAATTTCTGGGGGGCCTGATGCCCTCTTCTGGCCTCCACGGATATTACATGCAGGGGTGCACTTAACATATATGCAGGCAAAACACTCATACACATAAAAATAAATAATTTTTTTTTAGAAGAAACGTTGCTGATGTTCCAGAGACTGGCAGGCGAGAGGGGATGTGGGGAGAAAGCACTTGTCCGCCCACTATGCACACCCAAGAAAATACCTTGGCTGCTCTCTGAGAAGCTCAAGTTGTGTGTCCTGAATGGCGGCTGGCTCCTGAGTGAAGAGCCACAGCGTAGGTACCATCTATATTATCCCTGCAATGGGGAAATGCCAGTGTTGAAAACTGGGTTCGGGGGCCTAGCTCTTAACAGAGCTCTGGCGTCCCGCCCCACCCTCCAGTCCAGTCATTGCTTCTCAATCGTGCCCACGTCTCGTGTGTAGAACCACAGTGACTTGTTAAAAGCCTCTTGTGTGCCAGATACTCGAGGGTATTATCACTTAAGATCCTGAGAACTTACTCTTCATCCTGCTGAAGATGTGAAGTCTATTGCTCAAATCACTGATGTGAACTGTTTGTGATCTACAGCCAGCAAGCGGTCCAGTCCATAGACCAAGAAAGAATGCGAAACCCCGCCCTTGTCTAAACCCATGTAAACTTTCCATGATGTTCTTTCCGAGTGTTCTTGCGAGTTCCTTGGGTCTCGCATAGAGGGTCTTGGGGCGAACTTGAGTGCAGGGCTGGGTAAGCAGAGCTTTGCTTGTGTCGCCCACACTTCTGCAATCTGCTTTATGGGTCCTGTGTGTGGCGGCAGGCACTAATTGCTTACACATCCACAGTAACACACCAAGTCTTTATTTAACTAGAAAACTTTAATGACTGGTTTTTGCCTTGCTAGAAACACCCTCTAATCTTCCCAGCAGAGAGTGGTTAATTTCCCCCTCACAGCTGCTAGGTGCTTCAATTACAATAGAATGGGCAACTTTTCATTTGTTGTAAAATCTTAAGTAAGTAGTGTACAGCTGAGTATGAACCTCATTGTCCAAACTCCAGTGAGTTTCCCTTTAAAGGTTTTCATGGAATTTTTCTACCATATCCAAAATTGAAGCTGTGACACTTATCCGAAGACTCAAGACCCTTTTATACTATTTATTTGTTTTATTGCTGCATTACCTCCAAATGTACGAATTATTACAGTAGTTTGTAATATTTGGATACATGTATATGTCGCTTAATGTTTAAATCATCAGATTAAGCATATCTACCTCTTCAAACATTAATCATTTATTTATGGTAAAGACTTTCAAAATTTTTTCTTCTAGCTTTTGAAGTATACATTATTCTTGTTTGAAGATAGGGTCTCTTGTATTCCAGACTGGCCTCACTCACTATGTAGTGGAGGGTGACCTTGAACTTCTGATCCTCCTGTCTCCACCTCCTGAGTGCTGAGATTATGAATGTATACCACCACCCTGGCTTGCTCCCTGCTAGAGACTGAAGCCAGGGTCTTGCGCATACTAGGCAAGCACTCTACCAGCGGATCTGCAGCCCAGCCTCCGCTACGGGTATCCAGAGCTCTTGCTCCCAGATGTAACTGGATACCCATTGGCCCGCTTTCCCTGTCTCTCTCTCCTCTCTTTTCTCTCAGCCTCTGGGAACCACCATCCTTGTATCTTCCATGAGAGCAACATTTTTAGATTTCACGTGAGGTCACATGGTATTTATCTCTCTGAAGCTAGCCTCTTCCATTTTTTTAAAAAAATATTTTTATTTTTTACTTTTATGTGTATGAGTGTAGTGTCTGAACATACGTTAAGTGCACGTGTGTCGTGCAATACCTGCAGAAGTCAGAAGTGAGTGAGTGTAGATTCCCCTGGAACTGCAGTTACAGATGGTTGTTAGCTGCCATGTGGGTGCTGAGACTCGAACTCTGGTCCTCTGCAAGAACAGCCAGTACTCTAAACTGCTGTGCCATCTCTCTGACCCTTGGCTTCTTTCATTTAACATAACAATCACCAGTTCCATCTGTGTTGCCCGAAATGACAGAATTTCATTCTTTATGCACTGAGTAGTATTTCAGAAAACACACCACATTTTCTTTATCGATCTGTCAGTTGATGGACAGCTAGGCTTCCAGGTCTTGGCTACTATGGATCATACAGCAAGAATCACGTGAGGGCAGGTGACTCTTCAACAATCTCTCCTTTGGGTGTATAGCCAGGGGTGGGAATACTGAGTTGTGGGGTAACTCTGTTTTAATTGTTGAGGACCCTCTTGTCCCTTGTCCTTATTGGGTGCTCTCGTTTGCACTCTCACCAACAGCATGCAAGCATCCCCTTCCTCTTCATCTTCGTCAGCACTTGTTATGGTTAGTCTTTTTGATGACAGTGGTTCTTACTGGGGTGAGAATACATCTCACTGTGGTTTTGATTTTCATTTCTCCCATGATTGGTGATATTGAACACATTTCTTTTTCCAAGCCTTTGGATTACTTGTATGCCTTCTTTTGAGAAATGTCTGTTTAGGTGTGTTGCCCATTTTAAAATTGTTTTCTTTTCTTGAGTTTTTAGAGTTCTGGATATGAATTTCTTTTCAGATACTTTTCTAAGGATTGTCCATCAGTTGCTTTCTTTGCTGGGCAGAAGCCTTGTATTTTTCTTCAATACATATATTTATTGAAGTTTCATGAATTTTATACATTTTGATCATGTTTAATCCCCCTATCTGGACTCCAGATGTCCCCAACCAGATTTCATGTATTTCGTCATATACATTAAGACCTATCAAGTCAAGTTTGTGTCCCCAGATGTCCCTTGATGTGAGTTCATCCATGTGAGCTCAACTTATCTAGTGTCACTCCCTTAAAGAAGACCAACCCTCCCTCCCCCAGCATTGATCAGCTGCCCAGAGTTCATCAGCTAAGGTTGGGGAGAAGCCCTGGACTGTGATGTGAACCACCTGTCCCTCAGTACTGTTTCCTGCGCTATGGCGTTTCAGCGGGTGCCATGGCCTGTGACTATACTTCACAGAGAAATGCTTGGCATCTGATGCCTTTGAGAAGGACCCTAGGCTTTGACCCCAGTGCCAGGTTGGGATGAAAATGAAGGAGGTGAAGGCACAGAAAGTCCTTATCTTGGAGCAGGATTGATAACAGTCTGTTCTGACGTTGGCTATACACCAGGTTGGGGAGGGCTGGCCCACACTGCAGTCCTGGTCTTTGTCTGTCTGTTCGTCTCTCAGTGCCCTCTCAAAGGCATTTCTTCAACAGGTCGTAACAGTTTGGTATCATGTCTAGCACTCCATGATTTTTGCCTGCTTCTTAAACAGTACTAGGTTTTAGAAATGCAAATCAGGCTGTCGAAATCAGAACAGCTGAGAGTCTTTGTGCGTGTTGATGCCTTTACTTGAGGGATTGAGTTACTGACAGATTAGCTTTATGTTGAAATTCTAAATGCTTAAAGAAGAAACCTGAGAAAACAGCTTAATATTATTAAGGACCCAGACGGGAGCCAAGTCGTGGGAACAGAGATGTGGAGAAGGTCAGTTAGCTGAGGCTTTGAGGCGTGTTGGGATCTGTGCTGGAGACAAAGGGGACCAGGTAGAAATGGCTTCATCCTCCTGCAGTCTCTTTTTTTTCTTTCTTGTTTTGGTGACACACAGATGACTAAACATTGCCTGTGGGTGACGAGTGACTGAATAACTGAGCAGCTTTTGGAACTGTGGCCACGAGAAGATGAGTGGATCCCATTTACGGACTTGTTTGTTGAAGCATTACAATAAAACTTTTAGTGACAAGTTGACACATCAGACAATACAGCACAAAGGACAAAGCCTAGGGCCACAGGCAAGTCCCACCAGGCCCGGGGAACCCCCAGGAGGTGCATTAGGAAAAGGGACTTTGCATTTGGACTGTGGGTGCTCACAGCCAGCGCAGGATGTGAGGGTTAAGGGGTGTGAGACGGCATCCCTCATAATGGCACGGTGATTCTAACAGCCTCATAGAGGAGGACTGCTGTACAGAAGACAAGACGTCAGTGCTGCCGAGGGTGTGTGCATTCTGCAGGGGCTCCAAGTCGGCCTTAACACAGTGGACTCTTAGGACAGGTAGGCTGACAGTTCTTCAGCAGAGGGAGACCAGCCAGGCCCTGGTCTGTAGTGGCCCCTGCCCATACTTAATGATTTTATTTTCCTCTTGGACCCATCCTTCATAATTTCCCTCCCAGCAGGAGAAGAGCCTCACAAGAACTGTTCTTTATTTTGCCTTTTAGAGACAGGGTCTCCCTGAAGCCCCAACTGGCCTGGAACTTACTATGTAGTCCAGGCTGGCCTGGAACTCACAGAGATCCACCTGCCCCTGACTCCCAAGTGCGCCACCATGCCCAGTGAACTGTTCTTTTCTTAATTTTTTTCTTTATTATTATTCTATGTGAATGCGTGTATTGCCTGCAGGTATGCAAGGGCACCCATGTCATGCAATGCCCATAGAGAGAAGAAGAGAGCATTGGATTCCCTGGAACTGGAGTTACGAATGGTTGTTAGCCACCATGTGGGCACTGGGATTTGAACCAGGGTTTTTTGTAAGAACATTCAGTGTTCTTAACCACTGAGCCATCTCTACAGCCCCCAAGAACTTTTGAATTGTATGTTTCGATCTGTATGTATATGTATCGTATGTGTATAAGTATTTTCCTGCACACAAGGGCACCTTGTGCATGCAAAGCCCAGGGAGGCCAGAAAGGGCATCAGGCCCTGCAGGTGGAGTTACAGACTGTTGTGAGCCACCATGTGCCACCAGGGAATGACCTGGGTTCTCCGTAAGAGCACTCTTACCTGTGAGCCATCTCTCCAGTATTGCCAGAAGTGTTCTTGCTGGGAGTCTCGCTGGCAACTGCCACCCACCCTTGCCCCCTTCTCAGGCATGCACCCCACTCTTTATTTCTGCCATCTTTGATCATCTCGAGAGCACTCTACCCACAATTTTTAGTGTAGCTGAACAAATAATCATAGGTCTCTATGAGGGCCTTCGTGGATTATTTTCTCTTAAAATAAAAGAGATGAGGACTCAGACTCCCAAGTTGCCTTATACTTGGCTGGTTTCTAGTCAATCTCCTCTCATTACGCTGGTTTCAAAACAGGCAGCCAGGACACATTTGGTATTGAGTGGATGAAGCATGTGCCTGTTTTGGAGCTGCCAAAGTGTTAGTAATGGGTTTGATAAGTGACTCAGGAGGCTTGTGCTCCTTTGTATGACACACTCCTTGCAGGACATGCAGGACTGTGCACCAGGTATGTTACATGGTTCATGCTCCAGGCTCCCTTTATGGTTCTGCTCACTGTTCTTGGCATAAAGAGGCACTGTTAAGGTTTCCACATATTCATAAAATAGCTGCTGATGCCCAGCCATCATGAAACAGCTAAAGACATGAAGGAAGAAGACAGCATTCTGGGAAACCTCCTCACCTCGCACTGAGTATTACTTGTCTTTGCTCCAACTAAGCAGCTGACAAGAGCCACTTAAGGGAGGACAGGCTCATCTCTCATCTCGAAGGGTCACAGTCCCTCTTGGTGGGGAAGGCATGATGGCAGGAGGATGAGGCAGCTGCCCACATGGCATCAGCAATCAGGAAGTGAGGCCAGGCTGTGAAACCTCAAGGCCCGCCCCCAGCGACCCTCTTCCTTTACTGGGGCTCCATCCCACAAAGATTCCACAGCTCCGGAAACAGCTCCACTCTCTGGGGACCGAGTGCTCAAACATAGGAGTCTGTGGGGACGTTTGTCATTCAAACCACACACTGCATATATTCATGAATGACTTAGGTCACTTTGATTTTTTTTTCTCCTTGAAACAGGGTCTCCCTATAGCCTCAGATGGCCTGGAACTCCCCTATGTAGGCCAGGCTGGTCTTGAACTCACAGAGATTCACCTGCCTCTGCCTCCAGAATACTGGGAATAAAAGTGCACACTACCATGTCTGGCTGTCACTTCTATCTGTAAAGGATATGATCAACGTAAACTTCACGTATGTGCATATGTGCTTTGTCTCTGAAAAAAATACCGTGTTCAGTTACTGAGCAGGAGCGACAGGAATCTATCTACCAGTGTCTGTTGTAAGTAGCGCTCCAAGTTGCACTCTTAATGGGTTCTCCTAATGTACCTACAAGATCACCTGTCCTCTAGTATCACGCATTTATGGAGGGAAAATGATGTGGGATCCAGAGGAGAGACATGAAAGTGGTCACGTCAGTCACTGTTGACAGGACCGACCAGCCAAAGTCTGCAGAGGCCAAGGAAGGAGCAAAGGCACACTCTGGAGTGAAAATGAGACTGTGAGAGGCTGGAGGGGTGCTGACAGAGAGTATCATGGGAGGAGAGAAGGGCGAGTAGGAGAGGAGCATTTGTGGTCCAGGACAGCGAGGTGGACGAGTCCGGAGGCCAGCTGTCCCAGAGAAGACACCACTGAGAGCAAGGCTTCCAAACGGGGCAGGGCAGAGGTCCTCGGAGTGGAAAGATTGGCAGGCTCCACGGTCTCCAAGCACACCAGCGTGCCGCGCACCTCTCACAGCAGAGCCAAGTACAGCTGGGCTTTCGTTTTGTTGTAAACACACTGTAACTCATTTTGAGAAACAGAGGGGGCGTGTCGCTTGATTCCCACCACCTATACAATGCCTGCTGCCTTCCATGTGACGCACAGAGTTGCAGCCATAACTTACACATGGTCACCCTTTCAACATCATAATCTGTTTTCATGATGTCACGTCTTTTGTTTATTTTTTGGTCAACACCAAACTATTTCAGTTGTTCCAGTCCACAGTTCCATTTTGTTTCTAGAATGTTCCATTTCTTTGACTTTGACATTCTCTTTTTATAAGATTTATTCTGTGTATGTGTGTGTGTAGGTACCTTATGAGGCCAGATGAGGGTTTGGGATTCCCTGGAGCTGGAGTTACAGGTGGTTGTGAGCTGCCCGATGTGGGTGCTGGGAATTGAACTCCCATCCTCTGGAAGAGCGGCAGGTACTCTTAATGGCTGAGCCATCTCTCTAGCTCTGACATCCTTCTTTATACAATCAAAATTCAGTTTTCCCATCAGCAGCTTCAAGTCTTTTACCCATTTTAAGTTTGTTGTTGTGTGCAGATGTGTGAGTATGCACACACATACCACAAGCACAGGCAGAGGTCAGAGGTCCAACTTTCAGGAGTCAAGTTTTTCCTTTCACAGAGGCTTTCAGGGGTTGAATTCAGGTTGCCAGGCTCATGCAGTAACTGCTTTGACCCATGGAGTCATCTTTGCTCCATCTGCCTCACTCACAAGTCTTGACCCTGCTTCCTCCTGAGTTAGGGATGTCGTAAGCTCCCCTAACGTGTGCTTCATACCACACTGCTGGGCAGATGCACACAGCCCTGCTGACAGGCCTCTTGAAAGTGCTTTCCACCCAAGCCAGGCTCTGTGATACCCAACAACTTTACACTCCTCAGGGAGCATTTCTCCCTGTCATTTCCCAAGTGAGTGATCCAAATACAGCCTCAATCTACAACCCCTTGAATGTGTACCTGCCATGTTGTGTCCGGAGTCCCTTCTCCCTGCCATCCCCTGACTCCGCACGAGCATCTTATCCCAGGAGCTTGGATTTGTTTTTTGTTTGTTCTTGGTTTTCAGAATCTCAGGGCCAAGTTCATTTTATTTTAAATAGAACATTTTTCTGTTCAGTACGGGGGTCAAAGTGCTTCCTGCCAAGTCGGATGATCTGAGTTCTACCCTGGAACCCACACAGCGAAAGAAACACCAACTCCCACAATTGTTCTCTGATCTCCACATGCACACCACAGTATGTACATGTCTGTACACACACACACACACACACACACACACACACACACACTATGTAATTTAAAAAGAAACATTAAAGTCTTTCTTATTGTGCTGCTTAAATGGCCCAGGGGTTAGGGCAGGTGCTGTCAAACTTGACAGCCCATGTTTGATCCCCAGGACTGACATGGCAGAAGGAGAGAACCAACTCCTGAACATTGTCCTCTGATGTCTACACACACTTTGTGGTATGTGTGTTTATGTGTATTCACACAGAAATTAATTAATTAATTAAAGAATCCCAAGCTTTCTTGTGATGGGTCCTACATTTCAGTGAACACTGACAGCCTTTGCTGTATTCTGCAATGATACTCTACCTGCTCCATCCTGTTCTCTACCCGTTGGTGTAATCATATTCTGTGAATCTTGCCTCTGGGTTTCTTTTTTAAAACATACTTAAAATTTTTATTTTATGTGTGTGAGTGTATTGTCTACATGTGTGTAAGTGCACACGTGTCATGCAATGACCTCAGAAGAGGGCGTCAGATCCCCTGGAATTGGAGCTGCAGATGGTTGTTAGCCACTATGTGGGAGCTGGGAATTAAACCTGGCTCCTCTGCAAGAACGACCAGTGCTCTTAACCACGGAGTCCTCTCTCCAACCCTGTCTCTGGGTTTCTTTTTCATCTGTCCTTCCTCTTTCCGCCTGTCCTTGTGGCCTCCATCTTTTCTCCAAAGTAAGTCACCCGGGACAGCGCAGTGGCCTCTCAGGTAGTCCCCTTCGCTCCTGAGTGGCTTTCTCAAAGCCACTTTCTCCCTCTGACCAGTTTAATGAAGCAGCTGTGACGCGGCTGGTGGCACAGCCCTGTAAGCTCAGCTGCTTGGAGAACCGGCTGAGGCGGATGGATCACGATTGCAAGGCCAGTGTGGGCAACTTAGTGAGACCTTGTCTCGAAGTAAAAAAACTGAAAAATAGAAAGGGACATGGGCTGTGAGTGAATGGTAAGGTGCTTGCTGACATGTGCCCTGTTCAACCCCAGGACTCAAAACCACAGAGCAAAACCACACAACTTCTCCCACCACTCGGCTTATGTAAAGCTTTCCTAGTTCCTTAATGTGGCGAACAGCGCCCTTTGTGACCTGAACCCAACCTTACCTTTCCACGGCCTCCTCTTGCCTGCCCTGGTTTCCTGCTCTGGGCCACACAGAACATGCATTTGAACAAACAAACCCGTCTTTCACACGCTGTGGGCTGTTCACAGCTGCCGCGTTTCTGTTGGTCATCCATCTCCCGCTTCCCTGACCTCTAAGCTCTGCAGTGGTCTTCTCCCCATGGCTCTCTGGCATCGGGTATGTCTGTTCTCACCCTATGTACTGTGACTGTTCTGACTTCTCTCTATGAACTAGACTGTGTCCTTCCAAAGCCGGGCCCATACTTGAATCATTCTTGTCTTCCCAACGCCTGACATATATTCACTGTCTATGAAGTGTGCAAGCCAACCAACGAGCGGTTGACTTAGGTCCCTTTCCAGCTCAGGGTCATCAGATTCCCACCCTTTTCAGGGCTAAGAGGAACTCGGAGAGGCCAGCCTCAACTCACTTTTTGCCAGCTCACAGACACTTTTCAGGACTTGGCTGTGCAAGTTCGACTTGTTTATCTAACGTCTGACACTGGAAACTCCCCTCTTGATTGTAAAGCAGTGCAGGGCCCTCCCCCATCCCCTCTGTCTTGTACACTCTGCTGTCTGCCCTGCCTGAGGGTCAGGCCTCCTTCGGGCCAGCACTCTCCAAATCCTCCACATTTAATGAAGCACAATGTCATTTATCACCATGATCAATAATGTGGTTTATCCCCAAGCTCTGAGGACATTTATAATCTTGTAGTCTCCAGATTATATTCAGCCTTCACCCTGATCTGAACTCCAGGTCTGAATTTCTACTGCCCGGTACACACATATGGTGACATGTCACATAGATGCCTTAAACAAGTTCAGAAAAATCAGGCATCTTTCCTAAACACAGCCGTCCCTCTCTGTGTTCTGTTCTGCTGACCCCGTGCTGAAGGAGCCTTCGGAATCCCTTTGTTTCCATTAATTATTTATTATTATTGTTATTATTTTTTTGTGTGTATGTGACTACAGATGTGCACATATCATGGCATGTATGTGGAGATCAGAGAACAACTTTCAGGAGTCAATTTCCGCTTCCATCATGGGTTCTGCAGTTCCAGGGACCAGATTCTGGTTGTCAGCCTTGTGTGCCAACTCCCTGGTCCTGAGTTTCTTATGTAAATCCGCACAGTTCAAGTTCTCCCCACAGCTAAAGGAGGATAAAAACAGAGCCTAGCTGACGTTGTTGTTAGAGGTCTGCCTGAGACACACGGCACCCGGCTCACTTGCCTCCTAACACTTTATCACACGCTGTTGTTCTGAGGTTCACCTTTGCTGGCTAAGGGGGCTTTGCATGTTGCAGCTTCTCAGCTATGGACTGAATCAAACCAATGCACACATGGACACATGCTTAGAAGGGGGACTGTGGAGAGAAGGACCCACAAGAAAGGGAGCAGGAAGATGGGAAGCAGGGGGGACAGATAAGAACAAGGTATAATGATGTGCATGTATTAAAAAAAAAATAGCAAAAGAACTCAGGACAGTAGAGAGAAGAAGAAGGAGGAGGACGAGGAGAAGGAGCAAGAGAAGGGGGAGGAGGAGGAGGAGCAGGAGGAGGAGGAGCAGGAAGAGAAAGAAGGATAAGGAGGAGGAGGAGAAAGAGAAGGAGGAGGAGGAGGAAGTAGGAGGAGGAGAAGAAGGAGAAAGAGGAGGAGGAGGAAGAGAAAGAGGAGGAGGAAGAAGAGCAGGAGGAGGAGGAGGAGGAGGCGGAGGAGGAGGAGGAGGAGGAGAAGGAGAAAGAGGAGGAGGAGGAAGAGAAAGAGGAGGAGGAGGAAGAGAAAGAGGAGGAGGAGGAAGAGCAGGAGGAGGAGGAGGAGGAGGAGGAGGAGGAGGAGGAGGAGGAGGAGGAGGAGGAGGAGGAAAGAAGCAAGGGAGAGAAAGTATGGACTGGAATAAATGTAAATCACAGGAAGGAGGTTGAAATCCGTGCACAAACCCTACAGAAGACAATAAAAGGACCACAGAATGCAGGCTACAGATAACTTAGAAGAAACCACAGCAAAACAGAAGCAACTGTTCCGCAAGCTCATGCTAGGGACATGCTCATTACACAATGGGAAGCGTGCAGGTGAAATAACACTCTTCCTGAGGCTAGAAAGTTTCCAGCTTCAGAAGACTGTGAAAATCGTGCAAAATGTAGTTGGAGCAGGAGATTAAAACGCAAAACAAAACAAAAAACAAGAGAGCCAGCCAGATGGTTCCGTGGTAAAGGCACTTGCTGTCCAAGCCAGGTGACCTAAGTTCAAGCTCAGTTCTCAGAACTCACATAAAGGCTTGGGTTGAGAACCCGCTTGATAACGTTGTCCCTTGACCTCCACACATGCTACATGCCATGTCATGTGTGCACAGGTGCCCCTTCAAAGTACTAATAAATAGTCTTTAAAAAAAGAATGTACAAATGAACCAATTGGAACAAGGGGCTTGTGAGCTGACTTTAGTCAGCCTAAGGAGGCGGAGTTTAGGGTGCTGGGTTTGGTTTGGGGTGTGTTTAATGTACTAAGTCTGGGTATTGGATAGCTTTACTTGTCAACTTGACACACCTGGATAGAGGGAGCCCACCTGAAAGACTGGGGAACTCCCCGACTGGACCGGCCTGTGGCCATGTCTGTGGAGCACTTTCTTGATTGTTGAGCAATGTGGAGGGCCCAGCCCACTGTGAGCTGTGCCAGCCCTGGGCAGGTGGTCCTGTGCTATATAAGAAAGCAGGCTGAGCATGGGCCAGGGGAGCAAGCCAGTAAGCAGCGCTCCTCATGGTCTGTGTTCCAGATTCCTGCCCTGAGTGCCTGCCCTGGCTCACCTCAATGATGAGCTTCAAGGAGAAATAAACCCTTTCCTCCCCAAGCTGGTTTTGATCGGTGTTTTTAGCACAGCAATAGAAAGAAATTAGGACAGAATTTGGTACCAGGACCGTGAACACTGCTGTGACAGACATGACTATATATGTCTCGGGGGGATGTGGAAGTTGTTGGAGCTTTGGGATGGAAAATTGCTTGGAGCTCAGTGCTATTCTATAGGAGCTTGAAAGACGATGCTGAAAGAGATGTAGATGATGGAGGCCTGGCTCGTGAAGCTTCAGAGAGTAGCAAAGACTCTATCAGCGTTGTTTGTGTCAAACTAAGAATTTTTGGAAGTGAAACACTTTGTGTTTTCTGGGACAATTGGTGCTGGTTAATCGAGGCTGAAAATCAGCTGTAACATCAGCATCACTGAGGTGAGATCTACTGGGAAGCATGTCCTCAGGGTCAGCACGCAGAAGCTGTGGTCCAGAGGGCACCGAGGCTGTGCATCAAACCGGTAACAGCACTTGGCAAGATGTAAGAGTCTCCCAGGTTGTACTGGTTTTAAAGGCATTAAGGGGTCATGTGGCTGGGTGAGGCCACTGGTGAAGGGGCAACCTCAGCTGTGATGAGGACTCCCAGGACGGAGAGGTTATAGACAGAATCTGAGGCTTTGCACCCTGGAGGCCAGGAGAGCCCACTTGGTAGAGGCGCAGCCTCAGTTTCAGTAGAGACCCCAGCATGTTGGAGGTGCCAGATCCATGGGACGACCATCAAGGGCTGTGGCAGGTGTGGAGTGGAGCCAGCCTGAGCCCACTAGACAATTTGTGTGTGCTGTGGATGGCAGAGCCAGAGGAGTGGAGCTGCTCAAGCCCTTTAGGGCCCAGAAGATGGTGTGTGAATCCCAAATGTCCAACCTGGAGCTATTCTGCTGGACTTTGTTTCTTTTTAAGAGCGCCCAGTTCTTCCCCTTTGAGATGAGACATTGTGTAACTTAGGATTTTTACAGGAACCCAAAGTTAAGAGACTGTGCGGCTTAAAAACAATTTACTTATTTATTTATTTTTATTTTATGAGTATTAGTATTATGCCTCATGTGTGTAAGTGCACCCATGTTGTGTAGTGACCACGGAGGACAGAAGAGGGCATTGGATCCCCTGGAACTGGAGTTACAGACAGTTGTTAGCTGCCATTTGGGTGCTGGGATTCGAACCCAGGTATTCTGTAAGAACAGCCATTGCACTTAACCACTGAGCCATCTCTACAGCCCAAAACTGTGGGACTTTTGAAGTTGGACTGTTTAATGTTGTAATATTAACACGAGATTTGGGAGGATAAGAAATTGAAAGGTTGTGGTTTAATAGTGATGTTTGTTGACAAATGGTCAATTGTGCTAGATAGCTTCAGTTGTCAACTTGACACACCTCTGTAGAAGGAACCTCAACTGAGCAATTTTCTCCATTGGATTGGCCTGTGGGTCAGCGGAGCAAGCCGATAAGCGTGTGCCTCCATGGCCTGTGCGCCAGGTTCCTGTCTTGGCTTCCCTCAATAATGAACTGTAAGTGTAGGGAGAAATACACTGTTCCCTCCTCAGGTTGGTTATGGTCAGTGTTCATCACAGGAATAGAAAGCAGGGCCAGAGTGTGTATGTTTAGTGTACTGGGTTCCAGGTGTTGAGTACTCAGTCCGTGGTGTAGAGTACTAGGTGTTGTGCTGCTCTTGCTCTCAGGATAGAAATGCTGATGCCTGTTGCTAGGAAGAGAATGGCTGACATTGTGCAGCTGAGGATCTCTCCTGGTGACCAAGCTGGGCTAATAAGGTACTGCCCTTATCTGCACATAATGACCCGGGGCGAGGGTGGGGTGTTGGGGAGTGTAGCTATCTCCTGACTCCAGGCCCCAAACCAGGAGAACTTTGCAGGCCTACCCAGCTCCAGGCTCTGGGTAGGACCAGAAGACTCTGCAGAGATTGCACTGTTGCCCAGTTTCTTCCTGGGTTCTAGCCTGCGTCCTTCGGAGCCCACAGGTGTGCAGCCCGTAGCCGACCTCTGACACCTGTGTGCGCCTGTGTGTCTAATATTAGAATCTGCTTCCTGGAGAAGCTGGTCTGCAATATTGGAGGAGGAATGAGAGTCTAGTGAAGCACAGTGCATATGAGATGCATATGGAGTGACCCTCAGCCTGCCTGGCACAGAAACGAGGGTGTGATGCCGCTGTGAGGGTCTGGAGAGCGTGAGCTCAGTGAACGGAGCTTTGCTTTGACTATTGTGAGTCCTGGAGGGTCTGTGCTATGTATTTCCGATCACTTGTGTTCTATCAGAAAATTCAAACAGACTGAAAGAAGTCCGCAAAAATCTCTGTATCAGCTTTGTATTTTGTATTTGGTAAACCCTGTACTGGGAACATCCCCAGGCAGTGGTTAAGCCAAGTACTGGGCCATGTTTTTATTAATGTCCTTATTACATTGGAATTTCATCTCGTGATTTATTCTAAAGAAAGACCCACTACTTAACTAAAAGTAGAAAATCTTAGTAGTTAAATTTGGGACAAGGATATAGAAAATGATAAACTAATTCTCAGCATGGGACGGCACAGCAGTTTTACATTTTTAAAAATTACACTTCTCTGTCTCTGTCTCTGTCTGTCTGTCTCTCTTTTGTATAAGTCAGGAATGGATCTTCCCTTCCATCATGTGGATCCTGGGGATTGAACTCAGGTCATTCAGCTTGCTAGCAAGGACCTTTATCCGCTGGGTAATCTTGCTGGCTCCTGTTTTTTAAACTATATAGTACACCATAGCTTTTGTTTATGAAGTACAAAGGAATTGGTCATATTTTAAAGTAATATATGCAGAGAAGGAGAGATGGCTGATAAGAGTATTTACTGCTGATAAGAGGATCTAGGTTTGGTTCCCAGGACCCTCATGGTGGCTAAACCTGTCATTAACTCCAGTTCCAGGGAATCCAATGCCCCCTTCTGGCCTCTATGGACATTGCACACACATGGTACAGTTAGACGCATAAAGGCAAAACACTCATGCACATAAAATAAAAATTAAAAACTCTGAAGTAATATATGCATGTAACAATAAGCTATGTAGAATTATTCATAAGTTAAAAAGCAAAAATCCTTCCTCTTTCCTCACCTAAAGTGCCTCTGCTTAAGAATAGTCACCATGTGAGAAAATCCATTAGACAAATATATTTTTATAACAAAACTGTGGCTGTAAATACATGATAAACCATGATAAACACAGTGACTGCAGATAGACATGCAAACTTCCTCTGTCCTACCTTCCTCTATTAGATGAGCTCCTGTGTTCATGACAGGGAAAAGCAGTAAGTCTCTTTTTCCTTCCTTCTTAGAATAATTTCCTGTAAAGACACTAATGGACCACGTGGTCCTCTAGAAGTTCACCTTCTTCTGAAAGTAGACGGGGTCTTATAGTGCAACCGGATTGCAGGGACTCTATGTTTTTCTCTGTGACACATACGTGTCACACCCAGAACAGCTGCTTTCACAAGCACAGGTCCAACATGTCCTTTTGATTTAGCAGTAACGGAATCAAAGGCTTTGTTTCTTACAGTGTTGTGAGTGCTTCTCCGTCTGTTTGTACCTGTCACAACGGTACACTCCCCATCCTAACAGAGAACAGCATTTCCTATTAAAAGGCCTTAAAGACAAATTTAAGAAAGAACTTCAGATTTTGAGGCTTACAAAGCCAGGAAATAAAATGCCACTGAAAACGGTATCTATTTCCTTGGAGAATTCTAGAACATAGAATGTTTTAATATGAAAGACTGGAAATCAATATCATTTTCCTGAAGTCAGATCTTGAGGGGTACAGTAAAACCATCTCGTAAGCAGACAAAATATCACAGAACTGTGGGGGACTTAAAATACATTTAGAGAGAAGAATCTGTTAAAAAATTTGAATAAACAGAGTAAAAGATTTGATGAGAATATCCAGCCTTAGTCTCAAATATTCCTTCTTTTCAACATTTCCAGCAAACTGTACTGAAACAAATTGGCCAGTTACATGAAGAAAGGTTGTGAAAAAGCACTAGCTAGAGCCGTCATTTTTTATTTGAAAATTAGAAGCTTAAGTTTTTATATTTGCATCAAAACATATGGTCTTTAATGATAGATAAGCACTATTTGTCTTCCAAGAAGCAGAGGGCTAATTTATATATTTACCGTCATCGTCTTTGAGTAGCGATACAAATAACCAACTGTTCCATCTACAGCACTGGTTCTAAACAGGATGTTTTCCCCAGTTTCTTAGGAGTTTGTTTGCATTTCCTTAAACCTTGCTTTAAACTGGCCTTGTCATTCAAGTCTCTCCTTTAGAGTGAGTGGGATCTGCTTGAGGAAAGAGGTCTGTGCTTACCAGAGAACTTGCCACGATTCCTCTTCGTCGACGGTTGCTTGAGTTTCGTTTTTGTTGTTGTGATGAAATACCAGCAAAAGCTTGGGGAAGAAAGAGCCTTTTGTCCTACAGCTCCTGGTCACACTCCATCGCTGAGGGAACTCTGGGTGGGAACTGGAGTCAGGAGCTGAGGCAGAGCCCTTGACGGACTGCTATGGACTGGCCAGCTTCCCCTGGCCGGCTCAGCCACCTCTCTTATGCGGCCCAGGCCCATCTGCCCAAGGCGGCCCTCCCACATCAACCAGCAATTAAAACGTCTCATGGACATGGCCACAGGCCAGTCTGATCTGAGCAACGATTCCTTCACGGTTCCTTCTTCCCAGGTGACTCTAGTTAGTGTCAAGTTGATAAGACTAAGTAGCACTTCGACTGAACAGGATTTGGAATCCCGTGGGAGATGCAGGCATGTCTGTGAGGGAGTTTCTAGAAAGGTCTGAGGAGAGGCTGCCGTCCCTGGAATGCAGGCAGCACCATCACACGGGTTGGGGTCCTGGGCTGAATGAAAATGTCAAAGCTAACTTCACCTCTCTGTTGACATGTGACCAGTTGCCTTGGACTTGGGCCACCTTGCCTTTCCTATCATGATCAGCTGACTCCAAACCTGAGGCTAGACAAACCTTCCTTCTTTAAGGTGCTTCTTGTCAGGTGTTTTGTTGCAGCAACGAGAAAACTAAACATGTACTATGAATTTAGAGGTAAAATAAATCTGTAAACAAAAACGTGGGAAATAGTCACAACATGAAAGCGGGATGTGTGGTGTGTTGGAACTCTTGTAGAGGAAAACAAGAGCTTAAGTCAGAAAAGGTGTCATGAAACGGGCTCCAAGACTAGCAGCAATGAAATCAAACTTTCCTACCAGCGTCCTGGAGGTCTAGAACGTTTATCTTAAAATAACCACTCTTCTTAAAGAACATAGTTGGGGAGGGGGGTAATGATCTGAAAGATAAAGATAAGACTGTTAGAAATTAGTGTGCTAATTGGAAAGAAAGCTGATGTAAGATGACCTTTCAGAGTTTCCCTGGGAGAGTTACAGGCTCCTAGCAGCATAATGGAGTTGTTAGCCCCCATATGGGTGCTGAGAATCAAACCTGGGTCCTCTGCAAGAAAAGCCAGTGCTCTTAACCCCTGAGCCGTCTCTCCAGCCCCGGCAGTAGCTGTCACATACCCTGTTTTTACTCATCACAGTTGACTAGTCCCAGTTAAACAGCAGCACATGAAGAAACCTCCCCCTGCCCGAGACTATCAGTCTCTCCTGTAACTATCGGCATAGCCTGTACCCAGGACAACCCACAACAAACCAGGCTGCCCTGGGAAGCCAAGTGCAAGAGAGTGGTGACTTCACACTGACAGGTGTTTAAACTTCCCTGCGTTCGTGAAGCTGAACGCTCGAAATATGTAAAAGAAAACGTAAGTTGCCCTAAAACAGTCCTGGAAAGGGGCCGGCATGTTGTTAAGATTAACACCAAAATCTGATGTAAATTAATCTCCCTGATATTTGGTGAGAAATTGGAGCTAGAAAATTAAATATGCAAGCCCTCTGGTGTTGTAATTCTCTTTTATAGATACTGCGATAATCTTGCTTTGTCAACACGGGAAAGAACTTTTCTAGCTGCCTAGAACAAATTCCCTCACTGAACACCACTTACAGAGAATTTTAATGCTTGGTGCATTGATCAGTCTTTATGATCTTGAACTGTTTCTTTCATAAAGTGCTATCTTAGAAGATGAACAAGGATGTGTTGTATGTGTATGTAACTGATACCCTTTAAATTAGAACCTAACTCGCCTATTTTTCCCACAAATATATTGGCAGTTTTTTGTATTGTCTTTAAAAAGTTCTAAGGTTTCATGAAAAGAGGGATTAGGAATCTTTAGTCTTTGTGAGAGAAAAATATAACAAAAATTCAAATATATTTTATTTTTTTAATTTATGTATTTGTGTGTGTGTGTGTGTGTGTGTTTTAAGACAGGGTCTCCATGTAACTGCAGCTGGTCTGGAATTTTCTGTGTAGACCAGGCTAGCCTCCATTTCACAGAGATCTGGCTACCTCCGCCTCCCAAGTGTTAGATTAAAGACAGACACCACAATATCCAGTAATCCTTTGTCTTTATAACTACTTGTTTCTATAAGGCATTTCAAAATCTGTAACTACTCCCATTCATAGGCAGTTTAAATATATTCATATACAATATGCATTTTTATAGTGTTTACCTTGTTGGCACATTGACGGACTATGTGGCTTGATGCATTACACATTTCCTGGCAGTGAAAGAGAAATGAAAAATAGGGTGAACCAACATTTATGATGCGTTCACCCCGGTACAGCACAGGTTTGTGTTAGTCCTGATCCGCCTTTGAACTGGGGAGGGGACCTTTTTGGTTTTGTGATGTAGCTTTAAGTGAAAGCAGAATGCATTCCTTTCCTGCTTACATTTCCTAGAAACATTAATATCTTTGGTGACAGCACTGGCAGGATTAGTTGAATTGTCAAATTAAACTTCATAATTTGAGTTCATGGAGATTGTTATCTGGGAAAGTTAATGGAAAACTACAGGGCAGAGTTCACTAGCTTGTGTATAAATACTATACCTAGTGGAATATTCAGGGAGGGGATATTTCAGCCAAGTAACATGAGACATTACATCCCTCGAGTGGAATGCATGGCATGGGACTGGTTCTACCTACTGCGTTGTTTGTGGGTTCTTTTGAGCTTGCGTGGGTATTCACAGAGCCTACCACAGCTACGCCTTCTTAGGCATGCCACGTAAGAAGAGGCTGCTTTGCCTACAATGGACTTATTTACATGACTAAGACTAAACGTGAGCTTTTAAGAAATGCTAGCTGTCTCCTCTTTATATAACCCTCCCTCCCTCTCTTCCTCCCTCCTTCCCTCCCTCCCTCCCAAAATACAGGATTTCATTCTACAGCCCTAGCTGGGTTTGAACACACAGTAATCCTCCTGCCTCAGCATCCTGACTGCTAGGATTACAAGCATGCACTAACAAGCCTGGTGCTTTTTCCACTTTCTTCTTCCTTCTCCAAAAATGGCTCTGGGGAGGTAACAGAATCCAGCGGCAGAACACGCTGTGCTTTTTTTTTTTTTTTTTTTTCCAAGAATGAACTTCATCTTTTATATGATGGCCCCAAAACATCGAATGATGCTCTCTTCCCCAACCTGCCCCTGTGGACACCTTGTCCCAAGCCACTAATCAAAAGACTGGCAAGGTTTCTCTCCACACAGAGTTCATGGGCTCCTGCCCTGGCTGGGGCTGTCTCCAGGAGTGAGAGTCCTCTGAGCAGAGCAGGCCTGTCTACACAGCCTGGAATCCCTTGCATGATCAGCACATTCTGAATAGCCGTGAGCCACGAGGAAATGGTTAAGGAACCGGGCCGCCTTTCTTTTCAGTTACGGATAAGAGGCATCGCTTGGTAATTCCAATATGGCTTGGAAAATGTAACTAGATTTGGAGAAATAGAAAACCTCCCTGGAACATCTTATTAAACTCTTGGTTCCTTTGGAAGGTCTTGGGTCTTATTTGAGTCTTTATGAATCATATTTTAAAAGGGAAAATGACATCAAGAAAGAAAGTGGGGAAGCAGTTTTCTCAGTGTAAGAATACGGGTGAAAATGTATTTTATTCATTTCTCTCAAGTGACAATTAAACCCATTAGAGCTCAGAAAGTACATCAATTCAGTGATTTTGGTTCAAAATCCTGAACACTTCCTGAGCACTGACAGGTGCTTGGAGTATCAAGGTGAAGGAGATGCTGTCTCCTCACTCAAGGGGCCCAATGTCTGAAGGGGAGACAGGCGCTCTGCGTTTATGGGAAGGGCTCGCATCAGTTATTCCCAAGGGAGCTGTGGGAAGGGCCCTGGGGTTGGCCTTGAATGGAGGCTCATGGAAGGAGATGAGGCCTGGCATGTGCTTACTGAAGTGCGAGAGCAAGCTACAGGCCGAGAAAGATGGGTGGGGAAGACTGGCGAGAGATGTGTGGTTTGGAAGGCTGGGAGACAACCCGGAAACAGAGGATGTGTTGGTTGGAGAGCTATGGACAGCTAAGATCCACAAGCCAGAGCAACAACAGAATTGTAGCTAGAGGTGAAGGTGCCCTGAGGCCCCCAAGAGCCTCAGATCCTGGGCTTGAGTCTGTAAGGAATGGAAAGAGAGAAGGAAGCAGATGTGAAGAATTATGAAGGTTTTGGCCTGCTCCAGTGAAGCTGAGAGTTTTGTTGATGCTTGTGGAAGAGGCAAGACTCCTGGACCAGACTTTACTTTTCATGACACAGCAAGTTACATGAGCCTGAAGTCACATGGGTTCATCTTGGTCTCTGAGTCCCATGGGAGCTACAAGAAGGTAGGCTCAAGTAGATGTTGTACCTACAGTGGGTTTACAATACAGTCAAGACACCCACACCCTGAGCTTAGGACTCAACATGTGCGAAGGGTGCGTCAAAGCCTGCTGAAACTTTGCCCTGAAGAGAGAGATTGTCTTCATTATCCTTGAAAGCAAACTTCTGCTCTTTGTCCTGAAGGGAGACGCTGTGTCTCGGGATGTTTGCTGCACAGATATTCTCGGGAAGGTGGTTGTGGAAACTTTTGTTCCCATCGGTATGTGCTCAGAAGATGGACAGAAGTGGCGGAGACATGGTCCTTAATAGTATAGCAATCTGTGCCATATTTCGATATTTAATAGGGGCAGGTGAGGGGCGAGCTGGGAGGCTGTGAGAGATGTCACAGGGGTAAACTCCAAGCTACCCAGATGAAAAAATGAATTAGATTTTACCATCTGCATGTGTGTGAACTAGAACAGAGTTTAGCAAGTCTCGTCATATGTAAAGAGCCACATAGGAAATATTTCAGGCTCCATGACCTCCATCGTATCGAACACTAACGTTGACAAGTGCGCACAGTGACAGACAGACCAGTGGGTATTGCTGTACTCTGGTAAAACACAAAAACAACCACAGGCTGTAGTTCTCTGATCCCAGGCATGGAAAAGTCCCCAGGTTTTTCTTCCTGTCTGACTAGGTGAAGGGGAGTGCTAGCCATTGACAGAATGTAGCCAGTGACTTCTGGAGTGGTAATATTTTCAATCTGGTGTGAGAGAAGGGGGAGGTGTTTTCTTTTTGAATGTAGGAAAGTAAGAAATGTCCAAGTTTAGATGTTCATCAGGCAGCTAAATGGGGAATTTGAGGGCAAGCTGATGTTCCAGACAGTGACTGAAAAGTTTTTAGAGTGTGCATGGAGGTTAAAACAGAAGCAGACCAGGTGTGGTAGAGCAGACTTTTAATTCCAGCATTTGTGAGACAGGGGCAGATGCATCCCTGTGAGTTAGAGGCTAGCCTAGTCTGGATATATGGGGCATCAGGAGTGAAGTGAGCTCTAAGGGAACACCAGCATTGTAAAGGACAGGCTTAGCTCAAGAGGTACCCACATTGTCTTCAGAGATAGCCATACGGGGCCGTGTGCGTATGTGCGCGCGCACACTTTTCTGTTTTCAGTTTGTGATTTGTGAGAACCAAGTTGATGAAGACAAATCTTGGTGAGTCATCCCTGATGCCAAGTACTTCTACGAGAATCCAGGTCTTCATTTTTTTGGGGAAAGGCGTCTGGTTAGAAGAAGTGTTCCATTCTTCTCTACTGAGGGAGAGGGGCTTCAGGCAACCGTGATTCATTTACAAATATTTTGGCAACATCTGTACTGGGAACAGTGCGGCAGATGGGTGATGGAAAGATGAACCGGGCATATCTTAGAGTTTAAGACACAGGAGCACAAAACAGAATATGATTACTGTCTCAAGATCTGGTCACAAATGTTGGTGATGCTATGGCATTTTTCTCTAACTCTAGTAATTACGTTTGGAAGCTTCTAGAGAATGCACACTGTCAAATTAAAGCAGTCTATGTGTACAGGAAAGGGAGATGGTGAAGAAACAGCATTGTTTCATATGCTTGGTGAGAAGAGGCTGCAGTGGGAGGCAGAGATTCCGTCAGCATGCTGCTGTCCCTGTGAGTTGTAGGGACAGGTCTCCATGAGAGATTGCTACAAATACTCATTCTGGGACCAGAGAGGTGGCTCCACAGTTAAGAGTGCTTGCCAGGGACCGAGCTCATTTACAAGCACCACATCAGGTAGCTCACAATTGATCTACTCTCTGAGGGCAGCTGCACTCATGAATGTGTGCACACACACATGTACACACACACACATACGCATAATTAAAAATAAAAACAAATCCTTAAAAACACTGTGAAGAGTAGAAAGCATCTGCTCTATAAAAATACATCTTGAAATGATATAAACAATGTATGAAAATCTTGTGAAGATAACTGTACATGACTGAGTTTGACTTTAGTTCAAGCAACTCTTTCAAAGCATCTATGATGACAATTAAAATTCTAAACATCTTTTAAAATGTAAGGTGCTTTGAAACATGTAAAAGCACAACCAGAAAATGCCCAAGCATTTATGCTTGCTTGCTTTGGCTCCGAAGAGGAAGGCTCACTATCTTGGGGGTAAACTGAGTTAACGGCTGCAGTGCTCTCTTTTCTAGCACCAAAGCAGGCCAGTTCCTTTGTGTTATCAGCTTACATCTATGTGAAGGAGAAGAGACCATCTATTTCCTCCTTCAGTCACTGATTTGGGAATCTAAGTTCGTGCTGCGGTTTGCAAGCTAGTAGAAACCAAGCGCATTCTTTAGCGGTTCACTGTTGACCTGTAGAGGAAAAAGCTGGGCTTTTTACTCCCCAATTTGTATTTTAATTCAAATAATTAAAGAAGCCCCTCTGTTATTAAAAGCTATTACAGGCCCTGCTGGAGGGCTGACTGACTCCTTTTGAACATTCATTATGGAAATAGACAGTGTGCCATCGCAGCCGGCTCAAGCCCTGTGTTTCACGAAGCCTGTGTAAATAACTGTGATTGTCAAAAATGCCTATTTGTGTCCATCAATGTGAATTTCCTTGATTGACAATCATGAAACAGATCCAAAAGCGTCTTGGGCAGACGAGTCCCTCTCACAGCTCAGGCAGATGCTGGGTCTACTGCCGCCTACCCCTGCACATTGATCGTCATCGTTGGTCCTGCTAACCCAGAACTTCTCTATATAGCTCAGACTGGCCTCATACAGTAATCCTCTGTCTCAGCCTCCCAGGGGCTAGGATTGCAGGTATGTACCAACGTGCCTAGTCCCTGTGCATTATTTTAGAAGCCTACCTTGGGCCAACTTCATATCAGCAATAAATGGACTAAGTACAATCATAATCTCCCCACATATGCTCTTTGCAGAAGAGTGAATGTTTTCTGCCCGGCTCAGGTGGACCAGAAGATTTTGTCTCTTCCCCTATCAGTTCTGGCACAGAGCTTAGAGAAGACTGTCATCTCTTTGCACCCCACACCTGTCTGTGTTTGGGTACCTGCTAAGTTGCAGCTCCTCTGCAGAGGGTGTCTGGTTCAAGTTCACCCTCGACTCAGTTCACTGGAGTTCATTTTAGCCTCACTAGATTGAGTTGTGTAGAGAGGGGCGACGTCTACTGTGTCCTTCCATCTCTGTCGATCATGACTGGAAATTCACGAAGCTTACTTGTCATCAAAGGTCAAGGTGTGCTGATGGGTCATTAATAGGCACAGTGCTCAGAAGCAGCGTCAGAAATGTGGGTTGCTATCACATATGGGGAGGTGTGCCTGGATGTCCTGAGTCCTGTGAGCATGGCGAGAATTGTGGGAGCTCTCCCAGGGCCGCATCTGGCAGCAGGGACTTGGGACTTTGGAGGTGGAGAGTGAGTGCAGGAGACTGGGGGACGGACCCAGCAGTGAGTAGGAGTCAAAGGCCATAAAGACAGACTACAAATCTCATAATGAAGGGACCATATTGATCAGCAAGGTCTGAAGCAAGGGGTGAGCTCTGAGGAATCGGGAGAAAATGACTGGACGGAAGCAGAGGCGGGATGTCCCGTCAGCTGGAACATTCCTGAAGCGTCTGGAATTTCAACGTCTGGAAATTTTTTTAGTGTTGTTCTATCATTTTGATTTGTATTTTTATTTTTGTACCACCTTTTGTATTGTTTGTTCCTGATTTTATCGATCTGTATTTTTTAATCCCCTGATGTCTGACCCACAGATACAGGGGCTGATTGTATGCATAAGCATTTCAGATGCATATAGAGTTCTAAACATAGGAGACAAGTCGTAGCCCTGAATTTATGCTTTTATCATCTCTTGTTAAATAATGCACTTCAATTCAGAGTTTAGTAGACCGGAATAAGAACAAACCACTCAACAAACTTCTAAAATCTCTTCTAACATTAATGTGTATATGGCGAAAACTTTGATCTTTTCTCCATATTTTAACATCAGCACACAATTATAGCTTGTTTCCTACTGGACTTTGGAATAGTCAGAGAAAATTCTAGAAATACACGAAACACAGGTAAAATTCCTTAACATGTTCCCTGGTGTTGGAATGTTGGATTAAAGTCTGTCCTCAAATGCATGGTTGGAAAGGGTCAGCACGGGTCCAGTGAAGGAACCGCGGGAGAAGGGCTCTCGGTGGTCCGCCCTTATCTTATGGTGTCTTGGTAATAAGCCATGAAACTATTCTTAGGAGTGTAGGGTCCAGTGGGGGGGAGAGCGAAAGCCTTGCACATTTTCCAGATCTCACGCCGGCAACATCCGTATTGTGGTTTTTGTCTCCCTCTTGTCCTCTTCCTTAGCAAACAGCCACGAAACTCCAAAATTTCCCTCTCCACTTCACCTGTTCCCTGGTGTCTTCGTTTGTGGGTTTGAAACGTTATTTTGGCAAGTCCTCCTGGAAAGCACACGATCAGACCTCTAGTGGGTAACAGATTCTGTCTCTGACTCTGAATGGGAAAGGAGACTCCAGCAGAGCGGGCATCAGAGATTGTGAGGGAAGACATGTCACCTGAATAGAAGCGAGACTCCAGGGCGGGGCAAAGGGAGCTGCGGGGACAGAGTGGGGTGAACAAGAACAGGGTATAACTGCGTCTACATGTGAAAAAGTCACAGAGAAACCCATTTCTTTGGGTGCTAACCAAATATCCGTGTTCAAAAGAAATCCCCGCCCCAACCTGCCGACTGTTCTCTCAGGTAAGTATGTAGATTTGCCCAGGATTTTCAAGCTTTTTTTTGCAATCAATGATTTCCTTTATAGAAGTTGAAAGATTATCTCAAGCTTTTATCCTAAGTTTCCCCAAACTCTAAGAATATGACCCGGGACTATGTGCTGGCTGGTCATGAGTGTGGCGTGCTTATTATCAGAGCCTCTGCTCCCCTCCATCTCCCGTTTCCTCCTCTCTGTCCTCTGTTTCCCCTCTCTTCTCTTTCTTAACCTTTCTCTTTTCTGTCACCGAGCTAAAGGCTCATGAAGAGAAGGAGTTTGATAGAGGCTGGGAGGCTGACTCAGGAACCTCTGCCAGAGTGTTTTCCAACTGCTGAAAACGTGCCAGGGCCATTCTTCAGGAAGCCCGAGTGTGACTCTGCCAAGTAGTTCGTTGACTTGAGCAACTGGATGGAGTCCAGAGTAGTCAACAAGGTAATGAGACAGGAAAAAGCACCTTTTCAAAAACACCCCGGGTTTCATTGGCAAAGAGGAGGAGCGCCATAAGACACTGCCATCCATCTCCGCCATCTCCTAGCTGTTTTTAAGTGGTGTGCCATTGGACCAGACTAGTCCTGTGCTGACTTTCATGAACATGAGCACTTGGTGCTTGTTGTGGTTTTGTTTCTGTTCTGTAACAAAATACCCTGACAAAAAGCGACTCAAGAAAGAAAGGGTTTTTCAACTCACAATTCCAGGTCACAGCGCATCACTGTGGGGAAGTCGTGGAGGCAGGAGCCTGAAGCAGCCGGCCACTTCACATCCACGGTCCAGAGCAGAGACAGTGAATATATACAAGCTTACACTCAACTCGCTTTCTCCACACTTAGGCAGTTCAGGCCCAGGGGATGATTCTATCCATGGTGGGCTGGATCATCCCTCGTGAAGGCAATCAAGATAATCTCCTGTAGACAAGCCCACAGGCCTGGATAGTCTAGCCAGCTCCCCACTGAGACCCTCTTCCTGGGTGATTCTAGGCTGGTCCAGATGACAATTAAAGCTGACCATCACAGGACTTAATAGTATATTTTCTTTATTTTTATTTTTTGTGTATGAGTGTATTGCCTGCATGTATGTAGGTGCACCTATGTTGTGCAATGCCTGTGGAAGTCAGAAGAGGGTGTCAGATCCCCTGAAACTGGAGTTATGGGTAGTTGTAAGCCACCATGTGGGTGCTGGGAAGTGTTCTTAACCACTGAGTCATCTCTCCAGCCCCATAGTATATTTTCTAAGAGGTGTGTGGTCAGACCAGGCTAGTCCTGTGTGTATTTCACAGAAATGATAAGACTGTTCTTAAATGCATGAAGTGAGGCTTGTTTCTATTCCTTCAACCTCTCGGGACAGCTGTCTAGAGAGTTAGCAACATTTTCGATTATTATCGGGGTAAACTGACCTCAGCAGTGCTGTGTGAGCCATGAGAAAGAAATGCAATCGGAAGCATTCGTCAGGAGCTCCTCCTACTCGGGAGACAAACACACAGAAAACCAGGAGAAATTCACTAGTGAGCGTCTGAACAGACACATGAATTTACTAGGAAGCAAAGTCAGAAAAACGGTTGCAGAAGTTACTCATTTTGTTTTGAAAAATTTAGTGTTGGTCAAAATATTACATACTGTGGAATTGTAGACCGGGCATGAGGCATGAGCTACAAAGGCCGCTGTGACGCTCTCTGACTTCTGGGCTTCTGCTTTGCGTGGAAATAATACTGCATCACATGTGCTTACTGTGTCCTGTGGTCAGCTATGCTGTTGGTTTTTCTGTATTTTTATTGATGATTTTTACAGCTGTGCTAAGCTATTTATATACCATACAATTCACCAATTTAAACCCTCCACTGGCTTTTAGTGTGTTACCAAGGAGTCCCATCAACCATGGTGTCCCATTTCTTCTACCTGTCCTAAAATTCCCGCCACCCCCTTGCAGGCATCCATCAGCCTACTAGTCTCTACAGATTTTCCTCTTGTGGGTATCTCATAGACATGAAGTCCTAGCTCGATGCAGCCTTTTGTGGTTGGCGCCTACTGAGTGTGTTTCCAAGGCCCATTCATATGCAGCATATATCAACACTTCAGGCTTACGGGCAAATAATATTCCACCAAGGAATGGACTGCATTACATCTACCCAGCAGTTCTGGGCTAGTGGATCGACTCTCCTGCTCCAGATATTTGATTATTGCTGCTGTGAGCATGGTGCACACATTTCTGGGAGGATATAGCTCTTTTGCAGGTTTATACTTGGAAATAAAATCCTTCTGGGACTCCAGTGACATAGATGTACATAGATATCTGAAAGTCAGTTTGCCTTATTTATCTTTCTAATCTCTCACCTACCGATAATCTAGCAACAATCTGTTCTCATCTATCATTATATACTTACGTATCTATCATTGTCTATCTTTCATCTATTTATCATCTACTTGTCATTAGTCTGTTATCTATCATCATATATCTTTCTTTTTTCTATCATCTACTTCTCAATAATCTGTTATGTATTATATACTTATGTATCTATCATCTATCTTTCATCTATCATCTACTTATCTATCATCTACCTACAAGTCTCTCTAAAACGTCATCTCTCTAGCTCATCTATTATCTATCATCTATTAGTTAATCACTATCTGTCATCTGCCTATCATCTATTAAGCATCCATCTTTCATCTGTCTAATCTACCCCTGTCTACGCCTGTCTACCGTCTGTCTGTGCCTGTCTGTCACAGTCTCTTTTCTCTCCTTTGTTCCCATAACATCATTTCTGTTTCTCCTGTGCTGTCTTTGCGTTTACTGGTCTTCGTCATCATCTTCAATCTTATTTGAGTCTGCTGATTTTTTTTGTTGTTTATCGCATCTACTAGTCCCAAAGCTTCCATTTGGTCTTAAGCGTAACTCTTTTCCTTTTCTAAAACTTGATTTTTATAGTTTCAGGTGTGCTCATAATTGTGGAAGCATTTTTATGGTGGCTGCTGTCAGATCCTTGTCAGATGGTTCCGGCATCTGTGCCATGTGTAGTGTCTGCTGGTTGCTTTTCTCTTGTTGCAGTTGAAGTCTTCCTGCTTCCTGGTGGGAAAGTGACTTCAGACAGTGTGTGTGTGTGTATGTCTCTGAGTGTGTATGTGTATGTCTGTGTGTGTATGTATGTGTATGTATGCATGTGTGTGTCTGTATGTCTGTGTATGTCTGTGTGTGTCTGTGTGTGTGTGTCTGTCTGTGTCTGTGTGTATATGAGATCACTGATTTAGCTAGACCGGGTGCCCATGGCATCCAACTGTTTCTGCCTTCCCAGTGCTGGGATCGCGGGTGTGTGTCTCTGTGCCCAGCTTTGCATGAGCACTATGGATCCAAACTCAGGTTCCTGTGCTTGTGCAGTGAGCACTTTACTGGCTGGGCCATCCCTCCAGCCTCCTTAGGATGAACACTCGCCTTATTCTACCAGATGGCTCGGCAGAAGGGACCTCGCCAGCAGTGTGTGAAGCACTGGCTACGAAAGACACACGGAGACCCCTGACTTTGACGTTTTTCAGGTACAGACTGACCCCGGGTTGAGTTCCTTCCGCAGTTCTGAGAGGGATGGTGCTAAGAGAACTTAGGAAAGAATTTGTCATGAAAAGACAATAACAATGAAATCAGCTTCAGATGCTTAAAGCCAGGCCCTCTGCAGAACTTGCAAGAGACTTTTTCATAACTTCTGAGGTAAGTGGTATTGATTCCAATTTTACGAGATGTGGAGAGTGGAGACAATTGCCTAGATCATGTGATTAATAAGTTGTAGGATAGAAATTTCATTTAATCCAATTTTATCTGGTTCCAAAGCCCTCTTATGGATCCTGTGGCAACAAGGGTGAGCTGATTCACCTGAATGACTGACAGGCTTATAAGCCAGGGACAGGATAAGCAGGTTCATTTCTCGGCCGCACAAGAAGCCATATGGGAAAGATGTCCAACAAACACTGCCAGTTTCAGCACTCAGCTAATAATAAATAGTGACAAAGAAACCTGGTGAGAGGTGCCAAATTTATCTTAATTATAGACTTTAAAACACTCAAATCAGGAGCCAGAGAGATGACTCAGTGGTTAAGAACACTGGCTGCTTTTGTAGAAGACCCAAGTTCTATTCCTAGCACCCACATGGTGGCTAACGATTGTCCATAACTCCAATTTCAGGGGACCCAACACCATGTTCTGGCTTCCAAAGGCATTGCACGACACGGGTGCACTGACATATATGCAGGCAATGCGCTCACACACATAAAATAAATAAAAAATTCAAAATGTTCAAATAAATGTGCTTTCTCTCTCAATGTAGGTATGCTCAATTACATGTGTGTGTATGTGCACACATGTAGGCCAGGGGGCAACCTCAGGAGTTAGTGCCTTGAGTTTTGAAACAAGATCTTTTATTAAAAATATTATTTTGAATGTATGTATGGATCTATGTATGAATGAATGGATTTGCCTGTATGTATGTAGGTGCACCTGTGTTGTGCAATGCCAATGTAGGTCAGAAGGAGGCATTGGATTCTCTAGAGCTGGAGTTTCAGATGGGTTTTTGCTGTCATGTGGGTGCTGGAAATCAAACCTGGGTCCTTTTCGAGAGCAGCCAGTGCTCTTGACCACTGAGCCATCCCTCTAGCCCAAGACAGGGTCTTTTATTGGCCTGGAGCTCAACAAGTAGATGAGGCTGGCTGGCCAGCAGGCCCCAGAGATCTATTCGACTCTGCCTCCTCTGTGAGAGATCACATACCCTGCTTTTTAACGTGGGTTCTGGAGATCAGACTCAGCTTCTCATGCTTATAAGTCAAGCACTTTACTGAGTTAAAAACTCCCAGTCTCCATGTCTAGTTCAAAAATTTGTGAATGATTTTTCTCAAAAACTATATTCTAGAAATAATGATCAAATCTGGCAGAAAATGGGCAGAGTTCTATTGATTCTGTGGTGTGGATCATATTAAGCTTTGTCACTCTAAAAGATGAAAAAAATGTTCTTAGCTTTTAAAAAATCTTCACTCAAGCCCTTTCAAGATAGACCATGATTACCATCCAGAGCTTCTACTACGACGATGATATTCCCACCTACTTAGAGAGGAGCACTCAGTCACTGCCTACCAAGCCTGTGTGCAGTGCAAGAATTACAGTGGAATCTGAGCCCAGAGAGTTAGAACAATCACACATTCAATGGCGGGAAACTCAGGTTTAATCTCTTACACCTAGACTGTCATAACCAAGGCCTGAGAATCCTGGGAGTGTAAAGGATGTCACAAATTAGTACGGGTGATCTTTGTGCAAGGCAGACAGATGTGTGCAGCCTGAGTAGAGCCACACTCAGCAAAAAGAATATTCATTTTAGGTTCTGAAACCTTGTTCAACATGTCTGCAAATGGGCAGGTGTGAACAGTGCCATTCTTTCAACTTACAGCACTCATTAAGTCAGCCTTCGCCAGGGAGACACCAATTATTTCTTGTTGCTACTTTGTGGTAGCATTTGAACAGCTGGATTTGGCCTTTGGGTGACTTGTTGAAAGGAGTGATGTATGGAAACGATGAGATGTTCGTGGAAATCAGGTTGTAATGAGAAAGCTGGGACGTGGCTGAAAGCCTGCTGTTACTTGCAGTAGGGTTTTGACAACACACAATGCCTGTTGTATACACTAAAAGCTGAATGCCATCTTTTTAAAAACATAGATATTTAGCATTCTTATTTTATGTGTATGAGTCTTTTACCTGCATGTATGTGAATACACCACATATAGGCAATGCACACAGAAGCCAGAGAAGGGCATTGGATCCCTGGAGCTGGAGTTGTTACCTGCCATGTGGGTGCTGGGAATTGAACCTGGGTCCTCAGCAAGAGCAGCAAATGCTCTTAACCACTGAGCCATCCCTCCTGAATGCCACCTTATTAACTAGAGTTCTCAGTGCTGTTAAATTGTTTTGTATTGCATATTTAGACAATGAAGTGTGTTTTAGGCTGAGGTATGGCTCAACTAGTATAGATACTTCCCATGCAAGCCTGGGGACCTGAATTTAATCCCCAGAGCCCATGAAAAGGTGGACAGAAAGTACCAATTCCCACAAGAACCTGTAATAGGGCACACTTACGCTGTGGAACACTCTTGTGCCTTGACACACATATTCCGCATTATATGCACACATATTCCGCATTACATACACACAATAACAAATATTTTTTAACATTTATTTTATTTAAGTATATACATATGTGTATGTGTGTATGCGCAGGAGCCCGACGAGACCAGAGGTGTTGGATCTTCTGCAGGCAAAGTTACAGGCAGCTGTGAGCCACCAGACATGGGTACTGGGAACTGAACTTAGGTCCTCTGCAAGAGCAGTCCGCTCTCTTAACTTCTGAGCCGTCTCTCCAGTCCCAAGAAATATATTTTTAAAGTGTGTACATTCAGAAAAAAATTATTCCATTGAATAGCATTTTCATTCGAACCTAAAAGGAAAAGTTGGTTGATGGTTGCCTGTGGGAATTAGCACGAGCTGGCGTCTGTTTGGAAAAATGTTTAGGGGAAAATTTTTGACAAATAATATGGAGAGCATATATTTTAAAAAATGCTCCATCCCTCTGGAAATCCTTAAACAGATTAAGGGAATCCTTAAATCTGTAGGTGGGAATGCTTGTTAGTCCCCATTTCTTCATGAACTATTAAAAATGCGTAGTGAATATCACCAGCAGCGTCAGCTCTCAGGATGATATAAGTCACCTTCACTGTGACCTTCGTTGTGACCTCGAGCTGAAAGTTAACTCAACCCTCACAAAAGTACTGGCCCCAAATCAGAGATTACAAAATGAAATAACAACGAAAGAAACCTTTCCCAAATTAAGGTAATGAAAGAGTCTCTGGACATAGCTTGCATAATTTAACTTTGTCCAGCATGAAGATGGCTGTGGCTGGTACAATCATTTTGAAGACTAAGACATTCAATGCTGAAGCCAGTGGACTTGCTTTTGCATAATCACTAGCAGTGAACAATGGCCAGTCTGTTGCTTCCAGACAGAAGTTACAGGTTTGATAAGCACAGATTCTACAATATGCTAAAGAATTTAACAGGACTTGATGGTTGCAAAGTGTCAGGTGAAGACTGGCTATAAATTATCATTATGTACCAAGCCTAATTATAGCACCATGTGCAGAACTGGGTGTTGATGGAAACAGTTCAGACTATATCTGACTTTGCCAGAGGCTTCCTGGTGGAAAAAAACAATAAATAGCCGCAGGGTTCTTTCCATGGTAATGGTTTGCTGGCCAGTCACCCGGGTCTTTGGAACACTGATAGCTTGAGGGACAGTTCCACTGAGCCTTTAGTCATTTTGCAAATAGTCACTTTCTTTCCTGTGTCTAACACTTCTCTAGGCACTGGAGATGCAAGGAGGTGTCAGAAATCCCTGTCCTGGTGGAATTCCCCTTCCAAGTGCAGAAGATGAGAGTTAAGTGATAGGCATCGGGGGGCACGGAAAAGCACAGCTCACAGAGCCCGAATGGGGGGGAGCAGAGAGGAAGCATTTTAATGTTAAGTTAATAATAGGAAGGAAGGACCTGTAGGCGGCCGGGGACAGGCAGGAGGAAGACTGACTCTCTGTCTCTCTGTCTCTGTCTCTCTCTCTGTCTCTGTCTCTCTGTCTCTCTGTCTCTCTCTCTTTCTCTCTCTGCATGTATGTAAGTGCACTCCATGTGTCGATGCCAGCACAGGTTAGAAGAAGGTGTCAAATCTCCTGGAACTGGAGTTAAGGCATCAGCTGCCATGTGGGTGCTGGGAGTTGAGCACAGGTCCTCCGCAAGAGCAGCCAGTGCTCTTAACCACTGAGCCATTTCCAGTCCCAGATCATTATTTCTTTTAAAACACGTATTTCCAGTTAACAGTTGATAAAAGGCAAGTTTAAAAATGGACTTATATTTAGATCTGAAGCCAAGATAAACACAAAGCTTAATGACATTAGTCAATATTTACCCAGTTCACGGAGCCTGAAAGCTAACAGGGTTGACACCCTTGTCTTAAGAGTCTAAGGGGAAATTCAAAATAAAAGGCCGGTTGTGCAGAAACTCAGGGAGCAAATCCCGTTGTACCCCGAATCCCTGCTTCCATTCCTTGGCTTGAGACACCAGTCCTGGGAGGACTGTGGTCACGTCCTACCTGGTTAGGAAGTTTTGAGCTAAACTTCCCCCTCAAATGTCCCATAGCTCAAAATAGAGCTATTTTCTGAAGTGCGCGGCTGCCTTTGCTCTATGCCTTAGGTGTATTTCAACTGTGTTGCCGGGAAACCTGTCTGCTAAGCAAAGGCTGTTCTCAACAGAAAGTTAAAAAAAATGTTTTTACATTTATTAGTTTTTGCTGTGTGTGTGGGCATGTGTACGTGTGTGTGTCATGGGATATGTATGGAGGTCAGAGGACACCTGGTGGGAGTCAGTTCTCTCGTGTCTCCATGTGGATCCTGGGGGTGGAAGTGAGGTCCTCAGGCTTGATGATAAGTGCTTTCCCTCACAGAGCCGTCTCACCAGCACCCCTCTGGCTCTGTAGGATGGTGTGGACACTAATGGATCCACTGTCTCCTGCCCACCTCTGCAGTCCCAGAACTGCTCTTACACTGATTGAAGGTCTGCCCACACACGCTTGGGAAAGCGCTTGTTCTTGTGACATTTATAGACTCTGGAAGTTACATGGAGTTGGGCAGACATAACAAAGTGTTGATGTGTAAATTAACAAGCATCTGAGCGGTTTCGGTGAGTCAGGTGCTGGCTTCAGTATTGGCGATGCAATTCTTCTACACCATCATCATCATCGCTAGTATTTTGAGATAAGGTCCTGCTATGTACTGATAGTCAACTCTGTCCTCAGACTCCCCACAGTCCTCCAGCCTCAGTGCTGGGAGCACCGTTGTGTGTCACTTTGTCTGGCTTACAATTTTCAACTCAACAAATATGCAGTGTTCAGGTATCTTGTAATATAAAGTCTTCATTTCCCACCTTATGAAGAGCACAGAAGAGAAATGTTGTGACCAGAGGTTTCAGCAGGTCTGCCTGCCCCAGAGAACAGTAGAGGACTTTTGAAGCTCAGCTTTCTCACGCCTGGAGATCTGCTAGAAGGATGGCAAGGAGAGGCCAGCAGATCCATCCTCCCGAGGTTGTTTCCCACCAGGCGAATCTGTCCAACTTCAGCACTTTATGCACAGCCTGGATCCTTTCTTCCATGTGGGTTTGGGTGTTAAGATGGAATTCCCAGGCAGTCTTTTGTTTGTTTAATTTTTTACCTGCATGTACTAAGCCACTTTAGCAATTATATTAAAACAGTTATGTTCAGGGGCTGGAGAGACGATTAAGAGCACTGGCTACTCTTGCAGAGGACCTGGGTTCAGTTCCCAGCACCCACATAGTGGCTAACAAGTGTTGGTAACTCCAATTTCAGGGATCTGATACCCTCTTTGGCTCTGCTGGCAAGGCACGAGCATAGTGCACTCACATACATACAGACAAAACACTCGTACACATAAAAATACAAATAACTCAAAAATTATAAAGATTGAAAAGATAACTCAGAATTGGGGTGAAAAACCACAGGTGAGCTGTAGCTGACAGAGAACATACCTTATTTCATGGTGATGTATATTTTTATTACATTTGTATTGTGTGTGTGGATATAGTGTATAAAGTGTAGGCATACCTGTGCTGTAACACATGTGTGAAGGCCAGAGGACAACTCTGAGGAATCATTTTCTCCTTCCATAGGATCTGGGCATTGAACTCGGGTCCTCAGGTTTGTGGGACAAGCACTTTTTCCTGCTGAGCCATCCCACTGGCCCATTTACTACTGTTTCATTGCTATTCTTCTTCTTCTTCTTCTATTAAGGTATTTCTACTACTGTTTTCTGCTCTTCCCACATACTTCCCTGTCACTAGGCTCTTTAGGAACATCGGTGAGTTAAAACAAGCATTGTAGACAGGGCCTGGCGTCACACACCTTCCATCCCAGTACTTGGGAGGCAGAGGCAGGTGAACCTCTGTGAGATCAAGGCCAGCCTGATCAACATAGCAAGTTCCAGACCAGATTACAGGGAGACTCTGTCTCATAAAACAACAGCATCCCACCTCTGCAACCTCCAAATCCCAAAGCATTATTGCTGGGATCGCCCGCAGGTAGGGGTGGTCCAGCCGGCCTCCTCCAGGGCCTGAGTGGGATGGTGAGTGTCAACGGCCCGGACCCTCTCCACTCTAGAGAAAAAAACCACACTGAGCCGGGAGACTGTCAAAACAGGATCTCGTTTATTGCAGCTTACAGGATGTCTTATATAGGGTAGGGTGAGGCTGAAGGGAGTGAAGGACCAATCGTTTTTTGTCACGTAGGCTGGGCCAGACAGAGGCCATTTTGACAGGCCACAAGACTCGGTGAGGCTCAGACAGCTGCATTCAAGATGGTTGGTTAGAAGTGGGTTGTGTCTGAGCTGTTGCAGAGATGTCTGGCCGGCCTGCAGTTCCCGGTGGATCGTGTGTGGACACCCAATTGGCCTAGCACACTGCAGCCCAGAACTCCTGGACTCAAGCGATCCTCCTGCCTGGAGCTGCCGAGCTACGCCACGGCCTGCGCACTGGACAGCGGCAGCTACTCTTGCCTGGTGGCCATGCACACCGTAGACACATTGCTCTGTTGCCCCGCTACCTGAGCCGGAAGCACTCCAGCATCTGTGAGCAGCTGGACACTGAGCTCCTGCGCTACTCTGAGAGTCTTTTAGGTGTCCCTGAAGGTCGAGATCCTGGAGCTGGCGGGCAAGGCTGCCCACGACAACGAGAAGGCATGCATCATCCCGCGCCACCTGCAGCTGGAGCAGACCTCGGGGCAGCTGGGGGCGTTGATCTCGGCCATCAAGTACTCCAGCACCACGGCCAGGTACACTGGTGTGCCAGCCCCCATGTGCTCCGCGTAGTTGCCCTGCCGCAGGAGCCGGTGCACGCGGCCCATGGGGAACTGCAGGCCCGCCTGCTCGGAGCCACGGCGGCGCTGGTGAGAGGCGGCAACGGAGGCCCAACACATTATAGGGCAGGAGAGATGGCTCAGTGGTTGAGAGCACTGGCTGCAGAGGACCTGGGTTTGGTCCCCAGCATCCACATGGCTGCTCACAACCATCCATAACTCCAGCTCCAGGGACTCTGACATCTTCTTCTGGCCTCTAATGGGCATTTCCTGCCATGCTACAGCTAGAGACACACAGACAAAATACTCATACACATGAAATAAATAAAAATTTAAAAAATAAACTAACCATTACAATTTTGCCTGTCTGGGAACTGTGATGCCCTTTCTGATCATCTCAGTCCCTAGTAGCCTGTCATCACAAGGCCATACCAGCTGCCCGACATGTGTTCTGTGCTGCTCTCCTGGGCTCAGCCTGCTGCTTCTCACAGCTTAGGGACATCCTACTGGAACAGCCTTTGTCGTACTTTGCCTTCTGTCTCTGGGTCCTCAAACCCAGTCACTTCTAGATCCAGCCTCTCTCTCATTTCCTGATGGTCATCCTCTCTTAGAAACTCTAGCTCTAGACCGGCTCCCAGCTCCCCTCTCCTGACGGCTTCTCTTCTACCCCGTCTTCCTGGATCTCCCTCCATTCCTTCTTCCTCCGTCCCTTCAGGCCCTTCTTTCTTTCTTAGATGGGATCTTGCTATGTAGCCCAGGCTGGCCTTCTGTTTCTTCATGTTTAGATTTACTCACTTCTTAATTGCTACCAATGTGGTGCTCAGGATTTTGCACACGCCCCTCCATGTGTTCTTCCCTGCCTTGCCCAGTCCTCTCTGTTCTCTGTGACTCTTTCTGCTGCTCTCTGTCTCCCGGAGTTCTCTGCTGCTTCCTCATGACTCCTGTATCTTTTACAACACACTTTAATGTCAAGTTTATCTACTTAAAGCACAGAACAGAATATAGTAAGCTACATCCTCACAAATGAATATAAGCATCTATAAATTAACGAATCAATTTTAACTGCCTAGATCCTGAGGACTGAATGCATATTTGTTAATTAATTAGCAAAACTGGAAAACTTGCAAGTTGTTCATTCATACATACACAAAAAGATACAGATAAAATAGAAGAACAGCTATGGTGACTGAGGTTTGAGTCAGGGACATAGTGGGTGCTGTTTCTGCTGTCCCCTTGTCCCTGGAGTTTCACAGGGTGTTTGAACGGCAGAGCAGCTTCTGGAAGGGAGCTCCTGATAATGTCATTAGTGCTGATGAAATGGGCCTAGGTACTTTACCAAGACTTAACATCCTGGAGGACTAGACATCCTGGCTGGGCCACATGAACACCTCATGTCGAGGAGGAACAAATATGACTTCCCCGGGGTTGGCTGGCCATTTCCAGAAGGCTTCAACCATGACATGTGGAGGAAGCAAATCCTCCCAGACAAAAGTCACAAGGCTGATTTCTTTGGAGAACAGACCATGGAAAGAAAATCTGAAGGATCATCTCAGCAACTCACATGCAGACATTATCAAAAGAGACTGAGCTTGGAAACCCAAACCCCAACACCAATGTCCAGCACACTGATTGTGAAGACAATGAATTCCCTTATAACATGTATATGCACAATCTGAGGTGTGATACCAAGACTTGATGGGTGGATTTTTATGAACTAATCTATCCCGTGAACTGTACGGGTAAATAAAACTTTGGCAGGAGGAAGGACATGGCATACTTCATGTCAAGAAGACATACTGCCAAGGAAATCCACAAGCATCCGCTAACCTGCTTCCAAACCCATGAAAGAGAGAGAAGTATGCCGAAGGGGACTCAGAGAAAACATGATGATGCATTCTCGATGCATGCCACACAGCTGGCACTGGGCTGACTTTAGTAGCAATGGGATCCTCTGACCATCTGCTGAAGGCTCCCAGCTGAACATAGCATCTGGCAGTTTTGAGCAGCTTGCTGGAAACCCTATCCCAGAGGCTGAAGAGACACAATGTGACAATGTTTAACTCAACCCAGAAACTAGATGACTTGAGTTGCACATTTGTGAAAAAAGAAACAGGCTTGTCTGTGATTATATGCTGTCAGTTCATTTAAAATGCTGTATAAGGAATGTCCATGAGAACTTGGAACATTGATTGATCTGGAAAAGGCAACTGCATGGCTGGGACTCTGGTATAAGAGGTATTTTTTTCTGTTTTATTTATTTATCTATATTGGGCTAGAGGTGGTGGTTCATATCTGTAACTGTAGCACTTGAGAGACAGGAGGATTTCTTTGAGTTTGAGGCCAGCCTGGGCTATATAAAGAGCTTAAGGCCAGTCAGGGTTACACACAGCAATGCCCAATGTCAAAAAGTCACAAATAACATGAGTATTCATCTATGAAGTTATATTGGCTTTTCCAAACAATAAATTAAAACAAAGGTAAGAACAAGAAGAAAAATTCTAAAATAACAAGACTGGGTGTCTCATAACCCTGGTCACAGCCCGGATTAAACCCTTTGTACTGTTCTACAGCAATACAAATAAATCTGTCCTGCAACCTGCAGTGTAGCCAGAGCATCTGATGCTAACCATTGTGCTTTCTTACTGGAGTGTTTTCTTTCTGAAGTACTTTGAGGCTGTGTTCAGTGGTGGAACACTTTCCTAGCATCAGGGAGGCCCTGGGTTCTAAGCCGGACACTGCTAAAAATAAAATAAAATAATTAAAACCAATACTTTGGAAAGGCTTTAAAATGAGACCCTAGAACAAGTATTAGAACAGTCACAGGATGACTTCAAGAGCCTAAAGGAGAAAAGTCGCAGAAGTCCAAACAGAAGCCTGGGGCATGCTAAGTGCTTACTGTCCAAGTCTGAGTTCCATCAAGAATCCACATAAAAACGCTGGGCTTAGTGGAGTGCTCATATTTCAGTACTGGGAGGTGGAGACAGGCTGGCCGGGGCTAGCAACCTGCTTGGTGCGTTCTGGGCCAGCAAAAGGCACTGTGTCAGTAAACAAGGTGGACAGCACCTGAAGAATAACGCCCAAGCTCATCCTCTGGGCTCCACGTGCACATGCATACACATGTGTGCACATGCCCTCACATGATTAGATGATTTCAGTGTTCTGGCACTCCCATAGTGCTGACATGTTCTTAGTCTGTTTATAAGCTAAACTAGGGGCCATCAAGATGGCTGAACAGGTAAAGGCACTTGCTGTCAAGTCTGAGTTCAATCCGAGACCTGCACGGTGGAAGACGAGAGGTGACCCTGAAAAGAAGTTTGTTGTTATGGGGAGATGGAAGAGTTCTTGGGAGACGATAACTAAGTCATTGACGAGTCTATGGAAACCAGGAGAGACAGAAACCACCCAGAGGCATCTAAAGAGACCAGACTTTCCTAGAATGCCTTCCATAAAGCAGGAGACTGCGGTATGCTGCTGCTTGCTGACCCCACTGTATCAGTTGTATTTCTACTGCTCGGCCTAAGACCTACCAGGAAGCACCTGACGGGAGGGAAGCTTTATTTTGGCTCACAGTTGGAAAGGACACAGTCCGTCCTGGCAGAGAAAGCTGTGGCAGAGTTCACATGATGTGGCTGGGACTCCTCAGACTCAGAAGACCAGGAAACGGGGAGAGGGTTCTGCTTGTGCTCAGCAAGAGCACTCTCCTTCCCTCCCACCCTCTTTTATTTTCAGGTAACTCTAACTCTAGTCAACCTGACTTCTCACCACTGTCTGGTTCTTATTTATTTATTTTTAGTGATTCTCTGTCTCTCCTTCTGGAAAGAACTGGTGATTCTTGTCCTGCTCATGGCTATAGGTCTGCAGTCAAAAACAGTGCCTGGAGCATGTTGGGTACCTCATGAATATTTATCAAGTGGAATCTCAGCGGGTAGAAAGGAGAGTCAGGAGCATTAGCAGCTACAGAAACAGCAGATAAAGGCTCATGGAGATTGAGAAAGATAGTCACTCTGAGGGAGAGAGGAGGAATCGATGCCCTTAGCCCCATTCCCATCAAGGAAGTGTTTTACTTAAGGTCCATAGTACAGTCAAGCATGATGTCTCGAACCTGTGATCCCAGCCCTCTGGGAGACTGAGGCAGGGGATCACAAGTTCAAAGCCAGCCTGGGCTACATAGTTCAACTGTATCTTTAAAAACCCAAAATAACAACAAATAAGAAACAAAACCCGTAATAATAGAAAAATTTGACAGCAAAATGAACCCAGTTTTTCCCAGAAAATCTTGGAATGAGAAGACTAACCACAGAGGCATGGTACTCTTATAATCAGAAAAGGCATCTCTCTCTGGTAGATTTTGATTTGTAGCAAAACTGTTTTTAAAAGGTTCATTAGTTGGTGAACACAGTTCCAACAATTTTCCAGTGTAATTTCTGAGAACATTTTGCTGTCGATGTGGGAATTCCTCTCTCTGCCTCATGGAGTCTTTACGCAATCTTTTATGACTTCTCCATGGAAGTGGCTGTATTTATCTCACAATCTCCCATAAAATGACTCAACTGTGATCACAGAGGAGAAAACAAACCACACAGCGCCATGTGCCTTTGATCAAGTTTATGACACCAGAGAGAATATTAAGCCCATCACTGGGAGATTCAGAGAAAAGATCGGCAGCCAGACACAGGGGACAGTGGACTCAGTCTCCTCATGGGGCCCAAACACCAGCGTATTTTAAATGCTCCCAGGGCGATGGTAGTGAGCGGTCAGCCAGGGAGACTCGGTGACCCTGGGGGCAGGATGATGGAGGACTGTCTTTGCTACTGGAGCCAGAAAGTGGATGTCAAATTTTGGACTTCCATCTCCAATTTGAGTGCTTATATAAGGCCTTAAATTCTTTTTTAGTCTCTAATTTAAAAAATCTTTTCATTGATTCTTTGAGGATTTCATTTGATCAAATTTACACCCCTGCCTCGTGTCCACTACCACTTTATAATCTCTCTGACTTGATTACATTTCTTTTACTTTTTATTATTTAAAAACATTTTATTTGTTATTTTTATTTTATGTGTATGAATGCATGGCCTGCCTGCATGTATGTACGTGTACCTGTGTCATGCAGTGCCCATGAAAGTCAGAAAAGGATGTCAGATCCCCTGGAACTGGTGTTAGGGACCATTGTTAGCTGCCATGTGGGTGCTGGGAATCGAACCCAGATCCTCTGCAATAGCAGCTAGTGTTTTTAATTGCTGAGCCATCTCTTCAGCCCTTCCATTTCTTTTTTTTAGAGGTCTGTGGAGTCTAATTTGTCTTCCCCAAATGCTCTTGGGTGCGGGTCCATCCCTTGGAGCCTAGTCAGCCTACCCACCATCACATCCTTAAAGAAAACTGACTCTCCCTCTCCCAGCAGCTATTAATTGGGTCGTTTGTTTTTCTTCTTAATTATTTTATGTGTTTTTAAAAATTTAATTATTTTGTGTGAATTTCATATAGTCCCCCACCAAATTTCTGTACTGTAATATATTACATATATATTACACATATTATGTATATGTATACATATGTATATACATATATATATATATATGTATATATATAAGGCCTGACTCTATAGGGTCCAAGGGATAAACTTAAATGAAACTGAATCTCCCCTTCCCAATAGTCATCAGTTGCCAGTAAGAACCTTAACTTCAATAACAGTATGTCAATAATAGCATATGCTTTTCATGTTAAGAATTTAATTTACTGATCTAGTCACTTTTTACAGGAAATAATCATTTCAGGAGAGAAACTGTTCAGAAGAGGTAGAATGCCTTAAGCATTAGGAATAGTGGCTGTACACAGCATCTGGGGATTTATCTTTTATATGTGTATTACATTTGGGGTGTGTGTGCACGAATATGTACGTTTGCGTGTGCATATGTGTGAAGGCCTTAAGTGGATGCCTGGTGTCTTCCTCTATGGCTCCCCACTTTGTTTACTGAGAGAGCTTATCTCCCTGAACTTGGATCCCACCTTTTTGGTTAGTGTAGTTAACCCGCTTGCTCGGAAATCCTGTGTCTTGGCCTAGGTTCTGGGATGGCAGGAGGGCTGCCGTACATGAGACTTTTAGGTGGGTACTGAGGATGGGAAGCCTAGTCTTCAAGAGTTCAGGCTCTTATCTTTCTGAGGTCGACATCATGAGAAGCTGCAGATGGGTCAAACACCCGAATTTTCTTTTCTTTACAAATTCTTGAAAGTTAAATCCTGTCACGAGATGTTTAAACTGAATTCTGCCAAGTGAAAAGGACACAGACCCGTTGATTTAGGGAAATCTTCAAGCCAGAGTGTTTATTTTACTTGAAATGAATTCGGTGTGCCTCGTACATCACCGTGCGCTCAAATCTTCAAAGACTGCTGATGAGGGGCCACCAGTGTGGCCCCGTACCACATGCTGTGACAGTGGGGTGACTTCAAGGACGGCCGGCTGGTTTCTTCAGTGCACTTCTCTCGCTGCACCGGCCTTCCCAGCACCGTCCTCCAGGGCTGCTCCTTTCCCCTGACTCAGCGTTGACCTCTTAACTATGTGCCGAGAACTCAATAATCCTGCGAGCTAAATACCATCTATCTGATTAACTCCAGGCTCCAGACAAGGAAAGCACATGAGGAAATGGAGACGGCATTCTCTACCCCGTCGGTAAGGTCTGAAGTCTGCCTGCCTGTCTCCTCCCGCACCCTCCCACCGCAGATGGTCTCCCAGTGCACACTGGGCTGCTGCCCACTGAAGCAGAGCCTGTCTGTCCAGTGTGTAACATGGTTTCTGTGCTGTTTCTATGCTCCACCCTGTGAGTTAGTCTCCCGACTAGGGACACTCTGTACTCTGAACATGTGGTGTTGGGGGAAATGCCTCTAAACGTGTTGAGACCCAAGAGCAGGAGGAGATCAGAGTGTGCCTCTGGTTGTGGCTGATGATTTTCTCTAGCGCTGTTCCGTGAGCCATCCTTAGGAGCAGTCCTCCTCAGTCCCTGCCAGGAGGGGCCAGAATCGGGTTCACCACCAGGCTTCTCTCATGGAAAAGGGAGACTCTTCTGCTGAGATTTCTCTGGATTCAGTAGGTCATTCCACTACACATCTTTTTTTGTTTGTTTGTTTTGAAGCAGAATCTCATTAAGTAGACCAGGCTAGCCTCAGACTCAGAGAGATCTGCAGGCCTCTGCCTCCGGAGTGTTGGTATTAAACTCTACCTGGCAAGATTTGTCTTACTTTTTAAGTTGTGTGTGGGGGTTTGCACATGTGTGTGCAGATGTCTGTGGAGACCAGCGGTGTCAAATACCTTGGAGGTGGAGTTACGGATGGCAGTGAGCCTCCAGACATGGCTGCTGGGAATAGAACCTGGATCCTCTTTGAGACAGGGTCTCCCTACCTAGAAATCATGACATAGACCAGAGACCCACTTGCTTTGCTTCTCAAGGGTTGGGATTAGAGGTCTGTATCGTGAAGCTCGGCCTGATTATAAACTCTTAACTGCTGAGCCAACTGTCCAGTCCCAATCGCTCCACGTTTTTAGTAATCTAACTTCAAATATGTGTGTGTATTATATACACTCAATACTTGAAAGCAGGTGATGGGCATTACCACTGCTTCCTTAAAAGCATTACGGCCCTGACGCTGAAGCACTGGCTTTCATCCAGCACAACCAATAATGCAAATTAGAGCCACTGATTGAACGCGTTTACGTAAGTTACCCTGAGAAGCAAAATGTTGTCCACTCAGAACATGATTAACTGTCAGGAGACATAAGGGCTGTGCAGCTTATGAGGGGAAGAAAGGATTAGTCTGATGCTTTTTTATGGTGACTGACTTGGTAACATATATAATGTGTGGTGTGTGCGTGTGTGTGGTGTGTGTGCGCGTGCTGAAGCTAACAAAAACCCCAGTGCCAGGCAAGGGAAATCCTCCTTCAGGTTGCTGGCAAGTCTTGGTGGTCCAAGAGACTCCCCAAATGATACAGGTTGTTGCCACGGCCCTTGGTTGCCTCCATTGCCGAAGACACTTTCAAACACTGTTTAAAGAAACTTATTAAAAGGTCCAGTTGCTCCAAATTAATCTTTGGAAAAGTGATGAACTCCATGGAACCTCGCTTCTCACTCCAGTCTGGATGAGGCCCCCTCGTTGGTAATGAGGGTTTTAATGTGATAGGTGGGTGCTGCCAGGGGCTTCATGAGGAGGACCTGCAGGGAGGATGGTGCCAAGTGCACTGGCCAGTTTGTGTTCTAACCTAAAAGTTTCTCTCCTCACACAGAATTTATTAAGAAAAAGTTCTTTAACATTTAAATACTAATTTGACCATTATTCAAAGAAATAATAGACACCTCATTGATATGGAACTTTGATTGAAATTATAGATTGTCTTTGCTTTGATTTCTAAGCAGCTATTGGTAATTTTCTTACCAAGGTGGATCAAATCACTAGTGAAAAATGGAGAAATCTATTGTTTGACAACGTAAAACCCAAACAACTGGCAGAGACAGATAACATTCTTACTTCTGTAAACTGGGCATGGGGACACACGGGGACCCCAGCAGAGCTTGGGGGAAACACTGCGATTGACTCCACAAACAATGCTTAAGAAAACTAAAACTAAAAAATCTCTCCTTGAAATACTCTGCCCTTATCTTTATATTAATTTTTAATTATGAATCTGGATGATGAAACTGTGGATTGGAACTTTTATAGATCATTTTGAAAGGTTAGAAAACAGAAAAGGAAACCATCAGCCCTGTCTATCCAAAAATAACAAATCACAGTTGCTCTTTCAGAGGAACTGGGTTTGGTTCCCCACATCCCCATGGTGGCTTACAGTACCAGGGGTCCAGTGCCCTCTTCTGGTTTCCATGGGCATTGCACACATGTGGTGCACTAACGTAACAGGCAGGCAAAATACTCATATACATAAAATTTTTTAAAGTCACATTGCAGCTTTCCATACAGAGATGATGCATGAACAAAGCATGGGCACATGCCTGCTGGCCGTAGGGACTACTCTCCTCTGTAAGTATGCCTATGGGGGTTTAGCTAAACCAAATGCCGGCTTTAATTTCTAAAAGCATAGGCCATGGTAAACAAACATGATCTTCTGAAAAAAAATAAGATTATTAATTCTTGCTGGAAATAATCATGTAAAGCTCAAACATGTAAAAAACATAGTGAAGGGCATGAACTGATCAGGAGAAAGTACATGGAGACTTGGTATGAAAACACCCACAGGAACACGGATTCTCATGCTGGAAATTCATGATGGGGAACTGAGTTATTATGCAGTCCTGTGACCTGAGTTCCTGTGACTCTGGGCAAAGAGCCCCCAACTTTCTTTGTTTTTATTTATTTTAGGTTTGGATATTTCTTTTTTTCCTTAAAAGGTGAGATTATTTTTATTTTTAATTTTTCCTTTTTTAAAAAAATAAGATCTTATTTTTCATTTTTGTGTATGCATGTGTAATACCTGATGAAGCCTAGAAAGGGCGTCGGATCACATGGAGCTGGAGTTACAAGTTATGAGACATCAGATCTGTGTGCTAGGAACTGAATCCAGGCCCTCTGCAAGAGCAGCAAGTACTTTTAAGCACCACACCATCTCTCCAGTCCCATTCTTTCTTTTTTTTTGAGGCAGTGTCTCTCTCTAGGCTGATCTGGAACTCACTCTGTAGCCCTAACTTGCCTAAATCCACAATGATCTTCCTTTTTCAGCCTCCCAAATGTTGGGTTCACTGGCTGAACCATCACGCTTGGCTTCACTTTCTGTGTTTTTACAGAATCGTTTTCTCATGTTGATGGAGGGGCTGTGACCTGAAAGAATGATTGCTAATAGACTTAAGATTGTAACATGCGAACATTCAAATAGAGCCAGTGTGATTATGTGCATGGGATCTGGAAATATCTCCTCTAGTTAAAGGGTCAGAGAATGAGTGAAAATATTTAGAAACTACATGGAACTGGACACAGGAGAGCCAGGAAAATGGCAACATTTGCTTTCTAGAAGCAAAGGGCAGAAATCTTGAGGCTGCTCTGTCCTCCACTGGGCTGGTGGGCGCTGGCGGCCACAAGCTTTGTAAGAGGCCTGCTTCAAGTCCTATCTTCCCTTCTAAAGAGTCACGTGTTAGGGGGGTGTGGTGTCTCATGACTATAATTCCAGCACTTGGGAGGTGGAGACAGGAGGGTGAAGAGTTAGTTCAAGGTCATCCTTGCCATGGGAGCAAAGTCAAAGCCAGCCTGGGCTACCTGCTACCTGGTCTCAAAAACTTCAGATGCAGAGGCTTGGAAAGATGGTTCAGTGGTTAGAAGCACTGACTACCCTTGCTCAGGACCTGAATTAGGTCCCAGCACCCATATCAAGGTGGCTCGTAATCATCTGTAACTCTAGCTCCAGCAGATCCCAAACTATGTTCTGGCCTTGGCAGGTACTTGAATCATATGCACACACCCATACAAAGCTCACACACACACACAGTTAAAAATAAATATAAGTCCTTAAGTGGGGCCTGGGGATCACTCTTTTAATCCCACCCTTGGGAGGCAGGGACAAGTAGAGCTTGTGAGTTCAAGGCCAGCCTGGTCTACATAGTGAGTACCAGGCCTGCTGTGGCTATAGGGAGACCCTGTCTCAAAATAATCATGTAAGCAAACAAATCCTTACAGTGAAATCATCAGATACGGTGGGAGTGAGGAGCACAGCCAGGAATGTGACAGTGCCCCAGCCCTTAGCTTTGTGCTGTCCTTCTCTTGCACACTGACACTCCGGAGCCAGGCTGAGGTGGGTAAGGAGCAGAAAGTGTCAAGTTTAAGGAGGTGCTGACACCCAGGACCCTCAGTTTTGTGCTCTGAGCTCAGTCTGTGCCCTCAGTGCCTAGTTCCCAGTCTGACACCTATGTAAATATATGTATTTTTACATATATTTTGTAAAAAGTTTCCACTATGTAAAAACATGTAAACATTTACATATTTTATGTAAATTGTAATAGATTTAAAATTAGTCCCATATGTTCTCTATGACTTATTGGCTCACTCAATACATAGCACATGTTCTTCCTCGTGCGTATATATGGGTCCATGTCATTCTTTCAAAGGGTGCGTGATACGTTGTCATGAGCGTGCGATTCCGTCTCCTGATAGGCTTTTCTGTCATTTCCAACACTGCGGCAACGTTGAACATATTTTTTTTATAGTTGTTTATTTTGGTGGCATAGATCACGATGCATTCAACAAATACATTTTAAAATCTCATCAATGTTGACAGACTTACTTCTAAATCACAGAACCACAGCACAGTTAAATTATGCTTCCTGAGATGCTGGGAGCATTTGGGGACTTATCCCACCGGGCAGCTACCAGCTCTATGGGGCTTTGTTTTGAACTCTCGATCTCCTGTCTCTGCTTCCCAAATGCGAGATTACAGGCATGTGCCACTAGGCCTGGTTTATTGTGGTATGAGGATCAAACCCAGGTCTTCGTACCTGCTAGGCAAGTACTTTGCCAACTGAGCCATGAATTCAGTCCAAGAACTGCATTTTAATTCAGTTTTTAAACATTGATTTTCTGGACATATGGCAATGTCTTGAAGCCTCCATAAAGATACTGAGTGACAGGGCTGGCAAGATGTCTCAACAGGCAAAGGTGCCTGCCATTCAAGCCTGATGACCTGAGTTCGATCCCCAGATCCCACATAATGGTAGGAGAGAACTGACTCCACAAGAGTGTTCTCTGACTGTGGGTGTGTGCTGTAGCATGTGCACACACGGTAATAAATACAAAATTAAAATGTTTTTTTTTTTGGTGAATAGCCTGAATTTTCTTGTTCTGATCTTTAACGAGAACACTTAACATATCTCACTACATGGGTGCCATGTGTCACTGGTTTCTGAAAACCTCTATCAAAGTAAGAAACACTACTCATGAGTTAACCCAACAGCCATTGCGCCGCTTCCACTCTGAGCATTGAAACCTAGCTGTTATGCTCTAAGGCTGTGGTGGTTTGAATGAGGATGCCCCTCATAGGCTCCAAGTATTTGAGCACTCTGTCTGTCCTCAGTTGGAGGTGCTATTTGGGGAGGTTACGTGTGGCCTTGCTGGAGGAAGCATGTCACCAGGGAGTGGTCTTTGAGAGCTCATAGTCTTGCCCCAATTCCAATTTCTCTCTCTGCATCCTGTGACTGTTTGATGATGTGAGCACTCAGCTTTCTGCTCTGACCTCCACCTGCCATGATGGACTCTCATCCTTCTCCTCCATGATGGACTCTCATCCCTCCATGATGGACTCTCATCCCTCCATGATGGACTCTCATCCTTCTCCTCCATGATGGACTCTCATCCCTCCATGATGGACTCTCATCCTTCTCCTCCATGATGGACTCTCATCCCTCCATGATGGACTCTCATCCTTCTCCTCCATGATGGACTCTCATCCCTCCATGATGGACTCTCATCCCTCCATGATGGACTCCCATTCCTCCATGATGGACTCTCATCCCTCCATGATGGACTCTTATCCCTCTGGAACCATGAGCCCAATAAACTCTTCTTTCTCTAAGTGCCTTGGTCATGGTGTTTATCACAGCAACAGAAAAGTAACCCATGCAGAAGGACAGATGTTTTGCACCCGGTTAAGGAGCTTCACCGGTGGTGTGTGAGTGGAGACTTTTCCCTCTCCTTCCTTACTCCCATCTTGATGGTCAGAGCTGAGAAACCCTCCTGATCCTTAGCAACCAGCCCAAGAACAAAGAGCCAACCTCTGAGCTCTGTGAGAACACAAGCTGGAAGGAACTCGGACTATGGTTGCGTTTCCACCAGCTCACAGAATTCTGAGGCAGCCTCGGGAAATCTTGTAAACCCAAGATGTTTTTGTAGTTTCTCACGCTGTTCAGAGGGTTTCTGTTCCTTTCCACTGGAAGTATTCTCAGCTAGGATTAGTATGCCTGCCCCTCTTCTGAGCCTGATGATCGTGTCTAAACCTAGAGATGAGTAATGCATCGGATTGAATATTATTTTGAAATGACCTTAAAGTGAGGTCAGGCACTTACATTGTGCCTTGTTTAAGGGGCTGGAGAGATGGCTCATCAGTTAAGATCACTGGGTGCTCTTGCAGAGGACCTGGGTTCAGTTCCCAGCACCCACATTGCGGCTAACAACCACCTTTAACTGCAGTTCCAGGGGAGCCTAAGCCTTATTCTGACCTCCATGAGGCTTGCACAACACAGATGCACTTACACACATACAGGCAACTCAGCCATACACGTGGAATAAAATTAATAATAAATAAATATTTTTTAAAGAAGGTAGTGTTCTACTGTTTTTTACTTATGAACTAATATAATCTTTACCACAGCCCTGTGGGCTGGATATTGTTGTTAACCTGTATTTTTAGATGAGAAAATTGAAGAAGAAAGAGAGGCAGCTAACCTATGCCTCACGGGCGGCAGGTGGCAGAGCCTGGACTTGAACCCACGGTTTGACTGCAGGTCCCTCACTGACATTGACACACGTGCCTCCACAAGCACTTCTCAATTCTATCTTATTTTTGTTGTTATTTTTTTTCCTTAACATGAGGGTGGCCACAGTGTTATTTGACCAAACTAACAGCAAATGAACATAAATTATTTTTCAGTGAGATGAGAAAACACCAGTAAAAATCGGCTGATCACATGTGAAAGGGACTCTTAGCTATGATTCTGTTTATTGCCTTAAGTCAAGTTTGACTTTACAAAATTCATTTTTCAGACCTCCTTTTTCTTTCTTTCTGGGACTCTAAAGAACAATGCCTCCCTTTATTTCTACTGGCTTTGCTAGGATCATAGCAGACAAGTGGAGGCAATCTTTCCCTCTTCTTTGATGAGTCTTGGCTGTGGCAACGTTTTCTGTGTTCTCCCTTCCTGCCCTTCTTTGATGGAGGACAGTGATGATACTATTCTCTGCATTCCAATAATGCACTATGGATGAAAACGGATACAGACTCTCAGTATACCCATTGACTCCTGGGGATTTGTCTCATCTTCTTTGTCCTATGTGGACTGTACAGAGTCATCATAAGGGAACAACATCTTAACATCTTGTTGACTCCATGAGTAATAAATGTTGTTTGTCCTGTTTAGACTGTAAGCAATTCCACACAAGGGGACAATGTCCTAATGTCTTATAGACTCCATGAATAACAAAGGCCAGTAACAGGCCATTAGGATAAAGACGTGTTAGAGTTTTTGTTACTAAGACAAATAGCTGAGAGAAACCATTAGAAGCAGAAAAACATCATTGTGATTCATTGTGATTTGTGGTTTCAGTCCACAGTCACTTTACTGTCTCTAGGCCTATGGGAGTTGAAACCCCTTGGCGGAGGACATGGTGGGGAATGTTGCTCACCTCATGGCAGGCAGGACCAGAGAGGAGTAAAGGGAACGGGTCAGGCTGAGATGCACCCTTCGAAGGCGTGTTGCTGAGCACCACCGAGGCCCCACCTCCCACCACACCGTCATTTCCCAATAACCTCTTCAGATTTTAAGTTCGGGTGGCTAGAGAGCTGGCTCAGCAGGTAAGAGCTCATACTGCTCTTGTAGAGGACCAGACTCTGGCTCCCAGTACCCACTTCAGGGAATTTACAACCACCTGTAACTCCTGGGGATCTGACACCCTCTCCTGGACTCTTTAGGCACCTGCACACACATGTACACACATACATACATTAATATACACATAATTAAAAAAGTAAAAATATTTTAGTTCAACTGTGGATTCCGCCATTCATTAAGGGAGAGTCCTTGTGATCTAGTCTTCTCTAGAAATGCCTTACAGACACACCCAGAGGGCAGCTTTACTGAGCATCTCTCAACCCAGTCAAGTTAATGGTCTATGTGAGTCACCACAACAAGTCACTTTGAACCCAGCCTATTGACAGTCGGGGTGAACTGGGAAGTACTTTCCAGGGATCTAGAAGTTAGCGTTGGAAAACTCTGTTGATCTCTGACAGTTTTCAGTGATCCATGTTTTACTTCCCCTTTCATATTTGTTATATGGTGATTAACACTTGGAAAGGGCTTTGGAAATTCGATGACTTAAAAAAACAAGTAAGATTTTGTGGAAAGAAGTTCATGATGCTCCTGTTATGTACCCACAGTTGCAGGCTGCTGTCCCCTCATCTAGAATGGTATGGGGTTTTATAGACCCACGTACAGTGATGTTTAATTCACAGATCTACCATAACTATCACCATCACCTTTATTATCTGGCTGAAGACAACATCACAGACTATCACTATTTCAGGAGGTTTTTGTATATTTGCATTTACTGTAATTCATTTCCAGTGATTCTTTTTCTTTAAAAGTCATCACTTACTGTTTAGCTAAATGTTGGCATATATGTAATTCTGTGCTGTTAAATAAATTCTGCACTCTCAGCCAGCAAATTCATGAATTAACAAATGTATCTTTGCATATCTTTAGCAAATGTATCTGGAAGAGATTGTATCAATATCTTCCCTGTAAATATGAGATTTATTTGAGCTATGCCAGACAAAATGGCAGAAGGATAAAGCTGAAAGAAACAGAAGGCTTTTAGCAGTCAGCGGGGAGGGGATGGGGCTTGGTGATGTTCATTGCCACAGAGGAAAATACAGAGAGTAGGAAGGACCGTAAAAATGGAACCAGCAGAAGGCAGTGAGAAGAAAGTGGTTAGAAGCATTAGAATTTAGAGCCCTGGAAGGAATCCGAGAACTGTTTTCATTCAGAATGTAGAGGAATCAAGCAGGAAATAATTAGCAGAAATGGGGTGGAAGAGGGGACATCCTGGGAATTTGATGAAGAAGTGGGCTGTTGGAGGGGGGTGTCTGGGACCGTACACGAGTCTCCTCTCTCGATGTAAGTCTGCAGGAGCATGACTGGGAAGCTGAAAAAATGTAGAAAAGTTAGGGTTTTCATGGAGGTCTCTAAGGGAGCAGCCCATAGCCATTCCTGAGAGAATAGCACGTGCACACATGTACACATGTACACTCACACGTGCATTATTTTATTCCATAGATAAATTGCCTGCATACCCCAGAGACACGAAATTTCTTCTTTCTAAGCTTCCTGTGGACCAAGCTTGAGCTTTTTTGGTGTAGCCTCCTGTGAGGATGTCTGAAATTAGCTCCCTATGACAAACTGCGGCTGGAATCTGGGTCTGTACACTGCTTCCAGTCAACTAGAAGTTCTGTAAGCTTTGCTTTCCTTCGCTGTTACGTGAGAGCAATGACTGCACCCAAGCGCAGGTGGCCGTGAGACATGAGGTACATAGAGGAATGTGACTCCGTCAGACAGCCAGTGTGGTTTATATGAATTTTCACAAAGCCTGCAACTTTGTCTTCTCTCACTGGCTGTTGAGGGATATTCCCATGGGAAACTAGTCTGCTTAACTTTGCTCTCCAAAAAATTACTTTTGTCCTTAGTGGGGACTGATTCCAGAGCCTCACCCATGCCAGGCAAAGGCTTTACCACTGGGCCACACCCCTACCCTCTTTTTAGATTTTAGACTTGTGATCCTCCTGTTTCAGCCTCCCGAGAAGTTGGGATTAAAGCCCTGTGCCACCAGGCCTGGCTTTCTCAGTAGTCTTTGATTAGCTAAGTCACAGGCCACCTGGCTCAGTGCAACCCAGAGGTACTAATGTGATCCCCGAGGGCTGATGGGAGATTTTCAGTCTTTGTTTTCTGAACTTAAACCACTATATTTCTATAAGATCAGAATATGTTATAAGTGCAATAAAATACTGTGGCTATAAGATGCTGCAGTCTTGAATCTGAGCTGCAGTGTCTGAGGCAGCATTCGCTAGTGTGCCACTGGCAGGTGTGATGCAATGTATGCACACTTGTGTGTTCAGAACCAAGGCTGCAGTGAAGTTGTAGGACACAACACAGGCGAATGCTTTCAGAAACACTTCAGACAGTGTTGTGCTTGGTTTTGAATCTCTGGATCTTGAGTTTTCAGAAATCTTTATTGTTGCCAAGTTTTTTATGACCCAGTGTAAGAAGTGTGAGCTCAACTTCACAAAAATCCTAGAAGGCAGGTACTGTTATAATGTCCTTTATTTTTCTTATATGAAAATTTAAGAGCAGGTTCAGACTCTCCAAGCTGGTCACAGTCAGAGGAGAGCCCGGAGCCTGGGTCTCAGCCCCGAGCACCACGTCTTGACTGAATGTAGAAGGATGTTCTTGATCCCAGCGGACTGGGAGGAGGGCTGCTTGGGTGACATTCTGCTACGCGGCCCTTCCGTCCCAAGCATAATTCACTCTCTATTCCTGGCATTACACCCTCAGAGACCCAAAGACTGACACTACAGCAACGAAAGGAGCCATCTGTCACTAAGTATTTTGGTTACAAAGCTTTATTTTGAATCCAGATGGAGGGGAACAGACTTAACAGGAATTTCGCAGGGTGAAGTCTGGGCCAAAGGTCTGAATGACACTGTCAGTGAGTGAAACCTTTGCTGGCTTTTCATGGGGTTTCTACCCATCAGCCACCAAGCTAATCATGATGATCCTGAAAATACTGTCAGAGGTATATTCCTCCCACACACTGCTTCACATGTGTTCAGGAATCGAAGACAACTTCGCTAGTAATGTTGATGGAAAAACAAGAAAATATTAAAATATAAGACGATTTTCAGCTTGTGGCCAAAACTGTTTAGAAATCGTTCTCCCTAAAACATTGATAGAATATGCTTAGGTTTATATTTCCAAACTTGGTTTTCAAAACCTGGTTTTCTGCTTTAATTAAAGTTTCTCATTTTAAAAACTATAAACATTCACAATGTTTACATTCTGGTTAGTGAGCCAAGATAGGCCATCTTGTTGGTTGAACGTAACGAGTAAGGAAGATTTAATTTTACTACATCTTAATATATCAATTATTAATCAAAATAAAAATTACACATTCAAGGGGCTGGAGAGATGACTCAGCAGTTAGAAGCACTGGATACACTTGCAGAGGATCTGGGTTCAGTTCCTAGCACCCACATGGCAGCTAACAACCATCTGTAACTCCAGTTCCAGGGAAGCTGATGCCTTCTTTTTACCTCTACAGGTATTGCATGACACAGGTGCACTTACATAAATGCATATAATACACATAAAATAAAAATAATTTAAAAATTTTAAATTAGTCTTTTAAGAACGAGACACAAAAGCCTTGAAATTGACCTCTGAGTTTTGCAGACAGCTGGGAAGTTGCTCATAAGAGCTCACAGCCATGTGGCAGCATGCACAAGACCCATGGAAACTCAAACCAGATAAAAACCGAGCAGAGAAGGGAGAATGGGTAAGAAGCCCCCCCTCCCCTCAGCTGGGGAACTGCTCTAAGAGATGACTATCGGGACAGGGAGGGCTGATTTTCTTCAGGAGACTGACTCCAGGCAGGCTGACCACTCAAGTGGAAGGACTCACACTGTGGACATTTAGGGACACAAACTTGGCTTGATAGGCCTTAACATATATAACAGAATGCATGAAATCTGGTGGGGGGGTCATAGAGGTGAGGGGTCTAAGTATGATTAGGATATACTGTATGAAATGCACAAAAAATTAATTGGTCTCTGAAACAAGCTTTAGTTTACAGGAATCAGGGGCTAAACTTATAAAACTAGCCATGGCCACTTTTTGTTCCAGTTACACTGGAAAAGTTACCTCAAACTTTTCATTTTGGGGGTCTGGAAGATGATTCATGTAGTTAAGGACTTGGTGTGTAAACACTGGACCTGAGTTCAAGCCCCAGTACCCACATGAGAAGCCAGACACACTGGAGAGCACTGGAACCCCAACACTGGGGAGGCAGAGGTAGGAGGACTTCTGGGGAGGACGACCAGGCAGCTGAGCCTACTTGGTGAGCTACAGGTCGGTGAGACACTGTCTCAAAAGGAAGTTCAAAGACTCTGGAAGAATGCCACCAGAGGTTGTCCTCTAGGCCCCCACATGAGTGTGCACACACGCTCACGTATACCAGTGCCCTCACACGCATGTACACCAGTGCACTCACACACACATACATGTACACCAGTGCACTCACACACACACACATGTATACCAGTGCACCCACACGCACACACACGTACACCAGTGCACTCACATGCACACACACGTATGTATACCAGTGCACTCACACACACACATGTATACCAGTGCACCCACACGCATACACACATGTATACCAGTGCACTCACACGCACACACATGCATGTATACCAGTGCACCCACACGCACACACACGTACACCAGTGCATTCACATGCACACACACGCATGTACACCAGTGCACTCACACACATACACACACGTATACCAGTGTACCCACACGCACACACACATGTATACCAGTGCACTCACACGCACACACATGTATACCAGTGCACTCACACACACATGTATACCAGTGCACTCACACACACGTATACCAGTGCACTCACACGTACACACACGTATACCAGTGCACTCACGCGCACACACACATGTATACCAGTGCACTCACACACACATGTATACCAGTGCACCCACACGCACACACATGCATGTATACCAGTGCACACCCCCACATGCATGTATACCAGTGCACTCACATGCACACACACGTATACCAGTGCACCCACACACACACACACACATGTATACCAGTGCACTCACACCCATACACATGCACATAGATAAATTTTTTTTATTCATAACTTTTCAATTTTCAACAATATGGCTAGAAATCTACCATGTATAAATCTGGTTAATCTTAAACGTGTGGATTTTGGCATATAGGTGGTATATAGTCATCAAACTGAGGATATCTACTCAGACCTTCTCAATAGTCCAGTAACTCTCCCCTCTTGGAAAATTGCTCACAAAGCATTTCAAATGTTTGTTGGTACCTTGTTAGCCATGTATAAAGGAGTAAAATCTGTCAGTTGTGGTAGATGCTTTTAATCTGAGCACTCTGGAGGCAGAGACAGGTGGATTTCTGGGAGATCAAGACCAGCCTGGTCTATATAGTGAGTTCCAGGCCAGCTTGGACTAGAGGGTAATTCTTCCTCTAAAAACCAAAAAAAGGAAAAAAAGTTATATTGAATAATTAGTGCATCTCAAAAAGACTAAGGATAGCAACAAGTGTTGGCAAAAACAGAAGAAAAGACCACAGGTGTTCACTGTTGACAGGAATGCAGCTTTAGTACAGCCATTAAAGGCACAGCCTGGAGGGTGCTCAAAAGACATGAGCACTGGCTGCACCTGCAGAGGACATGGGTTCAGTTCCCTGCACCCACATGGCGGCTAATGACCATCCATAACTCCACTTCCCACACACTCTTCTGGACACTGTGCGCATTGTGTGTATGTGGTGCACTTACAGACATGCAGAAAAAACACTCAAACATGCAAGAAAATGAGAACGACCACATGAGCCAGCAGGGCCACAGCCATAAGAGTCAAGATACTTAGCAAGCTACATTCCCATCAGCTGATGACTACGTAAAGAAAATGTGCTACATACCCATCAGAAAAAGTGAAGTCCCACAACATCACAGATACCACAGGAGACCGTTTCGTTACCTGAAGTAAGCCAGGCGCGGAGGAGACGCGAGGTCCATGCGATCTCACTCACATGTGGAATCTAAAAATGTTGATCTCCTGAAAATTGAGGGTGGGATGGTGGCTACGCCAGGTTAGGAGCAGTCAAGATGATTAATAGCCACTATGTTACAGTTAGGTAGGAACAAAGTCTTGGTGTGCTATTGTACACGACAGTGGTAGAAGATAATGATAATACATATTTCATAAGGCTAGAAGAAAAAATTTTAGAAGTTTTTACCACAAAGCAATGATGTAAAACCAGCTGTGGTGATGTATGCCTGTAATCTTAACACTCAGGAGATGGAGGCAAGAAGACTGGAATTTCAAGGTCATCCTCAGCTACACAGTGAGTTTGAGGCCAGCCTGAGCTCTACAACTTTATGTCTAAAAAAGTGTCAAGAGTTTGATGAGATTGATAATTTAATGTTTAGCTGATTAATCATATGACATATATTACATAGTATAATATGTGCATTTTTTGTCTCTATGTATCAGTTAAAAATCATGATTAAAGTCCAGTATACTAGGTAACATGCCAGCTTGAAGAAAGGCATCCCTTAAAAATTCCAAGAGCTTTTCATTCCTTTGGTTAAAGAACAGAAAGCTTGCACACGGCACAGCATATGATATCCAAACTACAAAGGGTTAGAGTCACCAGTCAGGCCTGCTCTAACCCTGTCTCCTTTTGGGTCTCTGAGAGGAGAGCATAGATCTAACCATTTTCAGAATTGCAAACTCACTTACCTATACTGCCGCCAAAGCACAATATTCTGAAAAAGTTTCAATTAATAAAGGTGTGCCTGCTTTTAACACCTTTATCTTCTGAGGATATGGCAGAGCCAATGGTGTTTTCCTCAGTTCTGCTTGCTAGACATGTTAGACAGTCTTCTAAACGGTCTTTTGAAAGTCCTTCTTGGTCCTCAAGTCCTCATCATCTGTGACTATGGGACATAGCCAGTCTTCAAACAGGAGATTATTCGGAGAATCTAGTCATCGCGTCAGAACTTAAAGGCAAAGATTTCCTGATGTGGCAGAGGAGGACGGTGGAGAGACGGCAAGCTTGGGAAGGACCCCAAGGCCTGGGGACACTGCTCCGTGGGACAGCACTGGCCTAGTGTGTACAAGGTTCTCTGAGTTTGATCCCCAGTACCTCAAACACATCACACATACAACACACCTCACATATCACACACATCATACATACATCCCAAATGACACACATCAAAACACACATCACACATGACACACATAATACACATACCACATGTGACACACATGACACAAACCACACACATATCACACATTTCATATGCATACACATGCACATAACTCCCCCCACTAGGATTTCTTGTACTGTTGTTGGTTTATTGCTTTTATTATGTGCATGAATGCATTGCCTGCATGTATGTAAGTATACTGTTAGCCTCCATGTGGGTGCAGGGAACCGAACCCAGGTCCTCTGCCGGAGCAGCCAGTGCCCTTAACCACTTAGCCATCTCTCCAGCACTGTTGTTGATTTAAAAGGCAGAAGAAGCTGTTGATGAGCGATGAGGAGTGAGTCAGGTCTCTAGAACTGACAGGGATCGTTGGCTGACAGCCACCAGGGAACGGCCGCCTCAATCCTGCAGGGAGAAGAGCTGGATTCCGCCAACATGCACTCAAGGGCAAATTCTTCCCTTGACCCTCCAGATGGGAGCTGGCCCAGCTGACATTCTGACTTTGGCTTTCAGACTCTATGTGGAGAACACAGCCAAGGCCCCAGCCTTCCAAAGTACAGAACTTGAGATACTCAATGGCTGTGCTGTAAACTGTTGAGTTTGCGGAGATTGGTCATACAGTGATAGATGAATACCTTATCTGTTATGTCTAGGCAAAAGATTCGCTCACGAGGTGATGGGATAGGTGACTGCATCTAACTCTCATTCCAAGACACTGTGTCCCTGGGCTTCATCTTTTATTCCTGTTCACTTGTACACATTCTAGTCTGCTGGACAAGGGCATACGATGAGGCCTTGGGTGATCTCTGCAAACAGCCTTGACCTAGCATTAGCCACAGCAGGATTTGACCCCATGAATGGTGAAGTCAAGTGCATCTGCTCTTTTGAGTGACATCACTCCCATAAGGACTATCTACCTCCAGTGCATTCAGACCTTGGAGTTCTTCATCTCTTGGGATAAAATGTGTAAAGGAAAGATGTGCTGCAGACTAAGGTTTCATGTTGCAGATGGGGAAAAATTCCTTCTTGATAACATCGAGAAAACTTTGCAAAGCTTCCTGGGAAATGCAGCGTTATTGCTAATTACTTAGGCACGGCTTGGATATTCAGAACGAGGGAGCATGTGCCACTTGCATATTCATGCTGGAGTTGCCATTCAGGAACATCTCCAGTGTTACAGATAGGCAAAGAAGGCCAAGTCTGGAAGGTTGTCTCCCTTTCCCTCTGGGACTGAGACTGATGTGTCTCCTGGGGAGACAAAAGTTATAAACACTTGATCTAGAGCAGAAAAAAAATCTGCTTTATGTTTTTCTTCTTCATGTCCTGGTTATAGATGAAAAGAGAGGTAACAGCCCAAAAAAAAATCGCTGTCTTAGCCTGTCTAATAAATAAGTTGAGATTTTCCTTAAATGCTCTTGGAAGAGACTGGGGAGATGCTCAGCGGGTAAAGCTTCTGTCCTTGTGCTTTCTTCCTAGAAAGCGAGAATTTTATCACTTGTAAAATGAAGAAAATAATAGTTGCATTCTAGGCAGTCATTATGGTAACTAAGTGAAACTGGTTAGCACTGGGCCTGGCAGGTGGACGGGCTCCACGAAGCTGCTGGATCTTGCTTCCCTGAAGGAAGCCGAGGGCCTGGAGCACACTGGTTGGTTGCTGATGGGGCACCTCTGCCTCCCAGTTAGTAACGGTAAGGCACCACCAGGGTTCCCAGACCCTCTGAAGCCAGAGGCGTGTTAACACAGCTACAGTGTGCCACTCACCCTCAAACACAGCTCCAGTTTAAGGTTGAGAGGGATTCTGCGAAGCGTGTGATGTTACTTACCTAGCCCCAGCCATGCTCAGTTCTGCTTCACCTTCTCTTCCACTTACTTCCAGGATGCCTGAGAGGTACCGATCCTAAAGCGTGGCTTTGTAGATCACTAAGGGCTAGATCAAACTGTGTCCTCTGTAAAGACCTCTACAGTGGTGATTATAACAGGACTTTACATACGTCAGTCTCATTATCATCTCCGTTACGTGAGTGTGGTGGTTTGGATAAGAAAGTTGCCCATAGGCTCCAAGTATTTGAACACTTGGTCCTCGTTATGAGGGCTGTTTGGGGGAGGCTCACAGAATCTTCAGGAGGGATGGTCATGTACTAGTTTCCCTCCATTATGGTGGATGTGGTGGTTAACTGTCAACTTGACATCTAAATAAAGCTTATTTAGCCTCTAGGCATGCCTGTGAGGGATTATGTTAATTAGGGTAATTGCAGTGGGAAGACCCATCCTGAAAGTGAGGCACCATTCCCAAGGTGTGGGTTCTAGACTGAGTCAGAAGTAGAAGAGAGATGAGCGTGGCATCCTCTGCTCTCAGCATCATGATTGTGGACACCATGTGACCAGCTGCTTCAGAGGACAGCTGTGCAGACATCCCTGCCAGGAGGGACTGCACCTTAACTGTGAGAGGAAATAAACCCTTTCTCTTTGAGTGGCTTTTGTCAGGGAATCTAGGGGTGTGTTATAAGTGCATTTTATCACGATAGGAAAAAAAAAAAAAAGAACCTGAGAAAGTGGATCCGTAGAGAAAAAGAGACACATTTTGAAACTGACTTTTGTTTCCAGTTGCATATTTGTGGCCATGGAAACACTTCTTGCCTAAAACAAAAATTAGAGTTGGAAATAGAATCTGGAGTCAGGGCTGGGGAGATGGTTCAATTGGCAAAGTACTGGCTGAGCAAGCTTGGGGCTCTGAGTTCAAATCTCCAGAGCCCATGTAAATCTGGTGGCAGACATCTGCTACCAAGGCATCTGTGGGGAGATGGACAGCAGAGGCAGGAAAACCTCAGAAGCTCTCAGGTGGGTTAGCCTGATGTACAGCAGCAATGAACAACAAAGATGCCATCACCAACAAGCTGGAAGATGAAGTCGACGGTCAGAGGCCGTCCTCTGTCACACACATGCTTGTACTCACACACGAATACACACACACACACACACACACACACACACCAAAAAAAAAAAAAAACAAAACAAACAAAAACTTAGAGTATAGGAAGCTCCCGAGAAGTGCGTTTATAATATCCCCACAATCTCGGAGTGTTGAAGTTATCACCTTATTCATTCTTTCTTCTGTTTGCATTGAAACAGACAGAATATTGAGTGCTGGCAGTAAAACCGCTCAGAACAGAGTGACAACCATGTGCAGGTGGGGGGAGGGCTGGCAAAAGTCCTAAAGAGCCCCCCAGGACACATCTTAAAGAAGGGACATCTTACCCTGTTTCCATGGTGATTCAGTTAGAAATTGCAGCTTGGCTGTATGTTCAAGATCTCCATGCCTTGGCCCTGATCTCTACTGAGGGCGTTCTTCTCCCCCAGTACCTTTTGAGCTGTTGCCCAGGCATGTGTGTTCTGTGGTCCCAGGGGCCTCTAGTAGCTGCCTGCTGTTTGCCATAGGTTGGCCTTGTGTTAGTTACCACACACATTTTGATTTCTGCAGTAAGAGTCATTCTACGTACTTATTTCTGGAGCAGCTTAAAGTACATGGCACTGAGACTTGGCCATTAGTTTTTGTGACAGGAGGCACTGAGATCTGATTCACTTAGGAAAAAGTCCCCATCTTTGAGTTAAGCAAGGAGAGAGAACATGGTTATCTTTTAATCAGGGTTGTGAGAAGAACTGAATGTTCCAGAATATTCTACTGGACTATAACACGTTAATGCTATGAAGTGGCTTCTGTTAGGGATGACCTGGGACACAGGCCAAGGTCCTCAGAAAAATAGAGAGGACCTAGGCTGTCGAAACACATTCTGGTTCTTGGTTTCTGTGCTTTGTGTAGACAGCTGCATATTCTTCTTACGGGAGCAACTGACTTAAAATAAGTTTGGGTCCTCATTTTATGAGGAAAAAAACATCTGGTCTATCATAGTCCTGACCAATGCCGGTTTCCACACATTCATCTTTTCTCTGTGTCTACATTGAAACAGATGGAATCCTGGTAATGAAACCAAACCACATCTCAGCAGAAAAGAAAGCACAGAAGAAAGCTGGTGCTCGGCTCTTTTTATAATTTTTTAAATTCAGTCCGAGGCTCCCAAGGTGAGTCCTCTCCCTTCAGTCTATTCTGTCTCAAAGACACACGCATAGGGGTGCCTTGCTAATGCTCTAGGTGTTCTTAATCTGATTTATCTGAAGAGCATCCATTGAGGCAGGATCTAAAGGCCAGGGCTTAATCAAGTGGATAAGGCTAGGCTGCTGCCTCAGGGACTTGCTCAGATCTGTCTATGTGTGACAACATGTCCAGTGGGATTTTCCTGTGGTCCTAAAAAGAGGTCACAGCACTGAGTGACATCAATGGATGTTCTGTGTAGTGACAGAAGTCTGTGTTGAGAGCACCCCGCTACCCCAGCACTGTCCTAGACTGGCCCCCAAATTAGGGCTAATGGAACGGGAAGTTTTGAGACATTCAAAAGCTGCCTTCACGGAAATGCAGTCCTGTGGAGAGCAGCCAGTCTTCCTGTGTCCACAGCTCTCATCAATCTCCTGAGACGAGGAAGGGAGAGACCAGACCAAGATCATTGGCAAGGAGGTTTGCAAGGAGCCAGGGAGGGGACGAGGTACCTGAACGCTGCTGCCCACAACAGAGTCATAAAGGAAGTATCTCTTCCTTTAGTGCTGTAGTTGAGTGCTCACTACCTCTGTGACATGCAGCTGGGTCAGCAAAGAGGTAGCCAAGCAGAGCAAGCTGGTGGCCCCACCCTGGTGGAACTCCCACTGTAACGTGGCAAGGATTGCAGAGTGGAATGGACCCTCTGGGATAGCCCAGGCTATCTTCTTGAAGAAGTCGTCCTTGTAACACTGATGGCTAGTGGTCGCAGCTCAGGGAGTGAGCTGGCCAGAGCAGACAGCCAGATCTGGAGAGCTTGCATTGGATTCTCCAATCCTGCCATGAACCTTGTGTTCCTAGATGACCACAGCCAAGTCTGTGGGTCAGATAGACAGAAAAACAACAGAATATACCACAACATGGCCAAGGAAGCAAAGAATCATTGACCCAGCTTCTTCTGGAGAACCAGCAGCTACAAGAGACAAGCAGGGGGCCTGCTAGGGTGGGTCCAAACACTGCTCCCTAACGCCCCACCCTCATGCCTGCCCCTGGCCACCACACATATTCAAAGAACTTGACTGAGCCAAGGAGAGACAAGGAAAAGTACTTGAATCCAGCAGCATAGACGTTTAGAAAACAAATGATGCCATGACTTAGAGGCTTTCATTCTTGTTTAATAGCTAAAAGTGGGCTGAAAATCTTGAGAGTTCATTCACTGTGGAAAAGGAGAACATCCACAGGAATATTTGAGAGCCATCACTGATTGGAAGAAATAAAGATGCTTTCTCATATGAAACAAAGGGAACTGTCTGGATGAGCTGGGGAATTACTCTTCTTGTTGCTGGGAACAAATACCAGTATACGCGTCTTAAGGAGGAAGGATTTAGCTTGGTTCATGGTTTGAGGGGTTACAGTCCGTCATGGTGGGGAAGGTACGGCGATGGCGGCAGGCAGCGGAGACTCCTCTCTTCCTCTTATTTCAGAGGAGCAGTAAGAGAGGCCATCCCTGGGGCTCAGCTGCCTTTCTCCTCACACCACCCTTTCTGTGTGAATGACGTGTATGCCTGTGTGAGTGGGTGTGCTTGTTTGTGTGAGACAGAGGTTGACATCAGGTCTCTTCCTGAACTGTTCTCCATCTTATGTTTTGATATAGGGTCTGTACTGGATTTGGACCTTGTCCCTTGGCTAGACTGGCTGGCCAGCAAAGTGCTGGGATCTGCTTGTTCCTTCTCGCTGGCACTGGGATTGCAGATGTGAGTTGCTGTGCTGGCTTTTATGCGTGTGCTTGGGATCCCAGTTCAGTTGTTCCCTTCCCCTTCTCCTCGACGCGACCATCCCTTTGACTCTTTTCAGTAGTTTAGCAAAACTCTTTTGCCTAAGTCCGTCGCCTTCTCTTCCTATGCATGGCATCATTTGGTTTTGTGCCTGGAATGTAAGAAGCCATGGGTAAACTAAGCTTCCCTGTACACGCATGTGGATGAACTGGCATAATAAATCTTTTTCCTTCTGATTCCTAAAAAATAAAATACGAACAGTCCCTTCCTCTAGAATAGGAAGTGTGAATTTATTTCCATTCATGAGAATCAGTGCCAAGAAGGACAATATCTTTGGTTATTTGTGCTAAAATTGCCTGGTTTGTTTCTTCTTCTTCTTCTTCTCCTCCTCCTCCTCCTCCTCCTCCTCCTCCTCCTCCTCCTCCTCCTCCTCCTCCTCCTCCTCCTCCTCCTCCTCCTCCTCCTCCTCCTCTTCTTCTTCTTCTTCTTCTTCTTCTTCTTCTTCTTCTTCTTCTTCCCCTCTCTCTCTCTCTCTCTCTCTCTCTCTCTCTCTCTCGGCTTTCTCATTTCTTTTTAAAAGTGATTTGACTTTTTTTTGAGGCAGGGTCTCCCTGTAGTCCCTGCTGATCTGGAACTCACCATGTAGACTAGGCTGAGATTAAAGGCATGTGCCACCATGCCTGGATTATTTATTCTATTTTATTTTTATGGATTTGAGTGTTTTGCCTGTGTGTACGTAAGTGCACCCATGTCATGCAATGGCCACAGAGGCCAGGATAAGGTGGTTGGATTAGTGAAACTGGAGTTATGGACAGTTGACAGCTGCCAAGTGGATGCTGGGAACCAAACCAGGGCCCTCTGCATAAGCAGAGGTTATGCATAAGCATAACCACTGAACTGTCTCTCTAGCCCTGACTTTCTCATTTATTGATGGGAGCAGTTTTATCTACCTCTACATACTCCTAACTGACTAAATACCATCATCAAACTGCTAAAACAGAATATGTTTAGATGAGTTATTGGAAACTACAACATAGAAGGCTGCCAGTACAGTCTGAAATTCTGCAAGTACATCATCTTTAATGTTGGGAGGAACTTTCTGGAAGAATATAGATTTCCACTCCCACATGATTTTGATTTTATATGGGACCATAACCTTTGGAATTCCTAATAAAAAAAAGTGGACTGATTTTAGTAGATGCTTTTAGAAGAAACAATTCTGTCTCCTGCCAACATGAAATCTTAAAAGATGGTGCAGGTGCCTCATAAAAACCAGGAGCCAGCCTGTGTCTATAGTATATTTATTACTCTGATAATGTAGACATTTACTATCTGGTATGACTTCATAGAAAAACTCACCTTAGAAACAGATCATAGGATCTAAGAAAAGCTAACTCTGGGGTTAAGCTAGAAAAACAAAACTTTGAGGTTTATTTTTGGCAGTGGTTGAATTGCTATTTATAGAAATCAGAGACTCTTGTTTTCTTTCTAACCAACAGCCTCCTCAAAGAAAATATGAAAGGCTGATAGTCAGATGTGTATTTCTGAGCATTCAGATGACTGTAGATGGTTGTCCTCTAGATCCCTTTTTAAAAAAGATTTCTTTCTACTTATGTGTATGAGTGTTTTGCCTAAATGACTATAAGTACATCACATGCATGCAATGCCCAGGAAGGCCAAAGAGGGTGTTGAGAGCCCTGGAACTGGAATTACAGACAGTTGTGAGGCACCATGTAGGTGCTAAGAACTGGACTCAGGTCCTTTGGAAGACCAGTCAGTTCTCTTAACTACTCAGCCCTCTAAATTCTTTTTTCAGAAGCTTTTCTTACCCTAGATGCTAGAAAGGATAATTTTTCTGCTAAATAAGGACAATAACAGATCATTTGTAATAGGTTCTTCAAAGAGATTGTTTTCTTTCATCTGAGTTTGAGAGTTCTGGAAGAATGTTTGCTGGCCCGGAGCAGAGGTCAGGTGGTCAGGCAAAGGCTGTGAGGATGATCTGCCTCTGGGTGCTGCAAAGCTAGAGACAGTTACAGGCGAAAGAATTGCATCATGGAGCCATCGTCCCTCAGTTGTTCTGAATTCAGGAGAATTACAAAATTAACTAGTGGGACAAGTGTCTCAGGTTTACATTATGGCAATAAACTATCTAAGGTGATCAACTTACAGAAAGGAAAGGTGTTTTTTAGCTCACGGTTTCAGAGATATCCGTCCGTGGTTGGTTGGCTTCATTTCTTTGGGTCTGTGAGAAGGCAGTACATCGTGGCTGGGAGTGTGTGCTGCCACAAAAGACACTTTCTTCATGGGCCAGACATGAAAAGAGAGGAAGAAGGGGGCAGGGCCCCATAACCCTCCTTGAGAGCATGCTCTTGTGACTGGAAGACATCTCATTAGGCCCTGTCTCTTACAATTTTCATCACCTTCAATAATTCCAAGCTAGGGACTAAGCCTTTAGCACATGGATCTTCTGGAGCTTTTGAGATTCAAAGTATCGTATAAGCTGGATGTGGTGATGCATCCTTTTAAACCCAGCACTTGGAGGCAGAGGCAAGCTGATCCCTGTAAAATCAAAGCAAGCCTGGTCAGCATTCTGAGGCTACAGGGAGACCCTCTCTCAAAACAACAAAAACCAAAGTACTGTATGAAGTTTCACCTTAATGGGTTCAGGATTAAGCCAGGAAGATAGGAGGTCCTGTGTTGTTAGGAGACTTGACGAAGGCTGCTGGAGGAGAACTGTCATCAGCAGTGCTCCCCAGCTGTGAACTCTGTGAGCGACAGTAATGATAAGCCTGTGGGTATGATGATAGCAGGAATGTTGTAGAGGTAACCAATTACTTTCTGACTAGGTTTAAGATCTGCTCCCAGGAGGAAACCAATGCCTGGTATCGTAAATCTGGTCAAGGACCCATGGCTGGGGATCTCATTGGCTCTAGAAATGAACCTACTATCTTGCTAAATGGACACAGTATCAAACTGCTTTCTAAATTCTTATCTCTATACCCATAGACTAGTCCAACTTGAAGACCTCATCAGAGAGGCTTCTTTGTGCAGAATTCAGATCCCAGTCCCTTCATAATCAGCAGGGGTTCCTGTGAAACCTTGTAACCCCAGCTCCAAGGTAGGCAGAGTCGGGGGACAGCTGGGACTTGCAGCTTCCAAACCCAGCTGAGAAAATGGAGGCTATGGCACATGCGCTCCCCCGACCAGCACATAGTTACTCAGACACACAGACAAATATACAGACACACACACACACAGACACAGACAGACAGACAGACACACAGACACACACACAAAGGCCCATATTTAAAATATTACTTGAAGTTAAAGGCACCTCTCTATAGAATGGGTCTCATCTTTTTTATTTCCCCCCCGCCCCCACCCTGAAGCCCCTGCCGTAAACCTGGAGCATAAGGAATATATAGGAATATAGAATATAGAATATAGAATATATAGGAATATAGAATATAGAATATAGAATATATAGGAATATAGAATATAGAATATAGAATATAGAATATATAGGAATATAGAATATAGAATATAGAATATATAGGAATATAGAATATAGAATATAGAATATAGAATATAGAATATAGAATATATAGGAATATAGAATATAGAATATAGAAAATATAGGAATATAGAATATAGAATATAGAATATAGAATATAGAATATAGAATATATAGGAATATAGAATATAGAATATAGAATATAGAATATAGAATATAGAATATATAGGAATATAGAATATAGAATATAGAATATAGAATATAGAATATATAGGAATATAGAATATAGAATATAGAATATAGAATATATAGGAATATAGAATATAGAATATATAGTAATATAGAATATAGAATATAGAATATAGAATATAGAATATATAGGAATATAGAATATAGAATATAGAATATAGAATATATAGGAATATAGAATATATAGGAACACCAACACCAAATCAGGAAAATAATTCAGAGAGGCAGCCTGCCAATCAAAAGTACACTAGTAAGCCAGCAACCACAATGAGTGACTAGAGCCTACTCTTGTGGGAAACTCCAGGAAATGGTGTAAAGACTTGCCACAGACTCACCCTGCAAGACAGGCTGGACCGTTTTAGGTCACTGTCTGAGGACTGCTTCCGACGGCTGTGGGCTCTCTGACATTTACGTTCTACTAGGTATGTAGCGGGACTGACCCTTGATTCTGGGAAAAGTTCTTAGGTCAGAGATACAAATGGTGGTTGGCAGAAGCCCAAGGGCATTGAAAGCCAAGGAATGAATGGCAGGACGCTGATAGTGTCTCCTGTGTTCTAGGTACACAATACAGGGCGGGCGAGAGGACTCAGTGAGTAAAGCAGTTGCCGTGAAAGCCTGATGACGTGCTGTCCACGGAAATCCACACAGGAGTGGCTCGCTGTTACCGCAGCTCTTGCCCTTCGTTTCTGTGACATGAGGATGTCAAGTGGGAGATAACAGAAGTGCACGGTGCGTACGTTTCCTGTAACTTCCTACAGCATGTCGTCAGCATGCTACCAGCGTGCTCTTGTTCTGTTCATTACGTGGTGAGCAGCTCAGTGTGCCTCGTTTGGACATTAAGCTTTATCACAGGAATGTGAGAAAATGTAAGCCCTGGCGCACGCTTCCATCTATTCCCATATATCTATATCTATTTATCTGTATATATGTGTATCTATCTATCTATCTATCTATCTGTAACTATATCTATCTGTATATATGTGTATCTATATCTATCTATCTATCTATCTGTATATAGATGTATCTATTTACATATATATGTACCTATATCTACCTGTATAGATATCTATATTTATATTTGGGGAAAGTTGCTATGGGAGTTTCAGGCATCTGCAGAACACCCTTCAGAAGGTACTATGTGCTCTTGTGGCTAGAATCTACATGTAGCTGGTACCTAAAGTTCAACTCAGTCACATGCTATCAAGACTATAGTATCTTACACTAGGAGAAACTCATAGGAAAATAGCCCTAAACTTAGAAGCCAGAGATCTACTTGCTCTTAAATTGAAATGAAATGAAAATTGGGGTCATTGCTTTTAAAGGAGGTTTTCAAATTCTGGCTCAGCCAAGAGATGAGGGTGGTTTGTTGGAGAACAGTCGGCTGAGGCTTTTTATTAAACACAGGTTCGAGGATCTTGGATCTCTGTTCTTTGTGTGACTTCAGAGCTGCCTGTCCGTCTGTCTGTGTAACGCAGATCAGTGACAGTGATTTGGGAGTGAACAGCAAACAGAGCTGAAACAAACCAGTGAGTGGTTCATGAAGCATGCGGTGTGTCTTCCTTTCCCTTCCCTCCTTCCCTCCTTCTTCCTGAGACAGGGGCTCACTTTGCAGCCCAGGCTAACCTGAGACTCCCTATGGAGTCTGGTCTAGCCTCAGACTTGTGGTGACCCTCCTGTCTGAGACCCCCAAGAGCTGAGACTGTAGATGTGCCACGCGGGTGGCAAGAAGCAGGTTTGAGGGAATCTTAACCCTTTACATCAGCTCCTCTGGCTGCATTGCCTCCGCCAGTCCAATCCTTCAACATGCCTTTCTAGAGTTTCTGTTACGACCATGATTTTTAAAAGTTTTCTTTGTATAGACTCGTTGGTATTTACAAGCAGTTCTTCCAGGAAGTCATCCTCAACACCCCGTCTCTACCTGTCCTCCTAGGGCACTGCAGAGACCTTCCTCATGAGACTTGCCACTTACCCAGAGATGCTGTACTGTTGCTGATTCCTGAAAGATGGCCGCCTCTGAACAGATACAGTTTGGTTCATCTTTATGTCCTTACCTTTGGGCATAAGGCCCGGTAGATAGTGAAGAGATATTTAGAAAGCAAAGCCCAGTACTTGTTGGGCATATGTAAAGGACATTTATGTAGATGAATATTCTTTGTGAAGCAGAAACATTTATGAGTCCTTTGGAAAACAGAGCACTGCACTAAGTAGCTGTGCAGCTGTTAGGCTTCCATAAACATGTATTTGTACTTAATTCCAGAGGGGTCTGATTCAGTTCATTCCCCGCAGCAAAACATTTCAGCTGCCCATGACCCTGGACCAAATATTGTGTCTAGACCTGTGTCTAGACCTTATTTTTACTGTGCCAGAGGAGTGTGACCCTTTCACAGGGAATCATATACAACAAAGAGGCAGATCAACTGTAAATATAGTAATAAAAAAAAAAAGATTAAACAAAAGGCAGCGGGTTCACTAAGAAATCCCTTTCCGTAAGTTGTATAAAATTACGAGACATAAGATATTCCTCTGGTAGCCAGAGAAATCCCTTTGGTGAGGTGTGAGTACCAAATGAGTTTCCAAGGCTCAGCATAGTGGCACACACTTAATCCCGGCACACAGGAGGCAGAGGCAGGTGGATTTCTGTGAGTTTGAATAGTGAGTTACTTGTATGCACACAGAAGGCCACAACTGGCCCAAGTTTAGAGAATAAGAAACTGCAGAGTGCGTGCCCTAGACAGGACTCCTATATTAGACTCCACCCACCCAAAGCTCAGGGACTACTGCAGAAGAGGGTGCAGAACGATTGTAAGAGCCAGGGTTGGTGCAGGAACATAAGGAAACAGAGGCTTTCAGGCCTCTGGGACCCTGCTCATATAAACTTAACAGCAATGGTGTCAGCAGACACCAGACCCACGCTGACTCAATCAGATAAAAACCTGGCACAGAACCGGGGAAACGGGCAGCAGACCCCAGCTCTATCTGAGGAACTGCTGGCAGCTGACTGCGGCTGGGTGAGGGAGAGCCGATCTTTATTATTATTATTATTATTATTATTATTATTTTATGTGCATGAGTGTTGTGCCTGCATGTGTGTTGTGCAATGCCTGTGGAGGTCAGAAGAGGGCATCCAGTCCCCTGAAACTGCAGTTACAGACAGTTGTTAGCTACCATGTGGGTGCTGGGATTTGAACTCAGGTCTTCTGCAAGGGCAGCCAGTGCTCTTAACTGCTGAGTCATTTAGTTTGTATTCACAAAAGTTTAATAAAAAAAAAAAAACCCCAAAGAGTTTCCAGAGTGTCTCATGGGAAGAAATTTCCACACAGTTGCACCCTGTAGAATCAAACTGCAGAAGTTACTGGGAGCTGTTAAGAGCCGTTCTTCCCTAAAGACCCCAAGACTTGGTGCAAAGGCCTACAGCTAATGGGTTGCAAGAGAGCTCTGGCCTGGACTGGAGGGTCCTGGAATCCTCTTTCAGTCCCAGGAATCCCAAGAACGAGTGCAGATTTTAAATTGACTCAGAATTAAGTACTAAGTTTATCGCTATGTTATAGTTTTGTGATGTGATATTTATTTTTTAACTCCTAGGCTTAAATTGATATGGATCTGAATTACATGGAAATTGTGATAGATGAAACAGTTAAGAAGCAGAGCTTGTATTCATGATGTTAAAATTAATCTTATCAGAGAATGTTTCAGATCGGCAAAACAAATATTTCAAAGGTATGTGGATTTCATGTTAGAACAACAAAAATAATCGTTTTGTATCATTTGATCTTGACTGGGAGTTTCTTGTGTTAAAACCAGGCTTTCTCTTCCCTCCTTGCCCCCACCAGACAACCGTTTTAGCTCTCTATTTTGTTACAGTTTTTTCTCCCGATAGTTGTTCATAAACAAACAATACAAACAGAAACAGCAGAATTGCTAAGTCAGTCCCAGTTCAAAGAGCAGTGATCTCAATCTGTGTTTGAGAAGGGAGAAAGGAAGACAGAAGAAAACGAGGACACAGAACACCCGTTTTTCAGAAACGTGATTACAGAGCTTTCAGGAGGGCTGGGGTTGACGGCCTGGCAGGCTGAAAGCCTGGTTTCCTCACAGGAGAGCCATTTTCTGTGTGCTGGTGACTCACCCGCCTGCTAGAAGGGTCGCCCACAAAGGGGAGGGTGTCAGTCACCAAGGCAGTCTGTCTATCCTTTCAGTTCACCCACCGAGGTGCTAATTAGGGTGGATTGTTACAGTGTTATTTTCTTCACTTAACATCTGTTCCCTGGGAGCTGGACACGGACTGGTTGGTAATTTTGTAGTCTAGGGAAATGGAGGGCAGCGGGAAATGGAGTCAGAGTCACAGTAAGAGTATAAACTGTGGTCTGTGTGAAGGGTCCAGACCCACAACCCCTTCATGCCCAGGTGAATACACTGCCCATACTAAGATCATAGACCCTGGCAACCAGCTCTTCCTTAAATAATCTTTATGCAAAAAATGATCGCTGAGGAAATACTGTGTACGTTTTAAAATTTTTTCTTGGAGTATGGTTCGCGTTTGTGCCAAGCACTGTTTTGAATTCATTTATCAACTCAGCAACTGTTAAGTTCTGACTGTGAAATGTTTCCACAAGCTCATGCGTTGGTCCCCAGCTGATGGTTGCTGGAGACACAGGGCAGTAGGGATGGGACTTCCTGATGGTGGCAGCCCAGCAGTTCCAGCTAAGGCTCTCCGCTGCCTGGCTGCCGTCATGATGTGACCAGCGGACTCACACTCCGCCCACCACAATGCCGAAATGCGCAGGCCTGCAGTGGTGTCTCGGGGCAGCCATGGTCCTCAGGCTCTCAAACCCGGAGTCATGAAAGATTCTCCCTTAAGTTCTTCTGCAGGGTACTTTTGTCACCGTGACTAGAAAAACAGCTAATACAGTAGGTTCCGCAGAGATAAGCTAGATACCAACCAAACAGGTTTATGCTAAGGGAAAACACAGGAAATGAATAATTATTAATATTGAGAACTGGGTATTAACAAATGAGCACTGGATCTCGGTGTCTAACTTAGGCAGCCTCGCAACTAAAAAGAAAGCAATGTTGGAAAGCAATCAAGGTATACTGTGTAGTGGAGCCCTCAAAGCCTTTTAATGAAGTGTCTACTTGAAATAGTCTACTTCACTGATTTTTATATACCAAGAAAACATATTTAATTATATTTTTAATTAATTTTAAAAATTTATTTTATGTGTTTGAGGGTTAGCTCTGTGTGTATGTAAGTGCATCTGCGCTCTGTCATGCCCATGGAGGACAGACGAGGGCCTGATCCCCTGGAACTGGAGATCCAGATGGCTGTTAGTCACCATGTGGGTGCTGGAAATCGAATCTGGGTCCTCTGTAAGAGCAGCTGGTTCTCTTAATCGCTAAGCCATCTCTCCAGCCTCAGCAAAACCTATTTTGAACTGAGAACTTCAGGTTCCCAGGGTGCAGTAGTACGGTGTATAGACTTGCTTTCCACAACCCCTTCCTGCCTCATGTGACTTGGGGTGTGAACATTCATTTGAAGGGCCAAGGAAGAAACTACCACAAAAGATCAGAGTGAGCTCTTGCTTCCCATGGGAAGTTACCACATACCCAGGAGAAGTTGGGAACTAGTGTGGAGATCCGCTCTGGCTACTTCACATGAGACTCACAGCCTCATACAGTGACAAGGAAAGCTAACAGGCGGTTCTAGCTTTGGACTATTGATAGAAAATAGATTACGATCTAGAAAGAACGCTGCTTAAAAATACAGATTCTAAATGCTGAGCAAGCTGGGAGCCTATGGAAATTTAAGATTTTAAGTGTTTGATGAAATAAAATGTTTCTTTCACCTAAAGTGGGAGGAATCTTTTCTGTGTTGTTTCAAGCTTTGTTTATTTGATGAAAGAGTAAACTTTTTTTAAAAATTTGTGATTATTTCTTGACATAAGAATTTCTGTGTGTATGATATTGCCCATTATTAAGAAGTAGAACAATTCCAGCTAAGTCCCCTAATTTTTCTTAGAGGTTCTAAGACAGCATTTTGAGCTCTGAGAAGCCTTCTTCCTTTCAAGTGCACACCATCACTTACACCATGACTCGCTCCTGCCATTGCTACGGTAGTTACCACAGGGAGAAGCAGACAGCTCACAGACACACATCACCGCCCAGACACATCGCCCAGTGTCCTAGTCCCACTTGCCGAAGGTGTATTCCTTCCCGGCTGAGCTGTGCCGGCTCCCTCTGGAGATCCAATTGGCCATAGATGTGTGGGTCTGCTTCGACTATCTGTTCTACTGGTCTATGTGTCTGACTCGATGCAAGGACTCAAATTCTCACTTTTTGAGATGGAAGTGGGTAAGAGAAAGGAGAGGCTCCTGACAACAGTGCGCACGTGAAAACATAGTTCTTACCACAGAAGTGCTCACAGAGTAAACTGGAGATGTATAATCCCTGAAATTGTACAGAATATTTCCCTGAGTGTATGGGTCATTTTTATGGAGGGAATGGAGTTGCAGCTGTGCTTGGGTCCCTCTAAGTGTGGAGGCATTGCTGTGGGCAGAACAGTACGCCCTCCCGGGTCCTGATCTCCAGCGTAACGTCTGCTGCAGAAGTAAGTCAGGGGTTCGTCAAGTGAGGTCCCGACTGGGTGAAATCAGTAGCCTCTGCGGAGATACCCACGCTTGCTTCTCCCTGTGATCCCTCCCTCCTCCTCCTCTCGGCCTCTCAGCCCTTCTCTGTGACTGAGGGTGGGTACCGTCGTCCTGGGGCCATCTGCAGGCCACCAGCCCTCATCAGGACCTGATGTGAATTGGTGAGACCGGACATTGAACTTCTCAGCTTCCAGAAACCCGAGACGTAGCTAGCTGTGGTTTCACCTGACCAGTGTGTGTAGTATTTGTTATGGCCACCCACACAAACGATGATAAAGACGAACCAAAGGAAAATAATGAGCTTGGAGAACACATAGTCACGTAGGCTGTGTAGGAGTCTCCAGCGATGCTTCCTATTTGGGGGACTCATCCCAGAGGCACGGAAGCGGGGCCCCTGAATTAACCTTCTTAAAAGCTCCCAGGGAGGGTAGCGAGTGTGGTGGGGCAGAGACAGGCAGACCGCTGTGAATTCCAGGCCAGCCTGGTCTACATAGTCACTTCCAGGCCTGATTTAAAAAAAAAGTTTTCAGGAATTGTAGGGTGTGACCAGTGGTAAGGTCCCTTGTCTGAGGGAGAAGGAAAGTTATCATTACCATCATGACTATATATTTGTGACATTTTGTATAAATAATTGCAATGTGTTATGATAAATGTCAAACAGGAATTGGCAGTCACTGGTTCCCTATGAGCTCACAAACTAGCAATGCAATATATATTCCTCACATACTGTGAATATTGATATAAAGTTAACCCAGGCCTCTATTTTCTGCGGTGAAATCCGAGTACAAGCAGAAGAATGGAGTAGTGTCTTGACTTTACAACCCCACACCAAGTGAAAGTAAGGGGACAACAGTAAGTGCAAAATTAGAACTACAAATCTCTTAGTGGAAAACACAGGCCTGAAGTTTTGTGACCAGAGATTTAGCAATGGATTTTAGATATGGTACCATTTTACAAACACAAGGAAAAATAGACAAATTTGATTTCGTCAACATTTAAACTGTTCCAGGATGTAGTACTGCATCCCTATAGGCCCAGCACTTCTGAGGTCAAGTCAAGAGTTCAAGGTTAGCCTGGACTACATAGTGAAACCCTGCTGCTAAATAAATAATAAAGAAAAATTTGTCATCAGTCAGAGTATAGTGACCTACATGGGAAAATATACTCGCAAAGGGTGTTATACGATAAATTCTTAGTATTCAGAATATATAAAAAATTCTTAACAACAGAAAGACGAAGACCCAGTTACAACACGGACAACAGGCATTTCTCTAATGGGGATAAACAGTGAGCAACAGGCCCCTTCAAGAAGCTCCATACTAATGAAGTTCAAGACCCCGAGAGATGCCCACATCATGCCCACCAGGAAGGCTAGATTTAAAACCAAAAGAGGATCACATGGGGCCAGAGAGATGGCTTGAAGTTAAGCATGTGCACCGCTCTGGTCGAGGTCCTGAGTTTGGTTTCCAACATCTACACTGGGCGACTCACAACTGCCTGTAACTTGAGATCTAGGGGAACAAATGCCTCTGGCTTCTGCAGGCACCTGCATTCATGTGTACCAATCCACACGCACACACATGTAATTAAAAAGAAAAAAAGAAAAAAAGGAATAAGGAATAAGAAGAGACTAGCAGGTTGACACAGTGAGAAATTGGAAGGTCTGTATACTTCTGGAGGCAAGTCTGCAGAGCCCAGTCACGGCAGGAGAGTTAATGGCCCCTCAAAAAGCTAAACAGAATTCCATATGATGTATTGACTCCACTGGAGGATTATGCTGCAAAGATCAGAAAAACAGGTGCTCAGACACTTCCACGTATTTTCACAGAAGCACTGTTTATGATGGGGAGGAGACAGCTGAGCCGGGAAGCAGACCAGGAATAAACAGTGGGGCGGAGAGGCGCACTCATGGCTCCTGGATACGTTGTGCTGACTGAAAGAAGGCAGACACAGGCAGATATGAAGGACAGTAAGTCTACAGAGAAGAGACTCAAGGTTAATTGTTGGTCAGCATCAGTGGTGGGGACACAGGGATAAGGTGACAACAGTAAGGGGACAAGTGGGGTGTGTTTCTTTGGGTGATTTGCTTTGGACCCAGATAGAGAGTATAGTGCAACAATGTGGATATATGACTGAACCGTCCACTTCAAATGGTTAATTACATTATGTGATTTTCTCCTTAACCGAAAAAGTGAGGCAGCCTTACACAAATCAGGATAAGCCGGCCATCCTCTTGTTCAATGAGAAAATCTGTGGGTAACCTAACTGCTCTAAGTCAAACCCTGAAACTCTTTTAAAACTTTTAAAACATGTACTAGAACCCACTAAATGCTCAGTAAATGTTAGCTGCTTCTGTGTGTGTGTGTGTGTGTGTGTGTATGATTTTGAGGTGTTTTATGCAAACATGCTATTCAATATTAAGTCCACAGTTTGGAAACATGCTACCTATTTTCTCAGTGTTGAACGTATTTGACTGGAAAACCTTGTTCTCTGTAGAGACCTAGAAACAGCTGTATTCTCGGCATCCCGCATCTCCAAGGCGGGGTGGATAGAATACAAGAGACAGTGAAATATGTCCAGTGTCTGTTCCTCCGTGCACTGTAAAGCATTGACATATCTCTGCAGTCAAGCAGCTGACACGGCACAGAGCCACATATAGTGACCTCATACTCTACTGGAATGGTGGCGTAGCTAACCATTTGTCCTCTGGACGCAACTTGAACTACATACATCCATGTGAGGACTCTGCACGTACTCTGTTCTAGACGCAAAAGCAGCCCAATGAAAACCAGAGACAGCTCATCCCTAAATATGATGATGACCTGTCCTCCAAACGAGGCGGTAATAACTTCGGATTGCAAGTTCTGTCAAATTACTTCTCTGATGGTCGCAGCCCCTTAACCCTAGGCCAGGCTTCACGAAGAGGTCCAGTGTGGAGGTTCTTACTAACCTGTTAGAGAACCTTTCCCTGGGAGGAAGCCGTGTAACTACTTTTAGAGCTCTACTCTTATTTTTTCGCTCCTCTGCATCCCACAAGTACACTCATGCCTGGCTCACGCCCCCACTCCACCAGCCTTCTTTCACCCTCACGGAGCTATGTGTTAAGGCTGCTCGCTATGGTCACCCTGTCCAGTGGAGGGGAATGCAGTTGTGTCCGGTTTTGCAATCTGGTGCTGTAATGCAGTTCCGTCACAGCTCACGTAGGAGCCGCAGTGTGCGATTTAGAGCTTCTTTTTTAAGAGTCCGTACGAGGACCACCAAACAGCATTCTTGGTATTTTGGTCACCCAGTCCTCCTTCCTCCGACAGCTGCAGTCTTCAGTCCCATTCATCTTGCACACAGCCTCACCTGAATGCCACCTGAATGCCCAAGGCTGGAGCCGGGGAGGCCTGGCTGCTTCCTCCCCCATTGGCCGAGCCTCATCTCGACGACTCTGTGTACCCTGTCTCCCACTAGGTCCCTGTGATAGCCCCCGTGTTTCTGCTCTTGGGCTCTCCCAGCGTGTTCTCAGATGAGGTTTGCAGAAGGTGAACTAGTCACTGTCGGTCAGAGGTCAGTGCCCTTCCCTGCCTCTCACACACTTCTCCAGGGTGGAGCAGGCTGCAGACAGGACTCTGCCGGCTTCCTGGTCTGCTGGGTCTCATTTCCCCTTCGGGCTCTACCCAGGTCCCCCCTCCGGCCCTCGTCAGCCCTCAGCCCCATTCCTCACCTCACTTTCAATGCTGCCAGCTTTTCTGCCTGACAGCACGAGCAGTCCCTGGAGGCTGTGTGTCTTCCTGACTGTAGTGTGTCCAGCTCTGTTTGTGAGGGAGCCCGGCCACTGCCTGGGGACTGAGCCCATTGCTCCCTCCGACTTCTCTCTTCCACCTTTCCTCTCACCACCGCTGGCCCCCAAATACCGAGTCAGTAGGAAAAATGACAGATGGAGGTTGAATTATCTGTGTTCTAGATGCCACGACAAGAATCTTCTTATGCTTCTAGGTCTTTCCTTAAATATATGTGGACAGTAAGCGAGGGCAGAGTGTGGGGAGGGACGGAAGGTGGGGGAGGACTAATGTATTTGATCTCTGTGAGATCAAGACACAAGGAGGAAATGTTTGCAGAAAATATGAAACAAAACAAAACATCTTTTGAGCTAGAGGCAACTGTTAGAAGCAAGGCTTTTTTTTTATTACAAGAATGAATTTTATTGATTGCTACAGGCTCATTTCACATAAAATGAACTCCCCCCAAAAGATACGTCAGTATGAAGAATCTGAAAAAAATAGAGACATGTAGACCTTCTGTGGACACCTATCTCATTTTCCTCTGAGAGGAAGCCCCCCCCCCATTTAATTAACCCTCTACCTGTGAAATCTTTATGCTTTAATATCAAGAACAGTAAGACAGATGCTTCTGTGGAGGCTTCCTGATACTGTGATTTAAAACAGCTTTTGAATTTTAAAAAATTATTTTTATTTTATGTGTATGAGTGTATTGCCTCCATGTATGTAAGTCCACCCATGTCGTGCAGTGCCTGTGGAGGTCAGAAGAGGACATCCAGTCTCCTGGAACTGCAATTATGGGCGGTTGCTAGCTGCCACGTGGGTGCTGGGAGTCAAACCCAGATTCCCTACAAGAGGAGCCAGTGGTCTTAACCTCTCAGCCATCTCTCCAGTCCCTTAAAACAACTTTTAAAATTTTATTTATTTGGGGTGTTTGTTGTGGGCAAGTGAGCCACGGAGCATCTGTGGGGATCAGAAGACAACTTGCCAGAGCCAGTTCCCTCCCACTGTGTGGGTCCCAGGGATTGGACTCAAGCTGTAAGGCTTGTGGCAAGTGCCTTTGCCTTTTGAGCCATCTCTTTGGCCCTGGTACTATTTTGTATCTTTTCCCATCTCTGGAAAAGAAGGCTGGGCTTCACTTTCTAGTTGATGTTAGCTAGTGTGACGGGAACTGAGTGTCGACTCGTTCACCATTGTGAACACTGCCAACACTGGGTGGGGAGACAGGACGGTCCTCAAGGACAGATGTGTCTTTCCTTGCGCCTCACCCCCGTAGACTTGCACTTTGTAAAAGCCAGCCAAAGGAGGTCTCAGATTTCACCTTCACTTTGATCCTGCTTACTCTGTCTGTCATGCTTTGCTAGATGTGGTCGTCCTTCCACACTTTGATGTGCTTCAGATAGCCCATTTCTTGAACTCCTCGTATCTCTTAAAAAACTGTATTTTAAGTCACTTTCAGGTTGGAGAGATGCTCAGCTGTTAAGAGCACTGGATGCTCTTGTAGAGGCCCTGGGTTTGATTCCCAGGACCAACCTGGAGTCTCACAACCACCTGTCTCCCCAGTTCCGGGGATCTGATGCCCTCTTGTGCCCTCTTAAGGCACTGCACCATGAGTCCTCTTATGTGTGTGCATGCCAGAAATACACTTAGACACATAAAACAGCATAATGATAACAGAAATAAGATACTTTTCCAAGGAGACCGTGTCTCCAGCACACTTCTAGATTCGGCACACCCTACTTAACTCAGCATACTCAGAAGTACAGGACCCTTCAATTCTTTGAGGACACCCAAAAAGCTACTCTGTAGACTGACAGCTGGTGTGGCCGGTCAGCCTCCGCTTGCAGTGGGGTATGTGAGGTGGATGCAGGTCATTCAGAGTTCACTAAGTGCTCTGTGAGGTTGAAGCAGGTTCCTTAGTCACTTCCTCAGCTGTGCTTCGTGGTCTGCTTGTTCCTGTTCACACCTTTTGTGGGTGAGAGGCAGACGTGAAGTATGTGTATGATGTCTGTGTTTCTGATTTGCTTTGTCATACGTTGTTCATCCCATTTCCTTGCCATAACATAAAATAAAGGGAGGCTGGAAAGGTGGCTCAGTGGTCATGAGCATGTACTGCTTTTGCAGAGGATCTGAGTTCAGGTCCCAGCACCCACATGAGGTTACTCCAATTTCAGGGGATTCATTGCCCTCTTCTGACCTCTGTGGGGACCTGCACACCACACATGCACACACATACAGACACATACACGTAATTTAAATCTTGTAGAGAGAACTCCCGCAGCAGAGTAGGCAATACATATTTTAGAACTTAGGAAAGACCTTTGGTATATGCACACCGGCACTCTTCAGCCAGGAGCACATGCATGGTACTGTGTGTTGGCTAGAGTCCACTAGCTGAGCACAGGGCAGAGGTGGAGGCAAACCATGCACGGACATACATGTAATATGTATGACATATACGAGCACATAGATGCATACAAACATACACCCACACAAAGACTAGAGTTGAAAAGAAAATCAGCCTTACAGAAACCATTGAATCAGCATCGTGTGTGATGTGACTCTGTATCGTCTGACACTAGGTTTGTCTGTGTCACCTGACAGGAGTCTGCAGGAAACCTCTATCATCGTCATCCACTTAGTGCTTCATTCTGTCTCGAATATGGTTAGTTTCTTATGTTGTTATTGTCAGATCATAACCAAGGAAACGGAAGCCTGGATTCCTGCCAAGGTCTCCATCGGCCTCTGCTGCCGTTCAGTGTCCTGAGGATATTTCGGCATTTGGGTGATGGCACAGTTACTCACAATCTTAATTTTCTTGGCCGTGTTGTTGGTCACCTGTCATCTTCCATGCTCTTCCTGCCACGTGCTTACTCTTAATTAGAGTCCAGGCAGCAAAGCCTGCTATTACTATCCCCAATACGCTGCCAGCCAGGCTTCCTGTAAGTGTAGAGTAGTGACTATTTGTGGAATCACCAGATAAGGAAATGGAGATTTTAAAATCTAAACAGGCGAGGTATGGTGGCACAATCCTTTAGTCCCAGCATTTCAGGAGGCAGAGCCAGGTAGATTTCTGTGTTAGAGGTAGGCTTGGTCTATATAGCCACTTCCAGGCTAGCCTGGCTATGTAGTGAGATCCTGTCTCAAAAACAAAACAAAAAAATCTAAACAGAGCTAAGAATGGAGTTCAGTGATGTAGCCGTTGAGTGGTGTGTGTCTAAGTTCAATCTCTAGCATCACCAAACTCAAATAAATACACATATAAAAGGTGAAAAATTTAGACAATACTTTGTAAGGAAATCAGATTAATGAAAGAGAATTATATCAGATAACCTGTCGTAATTACTAAATGAATGAACTTCTTAAAAAAGGAATTGGTTATAAAATTCCATGAAAGAAAAAGCTAGTAATATGCTCAGTGGGTAAAGGCACTTACCACAAAGGTACCTGAACACCTGAGATTCATCCCTGGGAACCCACGTGGTGGGAGAAGAGAACCGACTCCTTTAAACTGTCCTCTGATCTCCACACACATGCTGTGGCACACTCAGAGGCATACACACACACACACACACACACACACACACACACAATTAAAAAGGCCATAAAAGATAGCAGATTCAACCACCATTCTGAAGTCTTACCAGATCTTTTTTTTAAAAAGGAGTTAGTATATTATTAACAGAGAGTTCCTAAAGGCAAAAAAAATTTTTTTGAGCTAACTTGAAAACTCCCATCATGCTTCACTCTCCAGTGTCTCCAGCAGGTTAGGAAGGGCTTTGCAATTGGCTTTGGCATTCAGCGGCTTCTACAAAAAGGCAGAACCCTTGCCCAGCAGCCTCCCCTCCTCCCTGCCTCCATTTCTCAAGCAGCAAGTTCATCTAACAGGTCAAGGCATGCTGCGGCAGGCACAGGGCACAAGGCATGGCAGGCTGGGTCTGCAGTCCTCCATGGGAGGAGAGGGTGAGATCCCGGGTTCAATCTGAATGCCAGCATGGTGGAGTCTGTGCTCCATCACCCTGGCTCTCTACAGAGCACATCAGTGTTCAGTATTGTGAAAAACACAAAACCATTATTTGCCTTTCTAACAACGTAGTGTTTGGATGGTGTCCAGATGCAAACTACCATATGCTTTTTAAACTCTAGACTGTAAAACGATTAGAGAGATAAAATCTAATTAATGTCATAAAACAACTATGAGACTTAAAATGAGCTTTACGATTGATCCAACAGTTTGTACATAGAACTCCTTTAAATGTCCTGAGGCCATTTGTTGTCATTGAGAACAACGATGCTACTTTTTAATAACTTCAGGGGGTCAAGCAACTTAGCTTCTCTCCAAATATTCCCCTAATTCACCCAGGGTACTTTTATCAACAACAGAAAATAAACACCCCATTATAGAAACTCGCCAAAAAAGAGAAACTTTTTCTTTTGATCACAAGCCAGCTAACACCCACCACAAGTAATGGAGATATATGAGAGCATGACTAGAGACCTTTAAATGAAATATTTCTGTGGTGGTACATCAGTGTGAGTCTTTCAGGGCCCTTGACCTGTACATGTTAAATGGTAAAAAGGCATATTTCCTGTTACGCTTTTACCATAATAAAATACACACATATACGAAGAATGATTATATAGGGCTGGAGAGACGGCAACGCAGTTAAGAGTACATACTATTCTTGCAGAGGACATGAATTAAGTTTCTAGCACCCACCTAGAGTGGCTCATAGCTACTATAACTCCAGCTCTGGGGAATCAGATGTCCCCTCCTGGACTCTGTGGGCACTGCACCCAAATGTGCATATACTCTCATACACACAATTAAAAATAAAGTCTTTAAAAACAGAATGAAGGGCTGAAGAGGTGGCTCAGTGCTTAAGAGCACCAGCTGCTCCTGCAGAGAACCTGGATTCAGTTTCCTGCACCCACATGGCAGATAATAACCGTCCATAACTCCAGTTCCAGGGGAATCTGATGCCCTCTTCTGACCTCTGAGGGCATTGCACAACATGGGTGCACTTACACACATGCAGGCAACACACTCATACACCTAAAATAAAGATAAGCAGAATGATTCTGTGATGATCAGCTGGGTAACCATGATTGTAATAATTGAATAAACATTGTTAAACAATGTTGACACTGTCTGAGTCCTTCTGGCCCCAGCCCTGAATTTTCATGCCTCTGCTCTGTCCTGGCCCAGTGTACGTGATTAGTCCCTCACTTTAGCGCTTGGCCTTGCACTCAGGAGAGTCTGAGCAATGCAGTCTCATTCCGAGTATTTCCCCCACGGCACTCTGTTCCACTCCTAGTTGCAGATGTCTCCTATTGTTGATTTCTGCGGCTTGCTTCATTTTCATCACCATGTAATACTTGATCCCGTGGACGTGCCACCCTCTGTTTGTTGCTGTCTGGTGACCCATTTGGGTTGTGTCCCTTTTATCATTTCTGTGGTTTTTACACAGTATTGCTATCACTACTTGTCTTCTTGAACATGTGGGGAAACAGTTTCTGTGGTACATACTGAGGAGTAAGGTGTTCCCAGAGAATGCCAGACCACCAGACTGCTTCTCAAACTCACCTTTGCGCCTTGTGCAAGCACTGGGGTATTTTCCCAGGGTCCCATCAGCTCACTGTGGTTCTAGGGTCCAGCTTCCTGATTTCTACTGCAGTTATAGTAGACTTTAACCTTGGCTTTTTGTGTCTCTCCTCCTTTAAAAGCCCAGTCAAAGCTTTCATCCGTTTTAATGTTGGGATCTTTGTTTCTTCTCTTACATACTTTTCGGGAGCTACTGTGTCAACAGTGATACAGGTCGCACATCTCCCAACTGGAATGCTCAGTTCACATGTTTCAACTTGAGGCCAGGAACAAAAGACGTCCCTGAGCTCTGGCTTGGCGTCTCCTACATCACACAAGCTCTGCCACACTTAGGGGCAATGCTTGTGAGTCTGCAGCTACATCCGAGTGTGCATCGCACCAGTCATCCCCAGGCCATGTTACAGTGGTTCTGCTGTTACTGGAGCAAATGACTGTTCCATTCTTACTCAGCAGCTGTCCGACTGAGCAACACCCAGAAAACCTTCCCCTGTGTCACGAGTCTGCATTCACTGCATTGGGGGTACAGACCCTGGACAGAGGCAGTCACAGACACCTCCTCTATTTTTTAGGTGGATGTCTAGATACGATCTCTAGGATTCAGTTTTATGTCTGTGTTGAAACTAATAACATTGGAGGGTTTTTAGTTGATTTAATTAGATCATCTATTTGATACCTTGTTTAATACATCCGTAGCAGATGGCAATGGTTAGTGGTGTTAAAGTCACAAAAATACATGGCTGAGTGAGGGTGTTGGCATGCAGAGTCTTCAATTTTGTTTAAAACAGAATAGAGATCTAAGCTGGGGGAAGGTTGGTGAGATGGTTCAGTGGTTAAAAGCACTTGCTGCTCTTGCAGAGGTCGAGTTTGGTTCCCAGCACCCATGCCTGCTGGCTCACAACTGCCTATAACCTGCGCTCCAGTGGATCTGATGCCCTCTTCTGGCCTCTTCAGGCACATGCACACACACACACACCTACATAAAAATTTTAAAGACTTTAAAAAGAATTGTAAGCTCAGGGGAAGGTGAAACTTACTTGACCAGATCTCAGCCCAGAAGTAACAGAAAAGCGAGTTGCTACCGTAGCACTGGGGTCAGCACTTACAAGGTACAGGCTGAGGCCACATCAGAGCATCCCCAGGCCCCACTCGACTTCTAGTTCATCCGGTGCCACTCCAAGGAGGTGTCCAGAGAGCACATAACACAGACCAGAATCCTCCTCAAGCTGGAGTGCTTTCTAGAAGCCGCAGGGGAGGTCCTTTCCCTCCTCCCTTCGGGTGTGGAACGCATGGCAGCCCAGAGATGAGCTCAAACTCCTTCCCTAGGGGATGCAGACAGCATGCGCCCTTCCGCCTCATGCCAGCAGCGAACTGATGTATGAGTCCACCAAAGTACACTCTGGGGAATCTATGGGTTTACTGGGCTTGCTTAGAGAACAGTGGGTGAGGGGTTACTTACAGGAGTGTGCGTTCTTCCCATTCAGGCCGCACTAGAAAGGCCTCACCCAGCATGGATGATGGCTTTCCCACAGCCTGCAGACGGAGCCTCACTCCTTACCTCCCCCTGCCTGTACACTCTAGCTCTTTCCCCAGGCCATGTGCAATTGGAGGAGAATGGCTCACAGTGGTTTGGAAGGAGTGGCTGGATGCTCAGGTGAGGATCCCCTGACACTCAGTGCCCTCCTGAGGGACAGGCAACAGTCAACAAGCCCAGCTGTGAAAATCTTTTGCAAGTATGCATAGCTGAACTCCTGAAGATGGCTGCTGTTTGGTCAGAGGACAGTCCTGCATATCAGATACTTTACAATTTATCCCTAAACTGAAAAACAAGACACCATTGCTGCCCACAAGGAGGGGAAAGCTGGTGGGAACAAAGCAAAGAACACAGCAAAGAAACCATCACCCTCCCCCAAGTCAACTAGCTAGGAAAGTCATTAATTAAAGCAGGTTCTGTTCATATCTTACAACTGGTCTTAAGAAGTGCATTTCTCACTACGCACCTGTCATTGTGGTGGTTCGGTCTGGCACCAGACCAACGACAGGTTGACCTTGCTGACTTTTCTCTGTCCATCCTAGTTTTCAGAAGTTGTGCTCTTGACAGACGGGAAAGGCAGATCAGTTCTTTGGAGCACTGAGTGAACCGCCCCACTCTAGCTCCCTTCCCCGCCCCCCGCCCACCGCATGTGCCGATGAGCCGCATTTTGGGCTGTGGTGGTTCCACACTTCCCTTGTGTTTTCCCTTCAAGAGAAGGTCTATTTTTGTCCGGGGCTTTGAGTGAGGTGTGATGTTAGCGTCTCTGTGACAGCCTGTGTCTGCCTCTCCTCCAGGATGCTTTCTTATCCTCAAAGAACAAGGATGAGTGGTGCTGCCCCACTGTGCCGCAGAGCCCTTGAGAAAATGTGAAGCACGAGTCCAGTTTCTGCTCCTTAAGAAGCCGAAGTAACTCAGTGCAGAGGAGTGCAGGGCAGGGTGACTGCCTGACACTTTCAAGCGTAATTTCTTTTTCTTTCCCTCCCTCTCTTTCTTTGTTTGGAGGGGGGTGCAGGGTCTCACTATAGCCCCAGCTGCCTGGAGCTCACCATGAGACCAGGTCAGCTTCCATCTCATGAGAGATCCCACCTCTGCCTTCTTTGCTGGGGTTAAAGGTGTGCACCACCACTCTGGGCTCAAGTGTGATTTCTTAGAAGATAGCAAGCAGCAATGCAATGAGAAAAGCGTTTGCTACTCAGCTGAAAAGCTTTGGATCTACCTCTGCTTATGGGATCTCTTCTGAATCACATTGTTATACTCCCCAGGGGGCAAGTGTGAATGCAAACACACAGCTAGTGAAATCTTCCTCTCCAAGCTTAGGAATCACCTTGTTTTCAAGGAGAGCACCAGGGTGAGGCTGTCAGCTGTCATGGTTACAGCCATCACTCACTCTGCTTAGGGAAGGATACTCCCCATGTAACCAGAAAACTGGCTTCCACGGTCTGGGAAATTCTTGATAGCTCACTGCTGAGTGAATGACTTCGTGCCTGGTGTACCCTCGACCATCTTTCTCGAGGTCACTATAGAACGTGTCCTGCCCTTGATCACAGCTGAAAGCAGTTGGGATCAGCTGAGGTGGCCTGACTCCCTAGCTAGGAAAGGTGATTGCTTTTAGAAACAGAAACATTCTCATGAAAACAAATGTCCTTAAAATGAGATAAGCCCGAGATGGTTTCTGCTATTATTTTTGTGTAATTTGAAGTAAATAAGTCTAAAATAAAGTGGGTCACCTCTAAGGTTTTTATATACTCAAGTATTTTTAAAATCTGTTTCTGAAAATATTGCTTAGTGGAGAATTAATATGTGAACCTAAATTTACTTTCTATCGGGGAAAGTGGAGAACATCAGTTTGCTGCTGGGGCGAGGGAGAAGGTGGTGTCGACTGGCCCACCAGGAAAAACATCACTGGATGATTTGCTGTGATTTCCCCCAAGGGCCACCCTGAGTGTTGAAAAGTGTTTCTTCGGAGTCCATTTCTGTTTGCCCAAGTGTCACTCCAGAGTGTGTGTGCGTGTGTATGTGCCTGTGTGCAAGTGCCCATGAAGGCCAGAAAAGGGCACTGGATCCTCTGGAACTAGAGTTAAGGGCGGTTGTTAGCCACCATGTAGGTGCTGGGAACCAAACCTGGGTCCTCTGCAAGAGCAGCCGGCGCTCTTAACCATTGAGCCACCTCTCCTGCCCCTCCCTGTACATGTTCCCTCCAATCAATTTTATTACACAGTCATCAGGACTTGCCAAATTCTCCCTTGTCTCGCGTGCAATGTGAAAGTCTGTGGGAAAGCAGTGTAAAAACAGAACTATTCCTGAATTAAAGACTCCCAGAGTTTTCTTTAAATTAACATACATCTTTCTTAATTTTATGTGTGTGTGTATTGCCTGCATGTGTGTAAGTGCACCTGTGTTGTGCAATGCCCATGGAGATCAGAAGAGGGTGTCAGATCCCCTGGAACTGGAGTTACGGATGGTTATTAGCTGCCATGTAGGTGCTGGGAACTGAACCTGGGTCCTCGCAAGAGCAGCCAGTGCTCTTAACTGCTGATCCACCTCTCCATCCCCTAAAATGTATTTTAAATGGGGGCTGTCTTAGTTAAAATCGCTAGTGGAATTAACAGTGATAGTAACTATAATCATGCTCTGACGTGACTGACTTTCTGCCTCTAAGTTTCTGTAGTCTGTGCCTTCGTGGGTATGAACATCATCATGCTGGGAAAGGATAGTGTTGATTTAACCTAGATGAAAACAGACAACACCAGAGTCTGAGAGAGGCTTCTGAGGCTGCCTTCAGCAGTGGGACAATAAAAATGCCCCTGCTTTCTCTAGCTGGAGATGCACGTCAGAGAATTTTTGTATCACAGGTTTTTAGAAGGTCAATCTTGTCAGCTTGATTGGATCTAGGATCACCATGGAAACGATTCTCTGCGCATGTCTGTATAGGATCATCTAGATTAATTTAATTGAGGGGGGAAACCCATCCTAAATGTGGACAGTGTCATGCTATGGGCTGGGGTCCCAGAGTAAATAAAAAGGAGGAAGTGAGTAACAAGCGAGCACCTCCCTCTGCTTCCTGACAGCGGATGGGACCAGAATTCTCCTCCTCCTGTGGCCGTGACTCTCTACCATGGTGACTGCATGCTTGACCTGTGGGCCAAAATAAACCCTTTCTTCTTGAAGTTAGTTGGTCAGGTAACTAGCTGGTCTATGAAACAAGAGGCCTGGAATATTCTGAGGCGCATCACAGTTCTCTTAGCTCACGCCATGTTCAGAATCCCGGGCGACCTCTTCAACAGCAGTGAGCCTGGCTAATGTGTACTTCTGAAAGCACATTGTATTAAATATGCTCTAACCATTTCAAAAGTTTTATGAAAACAAAAGCTATTCAGCAACAAGCAAATAGGCAAGTATTATTCCAATATTCCATAATGAAAAGGGTGCCAGCATACTAATCACTATCAAGTCACTGCATCTTTAGTGCTATGATATAGAAGACATTCGTTGGGCTCCTAGGAGTTCATGTTTCCTAAATCATGCAAGGTTATTGGAGTTCACCTTCACGAGTCTTCTTGCTGTGTGGATCTCGCCATTTCAGGCCATGGGGAAAGGTGACTGCTTAGGAGGCACGTGAGCAGGACCCCAGCCCTGAGACCCTCCAGAGCTGCTACAGCCCTGGGTGCCACTGGCTCTGCTAAGAGCTTGATGGATGGTCCAGGTGAGGGCTCCTGGGTCTGCGAGGCCCCACTCAGGCTATCGTAAGGACCTTGAGCTCAGTTTCTTCCCAGTTGTGCTCATTTTCGCATGTCAGTGTTGGATCACATTTCCCTCAGGACTTTCCCCTGTATTCACTGGGCCGCTTCTTGTCATCTTGTCTTCATCCGCCCTTTTCACCCTCTGTTCCCAGTACACTCTACTCAGCACATCCTGGCCCTGACATGTACTCTCCTTGACTCTGGCTCCCATGTGGCAGCCCCATTCCCCCACTCGTACTCCAGGTCCTTTCAGCTTCTCCCTCTTCCTGACACAGAGGCTCACTGCTTGTGAACTGTGATTTTCTTTACTTTTGGAATCCCATTGCTGGACGTTTTTTTGTTCCCAGCTCTCTGAACCCAATCTAACTATTCTCAGTAAGTTTCCTAACGTAGGGTGCAATAGCCTTGTTTGTGCAGGAAAATGGACACAGAAAGGGCTGTCAGTGGCATTCACGGAAAGCCTGCTGGGAGCCATCTTTCCATACTCGTCTATTTTTTCCCGTCTAACCCTCATATCAACCCTGTGATTCTTTCCGTCAGCAGTATTATCAGTTTTTGAAACGCAAGAAGCAAGCTTAGGAGAGTCAATTAGAGACTTTTAGTTGAAAGTTAATTAAAACTTAGTTCTAAAACATCCCATAATTTTCATTACATACAAGGCAAAAAATAAAGGGAGGGAGGAAAAGAGGGAGAAAACAGAGAAACTTACCTTCTTTGCATGAGGCCAGAGAGTAATACACCAGGGACAGGGCCCCTCTTTTCTGATGACCTGGCCAGAGTGGACCCACTGTGTCAGCTCAGCAGGCACAGCCCGCACACTGGGCCCGGGCAAGGGGGCTTGCTACCTGCTGGGGAACTGAGGGCGTGGACTCTGACTGGGCATCCACTTTGCATTTGGCCCTTTCAAGAGCTCCCCTGCTGAGGTGAATAGCACCAACAGCGCTGTTTCTGAGAGATGGGGTGGGGGAGCTTTCAGAGGGTGATGGTGTAGTGGTAAGGCCCCGATCACCCAGGACAGGTTAATGGTGAAAGACAAGGCTTGGGTTTCTGAGAAGTGGCAGGTTTAGTTGGGTATGGTGGTGGCCTGCCCTGTGATCCCAGCACTTGGAAGGTGGAGGCAGGATCTGCAGGTCAAGACTAGCCTGGGCTATGAAACCCTGACTCAAAAAAACATTAAGATGGCTCAGCAGGCAAAGGCTTGCTGCCAAGCCTGACGAGTGACTGAATGACAGGGGCACATTTCTGGTTTAGAAAGATCACCAGGTTATCTGTTGGGAAGGAGCAGAGTTGGGAAACAAGGTCAGGAGGACCAGGAGAGGGTTCTCTGCAGAAGCAAGGGAAGAGGTGAGGAGGGAGAAGTTGGGGGGTTCTGGACCCCACGGTCCCTCCAGAGCTGCTCCTTCAGTTCGGGCTCACATCCCAGCCCACCACTCATGCCCAGGGCTCTATCAGATGTCTCGCTATGGGTGGGGCAAGCACACCTAGTACCCTCCCTCTGGTGACTTGCTGTCCCTCCTTGGCCTTTTGAGTTCAGCAGAGGCTTGTGTTCTGCGCCAGCTGGCAACCTGTCACCATGACATGTCTGCTCTGGAAATGGCACCCGACTCCGTCTCCACGTCCTCCTGTCCTCTTTCTTACTGCACCTGGAGTTCAGGCCTCAGCTCTGGGCCACTTTGTATCTGAAGCCAGAAGCCAATTCTACATAGTTCTTTCTGGCTTTGTTTTCTGAGACAGGGTCGTGCTATGTAGCCCCGGCTGGCCTGGAACTATGTACATCAGGCTACCCTCCAATTCAGCTATCTCCTTGCCTCTGTCTCTCAAGTGCTTGGATTACAAACGTGTGCCAGCACACCCCTGTTCATTTTAGAGGGTCTCAGGTAATCAAGGCTAGTCTTGAACTCCCTAGGTAGCCACGGGTGACTGAACTGCTAATCCTCTTCACTTTACCTCCCAAGTGCCAGATTTACAAGCATGTGGCACCATGCCTGGTGTATGTAGCTCTGGGCATGGAACCCGGGACTCTGTGCATGCCAAGCACTCTACCAATTGAGCTGCACCTCCAGGTCCTGAGCAACAATCTTGAGTGAGAACAGAGCCAAAGTCTATGGGACTGTGGCTGAAGCCACATGTAGGGTCTATGCAAGATGATGGTGCCTCACCCAGTGGGGTGCCCTTTACTTCTCACCTCATGTTGAGCCCCTCCCATGTGTTGGCTCTGAGGGAATTTGACATTACATTCCATGCCAGCTAGGACTCTGCCTATGTAGCCAAGGGACAGCGGGGGAGGTCATCTCCCGTTGTTCCCCATGAACACAGCCACAGCAAAGTCCAGGTTCCCTGGAGTTTCTAAGAACGTCACGCTAAGGCCAGGACCAGCTCACCTCAAAGATCCACCCATTTCTTCGCACACCCCAGGTCGGCACTGAGGGAGACGCGGAAGGTATGGGCTGGGCAGATGGAGCCTGGGACAGAAACTCGGTGTGTGTCTACCCAGTCTGAGGTTGGATGTGGTAGTGCATACCTGTAATCCCAGCACCTGGGAGGCAGAGGAAAAAGGATTAGGAATCCAGAGTCATCCTAGGCTACAAAGATGGGCAGCTTGGGTTACAGGAGACCCTACTCTCAAAAACAAAAAAACAAAAACAATTTAAAAAGTCCCCATATGTTTTAAAGGTATAGCTTAAGTCACAACTGAGTCAAGGGAAGTATGCCCTGCCTGCACCATTTTGTTCCTTTCAGAGAACCCTGTGGCCACAGAGGCTCTAAATGCCCCAGAGTCACAGAGTTTACAAGCGTCTCAGGGCAAAGCCTGGCCCATTCAGCAGCCAGATAGCAGGGACTCCAGGAATGGTATGGAGGGTGAATTCTGATGGGGTCCCTCTCTGCTCATGCTGTCAGTACCTGCAGCCAAATCTTGAAGGAGCACCCACAGGCCTTCTCTGCACATGGAGCAGCTAAGAGGCAAAGTGGCTTAGAAAGCAGGTGACATCAAAAGGGGGTGGAAGGGAGAAACTGACAGGGTAGGCTGAGGGCCTACTGTCCCCTTTCATAAGCCACCTCACCTCCCTAAAACCTGAGCCACTCTGCCCACTCTAGACAGAACTCTACCTAGCCAGGCTGCTGGCACATGCCCTAAATCAGTGCCTCAGCTTTGGGACCTATAGCACATTTTGCTTCCTGCACAGATGGAGTGGTTAACAGGGTTAATGTGGGCCAGGTGGATAACCAGGCCCCCGGTCTTGTCTGGTGCAATGTGGAAACTCTGGCAGGAATTGCCTGCTCTCAGGCTGGTACTGTCCAAAACCCTGGCACAGGTTCCCTGGTGCCAAGGCTGGGGACGGCTAGAAGCCAGTAAGTCGTGGAGTGTCCCCTTACCCAGTCTCACTAATCTCTGCCCTGCAGCACCTGAGAGGAAAAACACCGGCGAAGGGGCAGTCAGAAAGAGCTCACTTGTAGACTCACTGGGAGAAAGGCTCTTGTTGGCAGTGACTGTGGCAGTGGAAAAGAAACAGCACCCTTGGCTCTTAGGCAGTCTGGCAAGTTGTGTTCAGCCCAGTGCTCAAGGACTTCCTCCTCAGGGCACATAGCTGACCTACTCTACCCATTTGGATGCCCTGCGTCCGCGGCCTCAGTGCTGGCTGGCAAGGCCCACTTTATTCACAGTTCTCCAGTGTTCTGAGAAGTAGAAGAGAAGCTAGATCCCACAAGGCCACTTTGGGTCCAGCCACAAGCCACGTCTCAAGCTCTTTCTTACAAAGTCTGAAAGAGCCACAAACCCATGAGCAACCAGCTGTGCCCACCTCGGCCGCGCCCATAGTGCCGGGCACGAAGGTCAGACGTCCCTGCACCACTTCCAGACAGGCCCCGTCGGCATGGCGATGCGGCAAACGAGGTCTGGACAAAGGGCTTGCTCACGATCAGCTGGCAGGAAGGAGGCAAGTCTGGTAAGTCCAGATGGACTCCCAGACTACCTGAATCCTTCACCCTCTCCCAAGTTCAAGGCTCACTTCGCCCTAAGGCACTAATCATTGTGGCGTATTTGTGCTGCCATCCATGTGGCCCATTTGCACATCCGAAGATGACAACTCACTAGCTAGGATGGAGGAGCCTACGTGTGGCATGGCATTGCCAGAACCTTGTAAGTGGATTTCTATTCTACGCAGCTCTTCACTGAAAAAGGGCCACCACTGAAAGAACCCTAGACTCTTGTATTACAGACCCCACACAAGGCTAGTGCTCACACTCCCATACCAGGACAGGGGTTTGACAGGTGAGTAGTGGCCTGATTACAACTGGAGACGTATGGGCAGTAAGTTCTGTCTGCAGTAGAGGATAGCCATGACATCCCGGGACACCCAGTATAAAATATGAGCTTCTACAGCCCTTGAACTCACACCAAGGACACACTCCTCAACACCTATAAGAAAGCATGAAAAGCCACTTCTATGCCAGCAAGCATGATGCAAAGGAGTTCCTAATTTTAAACAAATCATCCTATTCTGATCCATATCTAGTCAATCTTTCAGTTGAACATGCAGGTTTGCTCCATTTCTTAGGAAAACAGAAACAAGTACTTTCAGACAAATTCACTTTCAAAAGGCAGGTGTCTAAAGAGGGAGTTTTGTTAGAAAGTGGAGCCCACAGGACAGGAAATGCCTCAATATGGAAATTTTAATAAGTAAACATATCCTGTAATGACAGTGGTGGGGGACAGCCAGGGAGAGCCGGCTGGTCCTCCCACTCAGTACTCCTCCCCTTCTTCAGCCTCTGCTTCCACGGAATCCACGCCCACCTCTTCGTAATCCTTCTCCAGCGCTGCCAGGTCCTCCCGAGCCTCTGAGAACTCCCCTTCCTCCATGCCTTCTCCCACGTACCAGTGCACAAAGGCTCGCTTGGCGTACATGAGGTCAAACTTGTGGTCCAGGCGGGCCCAGGCCTCTGCGATGGCTGTGGTGTTGCTCAGCATGCACACAGCCCGTTGCACCTTGGCCAGGTCTCCCCCGGGAACCACAGTGGGGGGCTGGTAGTTAATGCCCACCTGCCAAAGGAAATACAGTGACGTTCATGTTGACATCAAAAACCTTCCAATTTGGGAGCTGTGGACCCAGTTTAAATAATACACTGTGAGAAATTAACACTTAATATCTCTTGACCCTATCATTTCATGTTTTGGACTCACCTACATAAGGCAATACATATAAAGAGCTTCTAACAATTTACTTGAATTGCCAACTGGAAACAGAACACATTGTTATATACCCAACATGGTACAACACATGAAGGTATGAACCCTTATCCTGGTATAAAAGTATGTCCAAAATATATTGTAGACTAAAGAAATCTATGTGTTTATGTGTAGAAAATACCTATGTAGCCTTAAAGTCAGGGAAGAGAACATATTGGAGCCGAAGTCCAGTAAATACCTGGCAATGTGCAAAGGTGCTGACCTTCCAGTCTGCAGCAGGGGGCTGCTAGCAGCAGTTAGGAGCACAGCCAGGGTGGAGCCAGACAAAGGCACAAGGGAATGGGCCCAATCACCCGTCAACGGGGACCCTTCCACAACAGCAAGACCAAGCCCACTGGCCTTTCCAAGCAGAGTGCTGCCGGCTTTGGGTTTCTGAGATACACACCCCCATGAGGGTGAAAAGTCCCTTCTTGCCAGTCAAGCACGGCACAAAGGACTCCATTTGTAAACTCAAAATACAGCATTTATCCTAATTCCCTTATCTGGTTAGAAAGCACACAGATCCTTTGCTAAGTCTGCTGGCTGCTGTCAGGCAGGATCACCTGTGGAAGAGGCATGTCTCTTATATGCACACACCACCTCCTATAAGGACCATAAGCTCTAGGGAAGGGAATTTCGGCTTTTCAGCCTTCCACTTTTTATAATTTAAAGGACATAAAAATTGTTTTTGAAACATGGCTTCATGTAGGTCCAGGCTGACTTCAAACCCACTACGTAGCCAAGAGTGACCTTGACCTTCCTTCTCTGCCTCCCTAGTGCTGGGATTATAGACACGTGCCACCGTGCATGTCCAGTGTATTTTTAAACACGGAAGCTAGCTTATCTCTGAGTCAATGGGTATAAAATTTCTTGTGGTAAGCTGCAGACACCAGCAAAAAGGAACTGAGACAGAGACTAACAGGGTCCACCTGGTGTTGGTGACTCTGTCTGAACATACAGTCTGCAGCAACAAATCCCCAGAGGCCAGCTCCTCACTGCCCCCAGCTGCACCTTCCCAGTCTCACTGGCTGAGAAAAACTCATCTGCTTAAGGTATGGGAATTGGAGTTTTAAGAAAAAGAGCATAAAGCAAACTAATTACTACACACGCTTTCTCTGTAGTCTAATGTAAAAGGGGACTTCTCCTCCAAGGCTGTGGCCACAGGGCAGGGGCTGTTGCTTGCTGACGAGTATAGTGATGATATGGCACCCAGACGTACCTTAAATCCAGTAGGGCACCAATCTACAAACTGGATAGTGCGCTTGGTCTTGATGGTAGCGATAGCAGCGTTGACGTCTTTGGGGACGACATCCCCCCTGTACAACATGCAGCAGGCCATGTACTTGCCATGGCGAGGGTCGCACTTAACCATCTGATTGGCTGGCTCAAAGCAAGCATTGGTGATCTCGGCCACTGACAGCTGCTCATGATACGCCTTCTCGGCTGAGATGACGGGGGCATAGGTCGCCAGTGGGAAGTGGATGCGAGGATATGGCACCAGGTTGGTCTGGAATTCTGTCAAGTCCACATTCAGGGCCCCATCAAACCTCAGGGAGGCTGTGATGGAAGACACAATCTGCCCAATGAGACGATTGAGGTTGGTGTATGTGGGACGTTCAATGTCCAGGTTGCGCCTGCAGATATCATAGATGGCTTCGTTGTCTACCATGAAGGCACAGTCAGAGTGTTCCAGGGTTGTGTGCGTGGTCAGGATGGAGTTGTAGGGCTCTACAACGGCTGTGGAAACCTGAGGGGCTGGGTAAATGGCGAATTCCAGCTTGGACTTCTTGCCGTAATCCACCGAGAGCCGTTCCATGAGCAGAGATGCAAACCCAGAGCCAGTGCCGCCTCCAAAGCTGTGGAAGATGAGGAAGCCCTGAAGTCCTGTGCACAGATCCGCCTGTAAGAAACCAGATCAGGTAAGCCAGTGTGTGCAAAGCCCGGCCACCAACATCCAGCCACGCTCACTATACTCTGCCTCTGTCAGCTACTGCAGATCCATAACGTGCACACTGCACTCAGAAGCAATGGCACAGTAAAGATAAACGGCTGCGCCACAACAGACACTGCACGGGAAGATTTCTGTAGTCAGACTCCCGATTCTGATAGACTTGACAAAAGATGAGCCCCGCCGCCCGTGACTCTTAGCTAGGACGACCACCACACGGAGCCTCCTCCGCTGCAATTCTCTTACCAGTTTGCGGATCCGGTCCAGGACGAGGTCGACAATCTCCTTACCAATGGTATAATGACCCCTGGCATAATTATTGGCTGCATCTTCCTTCCCAGTGATCAGCTGCTCTGGGTGGAAAAGTTGCCTGTAGGTCCCTGTGCGTACTTCATCTATAGAAAGACCATATTGTTATGAGTTCTTCAGGCCTATCACAGCCACTGATGGACATACTCAAGGACCACTGAATTCCACAAAGTGCAGATTACACTCAAATCAGCATTGTCCCCTAGAAAACGTCTGTGTAATACACAAACCCACATATAACCTCTTTGGGTTTGAGACAGGGTCTTGCTGTTTGACCAAAATTGGCCCTCAAACATGATTCTTCTTCTAGTTCCCTGGGTGCTGGGATTACAGGCATGACCCACAACACCTGTTCTGTAAAAAGCAATTCATGGCTTTATAAAGACAAAGTCAACTAACTGTACAAGTCCAGCAGAACCAGCTACCGGTGAAGAGAAGCACTCTCACAGGAAGCTCCACAGGAGCATGGCTTTCCCACCCACCCTACATCCATCAAAGACCTGAAAAGCTTTCATAAAGCAGCGGTCATGAGGTCAGTTTAGACTTTGGCAGGTAGTGTCACCAGGGCACTATGTGGTTTGAGTCTCACGAGCCGTTCAGGGATACTGTCATCCCCAAGGGGTGATGAAATGCTCTTTGCCATCTCACTATTCAGAACTACCTGTGCCTCTAATATGGAGGAACTAAACCAACGCTTGCTTACCTTCTCACATCTGCACAGGTCAAGACTCATGCACAGCCTATGGGGAACTCATGGTCTGTGATGGTCTATGGAAGAACCTCTTCAGTGGGTCTTCTGGCTGACACTGGAGCCTTTTCCTTCATGCTAGGGTTTCCTGACTTAGAATCTTGAGTCCTAGTCACACGACCCTTCTAGGCTCTTACCCAACAGGCATTCAACTGTACAGCCTGTCTGTTCTGCAGATTGCAGGAGCCCACATGGGCTCTGCTTGAGGTATTCCCAGTGTTCCTAGGAAAAGTATCTTCCCAGGGCCCAAGTACCTACCGACCACAGTGGGCTCCAGATCCACAAACACTGCTCTGGGAACATGCTTGCCGGCCCCGGTTTCACTGAAGAATGTGTTGAATGAGTCATCCCCACCACCAATGGTTTTGTCACTTGGCATTTGACCATCAGGCTGAATACCATGTTCAAGGCAGTACAATTCCCAGCAGGCATTGCCTATCTGGACACCTGCCTGCCCCACGTGGATAGAGATACACTCACGCTGGAAACCAGAACATAAACATCATTCTTCATCCTCAAGGCATTTCAAACTATATATATATATATATATATATACATGCAAAACATAATTCTGCATAGTACCTCATATCTATTCTCAAATTCTGGCTCAAATGATGCTTAGGTCACTCTTTATTAAAACTGACTGCAGCTAGCTGTGGTGGCCCAGGGCTGGCATCCCAATACTCAAGAGGTGAGATAGGCAAGTTCAAGTCCAACCCTTTGTTTTCAAGTCAAAACAAACAGAAAAACATATTGACCTGTTCTAAATCTTTGAGACTAGGTTTTACTGTGCAGCCCCAGATTGGCTAGTGTCAGTCTTCTTGCCTTGGTCTCACAGTGCTAAGAGTACAGATGTAAGCCACTACACCAGGCTAACCACTCCTTTAAATGGCATTTAGCTCAGAACATGAATGCTTGCCACCATACAAAAACACTATCATTTTAAGAGTTGGAAGCCATGTAAAGTCAATGAGTAGCTCATTACAGTCAGTCAGCAATTTTCTAAGATCTATCAGGTTTGGACTATATTGGTTGAGCAAGGAAAGCCAGCACAAGCCCAGGTAGTCACTGTCCTGTCTGCCATCTACATCATGCTGCATAGCTCCATCCCTGTGCACAGGAGACGGACTTGCTCAGAGCATCTGGGTCTTCCTTCCCTGTGGTTTCTGCTGGCAGGGACACAGACTGGGAGGTCCTAGCAGGGAGAACACCCAGACATTTGTCAAGGCCAAAGGTTTGAGTCAAGGTTCTTCATTAAGCTAACAACCCAACAGTCATCGCTTCTCTTTCATTCAGGTCTAGGAATTTAAGTACTAAGATCATGCACTGTCCTGATTTTTCTTTTCTTTGAGACAGGCTGGCTATGTAGCCCAGGTTGGCTGGAACCTCTGCAATGTTGCCTCAGCCTACAGAGTGCTAGCATTACTGGCATATGCGGCCACATTCATTTCATGGTTCCTTTACCTTTACCTTTATAAAAACAGTAGTGTTTTTAGAGTCTTCTGAAATTACGTTTGTACACTTACTGCATCCACTAGCCACTTGTACAATTTCAAAGGAGCCCCCTCACCAATACACAGAAGAAATCAAATGAAATCTAAGGGACCTCACCTACTCTGTATCAGGGGTGTCCTACCTGTGCCTATGAATGCAGCCCAACACAAAACCCATCAACTTATTTACAACAGAGATTTTAAAAAATTATTTTTATGTGTACAAGTGTGCTGCCTGCATGGGTGTAAAGAGCACCAGTGGCAGTCAGAAGAGAGCTCCCTAGAACTGGAGCTACTGACGGTTGTGAGCCACCATGTGGGTGCTGGGAACCCAACCGGGTGCTCTGCAAGCACAGCCAGTGCCCATGCTCCCTACCCTGAACTCCCTACCTGGAACCTTCTCCCCAGCCCCTCTATCAGTCTCCTTCCTTTGTAGAAGCAAATGCAGGGATGGGGAGATGGCTCAGTGAGCAAAGGCACCGGCTGACTGAGCTCAGCCCCTAGGCACACACCACACACAGTAGGGAACCCAGTCGCCCACGTTGGTCTGGTCTGTGGGCCACGGGCAGTGGTGCCCACGCGTGCGGGCGCGCGCGCACACACACACACACACATCAGTTTAGGGAGTAGCAAGCAGACAGAGTCCTTAACCTCTGCTTCACAGGACATGCACAGGCGCGCCCAACGCCTCCACTGCCAAAACGAGCACCAGGAAGGCGGTGAGGCCAACTGGGAGCTCCGGGAGGTCTTTTGCCTCCACACTTGCTCTTTGCTACGGAGTCCCCGCTGCACTGGGTGCTGTGCTCAGTGCTGGCCACGGCAGACACACGTGACCGTGGCCCTGCCTCGCCCACCCCAAAGACCCCGCACGGGCGCTGCTTTCTAAGCCAACCGAGTCCGACCACCGCTATCCGTGGGGGCAGCGGGGGAGGGGGGTAGCGCGGACTGGGAGAAGCAGGGGTCCGTGGGAAGGAGCAAGGACGTGGGGGGAGGAACGTAGGGGGGAGGAGGAGGGGGAGCGAGGCGCGGGGGAACAGGGCGTGGGGTGGGCAGAAGGGGGAGAGCAGGGCGCGGTTGGGGGGAAGCGGGGTGTGGGGAGGGGGGGGGAAGCGGGGTGTGGGGAAGGAGAGACGGGAGGCGGGGGGGGGGGGGGGAGCAGGGCGTGGGGAAGGAGAGACAGAGGAAAGGAGGAGGAGGAGAGGGGAGCGGGCCGTGGGGCGGGAGACGGAATGGGATGTCGAGACATCTCCGTCGCAGCCCTCCAGGTCTTCGCCCGCAGCCCGCCAAGGTGAGGCCGCAGGCAGGCGGGTCACCAAGGCGGTCACCCCGCACCCTCCTTTCCGTGGCCGCCCGGGTCTCACCATGCCGAGAGCCGCAGTCCACCTCCTTCTCGACCGTTCCTCTCAACCGCCTCGAGCTCGCGCTCAACTGCCCCCACCTGGGGGTGCACACCGTATTTAACCTTCTCTCCCCCGATGCTGATTGGTCCAGAGCACCTCGGGGGCGGGCTCTGAGGGCGGCAGGCCTCGTTTATGATTGGCTGTTGTGGGACAGAAAGAACTGGCTCTTTCTGATTGGACGAGTCTTTGGCGGGAAGGCTCCAGAGTGGATGACAATCAGAGCCTGTGCGTCGTTGACTTCTGGCTGTGCGCAGGCGCCGTGAGGCCGCGTGGGTCTGCGCATGCGTGTGGCTGGGCTGGCCCACGCCCCCTCTGCTGTCCCTGCAGCCCTGAGTCGCCGTCCTCAGCGCAGGAAAGCTCCGCCTAGAGCGGCAGGATCGCGCAGCCTTGCAAGTGAGTGAGCCGGCGCTCCTCCTGGGTCTGTCGGGACGGTCGTGGATCCCGCCATCTTGGCTGTGGGGCTGGCCACGGCCCCCACCTCTGTGTAGCCCAAGCTGGCCCCATCTCCTCATGTAGCCCAAGCAGGCCTCAGTTGCAGCCCCATCTCAGCCTGCCTCAGTGCTGGGATTAGAGGTAAACTCCATACTTGGCCGTAGGGTTAGATCTTCAGGATGCATTTTGGGGGACACAGCCCCAAGTGAGAACTGAGTTTGTAGGTGTACCATGGTCTCCCGTCCCCTCTGTCCCTTCCTCCATTTCGCTTTCCTTCCCGCTCCCCTTCCTCTTCCTCCCACTCCTTCCTCATCTCTCCCCTTCCTCTCCTCGCCCCCCCCCCCCCCCCGCCTTTCCTTTCCTCGCCTTCGTTTTTATTTTATAGGCATGGTCTCAGGTATCCCAGGCGGGCCTTCAACACCGTATGTAACCTAGGATGGCCTTGAACTTCTGATTCTCCTGCCTCCACCTCCTGAGTGCTGGAATTACGGATGGACAGCACCAGCCTGGTCTGGATAGGGTGCTAGGGAATAAACTCAGGTCTTCAGGTGTGCTCGGTAAGCACTCTACCAGCCCAGCTACGGTCCTAGCCCCTAGTGCTGTTTAGAAGTGCCCATTGTTATCTGATTACGAAATTAACGCAGTCACAGGAGAAAGTAGGAAAGAGGTAGAAGTAAAATGCCTCCATCAGCGGACTTTCCCCTTTGCGGTTTCCCATCAGCAGTTTCCCTTCCGAGTGTAGACGTTTGTAACATCTTTTACATAATGGGATCAAATATATTTTTTGTAACCACTTGCTTGAGATTTGGTTCTGAGACTGTGAAAATCAGTTAACTCAAAGACCTTCTGGGCTCGAGCTCTGCACCCTCCCTGGCCTCCTGGGCATTTGGGGCTACAAGTGTGCACAGTTACATCACACTTACCGTTTATTTATCTACTTTAAGGAAGGAAGGGTTCATTTTGGTTCCTAGTTTAAGGATACAGTCTGCCATGATGAGGAAGACATGGTCTCTGGATTTCGTTTTTTGTTTAAACCTTATTTATTTTTTGAACTCACCATGTAGCAGAGGATAGCCTGGAACTCTGGTCCTCCTGCCTCCTCCTCCCAAGTACTTGGAATACAGTTATGGGAAACCATGCCCAGTTTACATGGTTGTGGGGATCAAACCCAGTCTCTTGCTTCGTAGGCAAGCATTCTACCACCTGAGCTACATTCCAGGCTGTTAGATAGCAGCCTTTCCATATGTCCTAGTTAGTTTAACGGTCAGCTTGGCACAGCCTACAGTTCACCTGAGAACAGAGTCTCAGTGGAAAGATCTCTCAGATCAGATTACCTTGCGGCCATGTGGGCAGGGAACTAACTTGACTGTAATTGCTGAAGGAGGGTCAGCCCGCTGAGGTGGCGTCATTCCCTGGGCCTGCTCCATATAAGGAAGCTTCCTGATACTTATGTACATAGATACGTGAGGCTGCAAGTCAGCAAGCAGCATTCTTCCATGGTTTCCACTTCAAGTTCCTGCTGGGGTTCCTGCCCTGACTTCCCTCAATGATGCACCTGGCCTTGGAAGTGTAAGCCAGATAATTCTCTCCTCCCTTAGTTGCTCATAGTCATGATGTTGGTCACAACAGTAGAATGAAACCGCAGCTCCGGGCATCTCTGGAAACTTCTGTAGAACAGATTAGTTAATTGGACCAAAGAGCACAGGCACTTTTACCGCTCAGTGCGTGTGAAAAGTTGCCTTCATGCAAGTAGGGTCTGGGAATGCCAGTTACAAACTTCAGAAGAAACCAAAAGCAGAAAGAGATGATAAAGAGGGAGAAAAACTTGAGGGAAGGAAGAAGTCAGTCCAGGAAAGTTCCCCTACAACAGAGTTTTAAATTCACCATTAAACTATCATTGCTATTCTATTTTAATTTCATTGTACATGAATGTCTTCACTGAGGACCAAGAACAGCAAACAGAAAAGGGGAGATATTAATGAAAAACATCACTTATATTTCCAGTAAAGTGTCCTCTGTGCCCAGAGCTGTGACCTTTGTCTCGGTGGTGTTTTCTGCTGAGAGAAAGGGGGCAGCCAGGAGATCTGCTGGCAATACTGCTGCCTTGCACAACTGTCTGAAGGGTTAGCTGCAGTGTGAGAAAACAGCACTCAGGGCAGGGGCAGCAGAACCTACCCACTCTATGTATGCTATTTAGATGTTCTCAGAAGGACTCAGATTTCTCTGGCTTAGAAATCAGGACAGGCTCTCAGGACAGATGGCTCTTAATGAGTTATTCTCTTTCAGCTGCCAAGCAATTTGGAGATTGAAATAGGGCTGGACCCTGTCCGTGTAGTTCAGGGACTCCACTTGAAGAGTAGTCGGGTCCCGGGAAAGTGTCACCATCAGTGGCTAATACTTAGCAAGTGCGGCACAGCAGGCCTTCTAAAAACGGAAAGGAAGGGGTCTTGAGGTGGGAGCTTGCGACAAGTTGGGGTGGCAGCTGCTTCTGCCTAGACTTTAGCGTCAGACGGACTCATCCAGTGATCTGTTGGATATTTTTGCCAGAATGTCATGTAGGTACCTCAAAGTACACATGGCCACACCATAGAATTCTGTGTGTGTGTGTGAGAGAGAGAGGAGAGAGAGAGTTTTGAGACAAAGTTTCTCTGCTGCCCTTGAACTTGCACCCTCTCGTTCCTTCTAAGTACTATGCTTACAGACACATACCACTTCCAGCTTAGAGTTCTTGATCTTTCACAAGAAACCCCCACATACTCCCGTACATCCCCCAGCCATCCAGTGATCCAAACCTGGACTCCTTGGTTGTGTGTATGCATGGTGCATGTGTGTGCATGCATGTGTGTGTGCATGTATATGTGTGCGTGCACGTGTGTATGCATGTGTATAGGTATGAAGGAGTGTGCATGCATGTAAGCATATGTGTGTATGTATGTGTGCACATGTGTGTGCATATATGGGAATGCATGTATGTATGTGCGTGTGCTATATATGTCTGTGTGTGCACATGTGGAGGCCAGAGGACAAGCTTAGGAGTCATTCCTGAGGAACCTCCCACCATGTTTATTTCTTTTATTGCAATTAAAAATTGTTTTTATTTTATTTGTATGAGAGTTCTGCCTGCATGTGTGTAAGTGCACGTGTGTCATGCAGTGCCTGCAGAGGTCAGAAGAGGATTGGATTCCCCTGGAACTGGAGTTACAGATGGTTGTTAGCCAGCATGTGGGTGTTGGGAATCGAACCTGGGTCCTCTGTGAGAGCAGCCAGTGCTCTTAACCACTGAGTCATCTCTGCAACTCATATTTATTTCTTTTAGACAAAGTCTCTCACTGGCCTGAAGCTTACCAAGTAGGCTAGGCCGCCTCACCACTGGCCCCTGACGATCTGCTTGTGTCTTCCTATCCAGCCCTGGGATTACCAGTGTGACACCCACCCAATTTTTTCCACATGGGCTCTGGCATCTAACTTAGGTCCTTGTGCTTGTAGGGCAAACACTCTGCCAAGTGCACCAGCTCCACAGACCCTGAGTCCTCTCTCCCGCTCTACCACATCCACTCCCTAAGGCCTGATTCCACTTCCTACACATCTCTGGGTCGTCAGTGGGTTTGAACTACTCTTAGGTGCCAACAAACACCTACTAGGGAGAGATTTGTGATGGGGCCACTTTAAGCTTCTGCTCGTCGCAGCTAAACCAAGATGTTCAGATGTGTCCCGTCCTGTGAGGCACTGTCATACTTTTCAGAAGTCTTGTTGCCTCTTCCTACTTAACTGTCTTCTGTGGGGTTATCGCAGATTCCAGTATCGTACTTCCTGACACCTGCTTAGTAAGTATTTGCCAATCAGAAGTATTACTTCCTAAGTATAAATGAATTGATAGACTCTTACCTCATACATCAATACCATGTTTACACCTCCATGTGGAAAAATAGAGGTGATGAAAGTAAAGGAACATGAGGGCAGAGAGTCTCAGCTGCTCAGACTTGCAGATTTACGTGCACAGCATGGACCTTTAAGGCAGAAGTTGACTTATTTACTGCAGACTGTCAAGCTCTTACAGGTAATGACATTCTCTGTATTTCTGATTTATTAATTTTTCTTCTCTCCTGCCAAGAAAAATAAACTGAGAAATGATTTTGTTTGGAAAATTGGGAGAGGAAAGTGTGGTCTCAAATGAAAGCCTGAAAGGGGAAAGCAGGGCCTGGGCATCATCTGTAGCTAGAGAGACTAGAGGGTGTGTAGAAGCAACTTAATGAAAGGAAGGCTCTTCTGGCTCATGGTTTGAGGGGATACAGCTCTTTGTGGAAGGAAGGCTCGATGGCAGGAGCATGAGGCAGCTGGTTGCGTTGCATCTGTAGTCAGGAAGCAGAGGGATGATGCTGGTGATGCTTGGCTCAATTCCTCTCTTTAAAAAATTATTTATTATTGTTGTTATGTGTTATGTGTTATGCTGGAGAGATGGCTCAGAAGTTTATGAATAAAGTTTATGTCCTAGGGCTGGAGAGATGGCTCAGAAGAGTACTGGCTACTATCCCAGAGACCTCTGTTCCGTTCTCAGCACCCACATGGCAGCTAACAACCATCTGAAATTCCAGTTCCAGGGGATTCAACATCCTCACTGTCTTCCGCCAGCATTGCATGAAATGGGTGCACTTACATACATGCAGGCAATGAACTCATACACATAAAATAAAAATAATAAAGTATCAAAAAAAATTAAAAAGTGGTCTTTTCCATCCTTAGGTCTCTGGTTATGTGATTTTGACTACTCTGTTGTTTGGTGGAGGGAAGATGCTTCTGGGGCAACTCTGAGTCCAAGCCTTTTCAGACCTCTTTTCAGATCCTTACAACAGCCCGTGTTTGCACCGCGGTTGTGTGGGGTGAGAATTTCTGTGAGAAATGTCGACTCTCCAAGCAGTCTTGGCACCCAGAACCTACAACAGTTGCAAAGCACAAATCTTACCTATTTCTGTTTAAGTTAAATGGTTTGGGGAGGCGGCAAGGTGGCTCAGTGGATAGTGGTGCTTGCTGCCAAGCCTGATCTGAGTTTGACGCCATGTGGTGGAAAGAGAAGTTTCTCCAGCAAATCGTCCTCTCACCCCCTTCACAAGTAAATGTTTAAAGAAGTTTTTTTTTTTAAACCACCACTTCTCACCAAATACATAGTCTGTAAATATTCTGATACTTATTTATAGCTTTCCCTCCCTCCCTCCCTCCTCCCCCTGTCTCTCTCTCTCTCTCCTCCCTCTTCCCCCAGCTTATACGGTGGACCACCTTCCTGCTTACCCAGGATTTCATGTCTCCCCTCTTGCTTTAGAACTTACATCATGACAGTGTCTGTTGAAAACTGAATGACTCGGAATGTGGTATGATATTTGCAATGCTAGGGACAGAACCCAGGGTCCAACATGGCTGTGGAGGGTTCTGCCGCTGTGTTGCACCCCCAAGCCTCATGTGAAAGTTCTTACTGCAAATCATATTTCTTTCACATAGGTTTGAATGTTTCAACAAGTACAATGAACCTGAACTTGGCTGAGTTTGAGAGTTGTGCAGCCTCCACCCCACTCCATGGCTTAAAACACAAATGAATGATCAGTAAGAGGCTGCAGGCCTGGGGGAGTGAGTGGTGATGAATTCTCACTGGAGTCTCACAGACTCCAAGTCCCAATTCCTTAAACAGAGAAAAGGAGGAAGTGTGCACCCACAGCTACCTGTGTGTGTGTGTGTGTAAAAGCCTATTGAGCCACGGGCAAAACTCATCTGAGAGGCAGCTTCCAAAACGGGGAAGGGAACACATCAAATACTCCTTCTTATGGCAAAAATTTGAATTTGTAATTCTCTTGGCCTTTACATATATTACGAAAACCATGTTCAGGGCAAGGAAGAACCCATTCCTAATGTATGAACTTAGAGAATTAGAGAAGCAAACATTTAAAGCCCTGTAATTCATTCCTGTGTGTTGCCCTATACTGTCCTCTTTGCATTACATAATTCTGCCTCGCCTTTCCAAAACAGACACATTTTACCCTTGACACAGTTTGCAATTTGGAACTGTCTGTGAAAACATGAATAACTTCATTTTTCCATTTGAAAAGTCCCCAAACACAAATTGATAAATTCTCAAAGAACCTCGCTGCAGTTTGTAGGCTAGCATTTCCACTGCCAAGACCTGGACTCAAAGTGCTCGATTTGCTAGAAAACCCTCAGCTGTCAGTCTACAGCTCAAGCAATCTGCACACTGTCATCTAAGCTGCAGAGATTTTAAAAGTGGGCTGAAGGTTAGAGCGTGGATTTTACTTATTCGTTTGTTCATTGTTTGAGATTATGTGCGCATGTATGTGTATGAGTGTATGTGTCTGTGTGGAGGACAGATGTGTGTGTTCATGTGGAGGACAGAGGATAGCCTTGGCTACGATTCACCATCTACCTTAATTTTGAGACAGAGGCTCTGACTGGCCTGGAAATCACTAGCCTGTCTAAGTCAGCTGGCCCACAGACCCCATATCCTATCTGTGTCTGCCTCCTCATGCTGGAATTTCGAGAATGTACCACCATGCACGGCTTCTTAACTTACGTAGGTTTTGGATGGCAAATACTTTACTGACTGAACCATCTTCTCAGCCTGATGCATGTCTTAGAGGAACCATATTCTGTGCTGGAAGAGTTCCTGCTCCAGATGGAAAAATGCTAGTTCCTAAACAGACCCTCATTCAGAACCAGCCATTTTAAATAACCAGCCAGAAGTTTCCTCCTGACCTTTGGTTTTCTTCTGGACAGATGCTCTTGCATCTTGGTTTAGTTACTACTTAGGAATCTGGTGGTCTCGAAGTGGTTACATGGGGTTGCTTCATGGATGTGTCAGTGGAGTAAGTCTCACAGGTCAGCATCTGACAGAAACCATCTGCTGTGTCCATAACATCGAGTGAGCAGCGTGAGTGACCTCGTGCTGTTGCTTCGTGTCCTGGCTACATTTAATTTCTAACTGGTGATGTGCTAGATGAAATGGGTCATGTTCTAGTTGGGCACTGGTGATGCTGAGAGTCAGCCAGAAGACTTTCTTTGTCCCTTTGGACTTTCTTAGTCTCCCTTATTGTCACGTGTTTGAGTGTCTGACACCCTCACTGCTTAGGTCAGACTTGGTCACGCTGGCTGCTGAAGAGATAAGATAAACTTTGGATGGTGTGTAATTTCCTATGTGCAAAATTTAACTGCAGGTTTTTCCAACCTCCTGTGTTTGAGTGGGAAACCATGTCCTGGATTTTCTGGAATATTTGTGTGTGTGTGTGTGTGTGTGTGTGTGTGTGTGTGTGTGTGTGTGTATGTAGGTCTGGGTGTATGTGTTCATCCACGTGTGTAGGAGAGAGGATAACCTCGGATGTCGTTTCTCAGGCACTGTCCACCTTTGATTTTGAGGTGGCTTTCTTGTTGGCCTGGAGCTTACTTAAATTGGCTGGCTGGCCCGAGAGCTCAAGGGATCCTTGGATTACAGGTGTGTACCACCCTTGTCTGCTTTTTTCCTGTGGGTGCTGGGAATAGAACACAGGTGCTCAGCCTGCACCGTAAGCTCTTTATCAGCTCAGCTGTCTCACTAGCCCAGGAATATTCTTGGAAAAAGCTCCCAGTTCATCATTCACATTCTTACTCAGTCGATATTATCATGTCTTCCTTATGTCACCCTTTTACATGTGATGTTTTGATTAATCCTCTGAACAATTTTTGTTTTTCTATTTTGCTGAATTTTTTTTATCTTTCTGAGACAGGGTCTTCCTGTATCAACAGCTAGAACTCACTATATATACCAGGCTGGCCTTAAACTGACAGAAACCTGCCTGCCTCCTGTGTACTAAGATTAAAGTCCTGTGTGCTGAGATTAAAGGCCTGTGCCACCACACCTGGCCAATTTCTATTTTTCACGTGGAGGGTCAGTCCAGAAAACTTAAGTAGCATATCCAAGGTCACATGATGAATAAATCACATGTATGGATATGAATTCATGTTTTCTGGAATCATCCAGCTAGATCACAGGGAATACTTTGAGATTCCTTCAGCCAACAGTCACCATCATGGGTACTTATCCCAGCAGAAGCCACGCATCTGTGAGCCAGCGGGACCTGTGATGTTATGGCTCAGTGAGCTCCCTTAAGGGCTGTGCACTTTCCCTCTGAGATGTGCTGGGTGCTGATGATGTAAAACTTTATGCCGTCAATGGACCAAAATGACCTTTCCGTTTCAGAAAACGAGCAACTTTCAGTCAATATTGATGGTGTCCAGTATCTGGTCTGCTATTTTCTAGGTCTCAAGAGCATGATAAGGAACCCCTAAGTATGGAAATCTCCTGATTTAGATTTAAGGGTCTTCCTCCTGAGTTCTTGCTACCAGTTATTTTACGGAACATAATGAATGGCTTCTCGTAGGACCTGTTTTTGTCTAGATGCGAGTAGCTCTGAGACTTTGTTCTGGCATCTGCAGCTGTTGTTTTAATTGGATTTATGCCACTGCGATTCAAACCTCAGGGTAACCTAGTGAAATTATGAAACTGTTTAAGTAGAAAGAGACCTTAGAGACCAACTACTGCACAGCCTCAGATGGGCAGCTCCCAGCTGAAGCTGGCCTATGCGCACTGCATTTTCCACGGGGAAGATGCCAGTTCAGTTCTGATAACTTTTTTGAGTTAGATGTAAAAAAAAAAATGGTTTTAAGACAGCATTTCCCTGTAGCCCTAGCTGGTCTGGAACTCACTATGTAGACCAGGCTGGTCTCCATCTCACAGAGATCTACCTGCCTCTGCCTCCTGAGTGCTGGGATTGAAGTGTGCACCTTCATCCTTGGTGGTTGTCAACTTTTTTAAAGGGAGTATCTTTCAAAAGGAAGATGGTTATGTTGGGCTTCTCTTAAAATTTGGAATAGAGTCTGGGGATGTTGCTCAAAGGGTAGAATGCTTGCCTAGTACCGACAGCATGAAGCCCTGGGTTCAAACTCACCACCACATAAAATTGGGCATGGTGGTGCATACCTGTGATCTCAGCACTGGAGATGGAGAGGCAGGATCAGGAGTTCAAGGTCATCCTCGGCTATATATCAAGTTCAAGACCAACCCAAGACTTGATCTCAAAAACTAATGAATAAATAATGATAATCAAACGCAGTGTTTGTTGGAGGAATTTAAAAACTGGGAGCTTTCGGCAGCACTGGGCCGTTTCCTGCCTTCAACCTCTGACTCCTGACTCCCTCCACTCAGCATGGCTGCCCGCCCCGCAGCGTGCAGGTGCTTCCTGAGATAGCGCCAGACACTGCAGGGTGCAGCAGTCTGACAGTAGTGAGTGGTCTGCTGACACGGTCTTTGTGCTTGTGGTATGATTCCTTATCGGAGAGTAGGGAGTGAGGAAAACTACTTTTGACTGCCAGAAATGGGAAGACAAATTACAATCGAGAGGCCTCTGTGAGCTCTTCGTTTAAAATAAGTAGAGAATGTCTCCCCAGGCGTGGTGGCACATGGCTTTAATCCCTGTACTTGGGAGGCAGAGGCAGGTGGATCTCTGTGAGAGGGAGGCCAGCCTGGTCTCCATAGTGAGTCTATACCAGCTGTGGTTACAGGGTGACCATGTCTCAAAAAGCCCCCTCACACACACACACACAAAAAAAAATGACAGAGAGAGCATGAATGAGCAGCCCGTGCCCTTCAGATCAGTATAGGAATTAGGACTCCTGACTTCAAGTCCATTTCTATTATTTGCTTTGCCTTATAAGCACTTGTAAGCTATAAATTGGTTTGATTTTAGCAATCTGAACGTGGAGATCAAAGGAAGTTAGGTGGCTCCCCAGGGTTTGTATTTGTAGGCCAGGATAAGAATAAGATTTCCTCACCTTTAATTATGGCATTGGGCATGTAGAGAGTCCAGGCAGGATGAATTTGTGGGCTGAAATATATAAAAATACAATCTGTTTTTTCTTTTTGAGACAGGGTTTCCCTGTAGCCCCAGCTGGCCTGGAACTCACTATATAGACCAGGCTGGCCACCTGCCTCTGTGCCACCACGCCCAGCTAAAAATATTATCTTTAATGTTATGAAATGGCTTAAGAAAAAGAAGGTATGATATTAAGATATTCTGTATAAATTCAAAACATGCACAAATACCAGAAAATACAAATTTTCTAAATTCCCCCATTCTTTTGCTTTGGGGAGATTTTTCTATATTGTGTGTCCATGGTTCATATTTGTATGCATGTGTGTGGCTGCACATGTCTGCAGATGCACATACACATGTGTGTCTGATGTGGAGGCCTGAAGTCAATGCCGTATGTCTTCCACAATGACGCTTCGTTTTCTTTTTTTGAAGTGGGCTATCTTGTTGGACCTGGAGCTAGCTAGCTCATTTGCCCTGCGGATCCGTCTCAATCTTCTTAGAGAGCTGGGGTTATGGACGACTGCTATGCCTACTTGGCTTTTATGAGGGTTCTGGGGTTCAGAACTCTGATTCTAATGCTTACATGGCAAGCCCTTTACCTCTGAGCCATCTCTCCAGCCTGATTGGAACATTCTTAACCAGTCTCCAGTCACCTTCCATGGCCACTAGGTTTGTAATTTGCCCAAACTACTGTAGAATTGTGGATCTCACATGTTTAAGTAGAAAAGATGCTTTGCTCACACACCTTTGTAAATTCACCCACAATCACACATGTACATTTACAAGCTCAGAAAATAGTGGCTAACAATACTTGCTTTTAACCATTCCTATTTTATAAGCTACATAATTTTCTTCTTTTTCTGTTACTACATTTATAAGACCTAACTATCTCTGGTTAAATTAAATGTTTCCTCATTCTCATAAACACACAGGATAAATTAAAAAATAAAGGCATTAGGCGTGGGGATATAGTTGAGTGGTGTAGTACTTTCCCAGCATGCTTAGGTCCTTGGCTGAAGCCACAGAATGGGAGACAAATAATACATGAGTAATAGAAAAGTCTGATGTTCCATCCTGTTCTTTCATATGTGATTGTGTGTGCACATAGGCATGTGCACATGTAGGGGCCCATGTTCACACAGCAAGCACTTTACTCATGGAGGGAGGCACATGTGTGCTTATGTGGAGTGGTCAGAGGACGTCTCAGGCTTCACCCTCAGATGTCCTCACCCTTTTTTGAGATGGGATCTCTTTGAGTTCTGGTGCTCACTGACTAATCTAGGCTGGCTGACCAGGGATCCATTTGTCTCTGTTTCCCCAGCGATCTGAGCTGTATCTTCAGCCCCCACCCTGTTACTTCTGATCCAAATAGATGACAGAGGTCAGTTTGTGCAGATGTTCCTACTTTGGTGTGTATCACTGAGTCCGAACACCCCTGCCCCCGTAGTGTGAGTGGTTCCATGTCCTGAAGACAGTTGTCCTGTGTCTTTCAGGGAGCTGGAGGAGCTTCGAGGCATGCAGAGTCTAACTTAGTATACATTCTTTAAAGAAATATTTATTTTATCGATTTATTTTTATTTTGTGTGTATGAATATAATGCCTGCATGTGTGTAAGTGCACTTGTGTCATGCATTGTCCATGAGAATCCCCTAGAACTGGAGTTACAAATGGTTGTTGGCCAACACGTGGATGTTGGGAATTGAACCTGGGTCTGTGCAAGAGCAGCCAGTGCTCTAACCACTGCTCCACCTCTCTAGCCTCTAGTCTGTGTTGGTCATGTTCTATTATTCCCCAGGTGTCTTACTGACTTCTGTGCTTGTTTTCCTTTAGAGGAAAAGATCGTGTAATAACTGTGCCACTCACATTCACCTTTTCTTCTTGGACAAGAAGTTGTCTCTCACGTTTTACCTAGACTGTGTGTGGACATTCATGATTCTTGTTTAGTCAGGTTAACGAGGAAGCAGCTGATCACTGATGGTTTCTTGTAAAGAGTAATGCTAAAGCTGGGCACTGTGGTATAGGGTTGTACCCTGTCTTCTGGAGGCTGAGACAGCAGCAGGATTGCTTTGAGTTAAGAGGCCAGTCTGGGCTGTCTAGTGAATTCCAGGCCAGCCTGGGCTACATAGTGAAATTGTCCATCTCAAAAATGAAAAAGAAAGAAAAGAGCAAGCAAATCCACAAGAAAAAAGTCTCACCCTGATCTTTCTAGTTTATTAACCTTGCATTCAGTGATATAGTTGTATAAAATCATGGTCATCCCAAAGGAGGTACAGGAGCCCCGGGGGTCCCCCAACATATTAGCCCAGGTATTCTAGAAGTCCTGGGTCCAGTTGCTGTGTTCTCCTGAGAGGATTCCACAGATTGGGTTCTCTCCTACTGGCCTACCGCAGAGTGGGCCCAAGGCCCTGACAGTCCAAAGTGAGAGGCACTCTAAGTAGTTTTCATCAGCTGTGCTTTACAGTTGCTGGTCAGTTGATAGATCTGAGTTGCACCTCTGGCCCAGAATGGAGATCTAACATTTCCAACTGCTGGGAAATAGTGTGCTTCTGGCAAAGACCAAAGATGTACTATTGTCTTTCCCTTAAGACTTAATCCAAATGGGCCTATCAATCACCTGGGCAGGAAACACCCTACTGGAAAAGCTTTAGAACTAGCACAAACTCTGGATGAAAATGCAAATAGACTCGGCTGTCAGCCGTCTCTCAGATCCCTGAGGGTTGCTCTGCTCTGTGGTAGTCTCTTTGGTCTTTGTCCCTTCTCACCCCATTGGAGTGTTTTCCTCTGCACTGATCCCTTCTCCCTCTGTGATAAACTCTGCCTGTCTTCCACACTACTCTATGTTTCTTTGGGATCCTTTTGATGGTGGTTTCAAGGATGAGGAGTTGAGGGGAGTTCAGCACGAGATCCCAGTAACAGCAGTAAAAACAAGAGGCTCCTTGCTTACATCTCCCAAGACCAGAAAGCCGAGAGAGGCCAGCAAGTGGGACCAGGCTATAAAACTCTATGGTCTGCCTCTATCAGTGACCTTCTCTCTCCAAGCTAGGTCCCTCCTCTTGAAGTATCCTCAACTTCCCCCCAAATACTATCGGATGTTCAAACACATGAGCCTGTGGGAACAGTGCACATTCAAGCCATGACCAGCAGATTTGAATGTAGAGGGCGCTGTGGATGTCCCGAAGGAAGCAGGATAGATTAGAGAGTAGTCGAACTTAATGCAAGTCACCAAGTGCCTTCCTTAGCTGATCCCATGGCGTCTGAGAGCTAACTCTAGACCTCTAGCATCACCCTTCTTTAGGTCCTTGGTCTGTAAGTCACTCAGGTATGAAAGCATGAGCTTGGGTGACAGTTGAGGGATGTTCCTGGGAAATATCACAGCCAACTGCATCACTGGGAACTGGGGAATGACATCCTGTGCTCTGCAGAGGAGGTCCGACTGTGTACCTGAGCCCATTACCCCTGCCTTGGAGGGTTAGTGGAGTAATCCATGGGCATTGTGCTACCTAGTGCCCAGTACACCATTCTCTGTGGTTATCCCATGGATAAATGGCTGTGGAGCATTTGTTATTTAAAGATGCTTGGAAAAGACTCCATTAGGAAACCGTAGACGTAAACAGTGAGGCACTCTGCCCACAGAGCTCCCTCCTGAACGGAGAGGTGAACCAGAGGCTGGAGGTGGTCTGATCCTAACATTCCTGGTATGTTCTTTGTAATACTGATTATCAAGGTAATGACAAAAATTTTGTAACTTTTAATGTAATAAAAGAAAGCAATAATGTAGGGGCTCTGGGAAGGCAGAGGGGATAAGGCTGTGCCAGATGGCAGAGAAACACAGGTGAGGGTCTTTCTGTGACTGTGGGTGGTGAGGGAGTCACTTGGACAGTGACGGAGATTTTTCATTTGTTCGAATTTACGGAGTACAGTATGAGAACTGTAGAAGTGTGTACAACATGGAGCGGCCAAAGCAGGACAGTCCGCATTGCACTAGCAGTGGGTATTTCACATTGACATATGCTTCTGTAAGCGTTTCTGCTAAATTGGTAGGTAACTTCTGTGACAGGCGGGGATCTCTTCTGCCTGATGATAGCGGCACTCTTCTGGATTTTTGAGTGTGTGCGTGAAACCCTGCCATGGAGAATCACGTATGGAGTGCCTTGTGGGCAGTCCTGGCCTTGTCTTCTGCTTTTAGCATGTCACCTCAGGGACAGCTACTGAAGCCCAAGAGAGGCTAGAGTAGTCAGCTAAACCTCAGATACTTTGTGGAGGCAGCAGCCACAGAAGGTTGATGTTCAGAGAAAAGGCAGAGGCTTTGAGTCTAGACTGATAAGACACTAGTCGCAAACGTGCTACTTCTGTGACATGTGACCATGGACAAGCTGTACAGCCTGCCCTCAGGTTTCTATCTGCACAATGATATCAACGATTCCTGCTTTACAGTGTTGTAAGGACAAAGTGCCACTGTAGTAGATGCTGAAATTCCATGTAGGACTTGGATGCATTGGATGCATCTTGCCAAGGTATTATGCTTCTTACAGCTTTCTGTCCACTGAGTAGAGATAACTTGGTCCACCAGTCATGACAATGAAATAAACAGAATGCAGGGGCTCTGGTAATGGGTGATGGTAGCACTCCTCTGTCCCCTGTCAAACTAGGTGAGGCAGTCACTAGACCCTCACCCAGGGTTCCACCTCTCTGTCCTGCCCCTAGTTCACTGTGGTCTTGGCTGGAGGGGTGCTGGGGCATACAGGAAGTGGAAGTGACTAAGAGGGAACCCCATGCATGCAGCTTTCATGAGGGTGTCACCCACGGTAGGACGATACGGCCCATGCCCCGGAGGTAAGCCCATCAGACTCATGGGCTCCCTAACCTAGCTTGGGTGTTTGTTACTTGGCCTGTTGTAGCTCCTGTCTGAGGCATTCAGATGTTTGTTCCTGTCTTTCCAGGAAAAACAATTCAGCCCATGCCCCCCTCAGGCCCCGATCTCAGATCTGTCTCTGGTTGTCTAGCAGTTCACAGGGCTGAAAAGGAAGCCCAGTATTTAAGCTCCCCTCTTAAAAGGTCGAATTGCTGGACTTTATCTTTTCTTTTGAGAGTGTCAGGGCACAGGGATGAAGTGAGTGGAACCTTGGATGGGGTCACTGGTGGGGGTGCCACCCTCCGATTTACAGACCCGAGCAGCTGCTTACTCCTACTCCCTAGAGAGTTTTCACTACTTCAGGGGCCGAAGTATTTCCTAGAGCGACCTGTCCGACCCCATCGCTTGTCACAAAGTCACAGCAGGTGTCTTTGCTCAGACTGCTCCTTTTTCTTCCCCCTTATTGCAGTGTGGCAGGAGAGGTTGGGTGTGCAGCCAGGAGACCACCTGCAGGTCGCAAGACGTGGCATCACATTTGTTTAAAATGTCAGTGAAGCCCATTGTTTCGTGTACTAACTTTAAAAAAAAGTAAAAACTGGTTAAAGTTATGTGAAACTGGGCTGGAGGGGTGGCTCACTTGGTGCTTGCCTGGCAGTCACAAGGACCTGAGTTTGATCCCCAGGGTCCATGTAAGAAAAGCTGGGTATGGTGGCACATGTTTGCAACGCCCATGCTGGGGAGGCAGAGACAGGCAGTTCCCTGGAGCTTGCTGACCTTGGAGCCTAGCTTACTTGGCAAGCTCCAGGCCAGTGAGAGACCCGGTCTGGAAAACAAGGTTCCTGAAGATGACTCTTGCTTGGATGTGGCCACCTTCCAATGCTGACAGCCCTGTGGCCAGTGTGGTGGGCAGTGTCAATGTGGAACATCTTGGTTGTCATAGAAAGTTCTCCAGTCAAACTGTGGGTTCTCTTGCACCTTCATCCTGCCCGTCTGACCAGGAATCAGCAGGGTCACCTCTCTGTCTTGCTTTTATCGTCTGACCTGTGAGGTGGCTGCCACTGGTGCCTTGTGCTCCCTCGCATCCACAGCGACTGCCCTGTGCCATGGGCACAGTTAGCACGTAACCAGCACTTTAAGAGTCTAACTCATTCAGGTGCTTAAGAACTGACAGTTTTGTTGTTAAGTTTTTAACGGGAATAGTAGTTTGGGACTTTGCTAGAGTCTATAGAGAGTTATAATTAGGCTTAAGGACAATGGGGCAAAGAATTTAAAAACAAGAATAGATGGGAAGAGCCAAAAATAGATGATCATTTACATGCTGTGAAGAAATGGGGAGAGAAGAGGGGAGGCTGAGTTGGTAAACCCAGAACACTTTGTTACCAGCAGGTCCCGAATGCCTGGATGTCATTATTGTGGTTAAAACTCCAGTATTAGAGTAAACAGAGATCTGAGTGTGTCAACAAATAGTTTAATTAAAGAGAGGGGTGGCAATACAGGCAGAATTATAATGTGTGATAGGATAACGTGCTAAAAGGCTTTGACTGAGATGGATTGGGAGAATGAGACATTTAGAAAAAGAATATAGTTCTGGGGACTAGACCGCAGGCTGGTTAGCTAATGTGCAAAACGAAGTTGGAAATGGAAAATGGAATTACGTTATTAGAGAAAGTTCACATTTGAATCAGGCCCTGGAGCTTAAGCCTAAGTATAAATGCGGTTGAGATGGAGCCAGTGCCTCAGATGCAGCAGGAGTCAGAAGCACTGGACGTGGCTCTAAGAAGGGACTCGAATCTGTGCCACCAGCACGAACATGGTAGTTAGAATTAAAGGCTGGAGTGAAATGGGACGTATGGAGAAGCTCAGAGAGGAACAGATGGCTAAGGCATTCAGCTTGCGAGGGTGCTAACTCCAGACAGTGTATATTTCATTGTAAGTTCGCAAATATTAAGACATTAAAATGCATTAAACATGGCCTGTATCCCAGCTCGCCATATTTTTTAGTACAAAATTAGAAGGAATTAGACTCTGTGGAATGTTCTCTGACGCTTCAGCTATGCTGAGTCGGGGAGAAAGTAAGGTTAACTGACTTTCTGTTTCCCGAAGCCGAGCCTCCCCAATCATACCCTAAGCATCCTTCACCCAGATGGTGCTGAGTGGCCTCCTCCTTCCAGAAAGGCAATGAAGAGGGTTACAGTGCTAGGTGACACTCTGATTAAAGCCACGGCAGCTTCCAGTGGGTTTCTACAGGGAAGATGTTCTGTTGGGCTCTTTGCCTGTCACTCACCCTAAGCCAGCATCAGTTTAGTGGGCAGCAGGGCAGCAGACTACTGATTGTACCAGATAGCCTTTAAGATGCATGTTCTCCCTTTGTTTCCTTTTAGGCTCTGAGCTGTGGAGACTGACCAAGGCCACATGGTGAGTAAGGTTTTCAGTGGTTCAAAAATTGCTGCTCAAGGTAGCTTAAGGTCAAAGTCGTGATCTCTCCCCATCTTCCTGGTTGGTCTTTGTAGCCAAACTGTGTCTCCAGTTCCCTGATGGAGAGCTGGTCAAGTCCATTTGCTTGTGATTGTCACGTTCTGCTAGGGTCTCTGCAGTCTTCAGAATCTATAGTTTTCTGTCCTGGAAAACGGACAGAGATTTCTTCCTCTCTACTTTGACTTCTACCTGACCCAAAACTGCACTGTAAACTGGGTGTGGTGGCACACTCCTTCAGTCCCAGCATTCAGGAGGCAGAGGCAGGTGGATCTCTGTGAGTTTGAGGCCAGCCTGGTCTACATAGTGAGTTTGAGGCCAGCTGTTGGTACAGGTAGACCCTGTTTCAAAAAAAAAATGCTCTATAGCTGGGCCTGGAGGTACAGTCTCGTAAACCAGGCTGTTAACAAGGCTGAGGCAGGAGAATCACTGCAAGTTCTAGGCCAGTCTCATCTACAAAGTGAGCTCCAGGCCAGCTTGACAAATAAGTGAGATGCTATCTCAAAATAACAAATAAAAAGAAAGGGCTAGAAACATAGTTCAGTGGTGGATCTCCTAGCCTGTGTAACACCCAAATATGGAAAAATTTATTCTTATTCTAATTCTGTCAATTGTGTTAATGTATAGTGTCCTGTATCCAGGTATAATGCAGACACAAGAGTTAGGTACCAGCAGTAAGTTCACACTTTCAAAGTTTGAAAAGGGATGCTAAGATTTCTTTACTTGGAAGCACCTTTATTTATAAACTATGTAGAAATTAATTTAAAAAGACATCTATATGAAACCTGCTATGAGGGATGAGTGCATTTTTAAGCTGATGAAATATGCATTTCGTTTGCAGCCTTACCTAGCTGTTGATTGCGTGATTTTTAAAAAGCCAATAATTATTTCAGTATTCATCTAAAATACCATGATTGGGTGGGAGATAAACAATCTGCCATTAGAGAGGAGTGAAATATATATATACATATATATATATGCATATATATGTATATATATATTTATCTGTCAGAGAGAATGCATTGGAGAATTACACAGATACTCCAGGAAAAGTGATGTAAATACCATTTTTTGGAAACTTAAATGTAAAAAGTTCCAAGGTGACAGACTATTAAATCCTAAATATATAACATTCTAAAAAGCAATACCAAGGACTTAAACATTTCTCTTTAAGATAAACATGATTTAATGAAGATGGAAAACATCCCCAAGATACCCTGATTGCCAAGTGTTTACATCAGCTACCACTTTTTCAGGCAAAAATGAACATAGGGGAATGTTGTATTTTGTAACAAAAATACATTTGTTACAAATGTATTTTTGTTAGGGGAAATACATGAAGTATGCTTTCTGCCCCCCTAGAATTCATCTTTTGGGATTAGAAATTTCCATGATAATAATTTTAGGTGCTTAAGAAATTTCCTATTTGGATGGAGAGATGGTTCAGTCCATACAGTGTCTGCTGCACAGTCATGAGGACCTGAGTTGATGAGGACCTGAGTTGATGAGGACCTGAGTTGAGGCCCTATCCTCATGTCAACGCTGGGTGTGGGGATGTGCCTCTGCAACGTCAGCACTGAGGAGGAGTGGTGAGGTCCCCAGAACTTACTGACCACCAGCCTCGCCATCAGCGAACTCTAGGTCCAGTGATAGACCCTATCTCAGAACACAAGGTGCAGAGAGATTGAGGAGGACACATGGTGAACCTCTGCCCTCCATGTGCACAGGGACTCCTGCATACACATGTTTGTACAGACATGGCAGCACACGTACACACACACAGTTACCTATGAAGTATGTGTTCCTGGATATTTTACAACTTAAGTTCCTTTCTCTGCTCTACCATGTGATGAGTGTGGCCTCCTGTCGTTAGAGCAGAGCTAGAGACTATAGGGAAAGAGGCATTGGTTCTAGGATACACCCACTTATGCTAGGAACTTAAGATAAATTGTGTCAAAGATAAGTAGCAAATATCAAGGGCTTACTGTCTGACAGATACTGCGAAACACAATTTTCACTCATTCAAAAGTTCAGTACTAACCTGGCATGGTGGCACATGCCTTTAATCCCAACATTCAGGAGGCAGAGGCAGATGGATCTCTGTGAGATCAGGGCCAGCCTGGTCTACATAGCGAGTTCCAGGTAAGCTGGAGCTACAGGGAACTGATGTTCAAAAAAACCAACCTCCCTCCCAAAAAAACCCTCAAATCCTTTCAAAACATAAGCAGAAGTTAAAATTATCATCCTCATTTACAAACAAACAAAAAAACCAAGAGTCAGGGTGGTTTCTGTTGTGCCTAAGATTGAGAACTAGAGTGGCAGAGAGGGACTAGGATTTGGGAAGCTGCACCTTTAACGATGACTGCACAGCCAGCCAGTTTAAAACCAACTGTCACTTGGGGTGATTAATTTTATCTCAGGAAGTCAGAGATCTGTAAAATAACCTGCCCAAGGTTATTCCAAAGATGAAGTGTCAGAGCAGAATTTAAAGCCTGCTGTAGTGGACTCCAAAGTGGCCTTCCCCTGTGCTGAGCTGCTTTTCATCTGGGGAGTTGCTGAGACCTGGGCCTTCACACAGGGCTCTGCAATTGGTTCAGCTCGGCTCGTGGAATCTGGCCTGCATCCTCATAGGGTGGTATTGAGGTGCAGGGAGCCGGGAGGAGAGGACCTGTGTGCTGACGTCCCCAGAGACCTGTCCAGCTGCAAGTCAGAACCTGTTCCATCCATGCCACTGGGACCCTTCCTGGACCCTCCATCCTAGAGATAGCAGACCCAACTCCAGTCTCTCACAGTGAGCCAAAGTGTGTGGATAACCGTAAACGTGAGTGGGAGAGGAAAATCAAAGTAGATAGAGCAGTGAAAGTCAGAAGGTTGAATACATATTGGAGTTTGTAGGAACCGTGTGAGCACTAAGAAGTACCTGTGTTGGTTGTGGTGTAAAATGTTCCCCCAGGCAGGTGCACCGGAACCCAGCCCAAGCTGATAAAACTGACTGGGAGAAGTTGTGGAATCTTTGGGAGGTTGGGTCTGCTGAGGAAGTGAGTCACTGTGGGGTGGTCTTGAGTTTATAGTCCATCCTGCCTCTGTCCTCCTGCAGGCTTGAGTGGCCCTCCACCATGTCTCACCACCGTGATGGACTGCCCTCTCGGTCTGTGAGCCCAAAGCTTTCTTTTTGAGACTTCTTGACGGGTGTTTGGTCACAGCAACTAAAAAATTACACATTTTGATTCAGACTAACTCTGTTGTTTAGAAATAGATTTTTACATTTAATCTCACCCTGAAAGGAGGAGAGGTGACGAAGAAATATATCCTGTGTGTGCACTCATGTGTGTCTGTGTGCACTCATGTGTGTGTGTGTGTGTGTGTGCTTGTGCTTATGGAGGCCATATGACTTCATAGCTATTTTCCTTTTGAGACAAGGTGTCTCACTGAACCTGGGGCTCACTGATCAATGAGACCGGTGGGTAGACAAGCTCCAGGGATCCTCCCAGCTTCCCAGCACTGCGATTATAGGCTCTGCTCTCACATCCAGCTTTTTACATGGATTCTGGGGATCAGAACTTGGTTCTTCTTGCATGGGAAGTAAGCACTTTACTCCCTGAGCCATCTCCCTATCCCTGAGAAACAGATTCTGATGTCAGTGTAATAGTATATGGATAAGAAGCAAAGGATTATCTATAATCATGGTGATCACCAAGCCAGTATTTGTTAAAAGAACATGGTATGAATAATATATGTGTCTTATTATTAGAAAGATTCTACTTCTTCACCAGTTATGAAGATCTGCTGAATACTTTCTAGAAAATCACACTGAGAATCTAGATCTTAAAATGGACGTGGGTGTTTCTCAGTTGGATGTGCTGACTAGAAATAAAAGCTTCAGGACTGCAGACACACACCCCCTCATATGGCTCTTCTTTAGGGAATGTGGAGGCCTCTTAAAGTTTACAGAACAGGTATGTGATGGAGAGAAGGATGCAGAGACCAAATGATAGATTTGTTACACAACCATTAGAGAAATTCGTGACAGGAGAAGTGCTATGAGGGGCAGAATCTGATGACAAATGACCTCTAGTGGGAAGGGATTCTTGTGGCGGACTTTCTCATTGAACTCACTAGCCAGGAAATAAAGCTGGAAACGGTCCAGGCACAGAAAGTCACCCCCCTCTCCTCCCCGCCCCAACATCGAGGAAACAGTTGGAAGGTGGAGTAGGTAGTGCTTGTCTCCCGAGGGCCTCATTCTTCAGTGCTGAGCTTGTCCAACAGCCCCAGCCTGATGAACTACTCATGCCCGGAGTCCGGGGAGTTCTGACACAGAGCAGACCCCTCCCAGGTTCGGCCCTGCTCACACACTTTCCAGACGGGAAGGTGCTCCCTCCAGTCCTCTAAACACAAACCCAGGGTGACACAGAACTCTGGCACACACTTCTTGTTTCCCCTCCACTTTGTAATTCTGTTGCCTTAATAACTAGGAAATGTCCCTGAAGAATTATACCCATCTTCTCTCATGCCACTATACTGCAGTTCACGTAAAAAAGTTCAGCAAGACATGACTATTACTAAGGTCATTTTAAGGCTGTCTTTACTCTGGCCAAAACAGTTTTGATAAAATGCTTCACATATTATGTTGGAAAAATTAATTACTCAAGCAGTTATATGAATGACATTTTAAAGGCCTGTCTCAGCCCCGTGTTCCCATCATGTTCCAGCTTTTCATCCTCTGGAAGTTACTGTGTTCTTGGCAGTGTGCTTAGTGAAAGAACGCGTGTTATCGCTGTGATCTGGCTCCTGGACCAGAAATTGCTCTTTTTTCCTCCCCTTTTCCCATTAACTTTGTATTTCTGCATTTTGAGAAAATGTAATTTGGTTAACCCTGTGGGGTTTCCTGCTTGAGAAAGTTCATGTTACTTAGGGATATGCCCTGTAAATGGTTTGGTTAATTCTGGTCTCTGAGTGATGGAACAAAAGTCTGGTGAGCTTGAAGTGACATTCTCGTAGGGTTAGTCCACTTTATTCGCTATCTGCATATGGTTATCTGGCTGTCAGCTCTCCCCTTCAAAGCCCAGGGTGTCACCAAGTAATCTTGCTGTGTTGCTAACACAAACAGGCACTGTTACTAAGGGGAAAAGCCAAACAGCCAAAGCCCTGGAAAGGAGTGGAGTGAAGCAGTGCATTTGCAGCAAAATGAAGGAAAAGAAGAAAACTGAACAAGACTTGTAATGGAGCAGATTCTTTGATCAACGGCGTGGAGCTGAGTTGGTTTGCAAAGGCTAGTCACCTTCAGAGAGAGGCACCCTGAGCTATTTCTGTGTTACATTTCTTTTGTTTGTGTCTTCTCTTCTCTACCAGAGACGTGGGTGTTACAGACATTCTCCATCTAGGCAAGCATCCCCCACTCTGCACCATGACCCTGACCAGCAGCCTTCAGAGGCTGGAGCTGCAAAGGATGCAGGCAGCTGTGCATCCAAGTGGATGTGGGATCAGCTCTAATTCAGCATGTGAACCTGACTGCGGCTCTCTTGGCACCCAGGAATTTAGGTTGCCTTCTTCATGTCCATTGTTTTCACTTGTTTGAGACAGGGTCTTTTGTTGCCCAGGCTGGCCTCCCAACTCAGTGTGTATCTGAGGCTGGCCTTGAACTCCATTGTTCTTGTTTTCCTCCTCCCCATACTGGGGTTGCAGGCATGCGTCACCAAGCCTGGCTCTCCATCCATGATGTTGGCCTTAGTTGTTAGAGGAGATAGGAGCAAAATTCTTATTTCTAAAACCTCATACCGTATCCTTTTCCAATGACGCTTCTTTCCTTAGAGTATCACTTCTTTCTGAAAGGATGAGTTAAAAGAAGAAAAAAATCCATCATGTGGTAATTCGAACAGAAAAATGACTTCAAGTGAATTTGTAATTTATTGAAGAGCTTTCTGTGATCAGTGGGACAGGTGGAAACTGAAGAATGCCCGTTATGGACAGTGGGCTGCTGTGATAGATAACATCCTCCTTTCTTTCTGTCCAAACCATTTTCTTTTGGAAAACCATGGTGATTAAGGTCACAGACAGACCTGGATTCTAGTGGCATTGGCCAGTTGGCCTTATTTATCCTCAGATCCGTGGTTTGTACAGGGATAAGAATTCTAGGGATATTGTTAAAAGTAAATGGCAAAGTCGCCCAGCTGGCATTCAGTGCATTGAAAGTGCTAATTAACCCTCATCTCTATCTTTTCTTAAAAACAATCAGATGACTATCATTCCATAATGTCATACATGCCATTTTATTATACATCATGAAACAACAGGTTCAGATCAGTTTTTGTGACCATCTGGAGTTGACAGCCTGCTCTAAATGTCAGAAGTGAGTTGTTTCATCTAAACACAGGGAGTAGAGTGGCTTTCTTAATGGACTGGCTGGACCTTCACACCTCCCAAGAGAGTCAGGAGTAATGGACCCCACAAAGTTTTCCTTCCCAAAGAAATGCAGTTTGTAGGCAGACATGTGGAAACAAAAGCTATTTTATAAAGGCCATGGAATGTCATGCTAGCACCTTAAATATTTTATTCATTGCATCAAATTCATGTTTTTAATCACATCTCTTTGGGGGTGATTAATAACACAGCCATAGCTGTGTATTGAGGTCAGAGGACAGCTTGCAGAAAGTCAGTTCTTTCCTTCTACCATGGAGTTCCAAGTTCCATGTCAGACTTGGCAGCCTTCACTCGCTGAGTCATCTGGCTGACCTAGCACATTCTTGAGTTTAAAATACTGTTATTCTAGAACTCCTGTTATCTTGATTTTCTTTTAAAATTTTATATTTTTACTTTATTTTACTTTAATACATTCATGTGTATGAATGTATTACCTGCATGTATGTAAGTGCACCCATGTCATGTAGTGTCCATGGAAGTCAGAAGAGAGTGTTGGGTTCCCCTGGAACTGGAGATATGGATGGTTATTAGCCACCATGTGGGTGCTGGGAATCGAACCTGGGTCCTCTGTAAGACCAGCAGGTGCTCTTAAGCACTGGGTCATCTCCCCAGCCCTGTCTTGATTTTATATATATATAACAGCACATAGTTTTTGGACAAAAAGATCCACAAGTAAATGAAGTGTGGTGGGCTGCAGAGGACAGAGTCTTCGCAGTTTATTTTTTAAGAATTTAACAGCACTAGCCAGGAAGGAAAAGTTGATTTTGGGAGATCAGCTGACGGGGGGAGGTAGAGAGAGAGGGAGAGAGGGAGAGGGGAGAGAAGGAGGAACAGGGAGGGAGGCAGAGGAGGCACCAGCTTCCCAGAGGGGTTTACAAAGATGCATTCCTACTTCCCCAGGGTTTCGAAGCTTTGGGCCTTCTACTTCGTTTGAAGGAGAAATGATTTCTCTATTAACTGTAGCTTTTCAGTATTCCTAACACAAAGGTAAATGATTCATATTGCAAATTTTCTGTAAACTGGACATGTCAGCTGTGACTGCCCCTTTGGTTTGATTGATTTCATTCATGGATGGCATGCTGGACCTTCACAGTGATGTGGGAAAGATCCGTGGCACTGGGCTCATAAGCAGTGAGTGCGTGAACACCCACTGGGCTATAAGCAGTGAGTGTGTGAACACCCCCTGGGCTATAAGCAGTGAGTGTGTGAACACCCACAGGGCTAGTATTACACACATACTCTCAGATGGTAAACTACAGATACCCAAACTTTACCTCAAACACGAATTTTTCCTGAGTATGACACTTATCACCACTTTGAATATCCAGCTTTTCTCCATGTTAGTGAACTCATGTATTTCAAACCAGATGCAGAACTCCTGAGCCAAAACTCATAAGTTGATTTTGACTCACACATTAAAGAGTCACATGACTCAGTGCTTTCTCATCAAATGGCATCTGTGCAGTGAACCAATAGGCTTAGCGTCTTTGAAAAAAAAATCTTTGGGGGGCTGGAGAAATGGCTCAGCAGTTAAGAGCACTGACTCTTCTTGCAGAGTACCCAGGTTTAAATCGCAGCACCCACACGATAGCTAACAACTGCCCATAACTCCAGTTCCAGGGTATCTGATGACTTCTGTCCCCCATGGGCATTGCATGACAAAGGTGCACTTACACACATGGAAGCGTAACACTCATGACAGAAAAATAAAATTAAATTAATTAAAAAAACCCAGGACCACCTCCCCACCACCCACAGCTAGGACAGATTAGCATATCTGTTTTTCCTGCAAGAATTGAACTATTCAATTTGTTGTATAAAGGCTCATTGCTGAAATAAATTACTTGAGTTTGATATATGTATAAAGTGTATATATATATATTATATGTAAGTATATATACTATATACATATATATTTATTATATATGTATATGTTTGGGCTGGAGAGATGATTAGTGGTTAAGCACTGACTGCTTCTGCATAGGACCCAGTTTCGGTTCGGAGCACCCACATGGCAGTTAACAACCATCTATAACTCCAGTTCTAGGGGATCCAGTGCCCTCTTCTGACCTCCGTGGGCATTGCATGACACAGGTGCACTTATATACATGTAGGCAATATACTTAAACACATACAAATAAAAAGAATAAAATATTAAATAAAATAAGAGTTTTATCACTTGATACTAATACCAGCTGCTAGGGAGAATGCAGAGCAACTCGGAAGTCTCCCATACCACAGGCAAGAGTGGGAATTGAAGGAACCATTGCAGAAAGCAGATTTCTGTTATCTATAAATCTGAGTATGTGTCTACCAGTGACACATCAAAGGGAAACACACACACACACACACACACTAAGACGTATTAGAGTGTTCATAAGTACACTCTTCACAATAGCCAGATACTAGAAATTACTCAAATGTCTGTGTGCATTATAGTGAGTGAGTAGGTTATAATCAGTCCACAGTTGAATGCTGCATCGCAACAAGACCTCATAAACCACAGCACATAACAGTGTATGCAAGCTCAGAAGCATGATATGGAGCAAAACGAGGGATTACCATGTGATTCTCTTTACGTGAAGTGCAAAGCCAGGGCTGGAGGTAGGAGGGTGGTTGCTTTGGGTGATAATAACTAGCCCAGGCGCAGGCGAGCTTTTCTGGATGCTGGAGATGCTCTTGGTCTGCTTCTCAATTTGGGTGCTGAATACTCGAGCCATGTACCACCTGAAAACCTGTGCACTGCATACTTGCGATGTGTACACTTACCTGATGCATGCTCTAGGGTCAAAGTAGGTACCGTAAGATAGGTGCCATGGAAACAGTACTCCCTAAAAGAAATCAAAAATTGCTAGAACATTTTCCAGGGAAAACTTAATTGATTCAACACTGTGTTTTTGAAACAGGGTCCCATGTAGCTCAAGCTGGCCTACACTCAGTATGTAGCTGAGGAAGACTTTAAACTTCTGGTCCTCCTGTCTCCAAGCCTAAGTGCTAGGATGGCAGGCATGCACTACCATTCCTGGTTTTATATAATACTGGAGTTGAGTCCAAGGCTTCTTACATACCAGCAAGTCCTATACCAGCTAAGCTAGGTCCCCAGCCCTTGGTGCTGTACTCTTACAGTACAGATTTCATGAGCTTTTCCCTTTACCCCAGATACATTATAAATGGGGTGCGACACAGGAGACGTGTATCCTTAGTTAAAGATAATTCTTAGTAAGATATGTAACATGGCTGTCAATGAAAACAATTGTAACAAGTGGGATTTTCCCAAAGCAAAGGGTCAATACTGCTAGGTAGTGATTTTCAAGGAGTAAAGCTGTATAAATGTTTTAAATAACCATGAAAGTAGAAAGCAGATTCTCACAAAGTACAATGACTTACCTCTCTGAGTCTGTTTTTCAGAGAGAATGGAGATCTGTTCAGCTGATGCTACTTTCTAGATAGGTCCTCACTGTTTCACACAGTGTTGTTTTGTGTACAGTTCACAGTTTCAGCAAGATGGGAAGGAGGGAGCATCGCATTCCAAGAGTGTTCCTTGAGCCCGGAGTAAGGCTGAACGGCCTTGGAAAGGAACTTAGAGAGATGGGACACACTAGATGGAAAGCAAAACTGCCTTCGCCCTGAGCTGCCATTCTGTGAAGGAGGAGAATTGCTAGGTTTTGGGCATGCTCAAAAAGTGCTTCTTCATATCGGATCTGGGACCCAGGTCTCTAAAAACCAAAAGAAAAAGAGACCCAGCTTTTTAGTTCCATAATTTGAAGAAAGTAGAACTCAAGGCAATCTTTTCAAATCACTAAAACTGACATCAAGCTACATTTTAAAGAAGTTACTCAAACATTTTATTTTTATAACTTATTTTCAGCTGACCTTAAGCATATAACATCCAGCCCTGTGTGAGTGTCATGGTCACATACTCACATGCTGACACACCCCGCACATCTCCATGTGTGTGGGACGTGGTGCCCTTTCACTTCCTGCCCTGGCACGTCCCACGGTCTTGGACAATGGTCTATCCCAGGACTGAAGTGCAGGGCAGAGCCGGGGCTCATGGGAGGACAGATGAGAGGCACAGGCTTCCCTACAGGCCTCAGAACCTAACTTAGAAGTCTTGTTTTTCTGAGAAATGGTGAGGCGAGTCCTGATCTATTTCCTCTCTGAAGACAGCGTGCTTTTCTTTCACGCCTTTGAAATTGCAAGAAGTTTGATTGCCTACCAAACTAAGAAGCTTCTTACTCCTCTTTTCCTCATGGGAGATGAAATACTGTCAAAAAGTTTCAAAATTAACATTTTCCTACAGGCCCTTGGTAGACAGTTACTGCTCTTATTTACGGGATGCATGTTTTGTGATAACTAAATGACTTGAATCTCAGAATGACTTGACGAAGCTAGCAGTGTTAGCTGACTTGAGAGAGTGCGGGCCATTTGCTCATGCCGACGGGCAGATCGGCGCTCTCTCCACAGACTTGTCGTGGCTCTTAAGAGCTACTACATTTGTGGAAATGCCTTGTGCCCTTTAAAGATAGTTGGCATTGTCATTAATTCAGCATGTGGCTACTGAAAGGTTGGCTTCTTTACAGTGTTGGGATGCCTTTTTCTACTGTGCATCTTTTCTTCTTGCCTGAATTCCTTTTTTCCTTTTTGAGCAACATTGGCTTGACGGGGAAAAGAGTGGATTCATAGAGTGTTATACAAAAAGTAACTAAAGAAAATGAGAAAAATCAGCGCACAGCTTTAAGAGATCTGTCTAAAGATCCTTGGGTGAGAAGAGAATCTAACCCGAGTCACAAACATACAGATGCGTTACTGTGCAGTCATGACAGTGTCAGTCATTTTCATCAACAATCTCGTGTGCTGGAGAGCATGAAGAAGTGTCCATGGAAGGTGTCTCGTTGTCAACGCTATGTTTAGGCACCAGTGCTTACTGGTCAGAAGGAACGTTTGTGTTGTTTTGTGGAATATTATAATACACTTTGTACTATGTCAGAGGAGCTCTGTTAACATCACAGTGGGCTATTGTGCTGAGATGCCTCACATGTCTCCCTTGTAAGATGTTCAGTCAGCTACTTAAGTAGTGTTGACTGCATGCCTTGGTCAGTCATCATGCCAGATGCTGAGGCTTTGTTTAGATGGTGAAGCACATGTTCCTCATTCCACAGTGTCTGTTCATACACTTCCTGCCTAATATAAAGATACTTAGCATCCTGTTATTAGGGAGTTGAAAATGAGAATGAGTTCCAGTGTGTACCTATGATAATGAGAATGACTAAGCTCCCTAATACCAAGCATTAGCATGGGTGTGGGACGGTGGGAACTCTTATCCATTGCTCACTTGTGGGAATGCAAAAAGGGCACAGCCCCTTTTAAGACAAGTGGTTCCCTACAAAACTGAAGGTATTCTTGTAGTAGCTTGCATTCCTTGGAATGTGACCCAGAGGGGCTGAGAACTTAGGTCCACTCACAAGCTTTCATGTAAATGTTTGTAAAAGCCTTATTAAAATTGCCTTTGCTTGGTAGACACCGAGATGTCTTTCAGTGGCTGAATGGGTAGATTGTGATATGTCACACAGTGGGCTATTCTTCTGTTACTAAAAGAGGCAAGCTAGCACTGCATGGAGTATGTGGAGGAACATTAAACATAGACTGCTAAAAGGAAGACGCCAAGCTTTGAAAGCTGCTCACCACCTGATTCTGCCTATGCAGCGAGATAGTGAAAAAGGTCAGCCCTTGGCAGGGTGTGTGTTACCTGCCATATTACAGTGTCCTGAATAAAACCATTTTTAAGAGTGGGTCCAAACTTGATTCTAGAACATCTCACAGACAGCCCTGCCTTTCATCCCTGGTTCTAGAACATCTAATAGACAAGGTCAGGCATCTTTCTCAATCTTCATGTATACCATGAAGATGGGCACACTGTCCTTGATGTGTTAATTCGTAAGCACGTCTACATTCATTATCTTTTGGGGTAGCATAGTAAATTTAGGTTCCCAGGACAGAAGATCAGGTGCCCAGGTCATAAAACCACATGGTCCAGTGAGTTTGCTGAAGGTTAATTAAAAAGTCATGAGTTTACTTATTATGTCCATTATATAAAAGTCATTCCTACATGGATGAGGAGAAGAGAGGGATATGTGAAGCCCAGAGGATTTTGTATGCAGTGAGACTGTTCATGACAGTGTTATGATGAACCCCCAGACTATTGTGCATCTGTCCCAATCCACAGGGCGTACAACACAAGAGGGTCTTAATGCAGTCTGTGGGACTGTTAATGATGATGTTCTCTGTATCAGTTTCCTGTTGATAACAGGTTACCACAGAAGCACACCATAATAACAGAGAAAATTGGAGAAGGGCTGAAGAACATTTAAGAACTCTATACTTGGGGCCTGGAGAGATGGACTCACCAGTTAAGAGCACTGGCTACTCTTGGAGACAACCTGGGATTGGTTCCTAGAACCCACATGATGGCTAACAGCTGCCTGAAACTCCAGTTCTAGAGGATCCAGTGGCCTCTGTACGCATCTTCTTCACTCACAGGATGCATATTTATACACTCAGGAAAACACTCATGTACATAAAATAAATCTTTAAAATTGTATACACTCTCCACTTCCCCAAGTCTAAATTCAGAGAAACCCCAAAGTGCTCAACAAAGTTGGTTAACCTAAAAACATTTCATGTAGCTGGGCATGGTGGTACATGCATTCTAGAAGCAGAGGCAGGCAGATCTCGGTGAGATCAAGGCCAGTCTGGTTTATATCCAGGCCAGCTGGGGTTATAGAGAGACCCTGCTCAAAAAAACAAAAATAAAAAATAAAAAATTCCATGTATAACATTGTTTAGAGAGTAATCAGCTGTGAATCTGATGAGTATTTTCCAACGTCTTTCTGAACTTTGTTCAGATGCTTGAATTTATATGATGGTCATATTGTCTACTTAGAATTTATTTTTGTAGTGCTGAGGATCAAACCTAGGATTTCATACACGCTAGGCAAGCACTCTGCTGCTGGGAACCATCCCCAGTCACTAATCACAACTTTTAATGGTTTATAAGCAGAGAGTTCAAAAAGTCTTCTGAAGTAATTGGAGTCAATGAGATGTCTCAGCAAAGAAAGGCTTTCCACCAAGCCCAACAACCTTAGTTTGATCCCTAAAACCAGCATGGTGGAGGGAAAGAGCCTGCTCCCCTCCAGCTGTTGTCTGATCTCCACATACACACACTGTGGCACTTGGACATGCCCCCACAAATAAATAAATGTAAAAATAATTAAAGATTACTTCTATAGCAATTTTTATTGATAAATCACTATAATGTCTTTGTAATAACATTTCCAAATTTAAAAATCTCTATGAAATTATCTTGGAAGAAAGTTTTTAATTGTCAAATTCTGAATAATACTTCCTGTTGAAAATTTGCCTGTTAAAAATTTTCAGAAGTTCCATCAAAAAGAAATTGATTAAAAGTATTTGGCCTCAGATTTGTTGATCATTAAACTGTGGAACCTCCATTGTGAGAAAGATCTTTATAAATAGAACATTAGCTCTGAGGAACATAGCAGAGAACATTGACCTTATTTATAGCTGTCTGTCTGTCTATCTGTCTCTCTGATATATGCATATGGGTGTGGATGTGGTCACCTGTGTGTGTGTGTGTGTGTGTGTGTGCGCATGGGAGGCCAGAGGAGGACAGTGGTCACCTGTGTGTCTGTGCATGTGGAGGCCAGAGGAGGACAGTGGGCACTGTCCTTGGTTGCTCTCCATTTTGTTTTTTGAGATAGGCTCTTGCCTTGAGCCCTGAGCTCACTGGTTGTCTAGCAAGCTCTGTGTCCTTTTCTTAGCACCTGGGTTAGAGGTGCAAGTATGTGCCATCATGCCTGACTTCTGATGTGTGTTGGGGATCAAACTCAGGTCCTCATGCTTGTGAGGTCACTGCTTTACCCACTGAGCTGTCTGTCCTGAATATTCTTTATATTTAACAAGATATTGTCCTTTTCTGGTGTTCTTTTTTTTTTTTTTTTTTTTGCTAGATCCAAATTTTTCTCATTCTGCTCAAAGGATTTCTGCTAACATATTTCATGTTGTGTTTTCTGGTTAATTCTTTCTCTTGATAGGTCCAGGAAACTGTTTATTTCATCCTTATTCTTTTTAAAATTTTATTTACCTAGTTTTACTTATATGAATAAGTGTTTTGTCTGCATGTATAGAAGTTGCACTTGTGTTGTTTAATGCCCATGAAGGCCAGAAAAGGGCACTGGATCCCCAGGACCTGGAGTTTTGACAAGTAATTCTTCAAGCAAGAGTGGAAACTGCTGAGCATGATGGCACACACCTTAATCCCAGCACTGGGAGGCAGAGGCAGGCAGATGACCTCTGTGAGTTCAAGACCAACCTAGTCTACGTAGTGAGTTCCAGGCCATAGGGGCTGCATAGTGAGACCCTGTCTCAAACAAACAAACAAGCAAAACCCCAAACAGAACAAAGCAAATGTTTATATTAGTGTTTATCTTTCAGTTGGTCCAGAAGATAGGGAGTTACAGGACCAAAGAGACTTTGAAAGGCTACCTCTTATATGGAATATTAGGTAAGAGGGGAGAAGAGTGAGAACTAACACTTATTGAAGATTTCCATGTTCAGGGCACTGTACTCAGTTATTAGCTCAAACACTGTGTGATCAGTACCAAAAAATTAATTGGTAATAAAATAGGTCCAAGAGCAGTTGACAGAGTCATGGCAGCTAGCAAACAGAGCTAAGGTTTAAATCTCAATCTGCTGGCAACATTCCAGTCTTTTCTCTTTTTAATGATATCTTCATAGAGGCAGACTTAGGGTAGTGAATGCTCTGTCTTAAAGTGTGTGTGGCAGCATACCACCCTGAGAAAGGTTTGTTCACAGAAAGTTGTATAATACATGATTTTCCCACTTATACCCAGTATCTCACATCACTAACAGAATATGCAAAGGGTCATAATGTATTTCAACTTAAAAAGATGCTGGTAGTGATGTATTAGCATCATGAACATATTCAGAAGTGTGTGTGTGCCTTACATAGCTTTATATCTAATGACTATGGACAGCTGTCAGTCAGCCTCAGTCAGCTGGCCTCATGGTGGCATGCTAGAGCATTTTTAATACCTGGCCCCCATACATATTTTTGTTGGAATGTAAAAGACAGCATGATAGATGCTTTGAGTATAATCCAAGGGGAGACGATATCAAAATGATGACATCTGCAGAAGAATCTCAGGATCAGTGTTTCTAGTCATGTATCACCTAAGACCTTTAGTAGAGCTGACGTAGGGTTTGACCTTCGGGAGGTGCCCATGAGGCTGAGCCCCTCTGCAGCTGTCCTATCAGAGCACTTCTGCTCCATCTTAGTGGCATCTTTCCTTCTCCAGAAATGGATTAATTCTCTCTTCTTGTGCCTTGAGCCATCGCCCCTGGTCCCTCTGTCTGCTCGTGTAGTTTTCCAAGTGAGACAGCCTGGCCTGGAAGTCATTTCCTCTTGCTCCCTTCCTGAATGCGAATGTGACTTGTGACTATGTCCTTATCTCAAGGTGAGAAACATTGAGATTAGTTGTTGATAACTGCTGTGTCGGTCAAATGAATTCTAGCAACTTCCTCCTGGATGAATGAAGTGTGTCTGGAATATTTAAACAAATGAACTAAACTGTCTGCTGTATGTTTCAATTATCACTGGCCATTCCACATTTTCCTACACCTGACTGCATCTACGTCTGTTAGTTAAACATATGCCATTTGGGAGGAAAGCTGTTGAATATAGAATTTAGGTCAGGTGTAATGGGAAATGTTCATCAAAGAAGAAGCTTGAGAATCATTCTGTTGAGGTCCAGTTGATTCTCATGGACAGTTCAGATTTATAAAGGCAGTTGCTTACATAACTCAGGCATGTATGTGCTACATGTGCACTGTGCAGTCTGTGTGACTGAGCTCTGTGGAAGGACCTAAGCTGCAGCCAGAGAGTCTGAGACTTAATGCTTCATTCTTTAAATTTGTATTCATTTATTTTTAGTTTATGTGTATGAGCATATTGCCTGTATCTAAGTGCACCTGTGTCATGTAATGCCTGAGGAGGACAGAAGAGAGTCTTGGATCCTCTGGAACTGGAATTATGGACAGTTGTCAGCCACCGTGTGGGTGCTTGTAACCACTGAGCCATCTCTCCAGTTCAATGTTTCATGCATTAAAAACTGAAAACCTTTCAGGCACCTATGAGTAGGTCCCAAGGGATTTTTTTCTTACCAGGACCGGGAATCTCTAATTGGATCTGTTTCCTCATCTCATTCTGACCAGAGATCTATAATTGGATCTGTTTTCAACAGAACAGAGTCACAACTTACCTAAGAGGATAGAAACCCGAAGCCACCAGCAAAGCAGTAATTTCCTTGTGATCAGAGTCTCTCTGAAGAAGTCTTTCCGATCACTCACAAAACATTCCATAGATGGTTTTGCAAATAAGCAAATACTAATAGTACAATTTAAAAGCAAGATTAATGTTTTGATTGTATAAAACATTTTGATTGTTGTTATAGTTGTTGTTCCTAAACTTGAAGTAACTGTGAGGTTTTTTATGGCCCCAAAGTGACCAAAAAATTGTTGCACCTCTTTTTTAGATTATACCTCCTCCCTTTAAAAATGAGCTCACATAAACATTATACAGCTGGATTAAGGTAGCCATTGAAACAAGCATTTGCCCAGTTCTGAACTCTGCTTGCCAGTGAACTTCCTACAGTTAGAAACGCCCTCCTGGAGCCACGGAGCTGTGCTCAGGGTTATCAGTCTGTCAGTCTTTATGCACTTATTCACCACAGGAAAGAAAAAAAAATGACAAGGATTAAACCTAGCAAGACAGTTACTATTACCTCCTTCACACTGTGTCCTCTGCCTGCGTTCCGTCGGTCCTCCTCACCCAAGCCATTGTTGTTTGTTCTCCTGAATGTTGCTATAGCCACATGTATGTTTGTTTACATATATCATGTATATGATATCAGGTAGGATATACATATGAGAGAGAATATATGGTTGCTTTCTTTCTGAAATTGGGTGGCCTCGCTGCATATATTATAAACTCTTAAGTCCTGAGATATTCGTGGCTGGAGGAGAAAAAGCGCAGGTGTCTTGACACGACAGGGAGAGAAAGAAGGAAAACTGCTGTGTGTTCCCAAACATGGTTTTGTACATGGAGCCTTGGATGGTTATTCCTAAGAGCAGTAAATTATGAGAATCACTGATGGAGAAACAAGTTGGAATCATTTAAACACTATCACGCTAAAGAAAATTATGAAATGAAATAATGGATGGAAAACCTCTAAAACAAAATACTTCTGTTAAAATACTGTTTGTGTTTGTGTGATATTTTTGTATATTTTCATTTCCCTGTGAAAAATATATGAGAAAATTTATATGAAACCATTGATTATAAGACCTTGTACAGAGAAAGTGCCAGATCAGTCAGTTTCACATTGCTGTAGTGAAATTCCTGAGTCAGGCAACTTATAAAGGAAGGATACATTTATTTTGACTCAAGATTCTGGAGGTTGAAGTCCGAGAATTGGAAGCATTGGTTTCAGTCTCCGATGAGGGAGGTGTGCAAGGTGATGGGAAGACCTGCTGGGGCGGGTGTCCACATGCCAGGAAGAGAGAGAGGAGGGAGGGAGGAGGAGGGAGGGAGGGCTGCCTTCTGCCCACCATCTGCCCATCCATCCATCATCCATCCATCATCCATCCAATCATCATCTGTCTTCTATCATCTATTCATCTATCTGTCTGTGTATCCTCTATCATCTATCATCTATCTACTATCTGTCATCTATTAATCTGTATCATCTATTCTCTATCATCTATGTATCATACATCTATGTATTACCTATCTGTTATCTACTATGTATCATCTGTTATCTATCCATTAGCTATCATCTGTGTATCATTTATGTATCTGTCTATCTGGGTATCCTCTATTACCTATTTTTGTCTCACCTATCTCTTATCTATGTATCTCTCACCTATCTATCTCTCTGTATCTGTCTCTACTTCAGTCTCTACCTCTAGTATTTCTGTCTCCATCTTTATCTCTCTATCTGTTGATCTCACTCCTGTCTGTGGGTAAAACCCCAGTTCCCTATAGGCTTCCCACTAGGCCACATCTCTTAGATTTCCAGATACCTCTCCAAGTGCTACCCTAGACTCAACCCTACCTGCAGACCCTTGGTGGACATTACCACATTCAAGCCATAGCAAGTACTAAGTAAGCATTTTTTAGGTTTAACTCCAGTGCAACCTGACAGTCTCATGAATGCAGTGTTTGGTAAAGGTGTGCAGAGCTGGACCGCTTAGGTGATGCCTGTCCAGGCCAGTTGCCTGCATGATGCCCCAGTGCACAACTGTTGCTCTCATGTCTTAGGACAGTGTGCTTCGACCCTTGGAGCAAAATCATGTCAGATATCAGCACGAAACACTTGTCAGTCAGTAAGCCCAGGTCTTGGGTTTCTGTATGACTTCAGTTGATTTTACAGTTCTCTAGTGTCCCACAGGGCAGCTTAGAACAGGTTAGCAGGTTCTGTAAAAGCTTCAAACTATTGTTCAATTATGTACAATAATACAGATGAATCCTTAGATGTAGGAAATGGCAAAACATCTCTCCTCATTCACCTTTCAGGAAAATGACTGACAAGGAGACAGAGACATATTCACTCTTAACAATACAACTTGCTTAATCCTGGCAACATTTATGTAGTAGGCCACATCTCAGTCATGAAGAGATGGCAGTATAACGGGCATTGCTAAGAGGGAAACCTCAGACTTCCTGGATTTCAGCAAGTGAGGTTCAATCTGTTGGGATTAGGACATTGAAATTATTAATTGACTATAGTAGGTGGTCAATTCCCTAATATCTCCAGGACTCTGTGTTTACAAGAGACCAGCAGAGGGGCTCTCTCTCTCTCTCTCTCACACGTGCTCTCTCTCGTCTCTCTCTCTCTCTCTCCCTCCTTCTCTCTATCCCTCCCTCCCTCCCTCTGTTTCTTCCCTACCCTCTCCTTCCTTTCCTCCCTCTTTGCTCTTTCTCCTTTGACTGGTCTATTTGTCTTATGAGCTTAAGTAGCTGTATGTCATTGTGACAAATGTCTGAGATAAATCAGCTTAGAAAGAGGCTTATTTGGACTTGGGGCTCTCTCTGGTTTTCCGTCCCATGGCTTCTGGCCTGTACCAGCAATGCACTGTAGACAGAGTATATGTAGAGGAAGCTGGTTCCCCCACGGTGACCAGGAAGCAGAGAGAGACAGGAAAATGGGGGGGGGGTCATTATGTCCTAGCCCAGGGCAAACTTCTGGGATTCCCTACCTGCTAAAGGACCCACCAACCTCCTGGTAGCTCCAGAGGCTGGGGATCAAAGCTTTAATACAAGTCTTTGGGGGACATTCAAGGTCCACACTGTAGCATTCCATGAAAGTAGGGACTTGGGTCTATTAAGCTTTGTATTTCCAAAAATTAGACCTGAAGCACATAGTAGGTGGTGTATCAATCGATATGTAATTTAAAATGTGAGTGGATTATATTGTTTGTATAACACCTGCTATGAGGTAAACATTAGGCAGTCATCAAAAAGCAATGACGTACCAGGAAAGGACTTAAGAAGTTGGCTTTTCTCACAGACCTTTGCCCCCTCCCGCTCCTTACAAACTGAACACTACAGCCGGGAAACAGTGCCTTCACAAGGGCCCCGCCCTTCAGGCTGTCCTTATGAATTCTTTTGAACTTGAAAGTTGCCTTTGATGTTCCTAGGCCCCTGCAGAAAGAGCTAGCATATGGCTGTGGCCCATATCTGATGGTTAGCCTTGCTGTTCTGGGCTCTCCCAGGACAGCAGTGGGTAGTGGGTGGAGCACAGGCTACCCCTTCTCTCTTCCATTGCACTTTATCCTTGCTCCTGTCAGGACTTGGAACTGGGTTAAGTTCTCTCTGTGACACAGTCTGGACAGTTTCTAGTTTCTTAGAGGCAGACTTTTTTTTCCAACATTACCATTCCTTTACGCCCCCAAAACAGTACAAGTTGGACACAGAAAAATGTAGGTCAGTCAGAATGGAGGATGCTGGGTGCAAAAGAAGAACATGAGTGCTGTGTGGCCCAGCATGGGAACGAGGGGAAAGCATCATCAGAGTCAGAACAACGTGCATTTAAGTCTAGTTCTGCCTGCACCCTGTTACCTTGGGTACTGAACTTCAAGTTCAGACTCTGCGTCAGAGTTAATGATGACAGTAAATAGCAGTAATCGTTTCCTGTGAAAGTTGTAAGCACTGAATGAGATAATTCTAACATATGTGGTATCTAGACACTTCAAGTCTTTGCCATGTAACCTAAGACCTCAGACTCCCTAATATCCAGCATTTAAAGTAAGGGACAGTGTGAAGAGGAGATCCTGGGCTTACTCAAACAGGATCTTTCCTTAGCTTTAGACCACAGGGTTGACATTGAACACTGCACCTCTGCACTGTGTTTCCACGGCTCTCCATGCACCTTTGGCCATTCTTTGCACGTAGATATTTGTAGAACATCACACCTATTAATGAGCTGACCAGATAGCCAACCAGGCTTTATATTCTGACGCCCTCAAACAAGTATAAATTTGTCAGCTCTCTGCCTCGCTTGTCCCACGTCTCCTTGCTTCAGAGCACAAGATACCCTATTCCCTTGAGCTTTGACAACAAGGACTTTTAAGCACCAATACATAGACTCTCTCTCTCCCTCTCCCTCTCTCCCTCTCTCTCTCTCTCTCTCTCTCTCTCTCTCTCTCTCTCTCAAAGAGAACCTCAGACTCAAATCTCCTGTTTTTTAAACTTTATCATTTACCTACTTGAAAAGACCAAAGTCACTTTCTTATTTACTGATTTGAAATAACCAGTGTCCCGGAGAGAAGCAAATTTAGTTCCTATAACTCAACCTCAGTTCTAGGGCAGAGCTCATTTATTTAATTCTTTTTACATGGATAATTTTGTGCTAAAAATAAATCATCAAAAAGTAAGCGTCCCAGCAGTCACAACCTTTGCAACATCTCACTGTTTAAGTGGAATCAGAATAGCATTCCAGGGTAGATGGTGCAAAGAGAACCTTCTGTGTCCTTGACTCTGGCCATCAGAGATCAAGTTTCTTAAGGCTTACAGAGCAAAGCACTGGGAAACACGTAGGAGAAAGTAAATGAGCCAAAGGTTGAGGTGGAGATGGAGAAACAAGTAGGAATTTTCCTTCCCTCCTGAGCAGAGTTCACTGGGCTTCCAGTTGTAAGCTTCTAGGGGCAGGCAATCTGGGGGCCAGGAAAGTTGGTCAGCGCAGTCATAGTTGTCATATAGAAAAAATCATCGCAAATGTCACTTTGGTTATTTATGTTAGTGAGAGGAAGGAGCTAAAAAGACAAGTCAGGTTTCAATCAGGTCACTGGTAGGTCTGTGATGTCTTGGAAGTTAATTTGAGTCTTAATTATCATGCCCCTACATCACCAGGTTATTCTGGGGTGTTTCATTAGGAAGATGATAATGATGTTGGTTGATCACTCAGTGAACTTCGGAGTCAAAAGATTTGGATTTAAGCTCTTGTATACCATGACCTTGGAAAAAATTGAATCCTGTTTAGTTTCCTCATCTTAGAAAGGATATCAGGAAGCCCAGTCTTACGATTTCAGCACTGTAGAGACGGAAGCAGGAGGATTTCCATGCTTACATAGTGAACTCCAAGCTGACCTGGACTGGGTTGAAACTTTGCCCTCCAGTCCTTCAGACCCACAATGAATGGAAAATGGAAGCTGTGCCTCCTCCAGTGAGTTCCTGGAGCTTTAATAAAGTCAGGAACCATTGGTGGAGCAGGAAAAGCTTGCTCTCTGAACTCAGTTTGGAGTTATCAGCCCATTTCTACTTAGAGAATGCTGAGACCACCCCAGTTTATACATTATGAATCTACTTGCTCACCCTATGGCAGGGGACAAAGTACCTCTCTAAAAAGTGAGGCAAGAAAAATAATATCTAAAGCTCATAGTATACATTGGGCTTTAGAAAACCTACTCCCTAGCAGAAATAATTACCTCCAGACTGAAAATGACACAGGTAACCTCAAGAAGGCAGCCTACTCTTTAATTTTTAAAAAATCACATATTTGGGGCTGGAAAGATAGCTCAGTGGTTAGGAGCACTTGCTGCTCTTCCAAGAGGACCTGAATCCTGTTCCCAGCACCCAGGCTAACAGCCACCTATAACTCTAGCTCCAGAGAATCCGATGCCTTCCTCTGACCTCTGTGGGCACTTGCACCCATGTGATATATACACACAGAGAGACATACACGTAAATAAAGATAAATCTTTAAAAAAGAATTAAATACTTAACAAGGGAACAGATTCCACATTTTGTAAAATATTAAGAGTAACAGTAAAAATTGACATCTGAAAGTTGGTCAGGAGTTTAAGAGATATAAATTGCATTCCAAATGTCTTTGAGATCCTCTGAGGGTCTTTATCTCATCCCATCTCAACTTTTTTCCCTTAAGGCAGCTATCATCCTGAATATAGGCTTTGTCATTTTGCAACATATGCAGATCTTCTCAAAAATATTTTTTGGTTTTCAGAATTCTTATGTTAATAGAATGCTCTGTTTGAATGCTTCTCAAGCTGTAAATCTGCCACTTTCTCCACTCTGGTGACTAGCGTGTCGCCATACCAGCCTCTAGTGCACATTTGGTTGGTCTCCATTATTTTCAGTGTGTAAACATGTTTTCATGTATGTTTTGTCTTCTTGTTTATCTTCAGAATATATCCACAGGGGCAGAATTCCCGTTACATGAAGCTCTTCACCATTGCTGAAAGTCTTTGAAATTGATGGCAGTTTATGCTTTTCCGAGTATTATCAGAATCATTCTTTGTTCTCTCTGTTCTGCTGGGAGGGTCATGATATTATATTTTGATTTTAGCGTGTGTTACTCTGGTGACTTATGAGGTTGAGTGTATTTTCATAATTTTTGCCTGTTGATGATTTACTTTTGGAAGTTTTGAAACTTGTCTTTATACTTAGTATGACCGACTCAATATGCAAGCTCTTCCCCCTGACTCTGGTAGAAACCTTTATGAGGTAGAGTTTTCCTGGAGTATTCTAGTAGCCTTTTCATAAAGGAATTTGTGCCGTGTTGCCTGTGACTCATGGGATTACTAAAAAATATTGTATTCAATTATAGTGTCAGAACACTCACTGTCCACAGTATAATAAACTTCCAGGTCAAGAGTCTTGGATGCAGAGTATATGAAATTTGAGGTGGGGATATATATATATATATATATATATATATATATATATATATATTATATCCTCATTCATGTGTGTGGTGTGTGTACAGGCTTGTGTCTGGGTGCACATAAATGTACAGATGCTGTATGAATAGTTTCATTTGTAATTTGACACCTCTGTGCAGAGGAAACTTGAGCTGGGATATATCCTCTCTCAGACTGGTTTGTGACCACGTCTGTGAGGCAGTTTTTTTATTGTTGAGTGACGTGGGAAGGTCCAGTCCACCATGGGTGGTGCCATCCTGCACAGGTGGTCCTGGGTTATATAAGAAAGCAGGCTGCGCACAGGTCAGAGAACAAGCCAGTGAGCAGTGCTCCTCTGAGGCCTGTGCTCCAGGTTCTGGCCTGAGTTCCTGCTGACTTTTCTCAAAGATGGACTGTTACTTGGATCTTTAACATGCAGTGATTCCTTTTTTCCGCAAGTGGTTTTTGGTCAGAGTGTCTTTATCACAGCAGTAGAAAGCTAACCAGAACCTATAGGTTAGCCAGATGGGGATACACATTGTATTAGTCACTTCTCTGTTGCAGTGATAGAAACACTGGCCAAGGGAACTTATAAAAGGAAGATTATTTAGCTTATGGTTCCAAAGGGGCAAGAGTCCATCACAGTGGGAGACATGGTGGCAGAGGTAGAGAAGTTACGCACTCACATCTTCAAGCAGGCACAGGAAGCAGAGAGCGACTGGAGATCCGGCAAGGCTTAAGAACTCTCTAAGCTCGCCCCTGTGATGTGCTTCCTCCAGTGTGGCCATGCCTAAGACCTCCCAGAACAGTGCCACCAACTGGGGACAAAATGTCCAAATAGTTAGCCTATGGGGGACAGTCTCCTTCAAACCACCACATGTGTGTAGGCCAAATGCTGATGCTGGTCTCTGACTCCATTGTTCTCCACTGTAGATACTGAGGCAGGCTCTCACTTACCTTGTACTTTGCTGGGCAATTTCCTTTTAGAGTTTGCAATATTTAAAAATTATTAGATGAGGGCTATATATCCCAAGACATGTAAAGTGAAAATTCCTCGAAAGGCTGTATCTGGTTTGAAGATTGTGTGGACTGATTGACTGATGACAGCTCCATGACTGTGGTGGGTAAAAATCATGACGATCCAGATCCAGAGCTATCTTGGCTGTTTCAGTCCTCAGCAGCCATTTATCACTATTCTCTGATTTGGACCCAACATCTTTATGGCTGTTAACTGCAACTCTGGAGCATATTAACTTAGACCACCAGCTTCCACCAACCCAAAGCTAAGCACGTCACCAGATCTGAGGTTCGTACCAACCTTCCTGCTTCACACCGACCCTCCTGCTTCACACCGACCCTCCTGCTTCACACCGACCCTCCTGCTTCACACCAACCTCCTGCTTCACACCGACCCTCCTGCTTCACACCGACCTCTTGCTTCGTACCGACCCTCCTGCTTCACACCAACCGTTCTGCTTCACACCGACCCTCCTGCTTCACACTGGGCCGAAGCTCCTATTTTATGTCTTCATCGTTTGTTTGGGAAATGCTTTCATGTGTGATCTTCTGTTCTGTGACTATAAAAGTTCATGTAACCACTTCTCCAGTGGAACATGTCCACGATGGCCTCTTTTCTCACTGCTATGACAGGAGATCTGACAAGAAGCAACGGAAGGGAGGAAGGGCGTAATTTGACTTATCATTTGAAGAGATCTGCCCATCATGATGGGGAATGTGTGGTGGCAGAGCATGAGGCAGCTGGTTGTGTCTCAACTGTCAGGAAGCAGATCAAGTATAGGAAATAGGGCAGGGCTATAAAACTGCAAGGCCCACCCCAGTGTGGTGGTTTGACTGAGCATGTCCACCATAGACTCCAAGTATTAGGACATTTTTCCCCAGTTGATGGCTCTGTTATGGGAGGTCTTAGAGTGTGGCCATGCTGAAGGAAGCACGTCTCTGGGGGCGGTTTGAGAGTTCTTAATCTTTGTTGGATCTCCAGTAGCTCTCTGCTTCCTGTGCCTGCTGGAAAATGTGAGGCTATGCTTTCTGCTACTGCTTCAGCACCTCTGCCGCAATGCCTCCCTGCCATGATGGACTGATTCCCCTGAAACTGTAAGCTCAAGTAAACAATTCCTTTATAAGTTCCCTTGCTCATTGTTTCTATCACAGCAACAGAAAAGTGAGTAATACACCCAGTGACCTCCTTCCTTCCTGTGAGAATCTACCCTCCCAAACACACCACCAGCTGGGACAAAGTAGTCAAACATACCAGCCTATGGGAGACATTGCACACTGAAACCAGAAGGCAGGGCAAACTGAATCCATGTTCCTGGGCCATGGTCACTCATGTTTGGCTCCAGAATAAACAGTCTTTTATTCTCCTTGGAGCAAGAGCTGCATTTTGCAATAAGAGAGGCAATGCGAATAAAATAAAGATTAAATTATTCAAATTAAACTTGTAAATAGTATTTGAAGCCTAATGTTCAGCAAGCACTTTTGGAAGATCAAGAAGATAAATCATCTCACAGAGAGAGAGTAGAGAATGTGCTTATAAGCATTGGGTGCTAGACGAGAATACTCTGCATGCAGCACACCCAGCGCCCAGAGATGGTGCTTCCCCTGCCGTCATCGTCAGTCTTGACAAGCCTCAGTTGCTTAATTGCTGAACAGGGTGTGATGTTGTTGTCTTAGCTACGTTTTCTGTTGCTGTGATAGAGTGTCTTGATAGAAGCAGTGTAAAGAGAGCAGGTTTGCTTTGGCTGCAGTTGCACAGGGTCCTGTCCACTGTGTTGGAGATGCATGGTGGCAGGCGTTGTCAGCAGAGAGAACAGGAAGTGGGGCCAGGCCATACCACCCTACAACCTCCCCCAGGAACCCGCTTTCTCCAGCAAGGCTCCATCTCCTAAAGATTCTACAGCCCCGACCCTCAACAACCTTCCAGGTGTCAGATCTGTAAACCTGTGGGGGACATTTTACATTCACACCACAGCTAATGTCCCCTGCACAAAATTTTGTGGGGCTTAAAGAAGATAGTGTCGATCCATTTGTGTAGTATCTGACGCACAGCAGGTGCTTGGGAATCACACTTGCTCTCCATGTCACAGCTACAGTCTTACATAACCACTTCATCTGTTAGGAAAGGTGGCCCACACCAGCATTTTCTTCTTTCCCCTAGTTGTGACTTTTTGGGTAGAAAAGAATTCAGAGTTTTTTTAAGTGTTTCAGAATGTGGAAGGTGCTGTAGTGATGGAATCAGTAGGACACAGGCATCTTTCCACACAATCATTTTATCAGTGAGGTTAAGAATATTTCTTATAGTTGGGCATGGTAGCACACACCTTTATTCCCAGCACTGGGGAGGCAGAAGCAGGTGAATATTTGTGAGGCCAGCCTTGTCTACATAGTGAGTTCCATGCCAGCTGGGGCTTCAGAAGACCCAGTCTCCAATGTATAATATTCAGTAGTGTGTGTGTGTGTGTTCATTTGGTGTAAATGGAATCTTAAGCTGGTGGCTCACTGCTTAACCAAAAAACAGGGAATAGGAATTGGTAAGATGAAATGGGTTTATTTTAGTTTTAGGTAAAATCGAGGAAAGGAAAAAAACCTACTTCTCTGCCCTGCCTGCATAGAAAAGATAAAGCAATGGCCTGGAGAAAGGCACATCTAGATGTGACTGTGCTGCAAGTGATCATCTTCCTTTCCTGGGACATTGGCAGTTGTTCTTCTGGTGGTCAGGGCTTCAGGGTGGTCTTGTACTGGATTTCCTAGAGACATGGTAATTATAGTTTTTAAAAAAATCACTTTATGTCTCTGTATTTATTTATTTTTCTTTATTCTTGACAATTTTGTACATGTAGACAATTGATGTACCATCGTATTTAACCCCCATTTCTCCCTCTAACTCTCCCCATATTCTCCTCAAAATGTCTCCTGTCTTGCTTTTAGTCAGAGTTTTATCAAAGTAACAGAAAGTAAACTATAACAAATGCCAGGTGTCTCAGTTTCCTTAAAGATCAGAAAACTAAGCTTTCATTGGACAATCCTATAGAGTATAGAGTGGGTTTTGCCTCTTGTCCCTCTCCATGACATTTAACCTGACTCAGCCCCTGAGGAAATAATTTTAAAACAATGTATACACAGCTATTTTCCACGAACATTTCCCTACAACAGTTTTTCTCAGCAGAGAGAGAAGGAGAGGTGGAGGGGAGAGAGAGAATTGTGTCCCTTTCTGACTACACTTCATATGCTGGAAGCCATGTGTGAACAAACTCCTTCCTTGCGAGTTAAACAAGAACAGTTGCTCTCCCATCTGACCCACTTCCCAGTGACTGATTGTTGATCATTTTCCTTCGGGACTCCTTCCAAACCGCCCTCATCTCTGAATGGGGCTCTGGGCCAGCACATTGTCAAGGGAATTTTGCTCACTTTAAAAATAGGGCCTGGAAGGAGAGTCCAATTCCAATCCCACGTCTCATGACAACATGAGGGGCACATACTATGTGTGATTTCAGAAACCTTCTTGAAGAGTCTGTGGATACAGTCTTCTCACACTGGGAAATGTTTGACAAAACAGGTGAATCAAAGCCCTTATTTCTTAGGCACAAAAGTCAGTCAGATGGTATAGTTTAAGACCCACAAAATCCAGAAAGTTTAGTATTGACAAATATACTAAGTAGACATTTCATTTGCATGTTATACAGGGGTAAATTATATATTTACAGGAATTAAAAAGCTCTAGAATGCTCTCTCAGGTTATTAGAAAAGAAGAAAATTAGAGCAGTATTTATGAAGTTGGTTTATCATGGTCTTTTCTATTTCCTAATTTATTTCACAAGGAAAAGACTTCATTAGTAATAGAAGGGAGATTTAAATGGAAATAACACAACCATAACTTATAATAATGATTTCCTATGTAGGAAAAAAACTAACATTTCATGGATCAGAATTTCTCCTGTTTAGAACTTAAAATTAAAAATGCTTTATCTGTCATTCAAAGAACTGTTTATATGTTATACAGAAGGAGGAAGAAAAAAAACCTCTTTATCCAGAGTCACCCAGCATTTGGTATCACCTAAATGGGACTTAAAACCCAAGAGGGAGGAGCTGTTAGTTGAGAATGATGACTTTGTGATGATTAACACATTGTGGTTTCTCAGGCTTCAGAGTGAGTCCTTGTCTGGGTAAGGACATCCACACAGGAACTAGGAGAACTAGGCCTGTGTCTCCCGCTCTTGATACTGCCAATAGCGAGCCTAGATAGGTAATCTGGGGCTAATGAAACCTATTTATGGAGAGAGTGAGCAATGTAATGATCATAATAAGGGGCAAGAAAATAAGGGAAGAACTCTTTTTATTCCTCTCTCTATTCAAAGCCAGCACAAGTTGTCTGTGGGCCCCTCTGTGTGAGGAGGTGTATTTGATCTGGTTGCTCATCTGCAAGGCATTTAGCTTAAAAGCAAAAGCAAAATTACTCCCAGATAATTGTTCCTGAGAGCAGCTTTTACTGTGAATAGTGTGTGTGTGTGTGTGTGTGTGTGTGTGTTTGGGAGTGCTATTTTTTCTGGGCTAGTACAGAAAAGAAGGCAGATTGTTGACAGTAAATGATTAATGGAGGCTGGGAATACTTTGTTTTAAGTCTTTTCTACAAGCCAGCTGACTCTTCCTCTTGGTCAGGGCCACAAAAGCTTTGCACGTAGTGGAAGTGCAGCTGAATATGATGAATCAGGCACATCTTTTAATTTGTTCCAGTAGGATAAGCTATTTTTCTTTCATTAGGTGATAGAAGGGGACTTTTGATGTTACCTCAGTTGTGTGTGGCCTTTGAGAGATATACTGTCTCGTTGAAATTTTGTAATCATTTACCAGAAGTAAGAAGCTGTCTCCATGTCCCACAAAGCATTGCTTTTGAGTTTGTATGCCCTTTGGAAATGAGCCTGCACGGCCCATGTGTGGACAGTTCAGGGCAGTATTTCACTGGCATCATGCTTCACAGGCGTGATGGGACAAAAGCAATGAAGATATGAGAAAGGTGTTGGTTTGGATAGCTTGATCTGGCCCCTTCTTGTGCCACCATTTCTAGGCAGTTTTGTGATGCAAATTTAGGATGGGATAGAGAGACTAAAAGCAAAGCAGATGAATTTTGACAGAAAAAGAAAGAACTCTGCAGAGGCGCAGCACTCAGGGGCTTGACTAGCTGCGTCTTTCACTGGGGTGCTCTGGGAGTGTGTGATGAGCTTTGTCAGGAGAGAAATCTGAGAGTTTGAATTATAGGTGAGCAAGAACACCTTGGGGGCAGGAATATGGGGGCCTTTTTAGGGCTTGGAACACTTTAGAATGGGGAGGAGGAAGGTTCTTAGTATTTTGTTAGTTGTACATCTTCTTCAAGGGCGCTGAGTTATGTGTATAAACACTGGATGTCCTGCATCTGGGAGCTTCAGTAGACAGCAGCATCCCTCTGCTGAGCACACGGTAGGCAGTTCCTTGGCATTATAAGCACGTGATAGCTATGACCTGCTACCATAGGCATACCTTCTTAGATTTTATGGTCTGCTGTAAATTTCCCATTGACAAGAAGCTTCTGTGAGCGCACCAGTGTCTTGGAACCCACAGACTCATTCATCTCTAAGGCATGTTAGACACCTGTGTAATATTCCCTGTGCCACTCAAGGAGTGTATCTGTGACAGGCCGTGTCGTAAAGTAAGATCTGTGATACTCTTAGCGAAACAACACAGTGGGGAATGATGACGGAGTCTCACATATTAACAAAAAAGCCTGACGGTAAACCGGAAAACAGATATCTAAAACCAGGTTTGAAGATGTTCCTCTGCAAATCTAAGCCTGGAGAAAACTCGTCAAAGTGTGGAGAAATAAATAGACATACAGGCAAGTTATCATGTGGCTGAAAACTTTGTTTTTGTTCAGAATGTTGGACAGAAGTCTCATCAGTTGCTGAGTATTCTCTCAACTCTAAAGTTCTTCCAGGTCTTATACTTTACAGCCATCATAAAATACAAAATGATTCTCCCCACATCATTTCCACTTCTAAGCATGCATCCTGGATTCTGTATGAGGATCAGTTTTCCAACTTTTAAAGTCCTCCCTCCTGTGTACTGTGTGTGTTAAGCCTGGAGTTCTCCCAGTGGAGAAGGTGAGACCAGAGTAAGATTTCTTCACTAAAATCTTGTACAGCTCTGCTGGGAAGTCCCAGTCATAGGGTCACATTCTCCTGACTTTGGACTAGGGTCACAGACTCCAGGAGGGATAAGAGAAATATGTGCACCACGGTTGGATGCCACGGTTGGATGCTACGGTTGGACGCCACGGTTGGATGCCACGGTTGGATGCCACGGTTGGACGCCACGGTTGGATGCCACGGTTGGACGCCACGGTTGGATGCCATGCCGCCCCCCATTTTGATGTTGAATCTTAGTCAACAGTGAGGCAATATTGAGATGGAGCTTTTTGGAGGTGGTTAGGTCACAGGAAGAGTCCTTTTAATGAGATTAGCCACTTTACAAAAGGACTTGTGGGAGTTAGCTTTCTTTCCTCAAGCCAAGAGGAACGAACAGAGAACAGATTGGGGAACCCAGGGCCTGTGCCTGTGTGTTAGTTTGACTCCATGACCCCCTTTCATAGCCCTGGTTCTAATTCTTTCCCCACATAGACATATGATGTTGGAAACAGAGGTCTTGGTCGGTAAATGTGAGTAGCCTAGGCTCAGAACATTCACTGACACTGGAACCCATGCCAAGGTGTTCAGTAAGAGTCACTGATATCAGAGGGTCACCCATTCATACTAAGTGGAGCTCCAAGTCCAAGGAGTAAGTAAACATTGGTTTCTCTCTGCTGTATTTTATGAATCAAGAGATGGAATTTCCCCCCATGGACCTGTTTGAAGTTATGGGTAACATTGTGAGTTAAGTATCTGGGAGGCGTCTTCTACCATTGTTAAGAGTATTAAGGGGAGTGGTCACATCCTACATTTAATTATAATCCATGGCGTTAAAATGAAACTTGAATTAACTTGGTTATAACACAGAAGTTTAGATTTAGTTTGATTGGTTTTGAGATGCATTTAAAAACAGTCTCTTTTGAGTGCCTTGTGTGTGGGCAGACTTTCTACATCCTTAGGAACACTTCTGATAAGCCTAGCATTCTTAGTGCCGTCACTTGCCTGAGATGGAGCCAGAGTTCAAGCTCAGGCTCTTTAGCTCCAGTATCATCTTTAACCTGCACATGAAGCCCTCTTCCCTCCAACTCCCTCCAAGAGGAGAGATCTTGCTGTCCTTGTGTGCCAACGTATCTGCCGCCAGCACCTCACCCAGAACTTGGCGCACAGCATGTTTGCAAATCCCTGATGAATCAATGTTGTTATGTAATAACCACATCCCTGTTTTGTTTTCTGTAATCAGAAAGAAACCTCTCACGTACCCACTTAATAGAAACAACAAAGCTCTTATGGTGGTGCATGCCTTTGATCCCAGCACTTAGCAGGGGAAACAGAAAGATCACTTTGAGTTCAGAATCTGCCCAGGCCATGTAGCAAGAAGACCCTATCGCCAAAGCAAGCACAGCGAAATAAAGCAAAGAGCACTAAAGGAGGAGAGATGAGTAGGCCTGGGGCCTGTTTCCAGAGTTGTGGTGGGCGGGGCTCCCCGTGTTCTAGAAGCGGGTGGGAGTGTCTGCAGTCCCGCTGCAGATGTTGCCGGGGGTTGTGTGGCTGTTTTCTGGCTCCTTGTGGGCTTTCTGTGTTAGTCAGAATATAGCAATTCAGCATCAGTCCACAGGTCCAAATGGGGGAAATAGAGGTGTGGAGCTCCAGCCACGCGTGGTCCTGGCACTGTCAGGGAGCCGATCGGGTGATGCAGCTGTCTTTGGTTCAGTGTCTACTTGCAGCTAAGAAGGCACCACAGCCCCTCCTTCGCCTCCACTTCTACGCCATACCTTCTCTGGGCCCCAGAGCCCTCAGTACAAACATGAATCCTAGTTACAGACTTCCAACAGTGACAGCTCTTACGAAAGGAGACAGACCACAGCAAACAGTGAAAACAGCCAGATAACTTCCAGGTGGGCCAGTGCGAAGCATGCTTCTGTGGCCCTTCCCACGCCAGTCATGGTCAGTGGATCCAGAGGAAGCCAATGCTCGCAGTCCCTGCCTGCGGGACAGCGTATACTGACCTCTTATGGAATGCAGACATAGTTCCTCCTTCAGTATGCAGAATGTTAAATTCAGATGTCAAACATGAAGTAAAAAAGACAAAAACTGCTACTGTTCTCTTCACATTGCCCTTTCTTCTTCTAAATTCTTAGGATCATAGTACACCACAAATGTTTGTTTATGCGTTACATGTACACATGAGAGACCAGGATCCGCAGGTGAGGGAGAGCATTTCTTTATAGTTTACTGTCTGGGGTTGGGTGACCTCACATTGTACCACATATCCCGTGCCCACCCGTTTTGCTGTGAATTTTGTGATTTAATTTTTCTTTAGAGCCGAATGATCCTCCATTTTGTACACACCCCAGGTTTTCATCACCAGTTCTTCTATTAACGCACAGCTAGGTGAGTTCCGTTTCCTTGTTATAGTGATAGAGCAACAGAAACCAGAGCAGCAGACCTCTACAGAGAGGGAGGCAGTTCTTTGGGTAGGTGCCTAGGGTTAGACAGTTGGGCCAGATGCTAGCTTTATTTTTAATTTTTCGAGTAACCTCCAAACTGATTTCCATAATGGCCATGCTGATTTGTACCCCCGCCCCCACTTGCAGGGAATAAGGGTCCCTCTCCCCACATCCTTTCCAACCTTTGTAGTCATATTACTTGATAGTAGCCATTTAGAGTTAGGTGACATCTAAGTGTTTTAATCTGTATTTCCCTGATGACTAGGGATGCTGACCACTTTGTAAAAGAGTTAAGTGGTAAAAACCACTTTAAAGGGTGATGTCTTTAGCAGTACCGCATCTTGTCACTAGCCCACGTAGCACAGATATCTGCTGAGCCAGTCTGACTCTGTTGTTCGTAGTTGTTTCCTCCTGTTGAAACATCCCTTTCAGGAGGAAGTGGATATGGTATACTAGGCTCATAACACTGACAAGAAGCTGTCCAGGCTCTAACCCTGGACTTCTGCCCAAAGAACGGCCTCTCCTTGCTGAAACACCAGGAGCAGGAAACTGGGAGAGGAGTGACAGCGGAGCCGGGCATATTGTGCCGGGAACACCAGGGCTGCAGTTCTCACCCATGCTCATTGCTGTGTGGCTTTTCATTGACATGCACGTCTGCTTTTGAGTCATGCCTGACCGGGTTACCCTCCCCAGTAAACTCATGGGCTCACCATGATGGGAGCCTTGCATTGTTTGGTCACTTGCTCTGTCTAGAGTCAAGAGAAATGGTCTGCCCAGAAAACCTCATACAGCACCTGTCAGACAGCTCTAGGAGAGGGAGAGGCATACAGTAGTGATGGTTCTAGAAGCTTCCTGGGCTCCTGGTCAAGTGCGAGTGAGGGCTCTGCCTGGAACTTGCTTTGGAAATAGGGCCTGGTACAAAAAGATAGTTCATTGTCTAAACACACCAGAATATCTGGTCATGTTCCAGATTTTAGCCAGATGAATCTGCATTTCCATGCCATGGTCTTACTTCTCATCTCTCCCAGCACTCCTGGTTATTTACATATTTAACATGCAGACAGGGATATATGGCATGTATGTCTCAGTAGCTCCAGCATCCTCAGGATCTGTGTGACCCAAAGCTGTGTGTCTAGATTAGAAGTCCCTTTCCAGCCGCCCTCATCTGGGCAGACCACACTTAGAATCTGCTGCCCCTCTTCCGTTGATGTCTGTGTGGCGTTTGTTAAATTCTCTCTCTCTCTGGACCTCTGTGGTGTAGCCAGTGATTTAAAGGAAAATCAAACTAAGTGGATTGATTGACAGCGATGACATCCCCATGCCCTTTATACAGAAGATAGTGGTTCGCATCCTCTGTGTTGTTGTAAAATTGGCTACTAGTGTGAGGAAGAGCTCTAGTAAGTGGAGACTTGATGGAGGAAGTGAGTCACTGGGGGATGGGCCTTATGAGTTTCAGCCCAGCCCCACTTCCTGCACCAGTCTCTCTGTTTTCCATCTGTGGCTCTGTGAGGAAATCTAGCTACCAGCTCCTGTTGTCCCACCCAGGCTGATCCTGTCTGCTGTGCTTTCCCTGATGTGACAGGCTGTATCTGCTTAAACTGAGCAAAATGAGCCCTTGCCCCTTAGCTTGCGTCCTGTCCTGTCAGGTGTTCAGTCACAACAATGAGGAAGGTAGATAACACACTGTCATTCTGCTAGGTGGTTGTAGAATAGGCTGTTATTGTTTCCTAAATATGATTTGTTCTTCTGGAAGGATTCTAGCTGGTGACTTCAGACACCTGAGGCTTTCTAAGGACTTTAGAAATGAGCACTAAAAATTTGGCCATAATCCCATCTCTGTGCTAAGTGACATTCCTTCCTGTGTCAGGACAGTAGAAAATGGTCAGGACGATGATTAAAGAAAAACACCAAAGGAACAGATTCCTAGAAGACCTACTGGCCCTTTTTATCAGCCTGCTCGCCCTGCCCTTTAGCTCATCACCCTGTAGTCATGACTTTTGCATGTTGAAGGACTGAGGAGGTGCCCTGTGAGCCTGTCTCCCGCTTCTCCAGTTCTTGGGCAAGACAAACCTTCTTTCCCTCCTGGAGTTCAGTTCGATCTATCATTTACATGGTTCCACGAGATAAAAGGACCAGTTTGGGCTCCAAGTTAGCAACAGATTTACTCTCTAGGGAATCTGATCAAAATTATTTTTAAAACCATACCAATTAAAGTCTCTGGAAATGGCTCAAAAGAAATAGTGCAAATAAAGATACATTTCTTTAAGAAAATCCTATTGAAACTTGGTGAAACCTTGTAAGAGACATGACATGTGAGTGAAGACGCATGCCTTCCTCGTTCCTTCCCCACTCACCAGGTGCGAGTGACAATGCAGAATGGAACAGTCAAGAGCAGAAGAGTCCCTGGGCCAGCGCTGAGCTGGAGGACTGTTGTCTCAGGAGAGGCAGATGCAAGCCTTGCTCATCTTTCCCCTGTTACCTCAGCTGAGGCTCCTTCAGATGGGTACGGGTGAAAAAATGGGTCTTTCTCTTCCCACCCCTGACTCACAGGATGGAGGCTACATGATGGGCACACACCACAGAGAATTCTAGGATCATAGTGTTCCATTCTTTGGCTCACGGGGTGGGGACGACATGCTCAGAAGGTCGGGACTTCTGTGCTCTTAACCACTGAGCACTGAGCCCCTAAAGTGGGGGGTCACTTGGAGGTGACCATCACCGCTACTCTAGGTGTTAGTATGACTCAGATTTGCCAAGGACTCTTACCAGAAGTCTGTACTATTCTCAGCTCTACCAGAAGCCTAGGAGACAGAAGTTACTGGAAGGAAGCAGATTTATTCAGGGACGGTGCCTGGGAGATTGAGACCTCCTAGTCTCGAACCTTCATCTTTAAGGGCTCAGGGAGTAGAAAGAGCTTTTCAGGGACACAAGAACATTGCATGAGGTGAGGGTGGGAAGTGTCTAGGATGGCCAAGCACTGAGCAGCATCTCCTTCCCCTCCTGAAGTTGTCAGGATCTCAACCTGCATGAAGACAAGACAGAGGGGGTGTGACAGAGGGCATCAGGGAAGGAGTGGATTCCATGGGAAAGGTTAGGAGGAGAGGGGACAGTGAGAAAAGAGGAGAGAAAAGTGGTGAGAAGAGACAGAAACTAAAGCTCTGACTTCATGACCTCCTGTCTAAATTCTCCTCTGAAATAACCAACTTAGTAAGTTTAAGGCTCTGGATGTTTTTCCGCTTTTATGTTTACAGAATAATATGGTTTCTGCCTACATAGTTACCATGTCAGCCCCTCCTTCCATGTCGGTGGGATGCAGAGTGACTTTTCTCCTGAATGAAGGTGGGGGCTTTTGGAATGGAAGGTCTTGACAGGATGAGATATGGGCAGCTTCAGGAATGAATATCACAGTAGACTATACCCCAACTCCCACACTTAAGGTAGTTAGTAGAGATCCAAGGAAGGGCTTCTCTTCAGCAAAAAAAGATTAAGGAGAGACAGGAAACCAAAGGAAGGGAGGAGAATCAGGGGCAGTTTCCAGTGAACCCCTGTTACAGAGGGATATGCAGTTCATAAAACTATGAAGTCTGTTCTCAAAGGAATTAACTTACTTGCATGTGGACAACTTCACGCATAAGGTCCCTTTCAAATACACTTATGATGAAAAGCAAAGAAGAAGGCATTGGGGACTTTGGAAATATAGGCTGAATTGTAAACAAATTATACTTGGTGCAAAAAATAGGAAAATAGGCAGTTTGAAGAAGATCTCTTGGACTGACAGCAAATTTCCAGTACTGACTTTGGGAATTAGCCTTTCCAAAGTTTGATAAAATTAGACTGTAAAGCAGTTTATGTTCCTAAGCACTATTCAAACCAAATTGAGCAATCAGCCCTGATTTAGTTGAGATCAGTAGCTGAATGTTGTATGAGTGTTAGGGTCTGAGAAGTGGGAACAAACACCAAGACTCCACTTTGATGAAAAAAGGAAAATTTATTTACATAATTTGGCAAACAAAGCGAATTTTGTGGCTAGCCGGGCTGCAGTCCCTAAAGCCAGATCAGGGAACTGCGTGCCCTCTCCAAGGTGCTTTTTAAATGTTCTGTGGCTGTGGGCTCTGCTGGCTAGTTTAACCTTGGCATTGGTTGGTCCAGAACCTGTCTGTCCCTCGGGGATTATTTGTATTGGACAACTCAGACCTGGTCGTCCATGGTGTCTGGGTTTGGTTCCAGAATGCTCCTTGAAGTGTTAGCACCAGAATGTAGCAGGGAGGGCCGATTAAAACCTAAGAGTTCTGAGTTTGCTTTGTCCCTACAGTGAGAAAGAGGCAGTCAAAGGGCACGCAGCCCAAACCTGTGTCACCTTAGCGACAATAGAATGTGATAGGGAGGAGAAGAGATAGAAAATAAGATAAAGAAATAATGACTGAAATTGAGATTTATTTTAAAATATTAATTTATAAATCCAGGAAGTCAGTGAAGTTCAAATAAGGTAAATACAAAGAGATCTGGGCTGCGGAGGCAGCTCAGTGGGTAAGAACACTGGCTGCTCTTGCAGAGGCCCTGGATTTGGTTCACAGCACCCACATGGTGGCTAACAACCATCTGTAACTCCAGATCCAGGGGAATCTGATGCCCTCTTCTGATCTCCACAGGCATTGCACAATACACGTGCACTTATATACATGCAGGCAATACATTCATACACATAAATAAAATATCTTAAAAATACAAAGAGCTCTACAAATAGAATCCTCCCAGTCAAAACTCTAACAGCCAAAGACAGGGAGACAGTCTTGCAAGCAGCAAGAACAAAATGACATTTTCCTCAAAAGGGAGCTCCAGCAAGATCAGCAGCTGGCTCATCAGAAACATTGGAGGTCTTGGAAAGCAGTGAAATGGCATATGGGACGTGAACACTGAAAACTAAAACCATCTTCCACAAATCCTGTACCAAGCAAAGTTACATGCACAAAAATGAACATAATGGAAACGGAGACATTCCAGATTCAAAAATGAGAGAAATGAGCAGAACCCGACCAGATATGCTGCCAGTAGAGCTGCCTTTTAAAATGTCTGACGTGGATGTTTCAGGCTGAGAATAAGGAAAGTCAGGTGCCAATTAGAAGCCACATGATGGGACTGGGGAAATGGCTCAGAGGCGGAAGTGCTTGTTATATAATCCTGAGAATCTGAATTCCACTCCCTGATACCTGAAGAACTCTACAAGCCCGCCCCAGAGACAGCTTCCTCCAACGTGGCCACACCTTGTGAGCCCTCCCAGAACAGCGCCCCGGACTGGGGACAGACTGCCCCCAAACCTGCAGCCTGTGGAGGATGTGCTCCTTCAAACCACCACACAAGGTGGAGAAGCAATAAGGCAGACATCTGAGGACAGCCTCTGGCCTCCAGATCACCTGCAAGGTGCACACAGACCCCCATAAAAAAGTTAGGAAAAGATAGATTCCTCTGTTAGCTGATTTAATGCACAGCTGTGTAAAGCAGTGTGCACAGTGTGCTTTGGAGCCTAGAGCACAGTAATGTATTTACCAATTTACCACAGAGACGTAATTAATACCCTGGCCCAGAGGAGATGGTGGGAGCAAAGCCATATTGGGTCAAGGGGGTGAGTCCACATAGTAATAAAATTGGCAGGAATCCACTCAGGGCCACTGCCGACGCATAAGAAGGTTGATATAGTCAAGGGCCGAGTTGGGTTTTGCTTGGGATTATTTTTACTCTGTTTCTTTAAAGACAACGATGATATAAATTATTACAACAATGTAATTTTGAGTTTGTGAAATGTATGTAATATGCATAATAAAACCACAGAAAGGTTGTAACTGAAGAAGTAATTTTCAAAACACATAATAAAATAATTCAATAAAGTGGAAATAGTACATTAGAAAATATTTACTTAATGCAAAAAAGTGGTAAAGTAAGGATAAAGTATTAGAAAAAACAACAGCAGCAAACCCAAGGATCGTTCTGACTCCGGCTCCCCAGAGTGGAAGTTACAAGCATGTGCTACCATGCCTGGCTTGTCGAATGTGCACCCAGAGATCCGGCTATCTCCCTAGCCTTGATTTTATTTTATTTTTTGAGACAGGAGTCTCACATATCCCCTGGCTTCCCTTGAAATCCCCTGTACAGTAGAGGACGGCTTTCAGCTTGTGACCCTCCTGCCTCCTGAGTGCTGAGATCACAGGTCTGCACCACCTGTCTGGCCTATGCAGGGCTGAGGACTGAACCAGGGTTTCCTGTGTGCTAGACAAACACTCTACCCACTAAGCCACATGCCCAGTGTTACACAGATCTGAGTCTGGATGGTAGGCACTGGAGTTCACAGACTCCATCTCCACAGTGAATGATACAGAGACACATAATTTATTACTGGAGACACACACAGGAGCTTGGAAGTCGTGCCTGGCCTCACCTGCGGCCTGACTCCAAGAGGGAAAAAGTGCAAAGGGGCTGAGGCAATGGCTTTTTATGCGTCATTAACATCACACTTGTCTCTTCCAAGCTCATAGGATACAGGGGCTTTTCTGAGCATGCTCCTTTGGCTGGGCTAGACTCAGGCCCTGCAGTCGTTCCTCTGTGCTCAGACCAGCCCCGTTTCCACCGTGGTTCTCGGCTCCCGGGTCGGCTCACCAGTCTCTGCTGCGGTTCAGCCTGTGAGAGGCGCAGGGGTGATGCCCAGGCAGAAGAACGTTATTTGAAGCGGCTTAGTACTCACACTGTGCCTCACAGTGTGCCCGCTGGCTGTTTCTCCTCCTCCCTGCCCCTCCCCCTCTGTCCAACTGCTCCCTTCCTTTGCTCATTTACCCTTCAGAGTTGGGTCAGTAGCCAGCTTTACTGTACCTGGGGTACTCGGCTTTCCCTGATGTCTCCGCAGCATAATCACTGTTTCTTTAGCTGTCTTAGTTACCCAGTTTGTGTGCCATCTGCTTTCTGCCCGGGCTGCCTGATGTGAAAGGAATTGTGGTTTGGGACACACTGCCTGAGAGGAAAGGGGAGAGGAGTCCAGACAATTGGGTATTTGAGTTTGGACCAGGATAGAGGTGCAGAAAGAGGAATTTGGGGTCATTCCCAGAAAGAGGATATTGCAGCCAGCAGAGCTTCCTGAAGAAACAGGAAGAAAATGTGAAGGAGTAAGACCGTGCGCTTTGGCCTCTAGTTTCAGGAGGCTGAGCAGTCAGAGGGAGTAGCTGCAAAGGAGGTTGGAGGAAAGGCAGAAGGAGAGGAAGCAAGTGCACTCTGGCAGGCGGCAGAGGATGTGCGTGGAGGAGCTGGGGTGTGCCCTGTTCACACTGTGAAAGGACAGGCGCCTCTGGGACTCTGGACTAATCACTGCAGTTAGCCGTGCCAGGTCCACGTTGACCCGAGGGGCATTCCCTGGGAGAAAGCCAACAAAAGCCTGTTAACAGTAAGTTTTAAAGACAGAACCAGGGAGGACAAGCATGAGCAAACTTTAGTTTTGCAGTGTCTGGAGAGGAAAGAGAACGTTTGCTTTTGAATAGAAGGGTCTTGTTAGATGGGAAGAGTAAGACTAAGGCTGTCTGCTAAAAAACTGACTCAGCTGAAAAGAAGAATAAATCATGCAATTGAGGAAAGTTAGAGAATTCCTGGAGGAGGTCCTTGAATAGTTGAAGCTGAAGAGAGGCGTGGCCTAGCAAGGGGCTCCTGCAGGTGGTTGAGCCACGGACAGGATGGTGAAGGGTGACGACTCAGTACTTCTCCTGTGACTGCTCTCTTCAGAGAACAAAAGGATCCAGTTGAGGGAGTGGGGGTGGGGGGCTGCTGGAAGATGAAGAAGTTGTGAGTGGTCACTTGGGTGTGGGGGGTGTTGGAAGATGAAGTTGTGAGTGGTCACACAGAGGAAGAAAACAGAGCAGTCTAAAGAAATGACATCAGAATGCCTGCAGACCTGGGAGCATCATCGTGCGGTGCCGTGGTATGGGAGGGATGCAGACTTGAAGTGAGCAGATAATGGGTTCTATGGGAATTTGAAGTTTCATTAGCATGAGACAAGTTCCTGACACAGAGCAGTTTAAGGGAGCAGAGGTTTACCCTGGGGACAGTTTGAGGGGAGACACTCCATCTGGTGGGGAAGGCATGGTGGTGGGCAGTCAGTTCTCGGGTGTGGCAATAGGGACAGAACACAAGCTGCTTGGTCACGTCTCAGAGGACCAGGAAGCAGAGAAGGGTCAACAGGGAGTAAGAGTGAGTCACAACCCTCAAGACCCTTCCCCCAGCTTCTGCCCATGACCCACTTCCTTCAGCAAGGCCCCACCCTAAAGGTTCTCCAACCTTCCACAACAGCCTCACCATATGGGGACCAGGTGCTCAAATACAGGAGTCTGTGGGGGATATTTATGTCTAAGACGGACCAGCAAGTGAAACAATGCTGATTATTTAGTCTCTGTGAACTTTCTCCATATGTACTAGAATGTTGATAACACTCTGAATATGGCCATAAGCGTTAAACAAGTGCACACTGACCGCTTCCTGGTACGTAGAAAATGCGCGGGAAATGTCTGCTAGCATTACGGCTGATGGAAAGTCTGTTTGGGCTATGAAAACTTCCAGAGCAACTTGATCACATTGAGAGTGGGCCCCGTATCTCCGCTGCAGATGGTTCAGTACAACTCAGCATGTGTCCTAGACAGCTGTGTTGCCATTGACTGCCACTTCCATTCTGTTGGGCATTCTGAAAAACCAAAACCCACCACCCTTGCTGTACAGTGGTTGTGCTTCTCTGCAGTGTTTCTCTGCAGTGCTCAGCTCCACTCAGGACATTTGAGAGTCCGGTGCTGTCAGCTAGGGAGACTTCCGACCATCGCCTTCAGGCAAGGAAGACTTGAGTCACTTAGAGGAGTATAGCTTTGAAGTCCTTCCTGTCTTTCACATTAGCATTCTAAAAATAAACTTCCATGTAAACCCAGTGAATGCTCAGCCCTCACTTCCTTATTCAGTCATTGTACCTGATGAAATGGTCCACATCACAGTGCGTGGCCATTTACTGATACGACATTTATTTCAAAGACTGAAGTAACCTAAATGACTCACTGGCACTTTCTCGAAGAGAATTGATGTCATCTTTGCTGAGATTCCTTTTAATTTGTTTCAGAGGGATTTGGATTCAGTTTCGAAGCATTTCTGTTACGGCTATTTAATGCTATTACATAATTCCAACATTTGAGTCATGTGGAGTTGGTGCTAGTTTTTATCCTCCTTCATTCAAGTTAGGATTTTTGTGGTTTGACAGGTGATTTTTTTTTTATTGCACACTGCACAATTTGTCTTTGATGTAAGGAGGCAAAATCCTATTTATTACAATTTTTAGATGGGATTTCTTAAAGCATAGGCTACACTTGCTATGTAACTGAAGATGACCCTGAGTCTCTTGCCTCTACCTCCTGAGTGCCGGGATTACAGTTGAGCACCACCGCTCCTAGTTTTTGTGGTGCTGGGGGTCAAATTCTGAGGGTCGTATATATGATAGGTCAGGACTCAGGCAACACTGTCACATGCTCACCCTACATCTTTTCTAAATCGATCAGGAACTCACCTGCTGAGGCTGAGCGCATGGGTCTTGCTTTGCATTTGTGTACTGTGCTTCCAGTGACTTGGGTTTTCAGATACCCTGGCATTGTTTTGGCTTGTTTTGCCTGGCTCTGCAGAGTACAGGGTAGAGATCACTGAGATGATCTCTGGGCTGCCTCCTGGATGCAGAGGCTTTCCATGACAGAACTAGAAGGGATTCAGTGGGATTTCCCTTGCTGTGCTCCTGAAATACCCCAGAGAAAGAGAAAGACAGTTTTGAGTCTGTAGGACAGAGTTCTCTCGAGTCAGGACGTGTGCTGCTGCTTGATCGCTCAGGCCTGTTTCAGCCTTCCCACCTCCATCCCAGCATCTCCAAACTCCAAATGCAGTTTTGAAATGTAAATCATTCTCCCTGTTTTCTACAATAAAATTCATAACTAAGAAATTTGGTAGAACAATTTAACAAATAAATGTATAGGAAGCAATTTTATTTGTAATTTGTTCACACTAACTGAAAAGTTGAAGGAATAACGCAAATCATTCATCTGTCTCAATCTAGATTCATCTTATACAGAAATGCCTGATGGAATAGAAGAATCCCAGGGAAATATCGAGTAATGTTTAACTCTTTTACGCGTCTTTATCCGCGTGTGTGTGCACAAGCGCCCTGTGGCAGCCTGGGCATAAATGCTGCCGTTCAGCCCCACGGCTCCATTCTTCCATTCTCCTTTTGCTAAACCATCTGGGGACATTTAAAGAGGGAAAACCCATGAACATTCACTGTGTACATATGGTTTTGGCTTTCTTAAAATGAACATCTGAAAGTACATTTTCCATTTGCTGTGATATAGTGTTAGGTCCAGCAATTGGCTCGCAGTGAACACAGTCGAGAAGGCATGCAAACAGCAAGAGCAGTTTGTTCTTGAGACATAACCAGCATGCAGGGGTCCATCATTCTGAGAAACGGAGACCCTGAGGCAGTGGCTCGCAGGCCTTTTAAGCATAGTTAGGGGATTTCCAGATGGCAGCTGGGGTGACCTTAACGGGGATTGGATAATTTTAAAGTGGGCATATGGGGCAACTAGGGATTGGTCCTCAGCATCCAGCCTGAGAATTTTAGCTCAAAATGGGGATGTTAGCTCGAGATAAGTTCCTTGTGGTTAGGTCCTCATCCCTGATTGGTTGGCAGTGGGTTAGAGTGGGTTCATTTTCTGAAGAAATGAAACTTATTACAAGAAATGAAACCAAAGGTTCTTGAAATGGAGGATATAACAAAATGGGAGTCTGGCCTTCTCAATAGCACTAATTCTTCACCCTTTCTTGGACCCTAGACTCACTCAAAGCACACATCCATAACTTAATTATGAAAAACACTTCAAGTACTGGGTGTGGTGACCCATGCCTTTAATCCAAGCACTGGGGAGACAGAGGTGGCACATCTTTATGAGATCTAGACCTGGTGTACTAGAGAGATCCAGGTCAGAGAAACCCTGTCTCTTCAAATCTCATGCCGAAAAAAACCAATGCAGTCCTCAGTAATAGCACCCAAGAGGCCGCTGAGCAGTGTCCCTGTAGGAACTTCCCTCCCTCCTTGGTCTGAGAGATCTTACCCCAGTTCTCCCTTAATTAGACATACTCAACTTGGTACCATTGAGCACAGGTCCAGGAGACAGGCAATGCTCCCATAATCATGGCCAGTTCAAGGGAGTTGTGACATAATGGCCTTCATTATTATTATTTGTGTTATTTCTTGTGACTCAGTTTCTCGCCTGTCAAATGGAGTTATACACCTGTCATTTGTTACCAGGGTAGGAGAGTGTTGTGTGTGGCACAGTGAACTAACAATCATCACCTTTCTCTCTACCATAATTCATCAGACTTTTCTTGAAGCCAGTTTTACACATTTCCTAACACACCACAGCTCTTCCGATGCCCTCTTGTTGCAGCATGCCCAGTTGGTCGTCTGTGAAGGCTGAGTGGAGGTGGAGGAGGGCTCAGCTGGCTTCTTAGACCCCATCCACAGAGCTATGGGTCAGGGCTACCGGGTAGAAGGAATTCAGTGTACTAGAAAAAATTCTCCATCAGACACATGGTGTGTGTGTGTGTGTGTGTGTGTGTGTGTGTGTATGTGTGCATGTGCACGCATTAGAGATGGAAAGGAACTCATTGGTATAAAAGTGTGCCGTTCCATTCCTTCATACTGCAGCTGAGGTGCTTATCAGATCAATGAGTTCGTTTGGGTCATCATTCAGAGGAGTCTACAGAAACTGGAAAAGATTCAGAAACAGAATCAAATATTAGTTTTTAAATGTTGAATGAATTGAACTTGTTAGCTGTAAGAAGGTGTAGGGTGGCTGGGAGTGTGGCTTAGTGGTAGGTAGAGAACCTTCATCCTTATCATACACAATAGTCTAAAAAAGGAGGAGGAGAGGGGAAAGAGGAGGAGGAAGGGAGAGTGGGGAGGGAGGAGGAGGGAGGGAGAGTGGGGAGGGAGGAGGGGGAAGGGAGAGTGGGGAGGGAGGAGGAGGAAGGGAGAGTGCGGAGGGAGGAGGGGGAAGAAGGGAGAGTGGGGAGGGAGGAGGAGGAGGGAGGGAGAGTGGGGAGGAAGGAGGAGGGAGGGAGAGTGGGGAGGGAGGAGGGGGAAGGCAGGGAAGGGAAGCAGGAAGGAGGAGGGAGGCAGGGGAGGGAGGAGGGAGAGACAAAGGGGGGAGGAAAGGTGAAAGGCATACAAATCAAGCAGGTGTGGTAACACATGCCTATAATTTCAGCACTCTGGGTTGGGGCAAAGTCAGGAGGATCTTGAGTTCAAAGCCAGCTTGGGACATGTTGGAGACAATCAAAGAATAAGATGTAGGATGACTTGATTTGTTTTCAAGAATAGAACAGCTTTTCAGCAAGCTTCCCAGTGTGCTGGCCAAAGGGAGAGAAAGGAATAACTTTAAAGTATAAAATTTTATTTTGTATATAGAATTTCTAGCAAATTTGCTGGAAGTTATTAGATTGGACTGGCAAGTGAAATTACAGAGTATACAACAAAAGACTTTTGCCCTAAAATAGCTAAGCCCCAGTCTTAGCCATTTTTAATCTGGCTTAGTCCTGAAGCAGGGGGTTGCTGCTCGAATGTTAAAGGAATGTCACCCATTGTTCCTGGCTTTGAAATCCATGACGTGTAGAGAGTGTCACAGTCTAGAAAGAGTCACAGTAGAGAGAGTCACAGTAGAGAGAGAGTCATAGAGAGAGTCACAGGAGAGAGAGTCACAGGAGAGAGAGTCACAGGAGAGAGAGTCACAGTAGAGAGAGTCACAGTAGAGAGTCACAGTAGAGAGAGTCACAGTAGAGAGAGTCACAGTAGAGAGAGTCACAGTAGAGAGATGTATTTTCACATGCCCTGGCTGTTGCCCAGAGCAGCATGAAACTCATCAGTCAGCTTCTAAAAGACAGTTCCAGGCCAGCCCAACTGACAGGAATTTTAGCACTGATTATACTGAACTTGCACTTTCTATTACAAAAGAAGACAATAGTTTCTTACAGCATACATCAGTGTGCATGCCTTGACCCATGACTAGTGAAACACACTTCTAAAAGAAGTCATGAAATGAACAATTCCCAGTGGGAAGAGAGTGCTTCCCCTACAAAGTGTAGCCTGGACGTGCTGTAGGAGCAGCTTGGGTGAGCAGCTTCTCACTGTAGATCGCTGGCTTCTGTGCTTGGCTGCCAGAATGCACGGGCTCCATTTCTAGGCCCAGCTCTTGATAAATCTACCTCTCCTCATGTTCTGAGACATTAACTATATTTCTAGGTTTTATTTCTTCTATTTTTTTTCTAGTACTTTTGCCTCAGTCCTCTAGGAATGTCTATGAATCATTTGCCCTGTCCTCATTAACAGTGGTCACAGCCTTATCCTGATTCTTTTGATCCTTCCAAGAGCATATGCCAGTGATCCTTTGATTGTTTTTATTATTATTATTATTATTTTAGCCCATTTGCACAGATATTTGTAAACTTAATACTTATGTTTCAATCTGTATTTGTCTCCAAGCAGGTCTGTGAAGGGCTCAGATGACTTAATCTTAATCAGGAGGCATATCAAAGCAAAACCATGTAAGCAAAATAAGGCTGAATTTGGATGGGGAGTAGCTCAGACGGTGAGGTACTTTCTGCACAAGCATGAGGACCTGAGTTAAATCTCTTTTCTGTAGTAAAATCTATGTAAAAAAGCTGGGTGTGGCAGCATTGCTTATAATCCCAGCCTTGGAGAGACAGACAGGTGGGTCCCTGGGGCTTACTGCCCAGCCAGTCTGGCCTAATTGTTGAGTTCCAGACCAGTGAGAGAGCCTGTCTCAAAAAACAGTGCAGGGGTTTCTGAGGAATGACACCCAAAGGTGACCTTTGGCTTCCACATGCATGTGTACACCTGTACACAAGCACCCACCCACACACTGTATCCACATAGACACACACACACAAATAAGTCAAAACTTTATCTCCTACATCAGTAATGTCTTGAAGTGGAAGGCTGTGGAGTGGGAAGGGAACTCCACAGTTAGACAGGCTATGGACGGCAGCAAGTCCTCTGTCCTGCTCAGCACGTGGCCTCAATATCTGGGGGGCTGTACATTCAGCCATTCTGAACACATTCAAGTAAGCAGTGTGGAGATGGAGGAGGAAGGGAGGCAGATTCACCTCCCAGAAGTTTTCCTAGAAACCGGATGCAGGATTTCTAGTTGATTCTTCCTGGCTGGAATGTGATCTAGAAGCCACTCCCATCAGAGAGGCAGGTAGGAGGGTGACAGTATTGATGTTGAAAGCCAGAATTCTGTTACCATGAAGGAAAGAATCCACTGATGGAAAATTAAGCCCTGGCCAATTTCAGGAAGCTGTTGAATTGTTTATATTCTGAGTTTGGGAAGCTTTCCTGCAGAATGGGGTGTTTCTCCTCCCCTTAAAACAGCCTGTTGTTTACTCAGAGTCCCTCCAGTATGGAAGGTTTTATCTCAGAGGAAATTGCTGCATAACATGCCTTCATATATGTAAGTGCACCACATGTGTGCAGTGCCCACAGCCCAAAGGGTGTCAGGTCCCATGGAACTGGAGTTCTAGACAGTTGTTAGCTGCCATGTAGGTGCTGGGAAACAAACCCAGGTCCTCTGCAAGAGCAGCCAGTGCTCTTACCCGCTGAGCGTCTCTCCATCCTCTGAGCGCTTTGTTTGGGTAGCAGTAATCGTATTTCCAGATTCAGGGTGATTCTGTCAGTTCATTTGGCTGGGGAAGGACTGTCCCCTTGTAAAACCTTGAGTCGGGTCTAGAACTGATGACAGTTTGTATAGACACTAGGAGTAGGAGGATTTAAGAGGTTGATTTCAGTCTAGAGAAAGGTTTTCTATTGTTTGTACATGAAAAAAATCACAATTTTCATCACTACACAGTGACAAATGTTTGGCAGATTGGAAACTATCCCTTACTTCTACCAAGTGCCTAATTAATGATCTGTTACCTTAATTTCAAAGCTGTCTGTGTTTTTTCTTTTAAAAACATCATGTTTTTGAACTTGAGTGTTGCATTTCTTCATATGAAACCAAACCTTCTCATCGAGGAGCTGTTACGTAAATGCTCTGTGGCAGCTGGCATGGGAAGCAATCTCCTTTTAAAATAACTGGTGAGGGTCGAGAGGATTGCACGCCTGTGGAATTCATTATTGTTTCAGCTCTGAAGAGGGATTTTCATGGCTCTTAGCTTCCATAAATCATGCCAGTTTTCCAGGAAGACTGTAAAGAAGATGAACTAGAGATACAGAGATAGCTTTTAAAAACTGTGTATTACTGAAATTGTCAAGTGTATTGAAAGAGTAGAGGGAAGGTTATCACGGCCGCCAGCGTACCGCCAACCCCCAACCAGCCTCACTTCCTCCACAGCTCACTCTCACCACTTCGTTTCTTTGCTGCATTATTCTGGAGTGAATCTCCATCGTCATTTCACTTACCTGTAGATAAACCTGCCCCCCAGTGTCCAGGAGGATGAGCTCCAGAACATTATAGACAGCAAACCCCACAGAAGTGCAGGCCCTGTCTATGAAATGGTGCAGTGTTGGCATAAAACCTGGACGATCTTCTTATTACTCTAATAAATCATCTTTAGATTTCTTAGAAAATCTAATACAAGGCTGATGGATCTCTGTGAGTTCTAGGCCAGCCAGGGCTACAGGGAGACCCTGTCTCAAAACCCCCTCAAAATCCCAAAACAAACAAACAAAAAACCCCAACCAAACAAAAACTAATACAATGTAAATGCTTATGTAAACAGGTGGTATAACATCTACACCATGCTTAACACAGGTATTTTTTGAGTATTTTCCATCTGTAGTTGGTTGAATTCATAGATATGTAATCTACGAGCCTCTGCAAACTACAGATCCATGTCTTTTTAAAAAATCCTATTCCCAAGCACACAGTCAGGGATACAGGAACTGTGAAGTTAAGTGTATGTTATGCAGGACCCCAGCAGGCTCATGTAACACTGGTATCTCAGTGTCCTAAATATACAGGTTCATTTATGTTTTGCAACTTGAAAAAATGCTTATGAAGAACTCATAGCTTGTCCTCCCCAGGCAGCATTGATCATGCTTCACAGTCCCTTGCTCTTGTGTAAATTAAGCAGATGAAGTTGGGGTTTTTTCTTTATTTTATTACTATAGCGTGCGCGCACACACACACACACACACACACACCATGGCATGCATGTGAAGGTCAGGGAACCCTTAGGAGTCAGTTCTGTCTTTCTACCGTGGGTTCCAGGGATTGAACTCAGGTTGATGTGCATGCACTTTTACCCATTGATCCATCTCATGGGCCCTGATTTTTCCTCTTTACAAGAATACTTCTCAAATGGTGTTATAATGCTTCCTCTGGTATCAGTTAGGGGGGAACAGGGGCTAAGTGAATTCTTTTGATCTTTTAACTGAATTTTTGCAGACTTGATACAATATATTTTGGTATTTATCCCCCTCCCTATCTGCCTCTTGCCCAATTTCATATCTGTTCTCCCGTGTGTATTTTTGGCCCCTTAGACCCCTTAGTAAAATCAGGTGACTGTAAATAGGTGGGCTTCCATCTGGGTCCTCAATTCTATTCCACCAATCAAAATGTCTCTTTTTATGCCAGATCCGTGCTGTTCTTATTAATTGTTCCGTAGTCTAACCTGGGATTAGGGTGGTCATGCCTCTAGTAGGTCTCTTGTTAAGGACTGTAGTTGAGTCTTTTTGTGTTGCTAGAGTTGGCCAGGTCTTGTTGGACGACGTCCCCCGCATCTTTCCCTCTTCTGCACCCCCTGACCATCTGAGTCACTAATGACCGTCATCACTGAATCACCATCTGAACCACCTAACTCAAATGGAGCTATTTCTGTTTTGCAGAATTGAAATGGTTCTAACCTACAATTTCTTCTACTTTTATTGGTTGGATTTTTAAAATAAATGATGGCTTTTCCACTCCTTCTCTTTTCTACTTGTACAAAGAAGACTTGATTCTTTACCACTTTTCAGGAGAATGACCTCATTCCTTGACACCTAGCAAAGTTCACCAATGACCTTTGAAATTACTATTGAAAACAAATAATCCTTGATTTTTACTGTATTTCTTGTTATTCCCTGCGTTGCTGTGTCTCTCTGTCCAGGCTGTCCTGACTGTAGGCAGAGAGGGCATCTTCGTGGCAAGCCCTGGGGCAGAGAGAGCGTCTTCTAGGCAGGCCCTGATTCCTTGTGTGGGTTTCCCATTGCAGAAGAGGCTCCATGCTCTACCCTGCAGTCAAGCTTTCTTTGAGGCTCCATTTAATAGAAAATGTATTTACAACCCATAGTGTTTGCTGGGGTAAACGTTGTTTCTAGATCTTTGTAGGGTGGAAGCTGGAGTTGAGTTCATAATACGTTTTCAGATATACATTTTTCCTTTTGCAGTTTCACTTACTTGATTTACACTTCTCTTTTTCCTTTTCACTGAAAAAGCTTGTTTCTAAATAAATTTGCTTTATCATATAATGGCCTCAGAATTACCATGTATTAATTAATGCTTATGATATTGTCAAGACTAGATCTAACTGGATCTGCTTTGTTTGTGTTAGGATATATTCTATTGGAGAAATGAAATAGTTTTTCTTTGCATAAACTATCAGATCAGAAATTTTTAGAGCCAGGTGTGGTGGCTTGAACCTGTAATCCCAGCATTTGGGAATCTGAGATAGGGGTGTGAGGCCAGTCTTGGCTATAGAGTGAATTCCAGGACAGACTAGGTTACAAAGTGAGATCATATCTTAAAGAAAAACAGCATTAAAAGGTTTATTATTTGCCTTCTGGTGTTCTGGTTTAGAGATTAATTTTTAAGTGTTTTAGAATGATGACTATTTCTAGTGTAAATGTTTAAAATCCAACTTTATCTACATCTTCTCACTCAATTTCTACTTTGACCTAAAGATAACCACTGTTTCCAGTTTTACTTTATCTTTGCATAGTGTGTGTGTGTGCATATGTATGTATGTATGTTTATGTGTGTATGTGTGTTTGTATGCATGTACACATGTTTGTGTGTGTGCAAGTGTGTGCATGTGTGCATGTGCATATCCTGTGAGTACATGTTTGTGCCTATGTGCATGTGTGTTTGTGTACATGTACGTGTGCATGTGTGTGTATACTGATAGTGTTCCTTTTTACTTAGCTGGAGGCGGTATAGCACACATATGTTCTGCACATTGCTCTTCTGTTTAGTAATCTCCCCGACAGTTATAGACGCACATGATTCACTCGATGCAGTGATCTGAGTTTACTCACACTGTCTGCAGTTGATCAGCATTCGGATTCCTCTGGTTTCTGCCATGATGCACCTGCTGTAACAGAAGATTCCTTCACCAATCACTTTATTTGGCCACATTTTTGGTAAAGACGTTTGGTTATCATGGCTTCCCTTTTATAAACCCAAGTGAATGAACAGCCTTGCACGTGTAACCTTGATTCCTGCACCAGATGGAAAGCTTCCTGAAAGTAAAGAATTTTAGTTCTGCTTCATGCATAACCCACAGCATATCCACTTGAAGGCATGCTGGTCTTACTGATTGGATAAACTAGAGAAGTCTTGAAAAAAAGATTTCAAGGAAACACATCTGTGTTTTTTGAAAACACATACACAGTAATGTATTTCGGATCTTCAGGACCAACAGAGTAAAGATGCTGCTTTACCAATCACATGTGCATCTGTTTGTTTATAGGAGTTTTGTTTAAACAGAAATTATTTACATATAAATGTTGAACAGAGTTAAAGAAAGGAAACAGGAGAAGGCACTGTGTTACTTATTGAAGCTTCCTCAAGTTAGACAGATGGACCCCAGAGGTTTAGACTCCAGCATGGGGCAAGTTACTGGTGTAGAGGCCAGAAGAGTGTTGAGTGAAACGTGAGGCACCCTTGCCTGAAGGACTGATTTTCTAATGTCAAGGCAGATGTGGGAGACATGTTTCATGCACACGTGCAGAAACAGATACTGGAGCATCTCCTATCAGAAGTATTTGGAACCAGAAGTGTTTTGATGTCGTACTGACTCCTTGTGAAGGGTCATCTTCACAATTTCATTGTCTGCTTGGCTGGACTTAGAATCGCCTTGATGATGCATTGCTGGGCCTGTCTGTGAGGTTTCTAGAGAGTCTTCACGGATGTGGGAAGACTCATCCTGCATGTGACTGGCATCATCTCATGGACTAGGGTCCTGGACCGATTAATAAGGAAAAAGCAAGCAGAGCTCCAGCGTTCGTCTCTCTCTGCTTCCTGACCTTGGATGCAGTGTGACCTGCTGCCCCACACTCCTGCTGTGAAACCATCTCCATCTTGACAGACTGTGTCCTCTCAAGCTGTGAGCCCGAATAAACCCTTCCCCATGAAGCTTTCTCACGGGTGTTTGCCCACCCTTCCCCCGTGAGGCTTTCTCACGGGTGTTTGCCCACCCTTCCCCATGAGGCTTTCTCACTGGTGTGAGGCTTTCTCACGGGTGTTTGCCCACCCTTCCCCCATGAGGCTTTCTCATGGGTGTTTGCCCACCCTTCCCCCATGAGGCTTTCTCACGGATGTTTGCTCTCAGCATCAAGAAGGGTAACTGGCACTGTGTCGTTCATTCGGGTTTCGCCATGGCCCCTCCATTCATCACCGACTCTGCACAGGGACTCTTCGCGTGGGTGCAGAATCTCATCTTCCACCCAGAGTCGTTTTGAGATGTTTGGAGGACAAGAACTGTATCCTCTTGGGTTTGCTGTGGTTCCCCTTAACCCCGAATTCTCTGGAATGGAGCCTACTTTGTGAGATTATCATGAGGGACCTCTTTAAAATTTTTTTGTCATTTTATTATATGCATATGAGTGTTTTGTATGTAAGTGTACCCTGTGTCATGCCATGCCCATGGAGGCCAGAAGAGGGTGTTGGATTCCCTGAAACTAGAGTTAAGAACTGTTGTTAACTGTCATGTGGATTCTGGGAACTGAACCTCAGTACCTTGCAAGAGCAGCTGGTGCTCTTAACTGCTGAGCCTTCTCTCCAGCTCTGAAGCACCCTTTGATCCACTGTGAAGTTTGGTACATCCAAGCTCTTCACTACATATGCTATAAGACCCACACATGTTTACATCCCTGGTAGGACAAGATAACTCCATAACCACCAAAGAGAAAGGTATGGGACGGGGAGGGACACTGCTGACGCAGACAGTGTCCTCTGAGTACCAGTTTCAGGAGCTTCAGCTCTGTCTGTCTCTGTGTAAGAACAAGGGAACGTCTAGTGGTGTTTCTGCAGATATTAATGTCGTAACAGTGGCCTGGGAATAGGACTGGATGAATGACTCCCCGAGAAAAGTGATTTAGTGAACTGCAGTCTGTGAGTTGATTAAGTATTGATCAGGGATCCAACCTGGGTCTGAACTGGTCTCAGAACTGCTGGGTAATAGGCCGTAAAGCGAAGAAGTTGTTCACAGATTGATCTGGCAGCCTCCCAGGGGAGGCTGAGAATTCTGAAGAATACAAAGCTGAGAAAGTTTGTAAATTGACTTAAATGTTTAACTTTTTAAAGATTGATATTCCAAATGTCCCTAAGGCAAATAAGATATTAATTAATTAACAGATGGTCTTGAAGGTAAGGGATTCAGTCTCCATTTTGCTGATTTGTTTATTTTTGGATGGGGTCTGTGTAGTCTAGGCTGGCCTTGAACTCACTATGTAATGTAAACTGTCCTTGAATCCTTAAGTTTCTTGCTTCCACTTCCCATGTGTTGGGATTGGGCCTGGAAAGATGGCTCCTCCCTTAAGAGCACTTACACGCTTGCATAGGATCTGGGATCAGTTTCCAGCACCCACATGGCGGCTCACAGATATCTGTAAGGACACCGTCTTCTGGCCTCCTGGGGTAGCAGGCATGCATGTGGTGTGCATACGTAGATACTGTCATACACGTACAATAAAAATGAATAAACCTTCAAGAGTGGAGGTTATAAGTGTGCACCACTATACCTGACTGACAGGATTCATTCAGGAGATGCCCAGACCAGATGTCATTTGTACTTTTTAAGATAAGTTGAGTACGTAAATGTGGAGATGCCAGCTTTGAATAGATACCATGTAGTAGAACATCAGTGTCATCTATGGGTCCCAAGCCATGAGTCTGTGCTGTGATGTTACTGTTTGTCCTGTGGTGCAAAGCATGGTCGGTAAGAATATTGGACTCTTTGCAGGGATGGACAGGTAATACTTGACATGGTGTTTCTCCGCTGCTATGGGCTCAGTGTTAACAGTAGGCCAAGTACCAAGGCCTTCAATGAAACAGTGAAAGTTAACTTACTGAGTCTCAGTCTTGACTACACATCTTTTTAAGTATTTTTTTGTCTTAAGTATTTCTTCCATATACCAAATTGCAATGAGTTTCTACAGGAAAAGTCATTGTTCGAGTTGAAATCTGAATCCTCCCTGAAAATAAAGGTTACTATCATTTTATTAGAAAATAAATGAAATTTATAGTCCAAATTTGAAAATGTGAACTTTGGAAAATTTGTATCTTAACTGTGAACCTCAAGCTTCCTGAAATTCTGAAGGACTTTCATTATGAGATTTCTGTTTATCATATAATTAGCAGGTGTGATATTTTGATATTGTTTCATGAAATATATCAATATTAAGATCTAACTCAAGGTGCCAGTATTTTTCAGCTGGCAGTTGCATCATGTTATAAAATTATAAATGGGCACAAGATTTTCTTCAGGTCTAACATAGACCACTGGGCTTTATGTTACATAGTATGACTAGTTTGACAACAGAGTCCACATTATAGAAAACATTAAAAAACAGCCTGTGGCAAGCTTGAGCATAGGCTCAGAGAAGACTATCCATGATTGTCTAAAAGACAAGGAAAACAGTCCCTCATTTTCCAATTGCACATCTTGTGGGGACAGATAGCACGCACGTACATTAACGGAAGCATGCTGTGTGCAGCAGGTGGATGTCGAAGGCAGAAACCCAGCTGTTTGAGTTAATCTAGACATGAAGGGATTTTTTTTAAAAATTGAGAAATGGACTCCTTAATAAGTTTTTTTGACAGTATAGCTGTTTTATCCATTAAAAATAAGTACTTTATATTAACATACAATAAGCTTCTCCCTAGTACTTTTAAATAAATAAATAAATATTGAATATTCTGGTTCTCACTTTCCAATATGGTAAATATTAGAAGAAATAGATTGATATAAACATATCTATGTGGGCTGGAGGGATAGCTTAGTGATTAAGAGCACTGGCTGCTCTTACAGAGGACCCGGTTTCAGTTCCCAGCACCTACATGGCGGCTCACAACTGTCTGTAACTCCAGTTCCAGGGTATCCAACATCCACTTCTGACCTCCGAAGGCATTGTACACACAGGCGCACTTACATACATGCAGGCAGCACAGTCTTATACATAAAATTAAAATAAATTAGATTCTTTTTAAATATTTTTATTACTTTTATTTTATGTGTATAAGTATAACACGAACTGTGTGTAAGAGCACCCATGTCATAGAGAGTCAGAAGAGGATGTCGGATTCCCCTGGAAATGTAGTTACGGATGGTTGTTAACAACCATGTGGGTGCTGGGAATCAAACATGGGTCCTCTGGAAGAACAGCCAGTACTCTTAACCACTAAGCCATCTCTCCAGCCCCAAATGAAATTAAAAAAAATAAAAATAACCATTTTTTTAGAGTATAAACTCTTTAGGTCAACATAAAAAAACTCTAGGATCCACAGTAGTTTTTGGATGTAACATGTCTGAAGTCTAAACATATGAGAGCTGCCACTATAGACAGATAATAGCTATTATAGAATGAAATAGTCCAGTGGCTATCAGTAAATGGGCCTGGATTCTTTGGGGAAATAGACCAATAGCTTGCATAAAGACAAAGGTTTAGTAAAGTTTTATAACAACTATGTAAGTGCACAGTGTATTTACACACACATATATACACACTTATATTTATAAACTGGGAAACTGGCTTATGTAGGTTTGGAGTCAAGTCCTACTCTGCACTCAGCAAGCTGGAGACCTGGGACAGCTGATGTAGTTTTGATCTGAGTGTGAAAGGCCCAAGAACCAGGAGAGCTGGTGGTGTCAGATTCAGTTTGAGTCCAAGGCTGAAGACATGAGACCCATGTCCCAGGCAGGTAAATGACAGAAGTCAACAGTGAAGAAACAGTGTCACATGAACATACAGATAATAGGAATCAGTTCATGTGCTCATGTGTGCATGGATGCTGTTCCCTGTTCAGACATGGAGGTCAGAGGGCAAGCTAACGGCCAGCCTCACTCAGGCCTGAGTCCCAGAAGCTCTGCCTCTGCCTTGTTTATGCCCTCTCCGCTGTTCTTCCCAGTCCTCTCTTCCTGAAGGAGCTTTGGTCCTGTGTGTTTTGCGCTGTGTCCCTTTAATCCTTACACGGTAGCATGGTACTTAGGCAGTTTTCATCCTCCTATATGTTTTAAGCTCTGTCAGTATTACGCCATGCTAATAAGAAAGTGAATACAGACTGGTCGCCTAACAGGTGGATATTTTTATCTCTTCCATCACACACCCTGCTGGAGATTTGATGGCCGCCTCAGCATGGTTTACATTTAATGTGACAAACATGAAATCTGCCTCGAAACTGTAGATTTATACAACCCCAAAATTATTCTGCCATTTCATCTCAAAATTTATGTCATCAAACAACTTTTGTGGATAGTCTTGGAGTGATATGTGATTTTTCAAGTTCTGAGAGACTCTTCAAGACATGAGCCAGTCCCCAGGGCTTCAGCATCTTGACTCTACTGCTGTCTACTCTTGGGCAATTTATTCTACCTCTCTGAGTTTTAGATTCTTTTATTTAAAAATATTCTATTTATTAATTATTTTATGTGTATGAGTGTAGTGCCTGCATGTGTGTAAATGCATCTGTGTCATGCAGTGCTTGCAGAGGTCAGAAAATGGCATCAGATCCCCTGGAACTGGAGTAAAGGGTGGTTGGTAGTTGCCATGTGGGTGCTGGGAACTGAACCAAGGCCCTCTGCAAGGACAGCCAGTGCTCTTAACCACTGAGCCATCTTCCAGCTTTTGAGTTTTAGGTTCTTAATCTTTAAAGTTGAGTTAAAAATAGTTCTGATCTCATGGCATTGAAATGAAGATTTAAATGAATTAATGTTAATGTTTGTCATTCCTGACACACGGGGAGCATTATGTGTTTGTGAAGCTGGCAAGACAGGTCCACTGTGGACACTGCCCTGTGGAGCCCAGCCTACTTTTCCCTTTAGAGTGTCTCCCCATTGTCTGCTGGAGAAATGTCCCTTAGTGGCTCTGGGTAGGAGTGCTGCCTTCATCTGTTGTCTTCCCCTGAGAGCTGCTAAGACGACTAAATAACTTTATACTGGAGATGCAGCTTGACTGGTGGAGTGAGTGTTTGCTTAGTGTGTGTTAGTCCCTGGGCTTGATCCCCAGCACCCTTTCAGCTGGGCATGGTAGTGAATGCCTGTCATCCCGGTGCTCAGAAGTTGGAGACAGGATGCTCAGGACTTTAAGGTCATCCTCTGCTATGTAGTGAATTTGAGGCCAGCTTGGGCTACATGTCCCAAAAGGAGGCAAAACAAAGATAGCAGGGAAGAGGTCATTACGTCCCTGTTCTCGTGTGGCCACAGGAAACAGAAGTTCCCAGTGCCAGTCGCAGGAGGCCCATCTGCCGAGTCTGCAGGTGTTGCCCTTGACGAAATGTTTCCTGGCATCAAGTGTTGCCCTTTTCTCTCCTTTATCCTTGGCATTGAGGGTGTCACTCTGGATGTGCTAAGTAGACAATGGGAAGAAGAGGAGCCTCCTTAATGGAAGAAGCAGGATGCATGCAAAATCCAGCTCAATTTCACCATTCTGGAGTGTTTTCTGTTCTAGAAGTCATCCGCCAGGCTCCTTTCTGAGCGAGAGAATGTCATTAAAATTACTTTTCAGATGGGTGCTAAGGGCTAAAACCAGATTAACTCTGAGCTGTGCATTTTATAAATACCATTGTTTAACATACAATCAATTTAAGCAGAGCCGTTCAACAAATGCAAACATGGTAATTGGTGCAATTTTATTTTTGTGTGTGAGAAACAGCATACAAAAGTATGCTGGCTGTGGGTTTTTTTTTTTTTTTTAATCAGCCCAGCCGAAAGTCTGTTGGAGCAATCACTGAAGTTCATGTTAAAGACCCAGAAAATGGAAACACAGTGGGGTTGGGGGGTGAGGGTAGGGGGCCACTGTACCTTTCTCATGCTTCAGAGCTCTGCTCTGGACAGAAATATGCTTCTAGTTAAAGTGTAATCATTTCCAATTCCTTCTAATCACTGGGTTGCATTTGAAAGAAACAGCCAGAGAACCGCAGTTGCTTTTAATTATTTCTCCAAGTTGGTTGGAAAAATCCCTTTCTGTGTACTTGTATTTTTAGGGAACATGAATGGTGAAGATAAGGCCTCTTTGTATTTTAAAAACATACTTTGAGGAAATTTTCCTCTGATTAGATTTTCAGAATTAGGTTTTCCTGATTTTTTCTCATTGTTGGTTACAGAAATAACAGGGCCCAGGAAGTGTTCTCGAAGATTTTAGAATTCAGGTGATACTTGTTGTTGTGTTTTATAAGGGTCAAGAGAGTCAGTATGCATCTCTGATTCAGGAACTTTGAACCAAGACAGCTCAGACATGTCTGTTGTAGCCCCCTGACTCTTTCCTGACACCTTTTACAAAAGGAGCCTACTGAGGTTGCTTAGCATGAAGACTGAAGGACAGACAATTCGTTTCACACCAAAATTCCATGGTAAATTTGAAACTTTACATTCATCTTGTACGCTGTTAGAATGTCGTCCATAAAGTCCCTCCTCTGCTTGGTGGGTCCTGAGTCACATGGCCTAATTGTAAGTCCCACACTAAGCAGGGGTGAGTGGAAAGTGTGAAGGCCCCACATGGCCCCCGTAATTTTCTCCCTTAGGTCTCGGCTCTGAGAGAACCATGTGACTAAGGCCGTGTGCTTTCAGATGCCATCCTGATTATTTCAAGATTGCTATCATCAATTGGGGGAAAGTGTCAGGATTGCTCCTAGTGTAGACATACATTGCTGGTGTAGACATATATGATCTCTAAAATGAATCTTAAGTCTGAGTTTCCACAGAAGCCTTTAGCAATACAGGAAATCTGAGTGTGTATTTCCTGTGTTTAATGGAGTCACAGAATATGAGTGACGGTCATAGGGTGCAGAGGTGGGTACCCCTAAGCAGGGGTTCAGATGACTCAGCTAGCAGCTTCTGTGTGCTCCTGTTTCCTTACCTGGTGAGAGGCTGATTATAGCTGCTCCTTGGAGAATTCTGGTGAGAATTAAATATGAAGAATTGGCCAAGTACCAGAAGCACAGTCCTGAGTAACAGTAAGTTGATGCTTTGCTTATGGTGTTACTCAAGAAAGAATGAGCTTTTTTTGCCTCTGCCTTTTGCCTCTCCTGGGACACACATCCAGGAATGTCCAGGAAGAGTTAAACACGTCACAAGTCAGAATGCAACTTGGTGAGTGCAGTCAGAGCTTCAGACTCTAGGGAAGGAGAGAGATTTGGATTGTTCCGGAATGAGAGTGAGGGTGCAGACACTGAGCAGGGAGGTGTGCATCCTAAGCACGAGCAGTGAAGGGAATCTGGTCCTGTGCCTGGAACTTTAGTGATTGCTCTAGAGCGCTGAGTTTATTTCTGGTGGTTCTTCCGTTCTCTAACGTGTTCTTCAAACGCATAAACTGATTGATACAGAACTTAGACTCGAAGGCAGCTCCAGTTTTCTAGAATACTCTCTGTCCTTCTGTCTATTGTCTGTCTGTCTCCCTGTCTCCCCACTCTCTCCAGCTGCCTGTTCTCTGGTGTTCTGCTGCGTACATTCGATTCACCTTGAACTCTGATCTCTCTGCACCGGATGGTGAGCCCCAGGCTGTGCTCTCCACCAGGCTCTGCTCCTGCTCTGTCCTGGGCACTGTCACCGCACAGAGATCAAGTGCAGTTTGGGGTTCCTCTTGTTTGTGTCCTTCCTTCTTTTGGGATCGTAATCTTTGGGTGTTTGTCTGTGCTTGTCTAAAGATGATCTGATCCGTGCTGATTCATTTTGGACCAAATCCAAGCTCCTTAGTGGATTCTATGAGAAGGTACCATGCCTTTTACACTTCAGGGACCCCCAGAAGTTCACAGCATGAGGGACTGTTGGAAGACATCTTACCTGAGTTATTGTAGGAATCTGGTGGGTGTTTTTATGACTGGTGAGAAAATACAAATATGATATTTTCCTACTTGGGAAGACATCTTACTCCAATCGTGTCAATGAGCAATGCCACGGTTATTAAAATAGAATTGATCAGTGATGTCTGTAGGGTACAGTGGTAATAACTGACTAGGCATGTTCACCAGTTTAAATTGTCTGTGTGGTCCAGATTATTGTCTACAGAGAAAGTTGGTTCTTCTGAGGGATTTAAATATGAAAAAAAAAGAAATAGCGGAATTTTGTTCTGTTGACTGTGAATTTCCAACCCCACCCAATGTTCGCACTATAGATCTTCATAATGCAAACAGGCTTCTTCAGGTTGCCGTGGTGTCTTGATACTTATTCTTTTCTCAAGACTCTGGTGATTTTTACTGATGTCTAACTGCCCGTTATCTCCTTGTTAGCATTGTCAGTTGTCCTATAAATGGCATTGAAATCTGGAACCCTTATCCTGGGCCTAGAGACAGCTAAGAGGTTAAGAGCATTTGTTGCTCTTGCAGAGAACCCAGGCTTGGTTCCTAGCCCCTACAAGGTGGCTCACAACTACCTGGAACTCCAGTTCCAGGGGATCCAATACCCTCTTCTGGCCTTTATGGGCATTGCATGCAAGAGATGCATATACATACATGCAGGCAAAACACTAGTACCACTAAAATAGAAACTCTTTAATTTTTTAAAATTTATTTTTATTCTATGTGTGGATGTATACCTGCATGTCTGTAAGTGCACCCATGTCATGCAGTGCCCGCAGAGGTCAGCAGAGGATGTTGGATTCCCTGGAACTGGAGTTAAGGATGGTTGTCACATGCCATGAGGGTGCTGGGAATTGAACCTGGGTCCTTTGCAAGAGCATCCAGCGCGCTTAACCACTGAGCCATCTCTCAGCTCCCAAATAAATAAATCTTTAAAATCCCTTTTCTACTATCTTTGGTCTTCATACCCTGGCCTGGCCTTAGTTGCTCTGCTCCTTGACACCAACGTCTTTGAGGCCATCAACACACCCCAGCAAGCTGAGCACATGATATCTGACACTTTTCCCCAGTTCCAGTAGATGTGGACTGGGGCTCAGGGAAGCCATGTTCTTCCTGCCATAGAAAACAGGATGTAAATACATGTCTCTTGTATCCCATTTCTGAGTGATAAACACAAGTCATGGTTAAAGACTGATGATTCATCTTCATTGCCATCTGACTGGATTTTGCATCTCTTTGGAGACATCTCTGGGCATGTCTGTAAGGATGTTTCCAGAGAGGATTAACTGAAGAGGGGATACCTACCCTGAATGTGGGCATCACCATCATGTAGGCCAAGGGCCCCAATAAAGGGAGAGGGATGGGAAAGCTGGAGAGTGCTGGCCTTCCTCAGCCTCTGCTCCCTGTTCTGCTGAGATGTGAACAATCAGGCACACATTCCTGTAGCCAGAGAGCCCCAGCTGCCATCGGGGAGCCCCTGGCTGCCATGCCTCCCCACCACGGAACCCTTGCTCCCTCAAGTTGCTTCTTGTCAGAGATGAGAAGATTACTGGGAACAAATACTGTAATAGTAGTGTGCGTGTTTTCCATCGTTGACAGTATATGTAGAGAAGAGCTTAAGATAGTCTCCAAGAATTCTAGTACTTAGAGTCTTTCCTGCTGTGCCCTGACCCTTCCCATCTACTCATGTCAGAGTAAGATTTTGTCATATCATTTTCTCTAAGTATAAAAGCTGAAATAATAAGGAATCTTTCATCCATGGCCTTTTCTGTTTTTCAGCCCTGTGCCCACTTTTGAATGGAATTTCTTTCAGTTACTCGCACTATTTAAGGGAATTTGGAGAAACATTAACTAACCCATTGTTACATTTTCTAAGAACAGCTAATTTTAACAGGAAAATTTCAAACATAAAGCATCCAGAAATACCTGTATTTACATGATTGAAAATTTTTAAAAATTTATTTTTATTATACGTGTATGAATGTTTTGCCCGCTGTAGGTAAATACAACATGTGTGTACAGTGCCCAGAGAGTCCAGAAGAGGGCAACAGATCCCTTGAACCTAGAGTTAGGGTCAGTTGGTAGCCGCCTTGTGGGTGCTGAGAATTGAACCCAGGTCTTCTGCAAGGGCAGCCAGTGCTCTTAACTACCCAGCCATCTCTCTGGCCCCCAAAACAAGACTGTTGAGCCCTAGGCATAGCTTGTCACACTCAGCACCAATGGTACACCTGTCGCTAGCCAAGCAGCAGCTTTTTATAAACCAAAGGACAGAATTGGTCAAGGAGTCATGCAGTGTCTCGGATCATCTGCCAGTGCTGTGTGGGGTCTCGAGAGGTGCCAGCTATGTGGTACAAATCTGCAGGATGGATGCTCCTATGAGTTGTTGTATAAGGGACATGTGCTTTGCAGACATGCTTATGCATGTGCTGTGTTGAAAGTCAGAACTCCAGGTAGATGTAAAACCTCGGAATTTGCAGATCAGGGTTTGAAACCCGGTACCCACATGGCTGCTAACAACTGTCAGTAATCTGGTGCCCTCTTCTGTCTTCTTTGGGCATTGTACACGTGTGTGCATTTACATACATGCAGGCAAAACACACACATAAAATAAAAATAAATAAATAGAAACTAATGAAATAATTAATGTAAAAAGGCAAGAGGATGAACAAGCACCACACTCCGCTCTGCTTCCTGACTGTGGATGCTGTGTGACCCACCACAGCCCTGACGTGGTATCTTCTCCACTTGAGGAACTGTACCCCAAACTCTCAGCCGCACTCCTGTTCCTCCCTTGAGTTCTCTTGTTAGGGGTATGGTCACAGGCTGAGAAAAGGCTGCGAGGCCGCTGAGTTAGATTCCTCTGTAATAAAACTCTCCCGTTGTTCTTTATCCAAGACCTGATGCAGTACAAAGAGAAACACTGGGGTCTCTGAACACATTATTCATAGAGTTTTGTTTCTAGGGTCCCAGAGCTGACCTAATTTACACCTTGAAGCTGAGTATGCTCAGCGGCTCAGGCACAAAGAGATGCATTAGGCTATCCTGGCTTTCCTTTTGGTAAAAGAAAGTCCACAGATTTAGCATCCAGTACCACCCATTTGGCTGGAACAAAAACTCAAGTGGGAGTTTGTGATGGTACCTCGGGTCCTCGTTTCATTCCTGTTGCTGTGACAGCATGTTCTTGCAAAAGCAACTTAGGGGAGAAAGGGTTTCTTTTAGCTCACAGTTCCAGGTCACAGTGTGTGACTTTGGGGCAGTTGAGGCATGAACTTGAGACAGCTGGTCACATCACATGTAAGAGCAGAGAGGGAATGAATGAATGCATGTGTGCTGAGTACCCATCTAGCGTCTCATACAGTCTAGGGCCCATTACTATGGAATGGTGCTGCCCACTCCCAGGCCAGGTCTTCCTAATCAGTTAACTCAATCAAGACAATCCCCCACAGACATGCCCACCGGCCAGCCTGATCTAGACAGTCCCTCAGTGAGACTCTTTCTTAGTTCTAGGTTGTATCAAGTTTATAATAAAACTAACCATCACACCTCCCTATGCAAAGAACTTTTAGCTCCCGAAAAGAGACTAAACTGTAAGTTTACCAACATGTAGGGGAAATGCATTATAACAAGGTGATCCTTGAACTGACCTTTCCTAATAATAGCAGATTGAGTATTAAATTATAATGCAAAGAATGTCTGTGTCCTGCTTGAACAACCTGACTCAAATATTCTTATTCTAAAATAATACTGAGATGGAAGCAAAAGAATTCAGGAAAGAAGATATATTAAATTGTTCATTGGTCTAGGGTAGGCTTTTGGGGTTGCCTGATACTGTTGGGAAATCATTTTTAGGTACTTGATGAACAGTTCACAGCAAAATTAATCATTAATATTCATGAATATATAGTATGTATATTGCTCACAGCCCAGAACATATTAGAAGACAATTAGCACTATTTTATTAATTAAAATTCTGCTTTGATGTGCTTTAGAAAAAAATGACTAGGCCATTGACATCATGAGTTCTTGGGAAAGGTTAAATGAACAAAAACGTTAAGACAAGTATTAAATACTAGTGTAATGATGAGCAGGTATGACTGGACTTAAATGGTACGGAGGAGATGGTAGCTACAACGCGATCCCATGGAGGTCCGTGTACTAATCTTGGAACCTGTGACTGTCACTTCCCGAGGTGAAGTGAAGGGAATGAAGTTAAGGGCCTGCGTGGGCCTGATGACGTAATCAAGGGTCTTTGTAACCGCAGCAGGAGGAGAAATGAGGTGGAATGTTGCGAAGAAGGAATATGGAGGACCCACAGGACGGCTTTCCCCTCCCAAGGAACCAGATCCCCAACACCCTGACTTTACCCCAACAAGGTCGGAGTCGCCCTTCTAACCCCCAGACTGTCTTGCTTATCTTTGAGGTCTAAGGGGGGGTGATTCTTGCATGTAAAATAAGTTTGTCTTGTTCATGCCACTGAAATTATAACCATCTGTTCCAGCAGAAGCAGGAAACTAAAGAGGACACCGGTCAAAGGGCAGACCTTCATACTACTGTCTCGGTGTTCAGTATTTCTGTGTGTGTGTTTGTTGAATGTTGAGACAGGGGTCTCACACTCTGTAGCCCAGGATAGTCTCATATTTGTAGTAATCCTCCTGTCTCAACCTCTCAAGTTCTGGGATTGCAGAGATGAACTTTTACATCCAGCTTTTTTCATGCTATTGATCGAGACAGTAGCCTTAAGTTGCAAGTGCAAACTTTGGTGTAATTTTATGTTTATCATTTGACAGAGATTGCTGTAAGCTGTTCATGACCTGATGTATGATTTCACCTGGATTTGGAGACTTGAAATTGTTGTGTAATTCCTGTTAATAATTGTAATTAATAGCATTTATTTCACATTAAACAGGCCAAGTATTGTTCAAAGAACTTTATACAAACTTTCTAACCTTACCTGATGGGCTCTTCTTGACTCTCTGCTTCACAGTGGATCTAACTGACGTAACTAAGATTTTCCAACTGTGGAGTTGGCTTTGAACCTAGAGGTGTCTCTCTTTGGTGACTGTCTTTTCTTGGTTCTGTGGTAAAATGCCCTGACAGAAACAACGCAAGAAAGGAAGGGAAGAGGCTGCAGAGATGGCTCAGCAGGTAGGAGCACTGAGTGCTCTTCCAGAGGACCCAGGTATGATTCCCAGCACCTACATGGTGGCTAAGTACTGCCCATAACTCTGATGCCAGGGCATCTGGCACCCTCTTCTGACCTTCGTGGGCATTTCATGACACGGGTGCACTTACACGCAGGCCATACACTCATGCACATAAAATAAAAATAGTCAATAGAATATTAGAAGGTAGAAAGGAAGAGGTTATTTTAGCTTGAGGCGTACGTTGTCGTGCTGGGGAAGTCAAGGCGTCAGGAGCTTGGAACTGCTGGTTGCACTCACCCATGATCACGCAGCGGAGCGAGAGTGGTGGTGTTCAGTCCACTCTCTGCTTACAGTCCTGAATCCAAGGCAGGGAGTGGAGCCATCCCCAGGGGACTCGGTTAGCAGGGTCAAGATAACCCCTCACCAGCATGATCACAGGCCCGCCTCCCAGGTGAGTCTGGCTTGTTGACTTGATAACACCAACGCAGTGCCTGAGTTTTAATTCTGCTTAAGGAGCCCTCGATTTTTTCTGTGCTAGCTTACTGTGAGCAACCTCCACCACTGCCCTCCATTCAGCAATCACTTACCAGGCTACCAAAGCTGGTGTAAAGTAAGACGAGAGCAGTCTGCCTTCCCTACAGCATCTGATAACCCTAACCCGGCTCCCTAACAAAGGTGCTGTTAGTCCTGACTGCCCGTCAAGCCATGTTTACCACAATGCCCTCTAGCAATGGAGAGGACTTCAAATATCAAACATCAGGTAGAAACAGTTTTAAGCAACACTAAACAATAGTCATGGGGAACTCACAGAAGTGTATCACCCCAGAGTGCCATCGCAGTCAGTCTGTGCTTTTGGTTTCTTGCCCTTACTGTTTGGAAAAAACTATGTTAACTTTCTCTGTCGGGGGCCATGTGCCTGCCTTGAACTATGCCCTAGTTTTGGGTCAGGCAGAAGACAATCTCGTGTACAGAAGTGCTGTTGGAAGTGGGAGTTTTCATTAGGCAAAATGATTTACATCTGAGGAGAAGTTTATTTTTCACCTAAGACAGAGGTCACATGAAGATCTTTGAGGGAAGCCAATCATGTCTTAAGTTATTTTGCCTGTGTTAGGATTGTTTTGCTCACCTCACAGCATAAATAGGGGGGGACTTAATAAAGGCAAGCTGCTTCAGTATGACTGACAGCCCTCCTGAGTCTGTCCTGTTTTTTTTTCCTCTCTCTCTCTTTCTCTATCTCTACATTTTCTCATCCTCACTCCCTGCTTTGGGTATGGTCTGATTTCTGCTGGCAGGCTCCAGTATTTCTCCCTGTCTGTGGAATCTTGTCCCAAACAGGTGGGTATTTGACTCTTCAAATTCACTGTAAAACTTGTTTGGATTGAAAGAACTCTGAAGATTCAGCTTTTAATCTCTGACTCCTAACTATATATATTCATTAACTGAATGAGAAAGCACTCTGCCTTTTAAATATAAGGGAATCTGATTTGCAGGGAAGCATGCCATCTGTCGTTAACTAACATGCACTTTTGGTGCTAGACTTCAGGGTAAGGCAGTAAGGCATAGTGCTATGTAAATGCTTAACACACGTCAGCTTGTTGGTTACTAACTTTGTCAGCTGCTCCTAGCATGTGCTTCCCTTTCATGAATGGCACCATTTCACTGTGGTTGCTAAGAGACTCTGCCTGACTCACACGAACTCTCTACCTTTTGACAAAACTCAGAAACTCAGTAAGTACCCAGCTATGGTTTTAGCTTAATCTTCTACTATAACTTTGCAAATACATCCTGCTTCAGGCATGTCAGTTAATGTATAACCCCCTTGGCTGGCTCAGAAGTGTCCAGAGTCAAAGCCAATGCAGACAGGAAGTCTTCATTATAGACATCTGTCTTGACAGTGTCATAGTACTTTGTACAAAAGCCTAGAGTGTAGCACCCTGGAAAGCAGGCGTGTTGGTCTGACACTTCACCCAACAGCTTCATGTCCTGTGTCTGTTGTCCTAGTGACAAGACCATAGAATGAAGTTGCTTGCAAATCTGAATAAGATTCATCCTTACCACACTCAGGGGGTCAAAGGACCGAACCAATGATGACTCAGCAAAGCATGACTGAAGCTAGATTTCAACAGACCATAAACACATCAAACTGAAAATCCACTAGGAGTTAAGTGCTTTGTGGCTTTGCTACTGAGGCGTAAACAGCCACAGAATTTTACATAAGAGTGAGCCCTTTTCCAACCCAACATGCTGATTAAGTGAAGTCAGATAGTATACCAAATTACGCCCGAACTTGAAATGAAGACGTCTTTTAAAAGTTTCACATCTAAGGGAAACTCAAGGAACTGAAGCTTACTTTATTATATCAAAGCACACAGTGAACAGAGAAAAACATGGCGTTTCATCCTGAAGGAGAAAGAGAATTTTCTGGAATCCTAGCTTGTTGATATAATCTGTCCAACATCAAAGCACTGGGTTATAAATCTTACAGATAACTGATCATCCCAAATCCACAAAGGCAGAAGTTGAAAGAGAAGTTGGAATCCCAGAAAAGGCAGAGACACCTAGCATCCCCTGAAGGAGCTGGTTACAGAGTGACATACATTAGGAGGTTCCTGCAGGACTTAGCTGCCCGTAGGAATACTAATGTGCTTCCGGGCCGGTCTGGGCATTGGATTGCTGAAGCCAGCAGCCATTCTGGAAACTTCAGCACATTGTTGAATATTCAGTATGTGTGGACTAAAGAGTTCAGGTAGACTTGTAAATGCCAGAAGGAACCGAAGCTCTCACTTCTGGGTGCTCTGCTGTGACTTCTCTGGCAGTATTCCATGTTTTAAAGGAAAGATGAAGTTCTGAGTTTCCACTTAATTTTTTAACTAAGTCAGCCTGACAAAACAAGAGGTCATCGGGTACAGTGCTTACACAGTGCTTATTTAAAAACCATTTCAAAAGTCCGCTCTGGTCATTTTCTCTTGAGTGTCAATCATCTTCAGCCTCAAAGCCTGAAAATTGTCAGACATTTAAGGAGAACGTGAAGATTTTTTGTCTCACGTTCTTATTCTGTATTTCTGTAGCATATCAAAGCCATATTGATGTCATGTCAGTGAACCAGCAGTAGCACGTATGTCAAGAGTGGCATTAACATTTCCGCAGAGACACAGATAGCGCTCTGCTCACCCCAGATGGGCACTGCCATGACAGACCAAAGTATGATTCCACCGGGATTTTCACTTCTAGCCAGGGGTGGGGAAGGGAGCAGTAGTTGGAATTTCAAGTGAGGGTCTTGACCCGCCTTCCTTCCATCTGCTAGGGAGTATTAATAGCTCCATTGCCATCAACATAGACCTGGCTACCATTGTTATGTTCTGCTCCAGTTGCCATGGCTACTGGGACAAAGCCCAAGATAGCATCATGTTGTGATGGGAAAAAATGCCACCCAACTAGTAGAAATAACTGTTTGTAAAATTGCTTTGAGCAATGGAAGAAGCTGCTCAGAGGCTAAGTGTAAGCTACAGAAGGTCGCTACGGGAGAGATTTTAAGTGCCATGTGAAGAATTACTGCCATCTCCAGAAAGAGGGTCCCAGTAATTACCCAGAACATACATAAGGATTATCTTGTATGTGTCAGGCATTAAGCTGGGTGCTGTGGCCATGTAATTATAATAGTTGTTAGATCATGGCTCTGCCTCTTTAAGATGGTGGCCACTCAAAGAGGCCAGATCCCACGGGCTGAAGATCTCTCGGATCTGAGACAGAGAGCTAGGAAGCCAACCATCTGTGCTATGATTTTACATCCCCTAACCTATGGTCCTGCCCAGTGCATGGTCCCTCCCTGCTCCTTGTCCTATAGGCTATTTCAGACTAAATCACATGGTGTGGAACTTCCTACCATTCCCTGAAAGGATAGAAAAGTTGGATGTTTTCTTTGGGGGATTTATCTGAAGGTTCCTTTGGGCCTCTCCCATTGTCCTGTCTGCGACAGCTGTCTTACTTTGACTTTAAGCTATTCATCTTAGTGAAGCTCCTCCCCAGCCTCTGAAGGGAAACCTGTCTTTCCTTCTAAGGCCCTATCATGTTGTCTCTGACACAGCGTACTGTGACACTCCTACCTCAAGGCCTGATCGTGGACCCCATGGTCTGGAGGCTCTCCTAATAAAACTCATTCCTGAAGGGTAACCCCGTGTCATTTCCTTCTGGAACCTACCCACCGGGCCACCTGTTTTCCCTAACCGTAGTTATAGGGAACACACTAACGGCTTTATGAGTAGCTGTGTAGATGCCTCACACATCGGCTCATTCAATCCTGTGAGAACGTACTTCTGTTAGATTCTAAACCCTCTGAAGGGGCACTATAAAGGGGAGCCTAAGGCCCAGGGATTATGAAATTTGACATTAGTACAACTCTGATGGAAGTGGAATTTGGACCCTGAAGTGTCTGACCCTAAGAGCTGTGCTAGTTGAAGGCCCTGTACCATTCCTCAGGCCCACGTCTTTGCCATTCCAACAACCTCTTTTCACATTGCTTTGCATGTCATTTTAAAAGCCACAGGCCCCTTCCACTTTACTGTGAGCATCCTGAGGTTTTCTGTGGTTCATCCTTGACAGTTCACATGCTTGTGATGTACTGTAAGAGCAAAGGTTTGGGGACTTCGAGGAGGTGACTGGAAACTCTGTTCAACTACTTCTTGGACATGTAAGCTCTGCTGCTGCTTTTACAGAATGGGAATAATGGAGCTACTGCCAGGACCCAGATGATATTAAACAGGCATCAGCCCAACACTTGGCAAATAACAGGCTCGCAGTAAATGCTGTTATCATCTGAACAAACTGTTTAAATCAGTTGTTAAATACCACTTTCTCTTAGAAGTGGAAGTGAATTTAGAAATACAGAGACATAAAAGTCGAGGTTGAGCCCTAGAGATGGGTACAGTTAGGTCCAGTTGCATTAGAACTGATTTGTCCTTGGGTGCTTATATAAAGAGAACTGCCCCCTGCCCCCCTCCACTGATCCCACCTTCTGTTCTTTATTCACTCATTCAATACACCTGTTATTAAATGTGCACTGTATCCACGATATCTGAGGCTCTGTGGTAAAGCCAAAATAAGCAGTGGGCGTCCCTTTAGTTCCAAGTTGTATATAGTAAGTGTTCTCAGGGTGTGGACCTGAACTAGCTGGCAGTTAGCGTCCCTTCGTCTGTCAACTTGGCTAGACCTTGGGATCCCCAAACATGGCCAAATGTTATTCAAAGTATACCCTGTGGGTGTGTCTGAAGGAGATGAACGTTTGAATCCATGGACTAGATAAAGAGTTCTCCTCTCCCTAATGCAGATGGACCTCCTCTGTGAAAGAAATCACCTCCACAGGAACAAGAAGGCTGAGTTAGCAGGAGGCCTCCTGCCTTGAGCTGGGACAACAGTCTTGCATTGCCTTCAGACTCAGACTGAGAAGTGGGCTTTCGCTGGGTGTGGTCTCTGCAGCTGCAGAATGGAACTTACACTACCAGTTGCCCTGATTCTCAGGACTTTCAGCCTGGACTGAATTACACCTTTAGCTCATCACCTCTTCCAAGTTTTCTCCAACTCCATAACCACATAAGCCAATTCCTTATGAGAAATTCATTCATTAACTGTGACTAAGTGGAGACAGGGTCTGCCATGGAGCCCTGTCTGACCTTAAACCAACTGCAATCCTTCTGCCTCAGCCTCCCAAGTGCTGGGATCATAGGCATATGTCACCATGGCTGGCTCAACAAATGTCTTTAATACTCTGTCTTTGTACTTCTGTTGGTTTGCCTTCTCTGACCAATGAGTACACTGAGAACTTAGCGCAGACCCTCATTCCCTTCACCAGTTATCTGTGAGCTGATGAGGCTCTCTATAAAGCCAGAGTCACTGAACTGGAGAAACAGCTCTTGATTGATTTTGCCAGGGAAGAAGGTGGTGTTTGAACAGCAGTAGAAATGGACCCTCAAGTTATGACGATTTTCAAACAGTATACCTTTCTTAGTCATAAGCAGCAGGCTCTGACTGTCCACTCACATCATGCATCTAACAAGATAGAAATATAAATGTAAGCAGACTGGATATTTGTTGTGGCTGCTCACTGTACATATAAAGACTAACAACAGGTAAGAAGGTCTCCAACCCTTCAAGGGCTCAAATTACCTATCTTTAGTGTGTGATGGGCCTTATCTAGGAAATCAAGCTGTGGTGACAAAGATTTAAAATACATATTTTTAAATATGACTGAGTGTATTGCCTACACATATGTAAGTGCATTTGTGTTGTGCAATGCCCTCAGAGGCCTAAAGAGGGTGTTGGATCCACTGGAACTGGAGTTACAGACAATTGTTAGCTGCCACATGGGTGCTGGGAATTAAACCTGGGTCCTCTGCAAAAGCAGCCAGTGCTCTTAACCGCTGAGCCATCTCTCCAGTCTCCAATCAAAGGTTTTTACACCAGGTTGCACTGAGCAGGGCAGCTGTTTCCCCTCAGACTTCCTGTCTGCTTCTTCCTGTGCTGGCTGCTCCCCAGCTCTTCAAGACCCTTCAAGAACCCTCAGAGGGGCTGCAGAATTCACATTCTGCTTTTCCACCCTGAAAGTCCCTGTTGCCAGGGCTCTTGGTGATTCCCGAACTGATGATGTGTGCTTGCCATTTCCATCAAAAGTCAGATCAGCAATGAAAACTATAAGCTTTTTTTTTTCTTTTTTTATCTGTTTTGGCCTCAAGGAAAATCACCTAGAAAGACTGTCATTTCTTCGCTGTCAGTAGGGATACTTAAATAGATAACAGACCTTTTGTTCCAAACACAGAGTACCAAAACTTGTTCCTCTGGGGTACCCAAATGAGGGACACAGGCCTGTATGAAAATGCTCTTTGAAGGCAGAGCAGCAGTCTGTCTTTTTAGTATATATAACAAATGGATCAGAACATATTATGGGATATTAATCACATCACCCGGGTATATATTAACCAGCACCCACAGATATCCACTGAGGGCTGCTGTGCAAAAGCTAGTGTCCAGTGTCATGGTATACACACACATACACACAACACACACACACACACACACACGCTTTAAATCACCATAATTGCCAAATGTATATTAGGTGTGTATTGCCAGTGTATAGGCAATTCTGCACAAGTAGACAATTAATAGGCACTTTTGACTGCCTTCATCTACTAGGTGTCTTGAAGGCATTGTCTGTCATCTATCAGTGCATCTTAACATCCTCATGAGACAGGAATTATCACCATCTTATAGATGAGAAAGCGATGGATTTGAAATCATTTGCTTAAAGCCACTTTTGTGATATGGAAGACCTGCATCTTACATCTACTTCTTTTTCTTATTGTATTTATTTTTATTTTTATGTGTATAAATGTTATGCCTGCATGTGTGTAAGTGCATCTGTGTTGTGCAATGCCCTAGGAAGACTTAGAAGAGGGCATCAGATCCCCTGGAACTTGAATTATGAATGGTTATTAGCCACCATGTGAGTGCTGGGTCCTCTGTAAGAGGACCTCTAAGTCTCTCCAGCCCCATATCTACTTTTTCATTATATGAGCCTCACAGGCTTTTCTCTGTGCTTCCAATTTTTCTCTAAATGGCAATTCAGAACATGTGCATTTTAAAACTGCAGTAATAATTCAAATCTAATGCTGCCTGGGGAGGGAGAAGGGACCAGAGAATAGTATAAAGACAGGGTGGACATGGGCCTTGCTCCACCAAGGATCTGCAAGGAAAAACAAACCACACCAGGTAGTGTGACAAGAAGGTCAGGCGGAGTAGCTGGACTGGAAAAGCTGAAGCCACAGAGGAAACTGCAGGGAGCACCCAGACTTCAGGGAGCAAGAGTTACAGTTCCTAGCACTCCAGAACCCTGCTGGGCCTGGAGACCACTGTTTGGGGAGGTGCTGTGCTGGGCAGGGCCAGTCCTTCCCAGGTGGTGCCTGGTTTGATGTGGGAATGGCAGGGGGGTAACAAAAAATCTGAAAACTGCAGCCAGTTTCCCGTGAAAGAGTCACTGTCAGGGAAAAATTGGTGAATACTTGGTGGACCAGGAAGTAGCCATGAGGAAGGTAAGAGGCTGAGAGGTGGCTGAGCCTGAGTCTGCTGCTTCCGCCTTCCCGGGGCCTTGGAGCTCAGAGCGTCTGTTCCCAGAACCTCCCTGCTCTAGGCCGGGCCCAGCCCAGTCCTCAGAGCTGAGCTGCAGCAAGGCTGCCTACCCCCAGGAACTTGGAGAGAGGCCCCATGCTGCAGAATTCACCTTCAGCTGGCTTCTATTCTATTCTGTGACTGCTCACAACCTTTGCACATAGCATTAATGTGGGTGTGAAATACTAGGTGGCCAGGTTGCATACCGCTAACAGGTTTTCCACCAACTTTAGCATGTAAATATTCTGGCTTAACCCTTTTAGTTTTAATTTTATTGTTTCTACTACAGGATACAGTTCCCTGTTTAATAAATACCACCACTACTTGGTTTGTGTTTCTGTGTATATGCATGTGCATACATGTGTGTGTGTTTGTGTGTGAGTGTGAGCACACATGCATGATGCAAATGTGGAGGGCAGAGGCCGACCTTGTGTTCTGGTTTTTGCCTTCCACCTCGTTTGAGCGGGGTCTCATTATCCACCGCTGCTTAGGTCAGGCTAGCTGGCCTGTGCATCTCCCAGAATTCCTGTCTCTACCTCCTGTCTCTGCATAGGATCTCTGGGATTACAGCCACATAGTCTTGTCCTGGGCTTTGCGTGGTTTCTGAGGATCCAAAATCAAGTCCTCAAGCTTGCACAGCGAGGCTCTCCTCACTGTGCTGTCTCTCCAGTTTCTGATTATCACCTTGTTGTCCAAAATATGGACCTATCTGTGGTAGATTCTCCTTTTTCCGTACAATTAGCTCCTACCCCAAAATATTAATTGTTTTTCTCAGTGCAGATGATATTCCTGGGAAGTGAGACTTCACACGGAAGATGGTTATAGTGAAAAAAGGCCCTGAAATAAAGGGACTCAGTGTTTACCAGACTTTGCACCAATACTGGTCCACAGTGACGTTTTCCCTGGTGAGAGACAGGAGCACAGTCTGGAGAGGCTTAAGAGTGAGGATGTGCAGCCGGTTGGTCCAGTTTGAACGCTGGCTCTGTGTTCTCCAAGAAGTTCCTTAGCCTCTCTGTACCTCCAGTTCTCCCATCTACAAGACACTTTTGACACTTTCATTGGAACAGATATTCCATAAGGAATCGTAGGGCATTCAGTGAATTTTTAGTAACCATAAACAGTAAACGCTCCAGAAATACTAAAATAATACTACATGCATTGGTAATTTAAGGATGTTGTCCATGGGAAAGGGTGACCAATGTTCAAAGATAGCATCATGTTTTCTGAGTGAAAGGGCATGGACAGCGGATGTAATAAATGGTCTTAGAACTTCTGTGCAACACTCCCAAACCAAGTAAACATACATGAAAGACTGAAAGGGTGTGCAGATGACTTCTGAATCCATAAGTACTAATGTAGTGATTTGATAGATACATACTGGATGCTGTGATGGCTTGAATGGAAAATGTCCCCCATAGACTCATCTATGTGGACATGTGGTCCCCTGCTGGTCACACTTTTGGGAGAGGCTATGGAATTTTTTAGGAGGTGCAGTTTTGCTGGAGGAAGTACGTCACTGGAGGTAGAGTTGAGAGTTTCATAGGCCCACCCCACTTGTAATTCTTTCTCTGCTTTAAGTTTGTGGTTGACAATGTCTGTGGCAAGTTCTTGGTGCCCCACCTCCCCCACCGTTACGGACTCCCACTATGGAACCATAAGCCAGAATAAATTCCTTCCATAAGTCGCTTTTGGTCATGGTGTTTTATTACGACAACAAAAATGAGTCATATAGGTGCCTGCCTGGTCCAGGGGTGCTGGAGACACCCAGGTGAGCAAGACAGACAAGGCCCCTGCCCTCAGGTGGCAGCTTGCACAGCTTCTGACCCTCCAAAGCCCGCCCCCACAGGTGAGTATTATTATGATGCTTGCTTTCAAAGGAAAATGAAATCCCATTATAACAGAAAACAATTAGGGTTCTGTTTGCTGTACCATAATGATACTCTACGTAGCTCTTGTCCCTTTCCTGACACACATCTTACTCTTAAGAGGACAGCCTGTGGGAAGCTGGTGTGATGAATGGATAAAAGTTCCCTTTGGGGGTGAGTCGGATTCCCTACTGGAAGAAAGCACTTTCTGCCAAGCCTGATGACTACACAGTGGAAGGAGAGAACCAGATCCTGAAAGTTGTCCTCTGACTTCCACACACAGTCCTTGGCACTTGTGAGCATGCAGGTGTGTGCATGTGTATATACGTTATATATACACATGTATATATATATATTATATGTTTATATATATATGTACATAAAATTTCAAGGTTCAATTTTCTGAAACATCTTGTCTGTGAAACAAGTCTAGGGATTCATTTGGAAGGGTATGTTCCTTCTTAAGTAAAATAGGAATTTAGCAGTTGTGGCTCTGACCCTTTGGCCTCTTCTTGTACTTTATGTGAGGAGTGGTGAGAACCCTTTTTATTGCCTGTAGACTCTTTTCTCCGTCCTCTTTCTGAGTATTTATTCAACTGTTCCCTAGGAGAGATCTTACTGTGCTGACCCACCGTGTGGGTTTCAAAGAACTCGTCAATTTTCTCTTTCTATCCGCTGATTTTTTTCTCCTATCATTGAAGTGCTGTATGCTAAAAGGTCATTTGACAACAGTTTAAGGTGACAGAAATGCCAGGTGTCAAAGAAATGGAACTGGTAGAAGGAAGAAGGTGCATGGCTTCATGTAGGCACACTGACTTCTTGACTTCGTGTGGGCATACTGACTTCTTGATTTCAGGTCCAGCCTTGTCCATTCACCTCAGCTAATCTCTTGTAAAGTGACAGCCACCCAAGTGAGACCTCCACCTTCTGAGGTGGAATGGCACGTGTCTTGTATTCATAAGCTCATAAATCCTTCTAACAGTCCTAGCAGGTATTACTACCTGCTACATAGACATCAGACACAAGTCCATAGATAATAGTAGTTATCCATGTAAGTGCATCCAGGGTCAAGTATTTTGGGGAGCAGGGAGTGGCCTTGATTCTGTTGAAGAGTCACTGTGTTAAGACTCTGAGAAGACTCGCTGCATTGGAAAAGCAGCTCTGCTTCTTTGACTTACCATGGTGTTTAGACTTATGTTCCCTTTAGTATAAGCACTTCGAATCCTTGCTGTAGAATGGAGACACGGAGCCTTCGTCAGATCCAGGAGATGTGGGTGCTCGGCTCCCGACCCTAGAAGCAGTCTGGATTCTTGTGCTCTTGCCAGAGAAGAATTCAGATAAGACTCAGCAGTAGCAATGAGCAGTCCAGAGTTTGATTTGAGCAAGCAAGAAAACAACACATTCTTTAGAGAGAGCAGCAGAGGTCCAGTCCCAGCAGGCATGGGGCTTCTATCTCTCTTTTCCTGGTCATTCTCTGTACCTCCCCCAGGGTAGGCACTTCCAGGAAAGGAATATTCTTAGAAGCCCAGTGTGCCCAGAGTTCACTGTAAGTAGATGTATAAGTTACAAAGATATGTATGGGGCTTATATACCCCCAAAGTGTAAAGCTTAGTAGGGGAAAGATTAACTGCACTTTGTGCATCCCCTTACCCCCACCGGGAAGTTTTGAAGTTGCTTTAGTTTGAGCTAAGTGGTATAGACCACTACCTTTTCCTGTTTCGTCTGGTTTTCTGTTTGGGGACCTGATCTGGCCCTTTGGAGTTCACCCCTGTCTTTACATCCTGCATCAGGATCCTGAGCTGATCCATCTGTTGTTCTCTCTGTCTTATTTGGGGATCCTGTTGGTCAGTCCCTCCCGAGCCAACCTTCTGCTAAGGAGACTAGGACAGCTACTGGACTTGGCTCAGACATTCCCTTGGATGAAATGAACAGGGAAATTAAATGACCTGTCTAAATCCAAAGACAGGGTTAATGACAGTCCTAGGAAAGGAAGGTGGTTTTGTAGCAAATAGAACCAAGTCCTTCAAAGGTTCTCTATCCAAAAGAAGAGATCTTTAAATAGGAGCTCCCTGTAGTAGAAGTTGCAATCATGGAGAGAATCATCTGGTTGTCATTCTATATATAGTTACAACTGAGTCTTTTTATTTCATGTCATTTTCCTAGGGGGACAAAACTCTTCAGTTTGCAGGACTTGATTGCTAAAACTGAAGGATTCCTGGGCAAACCTGGACAATTCGTCATTCTCTATTTACTAAAATCCGATTACTTGCAAAACTTGCTGCTAACATCTAGATACCACAGCCACGTGATCCTCGCATGGTTTTAAAGTTCATCTGGTACATAAAGGGAGAGTCCATCACACAGGTAATTGAGGATATAGTTTTGATAGAGTGAAGTGTTCCTGTGTGTTAAGTGTTAACATGATGGTTAGGGGGTCAGTCAGGAATGTATCAAATTTTTATGCTTGGCAAGTCAGAGCAGCAGGTGATGTAATTAATCTGGTGTTAGCTCCTTTAAAGGCACTAAGTAAGACTCAAGGTTATATTTAAACCAGCAAGTGATTATCCAGAGAAGTGCTTGATACAAGTTTAGAGAGATTGACAGTCTATGCTGGGTTGCCTATGAAGACAGTAGGGACCTTGGCCCCAAATGTGGATATGATTCAACTAGCAAGACCACAAGAGGGCCAGAACTCAAAGACAACCGATGCCCATTGTCAGAACGGGCTGTGATGGAGCCTTGAGAGGCAGTGTAGACCAGCATGCACTGCAGACCATTGTGCAGTGTAGACCAGCACTGGGACTTAGAGCCATGCTGCTGGACATCCAGCAAGGTGTTTGCCAACATCATACAAGCCATGGACGTCTCTCCGGACATTCATGCTCAGTGGCTCCCTGATAGCAGAGACAGCAGTGAACCCCAGAGCCTTTAAACACTGCCTGTCCAGGCAACACCCGAGCTTCTGTCTAACTGGGAAGATCATTAGAACCAGTCAAGGGGAGACAAACAGTGAGTGATGACCGCTTATTGTCATTAGGTGCCTTGTATACCCCAGCTTTCAAATCACAACACCCAGAGTAAAACGAGTCATGTGTGAGTTCTGGGTGGCGAACTGCTGTGTTGGACAGCTTTAGTGTCAACGTGACACACCTGGGCTGAGGGAGCCTCAGCTGGGGAATTGCCTTCATTGGACTGGTTTGTGGCCATGTCTGTGGGGCATTTTCTTGATTGTTCAGTGACGTGGGAGGGCCACGCCCACTGTGGGTGGTGCCACCCCTGGGCAGGTTGTTCTGTGTTGTATAAGAAAGCAGACTGAGCACAGGCCAGGGGAGCCAGCCAGTAACCAGCGTTCCTCCATGGTCTTTACTCCAGCTCCTGCCTCTGGGTTCCTGCCCTGAGTTCCTGCCTGGGCTTCCCTTGATGATGATAAACCCTTTCCTCCCCAAGTTGGTTTTGGTCAGTGTTTTATGCCAGCTGTTGAAGGCAACACTAACACCTGTATTAGTGATGATAAAACATCGTATGTTTTCTGTGGTGATAAAACACCATGACCAAGGAAACTTATAGAGCAAAGAGTTTTTTGGCTTACAGTTCCAGAGGGTTGAGGGTCCATCATGGCAGAGAGGCCTGACAGTGGGGAGCCGAAAGCTGAGAGGTCACATCTTCAGTGTCAAACAGGAAGCTGAGAGAGCGAGCAGAATGGAAGTGAGGCCAAGTTCTCCCAGCCCACCCCCACTCCCAGGACGGTGATTCCTTCAGCAAGGCTGCACTTCCTAGAGAACTTCCTAGAGATTCCATGACCTCCCCAAACAGCACCACCACCTGGGCCCTGACCAAGAGTTCAAATACTTGACCTATGGGGACATTTCTTACTCACACCGGCACATGAGCCTCCCTGTGATGGAGCAGGTAAACTCACAGCTGAGCACTCACGTGAGTAATAACACATGAGCCTCCCTGTGATGGAGCAGGTAAACTCACAGCTGAGCGCTCACGGGGGTGTGACAGTAGCATGTGAGTAATAACACATGAGCCTCCCTGTGATGGAGCAGGTAAACTCACAGCTGAGCGCTCACGGGGGTGTGATAGTAGCACGTGAGTAATAACACATGAGCCTCCCTGTGATGGAGCAGGTAAACTCACAGCTGAGCGCTCACGGGGGTGTGATAGTAGCATGTGAGTAATAACACATTCGCCAGTAGTGAGTTGTTTAGAGAAATGAGGGTCACCAGCCTCCAGGCTTGCCCCGGACTCATCCAGTTTTACTCTGGAGTCCCTGAGACCAGATGAGCCGAGGGGACGAAGGCCAAAGGTGCCCTCTCCCCACTCAGCTTTGTGTGTTCTGGGAGGAGTGCCTGCAAAGTAGTGCCTGGACACACGCCATTCCCGTCAGATCCCCATCCGGGCTCTGTAGAGCAAATGCTCTATGTAGGTGGGGGATTCCTCATGTGACGGCAACTGAGCCTGGACATGGGGCTTCAAGAGACTTGATGTGGTAAGGACAGATGTGAGGTGGTTGGCCTGTCTCTACAAAAAGAGCAAGCAGAGGGACTTGGCAGAACTTTCAGCTCTGTAATCAGGTCTCCTATGTAGAGGACAACAGGCTGCTTACCTTAGAATCAGCAACAAAGCAAGGTCTGCTTTTGGAAATTTCTGGACTGAGACAGTCAGTCTTGCGTGTCTATAGAACCAACGATTTGAAGTAGCTTGTGGTTGAGTTATGAGGCTGAAACTGTGCCATCACGCTCTAAAACTATGCAAGATAAAAACCATAGTAAAATCCCTGTTAAAATACTGGGATTTTTACAAGGGCATCTTACAGAGCGTTTCAAATAGCTAGAGAGGAAATGGAGAAATTAATCATGCTGTAAAGCACCAGTTAACGTGACTCTTTATGTTATTGGTGTCTTACTGGATAATCAATTTTTAAAAAGTAATAAACAGTTCAGGGATGTGCATGGCTGTGCTTCCCCAGCGATGGTTTGTTTTCCCCTGGTTTAACTCCTTGCTGATTTGTGTCCTTAAAGCCAAGTGTTCATGGAGATTTCTTTTACTTGAGAATCAAGTTTCAGATGTGATACTTTGCACTGGATTCCTTGGAAGGGAATGCCTGCAAACAATGAAGCAATTGATTTTTCCAGGACTAGGAAGATTAAAAGCTCTCCAGCATCAATTTCCTACAGCTATTTTATCCTCTAGCTTACCACATTATTCAAAATTACACTAGGAATACTTTTTTACTATTTTATGTGGAAAATTCCAGGCCTTTTCTTTGATTCTCTTCAAGTACTTTCTCTGGACTATCTCTTTTATAGCCCTTAGTACAGCTAACATCTAAAAAGATGACCCTAAGCTTGTAGCTCAACTTCAGTGCTGTGTCTTGGCTGCAAAAGCTTCTGTGTCAGAAACCTAATCCCTGTGTTCCCGTGTGATCTAGTTTGATTCTGTTGCTATGAAAATAACCACTTAGGAACCCACTTAGGTGAGGAAAGGATGCATCCAGCTTACAATGCACATTGAAGGAAGGCAGGGTGGCCTCTCCAGTGGTCACTGGAATCAGAAACCAGGGGGAATGTTGCTTGTTCACATGCTCAGCTACCTCCTTACACGACCCGGGAGCACCTGCCAGGGAATGGTGCCTCTCACAGTGGGCTCAGCCCTCCTACATCACCTAACCATCAAGACAGTGCCCCAAAGACTTGTCCACAGGCCAGTCTGACCTAGGAAATTCCTCAATTGAGGCTTTCCTTTTGGATGACTCTAGACTGTCAAGTTAATAATTAAAGCTAAGTAGGACAATATGTTGATAGTTTTGGAGGCGGGGAAAAGGTAATTAAGGTAGAGGAGAGCCTGAGGGTGAGATGCCCAGGAGGGCATCAGTGACTTTATAAGAGTGAGAAAACAGACCTGAGCTGGCTGTGGTACTGTCTCTATTGGGTCATGAGGTCCACACCAGAGGCTTGATAGGGGCTGAAGCCATGCTGTGGATCTTCCCAGCTTCTAGGTCTGAGCATTATCAACCTCTATTCTACGTAAAGCACTGTTCTTCTGTGGCAGTAGAGAATGCAGTAAGACACCACTAGGATCTCTCTAAAGCTCCCAACTGCATTTGCCGGACTGTCTCAGTGAACCGGATTGCTTACGGCCCTGTTATATTTCAGGAAATGGCACCAGCACCTAGTGGTTGGCTAGGCTAGAACTTTATTCATTCTGGAGTAACCCTCTCAAAGTCCGCAGCACATCATCAGAAGAGGTCTTTCCAGGAGTGGTCCCCTGTCCTCCTCACAGTGGGTAATGTCACTTGAGGTACTGATGCCCATGGATTACTGAGGCACCCATGGGATCATGGTCTCCAGAGGAGCAACGAGAGTGAGTCCCACCCACTGTCTTTTCTGGGCATGAGTTCTTAAGACTCACAGAGATCCTTGTGATGACAGCCACCATGCCTTATTCAGTCTCATCCTTGACTGCACTTGTGTTCTTTAATCAAGATGATCATTTTGAGTTGGTTACGAATTCTCCTCTTGCAGTGAGGCCCTGTGTTCAGCCCTGCCTCTCTAGGTTTGAACCGATTGAGCAAATGGAAAATGTTTTCCAATTAGAGAAACCAGTTTATTCTGGGTTACTTACAAAGGATTCATCCCCTGGGAGAGAGACAGAAATTTTGTATGGGGGAGCCAGCATTTTGATTAGAAGTACAGTGCACCTCAAGCACACACACCCAAGATGGAGACCCGCTGCCCACTCACAAGTCTCCTACCTAACTTTCACTGCTTTCCCACTAGACCCTCCCCCCTCAAGTCACTGATTGGTTGGAAAGTAGTTGACTCTCTTGGCTTCATCCCTGTCAGGAGATGAAAGAGGCAGAGAGAAAACTCTGTAGATTTACCCCACACTCCACCCCTTTTCTCTCTGGCTCTTACAAAAATTTCCACCATCCTCTTCCACAGTAGTCCCTGAGCCTCAGGAGCAAGGGGTTTGGGAGGGAATAACAGGTATAGGACAATGTTCTTTCCACTGTGGCGTGGATTATCATCTGGCTTTCATCTACTATAAAAACATAAAAACTGTAAAACCACAACAAAAGTAACAACACAAATACTGAATGGCCAAACCTATGCGTATAAACACAAATGCTTAGGCAGTGCCTGAGTAGACACGTCATATTCACCTTACACAATCACAGTAGTTCCTCTACTGGGGCCTCTAACTCCCCCATCACCACTGGGGGTCAACTCCTCTCCTAGTATCAGATGTGAGTTCCCTCCCTGAGGAGCGTGCCTTAAATACAATTAGAATTCAGCTGGGGGTGCACATACTAGACGAGCCACTATTACACAAGCAGGAACATCTTGTTTGGCATCTGACAGTGGAGGACATAAGATCTGTCTTTAAGCAGAGCTTTTCAGGACCATTCTCCCATAGCAGTCTGTAGAGCCCCTCTAGCACTATGAAGGCCAGCCATCCATTTACAAGGAGTTTTCAGCTTGGTCCCAGCTGGATCTCTCTTTTCCATGCCTAAATCATGTTTTCAGTAATAGGAACTTACCATCTGCTTCCAGTGTGCAACCAGCATTATAATGTGGCAATTGCCTTTTTTTTGTAGAGAGGGTCTCCAAGGCTCCCCTGGCCAACAGCTCACATGGGGGAGCAACCCACACCTGGTACCAGAATTGCTAGTTAACAACTATATATATAATATATATATATATATATATATATATATATATTATATATATACTTTTTGCCATATATAGGTCTAGGTCCATAGAGCTCCCCAGAATTTCACAGCTATATCTCACCCTTGAACCCTGTATGAGTGAACATTCCATTCTTGTTTCATCAGGTATACTTGATGTCTCTCAACTGGGTTTCATATCTGTAAAACACTCAGAAGTTAATGTTATATACATACACAAGGTCTAACATAGCATAGAAAATTCCTTTCTGTTTGTATCAGCTGTTTTTCAACAGATCCATGTTGGGTACAATGACATGCAACTTAGTCCTTTATTATCTTTGGTTATCATCTGGAATCCATTTAGTGTCCTGACGTTCTCACATGGAACCTCCATGCATCCCTTTATCCTGGATAACCTCGTTGGGACTGGTCCAAACTGCTTGGTCCTATACAGGGCCAAGTAGGAAAAAGGCTCCTCTTGCCCCTGTTGTTTCCCAGGGCCTGGTAGACTCTGGGTCTGACTCCTGGCTCTAGCCACACCTGTTGTCTCTCCATTGACCACACCTGGCTGTTGGGAGAAGCACTGGCTGTGTAAACTGTCTCCACCCCTTGAATAGGCATTCACAGGGGAGAAATGTACCCTGTTTACTTTGGAGGTGGGTTAGTATGTGCCCTTGGGATAGTTTATATCTTTGGTATACCTTTTGTGAACTGTCCCTAGAGTTTTAAAGCCTCCCAGATGTGATTTAGCACAGAATTTGGCCTTTGTCAATCTTTTCTTTAGGAATTTGGGCTAGACACAAGTCTTACCACATTTGTCTACAAGTAACCCAAGCAGACCTCCTTTTCTGTTATGTCTCTTTTATACAGTTTTTAGGTTGTTCTATTCTTCTATAGACATACTTTACATGCAGGTCTAGGTTGATTAAATCTGTCAAAGCCTCCCGTGCCTTGTAAAGATCTTGTCCCACTAGGGGACTTAGCCTGGACACTAAACCTCCATACCAATTTCGAGGTCCTTGTTCAATGAAGTCCTTCATTAAATCTCTAGTGAACACAGTCCTATCTGGTCTTGTGAATGGGGTACCATGTTTAGCTTTCCTCATACCCATTTCTCTCAGCAGTGCCTGTCCCTCTTTTGTTGTCCTCCAGCTCATGACAATCATGGGAACCTCCACTGGTGATAACCAAGTATCTCTAATGGCTTGCACAAGCCAGTCCATTGGAGACTGCTTCCCCTTGTACTGCCTCAGGTTGCAGAGCCTATGTCTCAAGGAGGGATGAGCGGTTATATTGCTCAGCTGTCCTGCTCCTGCAGCATTTAAGCTAATATCATCTGTTCCTCTGTCCCACATTCTCAGGAGCCAGGTGATGACAGGCTTCTTTGTGGTTTGTTTGAATGTCCTCCCTAGTTCCAGCAGCTCCAAGAACCCTTCATCTCATGCCCGTTAAGGCCTCCGTCACCATGCTAATATCTGGATTTCTTCTTTCTTTGTATTACAGGTCAAATCTGAGGGGCAGTTTTAGCTTCTTCTGGGTTGTTCCCTTCCTCATTGCTGCCTGATTCTTCCCAGGAGTTCCAAGTCCTAGGGTCCCAGGTTGGGCCTTGTGTTATCAACCTGACCTGGGTTTTCATCCCTTTTTGACCTCCTAGCCATAAAAAACTGCAAGCTAAAACTTCTATCTCTCTTTCTCTTTTGTCCAATTTGCTAGCAAGCTCAGAGGCTACTATCAAAGAAGCAAGCCTCATAAGTTTCTCTCCATCTAATTCTTCTCCCACACTCTGAGTCTGTCTCTGGGCCACTGCCTCAGCCTGAGATAAGTCTCTCATGAGGCATAGCAGTGGCCAAGCCACTTTGAAAGCAGCTTGCTGATATCTTTGCTTCTGGTGTACAACTCCCAGGGATTTCAGAGTCTGTTCTGGACCTTCTGCTGTTCTCAAAGCATCACCATATTCCTGAGGTGGCCCCCATTGACATGCCACTCCATACCACTTACACATGGATTGCCACCCTGGTATTTTCCCCACTGATCTCATTTGCTTAAGCGAATTCACTTTGGTTATATATTCACCGTAAACCGCACTGTCCCTGCAATGGCTGCCACACACACCAGTCCTACCGGGACAGTCCACCATGTCAAAATTTCCTCTGCCCACACTCTTTCCTTCGCTGGTCCCCACATAAACGGCAGTCACATAAATCCTTTTCCTGTAAGCATTGTCCATTTTTGTCAGTTGGTCCTGCTCAACTTTGCCATTCTGTCTTAAGAATTTTCCTCTCACCTTGCGTTTGGCCCTGCCCCTGTACATTTGAACTGATTGAATGGAAAATGTTCTCCAATTAGAGAAACCAGTTTATTCTGGGTTACTTACAAAGGATTCATCCCCAGGGAGAGAGAGAAATTTTGTATGGGGGAGCCAGCATTTTGATCAGAAGTGTGGTGTACCTCCAGCACACACACCCAAGATGGAGACCAGCCACCTGCTCTCGGGTCTCCTTCCCAGCTTTCACTGCTTTCCCGCTAGGCTCTCCGCTCAAATCACTGATTGGTTGGAAAGTAGTTGACTCTCTTGGCTTCATCCCTGTCAATCACATTCTTGGAGGCACATCCCTCGAGGCAGAGAGAAACTAAATTTTCCCCTACAGTGTTCTCTGAATGGTACTTAAGGCCATCTGATCTTCACATGTATCAAGAATGTCTGAAATGCATTTGGACTTCAACTAGGATGTCAGTCATCTGCATGAGCAAGTGATGTAGGTACCTTGAGGCTCCAAATGGCTTCTGAGTGTCTGGGCTTACTAGATGAGGCCTATGGCTTCAGGAGCTGTGGAATGACAGGGCTATGGCAGGTGTCCTCAGAAAATTCTGAGAAGGGCTTTGGGGTTTGCATAAAGAAGCAGAAGGAGGCTTCTTTCCAGAATTCCAGAAAGTAAGACTCTACTGAAAGGTCATGACGTTAGGCTGTGACTCCAGGGGCCTCTGCCCAGTAGAAAGGAGCATGGCCCCTCACTTGGCATGGTGTGGTCTGAGGTGATGACACTTTGTCTTTAATGCTCTGTTGAGCAAGTGCTGAGTTGTCCGTGGAATGAGTAAGGATGAACACATCTGCACAGGGTCTTGTGCTGTCACTGGCACCATCATTGACCTTCAGTCATTTCCAAGGGGTTCGCTTTCTTTTGGTGACCACTGAGTGTTACACTGCTACCATGAAACGGAAGGTCGGAGCATCTCCGTTGACATTTTAATATGGAAGTTAAACTGTGTAGAAATGTGTGGCACATTTTAGAAGCAGAGTCAGTTCTTCTGTACTAACTAGTCTATGTCATGGTCAATACTGCAGCCACCCCATAGCTAGGTAAATATTTGACTTGGGTTATTTTCTTGTTAGGTGACTGGAAAGCAGAAGATATGACTATAAATTTGGCTTTCTGCTGACAGTATTTCTGGAGTCACTGCTTTCCAACATTTGGTTTTTCCTCTCCTCCTTATATCAAGCTTAGGAAGCAGTGTTCTTTTTTTCCTCTCATGATATTTGACTTCTTGCTCCTTATCTGGACATTCTTCCTTTAGAAGCCCATAATATCTAATTAAGAAGGGGAAGGCCTGTGTGCCTCAAGAATAGAATGCAGGTGGGTTCTGCAGCTAGTCCAGGGCCACATGAGCACCTGGAGGGCTGTGTCAAGAATGGTGGTCTTTATCCAGGAAGCTGTCCGAAGCTTTTTAAGGATGTTCAAAGGGTGAACTGGTAATTGTTTTCTGTAAGTTACTCTAACTATAATGCAAGGAATCAAGCTGAGTGAGCAGAAACGTGGGGAGGAGTCAGAGAACACGGAAAAAAAGATGATGGTGGCTTTGAAAAAGGTGCGGAGTCACATGGAGATCACTCTGTTTGGTAAAATCAGCCACACTCAGAAAGACAAGTATTCCGTGTTATCTCTTGTGTACGGACCCTGGATTATGTCGCTCATATATGGACTCTGGACTGTGAATACAGTCAAAGTACATGATGTATTTCTGTGGAAATATCTTTATGAAACCCAACACCATGCAAAATGTGTGTCTGCTAATAAAAAAATGAAGAAAGCAGTGAAGGATAGTCTAGGGTTACATGAGGGCCAAGTGTCAGGTTTGCTTCCCTTAGCCTGCAAGCGTGTTCCTGTCTTCTTGACCTCCAGAGACAGCCCTCAGTCCTGCTCTCCCTTCAGACTACTGTGAGAGCGCCTTCACAGGCACCTACTCTGATGCTTGTGACAGAAGCTGCCCACAGTTCTGAAGGCTGAGCCAAATCGGGGTAAGACTGAGATGAACTTCCTCCACCCACATAGACCTGCCTGCATGTGCCGGGCATGCTCTTGTGGCCTCTTACCACAGCTGGTTCCTTTAAGTTAGCTTCTACCCCATACCTGGTGCTGTTTGCTCCCCAGCTCTCTGTGCATTCTCATTCTCCTCCCCTTCCCACTTGATCTTACTCTTTCTCGTGGCTTCCCATTTATTCTGCTAATCCAGACTGTGCACACTGTAGCAGAACCACCTTCCCCACTGTTTCTGAATGTCTCGACATGGATATCACATCAGGAAACTCAGCATATCTGAAGCTCGCCTTTGTTAGATTTCTCTCTCAAATCTCTTCCCCTTCTTCCTTTGTGTCTTATTTCAGTTCGTGGTGTTGTCTTTCATTCCCCAGCAAAGGAGAAAGCAAACTGTCATCTTTGCTGCCTCATGTTTTTTCAATTTATTACCCAGTGATACTTAACGTCATAGTAATGTGTCAGGTACATTGTTATGTATGTGTGCAAGGCCTGTGTTCTCAGTGAATCAGTCACACGCTGCACTGTTCAGCTCTACAGCTGAGCTATCAAGGTCATCCTGAAAATGAACTCCACGCTGTTTATTTCCAAAGCTAGAGCCTTAACACAGCTTTTCAGTTTCTTCCCTCTTTTGGCTTTTCTACTCCTGTCTGTTATAGAAGGTGCTCTATCAGTCAGTTCTATCAGCAAAGTCACTCACTAACCACAGTCTCTAGAGTCTATCACACTTGTCCCTGGAAGCTAGTGGACACAGCGTGGCAAGGAGCTTTTCCTGATTATATCAGTTTAGTTGTAATTTTACCAACAAATACTTGTGGTATGTTCAGAATCTGTTCTCTGCAGTTGTATGTCTCACTGTAACAGTCCTGTGAGGTTCATGCTCCAATGCCAGGAGGCCCAGAGATTGAAGAAATTACGAAGCACTTTGGACAGATAGGACATACTTGATTCCCTGTAAGTGAAGGCTGCTATCAGCAGGCACCCAGGCACACGCCAGCACATACAGACTTTGCCCAGGTGGTCATAAACCAGCTCACAGGGTACGTGGAGCTGGGCAAAGAGGCCTGCAGACAGACACACACAGGCAGACTAATGGGGGAAAAGGCACTAACCTCTGACCTCCAGGTTGTATTTATGCAGAATCCCAGAAACTGCTCTGCTAGGAACAGTTACGTAACAGATTACGTCACCGTTTACTTTGGGGTTCTCCAGATCTCTGGAGTCAGCCATTTTGTGCCCACACAGCCCCTTGGTTGCCCAGTGTTCGTCATTTCAACCCCATGCCTTAAAGCCATGTCAATGTCAGTGCATCTTGTCTAAACATAAACCAACTCTTGCAGCCTTCTATTTCCTACAAACACATGATTCGATATTCTGTGAGTGTGAGTGTGAGTGTGAGAGAGAGCTGTGCCTGTGAGAATCAGTTCCGTGCTTAGATGTGTAAGGGTGAGGGCTGAAAATGCAACAACCCAAACATGCGGTGCTTGGAGAGATGGTGTAAATGGTTTGAAGATTTGCACTGATTTTTTTTGGGGGGGGGCCGTTTTTAAGATATAGAAACAGAACTACAACTGTAGCTTATGTAAGAAAAATAGGCAAAGCTCTAATTAGACCTACAGTGTAAAGGGACCTTTGACAGAGTCTATGATAGAGTTGCAGTATGTGTATTAACATAGATTTCTTAAGTTAAAGTATAATTCCTAAAACAAGTCAGACATTTTCTTACCATTTGCTTGAGTTTGCCTCTCTGTTCCTGTGGTAACACACTGACTGGAAACACCTCGGAGGAGGCAAGGGTTTATTTGACTTAGAGCTTATAGGCTGTCATTGAGAGAAGTCAAGGCAGAAACTCAAGCAGGAACCTGGGGGCCGGAGCTGAAGCAGAAACCATGGGGGAGTGCTGCTTCGAGGCCTGCTTCCCGGCCTGCTTCCCCTGCTGTGCTCAGCTACCAGTCTTTTAAAAACATTTTCTTTTTTATTATTTTTATTTTATGTGTACACGTGTATTGTCTGTGTGATATAAGTGCACCCATGTCACGCAATGCCTGTGGAGGTCAGAAGAGGGTATTGAATCTCCTGAAACTGAAGTTCCAGATGGTTGTGAGCCACAATATGGTGCTAGAATTTGGTTTGAGGAGGTGCAGTTCATCACGACAGGGAAGACTTGGTGGTGGGGACTCCACAAATGGCAGGACTGTATGAATGGGACTCTGCACCCCTTCACAGTTCAGAGAGTCGAGGAGTGTCAGAAGCAGGGTCTTGAGGCCCAGCCCCAGTGACCCACTTCCTTTAGGAGCTCCACCTCCTAAAAGTTCTACAACCTTCTGAAACAGCAGCACTGCTGGGCACCGGGCCTTCCGCCGCGGGCGCCTGTGTGCCGGGCCACACCCGTGGCTCCTGTGCTCTTGCGCTCTTACTGGGTCCTAAACCTGCTGTCAGAGCTGCTCTGCTTCCTGGAATTCTTTATGTCTGTTTCATTCTTCTCTCTTTAGTGTTTTGTGTATTTTTACTTGGCAAAAATCCATCTAGCACATAGTTTAGAGCCACGTCACGAGCAGACTCCCTGTCCTCTGCTTCCTGTGTGCGATACACCAGCTGCAGGGGTGGGAGTTACTGCAGATCTTCCCTAGCCCACCACAAACTGTGAAGATTTCTTTTTACAAAGACTGAATGCTAAAGAGCCTTGACACATGTAAAAGGGCACGCTCCTTCACAGCCAAACTTTCAGAGGCATCTGTCTACCCTCACTGCACTCACTTTCCTTCTGATCTCTTCTCAGCACAGCGTGACAGCTTCTGTGCTTGGCATATTGAAGCTGCTCTCAGGAAGGTTGCAGACTGCTTCCTTTTATTTATTTATTTAAAATTTTGATGTGCTTATTTTTATTTGATTTGTATGGGTGTTTTGCCTGCATGTCTGTAAGTGTACTGTGAGCATGCAGTGCTTGTGGAGGCCACAAGATGGCATCAGAGTCTCTGAGACTAAAGTTACAGACAGCTGTGAGCTGCCATGTCAGTGCTGGAGACCAAACACAAGAGCAGCTGGTGCTTTTAACTGCCTCCTTAATGGCATATTATGGTTCCGATGATTCTAACACAGGGCTTGTTGTATGCATGTCAGGCAAATGACCTATCACTGAGCGACATTCCCAGCCTCCCTCCCTTCATTCTAAATTAATAGCCTGGTCCCAGTTTGTGGTGTGAACTTTTTCACGGGTGACCAATAAAGCATATTCACCCCAAAGACCAAAGAAATGATTGAACCCAAGTCTAGTTTGGTGAACCAATGAATTAGTTAGAATCACTCACAGGAATGTGGGCAACTTAGAAACAACTACACAACTACACAACTGAAGAAAAGTCTCTCAGTCTCGCCCAGCACTCATGAACTGCCTATAAGTCCTCAAGAATGGCTCGGTCCTCACAAGGGCCTCCCTGTGACAGATTATGATGAGCCCAGTGTTGTTCAGGTCACATGAGGGTAATCACAGCGCTGAGCGCTCAAGGGATAAGGGATTATGTGATACCCAGAGGACAGAGTTGTTAAGTGAGCCCTGGGAGCTTTGATCTTAGACCAGCCCTTCCAGTTGAAATAATTCTCCCCTCTGCTTCAGTCATGGGTCTTCTTGTCTCTTCTGTCTGCACACTCCTGTGAGTGATGCTGTCAGTATCCCTGGCTTTCATTACCATGTCTATGCCAGCAACCACCAGTACTCTGTCTATCTCGAGCCCCATCACCTACCTGAGCTTCCCAGATGCACCTGAATGTCTCTGGTCCTCTCCTCCTGACTGTCACACAGACGCAAGGACTTCAGCCCTCCTGAAATTAAGTTTACAAAATGCTGCTGCTCCTGCTTCCGTTGTGTTAGTGAGCACTGACACCTGGCACCTTTGTTCAGGCTGAAGCATGGGTGCGAGCCTCCTCTTTATTTCCCATCTGCCCAGCAAGTTCAGAGCTCTGCTGGTTCTATTTTGAAATATTCCTGAAATCTGCCCCTTCCTCTGTCTCTTCTGCATTACTGTAGTTCAGCCTGTGATAAGGTGTCTTGCAGATTCCTGATGCAGTGTTGACTGTGGGCTCCTTGCCACCGTGTCGGCCGGCTCTGCTTCAATCTGTTCTCCACACTGCAGCAAAAATACCTCTTCCTAAGCATCTGAGTGTAATCACACACTTTCCCAGCTCCCTCACCCTTGTCTTCACTCAGAATGTGTTCCGATCTCTTTGATAGGATCTTTTGGATCAGCTCTGCCACTCCCGGCACTGGGTGATGCTTAATTCCCAGTTTCCACTCTCCATCTATTGATGTCGGTTGTCCCCACTAGTCTGCTCCTGTCTGGGGAGGCTTCCCTCCATGTCTGCAATCTCTGGAGCCTCCCCCTGCAATTTATGCACTCAACATACCTCTTGAACGTTTACCATACTCTACACATTATTCTAGTATCTCAGCCCACAGGGGAGAGCAAGGCCAGTTGTGACCTTGTGTGTTCATGGCTCTCTGTTGCATGAGAGAGCTTCACTGGTAAGAGCTGAGAGATGCATTGCAGTTCTCTCTACCCCCCGTTCCACTGTGTTCTGTGAGTCTTAGGTGTAGAGGTTCCATTGTAGATGTTTCACTTAGGCCTGAACATCTCATAGACACTTATTCTCTGTGTGTGAGCAGTTGTGGAACTCTGTAATGGTCTCCTTCTGTTACAAAAGAAGCTTCTTTACTGAGTGGTGACTGGCATTCTTGTGTGTAAATATAAGGCTCCATATTTAGCATACACTAAGAAATTATGTTTTCCTAAGGGTGTTTCATTGGGTTTTCTCTAGGACCTATATGACCTCTCCAGTTGTGTGTATTTGGCTATGTTTACAGCGCCACAAAGCCGTTGAGTAGGCGTTAAGTTCAATTTCATAGTTTTCGATTACCCTCAAGATAAAAGTGCCACTACTGCCCCAATATAGTTTTTTGTGCTGGTCATTGATGCGTTTATTAGGCCTTAAAGCTGGAATTGGACTATTGATTGATTTTCTCCCTTAACATCTTGTATAGCGTCCTCTAGAACTATGAGAGCTAGTCAGGGCTTCCAGGTCAGTTCCAGCTCCATTGCTCCAAGTCCTGTGTCCAAAGTATGTCCTGTCTTTGGCAATACAGTCTCACCTTCAAATTCTAGAAAGTAATCAAGGGCTGTGGCAATAGCCTGTGTCAGTTTTATAGTCTCTTGAACTACCCTAACCAACAACTTACAGGGAGGTTTCTCCTGTCTGGCGCTGTATTTCTTGTTATATAGCCTTTAGCTATACACACGCATTCATGTACACATATTGCATGTGTGTTTTTCAGTGGGCTTTTGAACTATTACATCTCCCTCAGGTTTTCACGCCTCCTAAGCACTATCTCTCTCTAACCTCTCTCTGACTTCCCCTTTCCCTCCCCAGTCAAAGCGCCCCCTCTTTTCTCATTTTGCCAGAGGGAGCTCTTAATAAGGCAGACAGAGAGCACTGTGCATCTCTCTAACAGTGCCTGAGCGCACACGTTGTGTGTGAGTCATTACGGCGAGTTCTTTGTGGGACTTCATGAGCAATCCTTTTTCTGGTCTGCTCATGAGGCAAAAGAAGAGTCCTAACAAAAGGTAGCTATTCAGTTATTATTTTGGGGAGTGAAGGGACAGCACCTAAGGTGTTTGAAGAGGGGTGCCTTGCAGTATCTTTAGACCAGGATCCTATGTGCACTCTGTGGGTTTTGTCCAAGTCTGCCACCCTTTCACAGAGAAGCCAGTCAGTAAGACATGTCTGGAGAGGGAAACCAGTACATCCAGGAGGTAGATACTGTCGCGTTCCGCCTGCAGACCTTCCCAGGAATGTTCATCCATTCTGAGATGATTCTCTACTTACTGCTCTCCAGCATTTCCGTGCAGACCAGAACTTAAGAGCAGACTGCTAATTCTGGAATTTAATCAGAGAGGTCAGTGTAGGTATCCAAGGACAGAATCTGCTGGTGCCCTGATCATACAGCCTTATGCTCTGGCTTCCTGTAATTCATCCATGTGGACTAGTGGAGCCACCATTTCCGAGACTTTATAATAGGAAATGGGTGAATAATCTAAATATATGATAGTAAGCTAGTGGTTACAACAACATATAGAGTCATTCGACATAATTGAAACAATGGTATATGCATACGTATAAGGTGAAAAGCATGTCAGAAAATAGAACATAATGTTAAATAAAATATGTAAATACCTAGAAGTACACTAGACATATATGGATGTATCTGAGTATATGTGTACAAACACAAATTCCAGGTATCTGTGTTTTTAATCTCTCTTTTCAGAGCACACTCTTGAAAGAATATACACTAAAATGCTGATTAATGTTATCTGTCTGATTAGAGTGACAGTGACTTGACTTTTTTCTGATTAAAGGGAACAGACTTCGTGTGTGTGTGTATGTGTGTGATTTTTATAAAATAATAAAAACTAATTCCAGCCAGGTGTGGTGGCACATGCCTTTAATCCCAGCATTTGGAAGGCAGAGACAGGTAGATCTCTATGAGTTGGAGGCAAGCCTAGGATGGTCTTTATAGTGAGTTCTAGGCTAGCCAGGGCTATATAGTGAGACTGACTCAAACAAAACAGAAAACAGCAACAAAAGCAAACCTTGAATAAGTGGGTTTGGGACTAAAAACCAACAACTGATAATTGTTCTTTAACAGGAGGTAGATGTTTATGAGCCTGAGATAGGCTTTAAAATTAGCTTAGACAGTTTAGGAAGTCTGCAGAATCCAAGAGAAAGCTTTACTAACTGTTGACTTTGGCTAGTTTTCCAGCTGTAGTAGAGGTGCTATTATGACATTTTCTTAAGCAAGAGCAGGTGTTAGTGGTTCATCTGTCTTCTGGTATTGATTGCATTTAATGATCCCATTTGAATAGAAGGGAAGAAGTGTATTTCCTTCACTCCACGTGATTCAAAGCTACTCCATTAAAGAGAGAGGAGATAAAAGTATTGTACATTTGTGACTCTGCTTTAGTTTATTAGGAAAAGTATGGGGAAAGGTGTGTTTACATGTGATTTCTGTTCCAATTAACCCTTAAGATCAGAGGCCAACACCACTCTTTACCATGTATGCATTAGAGCATCTGACAAGTGCTGCTCCTATGTATTTAACATCCACACCAATCCTATAAGGCAGATGTTTACATGTAAGAGACTAATACTGAGAGAGGCTTTCTAAATTTCTTATGGTCACAAACCAGTGAGGAAGAGACACCACGATTCAAACTCATGCCTTCCTAATTCCAAAGCCTGTGTTCTTTTTAATCATTCTGCAGTGACAATGTTCCATGAGGACATACTTTATTATTCTCCAAATCCCATTCATCCTGCCTCTCCTTATAATTGTGAACATTGTGTTTCTGGCATCTTTGACTCTGGATAGGCCCACGGGGCCCGCTTTGACCATGGCAGTCTGATTGGTGGCTGTGATCCCCACATCTTTTAAGAGGCGGCTTGGGTTTCTGTCAGTTCCCTGGCTCTTCTGCCTCACTGTGGAAATGGCCCACACTGGACAGCTCTTCCACCTGGGCTCCAGAATGCCAGGCCACGTGGGGCAGAGGAGCCTCGGCACCTGCTGACCCAGAGCTACCAACTAAAGAAGTAGCATCAGCTTTCTGTGGCTGTTCTAAAAATACATGCATCTGCCAGCCAGCACGCACACAAGCATCCGCTCCTGGATTCCACAGGCCAGTTAGCATCTAACAGTCTCTGGACGTGGTGCTATTAGGTGCTACTGGGTCATTGTTCTGGGGCCTCCTGGGCAGAAGTGGAGGCTGTGGCTGCTGTTCCCTTCTGAGGCGTGAGGCTCCCTCCCAGCTCACAGCTTGGCAGAATCTCTTTGCAGTTCCAGAACTGCTGTCTCCCTTGCTGGCTGACTCTTGGACAGACCTTGCTTTCTATGTATCTCCCTCTGTCCTTATTCCATCACCGACATGCTGAATCCTCTCCAGTGAAACTCTGACACGGTCAGCGAAAACTCTTGTTTGTAAAGCTCTCGAAGTTGGAGTGGCTCCGCCCAGGTAATCTCACTACCTTAACATCCATCGAGTGGTGCACTGAAATGTATATGAAATGCACTGTACCATAGGCAAAGAAAGTAACACCAGGGAACAGAGACCAAAGGGACATCTCAGAGTCCTGCCTGCAGGGGCCGGAGGGATGGCTCACTGGTTCAGAGCACTTGTTGCTGTTGTAGAGGACCCAGCATCCACATCAGGCGACTCACAATCACCTTCAACTCCATCTCCAGGGGATCCAACCCCCTCTCTGGCCTTCCTAGGTACCAGGATATGTGAGGTGTGTGTGCATGTGCGCACACACACAAATGATGGTGGTGATGATGATGATGATGATGATAATAAATTGAATTTATAAAGGAATTCTGCCCACAATGGAATAAATGTCTGTGATGGTTAATTTTCACTGTGGACTGGACCAGATGGGATACCTCCCAAGAGATGGTAGGCATAGCTCTGGGTCTACCTATGAGGACATTTCTAGAAAGGATTAATTGAGGGTGAAGATACGCCCTGACTATACACAGCACCATCTCCTGAGCTGGACAGAAGACAGAAAGCTAACGGGGTTGTGCACCCCTCTTCCTCCTCCCTGGTCTAAGGAGAATGGGGGTGCTGCACCACAAGCCCCACCACCGAGGAGCCGTCCGCAGTGCCTTCCCACTACAGTGGGCCGAGATTCCTCTGACACCGTGAGCCAAAATGAGCCCTCCTCCCTAAGCTGCTTCGCTCAGGCTCTGTGTCAGCAACATAAAAGTGAGCACAGCAACCAGGCAGCAGCTGACACAGTCAGAAACACGGAGTTGGAAGATTGGTTTTACTATCACAAAACTGGCCAGTGCAGCAGCAGCTGATTACCAAGTGTGTCTGTGCCTCTGTCACCATCCATGTGAGAAATAGCCCATGTTAGCATTGCCGTTCAGTGGAATGTCTCAAAATGAGCACTTCTGGGCAGGCACCACCCCTAGTAAAGGATTTCTGAGACAATCAGACCAGGAGAAACACTGTAGAAGCCCCACGTGCCCTCTTTAGTCAGATCTTTATCCCTAAATAACCCTATCCTGTCTTCCAAAGCTGTACTCAGGGCCTGCCTCTCCTGAGGTTTTGCGAGTATGCCCTGGGCTCGTCTCTCGGGTCCGTGACTGGGTCTCCGTCCTGTCACTGCTGCGTAGAGTCTCCGTTCACTTGCGGTATAAGTCACCGTTATTTGAATGTTTCTTCATCTTGTTTCCAATTGCACTGTTGTCAGTTTGGTTACTTTGAAGCTTTGAGCTGTTATCGATTATGCAACCCAGGTCAAAATCCTCTCCCCTTCCTCTCTCTCTTCCCCTCTCTTTGTGTATGAGTGTAAGGTGGGAAAGTGAACATATACCACTGCGCGTGTGTATACCAGGCAAACACATCTCTTTCTCCCTTCCTCTTCTCTCTCTTTCTGACATCTTTATATCTTACTTTTAACCTTCTCTCCCTCTAAAGAAGAGAGATTACAGATCGATTATTAATAGTCAGGAGCTTTGGGGCTGAAGAGATGGCTCCCTGGGTAGAACACATGCCATGCAACCCTGATGACCTGAGTTTGAATTCCCAGAACCAGGTGAAAGCTAGACTCAGTAATACAAGTGCCTGTAATATCCATGTGCCCGTATGGGAAGGTGGGAGATAGAGACAGAGGGATTACTGCAAGTGTGAAGGCTAGCTCGCTGGGGCACAGCAGTGAGCGAGGAGGACTCCGTCTCCAGCAAGGTGGAAGGGGAGGACAGACACGCACGCACAGTTGCCCTCTGACCTCTACACATGCACAGTGGCACATGTCCACCCTGCCCCCTACACACACACACACACACACACACACACACACACACAGTCAATAACTTTCAAAATTGGTTTCTGAGACACACTCCCACATAGCAGTTTGGAGTCCACAATGAAATGGATGCAGACCCAGGAAATAGGGGTCAGGGGTACAACAAAATAAAAAAAATGAGATTTTATGCTTTGGTTTATCCCAGTGCAGAGGCTTGGCTTGGGTCAGACCAAGCTCACTGCAGCCACTACAGTGAGCAGAGCTAGGCCTTGAAGCACAGGCCTCAGAAACCCTTTGGGTGTCCAATCCTGGTTCCTCTGCCTTTTCCAACTTTGTGAGTCCCTACCTGTCTGAGCTCCATTTCTCTCGTGGGGTGTGAAGGCTGTGACTATTTCCCATTGAAAAGCAATGTCTTTCCATACTTTTCCCAGCAATTAAGAGATACTGGGAAACATAAACCCAACATCACATGCCCAGACTTGTCTCTTGCTCCCTTTTTTCAGTCTTGAGTGAAAGAAATAGGCTAAATGTGAAATGGTTATGTCAGATAATCAAGGCAGTTATTCCTGAGCTAAGATATTTTGTAGCTTAGTAACTCTCCATCTGTCAAGCCTTCATAGGTCATGCATTCTGAGGGATATCAGGTAAGCTAAGACAAGTAAGACAGTTCCAGCTCTCTACACTTCAGCAGTCCAGTAAGATTGTAAACATGATGATAAGTGTCACAGACGATGAGGCCCACAACTATCCATCATCAAAATGCATTTAGAAGCACAAAAATAGATATGATTATTTCTATTTTGAGGTTTCCAAACTTGAAGAGTCAACTAAAAGTGGTATTTCAGCTGACTGTTCTAGAATAAATTGACCTGTAACCCCACATTCAGGAGCTGGAAAATCAGTAATTCAAGGTTATCCCCAGCTCGGTTTGAAACTAGCTCAGTCTACACAAGATCCTCTCAAGAAAATAAACAAAAAGACACAAAAACAAACAAAAAGATGAAATAGAAATTCATGAATTCAGTTAAAAGAGCAGGGTGTGCTAAACGAAAGGACTGTGAGATATTTAGAGAAAATGAAACATCTTGTTCAAGGAAGGGCGAGGAGTTCTCTACAGCTCTGGCATAGAGCACAGGAGCGGCGTGGTCCACAGGACATCTGTGAATCCGGTTCAGCCTGTTTACCAACCAGCTGAGTGGGGGATGCCAGAGGAGCCACAAGGTCATGTTTCCATGGCTGGCTTTCTGGGCTCAGGTGCTTCACAGCCTTTCTAGTGAGGGGTGTGACTGCGTCTGAGTAACGTTCTGGACTGGTGAGAAGAAGGAAGGGAGATTTGAAGTGAGTCTTGATAAGGAACTAGTTATCTGAGCCATTTGTTTCAGACAAGTTATTGTTCTAAAAAGAGGAATAAGCAATTGCCCAAATAAGTTTTTTCACGAAGTTCTTGAATCAGACTGTGAAATTGTTGATTTGACTATTATAATCTGATCAGCTTTAGCAATAATTTCCTTGAAAAGTCAATAGTCATAGTGCCCCGGGTCTTAGTTCTGACAGATAAGCTATAAGAGCACTGTGATCTCGGCTTTCAGAGCGATACCATCATAAAATCAGTCTGATGTTGTGAGGAGGAAGAATTGGAGAATCCAAGAGTGGGAGATTGGTTAGGGCTGTTAATCAGCTGTGATGTCCTGAGCTGAAGCTGAAGTGACCGGACAGGGCCGAGCCAGTGGATTGGAGTGGGAAGAAGCTGGCCTCTGCCCACAAGAAGCAGACTAATTCAGGAGGCAGGTGAGTGTAATTCAAGTCAGATGCTGGCATAAATATCTAAGGTTTCAGACGTGGCTTTAATCCCACAGACATGGCTCCCTTGACCCACTCTTAGTAATCAAGAATGCTTTTTTGGTGGTGACACCAGAAAGCCTTGAGAGTTTATGTTCATGTTTTCATTAAGAGGGAAAGAATGAATATTGGGACCACTGCCAAAATGGAGATGTCAGGAGACATAAACTCAAGGTAGAAGAGGGTGTTGACGGCAGGGAAGGCGTGCGGGAGTGATGCAGGTGTCGGGAGATGGCGTTTCACACTGAAAAACCTGTGGGTTTGCGATGGAGACATCCAGGGGACAGCAGAGAATACATGTTAGTAGCGCTGGAGAGGCCGGACTGGGAAAGGTGGGACAGTCAGTGCATCATGATTAACATAGGCCATGACCGGGGGACGAGTACAGGAGAAAACGTTAAAGATGGAGCTCGGGAATACGGGCGTAAGGAACTTGGAAATGAACTCAAAGGCTGCTTTTTGTTTTTTTTAATTCAGCAGAAGGGGAACTGGGAAAGACAGATGTCCCCAGACTGAACAGCAAAATGCCGAGGTGCTAAATAGGTGGGATGCATGGTGGAGTCTCACAAACATGGTCGTTCTTGGTGGGAGGGAGAGAATGCCCTAGAGACAGTCAAAGGGAGAAGGCACATGTGACAGGTTCATGATGTGAGCTAACTGGTTTTCACTCAAGTTTACAGGGCGGTAAAATCAAGATGATGCAGATCTGAAGCCAGAATGAGGGAGTGGTACCAGTGAGCGCCAGGGTCCCTGTTGGTGTTCACAACTCCACCCTTCTGTCTGCTCTCTGGTCTCCTCTGCACGCCTGTGCCCACGAAGACTCTTGAGAGACAGGGCTACTCTGGTGTAGGCATGGTTTGGAAAGTGACCTGCTGGGGATGCTCACCCAGTTCAGTGCCTCTGTGTGTTTGAGAGACTGCGTGGAGGAAGCAGTTCCTCCGAGAAACCCGGATCCCAACTCCTACAGGCAGAGAGGGCATTAGGCAGGAATGCTGTGGAGAAGGTGTTTGAACTGTAAGTAGAGCATTCTAGAAGGTTCCAGATCAGAAAAGCTTTTGAAGGCTAACACAGATTCACATGAAAATACATGACCAGAGAGGCTTGTGTGCATACCACTGTCCAAGGAAGATAGGTCTGTGGGGCAAAGGGTCGTCTTAATGTCCCCAGATGAAACCCTGAACAAAGCTGGAACTCTGTCAGAAGCTGTGTGGCTCCTTTCGAACGGGGCTGTGTCTGCTGAGAATTTCCTATTTCCTGGGATACATGAGGTGATTTCTTTTTGGTAGCGTTTGTGTGGCCATAGAATCAAGGTGGCACCTATCTGAGAGCGGAGGGAGGAGCAGCTGAGCGGGAAGGAACTGGTTCCTGTCCACAGCTCTCCCTGGTCTTCTCAGCCCTGCCTGTGCCCGGCACCTTCCTCTGTGCCTCTATGGAGGACATCACCTGGCTTCGTTAGTTTGCTTCCAGGTTCAGCCAATGAGAGGCACCCACGAAAGGTCAGAGGGAGAAGGAAGAGACCGGGTTGTTCTACACACTGAGGCTTCTGTTCCAATTCTGGGAGGTTGAGTTCCCCTAAAACGCAGCTCTTTCCAGCTCAAGCTTCCCCTGGGTACCACTGCCCTTGGTTGTCCTTGACCCTAAGGGTGATGGTGAACCTAAGCTCAGTCATCCATTGACTTGTCAACCCAGAGCTATGTCAGAAGGCCCCTTTACTGTATGCCCACTGCACGCAGTACTGTTTTCCTGAGTTGTCCCTGATGTCAGAGGAAGAAACCCAACTAGACTGTCAAATGTGATGGAGAACAGGAAACAGGATTGAAAAGTGGAGGCCAGAGAGAGCCAGGCATGTGGAGAAGCAGGTGGAGGAGCGCATGGTGCAGCCACGGCAGCAGACTCTGTGTGTCTGGTACCTGGGTGAGGACCTGACGTGTGTCACACTTAAACTTCGCAGTAATTAAGTGAGTCGATTTGGCACCTCCCCAGCTTTAGAGATGAGGGACTGAGTTAGAGGGACGAGGTAATGCCTTAAAGCTGCTTTTTAGCGGCGAGTGGGGCTACTGTTTGAGTCCTGGCCATCTTCCCCTGACCCCCAGGCCCGTGATGGTCATCATACCTCAACTGCAGAAACAAGCGCTGTCGTCTACTGCTTGCCATGCATAATTTCAAGATGTGGCATGTCACATGGTGAGCTATTTTTAAAGGGAAAACTGTGGGACAAATATTTTGAAGACATGTTGCAAATTTCTCTGAGTGTTGATGAGTCCAAAGTTGGAAGGCATTAATGAGCACAGCTGGCACCCTTCTCTGTCGCTTCCCGTTGAGAGCTCCAGTATCTCCTCACTGACCCCACGGAGTATGGAGCCATGTTGGCCCGGCCTTGAGGTCTCCCCGCAACCCACTGCATTAACCTTTCCAAGGTTATCTCCCTCCTGCTATAAAAGACAGCGTCTCCATCAAACTGCCTTGCTCTTGGTGACCCACTTGTTTCTTCCTGAAGCTGCTGTCTCTCCAGGTTCCTCCATCAAAGTCCTGTTCAAAGCCTTTGCCTTGCTGAACAGCCCTCCCTTTGGTCAGCATTTCTCATCATCCGGCCCTTCCCTGAACCCCCCCCCCCCCCCCCCCCGCCGGCTTGGCTGTGTATACAGCTTGGAATGTTATCTGTGTTCATCTTTTTCTTCTCCTGTTGATAATAGGAGCTTAGGTGATCGGAGAGGAAGATAAGGACAGAACGAGCTCTAAAACCCAGTGCTCGTGTGTTGACACCGGACTTTAGGCAAATGTAAGAACTTCAGGCAAAACATAAGTGGTTTGGGGACTTTTAAGTAAATGAAAGTTTACATCTCAGGAGAGTTGTTTACTACACTGATCCCCCCCGCCAAAAAAATAAAGAAAAAAAAAAAACAACAGTGGAAGACACTGACTTCCACATGAACAGACACCAACAGAGGCTCCTAAGAAGATGAAAAGGCACAGTAATGTGCCGCCTTCAGAAGAAACTAAACTCCAGCAACAGACTGCCCTACCACAGACTCCACCCCACAGACCGAAGAGAAGCTTGACGCCCAGCTCGTTAGTGCATAGCTGTCATCTCAGTACTTGGAGAACCGCTGCACGTTCAGCCTGTTGAGTTGCAGGCTAGCCTAGGCCACAGAATAAAAAGCTTTATAAAAAGTTTAAAAATTGACTGAAGATTATTCACATGGTATGTGTGTGCATGATATGTTTGTGTACATGTGTGCACATGTATGCACATGGAGACCAGAGGTCGATGTCGAGTGTCTTACCTGATCGCTTTCGATGTCTTTTTGAGATAGCGTCTCTCAACTTGAAACTCCAGTTGGCTCAACTGGCTGACTGGCCAGTGAGCTCCAAGGAGCCCCCTGTTTCTGCTCAGTCCTCCCTCTGTGCTGGGGCCGCAGATGTATGCGGCCTAACCTGGCATTTTTCTGGGTGCTAGGACCCCAACTCAGGTTCTCATTCTCAGATGGTTACTGGCTGAGCCTCCCCCCAGGGCTTCTGATGAATCAAAGAAGCTTGATGAGATACAACTAATATAGACAGCCAAGGTGATGGAATTAGGAAGACCCTTCAGAATCTGAATAAGTTCAGCAACACGTAGAAAAGGACGTGCAGGACAATGGGAGAGAACAGGGCACCCAGAAGTAAAGCTGCAGGACAATGGGAGAGAACAGGGCACCCAGAAGTAAAGCTGCAGGACAATGGGAGAGAACAAGGCACCCAGAAGTAAAGCTGCAGCCGCCTGTGTCGGACCTAGGTGCCAAGAGCAGTGGAAGAATACAGCTTCTTTAACGAGTTGTGCTTGAGAAACTGCACAGCCCATGGAGGAGAGTGAAACCAGATCCTGGTCTATCACATTGTAGGACAATCAACCCAGAGGCCTGGAGCAAAGGCTCTGTGGGTGAGAGTGTTTGTGCCTCTGGTAGAGAACCAAGTTGGATTCCCAGCACCCACGACCTGTAACTTGATATCTAGGCATTAAAATCAAATTCCAAAATGCCTTTGGTGGATGATGTAGTTCTAACCATGAAATATTTTCTAAAAATAAAAATCTGATCCACAGTTACGCTAGTCACCATTCAAACTGAGGCCCTATTTCAATCCATGGCTTTTATCTAGTGAATGAATCTGAAAATAAACTGTGATATTTTTATCAGGATGAAAATACAACAAGTCTCTGCAAGCCTGTGAGGAATTTGATTTAGGGATATGAAGTTACCGTGTGTGGCAGGGTAAGAATGACACTTGCCCAGAACTTCCAGAGTGTGAGGTGAGCCAGAAAGGAGATGGTGGACTATCTTATTTTTTATTTATATCATAAACACTTTTCAGCTGTTAGGAAATATTTTCTTTGCCCTGTGGAAGAACAGTAATTAGTTCTCACCATAACATAAATATGTCATATCTATCTCAATGCTGGTAAGCATGTAATGAAGAAAAGTCTCAAGTCCCTTAATAATTGACCTTCAAGAAGAGCTGAAGAGGTTGCATTGAGCTAGCATGTGCAAAGTGTACCCAGATGAGGACAGTGTGAGCGAACCCTGTGTGTGTGTGTGTATATGTGTGTGTGTGTATGTGTGTGTGTGTGTGTGTGCGTGTAGGGGTGGGGTTACGGTCCACTGATGGCAAAAGTTGTGTGGCTAGCCGTGACACAGCCCTGCTCAGGAGAGCGCGCTCCCCTGGGTCCGGGTAGCCTGCAGAGAAGCAACTCTGGGAGCTCCAACAAGATGGAAGTGTGAGCAGAGACTGCATGCTCAGAGTTCTACAGAGTCACATTTGAAAGACAAAAAGGGTCTTGTTGTCCAGGCTCCTCTCAGTTCAGAACTGACAGTACCGGAAACAGGAAGGCAATGGAGAACCAAAGCTTGCCTTGTCAGCTCGGGGACACGTGAGCACGTGAGCACTCAAACTTGTTGTTCGAGTCTCACGTTCGGGAAGGCTCACTCAGGTGCTTGATGCCAAGCATGGTTGGTCATCTGAGTTCAGTATCCGGGGCCCACATGGTAGAAGGACAGAAGTGACTCCCACCTGGTGTCCTGTGACTGCCACACATGTGTACACACACAAAGATGTCATATAATACATGCATAAATGTAAAAATTCTTGTAATAAATATGCACATATATCCTAACCCTACACTCTTTAATTCCCCCATTTTGAATTTTAATATTCCATTTACATAGTTAAATAATGTACATCTCTCATAAAAGTACTGTTGTTGGTACTAATTTTACTATTTTTGTCTTTCAGCTTTTGTACTAGAAGAGCAGGTAATTTGTATGCCACCATCATAGTAGTGAGGTACTCTGAATTTCACTTGTATTTACCTTGAACTCTGGGTTCTGGAGCTTTACATGTTTCCACGTGACTAGGTAAGGCTCTTTTCATTTCCAGCTTGGGGAAATCTTCTGGCAGGTTTATGAGCCGCACTTGTTTATCCGGAAGGGTCTAACCTCGGCACTCCCGAGTGGAGTGTTTCCTCAGAACTTCAACGCTATGGCGCCCTGTCTTCCTGGGAAGCAGCGCTGGGAAGCGTGCGGCCCTGTTCGTGGGTTTGCACTCTCTCGAGCGCATGCTCTCTGCTTCTTTTCCTGGGTTTGCACTCTCTCCCGCATGCGCATGCTCTCCGCTTCTTTTCTCTGGTTGCTGTCAGGACCCACTGTTGCTTTGATTTTTCTATCGTTTAGTATGTCGTCGGACATTTTTATTTGAATTGAGTCTTACTGGAGAATTTCTACCCCCCTCCACGTCTGGACTTTTATATCTTCCTGTAATTGCTTCTTTTTAGATTCATTTTTAAATTCTGTGCAAGCGTGTGTCCGTGTGGGGGTATGTGAATATGAGGCATCAGATCCCCTGGAGCTAGAGTTACAGGCCATTGTGAGCCGTCTAATGTTGGTGCTAGAAACTGAACTGAGGCCCTCTGCAAGAGCAGTGCCTTCTCCTAACCACTGAGCCAGCTCCCCAGCCATTTGTTTCTTTAAGTAAATGTTCTGTTCCTTTTTCTTTCTCCTGTCCTTCACATTTGTTGTTTTTATTATTTATTTTTATTTTTTACTGCAAAAAGCCTCCAGGAAGAGAAATAATGTGTGGGTTCTCATCCTGGGATGGGGAGAGGCCCATGTGAGCTTTCATTGTACTGAGTCACCCTTGAAGGAAGACCAGCCTCAGTTGAAGTGGAGATAAGAGAAGAACAGAGATGTGGACAAGTACCCACGCCTGAGAGGCAGCCCACTCTCCACCTAGGAGCAGGGCTTCCGGCTGCGCTGGTGTCCAGTTTCAATAACGACTGAGTATTTAAAAGCACACTAAAGAAGGGCCGCATGTTTGTTACTAACCCTATCTAGAGTAGAAGGTGTTCTCTTTCCCTTTCTGGTTTTCCTATCGTGCTGGAGTAGACGTTGAAGAGTGGCAGAATTTGCCTCATGAAAGTTGACTGAATACAATGGATGCGGCATTAATGGTTTATATTTTCGTAAACACCCACTGAGAAAACGGGGCCACTGAATGTTATTCGTGTAAATTGTTTTCTGGTAGTAATTTTATTTTGCTTACTTTCCATTTCTCTAAAACAAATGTGCACTATTTCTAAAGGAGAAACAACAATTTCTCGATCTGACTTGCTCTTAGATTATTATCAATCATAGTTCACCAAGCATTGTTTTTCAAGGAAAATAAAGCACTGATTAGATTCATTATCTATTAGAGAAAGTAATCGATTCATAAGAACTTTTTTCTGCAGAGCTGGGAGTTGGACCCAGAACCTTGTGTATTCTAGGCAAGTACTTTGCCCCCCGCCTACACCCTCCAGTCCCAGATTAATAATAATTTCTTAGCTGGTGGGTGGAAATAACGAAGTTATAATACAGCAGGAAAAGTAGACCAAGTTGTACATATCGATGATTCCAAAGGTCAGTACAGTTCATTTTGTGTCTATAAAAGCTACTGTTCCCAAATGTATTTTTTTGTGCTGTATTCTGCTTCATGTTTGGATATACAAATATACCCATGCCCACATACGTATGTACTCACGTGCGGTGAAGCGCCATTGACCATCAGAACCTCCCTGCATCTGAGTATGACTGTGCTTCAGAACTTCTCCCCAGTAGATTTATATACAAATTTCTTTTTTATGTGTATGAGTGTATTGCTTGCACAAATGTAAGTGCACCTGTGTGTGCAATGCCCGCAGAGTCGAGAAGAAGGCGTCAGATCTCCTGGAACTGGAGTTACAGACAGGTGTTAGCCACTATGAGGGTGCTGGGAATTGAGCCCTGGTCTTCTGCAAGAGCAGCTGGTGCTCTTAACTGCTGAGCCACCTCTCCAGTTCCATAGAGGGTTTTCTTACATAGCAGTTAGTTCAAATATTCAATTTGTCCCCCAGTGTTTGTAAGGAAAAGGTCCCACTTTGACTCTCACTTTTGGACTCTAACTGAACCTACTTTGACAATAGCCCTGTTCATCTGAGTCAGCCATGTTCATTTTGGGTTGAACTAGAACAGCTGTCATCTGATCCTTGTCTTTGCCCAGCTGTAAAATAGGAGCAAAAAGCAAAGTGCTGTAAGAAAACATAAGCATCCAGGTGACTAGCGATGGGCCACTTTCACGGTTTGCTCTGAACTGCTTCCCTGTGCTTGTCCGTGGGAGCCTGGATCTAGGTGGTTGTGCCTCTTGGGGAGATAGGTCATGGATTGGAACCTCAGGAGGTGGGGCCAGCTGGAGGACGGAGCTCTCTGGGCACCCACCCTCCCTCAGGGGCCTTCTCACCCTGGTCTCTTCCTGTACCCCCATCTCTGGTTCCAGCCTGCGATGACGTTTCCTCTGCGGAGTGCTTCCATCATGATGCACCGCCTGGAAACATGGAACAAACTAGCTGTGGACCCAAACCGGTCCCTCCTCTGAGGAGCTGTTTCTCACCTGTGCTTGTCACGTGATGTTAAGCTAACACAGCCAAACAAGGATTTTAAGTGCAGGATAGTCTTTTTCTGTACAAGAAATACGCATTTGAGGGAGGGGAGGAAAAGCCATTCTTTCAACAGATCAATGAAAAATCTGCTTCCTCACCTTCCCTACGAAATAAGGCTTGTTTCTGTTACCATGGCAACAGCTCCTGGGTCTGAACACTGGGTTTTTCTGGCCTGGATGATCACTGAACAGAAGAAAACAGAACACTCTACTGCTATTATTTAAATATTTTTCAAACCTCTAAATTTTTAGCTCTGTAAGTGGATGGGGAGACAGGTTCAAAGATAAGAGCCACATTCCAAAAGAAAGTCAGGGGATTTATAAGACCAGGTGGACCTTGTCCACGGCAGCTCCCCTGAACTTCAGTCCCCCTTTGGCCTTATTGCCCTTTATCTCCCTTTATCTGGTGTTTGTTTCTGAACTGGGCAGTGCTGGGTTGGTGACATCATGTGGTTGAAATCACTCAACAATCAACATGTACTTACTGAGTGCCAGGCACTGCCAGGCAAGGGCTCACACACATAGTCAGAGCTATCACAACCTATGTTCCTGCCAGAAGCAAGCTTCCTAAAACAGACAACCCAGTACGTGGTGCTGATAGGAATGGTTGCTGTGAAAAAGCAAAGCATATTAAGATAACCGGAGGAAAGCATTGCAAGAATGAAGAATAACGGAAAATTAAAACCTTCAAGAAGATGCTGTCGTTCTCCAATGTGTATTTTGGCTTCTTTGTAAAAATGATGAAGTGGCTTTAGGAGTGTTGGATGATATCTGGGCCTCAGTTCTATGCCATTGATAATGTGTCTCTTCTTGGGTCAGTGCCATGCTGTTCTTATTACCGTGGCTCTGAAGCAGAACTTGGAATCAGGGGTGGAGATATTCCAGCAGAGTTTTAGTTGTTCAGGATTATTTTGCCAGAAGAGGGCATTGGATCCTCTGAAACTAGAGTTGGGGTGGTTGTTAATCGCCACATGAGTGCTGGGAACTGAACACAGGTCCTCTACAAGAGCAGCCAGTGCTCTTAACTGCTGACCCGTCTCTCCAGTGCTTGTAACTGCTGAGCCATCTCTCCAGCCAGAATCCCTGACCTTCCCTTCTACCTCCGGAGTTCGGGAGTTTTCAGGATTTTACCATCGTGCCCAGTTTAAGCAATGCTGGGGATTGAACCCAGACTTCTATGCATGCTAGGCAAGCACTCTACAAACCTCATTAAAAAAAATCAACTGAAGAAGAGCTTCCCATTTGGGCAGGTATAGGGCTCCCTAACAGGCAGCAGGAGTCAGGGACCCAGGTCTGGAGTTGCAAGTGTTGCAACCCTTTAATGAGCTAGTTGAATTTCCAGTGAATTTTTTACCTCTCCTGCACCGTCTGAAATTTCCTATGCGTGTTATACTACTTAAAAAAATAAACAGGAGGCAGAAAAGCACGTTTGATCATTTTCGGGTCATTTCCTCACAGAAAGGAGGGCTATGATGGAGCCTGCGGCGTCCCCCAGATGCCCCACGCGAGTATTCACCCTTAGCTTGGAAATGCTGGAAACCTTGAAAGACAGGCTAAGTGGGCAGTCCTCCAGTCACTGGGGGCATGCCCTCCCTCGAAGGGGCTGGTGGGATCCGAGCCCCGCCTGGCTTCCTGGCGGCCCTGCACCCCTCCCTCAGCACCACAGCACTGCCTTATCCTGGCTCGAAGGCATGGTGTCCATCAGTCACACCATGGACTGAACTTTCAAAGTTGAGAAGCAGTTGTCTCAGGCAATATCTTATACTAACAGAAGGCTGACTAACACAGAAGATATAAAATTTCACTCCCTGGCTTGCAGTTTCCCAGACCAAGGTAATTTGTAGGCCTCATGCCCTCAGGATGTAGTGAAGGAAGAATGTATGAGGACTTGGAATAATCCGTTTATAGATTTGCCCATGGAAGAGCCATTTCAACACTAAGAGATTAAAGGTTTAGATTTTGTACACAGGAAAGGAACCAACAAAACAGAGGCCCTGCTATGAGATTATAAGAACTGGGGGGCTGGAGAGATGGCTCAGTGCTTAAGAGCACTGGCTGCTCTTGCAGTGGACTGGAATTCAGTTCCCAGCACACACATGGTGGCTCACAACCTTCCTTAACTCCTGTTCCAGGGGATCTTCCAACCTCTTCTGACATCGGTGGGCATTTCACACAAGTGGTGTAGTTACATATATGCAGGCAAAATCCTTGTACACATACAATAATCTCCTCAAATTAAAGAGAAAATTGGGCAAGGACCGCTCAGTTCTTCTGTGTCCTGGCAGCAGATGATGGAGTTGTACAAACTCGACCACACAGGGTGGGTGTCCTATGCTCCTCCCGGATTGTACCTGTTCTTCACAGTCTCCTAGAGAGCTAGGCACTGACAGGTCAGTTTCATTGTTTTCATTGTCATTTGTGTTACCTGAAGCAGCTCCAGTGACCACAGTAAAGCATGCTTGCTGCTTTGTGTGTGTGTGTGTGTGTGTGTGTGTATGTATGCATGCATGTGTGTATATGTGTGTGTGAATGCATGTATGTATGTGTGCGTGCGTGCGTGTGTGCACGTGTGTGTATTGTAACTGTAATTATAGCTGGACTGTTTGCTTTGTTTGAAGTTCACAGTCTGCAGGCCTCCTTCTCCTTCCACTGAAGTGTGATTTGGTCTCTTCTGACTCAGGGAGCACTGGCAGTGGGCACTGGTGCTTAGCCTGAGTCCTTGGGCAGGAACACCTTGTTTCAGCCCATTTCTTCCCCCAGCACAGCAAGCTCCCAGGCCTCCCATGGCGTTGGAAGAACCCATTACTCAGCTTGTCAGAGGCAGAGCTCAGACGTGCTCAAGAGATTTTATGAAATGTCTGCGCTCAAGGATTTCTTTTCTTATTCTAAGTCTAGGAAACTTAAAGTAAAAAAATAAGCTAATAAACCCACCTTTGTTGAGATTTCAAAACCGTGGGGTGTGTGATGCTGTTTTGAGGCAGGCTCTCATGTAGCCCAGACTGGCCTCAAGTTCACTCTGTAGCTGAGGATGACCCTGAACTCCTGATCCTCCTTCCTCCACTTCCCATGAGTGCCCAGGTCAGAAACTTTTCTGTAATTGCTAACTTAACACATTCTTCTTTTCTTTGTAAATTAATTGATTTTGAAATCTACAAGCTGTCCTTCGAAGAACATGAAGGGATTTCGAGGTTCTGACTGACGTAGAGACCATCTTAGTAATAATGCATGCTGTTTCAGTGTCACCCTGGTACGAGGCTCGTCTGCCTCTTACAGCTTCTCGTCTGTCTTGATTCCGGGCCCACCCGAGGTGCAGACTCATCTTGCTCTCCCTCAGCTGACTTGAGTTCCACAGTACGGCCGGTCTGGGTCACTCTCTTCAGATGCAGAGCGGCCCGGTCCGTCCTAACCTCCCGCTCTCCACACTGGTCCGTCTCCTGTACCTCGTGTGTCTGTTTCTTCAGGTCATCTTGACATGCTGCTTCATATCTTAAGCTGTTCTCTTCCATCCTGGCAGTGGTTCTGTTTGAGTAGATGTGGTGGCCGTCATGCTGGCCTCACACATGGAAAGCCCACCCTGACGGGGGCAGAAGGGGTAAAGCACGATGTAGTGGCAGAGGCTTTGTGCTGTGATACCAGAAGCTTCTCCACATCTGGAGGGAGACTTGAAATCACAGCCCCTCCAGGAGCTCTGTAGTGGACGGGGACGAGGACAGCCCCTCATGAGAGACCGCTGTGCAGGCCTGTTCAGGTTCCTTTCCAAATCCAGGTAGCCCTGGGGCTGCACAGCAAAAAAACAAAACAAAAAAAAAAATAAGCAAAGAGATGGAGATTTCTAGAAACTGGCATTTGCCTCGGTAAAACCCTAATCATGTCTAGGCTTAGTTCTTTTTCTTTTATTTATCAGGCTTACAAACATGGATTTTTAAAACTCTGCCTAGGAGCCCAATGGATGTTGGGAGGAGCCACGTGGCGGGCAGAGCGGAGGGCCATGTGGGCACTCAAATGCTGCTGACCAGGTCTGCCTGCAGGCGAGCAGAGCGCAACCTCCACCAGCCGTCAGGCCATTTGCACTGGCCTCCGGACCTACAGGGCTCAGTGAGGCTGTTCTCCACCTGCGGAGGAGAGCACCCAGGCAGAGCCACCTCAGCCGCACAGGTGCCAGAGATGGACGTGCTGTCTCTGTGAGATTGCTAAGTGGGAAGAGACAGAGATGATGCCACTGTGAAGGATGAAGGGGAGGCCTGGTTTGGCCGCCTGATCCTGAGGACTGAGGGAGTGATCCTGAGGAGGACTGAGGGGGTGATCCTGAGGAGGACTGCGAGGGTGATCTAAGGAGGACTGGGGGGTGATCCTGAGGAGGACTGCGGGGGTGATCTGAGGAGGACTGCGGGGGTGATCTGAGGAGGACTGGGGGGGTGATCCTGAGGAGGACTGGGGGGGTGATCTGAGGAGGACTGGGGGGGTGATCTGAGGAGGACGGGGGGGGTGATCCTGAGGAGGACTGGGGGGTGATCCTGAGGAGGACTGCAGGGGTGATCTAAGGAGGACTTGGGGGTGATCTGAGGAGGACTGCAGGGGTGCTTGTCTTTGGGAGCAGTGTGTGCAGGGTATGGTGCTGCCATGGCCAACCTGGCCTTCCTGTCCTTGGCTAGCAGGGGCTCGTGATCTGCTTAACTGCTGTAGGGTGGGAGAGAGAGGGAGGTGGGGAGAGAAAGACAGAGAGACAGAGAGAGACTGTCCACAGCAGCATGTAGAAAATAGTTAATTTAAAAACCTCTTCCTTCCTCACCAAAAAGCCTTTGATGCCGATTTCTGAGGGAAAAAAATAATAAAGTGCAATGTTTGAATCAGTTCCCAGAGCTTCCTGAGCAAGGGTCAGGCAGGAAGACTCTTGGCCCAGTGCTCAGCAAGCCTGAGTGTGGGCTGGTGTGAGGACACAGGCTGGCCCTGCTCAGCCTGTTCTGCAGGGGTTACGGACAGGCTTGTGAACCGGGTCCCCTCTATTTTCCCTTCTGATTTGGTTCCGTACCCCCAGGCTTTAAGAGAGTCATGAAAGCTGACTTCAATCCCAGGTGTCCTGGCCACTGACCTGGTGTGACCTCTCACACAAGCTTGGCCCTGAGCTAAGGAAGCGTTCACGTTCCCAGGCCCCAGCTATGCTGTGGATACCCAGGCCTTCCCAGGGTTTGCCTGGGGCTGCCACACCCATTAGGAGCATGAGATTGGACAGAAGCTGCGTGCTGCCACCCAGCCTGCGTTCCGCAGCCTGCTCCTCTGAAGTCAAAGATGACAGACAGAAATACAGTCACCAGTGCTCGGCGGGCCTGAAGTGAGGCCGGACTTGGGTACAGGGTGGTCCTGGTTAGCTCTGGGCTGCTGTGGACCAGGCAGAGAGCAGCCATGGAGTCCCTGCGTCCTGGTGTCCCCACCCGCCCCCCGCTGGCACCCACAGGTGGAGTTGGGAATTAGCCTTGCAGAGGGGGAAGGAAGACCCTTGCGCTGTGCTGGCGCTGTTCTGTGATGGAGAGCTTTTCCCGTCAGATGGCTGCAGAATATGTCAGTTCCCTGTGTCTTTCCTCACGGTTGCAGACTAAACTGTGGCTTTCTCCACCAGTAACTCACACACTGAAACCTTAACCTCTGGGGCTGTATTTGGAGATAGGACCCTCGTTGAGGGCATGAAGGTTAACTGAGGTCATCACAGTGGAGTCCTACCCCAACAGGTCTTGTATCCTTAGAGGAGGAGGAGGAGGAAGCTCTGAGGGTGACCTCATGATGGACAGATCGTGTAAGCATACAGCTATGGGGCTGCTTCAGGCCAGGAAGAGGCGTCTCACCTGAAAGCCCTGTCCCCCTGACCTGGGACTTGTAGCCTCTAGAACTGTGAGGAAAGGAAGCTGTGAGTCACTGGTGGGTGGTGTTCGGTTATCGCAGCTCGAGTGGACTCCCCTCGGCCGTCAGCTTGCTTCGCTTGCTCCCTGTGCCTCCCCTCGGGGTCTGGCTGAGTCCTGTGGCTCTTGCCCAGCTTGGAGTTGTGCCTGTAGTCATTAAGCATGCTGAGCACGTGGCCCATGAGGCTCCCTTCCCCAAATGTCGGGCACCTTCCTCACTGCTTGGAATGCTGCCTCCTGAAGCTTCTCCCTGAGTGAATAGAAGTGACTGGGTTGATTTGCACGCCCCTATTTTGGGCTGTGTTTGTGGGTGGTCAACCACGTTCAGGGAGGCCAGAGCCATTGGGGGCATGGAGGGATGTCAGCTCCCAGGGCTTAGATACTGTCTCCTTCCTAATGGAGTTTGTCACTGAGGTCCCAGCATCCTTCACAGCATATGAGGCTGGAACATGAGACCATCTGCTTGCTTCTTGTTTCTGTTGTTAGTGCTCTTACCTGCCCAGGCCTCATACTGCCTCTTTAAAAAATTTTTTTTAACTTAATTTTATGTGTCTGAGTGTTTTGCTGCATCTATGTAACTGCACTACATTCATGCAATGCCTTCAGGGACTAGAAAAGGTTGAATCTCCTAGAAGTAGAGTCACAGTGGTGGTTCGCCACCAGGTGGTTCTGGGAACCTAACTCAGGTCCTCTGCAAGAGCAGCCAATATTCTTAACCGCTCAGCCTTTTCCCCACCCAGGCCAGCGCCTTTCTGTAAGTGGTTATGTCCAGCGTGGCCGGGGTCTTTCAAGCCATTTGAGTGATTCTGGCATTGCGTTTCAGTGTTCTGATACACTCCATCAGCTTCATGAGGTGCCCCCGCTCCCTGTCCGCAGACTCCTCACCGCTGCCCCCTCGGCAGGACCCTGAACCCCCTCTGCAGGTGCCTTCCCTTCTGCCCGCACTGTTCCAGATAGAACAGGCCTCTTGTTTTTAACGTTCTAATGATCTTCTCAAAGCAACACGGTAAAGGAGTGGTGTGTTTTTACCACCAGTTTTCTTACACAGGCCAACTCCTTAAATTTAATGGCTTACAGAGATTTTAAGTTCTTCTGAAAGGTGGTTCCCAGAGTCTGGAATGCGCCTTTCCTGCCCTGCCCTGTGGAGGAATTGCTAGCAAGTGTGGTAGCTTCTGTACCCAGCAGATTACTAGAGGTCATTATGTGTTCCAGCATGTTAGAACTACTGCAGTGAAAAGGAGCCCTGGGGGCTGGAGAGGCAACTCAGTAGTTAAGAGCGCTGACTGCTCTCGTAGAGGATCCAGGTTCAGTTCCCAGCACCCACATGGAGGCTCACAACCCTAGCTTCAGTTCCAGGGGATCTGATGCCCTCTTCTGGTCTCCACAGGCATTGCATGACATGTATGTACTTGTACACATTCAGGCAAAACCCTTGTGCACATAAAATAAAAACATTTATAAAAAGAGAGAGGAAGGAGAGAAAGAATTCAAGCTATAGCACTCTGAGCTTACTTCCTTGTGATGACTTGGATTCCACCTGGGATATAACAAACAATGCAGAAGAAGACAAGGACCTTGGGAAAACTTTCACTATTTATCATTTAATTGTTTGTGTGCATATATGACATGGGTGTGGAGGTCCGTGGAGGCCCACAGAGGCCAGAGGAAGGCCCAGAACCCCCCAGAGTTGGAGTAATAGGCAGTTGTGAGCTACCGATCATGGATGCTGGGAGCCAAACTTGGATCCACTGGAAAAGCAGCAAGGGCTCTTCTGGTGCGCCGTCTCTCCAGCTCCGCCTTTAGTTTGCTTTCCACAGACATGGCCCCGTGCAGCGTTCTTTTCCAAATGGATTCTGTGCTCATTGTCATGGTTGGGTTTTGTGAACATGAGTAGTTCAATAATTTTTTTCATTTGAGGTTTCAAAATTAAGGCTTTAATTAGTTCCAATGATAGAAATCTATGAAGAAAGCTCGATGTATAAAATCGTAATGGAGAAGTTTACGTACCCTGATTATTATGAAGTGCTCTTTTGTTTATAAATGGAGCCATAGCCACAGATGCCAAAATCCAGCCCTGCTGCAGTGGACCACAGAATTGTGCTGATCCCACTCTTTGTGAGAGACATCCTCTGATTCTTGTTTCACTTGCTGCTTTTGTTGAGACTGCCTCTCCTTGTAGCCCCAGCTGGCCTGAAATTGCTGTGTAGACCAGGCTGGCCTCAGTGTCACAGAGATCCACCTGCCTCCATCTCCTGAGTGCTGGAATTTAAGGCGTGCACCCACACACACAGCTCTTCGCTTACTTGCAATGACTGCTTATAGCAAGAATAATAGAAGTTGTGGATTAAGCACACTCTTCAAGTCAGTCTTTTCACTTATATTGTTATGGCTTGTATACAAGTTTCTATACAGTAAAACCCAAGAGAGCTGAGTTATGGTGGTTTCTGTCTCTAAACTATGGAGTTGCCCAGTTGCCCACCTCAGTTTATCTTTTTCCTTGTGATAGTCAAAGCCAGGCATACTAAAAATCAGAGACTTGCCAGCACCAGACACATGCCTGCCAGACGTCACCCCTCCCAACCCAGTGGTGTTCTGGGGGACTCTTGAGAGATGTTACCAGTAAGAATAAGGATCCTAGGATGAGGCTGCTACCAGCAGTTCATGGAGAGAAAGGAGAAAGACCTTTAAAAGGGATGTGGGTGCTGTAAGTCAAGATGAACCTGAGGAGGACAGAACAATAAGACGATAAAATATTAGTCCTGAGAGACGAGGGACTGCAGGAAGCAAGACCAAGAATTGATTCCGAAGCTAGAAATCTAATGCCATGTAAAACCCATGATGAATGACCTGTACCGCTGAGTACAGGTCTGCCTGTCTCTGAACTACCTTGACCATCTCCATCCATCTGAGGTGTTGGTTCACCATTTGTTAGAAATATCACTAGACAAATAGTGAGGGTGTGCAAGATGTTAGGATCACAAAGATCGCACAGTCTTTGCTCGACAGAAGTCCAGCTAGTGGAGGGCAAGGGAAACTATCCCAGTCGCCACTCATCAGAGGAGCTTCTGTTGCTCCAGATGGAGACTACTACAGAGTCCCACAGCGGGTCATACACAGACATTGTCTGTGAATTGCTTATGCCTAACAGGCACCCCTCCGATGCAGCCTCTGCAAATAAGACTCAGGCAACCTGAACAAGGGGTGAAGAGACACTGGTGAGTCTCTCAACTCTCATTAGTGAAGCTCCTCATGCAGCAGAGGGCCAGGAACACAAAAGGTCACAAACGGCCAAAGCGTGGAGATTAGGTTTCTTCAGAGTTTAGGTCCCTGGAAAGGACTCCTATATTAAGCTTCACTCAACACAGGGCTCGGGGACCATTCAGGAAGAGGGGGCAGAAAGATTGTAAGAGCCAGGGCGGAGGGGTGTGGCCATAGGGAAATAGAATTGTACAAGCTCCTGGGACCCTGCTCCTATGAACCTGCAGCAATGGCATCAGCATGCCCAAGACCCACGTAGACTCACAGACAAACCCCAGCGTGGAACTGGGGAATGGGCAGCAGACCCCACCTTAACTGAAGAAATAGTGGCACTGATTATTGCTGTTGGGTGAGGAAGAGCTACTCTGAAAGTGAGGGACTCTGTATAGGCTGACTAGACCTCAGTGGATGAACTTGCACTGAGGTATGTCCGGGGACATTAACTTGACACAGTACAGCTTAACACAAATCACAGAGTGTATGAATTCTTGGGAGCAGGGGCTGTGGGAGGGGGCCAGAGGGAGAGGGTATAAAAGTGATTAAGATTGATTGAGATGCCGTGTATTAAATACACAAAAGTTCACTTAAAAATTAAATAAATAAAAATAATAAATGAAATATTTTAAAAATTACAAATAAATACCCAGCATGTTGCAGGCATAGTTGAAGGTATTTCACGTGGATCCATTGCTATGGGCCAAATTGTGACATGTCGAAGTGCTAATCTCCAATATCCAAGATGTTAGATGAGTTCATTCTGTGAAAGGGTGAACCTTTGACTGAATATGGCCCATGTCCTTATAAGAGACATGAGACCATGAAGAGCACATAGAGGGGGACAGAAATGCAACGATGGGAGAGATGCATCTACAGGTCCAAACTGTCACGGCATCTCCTCCCTCAAGAGGAGCTAGGCCCCTGGCACCTTGTCTGACTTCTAGCTTCCAGACCAGAAGCCTGCAAGCTGCTGTCTCAAGCCAGTTGATCATACTTTGATACAGCACACCCAGGAAACTAACATGCCATCAGATTTAGCCCTTGAAAGCTTTTGTATCAACCCCATTTGCAATCTTCCTGTGTTTGTTCCTCATCTTATCCTAAAAGAAATAACTGGGAGACTGTAGAACTGAATGCACATTCTGGTTTAGCATGAAAATAGCCAATTTAAACTTTCTGGACACAACATTTGCCTTAATCTCAAGTGGAGATCGTTTCCTTAGGATTAATATTTCAAGTGAGAAGGGGAATATGCTCAGTTTATAATATATAATTATAAAAAGCTTTACATAACACAGTGCTATGCATTCATATACCATGAATGGATATCCATCCTTTATTTATAAAATGAAACAAACAAAATTAGATTTCCTAGGACTTAATATCCATACTAACAACCAAACCCTCACTTGTCCCACGTCAGGACAGTTTGGCATGAGGCAGCCACGGGGAAGAATAAGTTCACGGTCGATGATGACAAACACTCTTGTTTCTTAATGAAGGCCTAGTTAAACATTGCTCTGATGTGTGCCCATGTAGTTACAGGTTATGTTACCTTGTCCTTAACTAAGCTCACTCCCACAAAACAAGTGGCTTAAAAGGAGCCGGATGAAGAAACATGAGTGGAAGATAACACACGGACTTGAGAGGAACACAGCAATTGCAGGCCGGATGCTTCTCCTGAAGAAGAGGTATTTTTCAGTTACACTGTGGAACTAAAACAGTTATGATCTAATTAGATAGGACAAGTCATTGACCCAGAGATTCAAATTATCATAGGAGAATTTGAAACACGAATATGTGTCTTCTGTATTTAAGGAGCCAGACTTGAAATGTTGGTTGGCAGTGGTATACATTTACTGCAGATGTCTCTATGGGGCTGACTGCTCAGAACTGCTCACCATAGTGGTGTACAATTATTCTATAAAAATTAGAGACCTGCCTAACCAGCAAGTGTATGTGATGTACCGTTCTCTTCTTCAACATTGCCTACTACTTCCTGTACAGAACAACCATAGAGAGAGTCTTAAGAGCACATGAAAGAAGAATTCAATTGGATAGACTCACAGATCGAACGTATTATCAGGCCTGCTGGTCTCTCTGTGTCCCCACTGACACTGTCCAGTGGGGCTCCATGCAGTAACAGGGAACTTCAGCCCCCAGTGGGGCTCCATGCAATGACAGGAATTCAGTATCTCAGCTGTTAACACAGCAACCCCGGCCATGTGCACCTGGAATGTAGCTGATCTGACTAAGCAGGTCAAGTTCTAATTGTATTTAATTTTCATTTATTTAAAATTTTAAGTGCAGGACAGATGGCTCAGCAGGTAAGAGTGCCTATAAGGGGTATTGTGTTCTTGCAAAGGACCTGATTTCTGTTCCCAGTACCCGTATCAGACTGCTCACAACCACCTGTAATTCCACCTCTAGGGAACTCATTAAACTATGTAGACCAGTCTGTCCTTGAACTCACAGAGATCCACGTGCCTCTCTCTCTTGAATACTGGAACTAAAGGCATGTGCTACCATACCCAGCTCAAGATACGTAATTTTAAAAATTCTGCCTGGTGGAGCATGCTTTTAATCCCAGCACTTAGGCAGGAGGAAGAGGCAGGTGCATTCCTGTGAGATCAAGGCCAGCCTGGTCTACATAGTAAGTTCAAGGCTAACTGGGTCTACAGAGAAACCCTGTCTCAAAAAGACCAATAATAATAATAGTAATTATTATTATTATTATTATTATTTTTAAAAATCATTTTTCATTTGTGGCTAATGCATCATTATTGGATATCTCAGCTGTGTGCTAACAGATTCCTTCAGGAGACTAGTGAGTTCCAGTGCTAGATATGCCTGTCAGAAGAGAGGAAGAGCTACTGAATATAGCATGTGGTACAGAAAGACACAGAACCATCTGAGGCTCTAACATCTCAGTGATCATGGAACTCATAACCTGTCCAAATTGTACAAAGAGTTCTCAGAGGAAAACAACCCCAAAAATCCTTTGCCTGAAGGCTTACTGTTATAAAGAGAAGCTGAAAACTTAGTTTTCTTTGTGATTGTACTGTGCTGCCAGATAGATCCTTGTCAGAGCATGAAATCAGTAAGCTCCTGGCCTGACTTCCTGCTCAGGTAACCCACACTCTGGATAGGTGGGAGCCGGTTGTCCTGTCCTGTCACTAATGTGTAGCTAAGGAGGCCAGCAAACTGCACAGTCCCTGTGGCTCTGTGCTAGACCTCTAGAAGACTGGGGCAAACTACCTTCAACAGCAAAAGCAGGAAACCTTAGCATTGCCAGAGTCCAGACCTTAAAAAAAGAAATTTGGTCATAGGGAAACTTTTGAGTTATTTCAGCTGTAAATACAGTGAAAGAAGCTAATTAAGAAAAATAAGTATTGAACTTCAAATACTCAGAAAAGAAATATTTTCATGGAAAATTTATTTGCAGTTATCTTTCTGAGCTCCCATACAGCCTTACCTACCATTTCAGGATTTTCTAACACCATTGAGGTAGTATATTTGAAAATATCTGCAGCTTGCTACTTTGGGAAGTTATTTTGCCACCTGTCCAATTAGTAGTTACCCTTCTCCGAAATGCGGCTGGTCCTTTCCTTCCGCGTATTTTCAGTCTAGGTTTTTCTCCTGTAATAGTTAAAGCCAGGGAGCCTTAAGACCGGATACATTGTTCACAGCAGGCACATGCATGACAGACGTCACCTCCAACCCCAACCTGGCTGATCAAGGACTTGAAGAAAATCACAGTAAGAATAAAGGATCCTGGGCTAGTTAGGGTACAAGGCATGTGGAAAAGACTTTTGAAAGGAAGGTTGAGTGCTATAAACCAAGACAGATGTGGAAAGACAGTATAACAGGGCCAGGCCAGAGTTCAAAGCATCTGAGAGGGTCATGAGATACGGGGGATGCAGGAGGGTTAGAGAGTAGGGTCATTTCAGAATTCAGCTGCAAGCACTGAGTTCTCATTGCCATACGGTGCCTATGAACAACTTGTTCGTTCAGGCTGACACCTGACACCACACACCACACTGACCATTGCCATCTCTCCCACTTTGGGATTCACAGTTTAATCCAGGTATTGGGATGGTGTCTGTGACCTCAAAACTGTCAACAGGCAACTATCAGGCCTTTCATCATGTCACCAGAGTCAGAGCCTTAACATGGGAAGAAACCCAAAATTTTCCCTGAGCGATGAAGGCTTGACTGGGAAAGTTCTTTGCAGATCCCTACCGGACCAGTAGGGATTGGCTCCTTAATTACACAGAAATTAATATGTACTGAGAATCTATTATTGACAGGCAACTTACATACATCTTCCTTTTTAATGTGCATTATCCCTGTGAAACAGAGAGCTGTATCCCACTTGTAAATGAGGGTCCAGGATGCATAGTTAGTAAACAGTCCCAAAGACACACTGCTACATGTCACCGTGAGGGTCAGAAGCTGCTCTGACTTCAAACCCAGCCTCTTTCCTGAGGCTCTAACATTGTCCTGTTTAGATACTTTGTGGTCCATTGTCCCAATCATTGCTGAAGTAACGCATTACTAATTCCCTAATCATGTGAATGCTCCTTAGGGCACATAATGTACCCTCTTAGCAAGCTGAGCCCAGCAAGTGCTTTGATCTATTGGAAACAGCTGCAGGACGCGATTAACACATCACACCACTGAGTCCTCCTCCTCCTCCAGCACCTCCCTACAACGAGGCCTCCCACTCCTGGATGAAAATGGACCTCACCCTCACCCTCACCCTCACCCTCACCCTCACCGTCACCGTCACCGTCACCGTCACCCTCACCCTCACCCTCACCCTCACCGTCACCGTCACCCTCACCCTCACCCTCACCCTCATCCTAACCCTCCCACTCCTGGGTGCTCCATGCTTCAGTGTTTTCACAGCTTCTAAATGCATGGCCCAGTACTGAAATCTTTTATTGGAAAGCACACGGAATCAGTCTCCTCTGTCCATGAATTTACCAGGCTAGACCCCAACCCTTCAGGAACTCATCAGATCTCCCTAGGCCTGCACTCACTGTGGGAGTCTCAGAACAATGACTCATGACAGCTGGATTCCCAGTGCCGAGAACAGTGGTCAGCACATTTGCTGATCATTGTACCCTGGCCTATAATGTTGGAAATATAGACTAAACAAGATGTGATCAAATAAAACATTTGAAAATAAAGTCCTCAGAGCTGTGACTTGCCGCACATCCATGCATGCACACTGCCAGTGGGGTGTAACTGATTCAGATTGGGGCTTTGGACCCAGAATGAATTTAACTAGAATAGCTGACTCAATATAAAAATCCTGGAGGGAGGGTCTGGAGAGATGGCTCAGTCATTAAGAGCACTGACCGCTCTTGCAGAGGACTCGGATTTGATTCCCACCACCCACATGGTAGCTAACAATTGTCTGTAACTCCAGTTACAGGGAATCCAACACCTTCTGACCTCCATGGGCATTGCATGACACAGATGCAGAAGGAAGAGTGTTTCAGGGTTGTTTTAAAGGGTGAGGAAGATATCCAAAGACAGACTTCTTTTTGGTTTTATTAAGGAGAAGAAAGTGATGCTTGGAGAAAAAAGCTATTATTTATCTCTGGTTCCTCTAGTACAAAACCAGATGTAGCCAGAGAGCAACAGGGGTTTGTAGTCCATTAGGACTGTGGTCACAGAAACCTTTGGACTGGAATGCATAAGTAAATAACATTGCTCGTAGTTCCTCTTGAGTCCTTGTCACGGGCCCTCACCTTGTTCACCGGTGGCTCTTCTCCGCTGTACCCTCATATGGTAGAATGAGAGGGCCTCTGTCCCCAACCCCACTTTGAGGACACTAAAAATTCCACCACCAGAGCTTCACCATCCTGGTGTCTTCTCAACTCAATTGTCTACCGAGCACCCCAGATAATGTCACGTGGGGATTGGGGCTGTGATATAGGAATTTACAGTTGGAATGCGACACAAACATTCTCTCCTTAATATGGGGCTACTGTGAACAGTTTCATAATCTCAAGGCCCAAAGAGAAGGAACCCATGGCTTTTCACACATGCGATTTTTAAATTGTGTCTTAATAACGGAGTATTATGCTAACTTGGGGGAAATAGTATTTTAAAGTTTTAGGAACAACAGAGAGATTGTGTTAATGGGACTATTACATGGTAAGCCAAAGTCTTTAGCTGCAAAGTTGAGTTTTGGAATTTCTAAGTTCTTTAGTATAAACAATTCCAACCCACTTTTTAAAAATGATGAAGTGTCCATTGTAAATCACAGCACAAATATTAATGATACCTGCATCATTCAAGAGGAAAAACAAAAGGCTAGGATTAGAAGGCAGAAAAATCTCTGGAAACAAGGTCAAATTTCCAGCAATTGTTTTTTAATTTAAAAATTTATGTGTACAAATGTTATGCTTGTCTATGTAAGTGCACCATGTGTGTGCAATGCCCACAGTAGCCAGAAGAGGGCATCAGATCCTCTGTAACTCTAGTTATGGATGGTTGTTAGCCACCATGTGGGTCCTAGGATTTGAACACAGGTCTTCTGAAAGAGCAGCCAGTGCTCTCAACTGCTGAGCATCTCTCTGATTCCCTCCAGCAGTTATTTAGTCTTACTTCTAAACTGTGTGTTCCTTTGTGCTGGTCAATTTTTTGTCAACTTGACAAAAACTTATGAAGAAGATTTCTGTGAAGAAGAAATCTCAATTGAGGAACTCCCCCATTAGATTGACCTGTGGGCATGTCTGTTGGGGGTGTTTTCTTGGTTGCTAATTGAGGTAGGAGGGTCCAGCCCACTGTGGGCAGTGCCATCCCTAGGTGGGTTTGGGCTATATAAGAAAGGTAATTGAGCCAGGTGTGGTGGCACACTCGGAAGGCAGAAGCAGGCAGATCTCTATGAGATCAAGACCATCCTTGTCTACATACAGAGTTCCAGGCCAGCTAGGACTACAGGAAGACCTTGTCTCAAAAATACCAAATCCAAAACAAATAAACAAACTGAAAAGAAAGATAGTTGAGAAAGCCAGTAAGCTTCTTTTCTCTATGGTCTGTGTGTCATCCCTGCCTAAGCTCCTGTCTCCCGGAGCTCCTGTCTTGGCTTCCCAGCTGATGGACCGTCACCTGTAAGATAAAGTAAACCCTTTCCTTCCCGGAATGCTCTGACCATCATATCACAACCACAGAAAAGTAACTAGAATATCCTTCAATTGTATTCTGTTGAACTCTAGAGTTCCATAAATTTGTTTATTCTTTATCATGAAGCTTGGTGTGATATCAAGTATGTGTTTTAAATAGTCACCACTGTGCACACACACTCAGAGGAGAGTCCCTGTCACACTGAGCAGATGGTGGGGAGCAGGCTGTAGAAAAAATAATGGAAGACATAAAATGAGAGAGTTAGGGGGGAATGTCAATCTGAGAGGAGACAGGGGTGGGAAGGGTTTGAATATGATCAAAACACACTGTATGTGATTCTCAAGCAATAAAAAGAGTATCTGGTTAGTCTAAAGTAACACAACTTGACAACTGAATTCAACTTTCATCTTCAATATCCTTATCTTTTTAAAGAAAAGTATTGGCTAGAAGCAAGCTACTTTTCCCAAGTTCATAGAATTCATGGCTATGTATGCAATAAAACATATTTATTACCATATGTGCTGTGGAATAAGTATGCACCCTAAGGGAATTTATGGATAGTATGTCCTCTGGTGATTCCAAATTAGAGAAACCCCCCAATTTCAGAAGGAATCATGAAGAGCTCATTGAATGAGCCGTGTGTGATGTGAGAGGATTGTCCCTCAAAATGTTTTCCATAATGTATATTTATTTATCACGTGCATTCCTCTCCCGTGCTTTTCTCACAGGCAGCTTTTCTTCCAGCTCCTGACTCTCAGGGCCTGGTAACACTTAGCTTTCACTGTAGGATGACCCATGAGAGGACCCACTAATGACTGTACAGTGCACTATGGAGTAAGTTGTCAGGAGAATGGGTACTGTTCTTTTCACCGGCTATTGCATAAATTTTCTCATGGCAGGTCCCAGCATTCAGCCTCACCCCGCCCTCCAGGTCTGAACCGGCTGAACTAATAGAGAATGCTCTTTTTAGAGCATTGATTTATTTAGGGCATTTACAAAGTTACTGGTTACCAGTGGCTCGCCGGTAAGGTCTGGCTCTTAGTCCACGGCGCAGAGCCCTTTGTCCACGGTGCCGGGCTCTTTGACCATTCCCAGCCAGCATTTCACTTCCACTCACATGATCCTTAGGACTGCAGGGACTTGGAACGCTGCCTCCTGGGTTCTGGCCTTCTGTGTGGGCCTGGGGCCGGGGCATTTTTCTTCCCTCGTCGATTCAATCTGTGCCTCCCCAGGACTTGCCGCCATGTTGTCTCTCCTTTCTCCCCACCTTCCTGCCCCCTTATTAGTCAGAGGGTGGGACTTGCCACCAAATGAACCAATAGGAAAAAAAAAAAAAACCTCAGAGAGAACACTGTATTTACCATACACCAGCAGTGTCTGCACTTAAAGCTACAGAGCGAGTGAGTGAGAGAGAAAGGGAGAGACCAACCCCCGTGGATGCCTCTCACAGGCACATGATCCCTGAGTGAGAAGTTGGGCCACAAGCTGTCATGTGTAAACAGTAGTTTCAAGAAAGACTCTGCCCCTTGAAAATGAGAAGTTATATGCCAAGAAAATCTAATCTGACCACTTCATTAGCATGTGAAATTCTTCTGCTCAGGCAGAAGGAGAATTAACTGGCTGTTCTCTGAATCCTGAATGTGGTTCTACAGTATAGATCCTTTGTTACTGCAGCAAGCACCTTACTATGAGGAATGTTTTTCCACTGTTTTATAAAATCCCTGCAAGAGCTGAGCATGGTGGTGCACACCCTTAATCCCGGCACTTAGGAGACGGAAGCAGGCAGATCTCTATGGGACAGCCTGATCTACGTAGTGAGTTCCAGGAGAGCTGCGGTCACAGGGAGACCCTGTCTCAGACAACAGCAACATCAACATGTACAAGGATAGAGCAAATGCTTCTCAGATGACAGCATGCAAAGACCCTCTTCAAAAGAATCATAAACCATCTCTCTAAACAAGGAAGAACTCATCTAACTGAATATGGAGAGAGACCTTGTTTTCCTTAAAGAGAGTAGGTGGGTTGGTCCTGTTCACCTCCCTCCAGCTAGGGCTGGTAGCTGCTTCTCTTCCTTAAAGGGGCGAGGTGGTTGTTCAGTGCTTACACTAACCCTTTAGGTTGGTGTGTGTCAGTGTGGAGTCCGTATCTCATCTTAGTAACGGTTCTGTAGATGAATGTTTCTGAAAATAAAGACAGCCAAGGATCTGGGAGCGCTTGATGGCTTCATGGACATGTGCAAAGTAAGACTGAGTAAGGATATTTTCAGTCAAAATTTATGATTGGGTGAGCTAGCCCTTTCTGAGAAGTGCCCGCTGAATAAAGCCCAGCCCCACCCCCACCCCGAGGGCTGCACCAGGGTGTCCTAGTCAGAAGCATGTTTCAGCATGGTGTGGTGGGAGTGTTGTCAGCCTCACAGAATGCGCACCCGTGAGGGAGCCTCTGGTGAATAAGCTCTTCTTTCACGAGTTCCTGGGCCACCATGGTTTGTCATGGCACTGGACAGATGAGGCAGACGGCGGTGTTTCTTGGGGGCTGTCCTGACCGTGGCTGCCACGTGACAGCTCCTTCAGTCTCCTGCTGCCGTGACGGCCTTCCCCATATTTGAGCCAGAGCAAACCTTCCTCCCCTAGGCCGCTCTCCTCTGGTTACTGCATCACACTGGTGCCCCTGTCACACAGGTGGGAGCGCCTTGCCAGGCCATTTGTTACTGTAGCTCACAGGAGGCACAGAGGGTGGGTTGGTCACCTCACCCAGGTAGCATGCACAGCACCTTCCAGCACTGTGAACGCTGGTCAGTAGGGACGAGCCTCTGAAGTCGGCACCAGCTTCATGTCTCCTCGTTTGATCTACAGCTCATGTGTGCAGTGTCTTCGGCAACAGGGAGACAGGATTTCTCACTAAACCTGGCGCTCACGGATTCAGCTAGACTGGCTGGGCGTGGAGCTCCAGGGATCCTCCTGTGTCTGCTGCCCTTTGGCGCTGGGGTTGATATTTGCTACCATACCCAGCTTTTACATGAGTGCTGGGGATCCCGACTCAGGTTCTCAGGCTTTCATGGCAAGCTCTTTACCAACTGAGCCATCTCCCCACCTCCACCCCAGCACAACCTTCTGTCTCGAGCCACCTCCACTGTTCCAGTCCCACCATTGCTGAGTCGCACCCCTTAGTGGACCCTCCTCAGCGCAGGCTCTGAGAGTGTTTGGGTTGTCAGGTCCTGGGTTCTGTCCTGGACCGTAATCTCTGAGTGTTCTCTTCAAACCAAAGCAGCGCTAGATGATGAGCCTGGCATGCAAAATCCAACTCGATTCTCTCCAATCCCAGTGGGCCTTTCTGGTGTCTTTCCCTAGCTCTAATGTTCCCTCCAAATCCCGAACCCTAGGGCATGTCTTACTTCCTTGGGCTGGACCGTTGCTCACCATCACCCACAGTTACGGTAACCTTGTGCCTCACTCTGCCTCTGTCTGGGTGTCCTCCAACAGTTCACTGTCCCCACCATAGCCCTGTGGGAATTTCACTGTGGAGGCAAACCACAGTAGCTCGGAACTCTGCCAGCTGTCAACATACCCTGTCAGCACCGGAGCTAAGGTCGGCTCCAGGCCCTCTGCCCTGCCCCCGCGCGCTGACTGTGCGCATTCATCGGGGACAGACTTCATGTACTCTCCACTGTGTCAAGTGTGCTGAAGGCCCAGTTCCAGAGATCCCATAAATATTTGTTCATTGAATAAGTGAGAGGAAAACCGGCAGGAGCCCTTCCGTCACACAGACATGGGCAATGGATGGTCAGCGTCTAAGCTTCCAGACACTCTGAACAAGTTCCGGGACTCTACTGGGCATTGGTGGCAGTGGATGTGTTATTGATTTGATTATGCCCTAATTACACAGCAGAGGACTGGGAATGTAACTCCCTGGTAGAGCCCTCGCTGAGAAGGTACGAAATTTGAGATTCAATCCCCAGAGTCCAAAAAATGCTAAGACTGTGGGGGACCCAGAGCTCTCAGGGCTCCCCGAGAAGAACTAGACACTTATTCTAGCTCTGACTTACCTGATTAAAGCCAGAGTCTATATGTAAGACAAAAATCTTAGAATCGGTGTTTCAGGAAACTACAAAACTGGCACATCTCTGGTCCATATTAGTGGGAATCTTTATTATTTTATTTTATTGCGTTAACTACTCAAGGCAGCCAACCTAAGTATCTGTGTTGGCAAAACCGATCCACAGCTGGAGCGTGGACAGAGCAGGAAAAGGCGGAAGAGCAGAGAAGGCATCAGGAGCTGAGCTGGAGATTGGCTCTGAAGGAAAGCAGTGAGCCGGAGGGCTGCAGGGATCTCAGCCACGCTGCCCGTCTGCAGCCGACCTAGAAAGGGGCCCACAGTCGCCCAGACGTCTGACCACATCATGAAAGCAAACTCAGGACCCAGCAGTTTGTTTTACACTGTTCTAGATCCATTTGTTGTCTTTTTTCCACATGGAATGTTTCTACCTTGAGTCAAACTGACCATCTGTTCCTTTAGATTTGCTTTTGTTTTAGAATCATGTGCCACATGTGGCACTTTAGTTATGGGTGAGCCATGTGCATGCTGGTGGTGCCACAGATTTATTAGAGTGGAAAATCCCATTGCCTGTCTCCAGATGTTGTAGCCAGCCTCACATCATAGCGCAGGTCTCATTCACATGTTAGCTATGTTACTGTAACCCATCTGCTGGGCTGCCTGTTGTTAAAGACCCTGGACAAACCATAGCAGCAGTGTGCAGTACCTAATAATGAGAGCAGTGCTGTGACTGGCTTCACGTCTCCCGTGTCGGCCTCTTCCGTTCTGCTTAGAAGGCAGTCCCTTTACCTGTAAAGAAGGCTCCTGTAAATCAGTGTGTCCTGCGACACCAGCGGCCTACTTATCCTTGCTCTGGTTCTTGATTGCATCAGGGGCCATGTCTAGCAACTGGCCTCTGCCATCGAGGTTCATGTAATCATACCCGGCAGCAGTGTTCCTACAAAGACACAGGTGCCTAACTATGTAGTTTCTGGAACGTATCCCTGCCACTAAACAATGTGTGGCTATATCTGGAGTAAGAATTTAGAAAGCGAGTGTGTGTATGTGTGTGTGTATGTATATGTATGTTGAAGAAACCATGTCTTCATCCAGCAACTGTGCTTCTAGATAGTTTCTATAGAAACTCCCGTGTAAGTAACACAGACAAATACACACAGAAATATCCTTTGCTGTGGTTTTGGTGTGTGTGCCTGTGCGTGCACATGCAGAGGCTGGACGTTGATGTCTAGTCTCTTCCTCTAAGGCTCTTCACCTTGTATTTTGACACAGGGTGTCTCCCTGAACGTGGAGCAAACTGGTGAAACTAGCCAGAGAACCCAGGATCCACCTGCACCCCTCCACTCATCGCCCCCCCCCCCCACCCCGTGTTGGATTTACAGGAGCACTGCTTTGCCACATGGGTGCTGGGGATCCAAACTCAGGTCCTTGTGCCCCACCCCAAGGCAAGCACTTTGCCCCAATCCACCTCCCCAGCCCTGCAGTATAGTAATTCTGTCCCTGAGTTACTGAGTGAGGCCAGTTTTTAATGGTACAGCGGGCTGTCGACAGACTTGTTTCTTATTCTGGGGCAAACCATTTCATGCTGATGAAGTCGGTTGATGCATTTCAGTCGTTCACTGAATGGTCACTGTTCTTGGCGCTCTGTCCATGTCAAGATAGGATTCTTGCTTTTGTGAAGTTTATCATGTACCCCTTACTCTTTCCTAGCAGCTGTTTGAACTGTTCCTGTGGGAGATGAGCAAATGTCTACTCACCCCAGATAGGGTACCTACAGCAGACCAAAGAAATGACTCCACCCAAATGTAGCTTGGTGAACTAGTGGTTTTAATTAGGGTGACTAGAGGTACACGGGCAGCTCAGGAGCCTCTTCCCCTCCCACAGAAGTGTCTCTCTGCAAGCGTCTGTTAACCGCTTACATATCCTCATTGGGGGCTCGGGAGGAGCCTTACCAGCCCCTTCTCCATCAGTGAACCAGTGTCAACGGGCCCAGTCTTGTTCAGGTCTCAAGTGGACAGTCACAGCTGCTGAGGGTTAAGAAGCCAGCTGCCATGCCCTGCTGGGAGAACAGCTTTCCACAACACTAGCAAAAGTGGGATCCTGAAATGCAGTTAGAGCTGTGGGGATACCATTTCAGCAGTTGACTTGGTTTTAGAGATGATTATTAAACCACACTGGGAGAAACTTGGATTCATACTGGGAATCTTACCCATTCCAGAGCAAATTCTTGGTGGTTTCTTGGATTCCTGTGTTATTATTCCTTCCAAGCCACATGTTCCGAGGCTGGACCCTCAGAGGTCTCATTGCAGAGAGAAGGGGAGTTGAGGTTTCCCCCTTCAGAGAGCTGCAGCATTTTAAGGGGAAAGTTCTCGGAGCAATAGTATTGTAAGTGTGGCATCTCTAACGTGCTGTGAGCATAAAGCCCTCTGCCTGCTGTTCCAGCTCCTCCTCTTCACCTGAGCCGGTGGTCAGGACCTCACCTGTGCAGCAGACTCACCCAGGACATTTAGGGATTCATTCTCCACACACTGATGCCTGCACTCCAGCAAGACCTATTCAGTCATGCTTTCGAGGGCTCAGCCTAGCCTGGGACTTGAAACTTCTAAAATCCCTTCACTACTGGATAACTCCAGTAGGAGGCCTTCCTTGAAATCAATCTCAAAGTATCCTACTTGATGAAACCCTGCAGTTGTTTGCACACAGACAGCCACAGAATGGCAAGCGGAAACCCTTGAGGGCAGCTTTAAACTGCGACGATAATAGTCCATCAGGTACATCCTGGGGAGGAGCCTGAGAGAGCTGCTCTGGTCAGAGGAGAAGTGCGTGCACATTCGTGTGTGACCCTGCAGGTGGGGACAGCAGTCATCCCCACGTGCCACGGAACCATCATGAAGGTAAAATGCGTGTGCTTTTTCACCACGTGCATGCTGCTAGAAAGTTCTCTGCTCTGTGAAACCTTTGCTTGAGAGAGGAAAGACGCCTTGCTGGCCTCACACGCTCTCAGCTGCAGCTAGGGTCAGCTGCCCAGCCCTGACCTGCTTCATACTTGATCCGTCTTCCTCGGCATTCTGTCAAGCACATGAAGAGTTTGGGATGAGGAAGGCGATGATGTCCTACTAAGGAGGTACACATCAATCTTGCTGATGGAGTAGATTTTCAGGATCACTTTCCCCCTTTTCACGCTATGGGGGTCATTAGATGTGAGCTTCTTGAAGCCCTCCCCTGCCTGTGTGTCTGTGAACCACTTCCCTTTCACCAAGATGCACTGTACCTTCTAGTACTGGCCAGACTCGCTGTTATCCAGGACTCGCCTGTGTTTCTGGTCTGCCCTGTAGACACCTGCCTTCTCAGCGTGACTCATGCCAGTCAAAGGCCTGACTTGAGTGGCACCCCAGAACCAAGAGGCAGATGGTACTGGAGATTGCAGAGGAACTCAAGAGTTATGACAAACTCGTCAGTTTCTCTGCACTAATCATTAGAAATAAATAAGCTATGAGTCTATGCCCAACAGAGCCTTGACTTGAGTTATTAAAGTGAATATTAAAGACATTAGGAGAAAGCAAAACTCATCCAGAGCTTGTGAGTTTAGTAGCCATGTAGTTACTGCACAGATGATTTGATCTCTTTGGGACTCTTTCCTGAGTATAATAAGGTATTGGAAGGATTGGGCAGAGAAGGCTTAGCTCAGTCTAGCCAGATGGAGATTGCTTATTACAGTTGACCTCCCAGGTCTTTATTTAGATATTACACGGAGAGCTGTCTACTGACCACTCTGACACTCAGTGTCAGCCACGCTAGCTTCTTTTCCCTTTCCTGATTTATTTACTAACTACATAGACGGTATCGCTATTTCATGTTGTATGTTTGCACATATGTACGTGTGTGCATGTGTGTGTGCAAGTGGGGGGGGGGAGTGTGTGCGTGTGCTTATGTGGTTTCTCTGCCGTACTGAAAAGTAAACCTCATGAGAATGGGGACTTGACTGGGTCTGGAATGGTACCTGATATGTGGTATATAAGGGCCAGCGAGATTGCTCAGGAGGTAAAGCTCCACACCCTGAGTCTGATCCCCAGAACACACACAGTGGAAGGAAGAACCAGCTCCTGAAAGTCGTCTTCTGATCCCTTATGAACCCTGTGGTGCAGGTGCACACACTGAATTAGTTACTTTCTGCTCCTATGATAAAACACCATGACCAAGACAACTCATAGAAGGAAGGGTTTATTTGGACCTACTGTTCCACAGGGAAAAGACGGGATCATGGGGGCAGGGCATGGTGGCCAAGGTGGTCAGAGCAGAAAGCTGTGCTGTTGAATCTTTAACCATTCTCAGGAAGCAGAGGGGGCAAGCTAGAAGTGAGACAAGGCTATGAACTCTTAAAGCCCGACCCAGTGACGTTCTTCCTCCACCAACTGACCATGTGCTCAAATACTTGAGTGTGTGGGGATAAGTCTCCTTCAAACCCCACAGACACACACACTAAATAAATAAGTTTTAAAAATCAATGTTTGTTGAACATATGGTTATTTTCTGTTTGTTGCTAACTTCAGGTAGACTCATATTAAAATTGTCTGAAAGAAAATTCACTTTATTTTTTAAAGTCCATCTACTAACTTCAGTTCTTAACTCATACTATTACAAAGTGTCTTTTTAATTATTTGTATTTTTATTGAATTTTTATGAATTTACTACAGTGTAGTTTGATTGTATTTAGCTCCCTTGCTTACCTGTACTCCTGCAGGCCTTTACTACCGCCGCCCCATTTCGTGTTTAAATATATAAGAGAGAGAGAGAGAGAGAGAGAGAGAGAGAGTCAACTCTGTGTCCCCAAATGTCCTCTGGTGTGGCTCCATCCCCTGGAGCCTGGTTAACCTATCAAGTCTCACCCTTGCAGGAGACTGACTCTGCCCTTCCCAGCAGCCATTAGTTTCCAGTAGTTCCTCAGGAAGGGTTAGGTTTCTCACCCACTTCCCCAGGTCTGTGCTGGAATTTTGTCTGTCACCATTGCTGAGAGTGAATATTAGCAATTGCCTGGCTGTCTGGAGAACTGCTTCCTTGTGGCTCGTACAGTCTCTCTGTCTCTTCTGCAATGATCCCCGAGCCTTAGGAGGCAGACGTTTGATACAGGTGTCCAATTCAGGGAGGGTCCCTCTGTAACCTCTTATTGTCTGCTTGGTGGCCAGTTGTGGGTTTCTATACTAATCACCATCAGCTGCCTATGGAAGCTTCTCTGGTGAGCGTTGAGAGATGCAGCCATCTATGAGTACAGCCTAAGTCATTAGGGGTCTTTTTAATGCCCCATCTAGTTGACAGAATAGTAGCTTAGGCTCTTCCTTATGGCCTGTGGGCTGTCTCGCCAAGTCCTCCTGCCTGTGCCGCATCTTAGGAAGCAGACTCTAAGTCCGATTGGAACGTGATTGGACACTACCGTTGTGTTTGCACTGCTCTTGCACCAGGGACCCTATTTTTCCAGGACATCTGCTGTTGAGGCATGAAGGATTCCTAGCTGGGGAAGGCTGACTACTATTTTTTTCACCCAGTAGCATGCATAGCACCTTCTGGCACTCAGAAAGCCAGCTAGTAGAGATGAAGCTTTGAGGTCGGTCCCTGCTTGAGCTCTCCGTTTGTTTCTGTGGCTCCTGAGTGTCGTGTCTTCAGCAGCAGGGTCTTATTGTCAAGCTCTGGGGGGTAACCAAGAGCAGGGCCACTGGCCAGTACTGCTTGAGGGTCTGTGGCGACCGTGGACAACAGTTTTACAGGAGGGGGTCCAACCCTGCATCCGGCTTTTACTTTCCAGCCTGTGGCGTCTAGTAATGGCCATGTCCCCCACTGTGGGCTCTTCTCTTCATCTTTCATAATGTATCTGTATGAACCTTAAGAACCTTCTACAGTGGCAAGTTTCCAGATGGCTTCTTCCAGAGGCCTTTAGTGGTAGTTATCCTTCCCCATTCTCCCTCCTCTGCTGAGCGCTCTCATCCCACACCATTCACCATTCTCAGTCTCCTAGTTCCCTTCCCCTCAGTATCACTGCGTTCTATCTCCCCTCCTGTGAAACACCCTCCAATGACTGTTTATTGGTTTCCTGACCCTATGGATTTTCCAGTTGAAACATGCATATCTAAGAATTTAAAACCAGCATCCAGCTAAGAGAGAGAACATGCAACATGTGTCCTTCTGAGTCTGGGTTACCTTAGTCAGGATGACTAAGTTCTATCCTGTGAATTTCATACTTTCATTTTTGACAGCTGAATAATATTCTACTGTATAAATGTGCCAGACTTGATCCATTCATCAGTTGATGGACATCTAGGTTGTTTCCATTTCCTGGCTGTTGTGAAAAGAGCAGCAGTGGACAGGGATGAGCAGGTGTCTCTGTAGAGGGCACGGAGTCTTTTGGGTATATTCCCAAGAGTGGTATGACTGGATCATGTGGTAATTAATTTCAAGCTTTTTGAGGAATCTCCACACTGGTTCCACAGCAGCTGCACCAGCTTTCATTCCCGTCAGCAGTGGATAGAGCTCCGCACTCCACATCCTGGCCAGTGTTTGTTGCTGCTTGTTTTAGGGTCTTAGCCATTCTGAGTGGGGTAAGATGAACTGTCAAAGCGGTTTAATTTGTTCGGCATTTTCCTAATTATTTCTCGGCCATTTGTGTTTCTCCTTGAGATCTCCCTGTTCAGCACCTGTCCTATTTTGTAATTGGATTGTTTGGGTTTTTTGTGTTTAGTTATTTTAGTTCTTTGAATGCTCTAGATGCTAGCCTTCTATCAGAGGTCACCTCTTCAGTTGAACGGTGGTGTCCTTTGCTGTTCGGAAACATTTTAGTTTCGTATAGTCCCATTTGTTGATTGTTGATCTTAATGCTTGTGCTTCAGAAAGTCCTTTCCTGTGCCTGTGTGCTCCAGCACATTCCCTAATTTCTCCTCTTTCAGATTCAGGGCACTGGGTCTTACAATGAGGTCCTTATTCCATTTACAATTGGGTTTTTGCACAGTAAGAAACAGAGATCCGGTTCATTCGTCCACCATGCCTATCCAGCACCATTTGTTGAACATACTGTCTTTTCTCTGGTGTCTATTTTTGGCCCCTTTGTCAAAAAATCAGGTGGCTATAAGTGCATGGGCTTAAATCTGGATCCTCAGTTCTATCTACATTCTACTGATCCATGTGTCTGGGGTTTTTTAGGTTGGGGGCATTTTTGAGACAGGGTCTCTGTAGTTCCAGCTGACCTGGAACCCACTGTGTAGACCAGGATGGCCTTCAACTCACAGAGATGTCCTGCTTCTGCCTCCTGAGTGCTGGGATTAAAGGCGTGTGCCACCAGGCCCAGCTCGTGTGTCTGTTTTTAATGCCAGCACTGTGCTGTTCTTATCACTGTAGCTCTGTGGTATAGTCTGAGTTCAAGAGGTAGTAAAGCCTCCGTCACTTCTTTTATTGTTCAGTGTTATTTGTCTGTCCTGGTGGTTTTGTATTTCCATATAAAATTGGAGATTTTATTTCTGTGAAGATTTGAGTTGGAATTTTGATGAGTATCGCATTGAATTTACAGATTATCTTTGGTAGTGTGGCCATTTTCACAAAATACTAGCATTGAGAAATAGTTTTGACAAATGTAAATTTGTTTTTTTTAATCTCTCTAATTTACAAATTGCATAATCTCTGGACACATTGTTTCAAGGGACATTTTTGAGTGAAAGTGAATGAATCTGTCCTTGGTCTCCTCATTCCAGAGTGGAGAAATTCGAGAATCCTTGCTTTCTAATGACTGAAAGGCATCTGGAATGTTCTTTCCTGACCTTGTTCAGAAACCCTTTGCAGTTGTGCTTGGCTTGGAGCTCAGACGTGGAAGGGGCTTCTCAGTGGCCCCAGAACGTAAGTGCTGACCTAACTCGCAAGCTCCACTCTGGTCCTATTTATACACCCGGGTGTTGAACTCACGAGTTTCACAGTCACAGCCCGGACTGCAATCAGCGTCGTCCCCAGGGACCTTAGACTGTTTCTCCTCCTCTTGCACATCTTGTCTGGTGAGTGAGGAGTTATTTTGCTCTTAAGTTGGTCATTTTAAATTGAGCTTCTTTCTCTCTGACTAGTTGGATGACTGGCCTTGGCTGCCACTCTGACCGCAGGAGATGTCAAGGCTTATGTGCAAGCACACCTGTGTGTCTGTAGGGGCGTGCCCAGAGAGGACCTACATGGGGGACAGTGGGTGGCAGAAAAGCCCTACCCTGGTGGGGATAGCAACCTTAGGATGGGCTAACTGTACAGGTGACAAGGGGGATGGGGAGGACGTGAGTGAGGCGACAAGCCCTTTGCTTTCTGAGTGGCTGACAGCATAGGCTAAACTGTTTCCCTCCTCCAAATTCACATGTTGAACTCCCAATCCCCAGTTCCTCAGCCCATGGGAGGTCATTAGGGTGGACCTTATCCATTATCATTGATATATTTCCAAGATAGTTGGACACAGACACAGAGATGACAGTGTGGAAAAGTCAGCCATCATCAAGACATGGACACTAGCCTTGGAGGAAACTAACCTTGCCAAGGTTCTGTCTTAGACTTCCAACCTCCAGAAGAGAAACTCTTGTTTAGCCCCTAACCTGTGGTACTTTGTTCTAGAAGCCCTTGCAAACATTGAAGTACTTTTGATATTTTCAAGTATATTTTCCAGGCTGATCTGGTCTCTCCGGCCTCTGGGCTCTGCTCTTATACTGCGGTCAGCCTCCCATGCCTGTTACATTCTTATCTCTTATACATGCCCGTTCCATTCTGGGTTCCCGGCAGTACCCTTAGAGGACCATGCCTCAGATGGGGAGGGCACTAAGTTTTAGGACTAATCCTATCGGAAGTAGAAGAAACTCTCCACTGTCGGCCTCAGTGCATGGCTGAGCACTCCGCAGAGTGTCTCAGGAAACTTAGCTTTCACCGATGGGCTGGAGGTCAGCAATAAGGGTGTCACCCTAAGAGCCAGTCACTGAGAGCTAGGATGAAGTGAGCTCACCAAGAGAGCATGTCTGCAGAGCACTGGGGACAGACCACGGACGTCAGGAGGGCGAGGGAGACTAGAAATGAAGGAAAGCAGCAAGGAGGGACCTGGAGAATGCTGGACTGCGGGGAGAGGGCCCGGCCTGCTGGCCTTGGACACCAGCCGCAGCCCAGTAAAGGCCTCCCCCAGGGCGCCCCACCCCGTGCCTTTATTTAACCCCCTGCAGCCTGATCTTCCTGCCACCTTTCTGTTGGACGGATTCTCTGCTTTCGTCCACAGATTCCTTTGTTTTCCTCCTGTTGGCCTGATCCTCCCTGCTGCCCGCCTGGTCCTCCCTGCTGCCTGCCTGGTCCTCCCTCCTGTCCGCCTGGTCCTCCCTGCTGCCCGCCTGGTCCTCCCTGCTGTCCGCCTGGTCCTCCCTGCTGCCCGCCTGGTCCTCCCTCCTGCCCGCCTGGTCCTCCCTGCTGCCCGCCTGGTCCTCCCTGCTGTCCGCCTGGTCCTCCCTGCTGTCCGCCTGGTCCTCCCTGCTGTCCGCCTGGTCCTCCCTGCTGCCCGCCTGGTCCTCCCTGCTGCCCGCCTGGTCCTCCCTCCTGCCCGCCTGGTCCTCCCTGCTGCCCGCCTGGTCCTCCCTGCTGTCCGCCTGGTCCTCCCTCCTGCCCACCTGGTCCTCCCTGCTGTCTGCCTGGTCCTCCCTGCTGCCTGCCTGGTCCCTCCCTCGCAGTCTCCGTTCCCTTCTCTGTTATTCACTTCCCAGGCATCGCCTGGATTCAGGGACTGATCCTAACCCGGCTTCTCACTTAACGAACCTCCCCCACACAGCCCCTTCCTAGTTCCGCATCCCCACTGGTTCCGGTTTGGATGTGACATGCCCCTACAGGCTTCTGTGTTTGGACACTTGTCCACTAGCTGGTGGCGCTGATTTGGAAGGTGGCGGATCCAGTGGAAGTAGGTCACTGTGGGCAGGTGTGTGCATTGCAGACTCACCTCGCACTGGCCGGTCTCTGCTTCCTGTCTGCTGAGCTGTGAGCCAGCCTCCTCCCGACCGCCATCTCCCACCTCCATGCCTTGTTTACCATGACGGATCATATCGTCTTAAATCGTGAACTGCAACAACTCCCTTCTCCCTTACGTTGCTTCCTGTCGGGTATTTGTAACAGCTGGAAACACAAGACATCAAACCAAGTGGTTCCTTGTGCTCTTAACTTTCCCAAATACCTGACCTTTGTCCAGTGGTGATTTTTATGACTCCCTGTTGATAAAGTTTTATTGATAACTAACATTCTCCACGAAGCTAGTTTCATTCCTGTGCTCCCCCGTTCATTGTGCTTTTATCAGATATATGTGAGATTTCATGCACCAACACTAACTCTTCAGATCACTGAACTACAGTGTTGTCATAAGTGATTGCAGAGGAGTATGTAGGGACCATAATCACTTGTATTTTTGCTACATTTCTGTCATGTGATGCTCAGATTAGCTCTGAGCACTAGACAGCTACCACTCTAACATTAGGAAAAGTTGGACCTACCCAGGGGCCCTGACATAAGTTAGTATGGCTAAGTCAGAGTAAGCTGCTAAACTAATCCCAACCTTGCCTCTGCTCTGGTCACCATGTCCGAGCTGGTCTTGTAAGTGTGCTCTGCAGTTGACCGGGAGAATGGACTGTATTGATTTCCATTAGCTGCTGTAACAAAAGACTGGGAACACAGCGCCTTTGAATACCACACCTACTCCCTTACAGTTCTGGAGGTCACAAGTTGAAAGTCTCACTGGATTGGAATCAAAGTGTCTTCAGGACTGCATTCTCTGGATAATGTAGGAAAAGAATCTAGTTCCTGGCCTTTTGCCAGCTTCTGAAAGCTTTGCTTCTTCCTTGGATCATGGCCCTGCATCACAGAGCCCCTCCTCCACTGCTCTGTGTTAGTTACCTTTCCCACCACTGTGAACAAAACCCCTGAGAAGCAACGTCAGGCAGGAGAGGTTTATTTGGCTCCCTGTTTCAGACGGCTCAGAGCATCCTGGAGTGGGTGTGGCAGAGCAGAGTGGTGAATGCCATGCAAGGCAGGATCTGAGAGAAGGGAAAATGCCAGCACGGCCTTCTTTTCTTCTCCCTGAGACCTCAGTTTATCATGGGACAGTGCTGCCCAGATTCAGGGCAGGTATCTCTCCTCCATTAACGCACTCTGGAAATGCTGGTACAGTTGTACCCTGTCTCACCAACCTTGCTGAGTGATTCCAAATCCAGTCATGTTGACATTAGTAATTACTGCAACTGCCATAATCCCAGTGTTGTCTCCTATGAATCATCTTCTGCCTCCATATAAGGATATGTGGTTACATCATTGAACTAGCCAGATAATCCAGAAGACTCTCCACATTTCAAGCCCCTTAACATATCTGAAAAGTCGCTTTGACCGCAGAAGTCAACATTCACAAGACTTTGGGGCCTGTTACATATCTCACAGCCTTTATATTGTATGTGGAGGAAACCTGTGGATTCTTGACCCTGGAAACTCATTCCAGCTGCAGGCTCTGTTTCCTATTACCTGTGTCTAGCTGGGCTCTTGACATTTCATTCATTCATCCAAGTAGAAACGTGTGTGTTGGACACTGTACCAGATCCCTGTACAACAAGCAAGAGGTGGCGAAGGGACACAGGAGGTAAGATGAGAGTCCCACTGGCTAGAGTGGCTCAGCAAAGGGTCCCCAGGCATGATGTGCTTAGACCAAGTCCTGTAGTTTGCCAGGCAGATACCACAGAAGAAGAATGGCAGGTCAAGGGGTTCAAGATCTTCTAAAGCCCATCAATGTGAAATCAGTGTATTCTGAAACTATGAGCAGTCATTCAGTACCTCCAAAAAAGAAACTGTGTTTGCATGTACATGTATGTGGTGTGTGTGCACATGTGCAAGTGTGTGTGCGCATGTATGTACATGTGTGTGTGTGTATCCTGAATCTCAGGATCTTACATAGAGCTGGTTGGTTAAGGACCTGATGATCCCTTATTCAGGCTGTTTATTCACACATTTTAACCAAAAGCTCTTGAGTTACTTTGAAACATTCTCATTTTTTCTCTCTCCATCAAATGGCACAGCAGTGTTCTTCATTCTGCAGTGAGCATGGGGCAAGGAAAGCGCTGTCTCAGTGAACGCGCAGAAGCCTTCAAATATGTACAGTTATGTCAAGGGCCACCGAGGAAAACAAGATTAATAAGCAGTCTCTCTTCTTGGATTGACAATTTGCTATTTCAAGAAGAAAATGCTTTGGAAGTCTGTCCTTAAATGGCAGCACACGTGGTAGACAGAAAGCATGGAAGAGGGAATGTCGGAAACCAGAAGTGGTGAGTGACGGAGCCGTGGTGAGTGACAGAGCCGTGGTGGATGACAGAGCCGTGGTGAGTGACAGAGCTGTGGTGGGTGTCGGAGCCCAGCTGTGCGGAGCAGCACGCGTCAGACCGGGACAGCCCTTTGTAACCTAACCTGTGACACTAAGGGTGTGGGGTCGGGTCAGTTTTCCCAGACAAACTACTTTAAAAATAGAGAAAAAAATACTTCACTTGTATGTATGACTCTGTGTGTGCACTTATATGTGTGTGTAGAAACCTGCAGGAGGCTATTCTGTGTGCCTTAATCTCATGTTGGCAATTTTTTTCAATAAACTTTTGTTCACTGAGGCAATATTCTGAAGTGTTCTGCAGTGGGATGCTTGACTGCTAGTCCCAGTTCAGCACACGAGTAAAATTAGGGGTTGTAAGCCTGAGGAGATGGCTCATCAGGTGAAGACACTTGCCACCAAGGCTGATGACCTGAGTTCATTCCTGAAATGTGCTCAGTGTCAGGAGAGTACCGGCTCCTGCAAGCTGCCCTCCGACCTCCCCGTGAACACTCAGGTACACGTGCATACAGAGACACACGTCATAAAATAATACTTTTAAAGTGTTAGATGATACTATGGGTCATGTGAAGTTACCTGCATAGTCAGGGATTCCAGTGAGGACCACTTCCTCCTTCTGGATCCCTTCTTCACAGCATCCTAGCAGTCTTTGCTCAAATGTCTCCTGCCTAAAACTCTAAATGAGACTGAAATGGCCCTCCCCAAACGAGAGGACCCATCACCCCACTTCATTTATTCTGTTAGTCTCCTTCTTGTCGTGACTGACCATTGAAGGAACTATATTGATTGGCTCTAGCTGTCATCTGCCTCGTAACCCCGTAGAGTCTGAGCACCTGAACACACAATTTCTGCACCTCGTGCTTCACTAAAATTTCCCTTTAGTATGTCTTCCTTGCCACGAAATGTGGCGGCCCCAGTATGTGGTCTCTGTGACTATTCTGGCTTCTGATGAACCCGGGCCTCCCTCATAGTCCTCATTCTCTGCTCCTCATTCTGCAGGGCTTGCCCAAAGACACCTCCTCTCCTTAAAAACATTGCTTCTGAGACTCCCCTACCCTTCAGTTGTGTCCATTGGAAGAAAAGGATTTCCCAGTTTTCCTTCAGCCTGAACCCTACTATCAACTCCAACCGCCTGGCCAAACCCAGCCAGCTCTTCATAGTGAGAGACTTTCTTACAGCTGATGGCTGAGGCCCAAGTAGGCCCCCTCTCCTCCAGCTAGGGGAGGCCTAGTCCTCGGTGTCTCCTTCCTGACTCCTCTGAGCCCCTCCATCCTTTTTATGCCTGCACCAGTCTAATGGCCTGCCTACTGCTTTTCACCCAGACCAGTTTGTAGAGTTCTCTTCCCCTTTGGTCAACCACTTCTTCCTCCCACCTGAAACACAGCGCCAGCTGTGAGGCTTTGCTGAACCCTTCAGCGACTGCACCGCCCACTAGACTAAATCCCAAACGACGGAGCTTTGAGCATCCTTCCTACTTTGCTATCCAGAGGAGGAGTGACCACAGGTGTCCCACCACGCATGAAGGCCACCAGCCGCACATGAAGGCCACCAGCACTGTGACCGCCGCAGCAGCTCCATTAATGAGGACAAAGACACAGAGTTCCCAGGACAGGGACTTCATGTAACAGTGTAGTAGTTGAAGAACCGAAATTTAAGCCATAAGAACATGCCATAAACAGAACACAAAGATGGGTGACTTCAGGGTCTGGAAAAGGACTGCTTTTGTTCCAAGATGCTTTTTCTCCATAAGAGGGAAAGTTTGAAGAAACTTAGAAGCTACAGGAAAAATGATTGGAGGGGCTGGAGAGATGGCTTGGCAGTTAAGAGCACTGGCTGCTCTTGCAGAGGCTACAACCATCCATAACTCCAGTTCCAGGGGGTCTGACACCCTTTTCTGGCCTCCGTGGGCACACATGACATGGTGTACTTACATACATGCAGGCAAGCACTCATACACATTAAATTTCAGACATTTAGAAAAAAGGAATAAGAAAAATGATTTGGGCTAATTTAAGGAAGACCATAGGTCTACGCAAAGTTGGGACAGGCCCTTTCTGGCGGCAGCAGCCCTCCTATCGAAGGGGACCATTTTCAGGGAACGGCTTGACCCGACAGTGACCGTTGGTCACACACACAGTTGTTTTCTGTCACGCGGCTGCGTTTGCTTGTTGCTGTAGCTCTTTCCTGGGAGACAAGAAAAACCAGCTTCTCCTCCTTCACCTCCGGCTTCCGTGTGTCTCTTCACTATCCCAGGTCTGCGATTTCCTTGATTTGCAATTTCCCCTGTCAAAGTTTTGCTCCATTTCCCAATAGCAAATAATAGGTGTATGTGTGTACTTGTGTATATGCATGTGTGCACATGTGTGTGCCTGTGCGTGCTTGTGTCCGTGTGTGTGTGCGTGCATGTGTGCACCTGTGTGTGCCTGTGCGTGCTTGTGTCCGTGTGCGTGTGTGCGTGTGTGCACCTGTGTGTGTGTACCTGTGTGCGTGTGTGCTTGTGTCCGTGCGCGTGTGCGTGCGTGCATGTGTGCACCTGTGTGTGCGTGCGTGCTTGTGTCCGTGTGCGTGTGCGTGCGTGTGTGTACCTGTGTGTGCATGCGTGTTTGTGTCCGTGTGCGTGCGTGCGTGCACATGGGTGTGCCCGTGCATGCTTGTGTCCATGTGTGTGTGTGCGTGCTTGTGTCCGTGTGTGTGCGTGCGTGCATGTGTGTACCTGTGTGTGTGCATGCTTGTGTCCGTGTGTGTGCGCGTGCGTGCATGTGTGCACGTGTGTGTGTGTTTGTGCCCGTGTGTGTGTGCGCGTGCGTGCGCGTGCGTGCATGCGTGTACCTGTGTGTGTGTGTGCCTGGCTCTTCATCTTACTCTTACACACAGGCTCTCTCACTGAACCTGCAGCTCACCAACTGGCTATACCAGGAAGCCCTAGAGATCGCCCTGTCTCCAGTCCCACCCCCAGAACTGGGTTGCGCCAGGGCTGTCACTCTTGGCTTTTCATGTGGTGCTAGAGATCCAAATGCAGGTCTTCCTGCTTCTATGGCAAGCACTTCACTGACGGAGCCGTTTCCTGGCCTCTACGTGCATCCCTCCTTTCCACCTCAGACTCCACCGACCACCACAACAAAAAGGACCTTCCTACTCTTACTAAAAGAACCAGTGGGCTGGGGGAGATAGTTCAGGAGGCAAAGTGCTTGTCCTGCAAGCACGAGGGCCCAGGTTTGATCCCCAGAAACCACATAAAAAGCCAGCCATGGTGGCATCCTCTTGTAATCCCAGTGAGCGGGGAGGTGGAGACAGCCTAGCCTGCCTGTTGAGCTCCAGGCCAGTGAGAGAGCTTGTCTCAACCAGATAAGGTAGGCGGTGCCTGAAGAGCACACCTGAGGTTGTCTTCTGACCTCCACATGCACACACATACATGCGCCCTGCACACCCACGAGTACACACATGATTGAAGAAAGTAATAAAGGATCTGTTACATCGGTTCTGGAAGTTATTCCATGATGTATGAAACACACGTCCTCTCCTATTTTAGCCCTGCGTGTAAGGAGTTGGCAAATCAGCGTCAGACTGGCTCCATAAGAAAGTTTTTAAAATCCAATTTTGAAAGATAAACAACTGTATTTTCAAGCACATTTGCAGCATCCCTCTTTGAGATACCAACATGTGTTCCTGATGGGATTTGAGATTTTGAACATTAAACGAAGTATACATCTGGGGTTTTTTAGATGAAATTCAGTGACATTTAATCAATGTTCCACAGAGGTTAAAGGCTGTCTAATTGAGAATATGAAAAAGAAAAGCAATGAATTCTGGCAGAATGTAAGAGAGAAACATCTCACAGTGATTGAGTCAGAAACTTTCAGCACTAATTTACGGTTGTCTTCTTCCTGCTCTCTATAGTAATGCAGAACATTCCATGGGTGTAGAGTCCTGTCTGGTAACTTGCTGCCAAAAGTCCAGATGTTTCTCAGCATGAGTTTATAGAAATGTGTGTTGTCCAAAATCCAGAGAAAGTGCTGTTCAGTAGGGTACAGTTAAAAAAGAAGAGGAGAGGAGTGTGGCGACAGGGCAGCGCACATTGAAAAACAAGCCTGAGAGTCCCCTTCTCTTCTGCACTTAGTCCGTGGCCAAGTAAAGTCAGTGGGAACTGAAAGCCAAATTCCAAGTTGAAATGCGTGACTGAGGCCTCCAGGGATATCTGAATGTTCTGGGGTCTCCCTGGTAGTTTGACTAGCTCTGAAGGGATGGTCTTCTAGATTCTTTGACCATCAACAAGTAAAAGCTCTGTAGAAAAAGGAAAGAGAGGGGCAAGAGACATGGTTTAGTGATTAAGAGCATGTACTGCTCTTGCAGAGGACCCAAGTGTGGTTCCCAGCACTCATTTTTGCAGCTTACCATAGCCTGTAACTCCAGCTGTAGGGGACGTGACTCCCGCTCTGGCATCCATGGGCGCCTGCAGTAATGTGTGTGCATGAGTACGTGCACACACGGATATATACACACACTTAAAAAAAATCTTTAAAAAGAGTGAGGAGAATGTTGTTCAGTGTAAGAACTTGAGACTTAAGTTGAAAAGAAGAAGTCATCCCATGAGTCCCACCATGTCAGCATGCAGGGAACTAACAAAGCCAGCTGTGTCCCTGCGTTCCTCTTCTAAAAGAGAGAAAGTCAGTATGGCATGGACCAAGAACTGTCTGTAAGAACGGTCCCTACATACTTTCTTGTTTAGTTGATGAATCCCCTAAAAGACAGAAGAATAAGGTTAGTAACTGTTAGTGATGGGTTGAATTTCATAATCTTCCAGCAGAACTAAAAAGAATTGAAGAGATGTCAAAGTCGTTGTGTTCTAGGACAGACTGATGTTCTTGTATCACTAATTAAAGGTCTACATAGAAAAGGAGAGTAGATAGAAAGAATCCAATTTTGTGCCATTAGTATATAAAGCATCATTTTCTGGCACTGTAAAGTGGGTGCGAACATTTGATGGGCCATTTAGAAAAGAATCAGCTTAGTTTTCAGCGAAAGTAGAACATGAAGACAGAAAATTAAATATTGATTTTCTTTTCTAATAAGCTAGTGTCTTGTGTTCCAAAGGCATTAGCTTAGTTTTAGAAGAGAATGTAATTTTTTCTAGGATTTAATCTCCACAGATGTGCCAACTCACTCCATTTACAGGGGTATGCTGGGAGCTGGCTACTCCAGGATCACTTTCCAGCGAAGGAGACCATAGAGCAAGAGGTTCTGGGGTGTCTGCGTATCAAGTGCCAGCTTCAGCCTCTTAGCCCCGATCTATAGACTAGAAAGCTTGTCTAAGCCTGTCTAGTAACTATTCTACGTAGAATATTCCTACCTTAAAGATGTAAAATCTCATCATTTCTTCCTAGAAGTTTGGTAGACACCTGGGGGTTTCAGAGCAGTGCTCAGATTAATTCTGTCTTCCTTTTCCTCTGTCTCCAGTTGCTTCTTCCCACCTCTCTGCCTTCCTTCCTTCCTTTTCCTTTGTGTGTGTCTTCCTGTGTGTTTGTGTGCAGGTCTGCATGAAGTATGTGTGTGTGAACAGCTCCAGCTGTCATCCTTTATGCAACATCCACCTTGGTTTGGGGTTTCAATTTGGTTTTGATGTTTGTTTGTGTTGGGCCTTAAGAAATCCTAATTGTCCGGCTGGCACCTTGTGGCCTGGGCAAGATGGTGCTGAGAGGAGCTAAAACAAAGACTAGCCAGAGGAGATAGGCACATACCACACATACCATGGTAATTAGGTGAACTAGGAACTTAAGTGCCATTGGGAAAATTAACTCTTCCCTCATGAACAGCGCGTGGACAGTAGTAGCCTCTATGTAAAGTAAAAGCATGATCAGTGACCAGTAAAGTGATTGGTAGAAACTTCCCGCTGTATGCTAATACCTGTAACTCTAAACCTTTATAACGCGTCTGATAAGTTCAGTAAACGGCTTCCTGCAGCACTATTGAAGAAGTTACATTAATAAAGCTGTGTCATCATAAGAGCTGGCTAGCTGCACGCTTCTTTGGTCAGATTGGGGGGGGGGGCCTTCAGTCGAGTCTGAGAGTCTCCAGGAACGGGCCTGGAGGCTGAGAACATCCCTTTGCTTCCCTGTAAAGGCCCTCTCCTACCGCGGGGAGGGGGCTGGGGCAATCGAAGAGAAGTGGGACTTGTGCCCGATCCCCCTCGTTGTTCCCTCCTGCTGGCCGGGAGACAGAGGACCTGGTGAGGGGGTGTGCCTGCCAGTTCCTGTTGCTCTTCCAGGAGAGAGAGAGCGACAGTTTGTTTTGAGGATTTCTGGCTTACAAGGAATTGGAGTAGGGCGGGCTGGCTGGTCAACCAGCCCTGGAGACTCGCCTATGCCTTTCCTCCTCCATCCTGGGATTGCAAGAGCACAGCACTATGCCAACTTTTGTAAGTGGATTCTGAGCATTGAACTCAGGTCTTTGTACTTATAAGGCAAGCACTTTACCAACTGAGCCATATTCTTGGCCTTCATTGGTTTATTATTAAATTAAAAATGAACAATGAAATACATAATTAAAAAGGTACCTGCGACTTTAAACTAAGATGAACAAGTTTCTTATACTTACCATCTGGCTCAGTAGAACATTCACAATGTATTGATGTCACCCATATATCGATCCCCACCCTGAATGGTAATCTGGTCATCTTGAACTTTATGTTAATAAGATCCTTCTATTCTTTGGAACGTTGCCACTGCATGCATCCCTAACATGTGCATACCTGTGTGCTGACATGAACATTTGGCTTTTAACTCTATGTGAGTGGCATCCTCTTTTCCTGGTGACTGGTTTTCTGTAACTTGGGTGTGAGATTCATTTGTGGAGATCTGTGTGGCTCCAGTTACCTTTGTTGACTGTAGTATATATGGAAACTTCATTCTTTCTCTGCTGAATGCTTGGGTCTGCTGTGAATTCTTTGTGCGTGCATTCTCACCGTGTGTCTGCGCTGTAGACTGTTGGTGTCATCAGCTTTGTTAGGCAGTCCTTCTGTGTTTGGTCCAGTTTGGCTTTCAGATGCACGGTGGGTTCTGCCCCTCCATAGTTTCCAGGAAGCTTGATATTGTCATACTTTGTAAGCACTTGTGGTGGGTTTTAAATGGTATATCAATGTGGTGTTAATGTATGTTCCTTTTACTAGTGTTTAGTATATATTTAATATCTAAGGGCCATTTGGTTCAGATTTTTTTTTCTCATTTCCTGTTAAGGCAGTGTAAGTACAACCTAAGTCAAGAAATCATGTTTCAGCTGGCCATGGTGGCACAGGCCTTTAATCCCAACACTGAAGAGGCAGAGGCAGGTAGATCTCTGTGAGATCCAGGCCAGCCTAGTCTACCTAGCTGGTTCCAGGCCTGCTGGGGTTACAGGGAGACCCTGTCTCAAAAAGACCCCACCCCAAATTTACATAAATCTACAACAAAATAATAGTCAACTAAATCCACTCCTGTCTCCCATTTTACCCGATTACAAATCTCTACATTGGTTCTAGGTGAGTCAGGAGATCTGAATCAGTCACCATTCAGTTGCTATGGTGTCAGATCGGGAGATCTGAGTCAGTCACCAGTCGGCCGCTGCGTTGGATCGGGAGATCTGAGTCAGTCACCAGTGGCCACTGAGGTGTCAGATCTATGTTTGTTCCTTTGCTGCTTCATCCCTGAATTAAGCTTAATGCAGCCACCCTTCCCACGCACACCTCTGAACCACAGACAGCTCTCTGTGTTGTTTTCTCTCAATATTGGGAGCCTCGGTGTACACTTGGAGGAACCTTGGTCTTCTTGGCTTAGGAAAAGATACTGTAGAATAACTAAGTTATAAATCATGAAATTTACCGCTCAAGTCCATAACATTCAGTGGAAACTAATAATTAGAACCCAAGAATGTACACAATTATATAGAGGTAAACTCATCTTTAAAATCTTTGTTGGTATTTACCGAGTTTTCTTTCCTCTAGCCCTCTTTCCTAAAACACTGTCTGCATTCAATTTGTGTTAGTTCGGCTCAGCAGTTACTGAGGGCGTAGGGAATGTTCCCTCCCTGATTTAAAGAAGAAATAAAGACAAACAATACCTTTGTCTTATTGAGAGTGAATTAACTCTGAGAAAGAAGTTGTACATACAGACAGTGAACAGAGGGAACAAAGCCAGTCTTTAAAGCCAGAACAAGACCAAAGCCATCAGGGTGTCATCCACCGGAGTTCCAGGGTTTAAGGAAGATGTCGAAGGAGAAGGAGCACTCAAACTGTTTTTAAAAGAATTGAATAGAAAAGTTTCAGCCATGGGAGACAGAATGGGTGTGCGTACAGTGCAGTTCAGGGAAAGGTATTCATCAATCACAAAGTGCGATGACTGAGTTCCAAATAACACCACTCTAAAGTGAGTTCAGAGATCCAGTTATCAGAACCTCCAAGGTTCTGTGTCACAGGCACAGCCTCCTCTACGTCACTGCATGACATCACAGGCACAGGCTCCTCTATGTCACTGCATGACATCACAGGCACAGGTTCCTCCTACGTCACTGTTCTCACACATAGTCCCAGCCCAGTGTCCAGGGCAGTAGATCTACTGGCCACGAAGCCAGGCTAAGAAATAGAAGTCAGAAAAGGTAAAATGTGCTCATGAACTGTCCTTAAAAAACCCAGAAGCTGTTTGACTCCTCTGATGTTCCTCGCCATACATAAACACAAATTTAAAGCGTATTTGCCTCAGAAGCTGTCCTTTCTCTGGAGTCTCTTCCACATATTTAGATTTCACTAATTCATGAACTAGATAAAATTTCACTAATTCATAAACTAGGTAAATGGTGGTGGGATATCCACTTCATCCTCTAGGACTCAGTTCCTTCATCTCTGAAATGGGAACCAAGGCCCAAGATCTCAGCCATCTGTACATGTATGGACTCATTGGCCCGATTGCCTGTGCCCTCAGCACAGACGTGATCCACTGTGTCACCCAGGTACCCTGCCTTGCCAATGGGAAAAATGTCCTGGAGGCCAGATCTTACTGTCCTCGTGAACTCAGTCTGTCCAGTGATGTCATAACCCGTTTCACTCATCTGTGTCCAGTGATGTCATACCCGTTTCACTCATCTGCCAGAAACCTGGTTAGTGGGCTCTGGTGGCGTTAACCCGGGACAAAGTTACAAAGTGCCTTATTAAAGTGGAGTGGGTTTTGCCAATTGCATTTCAAAAGTTAAACCTTTAAAGGTTTAACTTAGTGGTGGGGAAGGATCACATTCTTTATTATGTACATAAGCCTACTTGTTCCTAGCAGAAAATAATTCCCTTGAGTATTTTCCATTTTGATTGGTCAGGTACACACTGTTCCACCTACAACAACAGATTAAAATGACCCACTTCATCAAAGTCTTGGTGGCAGTGTGTGGTCCTGGCAGAAAGAACACTTTGGAATGGCTTGTTTCCTAGTTCCAGATGCAGCTGAAGGTCGCAGCCTAAGGCCACACAGGCTCTGCAAGTCAGATCAAGCAGGACTCAAGGATGCTGTCAGGTCTTCTAAGTTGCCAAGGAATCTACAATAGCAGTCAGGCTTCTGGGGGTTAGCCTTTTGGAAACACTGTTTGAGTCCAAGATCCCAAATGCCTTACTCAGACATGAAAGGGTCCAGGGACACAGTTGGTGGAGTCAGTGTGTGTTTTGGACCAAGTTAGTCTTAATTCCTTTGTTGTTTCTGCCAACTGGCAGCCAACCTCAAGGTCAGACTCTTGAAAAAAAAAAATCATCCACTTAACTGAGAGCCAGGTAGGCTTTCAGCAGACACCCATTTTTCTTGGCTAGTATTTCTTTTGGTTTAAAGAAATGTTTGGGAATCTGATATGGAAATGATATTTTAGAACTCACAGCTAGCATAAAATTTGCATTTTTCAGCCAAAGAAAAACACTCCTTACTGATGCAGTATTAGATGCTAGGCTGTGATGAAAATAGACATTTTTCCAAGTGTCCAAACAGAAATGTAAATAATGGCAGTAGGATTAACTTCAAAGCCATGATTTCATGTTCCCTGAGTCCCCAAACGATCTTCAATCCGGCCAGTTGTACCCTTAAATAGCTCGCTCTGCAGACGACGCCCCAAATGTGGAGATAACAAACATCTTGGCCTTTTACCCAAACTTTACTTCCGGGCATGCTTGCAGGGTGCGGGACCTAGAGTTTCCCATCGCAGCTGCTATCAAATGCCGCGTGCTAGAATAGGTTTATGAAATACCCCCGATTATGTAAAAATCTAGAAATTAAAAGTGACCTCTCAAAAGTCAAGATGCCATATAGAATTTTTGCTGATGAAAAACTCAAGATGTATGTTTCGAACATGCTGTCACTCAGAGAACCGACACAGTGGTTCCATGGTGTGTCCTTGAGGTCAAGGCTGGCCCTTCCTAGCAAGAGGACGTTGGGCAAACCAGTTAGTCTCCCTCACAGCTGACTCGTGATTGAGGACAATCACGAACATGTTGTATGCAGTCTGTGTGCATGCGTGTGTCCGTGTATGTAATTACAGCTGTCTTGCTTCAGCTGCTCAGAAGTCATCATCCTGTCTCAGCTTTTTCTCTCACAACAAATTCCACAGCTTCGCCTTCAGACTCTGTCCAGAGCCTGAGCCCACCTCATCCCCTACTTTGCAGTGCCAGAAGCTCTCCTGCACAGTGGCAGCTGTCCCCTCATCCTCCTGCCTTGGCCTCTCTTTCAGAACTATTCTCAATGCAAAGACAAAGTGATCCTCTTAAAGGAGAAGGCAGATCCTGTCACTCTTCAGACACAGCCCTGATAACCAACCTTCCTTTCCAGAATAAAAGCTGAAGTCCTCTCATGGACAGATAAGACTCCAGGAATGTGCCTCTCAGTCAGCTGTCACTCATCTGTCAGTGGGTGCTGCCAGCCTCCTCACCAGACTCTTCCTTAGGCCTCGGCGTGGTGCCCCCTCAGCCTGCAGAGGCTGGATGCCAATCCAGCTATGAGCTGATAAGGACACAATACCCCATTGGGATCCATGGGAATGAAGGAGCTTCGTAGATCGATCCCTAGTATATTGTAAACTGGGAGAGGACCCCATGACATTAGAACAAGGAGACTGAAAAGAAAAAAAAAATGAAAAATAAAATTTGTGTTCCTCCATCAACTAAAGATATTTTAAGTATTTTGTTATGTTATTTAACCTTATTATATATTAGCGACAAAAGACCTTAAAAGCCAGATTAGTGTGCATTTAAAGTCACTATTTCCATCTGAACCTTACTCAGAATCTATAATTAACAGTCACTAAGAAAGTAATTATGTAAATTAAACACGGCGAATGCCGCCCAGCCCACGGGGCTTGTAATGATGATACAGCCTCAGAGAACTTTTAAACACCGATTCGGGTTCCTGTGCTTCAGAAGTCAGACCAGGAGCTTCATGGGATCTTTCTTCAGCCTCTCCAGTGTCTGGGGAACAAGGGCAGAACGAGGGTGAAGGCCGCCCTTGCGGGAGCCAGGAAAACTTTTACAACTGTGAATGCTTTCCTTTGGTCCACACCAATTTTCAACTTGATGCTACGTTTCCATAGGACAGAGTGATATTTTTGGAACATTTTTTTTTTGTTTTCCTGGCTTCATTAGTAAATTTTGTAATTTAAAGTTGTTTAACTTTTTTTTGTCTAGGAGTCACCTTTGCTAGTCCCAGTTGGCTCAGAAAGTCAGAGAAATAACCTTGGTAACATTGCCCGCCTTGACCTCTGATCTTCAGTACACAATTACATTTTGGGCTGTGCATTTCAGCAGCGATGGAGATACCTCACTTGAGAGTGACTCCGGATATTCTGAAACCAGATGCTTTAGAACCCCAGAGGAGCTCCTGTTTTGACAAGCTCTTTGGTGGCTTTGGGCCTCTCATTTGTCCCAGGTGTAACACTGGCCACTGGACCACGTCTCTGTAGCATCGTCAGAACCATCTCGTCCTAACAGGTGTGAAGTCCTCAGCGTGGCTTCAGTGCATCATTTTTTAGGAAACTGGGAGGAATCTGCTTTCCTGCTCTCTCGCAAGAGAGGATGATATTCAGCATGCAGAACTGAGCTATTAGTTTAATTGGTTCCAAGTAGGTGAAAGCTTATTTCAGGAAGATTATATGCTATGCCCTTAAATACAGGATCTCACTAGTCATACCAATCCTGAAAAGGAGATATCCACTCCCCCTTTTTGAAGATAAAGAGGTAGATAGATCACAGAGAGGTTAAGTGGTGTTCTAATTTGATCTCTTTTCCTGTGATAAACTCTGTGACCAAAAGCAACTTGTAGGAGAATGGGTTTATGTTATCTTACACTTTACAGTCTCTCACAGAGGGAAATCAAGGCAGGCGCTGAAGCAGAGACCATGGAGGAGCTCTGTGACTGACTCACTTCTGCCTTACTCAGCTGTCTTTCTTTTTTTAATTGAATTTTTGTGTATTCCGTACACAGCATCTTAATCATCTTTACACCCTTCCTGATCTTTCTTACACAGCTGGCCCTCCTGCCCAGGAAGTGGGCTGAGCTCTCCTGCATCCAGAGTAATTAAGGAAATGCCTCACAGATGTGTTCACATGCCAGCCTGATTCAGGAATTTTCTTATCAGAGGTCCATCTTCCTAGGTGACTCTAGCTTGTTACTATGAAAAGTAGCTTCTGAAAGTCACATGTAAGAGAGGCCTCTCAATTTGATTCCCCACTTATCTGATCCCCAAGTACAAAATTCTTCCACCCGCTTTCAAAGAAAGAAAAATCAAGTCATCTTCTGTACATGGCTATGAACTTACAATCTGTGTTACAACTTTGATGTGACATCAATAAGTTGATGGTTTTGGGTGTAGCCAGCTTCATAAGGTAAACATGTAGATTACAAAAGTAATCATTTTGAAAGAATTACAGTAAAACTGATTGGCTACATTATACGCATTTTAGCAACAGGTGCAGTCCACACCTATTTGCAGGTATTCTTCTGGGCCCTGGAGACAGGAAGATGAGCCATAGAAAGTCCTTGCTCTTGATTTCACAGTGTTATGGTAAAGGTAGATTGGAAATGATAACGGCAGTCAGAAGTGGTATCCAAAATATTTAATAATCTCTTAGACAAACACCAGTCCATCAAAACACTCTGCTGTTAACAACTGGTAGGACTGAAGTTGTTCAGTCGAACGTCAGCTTTGTCAATAAAGGACCAGAGACAGGGAAGAGGTAGAGGCAGGGACTAAGCAACCACAAAAACCAAAAAAAAAAAAAAAGAGGATCTCAAATTTCACACAATGAAAAAACTAAATTAAAGTCTAGAGGATACTTGGAGGTAGCTAGTCTCCTGCCATGGTTGGACTATGGGCCTCTGGTTTAGACTAATGGCTCAAAATGACTATAAATCTCCTCTAGCCAGGTCGTAATGGAAGAAAGCCCAACTTGACCAAAAGTATCCATGCCTGAGGTCATTTTGGTGGTCGTGTACTGCGCACTGTGAGGCATGAACTGGGAAGGGACAACCTTTGAGACTCTTTCTTGGATTCAGGAGAGATCTGATAAATGCCTTGTGAGGTTATTATTGCAAAGAGAAAATTGATTTGGGGATGATTGCACTACACCTAGAGCTGACTACATTCACAGAAGGAGAGAAGATTCAAAATAGCCCAAAGCTCTCGGCTTGAGAAACCTGGTTGGATTTTTTTGGGAGTCCAGGCAGATGGAGATAACATCTTAGGGATGTTTGGAAAATGAGTAGGATAATGAGCTTGGGTTTGGGCACATTGTGTCATGCAGACCATGTCTAACAGGCAATTAGAAATATTAAACATGACTAGGAAAATTTATCCTGTTTAATTAGATCATTGGATCATATAAGTATGTGTAAATTTATGTGTATATGTATGTACTTATATACTTACCTGACAGAAAATTCACAGCCTAAGGGAAAATCACTCTGAAATAAAAGCCTGTAGCAGTCCTCCCTTGGGAGGCAAGTAAGCACACTGTCTGAACTTGGTGTGCTCTTTCTCATTCAGTTCTCAATGGCCCAAAGAATGGCACAGGCAGGCCAAGCAGATCTCACCTAAGTGACTTTTTAGATCACATATATTTTTCCAAGTAATAAAATGTATTCAAGACTGGAATTGTCTTCTATGAATTTCATTGTTAGATCTTAAGAATGTCACAGAGGAGTTTGACTTGCTAACATCCCTGGGAAGGAACTTTGGGTTATTTTAATGTTGTGAATTCCGTGCTTGTATGCCAGTTACATTACAGACTGCCCATAAACTCCAGCACTGATTTGGACACCAGCATCTATGGGGAACTACCAAATATTGGTCAGAGTCTGAATTGGCATGTGTCTTAGCATGTGATAGTCAATCTTCACAAGTAAGCAGTTCAGTATTACATATCCCCTCAGTTACAGGGTTCTGCATTAAACTGAGTTCCATGGATATGTGATATATTATGATCAGGATCTAACACTACACTGCACACTTCTATTATGATTAGTTAAACTGCACTGCACACATCCATTGTGATCAGTATCTAACACTACGCTGCACACATGTATTATGATCAGTATTTAACACTACAGTGCACACATATATTATGATCAGTATCTAACATTACGCTGTATACATGTTCTCATTTTATTTGGTTGCCTAGTTCTAACCAGAGGAAAATGACTACCAAGTTCATCTGAGAGAAATATTCTCACATTTCTGTATCCACATCCTCTATCTTGGCTCCACCAATGCCCCTACCTGGATGGGACAGGATGGTGGGACCTACTCAGACTCTGAAATGTTTCAGTCTCCTGGAAACTAATTTCTAAACAGTTGTTATTCCCTAGATGGACTTTTTTTTTAAGTTCAACCTGCTTTATTTTGATTGATGTAAATGTACTCCCTTCAGAAATATTCGGTTGCTAATAGTATATCATTAGCAACAGTACATTCTGGCAATAGTCACATGGCATAATTTAAAGCTTAGGGGGTCACAATTATTAGAGAAACCAAATGCCATATCCTAAAGCACTATAATTTCTTACTTTATTCTAAATATACATCATATTTATAGGCAAGTGTACTTTTCACCCCTTGTCAACAAAGTTTCTTTTGCAACAGATGGAGAGTATTACACTGTCCAGAACTGGTCTAATGCAGAGACTAAATATCTCTGAGACTCTTAACCCTAAGTGATGCGTCTTAATGCGACCTCTACACATAGGATGGATACATCTCTCCGCTCTCACCAGAGAAGTTTTCTTATGCAGCAGATTATGGTAACTAATGTGGAAGCCCACAACTAGCCAATGTGCAGAAATGAGAGGCCACAGAGTGCTCATCCCTGAACAGGATGCCTGTATCAAACTTCTACTTCCCAAGGCTCAGAGATCATGGAGGAAGAGGAGGCAGAAAGATGATAAGAGCCAGCAAGGGTGGATGACCACAAGGAAACAGAGTTTTCCAGACAGGTGGGAAGTTACACATATGAACTCACCACAATGATGACAGCATGAACAAGTCCCATGCAAGCTCAAACCAGACAAAACCCAAGCATAGTCCTGGGGAAGTGGGTAAGATATTCCAACCTAACCTAAGGAACTTTTGGCAATTGATGGCTGCTGAACGGGAAAGATAGTGTCTTACAGGGGTGGGCTTTGGGTGGGCCCAATGGAAGGACATTTAGGAACCCAAATCGGACTCTATAGGCCATAGTAAACACATATATGAGAGTACATTAAATTGGAGGGGTGTGCAATGGGTGGAGGTCTGGACTGGGGAGAGGATGTAAATACCATCAAACTATATTGTATGGAAGTTGCAAAAATTCAATTTAAAAAATTGCCCAAAGTCTAAGATTAGCATTTATTCTGAAAAAAGCTGTCTAGCAAATTTGCATTAGTTTTTCTTTAAATTATATGGCTTTTCAATTTAAATTTTAAAATGAACATAGTCCAAAGGACATAATTACATTACCTAACTGGACTTTAATGACAGGCAATTGGCCCCTTTCTAAACACAAAAGAAGTTTGTTTTTATTTCCTGTCTTCTCCACTGAGCTGTTTGAAGACCTGGCCTGTGCTTAGTGGAAATAACACCTTGCATTCATTCTAAGACAGCAGTTCTTCTTGATGTAACGCTCCTGAGGCTGGATTCACAGTCCCATCAGTGCAATCCCATGACAGTCCTGCTGTCTTGCTTCACTTCTGACAGTGCTTTGTGGTCACTGATGGTAAAGTGAGACCATTTTACTTGCGGTTCTCTTCCTCGTTAAGTCTCATCACACTCTGGGTGGTATTCGGACTCCACGCGCGTGTGAGGACACACATGTGAGGATGCGCATATGAGGTGACGTGAGCTGCAGATTTCTTTTCCCTCTCTTCCCAGAGCTAAGCTTGAGCAATGCAAGCTGTCTCCTGTGGAGGGTGAAGGGTCCCAGCTCTGTGCCAAAGTCCTTTCTTAACTCCTGTGTGGAGCCTTTTTTCTTAATAGTTGATGAGCAGTGGTATGTCATATAGAAGGGGAGGTGGCTCCATGTTGGCTACACAAGCATGAAAACCTGAGTTTGGTCCTCAGAGGCCGTGTGAAAAAGCTGGACATGTTGGCACAGACTTGTAACCCAGCACTGGGGAGACAGAAGCAGTAGGACCCCTAGGACTCCGTCCTCGCCCGGTCAGCCTCGTGATGGGTCTCCAGACCAATGAGAGACCTTGTCTCAAAAACTAGATGGATGGTGCTTAGGAGGTGACCCCTGAGGTTGACCTCACATACACAAGCACACGTGTGCATATTCACTTAGTGGCCCAACACATGCATACATGCACATATACCCAAATAGATACACACACCGGAAAAGAGTACATTGTACTGCCAGAAGAATGGAAGAATTCTACATTAGAATTGAGAAGTTCTCCGGGGACATAAGTCTTTCTACCTTACCTCTGAGCAGCCTCCTTGCCTTCTTCATGTCTCTGCCTGTCTTTTAGTGCCTGCCAGCCCCTCTCAAAAAGAACCAGGTAGTCACCCTCTGATGAATGATTCACTGTATAATTTCCAGGTATAATAGGATTTGTTAATTTGTAATTCCTCCAAGATGCAATTTGTGCAAGAGATTGTGATAAAGATGTAATTACCACTGTGGGGGTATGGTTCCTCCTTCTATAAATATTTAGAGTGTGTCTGCTCTGCACATTGGGAAAGAACTCAGATATTCCAACGCATCCTCTGATCTCTGGTTTTAGGATCTACCATGGTGAGGTGACCTACACATCAGATGCTGTGGTGTTGCAATGAGACTGATGGTGCTCAGGGAACACATGAGAACGTGTCCCATAAATGCCCAGAGAGATGAATCATTTCTGCTCTTAGGGGAATCAAAAATACTTTATGGAAAAGATAGGCAATGCTGATATTAATAATATGATCTGGAAAAGATGGGAGATACTGATCTTAATCATAAAATAATAACTTCCATTTAAAGTACATTATTCACATTATTCAATCTCCATAAAGTAGACATTATTCAACTTTATGATGAGAAAACTGACCTAGAAAAATGAATAGTTGTTTTGAGGTGGTAGCAGTGGGAGAAGGTGTCTTCTCAGAGGGAATAGTCACACAAAGGCTAGTGCGTCAGGACGCCACAGACATCTGCAGAGCTCGTGCAGGTTCATTTGGTTAGAATATAGGAAGTGTCAAGGCCAGAAACAAGATAAAAATAAAAGCGACAGTGGTGATAGCTTGCACAGAACCCATGCAAATTCAGACCAGTCAAATACCCAGCATAGAACTGGGGAATCAAGTAAGAGGCTCCAACAGTAGCTGAGGAGCCATTGGCAGCCGATCTCTGCTGGGTAAGGGAACGTTGGTCTTCCTTAAGGGAGTGACCAGGCTCATACGGAGGGTCATCTGAGGACACAAACTTGACTGACTTGATGTGCGTGAAATCTTCCAGGAGAAGGGGTCGTGATGTGGTCAAGATGTAATGTATGAAATACATAACTTAATGAACTTTTTAATGAAGATTATGCTGAGCTAGGTCAGGGAGCAGATGAGAGCTGTGGGAAGCACAGAACAAGATAAACCTGCTGCATTTATATTACCCGCTTTTCTCACTACTACAGCTGGAGTCAGTCAGAAGCCTGGGATTTGTGTAGGGTTCTGAGGATCCAACTCAGGTCCTCCTGCTTGAGCACCACCAGGCATCTCTGAAGCCCCTTCAGCCTGTGTCATACGCACAGATGCCAACACAGACCTTTATTAACTTCAGGTACCATAGTAGCCACAGCCTCCACCTTTCTCTTGTTGACTGAAGGTTAGACATGTGTTCTTGTGAGCCGTGAGTTCTTGTGAGCCATGTGTTCTTGTGAGCCGTGTGTTCTTGTGAGCCGTGTGTTCTTGTGAGATTTGTGTTCTTGTGAGCCATGCATTCTTGTGAGCCGTGTGTTCTTGTGAGATGTGTGTTCTTGTGAGCCGTGAGTTCTTGTGAGCCATGTGTTCTTGTGAGCCATGTGTTCTTGTGAGCCATGTGTTCTTGTGAGCTGTGTGTTCTTGTGAGCCGTGTATTCTTGTGAGCCGTGTATTCTTGTGAGCCGTGTGTTCTTGTGAGATTTGTGTTCTTGTGAGCCGTGTGTTCTTGTGAGATTTGTGTTCTTGTTAGACGTGTGTTCTTGTGAGATGTGTGTTCTTGTGAGCCGTGTGTTCTTGTGAGTCATGTATTCTTGTGAGCCGTGTGTTCTTGTGAGACGTGTGTTCTTGTGAGGGTTAAGGCTCCTCAGCTTTCTTACAGTTTCATTCACTCTGATCTGCACTCAAGGGTAAAGTTCTCTACTTACTAACTGAAATTTGTTAATACTTCAAACTCTCTGTGTACTTAAAGCAGGTCATTTATTGGTCCCATGGAGTTCCTCAGGAGTAGCCAGTCCCCTTTGGAAACCTGCACCCACCGAAGCCACTGGTATTTGTCAACAATAACAACAATCAGCAGGGGCAACCACTGATCATGTCATCCGTCAGCAACCAGGAAAGGCGAGATGGCAGGGCTGTGGTCTGCACTGCCTGCTCGTGTTTTGATGCTGGGCTTGGTTAGGCTCCACTCAGGTCTATATTTATGCCTGAAGCCATTAGTACAAGCTCCAAGTAACTTATTCTTGCTCCTTTAATCCAGTGTCCGTGAAAAGTATTTGACCACAGTTGGGCATATGTGAATTTAGCCCAGAAGCAAACCACCTGTGGAGTCTTCAGAAGCCTGTGGAAGCCCACACAGCTGTTCTTTGGTGGAAGGAGTTAGGGTCCATAACCGGAATGATCAGTGATCCCTAGGGGCTGGGGAGGGAGAGAGTGTCACACTGACCTTAGACGGTGGAGGTGGGTGGGATGGAGGCCAGATTGCAGGTCTCTAGCTGGGTTTCAGGTCTCAGGAACCTGCCTAGTCTATGGGCAGCCTGGAGGGAGGGTTGGTGTCAGGGGAGGTGGGACAGGAAGCCACGCATGTGCCCCTGGAATGGTATGAAACAGGCTGCAGGGCTTTGGGGTGATGGCAGCTGGGGAGCAGAAGCTGCCTATCTAGGTCTAGGGGCCATGAGGTGACTGGAATGTCCCTAATGAGTAGCCTCCTGGGGTGTGGTGAATGTGAAAGGAGGGCAGGCGTCAGGAGGATGTGGAGACCCCTGGGAAGCTGGGAGGTGGGCAGAGGGCAGAGGCAGACCTGGGTCTCGAGGTCACCTAGGATGACCAAAGGAAAACTGATGGAAGATGTGAAGTCAGGCAGGGGGTAGTCAGGAGGGTGCAGGCAGGGGAGGGTCTGAAAATGATCAAAATGCCCTGTATGGATTTCTCAGTTCATTAAAATGTTTTAAAGATCATTTAAGGGACCGGAGAAATGGTTAAGAACACTGACTGCAATTGCAGAGGACCTGGGTTCAGTTCCCAGCACCCACATGGGAGCTCACAACCATCCATAACTCCATCCTCTCCTGGCTTCCATGGGCATTGCATGCAGGCAAAATACTTATACACATAAAATAATAATAAATACATTTTTAAAAAAGAAAATTATTTGAGCAAACTATCTGAAACTTGAGTCTCCCAACAACTGGTCCCATAGCCTCCCTTGAACACCTCAAGGGGCCCTTCATATGACTCTGACTTCAGTGTGAACTAATAGCATCTGCAGCTGAGGCCAAGTGGCTTCTGTGTGGACTCTGTGGAGGAAGGAAGAGACCCAGCACATTTCAGGCTGGCAAGATGCTTCAGAGTAGGAATCGCGCTCTCGTTATGTCTGCAAACATGAACCTGTATACCATGTTTCTGGGGTCTGAGGTGGTGGGACACATCCTAATAGTTTATATCATAGTCCTCACCTTCATGCTCTTCGCGTGCATGTCACCCCCTGCTTGGGGGGAAGGAAGTGCCCTTTATGCACAGCCTTCATCCCCACAAGACCTTCCGCTGATATTGCCAGTTCTCTCAGGCCCTTTGTGCGGATGTTCCCCAGGGCAGCCACAGAGGACTGCGATGTATGAAGCCAGATCTGTGTTCTCTTCAGCTCTGTCAAAGTCATGCATGTAGTGCTTTGTCTTTTTAAATAGCAGAATGTGGACATTTGTGACTTTGAGCTTTTATCAGGGTAAAAGCTCAAGATACGAAGCTCCATTTCTTTTTTGGTTGTTGTTTTGCTTTCTTTGTTTTTGAGACATGTTTTTCTGTGGCATCCTGGCTTAGTACTCTCTATATAAACCAAACAGATTCTGAACTCGTGGGTGATTCTCCAGCCTCAGCCTCCCAAATGCTAGGATTACATGTGCTGGGAACTAAACCTGGGTCCCCTGTAAGAGCCATCTCTCTAGCCTCCTTTATCTTCCCTGATGGAGCTTCAGTTCCTTATAATTTCCCCCACTGGGGTCAAGGTCTCTGACACAAAGCAGAGAAGCCTGGAGGAAGAACGGTTTGAGAACAGAGGACGGTGGGGTGGGAAAGAGCAGGCTGGCGTGGGTTGTGGCGGTCACTGCAAAGGAATCTAGGAATACATTAGCTGGGAGTTCAAACAGAAACCAGCAGCGTGAAGGGGTCCTCATAGAAAACGATGAGACCAACCCCACCTCATCGATGTCCCAGTAATTTGGACAGGGCTTCCCTCAGTAACCTTCCGCATTCTCACTGGGAGAAGAGCTGCCCGCATCTTGAGAGCTGTGGTAATAGGACCCAAACTGGGACAATTGCCTGAATAAGCAACAGGCCACATCTCTTTCAGCTCCTGCCTGGCCGTATCTTTCCCAAGCTAGAGGCAGTGGTGAAGGTGAGATTCTTGGTGTTCGAAGTCTCCACATCCTGTTGTACCCTTCCGTTTAAGACAATGACAATCAACCCTTGGAAGGACCTGAGCAGACTCCTGCCTCAGTAGCAAATACTTCCTGGGGAGTTTCGGTATCCATTAAAAGTATATAAAGAATATTTTTGAATTTATATATATATTGTGGCCTAGATTGCCTATTTTCAATATCCTCTCCTCATAAAATTCTCTCTGTGGTCCACCTTGTCCTTGGTTCAAACCACTGGATTTGCTCCAGCAGAAGCTCAAAATGAAATTGGGTTTCATAGTATCTATGCAGTAGTTTAGGAAAGAAAGGAAAATACACTTCATGAAAAGTGAATATTGAAAAGTTGACAAAGTTAAAACTTTCAAAGTAAAAGCTTTGCTCAGTTGACAGGGTTTGTTCACTGGTCTACAGAAACATGAAGAAATTCTCTGAGAAGTGAGGTCAGTGGCTTCACGCTACATATGCAGTTCAAGTAGGAAAAATTACAGCAGTTAAGTTTAAGCCGTGCAGACAGTGTAAGGCAGGAGAGCAGGACAAACGGCAGGAGATGACAACCCATCTCGATTCTTCCTTAACAGAAATACAGTCTGTAAAGCTCCCAATGAGACTTTTACATAATAGACCCATAGTGTTTATAAGGAATTGGGCTTCATTTTTGAGACAGAGAAAAATATAATCAATTATTTACTGTTCTCATTACACTTATTTACCATATTATATGATGTATTTACCATTTTTCAAACTTATTAAAAGTTACTTTGTTGTTGTCTTTGGATTCAAATATTGTTCATCACTCTAGATGGCTACCATTTTCAAATCTAAACTGGAAGGTTATTATTATTTTTGAGGTAAGAATTATTCATAGAACCTGGCAGTAATCAGTCACAAAGTAGATGTCAAATATTTCTCAATTGAATTTACTTATCTAGTAACCCATCAATAATATGTCATTGTAAAAATATTTTAAAATTATTTTTATTTTATATGTATGAACATTGATATGTTCCCGTGTCATGCACTGCCCATGGCGGTCAGAAGAGGACATTGGATCCCCTGGAACTGGAGTTACAGATGGTTGTTAGCCACCATGTGGAAGTTGGGAATTGAACCCTGTCCTCTGCAAGAGCAGCCAGCACTCATCACCGCTGAGCTCTCTGTAGCCCCTTGATAGTGTTTTAGTAATGTGTGTAGTCCTATCACTGCCACCTCTCCTACTGCCGTGGTCTGTCACGGAGTGCTGAGTGGCTGTGCCACACAAATAACAATCGAGCAGTTTGGTTTTCCTAACTTGCGCCATTGTGTAACTAGAAGGGCTTAGGCTGTTTCCTGGCTGCGGTTATGTTTCAACCAGTAGTCTTCTTTGCGCCTTAGAATTACGTCTTCTGTTCCTGATGCTTTGCTGTTTCTGTGTAGTCAGCTTTTGTCAGAGGCAAGGAAGTAAAGAGGAAGAGGAGGGGGAAAGGGAGGAAGAGGAAGAAGAGGGTGTGAGTTATGGAAGAGCTGTGGTAAACTCTAGTTTAATGCTGAGCCCCTCAGAGATCCACACCAGGGCAGTACATCTCCCTGCTGAGGTCTGGCTGGTGGGAGACATGGCTATCCTAAAAGAAAGTTACTCTCTCCATATGTGCACACACCCCGCAGCCACGGTTCAGAGTCTGAAACTGCAACCATGGGAACATTGCTTCATTGTGTTGTCATAATGGTTGCTTTGCTGGGCCTGGGCACTGCCTCCCTCCGGGCCACAGTTTGGCGGCCCTTCTGCGGTTTCTCTCCTTCCTCTAGCCAATGTAAGTGTTGGCAATATTTTCATAGGAGAATTCTGTTTCTATTACCAGTGTGGTAAAGAACTCCTTAAATCTGGTAAATTGAAGGTGAGGTCATTTTTAAAAAAAAGTCTGCCTTGAACTTCATCTGTGTTCTTTGGTTAATGTCATGATCTGTTTACCTAGGAAAGAAAAGAGACCCCTCTCCCAGGCAAGATGAAGGAAACACAAGGCATGCCAGAAGCTTTGAAGACTTCAACGAGAGACATCACGGTCAAGCAAGAAGATAAAATGCAGAAGGAAGAGACGTAAGGACGGATGAGTGGGTTGAGCAGGATCTGATTTAGAGGTGTAGTGATGGAATGTAGACCTCTTAGTTTAAATACAACTTAGGTGGGGGCTGGCAAGGTGGCTCAGCAGGTAAAGGTACTCATCCTGCCAGTGTGATGACCTGAGTTTGATCCCTGGAACCATCACGGGAAAGAAAGAACTGACTCCACAAAGTTACTCTCTGACCTCCACACAGGAACCATGGCGTACAAGCTCTCCAACATATATCCATACATCATACACACCTCTCTCTCTCCCTCTCTCCCTCCCTCTTTTTCTCCCTCTCTTCCTCTCTCAGCAGTTAAAACTACAAATTCCCCCAGTTCTGTAAATATAATGAACGCCAGCATATAGCTCTTTCCCTAACCTCTGCTTTATGAGCAATGTAAAAACTCCCCCGCTTAGAGCTCTTCCATAAAAGACCTGGATGGGATTCCAGAGTGCCATTCAGTGGGGCTGAGGCCTCAGTTTAAGAGTTTGACTGACAAGCCTCATGCCTACGATCTCTACTCCGGAGCCAGAGGAAAGAAAGCTGCTGGCTACAGGGTGAGACGGTCTCAAAACACAAAAGCCCCGGCATCACTGCCAACAACAACCCCAAGATCTGCTGGACAAACCTGGGAACTCCAAAAATACTCGAATTTGGTCCTGGGAATGTTTGTGAGGACGGCGTATGAAATCACCACTCTTCCTAGTGCTCATTTAAACGAGTCTGTGAACTAACTGAAGCACTGGTATTGGTTCCAGCATCTCCTAAAAATGTGTTTTGCTCTTGAGGATATTTGATTTGAAGCTTTTGTTTGGACTCCAAGTCCTCTCTTTAGTGTTCAGTGCCAGTCTAGTCTTCAGTGTTTTCAGAGGTGAAACATGGTCACTGCACTGTCCCCAAAGCAGCATCTCTCAAAAATGTCTCAAGCATCTCTCCTGAAAGGTTGATTCTGAACTCCTGTCATTAATTACAAACAAAGAAAAATACCAAGAAGGGGCCAGGAAAATTCCTGCCCTTGAGGGAGAGGTAACTAGTCTCTAAGAATAACCCCCCTCTTCCAGAAGCACCCTTAGATGAGTATAGGATTAACAGGGCCAGCTGCACACCTCAGACTCCTCCTAGAATGTTCATGATCTCCCCAGGATGTTCATAACCATCAGACATTTCCTGTGTCCCCCAGCCAGGATTCTCTGCTCCAGCTACACATGGGTTTATTGGGAATCTTTTTTGGAATTAAATTTTTTTGGAAATGCTGTTGTTTTATGGAAGAAAAAAACTTAGAGGTTATAAAACGAGCGTGATGAAGGATCCAGCCCGTGTGTAATGAAACCCAGCTGTAAGGAGCAAGGAACATTCCCCTGCTATGCCAGACAGTGGGAGGGAGAGTCCTGCCATTCCAGCCTGCCTCTGGCTGGAGAGAGGTGAAACATTCTGACAGTCTGCCGTGTCGCTTCCTTTCCACTGCCTTCAGTGTCTGCATTGCAGTGTCTTTGGGGATTGGAGCCTTTATGACAAATCAAAATGCTTGGAGTGTCAGCTTGAAGGCAACTGTTCAATAAAAATGCAGATTCCAAAGCCAGTGCCATTTAAAGTTCTTTAAACTTTTTTTTTAATGGCTTTGTTTTCTGAGAGGTAGATTTAAAGAGATCTGGTGTTGAATACAGAGCTTTCTAGATAAAAAGTTCCTAAGGAAGGAACGCCTAAGTTGAAGAAGAATGATCATGAATTCCTCTTGATCATGAGAAGATCATCAAAATGGCTGAGAAAGAAGCCCCAGGCCCTGTTCCCATGGAAACCATAAGACCTAAATAATGAGTCTGTAAAATAGCTTTCTCAGTTGTGCTAGTCAGACCTTGTGTCCCCTGGAGAGAAACCTCTTAAAGGAAGAAACCTTTGTTTCGGCTCATGGTTTCAGACGTTTCAACGTGGCTGGCTAGCTCCATTTGGTACCACGGCCAGGAGGAGTGTGAAGGAAGGTGTGGCTGAGGAGTGTTTCTTACATCATAGAAGCCAAGAGGCAGAGGAGAGACAGGAAGAGGCCAGAGTGAGGTGTAGGGTCCAGCACAGCACATGTGACCCTGCCTCCACTTTCCAGAGGTCTGCCACCTCCTGGCTATCTATTCAGATTCTGAATCCGTCACTGGATGCCACCATTCATTAGGACAGAGCCGTCTTATGTCATCATCTCTGGAAGATCCCGCATAGGCACATTCAGAGGTATGTGTCACACTGATCTCTCAGCCTTCTCTCAACCCAGTCATATTAGCAGTGAAGACTGGCCATTGTGTAAATGTTCTGGAAAATAGACCAAAAGAGAAAAAATCCACAGAAGCAAAAACAGATAACTTCCAACTTATGGTAGATGTTACAGACACATGGCCCGGAGTGAGGGTGGTTGGACAGGCCTTCTGTCCAGTTTTACACAGCAGTGAAGGGTTTTAGACCTGAGGTCTTTTGTTCTCTTTTAAACAGCACAGCACACACACACACACACACACACACACACACACACACACACACCACACCTGTTTCTCTGAGATCACTGGAAAGACTCCTTATATGCATGCAGTTCACGATAAGCCTTGTCATGAGAATATTCTTTAGCTTGTAAAATAATTAAACTATAGTTTATAGTTTGGTAATTTCATTCAAATGATAATATGAGACTTAACAATTACTTTTACTTTTTAAATTCATTTTTATATATATGAGTGTTTACATGTGTGTATGTAGGTGCCCTACCTGTGTGCAGTGCCTACAGAGGCCAGAAGAGGGTCTCAGAACTCCTAGAACTAAAGTTGCAGATAGCTATGAGCCACCATGTGGATACTGGGAATGGAAACCAGGTCCTCTGTAAGAGCAGCCAGCACTCTTAACTGCTGAGCTGTCGCCCAGCACTCAGGCTTGTATAAAAAAAGAAGAGAGAAATTTTTGTTCCTAAAAAAATTCACTTATTATAATGATACCTAAAAACTGTCATTCTTCCCTGTTTTCTGGTCTTCTGTGAAAGAGAGAGAGAGAGAGAGAGAGAGAGAGAGAGAATGAATATTATTTGAAAGCAATTATTAACCACAGAATGTTTGTTCATATTAGAAAAATTAAACAGCAACAAAGATTAAAGGAAGACCTTATAGTAAATTGCGACATTCATGAACATGCTTTAAGATCTTCCTTGTGTCAATGGAAAGAGAAAATCAAGTGTCTTCTCTTTGAGTTTAAAAAATAAAGAAGCCTAGAAAGAAATGCCAAAAATTCCTGGTTGGTGACATAAACTGATTATTATCCATTTTTAATTTTCAAAACCATCAACAATAGGAATTTTTATCTTTAAGTTAAAAATGAAAAATAATAAAACCAAACCAACCTGCTCTATTTGGATGGTTGGAACTGGAGTTTCAGGAGGCTCTGGCCTTCCTGTTAGGTGCGTGTTACGTTCAGAAAACAGGATTCTGAGTAACATCTCATGCTTCTTGCATATGTAGCCATTTTGACTTTTGACCTTTTCTCATTATAATATTTTTTGTACTTAGAAGAGAAAACGAAGTTGGCATTCAGAGCCCAACAAAGCAGCCATCGTCAGTCCATTTCATCCCAGAGAGGACAGATCCAGATACACTGTCGTTCCTGATGCCACAGACATTTTCCCAAGAAATGCCTCTCAGCTACTACCGTATCACCAGCGCTCAGAACAGTGGGTTAAGCCTGTCATCCATGGGGCCACTGACTTCTAAATCTACCTTAATGAGCCACTCGAGAGCAGACACCAGCCTGGGAAAGCAAAGTATGTACCAAGTGGCTGGGTCTATTTTCAAAGCCTCCTAACCTGAGTGTGTTTTATAATTTATTCCCAGTGACGCCCATTTCTCTGTGCCACATGTAGACTAACTCAGCTACAGTAAAGGATGTTTGATTCTAGATCTGGAGTTTCAAAGTCAGGTCATGTATGTAAATGCAGGTGTCCAAATACAACATTCCCCTGTGGATTAGTTCTTTCTGTTGCTGTGACCAAGGCAATGTAAAGAGGAAGAGCTATTTGGCCTACAACCGAGGGGGACAAGAGTCCATCCTGAAGGGAAGGCGTGTGGCAAGAGGCAGCTGGAGCTGGAAGCTGAGCACTCACCTCTTCAGGCAGGCACAGGAAGCAGAGAGAGCTTGAAGTGAGACAAGACTGTGGACTCTCAAAGCCCCTCCCCCGTGATGTGCCGCCTCCATCAAGCCACACCTCCTAAAGGTTCCATGATTTCCCCAAACAGGGCCACCAGCGGAGCGGGCATTCAGACACTTGTGCCAGCGGGGACATTTCTCATTCAAAGCTCCACATCCATGATGATGAGAGCAGCAGCTCCATGAAAGGTTTTAAATGTTTTCTTAGTTTCACTTTATGTGTATGAGTGTATTGCCTGCATGTATCTAAGTGTACCTGTGTCATGCAATATCCGTGGAGGTCAGAAGAGAGCGTCAGATTCCCCTGAAACTGAACTTACAGACAGCTGTTAGCTGCCATGTGGGTGCTGGGAATTGAACTTGGGTCCTCTGCAAGAGCAGCCAGTGCTCTTAACCGAGTTGACTATTAACATGCTCTAGAATTGTTAGAGAATAAATTGCCTAGTGTATAATGCTAACGGTGCTTCCGTTGAGCGTTGGTAAAGGATTAAGCAACATCTTCATCATCCCCCCTATTGGGGCCTGGGCCCTCCATGATAGCTGGTGTGTTGACTGCTATCATACTCTACCATTGCTAGAGAATTAAAATGTCACAGTTGACAGCATGAAGGACCCTTTGCTGCTACAAAGACTAAGCAATATCTTATTTTGTGCCTTTAGGAAGATGTACAGCTCAAGGAAGGAATAGGTGTGAAAAGAGGAAATAATGCAGGTGATAAAATAGCACAGAGAAAGGGAGACACAGTAGAGAGGATATGGTGGAGCCAAACACAGGAATAGCACAATGACAGGAAGAAGTACAGTGTGAACGGTGTGGATGCCGTGGACAGTGGATGGTGTGGATAGTGTGGATGGTGTGGACAGTGGATGGTATGGAGAGTGGATGGTGTGGACAGTGGATGGTGTGGACAGTGTGGATGCTATGGACAGTGTGGATGCTGTAGACAGTGGATGGTGTGGACGGTGTGGACAATGGATGGGATAGGAAGTGGATGGCATGGACAGTGGACAGTGTGGACAGTGTGGATGGTGTAGACAGTGGACGGTGTGGGCAGTGAATGGTGTGGACAGTGGATAGTGTGGACAGCGGACAGTGTGGATGGTGTGGACGATGGATGGTGGATGGTGTGCATGGTGTGGAAGGTGTGGATGGTGTGGATGGTGTGAACAGTTTGCTGAGCCATACTTGCTCACACTATGATCATGGAACATCGGAGGTGTTCAGAAAACATCCTGTCCCTGCAAACAGAAGCGCAGCTCTTTTGTCTGTTCTCCACAAAATGAGGGTGGAAAGTATTTGGCACCCTGTTTCATGTTCCATGCCTGTGGAACACGTTCCCCTGAGGATTAGTTGCCACCCTGAATGACAACTAGCAGTGTGGCCAGCAGTTTGTAATCCCTAAAAACCAGCCGCAAACCTTGAACCACCTGTAAACGCCTTCTAGAAGAGTCTACATTTGATCTGTGCATTTTAATTAGCAATAGGTTACCAAGTTCAAATGCTGCTGTGACTGTCAGATGCCCTGTTTTTCTCTTCTCTTGTGAGGACATTTCCAGTTTGGATATTTCTTATCTACATTCACTTTGTTCCTAGTGTTTCCCCAAGCTTTGACAGGATGTTGTACATAGTTTTGTGCTACTGTCATTTGAATCACATTTTCTTATGTTTCATTATTGATCTGACTAAGATCAATTGTCCTCAGGCATTTCCTATATTTATGCTGACCTTTCTCAGTGACCAGGATCTGTATGCTTAAAGTATACAAATACAGACTTGAGATCCAGGGAGGAAAGGTTCTCCACCCCTTTGCACTAGAGAGACTGTGATGACAAAGGTTCTGTGTTTGAGTTAAACTGTAAAAGCTACCGACAATGGAGGACCTAACATAGTGGTTTTCCTTGGCAAGGTGAGAGACGGGTTGGGATGCAGTCCTTCCTTTTCTTGAGTTACTGTGCACAGATTTCTGTGTCTGGATACACACCTGTGTCCACTGGGATGTGTCACACCACTTGGCTGCCACCTGTTGTTCTCAGTGACCTAAAAGTTGGGAACTAGATTGGTGCTCCCTTCCCTTTGGGAACGCAGAATCTCATTCCTGAGGATGGGACTGCCAGAGGATGCTGTGCATCACCCTTCCCTGAAGGGATGGAGGAACTTAGTGCTCACTTAGCTGGGGATGACCTTGTTCAATTCCTGTATTTTTTCTCAACAAAACCCTAGGAGGAATCCTCCTTAGTGACTGTGAGCTGTCGGTGCAGCTTAGTGAGTCAGAATGCGCTTATTGCAGCTGAGGCCCAGGTTCATCTGCACAACCAAGAAGGCGCTTTGAGGCCTTTGTATCTTTCACATCATGTTGGCTAATCTTAGCGGTCAACATGATGCCCCTGGGAAGGGGAAACCCCAACTGAGGAAACCGCCATCAAATGGGCCTGTGGGCGTGTCTTTGGGGCATTTTCTTGATTGCTGATTGATGTAGGAGGGCCGAGCCTTCTGTAGGGTGGTACCAACCCTGAGCACAAGGGCCTGGGTTATATAAGAAAGACGGCTGACCATGAAAGATGGCTTGGAAGCAAGCCAGTAAGCAGCGTTTTTCCATGCCTTGCCTCGCTTGGCTCCCCCCAGTGATGAACTGTTATGTGCAGTGTTAGATGAAATAAACGCTATTCTCCCTGGGCTGCTTTTTGTCAATGTTTTATCACAGCAGCAGAAACCAAACTAGAACACCTCACTGTCGTTTTATTAGATGTAAGAATCAAAAACAAAATCTGTGTTGTCTTTATCCTTTGATGATTCTGGGCCAGGGCTCCTGTAATGATAGCTATCAGTTTCCAAGTACCAGCTAAATACTAAACACCTGATTTACCTCCAGTTCTTCTGACTCCTTACATAAGGTAGGTGTTCTAGTTTGCTTCTCCATTGCTGTGACAAGACACTCTGACCAAAACCAAGTTGGGGAGGAAAGGGTTTATATGGTTTACATTTCCCAAGTTACAGTTCATCACCGAGGGAGCCCAAGGTAGGTACTCAGGGCAGGAACCTGGAGGCAGGAGCTGGAGGAATGCTGTTTACTGGCTTGGTCACCTGGCCCATGCTCAGCCTGCCCTCCTATACAATAAAGAACAACCTGCCCAGGAGTGGCACCACGCTCAGAGGGCTAGGCCCTCCCCTCCCACATCATTCAGACATCAAGAAAATAGCCTACTGACATGGCCACAGGCCAGTCTAAAAGAAGCAATTCCCCCACTGAGGCTCCTTCAGATGTGTTTAAGTTGACACTAAAGCTGTCCAGCACAGTAGGAGTCCTTATTACCATTTTCAGGAAAATAGAAACTTGGAAAGTGTGTCACTTGGCTTGGTGTAAGTCGTAGAGCTGGGATTCGGTTGCCGATCTGGCCAAATCCTAGACACATTTCTCTGGCATCTCACTGTGATGTGTTTTTGTACTGTAGCTTCTCTTTGATGACACATGTTTAGATTCATCCAGCATTGTGTTCTAAGAATATTATGAGATGTGTTTTGTATTGGAATCTTGGGAGTGGGAATTTCACAAGACCAAATCTCACACTAGGCTCTGACTAATCACTGCTTTATCTTTTGAATACAGTTTGTGTTCGGCTGGTAGAGAGTTAAAATGCACTAACCCTGTTTACGAAATCATTTAACTGAGGCTTTAATTTCTATAAGGATTGTAATTTGTACAGTATAACAAATATCAAATAAAATAAGACTTTCTTTGTTTACTTAATATCCAAATTTGACAGACTCAAATATGCATTCACAAGTTGATGATGATTCTAATATAAGTAAATACTCAGTTAAATATTCATGATAGGGATAAAAAGGAATGTGAATTCCCTACGACATCAGAGAACAAACAACACCGTCCGTACTAACATCATGACACAGCTGATAATTTAAGACAGTTGAAAACCCTCTAGGAAGTGATTGTGTCTCTGAAAATATTCATTTGCTGACTGTCTTAAGGATTTCCATTTAAAATTTGATTTTTTTACTTGTCATTCCTAATGACTGTCATTGATTTGACAGGGACAGTAAAATCTATAAAGAAGGTTCTTTCAGTGCAGGGAATAGAGATACTGCCATGAATTCTTTTAATGTTTATTTACTGACATCTGTCTCATTTACCTGTCCAATTTCTTTGAAAGGCCCAAGCTTCTTGCTTCCAAAGAAGCAGCCTCTACTAAGGCTTGACTCAGAGACACTTGTGTTGGGGGATGGAGAAGATTATTTTCTGTCTTTGTTTGGCGATTCAAAGAAACTTCCTATGCAATCGTCCCACATCGAGGAGGGTACCAGGAAACACCTCTCTGTGATCCTTGAAGAAGTCGGCCAGTTTACATCCAGGTACACACTCTGAGTAGTTTACTGTCTTCTGCTGAGGGGAAACCTTAGGTCAATAGGGAATAGAGCTCTGGACTATTACTGGATCCGTGTATTTATCACAAACCCTAAGAAACCATCCATATTCTGAACGATTAGAAGCAACCCATCGTAGGGAACTGAACAAGAAACGCGAACTCTCCAAAGTCCAGAGAAAGCAGAGCCACGCAATGCGTACAAATTGGCAGCTCAGTTATTCAGGGCCTTTTATTGTCACGGAAGCATCCAGATGGCTTTCATTTTTCTCATCTACTCGTCTTTTGAGTGAAAGACAAGAGCAAGATGAGCTTTTGCTCAGCAATCCATTTTCATGGTTGTCAGTGTCCATGAAAAAGAAGAAAGTTGGTGTTAGGAACAGAAGGAGAGAGCTGGCTCAGCAGGCTGTCTTCCTGAGCCTGTTGCTCTCACTGCTCGGAGGGGCCGGAGTTGTGGGAAGCTGATAACCGCCTATTATAGGGCGTTTTTGAGCTGAAGGAAGTAGTAACCAGCTGATTGTCCAGCTCTCCTTAGACATGTTTCCTAGAACCAGTCACTCAGGTCACTTAACAATAACAGAGACAATCTAAGCAATTTCTCAACTCCCCGAAACCACTCTATCACAATCATTCAGCGTCTACCATCCTAAGTGATGAATTAAGACAAAAGTATATAACAACCTTTGGATATTTCTGAATCCAGCTGTGCGTGTGCGTGTGCGTGTGTGTGTGTGTGTGTGTGTGTGTTTCTGTGTTCCTGTAAAATTCTTAAGATTTCTTCTGGGACATACTTGAATTACTTGGAAATAGCCTGAGCCTTCTTCTAAGATTTGTTAGGTGGGAGCAATGTGTGGCCTAGGACTAAATAGTCCCCATTGTTGACCCAGGATCTCCCCAGGACTGTGCGATGGCCTAGAGTTTGGAGGGTTTTCCCTGGCTTATGGGAACAGGCACTCTTCCTGCTAATCCTTTCGACTGGCCTTTCCTCCAGTCTTGGGGAATTTATTCAAGTATGGCTCTGCTTAGTGCTCTGGTGAGAACTCACAGCAGACCATCTGAAACGTCCAGGTCTCTCTGTACGAGAAGCACTCTCCTGTCTGTCCCTCTGCCTGTGACCTCCAGCTGCCTTGCCCTCCCCGGGTTCTAACCCTAACTCTAAGTCAGAGAACTCATCAGATCCTTCATGGTTTCCTCTCTCTGGGCAGGAGAGCATTTAAAAGCCCAGTACTTTGGTTTCTTGTGTCTTGGGCTTTACCATTTCTCATCAGTCAATAATATTCCAATATCTTCAAAAACATTGTGTCACATATTTATTGTGGGTTTTTAACAGTTTCGAGTGGGATCATAAATCTAGTTCTGTCTTCACTGAGAACAGATGGACTGTGAAGTCTGGATTTCAACTAACGCTGATGCTCCCATTCAGCATCTCTGGGACTGATTAATATCTGCCCGCAGAAGTAAAGAGTCTGCGAGCAAACCAGACGTGAATTAGAGATCCTGTTGGCACTTCCAGTAGTTAGAGTTTCCATTAGAGTTTCCATTTGTAAGCACGTCCTTGGTATCCAGTCTCTACCTAAGCATACCCCTCATATCTAAGCCCGACCTGGGCTTCAAGTTTAAGTCTTGGTGCTTCAGGAGTGAGCAGACAGTATTAGGACGGCCACCCTCCCATCCTCCTCCGTCTCTACTTCCAGTTCATTTTCTGTTGCTTTGATAAAACACTGACCAAAAGCATCTCTGGGGAGAAAAGGCTACCTGTTGTCCATCATTGAGGGAAGTTGGGACAGGAACTTGAAAATCAGAGCCATGAAGGAACAGCTGCTTGCTGGCTCACTCACGGGCTTACATAGCCCAGCACCATCTGCTCAGGGAATGGAGCTTCCTATGATGGGCAATGCTAGGCAGCAATTAAGAATCAAGGTAATCCTCCATGGACATACCCACAATCCCTCCACTCTCAGATGGCTCGAGGCTATGTCAAGCTGACAATTAAAGCTAACGAGGACAATTCCCAAGCAGTTTCTGCAGGTCCAGAGTCAGAGGAGGATTAAGCTCTAGACTGAGATGGCCTTGGACAATGGCCCATGAGTCATAAGCACATGCGTGTCTTTCTCCAGAACAAACAGTGAGCTTCTCAGAGGACTCTGGTTCAGACTAAGCCCACTGATGCTTCTTGTGGGCAAATCAGAACCTGATGGTCATGGTGTGAGAGTTCACCTCTCTGCCACATTCTAGATCTCTCGCTAAACCTTTTAGGTGTGAAGGCGCTTCTCTGCGCCTTCTGTCTTTCACAGTTTCAAAGTCTGTGAGTCAGGGAGGCCTGGAAGCTGCGCCCTCATTTCAGCAGACGGTACGTACCCCCATGGCCCCAATTACAAATACAGATGCCAACTCATAAGAGGATGTTCTGTGCAGGTTTGAGGAACTGAAATCCTATAGACAGTGACGGAAAACCTCAGCCTAAAAAAAAACTTGTAAGCACCTGGACAGCACGGCACCACGAAGGAGAAGCCAACAACTCCATAGATCAACTTGATAGGATGTGATTTTCTTTCTAGTGCATAGCCAGGTATCAGACCTACAGGCAAGATGATTAGTCCGTCAGGGTGTTTTCTCGGCCAATCACAGACCACAAGCAGAAGTCTCAGGACAAGTACAAATCATGCCAAGGCACGTGACTATGAAAACCTGTGACAGCAGATTGACAGCTGCCTCTGAGTTTCCTACGCTCTATGAAGTGCATTTCTGCTTTCCTGGAGCTTTGGGTCTCCTATCGAGAGCGAGGCAAACCCAGTCCCCTGACACGGGAACTGCTTTATTTCCTTCTACACAAGCAAATTTGCCACGTGTATGTGTGTAAAGTCTAAGTTGGGGAGATAAATAAGCAGTTCACTTGACTACTGTAAGATTTTTGAGAAGTAACTGCAAATACTCAATTATATGTAATGAGAACAAATGTCTCTCCCAGTCTCCATCTGCATGAAAACAAAAGTCGGAGATTATCACTGTGGGGAAAGAAAATCTGAAAAAGAAAAATGTGTGCTGTAAAAAAATAAGAATGAACTGGAGAGATGGCTCAACATTTCAGAGCACCTAGTGCTATGCAAAAGGATGCAGGATCAGTTCCCAGCACTTGCATGGTGGCTCCCAACTGCCTGTAACTCAAGTGCAGGGGTTCTGACGCCCTCTTCTGGCCTCCATGGGCTCCTGCCTGCACAGAACCACAAGTAAACATACATACACATAAAAGAAATACATCTTTTTAAAATACATAAAGAAAATAAAAAACTAGTGGCGAAATGGCATTGTAGAGCCCAGGGATTACATCATGGTTAAGTCAGAACCAAGAGAATGTGCAAAAGAGGAGAAACTGTCACTTCAGTCCAGGAGCAGAGCTCTCTGAAGTGTCTGCTCTCACACTGTGGAGTGTGTGAAGTGTGACCACTGTTCGGAAGGGACTTTGGTGCATGAAGCAGGACCAGCCAGACTGCGAGCCCTTCATTCCCACCCGGCCTCCTCTAGGAACTGGAGCACAGAGACACAGCCTGATACTCAAAGACGCTCAAAAACAGGTGCCAGTATGAAGTCTGAAGCTAAGAGACTGAGCGGTTAGAGCTCTGGGGAAGAATCATAGGATGAAAATAGAAATTGGGATGTGACAGGAAGGGCTGCCCTCTGGTTTTCAGTTAGACCTGCAGAGTCGCGAAGTAAGACTGTGTTCAGAGTAAACCAGCCTGGCCAGCCCACATCAAACTGAGTCAGTCCACTTCAAACTGAGTGAGCCCACTTCAAACTGAGTCAGTCCTAGTGACACGTTTTCTTTGAGCTTCCATGTCTGCCAGAAGCAGACGATATATTCTCTCTTGACTGGCAGAACACGCTACAATCCCTTAAATGATCTCTTTGTTTTCATGTACAATAATAGAAACTAAGTCAAAACTAACACGAAGCACAGCAAATAAACAAAACAAAAGCTGACTAGTGGTCAAAAATGGATATCAGAAACAGGCACAGGAGGTGCCATATTGTGAGTTTCTGAGAAGGGTTTCTAGTAAGCAATGAGTAAATTATATAAGAAGAATTTTGTGACAAGGTAAAAATGTTAGTGCAGTTTGACTAAAAGTCAAAGAATCAAAAACAAATCCAATACAAAGTTCTACCCAAAATACTCAATAACAAATCATCATTTTGGTAAGTGGGTTTACACTGCATTGAATGTAGTGGGAGAGAGAATTGTTACACTGAAGAGTTTCCAAATAAACTATCCAATGTGGATCAAAGAGAGCGAGGGGGATAGAGAAACACAGCAGATAAACAGGCCGAAAGAAGAAGTCAAGGGCGGTGAGATGGATCAGCAGGCGAAGACCTGAGCTTGACCCCTGGGACACCCACAGCACAAGGAGGAAACTGACGCCCACAAGTTGTCGTCTGACCGCCAGATATGCCATGACTGCATCTACGAACACGCACACATGCGCCGAGGCATGCTCACACGTGCACACAAACATATACATACGCACAGTCACATATACACATGCACACACACACACAGGTCACACACACGCACACTTGCATGGAGACATGTACACACACATATACACGTGGAGGCACATATACACGTGCGTACACACACAGGTACATACATGCATGTACACGCGCGCACACACACACAGAAACCATGTTAAGGAATGGTTTCTGTTTAGAAGGAATCTTACCACACTTCATTGTGGTTACTGAAGATGAGGAGAACAGGAAGTTGGAGTATTACTGTAAACTTTCTCTCAAATTCCTGAAAGCCATCAGTCAAAAATTCAGTGAACATTACCAGCTCATGGCCAGATAAAAGACAACAAACAAGGCCTACCGACCCAGGTACATTTTAGAAAGACTCCTAAAACAGAAACTTAAAGATGCAAAATCGTTGTGGCTCCTCAACAACAACAACAACAAACCCAGAAGACGGGAGACGGTGAAATTGACGTGTGATGAGGACAGCGGGCCCAAATTGTAGGTCGAGTGGGCAGTTCTGTCCTACCAATGCATCATCATAGGTTGCGTGCATTAGTTGAGCTGCCCTAATAAACTGACACAAACTTCATGACTGTAGCTTAAAATTTATAATTACATGTATCATAATTATATATTATCATACACATGGTGTGTGTGCATGTGTGTGTGCACATTATTCCTCAGGCACCATCTACCTTGTATTTTGATTTTGAGGCAGTGTCTCTCACTGCCCTGGGGTTCACCAGTTAGGCTGAACTGACTGGCCAGTGAACCCCAGGAATCTGCCCATCTGTCTCCCCAGTGATGAGATTTTAAGTGTAGATACCTCACCCAGCTTTTTTAGTGGGTTCTGGGGATCAAACTCAGGTGTTCGTGCTTGATTGGCAAGTACTTTATGAAACGAGCTGTCTCCCCAATCCTGTTTTTTCAATGGTACCAACTCAAGGTCAGGTGCATGTTGGAGGTAATCAGGATGAAGATGTTGGTGTAAGAGGGAGGATGAAGCATGGATTAAGAAGATGGAGGAGGAGGGAAAAAGGAGGAGGAGGAGCAGGCAGTGACAGAGGCCTTCACCTTAGATGGGAGCAGAGGACAGGAACAGGAGATGTCAGCATAGGGAACCTGTTTCCAGATGGGAAACAGGAAAAGTTGGTGTTTTCTCGGGATCATATTTTCCCAATGACTTTATTTGCTTCAAGTTAGACTAGAGATAGAGGGCAGAGGGCTGAGCACACTTGAGGGGGTGGCAGAAGGTGCTGGCTCAGTGTATGAAGATGACAGCTTGTCTCTGATCCTGAAGGAGTCGCCGAGGGCCCAGGAATGTCTGGAAAACTTTTTTTGGGGGGTGGTGACAGCTATGTACATGTGCATTTGTGAATGTGTGCATGTGTATTTGTGCATGTGTACATGTGCACATGTTTTATGGCTGTGTCCAACAGTTTTAAACAGGCCAAATGATTGGGGGACCCTCTTTGCAATCCTAGCTGAGTGATGCTGAAGATGGAGGCTTCTGGAAGTTAAGGAAAAGAACTTAGGGAATTTTAGGAAAGTTATATGATGCTTAGAATCCATAATATAGTTCGGGTTTAGAGGACTATAAATCAGGCATTAAGTTTTCTGTAGAAAAATATGCAAATATGCATACAAATCAACATTTGTATGAAAATTATAAATCTCCTAGTCTTTGCTAAGGGTAGATTTTTGCTAAAATTGTGCTTTTAAAATGTGTATATTACAGGCTTAAGAGATGGCTCCAATGGGTAAAGCACTTGCTATGCAAACATGTTCCCCAGAAATGCCATAAAAGCTGAGGTTGAACGTGGCAGCCGCCTGTAATCCCAGGGCTCAGAAGGCACAGACAGGTGATCCCAGGGCAAGCTAGCTAACCAGACTAGCTGAGTTATGAAACTCTGGGTTTAACAAGGGACCCTGCCTCAGCATACAAGGCGGAGAGTGATGGAGGAAAATAGTGAGCACCAGCCTCAGGCCTGCACATACGCATGTAGACATGAGCACCTGTACCCTACACATGTGTCCAACCAAACCCTGGTGAGTACAGAAACACATACGCAAATACTATATGCACAAAAATCTTTTTAGTTTTCCTGAACTTTTCTGAATTGCAAATGTGCTTTGTCAACAGCTTGCTACATAGACAGCATGGATTCTTGTTACTGGTAGAGAGATACTCCATTTTCATGATGCTATTCCTAACACACCACAGTGGTTCCCTGGGCTCTTAGTGGGTTGCACATGACACTCTGAAAAATGCAGATGTGTAAAGAACTAACCATCCCCTGGAGCATACTGTGTTCTCATCACAAGTTAGAAGTGACAACCTACCACTGGTAGGCATGTTCAATGTCCTTTCAGAGTTCCCCTAAACTCACAGTGGCTCTATACCCCTGCAGTCACTTAACTTGAAATGAAGTATGTGGTTTAACTTTTTTTCTTATCTCCTTTTAAAATTTGTTTTAATTTTATTTTATGTGTATGTGTGTGTCTACGTGCATACCCGTGTGTGCCTGAAGCCCACAGAACCTGGAGGAGGGTCTCAGATCCCCTAGAACTGGTATTATAGGTGGTTCTGAACCATCTGATACAGGTGCTGGAAACTGAACCCAGGTCCTCTCCAGGAGCAGTAAGTGCTCCTGATGGCCAAGCATCTCCAGCCCCTTGATTTCCTTTTGAGTGTTTCGTGTCACGATGGTTTCTGTTGAGCAGCAGGAAACTGAGACAGTTATAATCATGTCTTCTTCCCACAACATGCTGACATCTAAGCACATTTTAGATTTTCTTTGTTTTATGTGAAATGGATAATATTACTGCTCTGATAAAGGTCAGTCCGAGAGGTCTAGCCATGTTTCTTAGGTTATAAGATGTGTGGTTTCTGTAGAGAACATGTCCAGGAGAATACACAGCTCAGCATTCATTTTTCAGGGTTTAGTTTTTAATTTCTCTTTTGACACAGTCTGTCTGTGTAGCCCTGGCTAGCTTGAAATTTGCTACAAACACTAGGCTGACCTTGAACTTGCCCTTCTCCTGCCTTTGTGCCCCAAGTGCTGAGATTGCAGACATGCGCCGTGACTAATTTCTTAATGTATGAGACCAAGACATGTCTATCAAAATCACCTAATCATCCATGCTTTTCATTTTCTAGTTCCCTTGGAGACATTAAAATAGCTGAAGTGAACGTCAAGGGTTTGTTTGTGAGGCTTGTTAACTCTTCCATTGACAAAGAAATGGAGATCGGAGACCACATTCTCCAGCAGAATGTGGATGGACGACCGGTTTCTTTGTATCGTTTCCTTCCCAACATCACAATGCAGGCCAGTTCCACAGTGACGGTGAGTATGATCTGGGAACACCATGAGCTAAGAAGACGGTGACTTGGGAACACTTTGAGCTGGAATACCAGGAAAGAGCTGTGAATACCCTGAGCTGGGAATACCTTGGGTCGCAAGCATCGTGAGCTGACAGTAAGGTAAGTTGGGAACCGCGAGCTGGGAATACCTTGAGCTAGGAGCGTCAAGAGCCAAGAATAAGGTAAGCTTGGAATAGTGTGAGTTGTAGGTACCAGAAGCTTGGACTTTCTTGTGCTGAGAAGACCTGGAGCTGGGAATCCCATGAACTGGTATCATCATGAGAATAAAACGATCTGGGAATATCAGGATAGGAATACCATGATATTGGAATATCAGGCTAAGAATACAAACATCTAAAATTAGCTAGACTCAGAAATACCAGGAGCTAGAAATGCCTGGAGCTGGGAATGCCACGCGCTGGGAATATCAGGAGCTGGACTACCACAAGCTGAGGATGAGGTGGGTTAAGGATACCTACAGTCAGCAGAGATAGCCAGGAGCTGGGAAAACTGTGAGCATGGAACCCTGTGAGTTGGAAGATTCACGTGCTGAGTTAGCCATGGGCTGAGAATATTTTAAGCTGGAAATTCCAGAAGACAAGAACACCAGGTATGGAGCTACTTTGAGCTGGGAATATGGTGAGTTGGAATACCTTGAGATGAAAACAACACACGCTGAGAATCCAGTGAGCAGAGAATACCAGGTGCTGGGAACCAGAATACAGAAATACCTGAGTGGGGATGGTCATGCCATGGGAACAGCAGCAGCTCAGAAGACCAGGAATTCAGAATTCAGAATGCCATGAGCTAGGAATACCATGAGCCACAGAAAATATGAGTCGGAATGCCATGAGCTGTGCTTTCCTTGACCTGGGAGCATCGCGAGCTGAGAATTCAGCGATAGGTGGACACCAGGAGCTGGGAATATTGCAAGCTGGAACACAATAGACAAAAATGTCATGAGATGTGAATAAGATGAGGTGGGAATCGAAGAAGCTGGGGATATCGAGCTACAGTGAGCTGAAATAAGGTGAGTTAAGAATGCCTGATGTGAGCTGGGATAACCAGAACGGGGAGTGCTGTGACCCAGAATGGTGAGCTGGGAAGGTCATGAGCTGGGAATGCTGTGAGCCATTATATCCTGAGCTGGGAACACCATGAGTCCTGAACCTGGTGATCTGGGAATACCAGCAGCTGTCAGTACTAGAAGATGGAAAAGCATAAGACAGGAATATCATGAGGAGCAAATAAGGTGAGTTGGGAACAGCAAGGGCTGGGAAGAGATTGATGTGGGAGCATCGGGAGCTGAGAATAAGGTTAGTTGGGAATAGTTAACATCAGTGGAGAGAAGCAGGAGCTGGATAATCCGTGACCGTAGAATGTAAGAAGATTGGAATGCCCTGAGCTGGGAATAGCAGGTGTTTGGAATACGTGGAGCCAGAAATAGCATGATCAGGGACGGCCAGGAGCTGGAATTCTGAGAGTAGAGATTTAGGAGGTAACAATATCAAGTAGGAATATCATTACAGGGAATACCGTGAGCTTAGAGTATCAGGAGCGAGGAGTACCATGAGCTGGAGAGAGAGGAGACGGGAAAGCTAGGACCTGGGATTACTGTGATCGGGAACCTTGTGAGAGGGAAATGCGTGGAGCAGGGACTCCTGGGCCCTGGGAATGTCGAGAGCAGGGAATGCCGGGAACGGGGAACACCATAACCTAGGAATGCCATGAGCTGTGAACAGGTGAGCTGGAAAATCCCTGAACTGGAAATAGCTTGAGCTAGGAGCATCATGATCTAAATATAAGCTGATCTGGGAATAGCTGATGTTAGCAGAGATGCCGGGGGAGGACACACAGTGACCTAGGAGTATCACGAGCTGAAAATCCAGTGAGTTGGGAATATCATACACTAGGAATGACCAATATTGGGAATTCCATAAGCTGGTGATATGAGCTGGGAATAGTGGGATCTGAGCTGAGGCTAAAGTGAGCTGGGAATCCCATGTGCTGTGATTCCCTTGACTGGGAGCATCAAGATCAGAGAACTGGGTGATTGCTATGTGCACGTGAGCTGGGAAGATTGTGAGCTGGAATGCATTAGATATGAGTCCTGTGAAATGTGAAGGAGAGTTGCGAATACACTGAGCTGGGAACATCGTGAGCCGAATATAAAGTGCTGAGAATCCCTCACGTGAGCTGGGAGAGCCAGGAGTGTCTCTCCTGCCACGAATCCAGGACTGTGCAGAGCTGGGAAGGTCATGAGCCGGGAATGCTGTGAGCTGGGAATACTGTGTGCTGGGAAGGCTATGTGTCGCCCTATCTTGTGCTGGAAACATTGTGAGCTGAGAACCCAGTGAGATGGGAATTCCGTGACCCAGCAACACCAGAAACTGGAAACTCCAGGAGCTGGGAATGCCAGGAGCCATGAATACTTTGAAAATACCAGAGACTTGGAATAGGATGAGATGGGAACAGCATGATCTGGAAACACTGTGAGCTGGGCATCACAGGAACAGGCCGTGTCATTAGCTGGAAACTTTGTGAGTTGAGAATAAGGTGAGTTGGAAATGCCACGCACTGAAGATACCATGAGCAAGGAGTATTGTTAGCTGGAAATAGCATGAGCTGGGAACGTCATGAGCTTAGAATACTAAGAGACAGGGTTACCATGTGCTGGGAATGCTGGGGTGTGGGAACACCAGAAGCTAAGCACACTGAGACAGGAATGTCATGAGCTATGAATATTGGGAGCTGGGAATCCCAGGACCTAGAAATGCCTTTAGCTAGAAATACCATGATCTGGAGATTTCAGGATCTGGGAATACCGTGGGTTGTAAGTAGCTTGACTTACAATACCAGGAGCTCTGAATAGTGAGAGCTGGAAATGCCGTGTTCTAGATATATCGTGAGGTGGGAATGCCATTACCTGGAAATACCCAGAGTTGGAGATATTTTGAGTTGCAAATCACAGGAGTTCAAAACACTGGGATCTGAGAACAGTATCAACAAGGAATATCGTGAGCTTGAAGTACCATGAGATAGGAATAGTGATCTGCAAATAAGGTGAGTTGGGAATAGCTTCAGCTGGAAACATGGTCCGCTGAGACCCAGGTGAGTTGGGAATCCTTAACATAAGTGATAACCAGAAGCTAGGAATGCCCGGAGTTCAGAGAACCTGGAGATGGGCAATTCATGACCAGGGGTACCAGGAGCCGTGGACAGCAGAAGCTGGGAATGCCAGGACCTGGGAGCATCGTGAGCTGCAAATACCAGGAGCTAGGAGTAGGAGCGGGGATAAAGTGGGAGCTGGGAGTGCCACGAGCTGCAGATGCCACGTTCACAGCAAATAGGCTGAGCGGCTAACACCAGTGCTTGGGGTTACTTTGAGCTGGGAGTCACCGGCACTAAGTTACTGTGAACTGGAAATAGTATGAGCTGAGAATACCAGGCGCTCAGAATGCTGGGATCTGGGAATGTGATGAGCTGGGAATACCATGAAATAGTATCATAGGTTGAGAATTAGGTGAGTTGGGAATTGGATCAACTGGGACTAGCTTGAGCTTGGAACACCATGAGCTGAGAATAGGATGAGTTAGGAATACTTAACATCCGCTGAGATACATACTTGGGGCTGGAAATACCGTGAGCATAGAATACCAAAAGGCAGGAATACCATGAGCTGGGGTACCGTGACAGGGGAGCATCATGAGCTGAGAATTAGGTGACTTTTGTGGAGTACCAGGGGCTGGGAATAGGTTGTGCTGGGAATACCAGGTGTCTTGAAATAATTGGAACGTGGGAATAGCAGGAACTGGGTGTAGCAGAAGTTGGAAACTCCCAGAGCTAGGAATGCAATGAGCTGAGGCTAAAGTGAGGTGGGAATCCCATGCGCTGCGATTCCCTTGACTGGGAGCATCAAGATCGGAGAACTGGGTGATTGCTATGTGCACATGAGCTGGGAAGATAGTGAGCTGGAATGCATTAGATATGAGTCCTGTGAAATGTGAAGGAGAGTTGCGAATACACTGAGCTGGGAACATCGTGAGCCGAATATAAGGTGCTGAGAATCCCTCACGTGAGCTGGGAGAGCCAGGAGTGTCAATGCCATGAATCCAGGACCGTGCAGAGCTGGGAAGGTCATGAACCGGGAATGCTGTGAGCTGGAAATACTGTGTGCTGGGAAGGCTGTGTGTCGCCCTATCTTGCGCTGGAAACATTGTGAGCTGAGAACCCAGTGAGATGGGAAATTCATGACCCAGCAACACCAGAAACTGGAAACTCCAGGAGCTGGGAATGCCAGGAGCCATGAATACTTTGAAAATACCAGAGACTTGGAATAGGATGAAATGGGAACAGCATGATCTGGAAACACTGTGAGCTGGGCATCACAGGAACAGGCCGTGTCATTAGCTGGAAACTTTATGAGTTAAGAATAAGGTGAGTTGGAAATGCCAGGCACTGAAGATACCATGAGCAAGGAGTATTGTTAGCTGGAAACAGCATGAGCTGGGAATGTCATGAGCTTAGAATACCAAGAGACAGGGTTACCATGTGCTGGGAATGCCGGGGTGTGGGAACACCAGAAGCTAAGCACATGGAGACAGGAATGTCATGAGCTACGAATATTGGGAGCTGGGAATCCCAGGACCTAGGAATGCCTTTAGCTAGAAATACCACAATCTGGGGATTCCAGGATCTGGGAATACCGTGGGTTGTAAGTAGCTTGACTTGTAATACCAGGAGCTCTGAATACTGAGAGCTGGAAATGCCATGTTCTAGATATACCGTGAGCTGGGAATGCCATTAGCTGGAAATACCCAGAGCTGGAGATATTTTGAGTTGCAAACCACAGGAGTTCAAAACACTGGGATCTGGGAACAGTATCAACAAGGAATATCGTGAGCTTGAAGTACCATGAGATAGGAATAGTGATCTGCAAATAAGGTGAGTTGGGAATAGCTTCAGCTGGAAACATGGTCCGCTGAGACCCAGGTGAGTTGGGAATCCTTAACATAAGTGATAACCAGAAGCTAGGAATGCCCGGAGTTCAGAGAACCTGGAGATGGGCAATTCATGACCAGGGGTACCAGGAGCCGTGGACAGCAGAAGCTGGGAATGCCAGGACCTGGGAGTATCGTGAGCTGCAAATACCAGGAGCTAGGAGTAGGAGCGGGGATAAAGTGGGAGCTGGGAGTGCCACGAGCTGCAGATGCCACGTTCACAGCAAATAGGCTGAGTGGCTAACACCAGTGCTGGGGTTACTTGGAGCTGGGAGTCACCGGCATTAAGTTACTGTGAACTGGCAATAGTGTGAGCTGGGAATACCAGGCGCTCAGAATGCTGGGATCTGGGAATGTGATGAGCTGGGAATACCATGAAATAGTATCATAGGTTGAGAATTAGGTGAGTTGGGAATTGGATCAACTGGGACTAGCTTGAGCTTGGAACACCATGAGCTGAGAATAGGATGAGTTAGGAATACTTAACATCCCCTGAGATATATACTTGGGGCTGGAAATACCGTGAGCATAGAATACCAAAAGACAGGAATACCATGAGCTGGGGTACCGTGACAGGGGAGCATCATGAGCTGAGAATTAGGTGACTTTTGTGGAGTACCAGGGGCTGGGAATAGGTTGTGCTGGGAATACCAGGCGTCTTGAAATAATTGGAATGTGGGAATAGCAGGAACTGGGTGTAGCAGGAGCTGGAAACTCCCAGAGCTAGGAATGCAATGAGCTGAGGCTAAAGTGAGGTGGGAATCCCATGCGTGCGATTCCCTTGACTGGGAGCCTCAAGATCGGAGAACTGGGTGATTGCTATGTGCACATGAGCTGGGAAGATTGTGAGCTGGAATGCATTAGATACGAGTCCTGTGAAATGTGAAGGAGAGTTGCGAATACACTGAGCTGGGAACAATCGTGAGCCAAAAATAAGGTGCTGAGAATCCGCCGTGAGCTGGGAGAGCCAGGAGTGGCAATGCCGTGAATCCAGGAGCGTGGAGACCTGGGAAGGTCATGAGCAGAAGAGGCTGTGTGTCATCGTATGTTGAGCTGGGAACATTGTGAGCTGAGCATCCAGTGAGATTGGAATTCCATGACCCAGGAACACCAGAAACTCGAAATTCCAGGAACTGTGAATGCTATAAGATGGAAATACTAGGAGGTGGAAATACTCGGAGCTTGGAATATTATGAGCTGGGAATACCAGGTGGTAAGGATACCATGTGATGAGAATGAGGTGAGTTGGGAATATCATGTGTTGTGAAAGATGTAAGCTAGCATTGCCATGATCTGGGAATGCCATGAAATGGGAATGCCATGATCTGGAATACCTTTTCCTAGGAATTGCAGGAGATGGGGATACCAGAAGATAAGCATGTTTTTAGCTAGGGATGCCATGATTTAGGAATATCATGAGCTGGGAATATTCCAAATCTGTGAGCACTGGGTCATAGGAATACCAGGAGCTAGGTGGGCCAGGAGCTGGGAATATTATGATGTAGGAATGCCATAAACTAGGAATTAGAGGAGCTTGGAATGCAATGAGCTGAGATTACCAAGATCTGTGCATACTTCATAAGGCAGGAATAGCATTAGCTGGAAACACTTGAGCTGGGAAAAGGAGGAATTGGGAATTCCGGGAGCTGCAAATAAAAAGATCTTGGAATGCCAGAGGCTGGGAAGACCTGGAGCTCAGAATCATGAGATCTTGGAATGCCATGAACTCGGAGCATAATGAACTGGGAATACCATCAGATAGGAATACCATAAGCTGGGAATCCCAAGAAACAGACATGTCATGAGCAGCAAATAAGGTAAGTTGGGAATGCCGGGGCCTGGGAATAGCTGAGCCCGGAGCATCGTGAGCTGAGAATGAGGTGAGTTGACAATATTTAACATCAGCTGAGAGAACCGGGGTTGGAAATTCCATGACCTTAGAATACACAGGGTAGAATACTCTGAGCTGGGACTGGTGGGAGACAGGAATACCCAGAGCTCAGAATATGAAGGTCACAAATTCCAGGAGCTGGGAGCTGCATGGGCTGTAAATACCTTGGCCTCGGAGTACCGGGAGCTGTGCATAATGGGAGCTGAGGATGTCAGGAACTGGGAATGCCCTGAGCTTAGAATACAAACAGACAGGAATGCCCTGAGCTGGGAATAACAGAGATGGGGATGACCATGATGTAGTATGATCAGGCAAGGCCAGAAGCTGGAATTCTGAGAGTTTAGAGGTAGGAGGTAACAACATCAACTAGGACTATCATTACTGGGAATACCGTGAATTTAGAGTATCAGGAGCGAGGAGTACCATGAGCTGGAGATAGGTTGTGCTGGGAATGCCAGCATTTTGAATATTGGAACATGGGAATAGCAGGAACTGGGTGTAGCAGGAGCTGGAAACTCCAGAGCCGGGAATGCAATGAGCTGAGGCTAAAGTGAGCTGGGAATCCCATGAGCTGTGATTCCCTTGACTGGGAGCATCAAGATCGGAGAACTGAGTGATATGTGGACATGAGCTGGGAAGATCGTGAGCTGGAATGCATTAGATACGAGTCCTGTGAGATGTGAAGAAGGAGAGTTGTGAATACACTGAGCTGGGAACATCGTGAGCCGAAAATAAGGTGCTGAGAATCCCTCATGTGGGCTGGGAGAACCAGGAGTTGGAATGCCATGATCCAGGAGCGTGGAGAGCTGGGAAGGTCATGAGCTGGGAATGCTGTGAGCTGGGAAGGCTGTGTGTCGTCCTGTCTTGAGCTGGGAACATTGTGAGCTGAGAAACCAGTGAGATGGGAATTCCATGACCCAGGAACACCAGAAACTGGAAACTCCAGGAGCTGGGAATGTCTTTAGCTGAGAATGAGGTGAGTTGGGAATTCCATGAGCTGTGGTGAACTTGACCTGGGAGCATCACCAGTGAGAATTGGGGTGTATGTGAATACCAGCAGCTTGGAATCCCAGCAGCTGGGAACATCATGAGCTGGCATACCAGGATCAGAATACTGGGACATGGGAATATGATGAACTGGGAAAATCATGAGTTAAAAATAAGGTGAGTTGGGAATACCCTGAGCCAGGAATGCTGTAGTTCACGAATAACTCCAGAATACCGAAGTTGGAAATACCTGTCATCAGCTGAGACATTCAGGAGCTGGGGTACAGTGAGCTGGGAATACCAGGAGTTAATCTTGTAGAGGAAAAGCTGCCCTCCCTTCACAGTTGACCTCTGTGTTGACATAAGTGGTCTCGTGGCCACTTGACCTTTGCACTAGATGTGACTCCTGATTCTTCCTGGTGCGGTGTAAATCATCAGTACCCCTACTTCAGTCTCCACAGCTTTCTTTAATTTAGTATACAATGTATTTTGGTTTGTCATCTAGCTATTATAGTGAAAGTCCTAAGTTCCTAAAACCAAGAAAACATTTTTTCTGGTTTTCGAGATGGTCTCCCTGTAGCCTCAGTTGGCCTTGAACTTGCTGTGTAGACCAGACTGGCCTCAAACTCATAGAGGTTCACTGACTTCTGCCTCCTGAGTGAGTGCTGGGGAGGCTGGCCTTGAACTCAGATATCTGCCTGCCGCTGCCTCCTGAGTGCTGGGATTAAAGGCGTGCACCACCAGGCCTAGCCTCAAGTTTTAAAAAGCTATTATATTTTAAGTAGTTTATGATTCGGGAGTTGGATGTGTAATCATAGCTGTCCTAGATCACATATAGCCCACAGACTGGCTTGGACAGCCGTTTAAACCATGTTCAGTCCCTGTTTGATGTTACATTGTATTTTAAAACTTCATCAGAAGCCAGGCTTAGGAGCACAGGGCGAGGTAGTCAAGAATAAGAGGCAGAATCACTTGAGCCTAAGAATTCAAGCCCATTTCGGGCAAATATAGTGAGATCCCCTGTCCACCTTTAGTGGCACTGAATCCCCATGACTCTCAGTAACACCGTGACATTTATAAACCATGTTTAACCAACAACAAACTGCTTTCTCAAAGGTGTGGGCCACAGCATCAGAGGCAAAGCCCAAACCACCAACGGACTTTGTTTGGGAGGAACAGAGCAGGTTCCGATCAAGTCCAGACTGCACAACTATCCTTTGTAAGCCCAACGGTGAGGTGTGTATCTTGTTCTCAACAATTGTTGATAGGGCCCACCTCTGCTCATCTCGGCTCTCTTGGTTGGTGTTCTGTCCTGGAAAACTTGACTAGAATCACCTCTGGACACAGGGAGACCAATAGCTCCTCCAGTGAGGCTCCACCTCATAAAGGCTTACAACTTCCCAAACTGTACCTCCAGCGGGATGGGTGCTCACAGTATGAGCCTGCGGGACAGGGGACATGTCACAGTCTTCATCTGATGTTTTCTGATGGTGTCTCAGGAGACTTAGTAAATACCTCAGATTTCTTATCCTTACTTTTCTAACCAGTGGAAGTTATCAGTATTATAAAAGTCAGGTTGACTCATTAAAGACATGGAAAGCTGAGTACAGGCTACTGAATTACATCCAGGGAGCAACCTGTGCACCAAATGACCACGATTGTCAGAGAAAGACACCAAATAGTCCTTAGTAAATTATCCCAGTCACTAGGCTAGAGAGATGGCTGTTCTTCCAGAGGACATGAGTTCAGTTCCCAGTACCTACCAGGCAATTCACAACAACCCATAACACCTGCTCTGGGGAATCTTTGCACCTCTCTCTCTCTCTCTCTCTCTCTCTCTCTCTCTCTCTCTCTCTCTCTCTCTTTTTCCTCTCAATCACACACAACATTTTAAGAATCCCAACCTGTTCTACACATTATGTTCACACATCTGTATAAAGGAAAAGAAACGCAGACTAATCAACAGACTATGGGGTTACTAGTTCTACGCCACAATTAATTAATCTAGGGACAAAAACAAAAGTTAAGAATTTAAGAACAATCTAAAGAACAGATTTGAAAAACAAGTAGCACTTGGCTATTATACACATCTAAAACCCTACTGGCACGTCCTTAGGTATATATTTATGCTAACATATCAAGGAAAACGTAAAACTGTCAAATACTAGGGGAGAATTATGGAAAGCCATTTCTGATATAGTCAACTTTGCTGTGACTAGAGAGTCATCTCAGAGGAAGACTGCAAACCTTTTAGTAGAGCATGGAACCCTAGCAGGGAAACCAAGCCTTTGTTTTAAATTCCTCCTGCTTAGCTCAGCCTAAAGATTAGATGAGAATCTCAACACAGGCTGAGATGCACAGGCGACCCATGAAGGCTGTAGACAGGACCTTCCCTATTCTGTGCTTTGAGATAACTTCAAAAATAAAATCTGAGCCATGTGTTGTTTAAATCCCAGTAATTGGGAGGTGGATCTTTGTGAGATAGGGTTTAGCCTTGTAAATATAATGAGTTCCAGGCAAGCTGTGTCTACTTTCGAACTGCTGTGATCTAAATGCCTGACGGAATAGGCTGTTAGGTTCACAGTTTCAGAGGATTAAGTCCATGCACTTCATAAAACAACCATGGCAGCAGAAGCATGTGGCAGAAGAGAGCTATCCACATCTTGGAGACTAGGAAGAGAGCTTTGAGGAGGTATTAAGGTAGCCCAGGAAACCTAGTCCTATTTCCTCCAGCCAAAGTTTCTACAACCTGCAGATGACACCATCTGGGTAATATTTCAGATTCAAACCATACCCTCTATTAAATGTACCTATTCAGACCACATCTCAAACTTTCTTTCCCTGCCCTAGGGTTACATCCCAGTGAAAGAACCCAACTGTGTTCAACTCATAAGCGTTATTTAATTCAACTAGAAAATATTTCTAACAAGCAAGCTAAAGAGAGACATCAGCTTGAAACCATAATGTAAACATGTAGTTTAAAAAACAATAGAGTTCCCATGCATTGTTACCTCAGTTAAACTAGACCACACACTGCAGTTGCTACTCCTGCAACATACTGAGTGAAACAGACCCAAGATTTCACCAGGACCCAGGAGTTGCTTCATGTATGTGCAGGTAAAGGCAGTGCCCATCCTGGGGAGGAATCATGGAGCCAGCCCTTCTCTTTCCAACACAGCAACACAATCAGCAGAGACTTCCCTGGCTCTCAGTAATATTTGTTCTCCAAGAGCACGAAGGGCACATTGCAGTGTGGATCCTTTCTAAAAGAAACATAAATGCAAAGGACACAGAGCATTCTGAACCATCTGCAAATTTTGTGGTGAGATATAAAGAGTGATTCAGGGCTCGCCCTGCAGTCAGTTTTGTAGGTAACCATCATCCTGTTTTACCCCCAGTAAAGTGTGAGATTGTACACTCAGTCACTAAGAAGCGATGAGTCTGTGGATTCTAAAACACAGCGAGATGCTGTCCATCAGTCACAATGATGCATAGGATCTGTGGCCTTTGGCTTACACTTCTTCAATACCTGGCAGTGCCCAGGTCCCTTATTTTGCATTTAAGATTCTGATAGGGAACAGAGCCCTCCTGGGTAGCAGGAGTTCGTGGAAAGACTGTTTTAAAAAATTCATAGCAGTATTAACATATGGCCCAGAAGTCTGTTTGGGCCAATACCCAAGCGAGATCTATAGGAGGAACAAGTCTAGAGGTCGAATGGACAGCTTGAGGACTTCAATGGCCTAAATGCCTGTATCTGAGATTTCCTAAAGTAAATTTTACTTGTCCTTGTCACAGGAAAAGTAATTATGTGAAATGATATATTTTCTTCACCATGATAACATACATATATACCTATATGTTAACATTATGTTGGAAACCTACAAAACACACAATGAAATTTATTTTTTAAGCCAGGCATGGTGGTACATGCCTTTAATCCCAGCATTAGGGTTAGGGTTAGGTTTAGGGTTAGAGACCCTGTGTTAAAAAGACTAATTCTAAGCCAGGTGTGGTTGCTCCTACACTTAATCTCAGCACTCTGGATGCTGAAGGGAGGGGATCATCCTGAGTTCAAGAACAGCCTGGGCAGCACCCTCAGTTCCAGACCAGTGTATGCAGTCAGCCTATGACACTGAAAACACACAGCTCCGATGATGCTTTACACTAAGAACCCCGTTTGTGCTCTTAGGCCATCGCCTGGTATACTCCGATTCACTGGAAGCAAGCTTGGGAGAAGCTAGAGACTGACATTGAATTTCAGAGATGTTCAGTTGCCATCCCGTCACTGCGAAGCCATATGTTTCGGTGGATGTCATCTGTGTCTTCTATAAGTAAAGAAGAACCAAGTCTGCCAAAGAAAGAGGTCTCCAAATGTCAGACAGAAGACACCCAGCCTTTGCTTACCAAGTAATAGATGCTTTCTTTTGCTTAGTGCTTGAGACACCCCCCCTCGGTAACAGCATGTGGGAATGACTGGGTGGCAGGCATATGACACATAATCAAGTAACCATGGCTCCCATGCAAAAAGCATGTGCCCAGAGTCAGCTGTTCTGCACGCTTAGGCTGTGCTGGTGTCTGTGGGAGGCAGTCATGGGTCCTCTGGGCCCTTTGCTTTTCCTTGGCGCTGGGGCTTCAGAGACGCAAAGAAGTGACATGTCCTTAGCAGCAGCGACAAAGCACGCTGGGAATTTTGATCCTCCAGCTAACTGGGGGCAGAGGAACGGAATTAAACTCATTTGTAGGCAAATGCATCCACTGTGATAACTGCTGTCCTAAAGAGTTGATTTTTGGTTGCACCAAAACCACAGTGTGACGAAACACAACCCATCACTGAGGGCAGCCAGGCCAGGCGCTGCAGGCCGGAACCTGGAGGCAGGAACTGAAGTCAGTGCTGTTTCCTGGCTTGCTCCTCTGGCATCCTCAGCCACCTTTCTTACACAGCCCAGGTGCCTACATAAGGATGGCACCACCCACAGTGGAGGTCTCCGTCATCAACTAGCATTTAAGAAAGTGCCTCACAGATTTGGCTCCAGGCCAGTCTGATGGTGGTAATTCCTCATTTGAGGTTCCTTCTTCCCAAATATGTCTAGATTTGAGTCAATTTGACAATGACAAAAACTATGACAATGCCCGGCCTACGCGGTCTAACAACGCCACATTCTCTTTGTTTTTGAAACACGCTCTCTGCTTAATTGCACCCTAAGTACTAATGCCACCGAATAAAATGCCTTTAGGAGTCAAGTTGGTCTTTTTCTTGTTACAGAGAAACGGACCTCCTGCTACCCATCTTCTCCAGTCCCAGCCCGTGGTGTCGCAGCCCCTATGCTCCTCCACATCCGTTCTGTTCTCTGATTGAACCGTACTATTCAGACGTTCCCGAAAGCAACTTGAGAGCACCGCTCAGGTCTCAGCCAACCAGTCCTGACCCAGGTACGCCAAGGCACACTATCTAGTGGATAGTAAGGAATGGAGTCCATTTGTGAGTCCGTGTGTGTGTGTGTGTGCGTGTGCATGTGCGTGCACACATGTGGTAAGTATTAAAAACCACTCAAACCCACAGCTAAGTTATGACAGCTTTCAGCTCTGTGGCAGGTACCTAGGGGATCACTTGAAGGAGGAGATACTTTGGCTCCTGGTTTCTGAGCTTTCGGTGCATGGTAGGCAGGGTCCATGTGGCTTTCTGTCTTGTGGTGAGCAACTCTGCGCCAGAGCAGACTGGAAGGTAAAGGAGAACTGTTTACTTTCTGGTATTCAGGGGCAATGTCAGGAAGGGGCCAGGGTGAGATAGAGCCTCAAAGGCCCTCTAGTGACTGGCTTTCTTTATTCAGAACCCGCCTTATACAATCCCACCATCTCCCATCATCTATTTTGGTTTTGTTTAATCCATCAACGGAGTCATCCATTAATGAAGACAGACCATTCCTGATCCACTCACATCCTAAAATTGTCACTTCTGAACACTGCTTGTCCTAGGGACCAGGTTTCAGCACATGAAGCCTTCAAGAGACCCTTCATCTAAGCCATAATAAAGGCTCGTAGAGCAAATCTTATAAGTTATCTGCTTTGGTTGCCCTGGCATAGGAACTAAGGAATGACCAGAAATAATATATGTAATTCCTTTAGGTTTTGTGATGGGGTTATATGTGTGTTTATTTAGAGGTGGGACTTCACCCTGTATCTCAGGATGGCCTGAAATTCACTACATACCTCAGGCTGCCTGAACTCACAGCAATTCTTCTGCCTCAGCCTCTCATTGTAATTCTGGAAGCTTCATGAATAATATGTTTTGCTCTTTTACAAGGCATGAAAACCTGGTCGTACAAGTTATACTGTGATAAAATATCTCACTTCCAAATTTGAGACTCTGAAGATGTGCAACAATTTAGGTTTTCTCCCCTGAATGATAGCTGCAGTAATTCATTATTCAAAGAAATTTGGTTTCAATTTCTCCTGAAGCATCTTTCTGCTGTGGTAGCAACTCACCCTTATGATTCAGTAATGCCTTTTCAGATCACAAAGTATTTCACTTCTTGTGCACATTCTTCCAAAAAGATAGATGCCCAGTGCCTTTAAGCGTTCTCCTTATTATGCAGCTTTAAATTTTTCTACACATGAAATTCTCAATATGGACAGATAAATATACATCAGAATTTTCAGAACTTCCATTGATTTCTGATGCAAAGATGGCCACCAACAGACATGTTATACATGATTGGTTGATGACTGACTAGAAAAAGTAAACTCTGGGGCACCCACTCATGTCCTTGAAAGAGTATTCAATAAAATTCTTTGAAGGAAAGTTACATGGCTTGTTCATCATTCAATATTCTTTAAAATTTGTCTACTGTTGAGCTCTTTGCTAGCATTAGCGCCCAATAACTGGCAAAGAGAAAACAGAAACCAAAATTGTTAGTTGCTTTTACTAGTTCTTCAATCTTGTTCTTTACCTTCCCGTAATAAATAGGCATTTATTGAGTTACAGGAGAAAGAAGCAAACGTAGAAAGAATTGTCAGCCTTCTTATAGCTGTCTCTTACACAAACTCTGCAGGAGCCTGGAGACTAAAGAATGAGAAAACTTAATCATCTGCATATCCTATGCCTAATTTATACCAAGTGTATTTTTGAAAAAACATTGAAATACATAATAAAACACAAAACCCTCCATATGTAATCATTCAGAGTTAATGGGTGTTAGTGTGTGTCATAGTGCTTTCTTTACAAAATACTCATAAATTTGAAGTCTTTGTCTTTCTAATTTTGACTGAATATTGGACTAAGTCGTTCTGGCCCTACTTTTAAACTTTAATTGTATATCTGAGGATCCATGAAATAGTAGAGTATAATTGCCTTGTCCATAATTTATGTAAGTGGCATTATGCTAAATGTATCTACTCTTTCTGACTTAGAAATATAATTTGGAGGGTTTGATTCTAGCAATATATATAGATCTAATTTAATCAGTTTATCATATAGATAAATGTGGTATGTCACATTTATGACATGATATATTTCCATTATCGGTCACTTTAAAACATATATTCTGTGATGATATCTCTGATATGTAGGTGATCTGGGAATAACCCATCAAAAACAAGTGGGGTTTATTTTTTAAGTCCAAGGTTGACCTGTAGATTTTAATCACTTCTCACCTAAACACATTGAGAGAAAAATTACATAAAGTGATCTCAACAGATACAAAATAGATGCCTTGTAAATTTCAGTAACTGTTCATGAGAGGGAGAAATTAAAAATTAGAACTAGAATGAAACTTGAGGAAATCCTCAATCTGACAAATGATATTACAAAAATCCTAAAGCAAATTATCACTCTTAATATTGCAGTAATGGAAAATTCTTCCTCTAAGTTCAGAGCAAGATGAGTCTCTTTTCTCTGACTTATTTTCAATGTTGTAGTAGAAGTCTGAGTCTAATAACACAAGAACAAATGAAAATTCTTGTATTCCATTACCCCTATTCCATAATTCTATTCTTAGAAGCTATAGACGATTAATAAAGTTCTGTTAAGGTGCACACAATAATGATAGTTAGAACTCTTATTTGTAACACCAGAAATCCAGTTCATTAACAATAGAGTGGCTGAATAAATTTGGATGTTAAAGATAACAACAGATGGACTTCTGCTATGTGCAGCATCAGTAAACATCAAGAGCCAAAGGTCAGACAATAAAGAAAGTGTATTGGGTGAATCCATGTGGATAAAATTCAAAACCACGCAAAATTTTCACAGTACGAAAGATCTGAAGAGTAACCAGGGGTGTGAGAGATTGCGTTTCCTGGCCTGTAGGTTTACCTTCTGTCCTCACCAGGCTGTGCAGTCATGATCTGTGAACTTTCTGTATCCACGTGATACAGGATAAGGGCTGGGAAGATCACTCAGTCTGTAAAGTGCTTAACTTGTCACCAGAACCCACTTTTAAAAAGCCAGGCATGGGGCTGGAGAGATGGCTCAGTGGTTAAGAGCACTGGCTGCTCTTTCAAGAACCCACATAAAAAGCTTACTATGGTGACCACTGGAGAGTAGGGATAGACTGGAAACAAGGCCCAGCCAGTCACTGAGCTCCAAGTTCAGTGAGGGACCCTGCCTCGACACGCAAGGTGGAGAAGCAACTGTGGAAGATGCCAACATCAACCTCTGCCCTCTGCAGCGACACCCACAGGCAAACACTTGCTCACACACATGCACATAGACGTACACCTTACACACTCATGCACACACAAACCATATAAAATACATATGTTAATATCATTCAAAGTGTGTTGATACTAGCGATATATAGTATCAACAGGAAGTTTTAAACAACATTAGAACCTAACCTCTCCTGTAGAGCAGAGAGACTGCGTACTGTCAGAGGCAGGAAGAAGTGAGCTGTGCGTGCCTGGTTACCAGGCAGTGGTGCTCAGAGTGGGAACTTCGGTGTAAAGGAAGAGTGTGTCACTGCCTCTTCAAGGCCAATGATGTTTCTCTTTCTGTTGCTTTCCAAGATTTAGACTGTGATATCATATTAACTCTACAACAAACCAACAAGGGCAGCATTTATGAGTCTCCCCTTACAGGTGAAATATTCCAGTAATGGCCAAGCCACACATTCCGATAACAAATTAACTAGGTGACATCATGACTGGGTCTTTTACCTCCAAACATTTCAATGCTGCATGGCAAGTGCTGTAAATTGCCCTTTAGTTATGAAAGATTATAACCTCACTTATGGAAATCTATGTCATTAATGATCCATTTCCTCACACCCTTAAAAATACCATTTCAGGAAGGCAGAGCAATCAGATGAAATTAACTAGGTGCTAAATATTTCAGCTTTAAATTACCTAAGAAATTGCCATCGCCCTCCAAAATTCAGATGCATGAACCTCTCTACTTGTGATAGTAATACCATTCGATTTCAAGACTGTATAAACAGGGATCTACGAATGTTTTTAGATCTGTAGCTCTTTGTTTCTTGAGAAACAGGCTTTTAGGATGTAGTTCCAAACCTTCACCCTCAGGTTAGTGAGTCTGGACAGGCATACATAAAATATTTACAAGGTCTGCTTTACGCCGAATGAGAAGTGATGAGTTATACTCTGTCTGTAGCCATTACCTGTGGCAGGAAGAGACTGGGGAGTCCCATTTATATTCCACCCCATAAATTACCATTCAGGAAGTTTAGACTGTGATGTGCCAAACAGAATCCTGATTCATTAGATCCAGGAAGCTAGGACTAAGACAATCACTATGCTGACCAGATGCACCCCATACCGAGGTTGGCCTTCCCTGCCTGTGAGCTCTTCACCACAAATCTGGGGTGGTTTCTCTGTCATCAAACACTGGCAAAACTTGGTAACTCAGATCTTGTGGAGAAAAAGTTAGGTATGACCAAGGAGCCTTTATCTGTTGTTGGGTTTTGTTTGTTTTTTTTCCAGAGTAACTCATTTATTGACTTAGAATGTTATATTTTTGTTGTTTGTTTGGGTTTTTGAGACTAAATCTCACTCTGTAGCTCAGGCTGGCCTGGAACTTGCTATGACATCGCAGCGGACCTTGCACGCGTTGGGCTCTTGTGCTGAGAGTATAGGCACGCACACGGCACCCAGCCTGCACTTGACTCTCCCGCTCTCTTGTTTTCCACTTCTCAGTTTCCGGTGCAGAAGTAATTTGTACTTGGCGTCATTCGGTGCATGGCCTCTAAGTTTGGTATCCTACTTCCATATGTGAAAATTGCATCACGTTTATACAGTGTGACCTTCAGTTCAATCACTACAGCCAGCCTGCCACGTCTGTACATTCCACAGCCACACCTTCAGCCAGCACCAAACTAGACCAACCACAGAGTGAAAATATACAGAAATAAAATGTGTCTATACTGAACATGTACACAATTTTCCTAAAGAAAGCCATGTAACAATCACACGCATGGCATTCAGTGTACTGAGTGTCTTGTAAGTTCTGCAGACATGGTTGAAAGCATGTGGGACCTGGGAGAGTGTGGGTGGGTTCTATGCCAACAGCGCGCCGCTTTATAGGAAACTGAAGCCAGTTCCCGCAGATGCCCAAGAGCAAAGAAAGTCCCGTGTCACCTCACCTCTCAGTGTGACGTCCACTCCAGTGGCAGGTGAGGCATCGGCCTGCCATTCACACCTGGCCTCGTGCCTTCCTCCTGAGAAAGCGGTCCCAGTTCCTCCCTCATGATGGCAGACGTAAGAGCGTGTGGGGATGAACAGTTCATATTACCTTTCAAAAAGCAATGGTATAACTTGGGAGGCCGAGGCAGGAAGACCGTAAGCAGGTCTGCTCGGGCTACAGAGCTAGTTCAAGGGTCTGACTCAAAACCTGCTCAAGAGAAAAGATGGTTGAGGGTGTAACTCTGTGGTTGAGCACCTGCTGAGCCCATTCAGGCTCCACTGCTTCAGGGAGACTGCACATGCGTGCACATGCACATTACCAGGCACACACAAACATGCATACACGCATGTACCTGCACACGCACATACAGACAGACACATCTTCCAGGGGACTATTGCTCCCTCAGTTTCCATTATATTTTGAAATGTTTTCTTTTCGGATGGTTCACTGAAATCTTGGCCTTAATACTAATAACAATATTCTTTCAAATAGTCTTTAAGCTCCTTGCTTCGTGTCTTCACTGAGCACCACCTTTAAACCAGAGATTTCATCCTCAACTGAAGATCCCGATGCTGTTAACTTATGCTAAAGTTTTGTTTTCTGTGAAAAGTCCACGCTTAGAGCACTGAACCAACCTCCTGCCCTTCTCTTCTGATTTCAGACACCAAGAAAAAGAAATCGAAGTCACAAGAGAAATAGGAAATCGGCCCAACCCGTACAAGTAAGCCGCACTATTATTATGAATTTGCTTTCTCCACAGAAAAACAGCACAATACAAAATTGTGGTCATGTTTGTAATAACTGCTTTGAGATAACCCTACTTGATAAGCCAAGGCTGGCCCTAAAACTTGTAACAGTCCTCCGGCCTCAATGATGTCTTTAGGAAGAAAAGGCATGCATTGTTCCTACATGTATATCTGTGGATTCTGATTTTCTGACAAATATTTGTTAAATAACATCCTTTTCTAAGAACGAGCAGTCATCTGCCCCAGTTCTCCATCTCATCTTTGTGGGTGGCTAAGTAACACACCAGTGGAGCCCAGAGCCAGAACTCTGCATCTCTCATTCTGCACATGCCACACGTTATTAATTACATAAATTATTCTGGCTGAGTAGCCCAGTCCAGCTCTGAACTGTGTGCTTTCAGTGATTCTGAAGGGCAGGAGCGATGTCTCCTGCTGTCTGGATGCCCGAAGGCATGAGCATCTCACCGGGCACTTTCTTTTTCATGGTGATACCAACCCCTAAGTTACCAAGGAGATCCCAGCTAAGGCGATGTTCTGGTTCTTTGTGGTGATTTCCCCTAAAAGCGGAGGTTCGGGTGAGGTCAGTGTCTTTCTTAAGTTCACATCAGCAACTCCGTTCCCCAAGTGTTTCTCCCAGAGTTTATGACTGGAACTACTCTACCCTAATGTAACCTGTTAGCTTGCATTCTGGCCTGTGCTAGCAGTGAGTGCTTCTGCTCCCCGCCCCCTGGCCTCCTCTCCTGTCCCTCTATCTGCACCCCCTCCTGTGGAGCAACCTTCCAGGTTGTCTCTGATTATTGAATTGTGCAGTAGCTTCTAGTCTGTCCTTCCCAAGACATGCCCCAATTGTTACCTCCCCTTTTCCTTTTAAAAAACTTTTAGAATTGCATTTACTTTCATTTTACGTGTATGAGTGATTTGCCTGTGTGCAGGTAAGTGCACCATGTCCACGCAGTACCTGCGGAGGTCAGAAGTAGACATCAGATCCCCTGGAACTGGAGTTTTGAACAGTTGTTAGCTGCCATGTGGGTGCTGGGTACTGAATCTGGGTCTTGTGCAAGAGCAGCCAGTTCTCTTAACCACTGAGCTCTCTCCAGCCCCGACCTCTTTTTCTAAAGGACACCTGCTCTTTTACATATTCAGTCCCCTTACTACTCCAGGAATGACCTTCTGGAAAACAAGAAGACTCCAAGGTGCCCTATTGCAAGCTTTCGTCTCTGGAGCCTCTTGTAGGACATTGGGACGAAAGGACTTACAGCTCTTTCCTTAAGCACTGAAGATGGGAGTTACTGAAATAGTCCAGTAATTACCACAGCTCCAAAGCTAGATTACCCATGATGCTTCAAGTGTGAAGAGCTGCTGGGTCCAGCCCTGGCTCCCAGAGATCCAACTCCATCTGCCTTAGGATCTGTTTCCCCCACTTGCCTTAGTCCTAAGAAGTCCGCAGTTAAGATGCAAAGGGTGGGGTCTGAAATCCCAGCACTTTTGCAAGCAAACCAACTACTCTGCTTTCAGCAGCCAGAGGCCTTCTGAGAACAGAGCCTACACTCAAGTCGGAGGAGGACGTGGTAATAGACAAGGTTGGGGGCTGTTTAGATTTGAGTTTGAATCATTGGATGGAATATTCAGTAAGTTAACTTGGACAGAGGTTTTCAGCTCCGTTGGTCTTCCCTGGATAATATTTTGCCTAGCTGTGATAGTTACCGAGTTCTACGCAGATTCTCACTATAGTTTTCCTCTCTTCCCCCATCTGCTGTATTTTGAAAAGTGCTAAGCCTGTGTTGCCTTCTGTCTCAGAATCTCCACCCCCACACGGTGATGTCTTTGGGATTGGCCACGAGTGTACGCTCAGCTTGGAGCATTTCCGAGGCCTTACTAGGAGGGAAACTTTATTTTTTCTTTTTTATCTGCCAGCCAGTGGCTTCATTTGCATTGCAGTCAACTCCTGAGTCGGTGTCTATCCAGAGCCAGAGCACTCGCTCCTTAGTCCTGGGTGACTTGAAAGCTATTTGCGTGGGTAGTGTTTCAGGGTTTCGTGCTATCTGAGTCAAGGCTGGCTGGACCGCCCTTATCTCCAGGTTATGGCTGAGGAAACTTGAGCTTTGAGAGATTAACTCACTGAGAGTCATTTAGATAGTAAGTAGCAGAATTAAGCCCAGAATCTCAGCCTGATACCAGAGCTCTCCCTGCACCCCACCACCTGAGCCCCAAGATCATCTTGGTCTCACCTTCGAGATGGCCATTTCAGTAGCACGCTGGCTGTGGAAGTCTAGCTTCAGTCCTGCGGTCCCTGCTAATCACAGTCCAGTGTGGCAACTGATTGTGAACACGTGGTGTCACCAACTGATTGTGAACATGTGGTGTGCACGGCCCTGTCTGTCTCTCAAACACTCTTCACTCGGCACTCGACTGAGAATGTGGGAGAGGTTTTTGGTGGAACTGAGGCCCAGAGGGGTGGGTGATGTCACAGAATGCTACAGAAACAGAACTTGTCACAAGGTAGAGAACACCAGGCAGGCCGGGAGCCTTTTCCTATGTGGCTAGCCTCCTGCCCTGAGCCCTTAGGCTCTCTGGGATACCTGGGATTCTGGGATAGAGGATACATCAGAAATCAGGGTAGAACTGGATCTTGTTGCGTATCACCAGCTCTTACCTCAATCAAGCATATGTTGTTTCCCCAAATCTATAGGCTACACAAATACCACTGACTCGGGGTAGTAAATACGTAACCAGTAATGGCTCTGGCACACCAGATTAGGCTTCTAATGAGAAACGACTTCTAAGTTCCTCATTTCAGCCTGTGCTCCAAGTCTCCTCTGTGAGCAGAGACCTTTCACCCTCCAAATGGCCCACACCAGACAGTCCAAATGTGGGACTATGACAATAACGTTCCAGACTACGCTCTCTCAGACTCTGTTTTTATGACTGAGAAGGCGGATTTAATACCTCCATAGGGTGATATTTAATGTTCTTTACTGTGAATCTTGTTGAAAGCCTTTTGAAATTCATTTTCCAGCTGTATTCGGATATATTCCTTCAGTCTCTGCACTAATCCTGTCTTTCTTTCAGCCCCCAAAGTGATGTGTCCATCTCCGAAGTTCTTCAGTCAGTTGCTGTTGGGCATAATGCAGGATGGGCCTAGCTAGGCCACCTGCCAGGAGGAATGGCTCTTGTGGGTGTGGTGCTTCACACCGGTTAGTTGTGAAGCCAGTTTTTGCCCAGCACCTGGAGAGAACCTGATCCACCTGGGAACATACTGCGATTGGCTGTGGTCAGGACCCCACCCCATAAGGCTATTGGCTAACAAGACCTCTAAGACTCTCTGATCTTTCTGGAATAAATGAGTTTTCAGCAGACCACCACTGCTGGCTTCCCATTCAACTTCCGGAGTCTGTGTGCTGACTCTGTGCCTACTCACCCCCCACTACGGCGGCGACCCTTCCGTCCCCCTCGGGCTGGCCCTGAGTGCTGGGACCCCAACAAGTTGCAATTTCACCAACATCTGTTTTCCACAAGCATCCAAGTCAGTCCGCTCTGCTGCTCCTGTCTGCCTAACCTCTCCTTTGCTGTCCTCGTCGGCTGCATGGGAAGAGTGAAGGCCAGTGGACTGGGCTTGACGTCATGCTGGTGAAAGACGGTGCATGGTCTCAAGAAAACAAAATGCAAGGGCAGACATCTGCAGCTCCTCAGCCTCAGAGGAGACCCGGAGCACAGGCTGGACCGTCCTGCTGAGTCATCACCGAGGCTTTACACCTTCCCCACACGTGAAGGTCTGTTCCGCCGTGCTTCCTTTAGGTCTGGGGTACATCTTAGACATTTCAAGGGAAAGCTGATTAGGGACTGTCACTGGAACGAAAGAACATTTGGAAGTGCATTTAGCAAACTGGCTACATCAGACCCACTTTGACCTTTATGTTCAGAGCCAGGGGTGAGCAGCATCTGTGAGGTAGCTGGGCGTGGGAGTCTAGAGCTCTGCGTATCACCAAGTCACCGTTAAGGTGGGAACCCATGTTACAGAGCTGAATTAATGAGAGACAATGAGTGACCCTTTCACCTGGGCAAAAGTTGATATAGCATGAGAATTCCTCCTGGTTTGAACGTCACGCATCTCTGGCAAGTGTGCAGCTTTTGTCTCTGTGTACAGAACCTGGCAGAAACAACTCAAGGAGAGAGGGGTGTGGCTCGGTCCGATGTGGCATGGCCCTGTGCTCCTGAGCACCGGGTCACGGACATGTGACAGAGAAGTCTCTGCTTCCTAGAAGACAGGAAGCAGAGCGAGGAGGCAGATTGGAAGGAGCCAGGGTTAGACTGTGAACACCCAGGGCCGCTTCCCCAGCAAGCCCACTTCTACATTTCCCCAGGACGACCATCCAGTCATGAATCTGTCACAGGATCAGTCCACTACTCAAAAGGTCTAGCCTGTCCGAGTCAGCCTTCATGCAGGAGAAAGAGACAACAGCAAGAAGGAACAGAAACAGTGGTTTCTGTTAGAAAAGATAATTCCTTGGGACATTGGCCTTATCTTTAAAAGGAGATAGAGGTTATGGACAAGATAAAGTGTCCATTTCCGAAGCAATTGGGAAGCTCATTGGTCAGAGCAAAACCAGAGAACTGTGAAGATGGAGGCTTAGTTGAGTTTTTCTCATCAGGTTAAGCTGTGGGCATGTCTGTGGGGCCCTTTTCTTAGTTGATTGATGTAGGAGGGTCTGGCCACTGTGAGTGATGCCATCCACGAGCAGGAGGGCCTGGGCCATACAAGAAAAGTGGCTAGAGGAAGCGAGCAGGGTTCTACCGTGGCCTCTGCCTCCACTCCTACCTCCGGGCTCCTGCCTTGGCAGGATTGCGCTTCCCTCAGTGATGGACTGTCACGTGTAAAGTGAAATAAACCTTTCCTCCCGCAAGATGCTTCCAGTTCTAATGCTTCTCACAGCAGCAGAAAGCAAACTGGAGCACCAGTGTTTGTTACCATGAAGGTTCCCATGGAATTTCAGTCTTTTATACCCTGCTCAACAGTTAGGTCAACAGCTTCTGTTGTTTCTTTAGATATATGCCTCAAAACATGTGTCCAGAGTTAAGAACCACTGCTCAGTCTGATTTTCTACACTTGTGCTCCATCTCCTGGACACAACATGGGAAATGTCTCATGGAGGAACTGACTGCATTTTAAGCCTGCCTTCACATCTCAGGTTTCAGCCCAAATAGTCTTTGCCTTCCATCTCCTGCAATGCTGCATACAAAATCCCACAGAGAGGAAATGCCAAAGAAGCTGAGGTGTTTCATTAATGTGATGGGAGACACACGCTCCCTCCATCCCCTCCGCATCTCATGCCGCGCCTTCAACAGTCTAGAAGCTTAACGGAATGTGTCCGTTAGTCACCGGTAATGATTCAACCTGTTATGCTCAGAAGACATGACTGCTGTACATTCCGAGCAGATATTCTGCCTGTGTCTTACAGCCATGTTTAATTTTAACTGGTTTGTGTATCATTTTTCATGTGTCTGAGTGTATTGTCTGTATGTGTGTAATGCATGTGTGTCATGCGGTGCCTGAGGCGGTCAGAAGAGGACCATCAGATCCCCTGGGACTGGAGTTAACCAGTGGAGTTAACCATGTGGGCACTGGGAATTGAACCCCAGTCTTCTGCAAGAGCAGCCAGTGCCCTTAACCATGGAGCCATCTCTCCAGCCCCCAGGGTTTTTGTGTCTTTAATGGCATGTGAGTAGCATGAGAGGACACAAGGGAAGCTGTTTCCTTTAAGATCTGCTTTAGGAAAAAAAGAGGACTGGGTTATAGCTTAGTGGTAGAGTTCTTACCAACCATGCATAATGCCTTGGGTTCATTCCCCAGCACCATCACGTGCGCGCGCGCGCGCGCACACACACACACACACACACACACACACACATGAGGGGGAAAGAGAGGGAAGAAAGAGTAACCCCTAGACCCGTCAGTGGTGACCACAGACAGGACGGACCTCAGCCAGGTCACCTGCTGTGAGGACTAGAGGAATGGCTCCTGTGGGCATGGCTCTCCACTCTGGCTAGTCGTTAGACCAGCTTCTGTCCAGCATCTGGAAAAAACCTGCACCAAGATGATCTACCTGGGGACGGATTACTATTGGCTGCAGTTGGGACCCACCCCATAAGGCCATTGGCTAAGCAGACCTATAAGATCCCTTGCACTTCCTTGAATAAACGAGTTTGCAGCAGCTCGCCCATGCGTGTGCTTCTCACTCAGCCCCCCGGAGGCCATGTGTTTTGATTCTTCTCCTACTCACCCCCCTTCGGTGGGCTGGCCCCTAGTGCAGAGACCCCCAACACTCACTGAATTTCATTGTCTTATTATATCCAAACAATGACCTTAGAAATATTTGAAGAGACTGGAGAGATTGCTCAGCTGTTAAGAGCACTGATTGTTCTTACAGAAGACCTGGCTTTGAATCCCAGTACCCACATAGTGACTAATAACCACATCATGACTCCAGTTCCAGGAGATCCGACAGCCTCTTCTGTCCTCTATGGCATTGCATAACAGGGGTGCACTTATATACCTGTAGGCAGTACACTCATATACCTAAAAATAAAATACATTTAAAAGAACTACTTTAAAAATAGGCAAGAAACCAGTTGTGGTACACATGCCTTTAGTCCCAGCACTCGGGAGGCAGAGGTAGGTGGATTTCTGTGAGATAGAGGCCAACCTGGTCTACATAGCGATTTCTAGGCCAGCTGGGGCTACAGTCAGACCCTGTCTCAAAAATACAAAAAAAAAAAAAAAAAAAAAAAAGTGCAAAAAATCCAGGCATGGTGTTATGCAGCTGTGTTCCCAGCACACAGACTGGGGCAGGTGGGTTGCCATGAATTCAAGGCCAACCTGGGCTATGTAGCAAGATGCCTTCTTAAGGTGGGGGAAAATAGCTCCTTGGGTAAAGCCACGTAAGCCAAATAAGCATGAAGACCTGAGTTCAGAGTCCCAGAACCCAGGTAAAGCAAGATGTAGCCACACACGTCTGTGATCCCAGTGTGTTTACCGTGAGATGAGAAGCAGAGACACGATACTCCCTGGAAGGCCAGGGCCAGCTAGACTGGAGTGCAGCTAGCCCGGGTATGCGGCTAGCCATAGCCCAGGTATGTGGCTAGCCGGAGTATGCAGTAGTGAATAACACAAGATCCTATCTCAAGATTGAAGTGAGGACTGGCACTGAGGGTGTCCTCTGACCATATGTGTGCACACTGTGTACATCCCTGCACTTACATGTACATACATCATGCACACATGCAGCAGTATTCACAAAACAGTATTCACAGTAGCCCAGACATGGAAACAACCCTGGTCTCCATCAACAGATGAATGGATTTTCAAAATATGACTATTATACAGTGTCATTTAGCCAAAAATATGAGATTGAGACACAGACCTCTACATGAATAGAATTGCAAATATACCAGGCACAGAAAGACAAACAGGGTCTGGAGAGACAGTTCAGAGGACCCAGGTTCAATTCCCAGCACCCACATGGTGGCTAACAACCATCTGTAACTCTATTTCCAAAGGACTGAATGCTTGGATGAACTTACATACATGAATGTGAAGCAGTCATACACATGAAAGAAAAAAAGTTTAAAGGAACTCTATCAAGTTGCATGTAAATCACCTAATCTCAGTAGAAACATTAATGGAGATGGAAAGCATAACCCAGCTTGCCAGGGGTTCGAGGCAGAGTAAGGACAGGGAGCTATTATTTAAAGGATACCAAGTCTCTGCATAGGATGATGGAAGGTTCTGGAAATGAGTAGTATCAAGTATCCAACATGGTGAATGGAGTTAATGCTACTGCACTGAACATTTTAAATGACTAAAATGTTTAATACCAACTTCTAATAAAGTCCAGTTAATGTTTCCCAAAAGAAAGAAAAGCCACATCACATCTGAAGTGTCTGAGAAGACCTCCATTCTTGACAGAATAGTCCCGGTGTTCTCTGGTGTGCTCCAAACAAGATTCACATAGACACCAGTGTGTGGTGTGAAATAAATCTGTCCTAGTTGCTGGGCCTCGAGGATCACATTGTCCGAGTTCTCCAGACACTCGGGGGTAGAGTTACACATTTTCAGAAAATTGCCCATCCCACTTGAAGCCTTGTGCCGTCAGACTTCGCCTTTGGATCACACATTGGCTAAACTGTAGACTGTTCTTTTTCATGGTTGCTATAGAAACCGAGTCATCACAAGACGAGAAGGGAATTTAAGAACGGGCAATAAACATTGACTTTCCATGACTTCTGATTTCTTCCAGCTGCTTATGTTTGTGGTGATGATCCTGACACTGGGAATAAAAGTATATGGTCTGGTCCAAAAGGCTCTGGTGACTGTCCAACAAACCATCCCCTAACATCTCCCCACCCCAGAACCCTTCCCCTCAAAGATCTGTAGTGGAAACATATGGACAAGTGCTATGCATACGGTTGATGCATTTCCAAATATCTCCCCCTGCAAGCAAAGCTTTCCCAGAGCCACACCGCGTCTGAGCTCGAGCTTCCCTGGTGGAGGATCTTGTCGCTTTAGGAAAGTTCTGTGTGTCACTGATTCTTTCTTTTGCTTCTTGAATAAACTGTCTCCTCCGAGTGTTTGTGTACACTTGTCCCCCATAGGAGGTCAAAAGCATGATGCCTTTAAGTGTGATTTCCTCTCGAGTGTGCTCTTACTGGGAGGTCTAGCCTTTTGTCCTTGCAAGTGTGAAGTAAGCTGTAAGCTCTGGGATCCTTAGTAGATTCCTTTCCCGTGACATCACCACTGACTTTCCCCATAGACTGCACTGACTTCCTGCTCCAGAACTGTCCCTGGGGTGGAGAGTGGGGGAAGACAGGATTAGTGGTCTGTGTGCCACATCCATGCGGGAACATTAAGGGATTATAAAGAATGTACGTCGGGAATATTTCATTTCCTAAGTTTCTCTGAATGAAATGAGATTGGCTTTCAAGTTTCAGGAACTTGAAGCACTTGCAGCCTGGTCTTCAGCAGCAGAAAACTGGCCCCTACAGGGTCGCCCCTCTGGGTGATCCATGTTTATACATACAGAACTGTGTCATCAACATTTGAGTAATCACCTTAAATTATTCATTTTAGAGCAGCAGAGTCTTATCAGAGAGAGGGGATGAGTTACAGTGAAGACATGCAACCTTCCCTGCTTATCACTCCACAGACACGCACCAGATACCACACACAGGTACACACACATACCCACATACATACCACACATGCATGCACATTCCACACATACCACATATAGATACACACCACACTTATACAGACACCACATATACCATACAGACACACACACCACACATACACATACAAATACACCATACATACACAGACAGACATAACACAAGTATACACACACCACACATACACCACACAGAGACACATACAGGCATACATATCACACAGACACACTACACATACAGACACAAACATCACACATACAGAGACACATCACACACATGTATCACAGACACACAAGGCACATGCTGTGGTTGGGGAGGAGACAGAAAGTGTTCACACTGTTTTGGTGAAGTGTATTTTCTTGATGGCCCATGAGTTGTGAAGAGGAATCCAAGTTTTCACACAAGTAAATTCTTTGTTTCCTCATCAAAGTAAGTTTATTATTTTAGAACTTAAAGAAAATTGTCTCTAACAATAAAAATATGATTACTACTAGGAAATGTACAATTGAACCCTGTGGACACAGTGAGGCTGGCGTGGCTTGGGATCTGCATGCCATCTAACTTGGTCTTGGTGTCTTTCATTGACTATAGTCAAACTCAGCCTATTAATGATGTCACCTCGTAACGGTCAAGTGCCCGCATGCTGAAGACAGCGACTTTACAGCCTGACGTTTAAGCAGGCATGAGGGTCACATTTTCTTTGCCTCCACGTTATCCTCTTGAGTCAGAGCTGCTTTCCTGTAGATTCACTTTTACCTCATTGTCAACAACCACTACTGGGGAAAACAATGCTGGAAAAACTTGAACTTCAGAGAGCACTTACTCCTCCCCCGCCCTGCGCCCCGCCCAAGTCTTCTAATTATTATTTGGATTCGGGCACATGTGTGGAGTGACGTGCAGAGGCCAGATGTCCCGCATCTTCTTCATTCAGTGTTCTTTCTTTTTTTTCTTATTTTGAGACCTGGGCTCTCACTAAACCTGGAACCAGCCTCAGACTGGCCAGAGAGTCTCCAGAACCTCCCCTCCCAGGACCAGGGTGACAGATGTGTGCTATTGCATGTGCCTGGCTTTTACATGTGTGCTGGGGATCCTATCTCACATCCATGCTCAAATGGTAAGCACTTTACCCACTATGCAATCTCTCCGGTCTCACCTGGAGTCTTTTGAAATAGAATCCTCCAGGAATTTATTTTCTTTCATAAATATAATACATATGTACATAAAATATATATTATGTCATCGATGAATATATTATGAATTAGCATATTATATATGTCACAGTATGTATAGAGAGAGGTAGGGAGAGAACATGTTAATATGGTTAATATTATTTGAACATGTGCCCTCACTGACTTAACTATCAAGAAAACTAGGTAGGAAGGATTTGATTGAAGGAGTCTTGAAAATCCTGAAGAAGAGTCCCTGTCCTGTCACAGCTGTTATGCCTAAGACTTCATTTAGGAATTCAGAGGCTTTCTATTGGCATTTAACCACTGTCTGTGTAAGCTCCATTTAGAGGTGCAGTTTTTCAGAGCTGTCATTCCTGCTGGGGTTAGTTTTTTGTTGAAACCGCCTTTGGGTAACACACGCTCCTGTAAGTAACCCTTCAACCATCCTCCTATGAGTGACCCATTAGCTCAATGGCTCACCAGGCTGGCCTTCGGTGGAGTCGTGTCTGTGTTCTTTCATTCCTGCTCTATCTGCGATGCGCAGATATCTGTTCTCTTCTCTCCACACGGGGTGCCACATCCTCTTCCTAGTTCCCTTCCACTTTTGGCTTGAACCATGAACTACCTCAGTTTAGTCATTAGCAACCTATTGGCAACGCACACAAAGCTTGGATCCCCGATGCTAAAGTCAGCAGACAACATCCCAAACTGCTTGGTGACTCCTGTCACGTTCCGGCCATTGTTACCTCGTTGTCCTTCACGTTGCCACTTTGCAATGTAAAGCTAAACCTGCTCCCAACCAATCCACAGAGACAACTTACACATTTGAAAGACCTGGGGAGAAATCCTCAGCAAGTTAACAGCCACCTACCACATTTTATAAACAGGAACAACAGCCTTTAATTCCAGCACTCAGAAGACAGAGCAAGTGGATCTTTAGGAGTTTAAGGCCAGCCTGGTCTACATAGCAGATCCAGGCCAGATGAAGCCATAGGGAGACCCTGTCTCAAAAAAGACAGGAAAAAAAAAAGTGAAACACATGCTACTATAAAGTATTATGAACTGGTAACTGTTTGCTTTTTTGAAACAGAGCTCACATTATTTAGCTCAGGCTGGTCTGGAATTTACTGTTACCCAGGTTGTCCTCAAACTTATGGCAATTCTCCTGTCTCCACCTCTCAAAGGCTGGAACAAAAAGATTAGAGTCTACAATTAAATGAAGATTTCTACATTTAATTTTTTTTTCTCAACCAAAAGATCCCCACCGTAAATATAATTTGTTTTGTACTTGATAAGTTCTTAAACCTCTGATCATGAGTAGCTTCCCCCATGAGTCAAAAAGTAAACGCAGAGAGCATACACTAATGAAAGATTAGAGTTACAGAAAATAGTCACAGTACTATTTCTGCTCCAAGAAAATAGTTTGCCATATATTCAACTCTTTAAAAATTAATTGAGAAATGGCTCAGCAGTTTAAAGCACTGGCTGCTCTTGCAAAAGGCCTGGGTTCAAATGCAGCACCCACATAGTGGCTACCGACAGTCCATAACTCCAATTCCAGAATGTTGTATGAATTTTTTCCTCCCACCGGCAAAATGTTCATAAACAAACTTCACTGACAAAGGAAGACTCCAGCAGAGTCAACTGCGCCCCCAAGCCTGCCGCGACCTGAGCTGTGTGCGTGGGGAGGGAGGAAGGTGAGAGCCCAGGAAGCTGGGAGGGGAGGGGACCAGCCCTTTTGGCATCTTGGGCAGCCAGCAGCAGATCACCGGGACCCTGCAGAAATGTAGAATTTGGTGCAAGATTTCGGTAGAGGAGTCCCCCGTCCCCCTGCTCTCCCCTCCCCCACCTGCCCCCTCCTCCCCTGCCTCCCTCCTTGCTAATTGCTCTGTAAGTAAGCCCAAATAAACTCTGGTTTCCCAAACTGTAATTTGGCAAAATCTTATTTCATTCACCTTGCTGTTCTGGATGGGGGGTGGTGGGGTGCTGGACACTCACAGAAAGAAATTCTTAAAACACCAGGGATCCAACACCCTCTTCTGACCTCCTCAGGCACTGCACAACATGGGTACACTTACATACATGTAGGCAATACGTCATACACATAAAATAAAAAGAAGTAAATAAATGTAAAAATTAATTGAACTTGTTGCGTGTGGTGACCTGTGCCATTAATCCCAACCCTCGGGAGGAGGTTGAGGCAGGTTGATCTCTGGGTTTGAGGGCAGCCTTGTCTACATAGCAAGTGTCAGGCCAGTCAGGGCTATGTAGTAAGACCTTGTTGCAAAGTAATAATAATAATAATAATAATAATAATTGAACCCTTTTTATAATAATGCAAAAGACACACATTGTTTCAACATATAAACAGGTTTTGCAATAGAAATGATTTGGAAATGACCTAGACGGTCTGACATCAGAATAGAGAGTCTATGATGTTCATGTGACAGAGTCCTGCTTTCAACGACAAAAATGGAAAGATGGACAGCTACACATGAGCATATGGATGAATTCTTTTTATTTTCATATGTTTGTGACGTATATTTCTTTTTATTAAATTGTATTTACGGTGTGTGTGTTTATAAACCATCTAATCGCTACCATGTCCTTCTGTTCTAATTCCCCCGTACCACATTTGGAGGGCTGGTCTTTGTGGGGTGTGGGCGGGATCTCACATCCGTTTCTCCACCCTTTCCAGTGGCAGACACCGCACTGAACCTCAGCTGCACTCTCATCCCAGGCAGCGATCATCCTGAGCAAACCCCACCCGGTCTCAGAGGCTGCAGGTGGATCCTTCTGGGTCATCACACTTGGAGGCCATACTTCAGCTCGGCTTATTTTTTTACGTGTGTAAAAAATAAGAAGTAGGTTATAGCTATAGCTTCTAAAGGCCCCATTGTAAATGTTCTCTACACACTTGCAATGCTTTTAATAATTGAGAACTGAGCTCTGAAAGCCTCCATAGCAAAAGGGCATAATGTGGTCCACGATAGCATCTCTCAGGAGCCTCAGGATCCCTGCGGACTCTGTTCCAGAAAGAACAGATGAACAATGACACAGCTGCACCAACCCCTTCCTTAGTGTGTGTGTCGGGGAGGTAGTAGCTAAGCTTCAAAACTCTTCCCCAGGGTCCCTGATCTCCACATCAGTTTCTCTGCTGATAAACGAGAGAGCAAAGGAGGTGGCCGATGATGGCTGATAAAGTGACACAGAGAAGGTACTCCAAGCTGTTCTGGCTTTGAGATCCTTTATACAAGCATATATGCCCGCCTCTTTGAATGAGGGAAAAGAAGAGCTTTATCACCCAATGGTTAATCAACATCCTCAACCTGACTGCATCTGGACTCACCTAAGAGACATAGCTCTCAGTGTGCCTGTGAGGGTGTTTGCAGAAAGCTGTCACTGAAGAGAGATCTACCTGGTTCGTGGATGGGTGGCACCATCCCATAGGTTGAAATTCTGGACTGAACAAAGGGAAGAAGGAGCGGGTGATAAAAGAAAAGAAACATATCCCCAGGCTTCTCCCCTCCCATCAGTAGCTTCTCAGCAGGCTTGTGCTGAGAACGCCGCATGGACTCTGTTCTTATAAAACAGTACAGTTCCCAGAAGAGCGGTGTCCAAATAGAAGCCTCCGGTGGGTGCCAGGCTGGTGGCATAATAATCATTTGGAGAGATTAGTAGTGGGTCCTGGTGATATTTATGATACCAGATCACCAGGCACTTCCAATACAGTGAGGCCCGAGGTCACAGCACAGACAGAACCCTACACCAGTTATTTCTGAAAGTGTAGACCAAGCCGCATCTGCATCCCAGTCACCTCCACAGCGGGATATGGAAGGATCCACATCAGGATTAGAGCATGCCACTCCGTGGACTGGACTGAAGGAGGGCTAAGGCTTTCACTGAACCGGAAGGCGGAAGCTGCAGACTCGAGATCCTTTCTTGCGGAGACAGGTTCACACCCATCAGCTTGTGTGGCAGTTTCTGACCTCCCAGCAGGACCAGTGTACCTTCCAGGAGACCTGCATGCATCTGTGACTCACCGCTGGCTGACTCATCTTTTTCCCACCCAAGAACCCTATATCAGACTTTAAAAAATTGCTCAGCGATCCATATGCTTCCAAGTCTCCTGACTTATTCTTGGATCTCTGCCAATGAGTGAGTTCTTTTTCTCTGTGATCTGCAGAGACTTCTTTCAAAGGCAGGAAGATGGAAAACACTACCTTCTTCCTGTTTGTTTTAATGCGGGTTCTGACGGTTGTGAATTCAGGTCCTCATGATTTCAAGGCAAGCACTTTACTGACTAAGGCTATCCACCAGAGTCTTAAGGTGAATAACATCATGGGACAGATAAAGGCAAAAGAAGGAGGCTGCTGTCTGGCCTTGAACTCTGTGAACACAGGCATATTCAACTTATAAAAGTGCGTTGAAGGGGCCGAGAGATGATTCAGCAGTTACTATCATTCTTGCAGAGGACCTGAGTTTGATTCCCAGTACTCACACGGTGGATAACAACTGCCCCAAACTCCTGTTCCGGGGATCTGATGCCTTTTCCTAACCTCCAAGGGCATGACACAGGTGCACTTACCTGCATGCAATACACTCATACACAAAAATAAAATAATAGTAATGAATAAAATACATATATATATAGTAATTTTTTAAGTGCATTGAGTACAGTTAAGATTTTGTTCACTTTCCTGTCTGTATATTTCACCAAAACTTGCACTGAAATGGTTGATAACTCAATATAGTATTGTGGCCTTAGTCCAATAGATACATCAATAAGGAGACAAAGATAAAACTACAAAAACACTCTGAATAAAGTCTGTTCACAGAAGTCATTCCACTATTGTAATTATAAATGTATGAGGAGCATTGAAAAGGCAACAGAAACGCCCTGATCGGGCCCCTGGTGGGCAGCGCCCTGGTCCAGCAGTGAATTCTCAACATTTGCTTTCATCCTGCTGTGGTGATTGTGAAGCCGATGTGCACAGGAAGAACTTCTGTCTCTACCTTCATGCTCACGCTGGGACCGGAAGAAAACATCAAAGAAGTTGCAAGGAGTCTGTTTCTCAGGGACCCTTGCAAACTCAGACCTCCGTATTTACATAAAGAGCCACTTACTGTCTGCTTGACTGGCGGGTACTTAAACTGCAGCAGGGCTGCTGCTGAACGGAAAGAAAGTGTTTCTAAAGGTGAAAGAGCCCACGGCCCTGCTGCCCTCACCCAGGGTCAGCGCTCCAGAACACACGTGCTGGAGAGGAGTCACGGAGGTCTTCCCGAATGGCATCTTCAAAGCTTGCCTTGGAGAAATTGGAAGCGGATGAGACTGTCTCTGAGCCCCCACCACTAACTTCCGGCTCTTGTCTCTCTTCTGGTCCTCAGCTGGATCACATTTGATTTGACCCCTCCATGTATAAAGCAACCACTCTGAAGAGTCCATTTGCAACCTGAGGCCAGTTTAACCTAATTCTCCGGTGCCCTCCCCTTTGCCCTTTGCATAGGGAATTCTGCAAGCAGAGGGGTTTGTGAATGAGGGGCAGCTGGATCTTTCTAGTCAGAAACGAGGGATCAAGGATACCTCAGCACGGTGCCAAGAAGGGTGTCACTCCGGGAAGCTAGCCCATCTTCACCCTATTGCCCGTAGCTCGGGAAGGCATTCCTCTGGGGTCTCCTCTGCTGACAGCCCGGTACAGTGGCCTCTGAAAACAGTGGTGTCTTGTGAGGGGTAAAGAAGTTGTCACAGGCTCCTTCCTACACCACACATAGACTACAGCTGCTGATGAGTGAAGAAATTTGCAAAGGCTTAGCCCACCCTCATCCCCTCCCTTCCTTCCTCCCAGATCTGAAGGAGTTTCCAGGCTCCAGCCCAGAGCTGGGACTGTAAACACCATTGTCAAGAGCTCAGGATGAGTTCTGACTCCATGCCAGCTCACCTGGTCCCTTAGCACAGGACCTCTGCCCCCTGCCTGGAGCACCAGTGCTTAACCTGGTCATCCTGTTTCCTCTTCTAAAACGGGAGGAACAACAGGACCTATAATCCAAATCCTGGTGGACTTTAGTTGTCAACTTGACACAAACCCAGTGACATGGGGAGAGAATCTCAACTAAAGAAATCGCTCAAATCAAATGGGCTGTGGTCACGTCTGTGGGGCATTTTCTTAGCCACTAACTGAAGTGGGAGGCCCAGCGCACTGTGCGTGGTGCCAACCCTGGGCAGGTGGGCCTGGGCTGTGTAAGAAAAGTAGCTGAGCACATCAGGAAGCCGGCAGGAAGGTCAGCTCCTCTGTGGTCTGTGTTTCAGTTCCTGCCCTGACTTCTCAGTGACGGACTATGGACTATGACTTGGAAATGTAAGCCAAGTAAACCCACCGCCCCCACCCCCAAACTAGAACAGTACATTATTGTGCAGATTAATGGACAATGGGCACTGGAGAGATGGCTCAGCGGTTCAGAGCACTGGCTGCTTTTGCTGAGGACTCAGGTTCAGTTCAGCACCCACATGGCAGCCAACAACTGTCTATAACTCCAGTTCCGAGGGATCCAACCCTGTCTTCCGGCTTCCGGGCGCATTGCACGACACGGGTGCGCTTACATAGATTCAGGCAAATAAATGCTTTTTAAAAATAACTGATAATGAGGAAAGTGCTTAACACGGGTAGTACTCAGTACACAGTAGCTGTACAAGTCCTCAAACCCATTCTCCACAGCGTCTACGTGGTGGCAGGAGTTCCTGTCCCACCCCTGGCTGTTTCCGGTCAGATCTCTGTCTAGCAGTCATCTACTTATGTCCACACACTACAGCAGCAGAGGTCAGAGGAAGCTGTCTGGAGTCAGTTCTCTCCTTTCACCTTTATGGGGTTCTGGGAATTGAACTCGGGTCATCAGGCTAGAATGAAAAGCACTCTGACCTGCTGGGTTCATATTTTTGACAGTGAGCGTATCCTAGGAATCGGTCCGTTTCACGTTGACTAGTCCCTTGTTTTCTATAAGGATGCTGTGACTCTACCCACTTTACAGATGGGGCTCAACACAACCTCTGACAGCGCCTACCTCATGGGGCTCCTAGGGGGGTTAAATGAGGTCACGTGTGTGATCAAGTGTGCAGCATACAGCCTAGTGTGCTGTCTGTGCTATTCTCTGGCTGATCGACGAGCCTTGGTAAGATGTTCTGCCTTGTCTCTTAGCAAACAGCATTATAACTCAGTCAGCACCAGAGACCTTCACTGCTTATCCAGCACCTCGTTACCAGACAACAGGAACCCTGCACGTTAAACTGCTTGCGAGAAAAAGTGTCCAGAGTCATCTAAAATTATTTTAGCTCAAATTCAATTATGCAATTGAGTATTCCTAAAACTCGGAACTTTATGAGGAAATAAGGTCTAGAGTGAAACGATAGTGTAAATTTATTTTAAGTTTTAACTATCCATTCTGTCAGGAAAGGGTAATTTATTGATATTCCTCCCTCTCTCTCTCCCACCCCCCCTCCAACTCAGCATCTGGCTCTATCCTTCCCACCCCAATTTTCTAATCCAACAGGACCTTTGCTCCTGGTGCTGTTTGATAGGTAAGAGTGCATTCTAATATTCGAGATGGGTCCTTAGTTAGTATAGAGGTATGCTAATCAAGTCTTCCTCATCCAATGGTAGCCACCTCTTACAGAACAGCTCTGGTGTGAGCTCAGCTTTAAAGCTCCCTTCCTGCTCAGAGGGAGAAGCAGGGTGTCTGCCACCTGCTGTCCTCTCCCACGGGGAGAGCCTGGAGAGCTGCATTTGGTTCCTGCTGCCTGCCTTGTCTTTAAACTCATAGTTTCAAAGGACTGGCAAGTGCCTCAAGTTCTCTCTCCTCCCTCGCTCCGTCCCTCCCTCTCTCCTCTCCCTCCCTCTCTCCTCTCCCTCCCTCCCTTCCTTCCCCCCTCCCTCCCTCTGAAAACAGACAAACACCCGAAACAACACGGGGCAGATGAGCTGGGCATCAAGCTGTTAGGTGGATCTACAGCACAGGGACGAAGGACCCATGTTTCAGACTCAGGAACTAGAGGAGACCTGGGACTGTGTGGGCCTGGCTTCATAACATGGAGGGGAAGTGCATCTGCTTCCGCTGAAGGGTATGACTGGCCGGCTTCAGTGACTCCTGAGAGAGAAGCGGGAACTGGGCCTGGTGTCCTCAGGAAGGACCTCTGCTGGGACGGACCGGGAGCCTTATCTGTGAGCACGGGCCGGGAGGTGAAGGTGCAGCTGGGACACTGAAGGCTCTTCCGGATTGACCAGCTGTCAAGACAGAACTTGGTGCTAATTTAGGCCTGATGACATAGAGGGGGTTGTACAGGAGAGTCTGAGAGCAAAGTCTATCACACAGGCCGGATGTTGTTGAAAGCCAGAAATAGTGTGTGGTGTCAAGAGCCCTCCGTGCCGGGAAAGCTCGGTTCTCACTATGCTGTGTACGCAGTATCAGCCTGTTTGTGTTGTGTCTGTCCCTTCCATAAGATGCTGGAGACTTTCACTTGCCTTCTGCTAAGCCAAGAATATTCTCTGGAGGAAAATGTACTGTTAGGGTTTTATATAAGACAATCTATTTGATTGATAAGATATATCTATTTTATTTTATTATGATTTTTATGTGTATGAGAGTTATGCCTGCATATATGTAAGTGTACCCACGTTGTGCAATGCCCTCAGAGAACAGAAGAGGGTCTCAGATCCCCTGGGACTGGAGTTATGGACAGTTGTTAGCCACCATGTAGGTGCTGGATTTGAACTGGGGTCTTCTGCAACAGTATCCAGTGCTCTTAACTGCTGAGCCACCTCTCCAGCATGATACATTTTCATACATATGTGAGGGATGAACCCTACAGTAGTCTAAGATCATGACTTCAGCATGCCATGAGGAACAGCAACATCTCCCATTTCATGGGGAATTTACTGTGAGTTTCATACATACCAGCCTTAGTAAATTTCTCATGCCTGGCCTTCAAGGTACACGTGGTCCTCTGGATATTCAAATGCCCCCAATAAGCAGAAGATATTTAAATGTCACCAATTAATAACATTTGTCTCCTGTCTATTCAACACTTCATGTGACAGTCTAATCTTCACAGTGACTTAAGAAGCTTATTTTCCTCATTATGCAGATGGAGGAGTTGGGCTGAGACTGTTCTGGTAGCTAATTAGAAACTAAGAATGCAAGCTTTCGCCTCTGTCTCTAAAGCCCTTGCGGTTTGGAGCCCATTAGCTGGCTCAGTGGACAGAGGCGTTCACATAAACTTAATGACCTGCAATTGATCCAGTTCCAAGAAATAGCAGGAGAGAACTGACCCCTGAGAGTTCTGCTGTGACCCCCATATGTGTATCAAGGGCGAAAGATTGGGGGACAGTGGAGGGTAGAAAGCTGGTGCATTTCATGCCACGTTTGGTGGCGCATTGTAATTCCAGCACTGGGGAGGGAGGAAGATCCAAAGTTCAAGGCTAGCCTGGGCTACAGAGTTATAAAAAAACAAACCACACTCACACACACCCCAACACCAGGGTGGTATGTAACAGAAAAGCTAGAATATCATGTGAGGGCCTGGGTTCCTGTTGGCTGATGCAGAAATGGCTGAAGGCCAACTTGAGCCATTGAGCCTCAGAGATGTTCCTGTCCAGCACAGAACTTCCGGATTATGTTTCCTGAGTCCACAGGGACAGCTGCTGAGGAGGTCACATCTCCTGGTCCCTAACCCAAACCTCCTCGGAACCCAGCAATGGTAGTGGGAACCAGAGCTTCTCTGAGTTACTGGATTGGACAGGAGAGCACACATTGGTCCTCACCTGCGACAGCAGAGAAGGCAGGTGGAGGTCAGCGTTCCTCACGGGATACGCAAGTCACCAAGGCTGAGGGACAGGTGGGGTGTAGGAAGTCCAGAGAGAAGCACCAAGGAGCCTGGCACATGCCGCTCGGCCCGCTGGGGCAGCCCCCCTCCCACTGCCACTCAGTCCTTCCAGTGAGAGGTGTGCATGGTGGCCACAGTTCCGGATTCAGTTGATCCCGATTGCTCCAACCGCGGCCTGGCAGGTCAAGGTCACCTTCCCTGGGATCCTCACTACACGTTTATCTTACTCATCTTCAACAAAAAGTTCTTTTAAATCGAGTCCTTATTCATACATTGAAAGAGTCCCATGCTGTCACTGAAGCCAACGACGTGGGGTTTTGTGGGGGGCACGGCTTCACCACAGCTCGATCCCCTTCTGTGCTGGTCCTCCAAGCTTGGTCCACAGGCGTCTTGTAAGCATGGGCGATGTGGAAGGGAGGGTGAAGGCTACGGAGTCTTCTGTCATTTTCTCCTTATCCACAGGCATCTTCTATGTAATTACTGCACAGTTCCGTGTTCTTTGCTCTTCACCACAGACTTCCCTCTGTCCAAGTAGGCATAGTGCTAGCTCGTTCAAGCCTAGTCACTTGAGTGGATCAAGTGACTCCTGATCCACTCTCTTTTAATAACTGTAATTTTCATTTTTCTATGTGAAATGATCATGTGCCATTCAAACTACGTTTAGACTGTCTTCTGAAGGAAGACAGAAGCAGCCATCCGGGTCAGTGCTTAAGCCTTCAGCTCTGACGTCAGCCTGCTGTACACAATCACCAGCTCCCCACCAAGCAGCTTTGTGGGGGATAAGTTACCTAAACTCTGTCCTTCCTGATCTGTGGATAGTCCTCAACTTACCATGGTTGGGACTCTATTAACACTTGTTTTTTGCTGTAATCGTGTGTGACATGTGGTCAGGGAACCACACTTGTTTTGTTACTGTTTTGGTTTGGGCTGGGTTTTAGTCTTTTGAAACAGGATTTCATTATATAGTTAGGGCTGATCTGGAACTCACTATTTAGACCAGGCTGGCTTCAAATTCAGGATTCCCCTGCCTTCGCCTCCCGAGAGCTGGGATTATAGGTATATGCCACAACTGGCTAGAAGATTTTACCTTTTTCTCAGCTAGCAGTAAGGATTATGATACTCTCTTGAGATGTTGGGCAGTGCCACAAGCCACAGTTCCCAGGTTTTATGATCATGTGGGTAGGCAATTGGTAGCCTACAATCTACAATTGTTAAGTGTACTATTGCTAAGTTACAATGTTATGTGGCTTAAGCATGTTAACATGAACTTACAATATTTTCAAGTTATTATAGGTATGTTGGGATGACCTCATCAAAAGTTGTTTGTTTCATGGATGACACTCAGAGAATCAAGTGAATCAGGAGATTAAGGGACTTATTTCAGTGGCTAGTATATATAAAGCACTAAGTATTCACTTGCATTGTTGTAAATATTAGCCTCTTATAACATCCATTTAACAAAAATACAACTGTTGAACAAAGAAATGAAAGTGAACAAAGCCCTACCAATAGCATCTGCTAAGTTTGTGACAGGACAGCCTGTCTGCCCCAGAGGCTGAGGAGAAGATAACCGTAGGACAGGGAACAGCCGTGCCAAGGATGGACAGCCTATTAACATCAGAAACCAGCTTCTGTGGGGCTTAGTGCTGAGCATGAGCAGGCCTGAGGAAACCCCTCTGATCCGAGATGGACATTGAAAGATGAATCACAGGAATTTGTCACAGGTGGTGGTGTTAGAGTGGGCGTTCCAAGTCCAGGGAGCGGAATGTGCAGAGATGACAGGCAGCTGAAAAACACTTTCCACAGGGAGATGGTAAGACAGGATGGATTTCTTCCCATTTTCCAAAATGTCATCTCTCAGTAGCTCTAGCCAGAGAATCTGGTCATCAACCGAGCACTTTGCAAAATGTTTTGGTTCTAGTGACTCATCACCACCGTAAACTGATCAGATTACTGTGACTCATCTCCATCCCTGCTGGAACTTTGATACCAAGAGAAATTATGGGTATCTGCAAACACATCTCTTTGTGTCTGAGACCTGCCATCGGCAGAGCCTCGGAACACATGTATAAGGCAGGGGCAGTCTGGGGCTACTCTCCAGAATCAATCTCATTCCGCCTGGAATGTATCAGGCAGCAATGCAGTCACTGACACTAACAAAAAGTATCACTGTCCAGAGAAGGTGTGTGGTCTAGGGTTGGACCCAGGCCTTGGCATGCAAGGAAAACACTCATGGCGTGTTAAAACATCTCCATCTGTCATAGTGCTGCTTTAATGTGGACCCAAGAAAGTATCATCAAAGCCAGTATTTCACGCCACGTAAAATTTTGCAGGGACCTGGATATAGTCCTGAACCGGATGATTCTTCTCTTGACTTCACAGGCTGAAGGAATGGAGAGGTGAGACAAGCCTGTGGCAACCATCCCTTTCATTTGCTTCTTTACAAGGAGGCCTCTGTGTTTACAGTATGCGATCCTGACACATAGGAAAAAGAAAAGTAGGAAACGTGAAGCTCTTTCACATCTCTGTTACCTAACCTCCACCAAGATCCAAAGATCCAGCCAGCGTGGAAGTGATAGTTTGTTATGTTTGTGTTATAAGGTTCAATAAACGTGGAAAGCAGCCTTATTTCCCACCAACCAGGGAAAATATGAACACAGCATGGGCCGAGGGAACAAGAACAGAGCTTGAAGCAACTATGCCTGCTTCACACATAGTAAGTATTAAGGGAACCCTGGGGTGAAGAATACAGATACACGGTGCTACGTCTAGATACATAAAATATCACCATTGTATTGATATGCAGAATGGTGATGTGCAAGTTCAATATGGTGTTTATTCTGGGGAGACAAAAAAGAATGGAAAATGCATCTGAGGGGATTTTCAGAAGACTTAGCTTTATCTTTAAGGTTAAAGATGACAGTGTTAACAGTTGGAGCTAGAGAGACGTCCCAACAGTTAAGAGTATACACTGCTCTTGCGGAGTATATGCTGCTCTTGCTCTTGAGTATATATAGTTCCCAGCACCCATGTCATATGGTTCACAACTGCTTGTATCTTCACCTCCAGGGTCATATGATACCCTCTTTTGTCCTCTTCTGGCAGCTGCACTCATGTGTGCATACTGACATACAGATCCAAGTACATACGTATAATTTATAGAAATTTTTTAACATTGACAATAATGACTTAACCTCACCTCTGAGTTTTTAGCCGAAAATAGGATTCTTTATCTGACTCTACAACTTCAGTGTTAATATAAAACATAGGGAATGAAATATACTTTATTGAGACAAATATGAGCAATGTTAGCCCAGGACACGCCCTGGGTGGCATGCTGAGCTTGAAGATCTTTTGATGAACTTTTGTAGTCGTAGAACAAAAGGCAGAGATAAATCAACGCATTTTCCAAATGAAATGATGGGTTTCGAGCCGCTTTGCGGTGGACTTCAAATGCACCCAATGACACTGCTGAGTTGGTAGAAGCTAGTGTTCAGCCAAGTTAATATATCTGAAAAGTTTTACCTGATAGTTAACGGGACCAAATATAACCCAAGATGGTTTTGAGTCTTAATCTGCAGCATTCTGATTTACCACAATCAGGAAGTTCTAACCACTTGATTGTTCTGTAGACTCTTCAGCTTAGGCATTTTCAGAGAACTTCAGTTCACGGTACCTTTCCATTTCTAAACTATCAGAGATATAAAGTGATTCCACCATTTCAACATTAGACAAATGACTTTTCCTGGAGAAATGTAAAGAAACTTCCACTCACCTTGTAACTAGAATTTTAGGATAAAATCCTTAGCCCTGGCAGTGGCCACAGGCTAAGATCAGCCACTCAAACAGACAAAGAGTTGGATCATGTGGAAAACAGGGGGAGATTCCATCACTACACATCAGATGAAGGGTCTGCTGACTACCAGTTCATCTTTGGGGTCCTGACAGCTTTAAGTCTAGGCAGAGGAAGAATCTGGGCAGGGAGTATGCATAATTGAGCAGTTCTAGGCAAGATGTGGTCTACTTGATCTCTGTCTGGTTCTGGTTCTGGTTGTACAAGGTGGTCAGACAGCAGCTCTCATTGCTCAAGGAGACAAGCTAGTTCTCTGGAGATGATTATCTTGGTTCTAGAGTACAGACTCCACATCATAGATAATTCCCCTCACCTGGGATTGGTCAGTCCTCTGACTTCCTGGAACCCAAGGTGACTGCAGGTTTAGGACAGTGGTTTATCTTAATGCTTCAGCACTGAAGACAGATGCAACACGTGAGGCAGAGACGCTCCTCGAGGGATTGAGATGCCCACGCAATGTCAAGCAGGAGTCTGACCCAAAGTACAACAGACAGAGGCCGAGCAACCACAGGGAGGCCAGCGCTTCCTGCATTTAGTTACCTGTGGCCTGAGGGAAGAGTCAATGGTCTTTAACAAGAGTCGTTTCTGAGTGTATAGCCTCAGCTGAGGAGGGCACCAACAGAAGAATCAAGGGAACAAAGAGAACAGGAGGTAAAACCGATCTGCTCAGGGCACCACATGCTTCAGATGCCGGACTTAGAAGAACCGAGCTTGAAGCCACCTCCCTAAGGAGCAGCTCTCATAGTATCAGAGGATGCTATGCAAAGTGCCAAGCGAGAACAGCACTGAGTAGTCCCGACCAGCTGTGAAGCCTGTGACCCACCACAGTGACTGGCCTGGAAAGATCCCCAGTGCTGCGGCAGGGGGAACCAGTAGCTGCCTAATTGGACCTAAGGCCCTTAACAAAGGGAAGTCAGGCCTGGTACCATAAACCTAGCTTCTACGTGTGTGGGTGTTCTGCCTGCGTGTGTGTAAGTGCTCCCGTGTCATGCAGTGCCCACGGAGGACGGAAGAGGGTGTCGGATTCCCGGGAACTGGACTTAATAACACTTTTGTGCTACCATGTAGGTTCTGGGATTTGAATTTGGGTCTTCTTCAAGAATAACCAGCTCTTAACTGCTGAGCCATCATCTCTCCAGCCCAACTTGTCATTTTCTCACACTAATATCATTTCTAGTTGTGTTGTAATTACCCTGAGACCCACGGATAAGTGTAGCCGTCACCCCTCATCAAAACAAACTTCTTTTTGCAGAGGATGAAGACTATTAAAAAGATCCATAACTGGTCAAAATGCAAAGAGTAAGTGGCCGTGTGTCCCCAGCCCCAGTTGGTGCGTCTCCAACACAACTCGTGTGACTAAGGTTCAGGGAACATCTCTGAAGCGGGGCTAGAAAGACTGTAAAGAGCCAGAGGCCCAGAGTGCCAGGAGGGCAGTATGAATCTCTCTTCCCCTAAATGAGTGCCTCTGCCTAGAAACTACATGTGAGGATATGATCAAGACTGAGAGGCACCTGGACACCTCAGAGGTGAACCCCGCTCTCCCGCTACTGTGCATCACCCCAGTTTCTGCCGTAAGCCCTCTAAAGAGCCTCTGGTCTAACAGCCCAGTGGTACCCTGCTCTCCGGACCTGTTCCTGTGACACAGGAGCTCTGCCTTCTTTCTTTCTCCTAAATTCCCACCCATAATCCCTGGCGAGGTTTAAATGGGAATGTCCCCCATAGGGGTACTGGACATTTTGTGTCCCTGTGGTGGCGCTGTTCTGGAAGGTTGGAGGAGGTGTGACCTTGCTGGAGGATGTGTCACTGGAAGTGGCCTGTGAGAGCCCTTAAGCCTTGCCGAGTTCTCTCTGCTTCTTGTGCCTGCGTGAAGATGCGATCGCTTGGCTTTTGGCTCCAGTCACCTCCTTGCTTCCCTCGCCATTGTGGACTCAACCCTGGAACCAGCAGCTCAAATAAACTCTTCCTTTAATAAGTGGCCTTGGCTATGGTGTCTTATCACAGCAGCGGAAAAGTAACTAATACAATCCTATAATGAAATGCCTCTGTGAACTCACCTTCCTGTTGACCCTGTGAGACCTAGAATCCACTGGGCTGGCATTGTTTTGGGGGCCATTGATTTAAGCAGGACTCTTGCACCTTAAGTTATGCTTGCCTGGGGCGAGACAGTAAGCCTCCATCACTCGCAAAGAAAGACCTCATTTTTCCAGTATCCAAAGGACTTTATCCAAGTCCAGTGTGGCAAATCGATGAATTTTTGCGGTTACTGGATGGGGAGTTGGGTGAGTCTTGGGTGGTTACAGGAAGTCCCATCCCCGGCTCCGTCAACTCAGAAGCAGTGGTACACTGCAGTCCCACCTTCCAGACAATCTTCTACCTCCTATAATACAATAGCTCCCCCAAGATGACGGGCATCAGAGACAGCTTCGTGCAGTTTGGCAGAAGGGAGCGGTGACTGAAATCCTGGTGAGGGTCCTGTGACCCCCCACTCCTTCCACAAGGGACTGTTTCAGACTTATGACCAGGACCACAGACCTAGCTATCCACTATGTGGTTCTGCTTATCCCGTGATAGAACTGCAGGCCAAGGCCACCTCTAGGTCACCAAAGTAGCTCTGCTTCATGTCAAGCCCAGGGTAACCGCTATACCTAGACACTGTTTGCAAATTTTCAATCAGAGTTTAATCAGAAATGTAGATTTCTATGTCTTTCAAGGGAACATGAATAAAAAGGAGTCATTCAAAGAATTCGATGCTTCAAACCTATTGGAAAAGTTGAAAGCAAAGTTATGGGGAGAGAACATGAGTTTTCAGTTTGCATCCAGGGAATGGGGGCGTTCCTACTGCCACTGAGAGGCAGGAAAATTCAGTGGTCAGGGTCAAGGCTGAAGGTCATAGCTGCGTTGTAGCCCAGAAGAAGGTATTGAGAGAGAGAGAGAGAGAGAGAGAGAGAGAGAGAGAGAGAGAGAGAGAGGGAGAGACTGATACAGAGATTGAATCCCAGACTGGAAACGGTTATAACAAAAATGCAGATCACAATGGCAGGTTTGGGAAAGGAGCCAACATACAATCATGAGCTGTACTCGGAGAGAGAGCCTTGCCGGCGGGGCAGAGGCATGACTGGGCCGTGGGGCAGGAGAACATTAGCAGAGATACAGTACAGCACCTTTCCAGAAGCAACTTGCCAGTCCTTGAAGGGAGAAAGAAGCTTCCCTTCCACAACCTGGGGAGGGTCTTCATTAGGAGGCATAGTCACCATGTACACCGTGGGGAAGATAGGCCCAAAGGCCGAACCCCATGCTCAGCAGGGTGTTGTCTCCTAAACCCTTGTTACATTCTAGTTTCTTCCATTCCCCTGTATGGGAATGTATACTGCATATGTTCTGATTGGGCCCTACAGGGTCAGATGGCCGTAGAGATGTGCAGCTGTGCACAGAGACTGGGTACCTGTAGGCAATGATTCATGTCCAGCTCCCTTCCTTCGTCTGGGCATCGGCGGAGCCCCCACCAGTGGGGTCATCTTGTCCCCAGAGCCACACCTCAGCCTTTTCCACTTGTGACTTTAGTACCGCCTACACCATGCCTCCGTGCTTCCTGGAGGAGCTTGGAGGGACAGCTCACTACAGTCCCTATCACCAAGGTAACCGTTTTTTTCTGAGATAGGCTCTGGTTTGGGTATGTCCGAGACAAGAAGAACTGATTAGCACCCATTAGTGTCACAATGGGACATGACAATGGGACATGTTAAGAGACTTCCTGTTTCTAAGCAAATGAGGAGTTCAGGACACAGCAGCTGAGTGCTCCATCGTGCTCAGTACACTGACTTCCACTGCTGCACTTGAACAAAACGCCATCTCCTTTGAGGTCTGGTATGGTTTCTTTTTTTTGCTCCTATTCCTGTATTCTGTACCCCAAAACATAACACAGGCCAGACTGGGGAAGCTGAGAAGGAGGACCACATATTCAAAGTCCATCTTATATTCTAGTATTCATCTCAGAGGGAGTAAGAGATAGTCTATTCTGGAGCCAAATATGAGGAAGCTCCTGAGTGCAGATCCAGGTGACTGCAAATGGCACGTTTCAGTGTGGTAACAGTGCCATGAAGTTTTTATAGTCACAGAACTAAAGAAAGTAGTGAGCCAAGGCAGTTTTCAACCACATTGGTAGAAACATCAGAGATGGGTTACAGCAAAGTTGGAAACCTCTGTTGCAGGCGTCAGATGTTATCTGACAGATAACATGCTTAGCCTCGGCATTGGTAGAAGCTGGTGGTGGGCTGCACGTTCCAAAAGACTTACCTAATAGTTATGGGACGGCTGTGAGGTCAGACACAGAGGTGGACAATGAATGATTAGTAAAGGGGCTAAAAATAGCCCAAGATAATTTGGTTCCGGACCCGAAACATTCCTACTGTCCAGAATCATGCAAGTTGTAATCGGTTAATCAGGCTTTTAGAATCTTTGACACAAGTATGCTTTGTGTCTGGGAACTTCAGTTCACACCAGCCTGGGCTATATAGTGACTTTGAGGGCAGTGTGAGCTACATAGAGTCTGTCTCAAAACATACAGGTGAAACACACACACACACACACACACACACACACACATGCGCGCACACACATTGTCCTAGTTAGCTCCTCTATTGCTGTGATTAAAACCCTGATTAAAGCCAAGCTGGGGAAGAAACAGTTTCTTTTACCTCGTATCTCCCAGATCACAGTTCATCATATGGGGTCAGGGCGGGAGCTCAGAGCGGGAACCTGGAGGCCGGAGCTGAAGCAGAGACCTCAGAGGATGCCGCTCACAGGCTTGTTCTTCTGCTCTGTGCTCAAACTGCTTCCTTTAAAAAAAAAAATTATTTTATGTGTATATTGCCTGCACATAGGTAGGTGCATCCGTGTTGTGCAGTGCCTGCAGAGAGCAGAAAAGGGCATTGCATGCCCTAGAATTGGAATTACAGACAGCTGTTAGCCATCACGTGGGTACTAGGAATCAAACTTAGTAAAAGCAGATAGTGCTCTTAACTGCTGAGCCATCGCTCCAGCCCCCAACCTGCTTTCTAATACACACTGAACTACCTCAGGCGGGGGGTGGGGGGGTTGGGGTGGGGGGGGAGGTGGAGGGTGTGGCGAGCACCACCTACAGTGGGCAGGGCCCTCCCACATCACTCAGCAGTGAAAAAAATTACCCCACAGACATGGCCACAGGCCAGTCTAATGGAGACAGTTCCTCAATTGAGACTCCCTCTACCCAGGTGTGTCAAGATAACAACTAAAGCTATTGAACATACATACACACACACACACACACACACACACACACACACACACACACGTGCACTCCCTGAAATTCTTTTCAGGTTTTATCTTAACTCTGACATTCAAATCCATGTAAAAATATCAACATAGGCAAGTGGAGCACGGTGGAGAAAGGCTATTGTTCTGACCTCTGCATAGGGAGAAATTATAAGTCTTTCCCTTGTTGAACGTCCTTGTCAGTTTAATATAAAACACGGCTGAAATGGCCTTTTCCTATGCTGCAAACTGATTCATGGCTGGTGTGGGCAGAGAAGCTCATTCCACAATCTGGGAAAGAGAAGACATTTGAAATGAAAAATGTATTGCATTATGCTGTGTTCTCTTTACATTGACCATTATTTAAGGCATGTCTTGAAGTAGATTTAGTATAATTATTCTGTTACATGTATGTCTATTTGATAATAAATAATATACTTAATAAAACTCAGCATTGCAGTCTCTTGTCAAATGGTCAGGAGAGCCACTTTAAATCATACAGAGATGACCTATAAGGCTAAAGCCACCAGAAACTGGGGACCTAATAACGCAGGGCTGTTTTGTACAATGTGTACTCCATGGAACTGACTCTGTGCTGTGCTGATAGATTCTATTTGTTAAAGTGAAGGAAAGTCCTGAGGGCACGGGCATTTAGCAAACATTCTAACAAACAAAGCTTTTGCTGTAGGACTTTTAACATGTCAAGTTACAACAGGAATCTTAAAGAAGAGCAGGTGGTCCCTCAGCGTTTCTTAGATTGATTTAAACACGAAACATGATTATTTCCCCCTGAAATCACCTTGTAATGTAACTAGATCTGTTCTTCCTAACACATAGGCAAAAACCAGGAATGGAATCTTTAATTTTTTTCTTTTAATTTAGTGAGCTGGTAATCAGAGAGGATAGTGGGGTAACAACCTAAAGATGTGCATGGCATCTTTAGTCAACAGGTTATACAGGGAGGGGAACAAAGGCCGTCAGTCATTCCAAAGTTCAGTCTCATTCCTCTAGTCAGGTCATGTTGTCTCTGAGATGTGTCTTCTCCCCCGACCCATTCTCTCTCAGAGTGCATAAACATGAAGGTCACACTGAGTCTTACACTCTTCTTAAATCCAATATCACCCTCCAGGGATGGCAGCACACATAGCCATCAAGAAGATATCCCCGCAGACAGGCTCACAGGTCAGTCTGATGAAGGTAACTCCTCAGTCGAGGTTCCTTCTTCCCAGGTGAATTTAGTCTGTGTCTTGTTGACAGAAAATTAACCATCATAATTGGTTCCTTGTGAACTTGACACAGAAACATCACTATTGAACTACAACCTTTTTTTCTTGTTTATCCCCAAGATCTCACAGTAATTCATAAGATGCAGTCAAACTTTTTAAAGTCCCCCAAGTCATTAAAAAATTCCAATGCTTTAAAAGTTCAATGTCTCTTTAAAAGCTCAGTGTCTCTTAACTGGACTCTTGGGAAAAAATGAAATATTTTCTTATTTCAAAAGAGAAGAACAGGGTAGACTTAAGCAAAACTGAAGTCCAGCTCAGTGTGCAACATCTGGGACTCACTCATGATCTTCTGGGCTCCAAAAGGTTTGACCATGTGAGAGACTCTTACATGTTACCAACTTTGGCTACTTGCTTGAGATGCAGCTTTGGCCCCCTCTGGACCACATGTCTCCACTGACTCTGGGGAAATATACCCCAGAATATTCCACCTCAGTGGCACTGGTCCCTTCTTAATCACATCTGATTCTTCAGCCCCAGCTGACCAGAAACCGCAGCTTCTCAATTCAAAATGTCATACAAACAGCCCTTAACAGAGTCTTTGCTTCCTTCAGAGACTACAAAAACCTCCATTGTCTGCATTTCTCCCAACATCATTTTCGTCCAGGTTCCCATAATAACTCATTAAACTCTGAGCACTAAAAGTTCCAAAATCCTCCCATAATCCTCCCAAAAAGCACGGTCAGGTCTGTCACAGCAATGCCCCATTCTCCGGTACCAATTTCCATCCCGGTTTGTTTTTGGTTGCTGTGATAAATCACTGACCAAAAGCGACTTCGGGAGGAAAGTGTTCGTTGCATCCTACTGCTCAGTCCATCAGCAAGGGAAGCCAAGGCAGAAGCTTGAAGCAGAGACCATGGAGAACCCTGCCACCGGCTGGTTCCCCTGACTTGGTCAGCTACTTTTCTTACACAGCCCAGGCCCATCTTCCCAGGATGGCATCACCACCAATGGGCTGGACCCTCCTACAATAAAGAAAATGCCTCACAGATCTGCCCATAGGCCTGTCTAATGGAGGACATTCTTCAACGGAGGTTCCCACTTCCCAGGTGAGGCTAATGAGTGTAAGTTGACAACACAAATCAGCACAATGCTGTAATGAAACTTGTTTTGCGTACTAATTAAAACAAGAACACTTAAAATGTTTTATTGAATCATGTCGTCATTTTCTTTGTATAAGTGTTTTGTATGCACGTGTGTAAGTGCACCTATGTCAAGCATTGTCCACAGAGGTCAGAAGAGGGCGTCACATCCCTGGAACTAGAGTTACAATCTGTTGTTAGCTGCCATGTGGGTACTGGGAATCAAACCAGGTCCTCTGCAAGAGCAGCCAGCGCTCTTAACTGCTGAGCCATTGCTCCAGCCCCTAAATAAGATTTGTGAAATATGTATCCTTTTTTGGCTGAGTATGGTGGAGTATACCTTTCATCCCAGCACTCAGTGGGCAGAAGCAGGCAGATCTCTGTGAGTTTGAGGCCAGCTTGCTCTACTCTCTCTCTAGTGAGACTCTGTCTTTTAAAATAATGTATTTTTTAAAGGACATACAAGCAGGTACAATGTAATCTGCAGTGAGGAGAATGGTTGAGGTGAGCACTGTCATTGCAGAGTGGGACTCAGAGGGAGTCTCTCAGAGGATGACTGGGGACCAGTCTGAGAAATCTGAACTAACTCCAAGAACATGGAGATCAGGGGAATGGGCTTGGGGGTGGGGGTGAGCTGGATGGTATAGGGACACAGAAGTGCTCATTTCCACGGGACGCCTGGGGCAGGGACGGGGACTGGAAATGGTGTTTTCCTGCTTTGACTTGTTGGTACTTTTAATACTCATGTGTCTGAGCCAAATTTTAACGAAAGTTTGAAAAGCTTTTGAAATTGATGGTGTTAACTAACCATCAGTGGATTCTGAGTATTTGTGTGATAGGACGAGGAGATGCATGGATTGTAGGAAAGCTCAGCATGAATGGGAGGAGGAGGAATGGGGATGAGGGGGAGAGAGAGGAGGAGGAAGGGGAGGAAGGGAACATAGAGGGGAGGGAAGAAAGGAAGAGGTTGTGGGTGGGTCTCCATCTCCAGCAGGGCTCCAGCCGTCCCAGAGAATGGAGGACGATCGAACAGGTCCTCAGGGGCCTCAGAGTGCGGGCGGGAGAATTCCCCGGAGACTGTCAGTGGGCAGTTCAGTTATCAAAACCAAGGCAGAGGTTCATATAGGGAGACCTTTCTGGATGTTACAGAAGGCGGGAAAGTTAAAGGTGGGGTCTTTAGGTAAAGGCGGGAAGGTTGTAGGGCTGACATGGAAATTAGAAATGAGGAAACAAAACCCCAAAACCTGGTTCTGGTCTGGGGTGATCTTTGTGCAGGGAAAAGATGAAGCAACTGCTGAGGCCTGCAGTGGCTTCCTGGGACCCAGGTTATCACATCAGGCAGAGCAGGCCAGACTCCTACTGTCCCTTCAGGGTATCCGGGGTTGCTTGGCTTGCTCAATACCTTTTACGATCGACCCAGACCCCACAGCCCACGGAGACCAGAAAGGCAGGGAAAGGACTGGACGGCCCAGTTGTGTGCTCACTGGTCGAACATCACATAAGGTACAGTATTTACCGAGAAGCCTGACTCAGCATTATGTAGGGTATGTCAGTAAGGTTCCTTCCAGGAACATGACCTAGTTTTCTGCAGAAGGCAGGGAATCTCCCCGCAATACCAGTGGGCGCCATCGTAGCTTGGGGATCTTGCTCTCAGTCCGGGACCGCAACCTTATACAGTAATCGGCCTGGTTCCGAGGCCTTGGCTCGAACTAAGGCACACTTCTTGTCTCTCTTGAGGTATTCCAGCTCGCAGCCAGCCGCTTGTGGGTGCTCTCAGCTCCGTGGCAGCTCTCTGCATCGACATCTCACTGCCTGCCTCTCCTCCTTGGAGGGCCCTGACCAATATGGATCTGGAACTGTGACCCTTACACCATAAAGAAATCTATGAAACTGTTCCCTCACGAAAAGGCTCTGATGAGGGCTAATAAACAACTAAACTTTCCAGTGGACAATATGCACTTACAAGGTCTGAAGATCCCAGCACTCTCCGAATGAAATCGCAGGGCCGTGAAGCTCACAGAGGTGAAAATGGTCCGTAGGAACCCCAGAAAATCTTCCCTGTCAAAGTATTCAATGTGATAAAGAGATAGGCCTTTATTCACTACTGAGTTCAATTCAGAAAAGCAGGTACATTTAGCTAATGCATGGCGATTTCAGAGCCACCCCCACCTCTAAGGGGGCTGGAAGGATGACTCACAGGTTAGGAACTCTTACCACTAACATAGGAACCAGAGTTCGGATCCTTGTGCCCCAGTCTGTTGGCTCACAAATGCCTGTAACTCCATTTCCAAGGGATTTGGTGCCCTCTTCTGGCTTCTGTGGGCATTTGCAAACATACATGCACACATACATAAATAATAAAAATAAAAGCAAACCTTTAAAATAGAAAGAGAGGAGCTGGAAAGGATCCCCAGTGATTAAAAGCACTGGCTGCTCTTGCAGAGGACACAGGTTCAGTTCCCAGCACCCACATGGCAGCTAAGAACTGTTCATAACTTCAGTTCCAGGGGATTCAACGCCCTCCACTGGCCTTTGCATGACATGGGTGTACTTACGTACACTTACAGGCAAAACTCTCATACACATAAAATAAAAATAAATCAAATTACTTTTTAAAAAAGAAAGAAAACTATCCTTACTTTAAAAACTCATATACATATAATTCAGGGCGCTGTTGCATCTGCACTTGTCTGGTCCTTTAAGAATAAATGACTGAGAAAATGGAGCACTTTTTAAAGGCTTTGAAGACCGGTCAACTTTGCAGAAGAAAAGAAGGCTTCGGTTGCATTCTCAGCCACAGTGACAGATTTCTAATTAGTCATGTTCAACCCTTCTTCTAGAAATTAAAATTTCAAGGTTTAACAAATCAGCTGATGATTTGACAGAGAACTCAGACAAGATCAGGTGGGTGTAGGGTGGTGGGGCCACAGGAAATGGAGAATGCAGAGGACTGTTGGTCGTGCACACAGCAGGGAGGGAAAGCATCATTTTCAAAGCATGCAAGTTGCGCTCACTGGCATTCCTGCCAGCTGATGCAGTTCCTGGAGTTTTCAACAAACTGATGCCAGATTTGTCTGGAGAAGGAAGTGAAGTCACTGACTGCTTTGAAAATAACTTTATGCAGAATGAGATAAGACACTTTGAGATGGAGCGGGGAGGTTTCTTGCCAGATCTGTGGTCTGGTTGTGCATTGTTTCCACGATGGGCTTCTCTGTGCCCAAAGTAACACAGAAACACAGCACCCAAGACTGAAACGTTTATTGGACAATGCTTCTGCTGCTGCACGTAAGTCATAGGAGAATGTTTAAAAGAATAGCTCAGCAAAGAAGAGGATGTAAGCACATTCCTCAAGAACTGCCTCCACGATGAACTCCTTGACTTCATAGGGGACCACATGACTGAACGAAGTGGTTGTCAAAGCCTTGGCAACTGTAAAAGGTTCTGAACACACAATGACCAGAAAAGCATTCGAAATCGAACACATGGCTAATCTGGGGTGTTTCTGGTAACACTCGCCTATGTCCCATCAAGAAACTTCCCTGCGACCTCAGTTCCGAATGCACAGCATTCCCTCACCCGACACGCCCATGAACAGGGACTGAAACCCCTTCAGCTGGGGGCAGGCTTAGAACTTAAGCCTGGTCAGATCTCCAGTTGCTCTGCTTCCTGTGTCTGCTGGAAGATGTGAATCTCTGCTTTCTGCCCTTCTCTGGCACCTCCTGCCACCAAGCCTCCCCGCCATGATGAATGACTGAATGGGAATGAATGACTCCAATTCCCCTGGAACCACAAGCAAAATAAACTTGTCCTTTTGTAAGTTCCCTTGGTCAGATCGTTTGATCACAGCAACAGAAAAGTAACTAAGACATAAATTGGTTCAAGGATTGTGGGTGTTGTTGTGGCACACCTGACCTTGGTGTTTTGGGGGGGACTGTGGCAGCGTTTGGGACTTTGGGGTAGAGTCTGAGCTTAGAGCTTGTTGCTGTGGAGCTTTGAACATTAATGCTGAAAGAGTTGTAGACAAAGGAGGCCTGGCTTGTGGAGCTCCAAAGGGAAGCGGAGACTATCAGGGCTGTTTGTGTGGTATTTTGAATTGAGAACCTGTGGTTTCTGGTTGGGTGGGGCAGAAGGATCAGCTGTGATTAAGAAGAGACCAGAATCTGAAGTGAAAGCTTTATTTTAGTAAAATGATTTGGTAATGTGTAAGAATCTCCTACATGGTACTGGTTTTAAAGACGTGAGGGGGCCGTGGAGAGCCGCTGAGGCTTTGCGCCCCGAGAGCACAGGAGAGGCTAGTGAAAGTGTAGCCTCAGTTGCAGATGAGACGCCCACATTTTGGAGGGACCAGAACCGTGGAATGACCACCAAGGACAGCAGCAGGTGTGGAACTGGCCTGAACCCGTGAGACCAGCTGTGTGCTGTGGACGGCAAAGCCAGAGAAGTGGAGCTGCTGAAACCCTTTGGAGATCAGAAGATCGTGAGTGACTCCCAGGTGTCCAGCCTTGAGCTACTTTGCTAGACTAAGGATTTGCTTAAAATATGCCTGATTCTTCCCTTTGAAGCGAAACAGTATAACTTGTTTTTAATTTCGCAAGAGATCACAGTTGAGAGACTTTTAAAAGAGACGTTGAACTTTTAAGTGTTTGAGTTACTTAGGGACTGTGGGACTTTTAGGGTTGTGCTATTTTATGTTGTGATATTAACCTCCTACCTTGGGGATAAGAAATGGAAAGCTGATGGTTTAATAGTGATGTGCTTGTGTGTCAAGCGACAAGGGGTCGATTGTGCTGGAGAGCTTTAGTTGTTAACTTGACACACCTGGGCTGAGGGAGCCTCAGCTGGGAATTGTCTCCATTGGACTGGCCTGTGGCCATGTCTGAGGGGCATTTTCTTGATTGCTGAGTGATGTGGGAGACCCAGCCACTGTGATCGGTGCCAGCCCTGGGCAGGTTGTTCTACACTATATAAGAAAGCAGGCTGAGCATGGGACAGGAGATCAAGCCAGTAAGCAGCATTCCTCCGTGGCCTGTGCTCCAGCTCCTGCCTCCAGGTTCCTGCCCTGAGTTCCTGCCCTGGCTTTCCTTGATAATGCACTATGCTTTTAAGCTAAATAAACCCTTTCCCCCAACAAGTTGGTATCAGTCAGAATGTTTTGTCAAAGCGATAGAGACACTTACTCAGGCATAAATACATGAAGGCAAAACCCTCATACACATAAAATAAAAATAAATCTTTTTAAAAACACATTGGTGGGCCAGGCATGGTAGCACACACCTTTAATCCCAGCCTTTGGGAGGCAGAAGCAGGCGGATCTCTGTGAGTTCAAGGCCAATCTGGTTTACATAGAAAGTTCCGGGCTAGCTGGGGTTACAGGGAGACCCTGTCACAAAAAGACCAAAAAATAAATGGATAAATAAAAATAAAAAAATAAAATTGTAATGGTTTAATTACGGGAAAGGCTTTTTCTGTTTCTCTTCCTTCATTCCCCATATAAGTATCAATTAGTACATTTTAAGACTTTACTGTGTTAGACAAACGAGCACATCCATCTCATTAGTATGCAAATTTGATTCTGTCTTTAATAAATGGTAAGATTCTATGCATACTAAAAACTTGCCTTAAAGAAACTTCTTTATGATTTATTACCAGCAAATGTTTGAGCCATGTGCAGTTTTATGTACCTATATCCCTGGAGTGGCTTAAGGTCCTTGGGTGAAAAGAGGTCACACATACAGAAAGTTTAAGGCGTGCTAAGCAGGCAGAAACTCATCTGAGAGTCTCCCTGCCATGAAATGTACTCGAGCAGTAATGTTGTCCCCCAAAGCTGCAAACTGAAGTCCTGCCCAGAGCTCAGGGCCATTCTAACAGCTGAGTGGGGCTCAGGGACTCTCCCCAGCCTGACGCAGTCTTTCCTCCGTGGTCTAGGATGTTTCCAGCAACCTTCTCTCTCTCTCTCCCTTCAGGCCTGGGTAGGATCCTAGGGCCTCACCCAGTCTCCCCAAACCTTTATCTGTACTTTCTTTTACCAGTCTGCAACCATGTTTGAGGGCTTTTAATCATAGGTGGAGGTTGTACACAACACTGACCGTATATGACCCACAGTGCCTACGCCACTGTCTTCCTTTTCGTGGAAAATTTATTTCTTGCCCTGATGTTTACACCCCCAGGATCACTGCACACTGGATCCCATATAGTAATCTTTATCTCAGTGGACTGGAGTGACATAAACACTCCTGTGAGTAGTTCAAGGAAAGAGCCAGCAGGTTGGAGACCTGGGGTCGGCTCCTGTACCATTTTTCGCGCGGAAAGGATGGTATCCTGGTTAGCAGGGGGCACGGATGAACGCTGGCAGGACGTGGCAATTTAACTTTCCCCGCACTCTGCTGGAGGAGAGTGCGGTCACAGGGATAGTACTGCGGGGCTTTGAGAAATAAGATGCTGCTGACAGACAGCAGACTTGGCTGCAGCTGACAAGATGTACTGTTGCCCTGCAGGAGAACAGTGAGCCACGAGGGCTGTTATAAGCAGCTAACTGCCAAGCTGGAAGCCAGAAGACATTAGCGGTAGCTTGCAAGAGCCCAGCCTTGCCTGTAGTGAGAATAAGCATTATTGTGTGGTAGGCTGAAGACCTAAGAGATAGGACTCCCTGGCCGCGGTGCGTGTGGACACCTGGGCAGAGGCCCTTGAGGATACTGACTTTGCCTGCATCTTGCAGACCTATCAATAGCCTCCCTCTCAGACTCCAGGTGGTGAGGAGAATTCCATCCAAGCAGAACCAAGATAAAGATGTGTTAGTGATGCTAAGGGCCTGAAGAATTGCAGAACTTCCCAGCATGCACTGGCTGGAGTCAGGGATTGCCACTGGGGCAGGCTTTAAGGTTATCTGGTCAAAGGAGCTGAGGCATGAATCTGGATAAGCAGGAGTTTAGTGACTTTGGAGTGTACCCCCAGAACACAAGTGAGTGTGCAGGTATCGTGTAGAGACCAGGGCAGGACATCAGATGTCTTCCTCTAGTGCTGTCGACCTTCCTGTCTTGAGACAGGGTCTCTCACTGAACCATTTTGGCTGGGTCAGCTGTGGAGTTTGTGGCTAATAACACTTTCTGTCCCTTGAAGAAATATGCACAGGAAGCTACCATGGATGCTGATAAGTGTTCACGATATAAAGCTAAAGCTAGTACTGGCAGAGGGGCTGGAGAGATGGCTCAGGGTTAAGAGCACTGACTGCTCTTCCAGAGGACTGAGTTCAGCTCCCAGCATCCACATGATGGCTAACAACTATCTGCAATCCCTGTTTCAGGGGATCCAGGGCCCTCTTCTGGTCTCTGCAGGCACTGTATTGCATGTGACACACATACAGTCAAACATACACATTAAAAAAAAAAAAAAAAAAAAGTACCTATTTTAAAAACAAAAATAAATGATTCCATCTGTTATAAATCGTTGAACTGGAGACCCAGGAGACCCTCTGAGCTTCACTGGCCAACGTCAGGAAGATGTGACTTAGAAAATAAAATATTTTCACTCTTTGGGAAATAAAAAAGAAGTCTCCAAGTCCTCAGTAACAGTCCAAAACAGGATGTGCAAGAGTGGATAATGTTACAGGAGCAAAAAAGGACAGATTCCAAATGCAGCATTATTTAGAAAAGTGGAACCACTTTTTACAATGATTTCATCTTTCATTTAATGGCTGCGCACAAAGTCTAGAAGTCTTGAGGCAAGTTAAATAGAAGAACAAAATAGTAAAGTAGCCTTTAAGTTTCTGTTTTTATTTACTGGATAAAAGAAAGAAAAAAAAAGAGGAAGATCTGAAGGAAAAAAAATCAGAGATTGGCAAACTGTTCCTTCTCCTTTGATGCCTCTGATCTCACTGCCAACAGTGCCCTCTAGTGGTGAACTGAGAAGTCGGGGGAGGGGGCAACCCTGTAAAACCCATTGCTGGCATTTTCAAGACTTGAACTTCTCCACTTACACTTAGGAACCGAATGTTATATTTGGCAGGAAAACAAATCTTTGCACAAGATCACAGCAGATAACAAGCCATGGGCGTTTCAAAGTCAAATACTCCTCTGGTTTGCCAGAGAACACTCCAGACCCAGCACTGAAATGGCCACCTATGATGTCTTTTGGGAGCATTTCTGGGTCACAACTTCCACTAGGTACCTTAAAAAAAAAACACAGAATCTGCTTTTGTGAAGGATGCAATCTCTCTTCCCGAACTCCCAAGAACCATAGCTTTGGAAACAACGAACGATCCCCTGCAACATCATATCTGACCCTGACTCTGAACTCCCCAACTGGTTTTCACATTATTCAAATCCAGCTCTCAGCACTGAGGCAAGCCAATCAAAACAATAGTGAAACTTACAGAAATATAAAATTTCTCTAACCCTGGCTCTGCCGAGAGCTTCCCAAAGGAATGACAGCTGAAGTGAAGGGAGGAAGGACTCTTACACATGCTCCTGTCTGTAATTCAAGCTGCTGGCTATGTGCTCTGGCTCAAGATTTCTTTGTCTCTGAAAGCTCTCCTTCGTCTCCCCTGCGAACGTCCCTCCCGAGTGCTCTCTGTTTTCTTCCCTTCAGTAACTGAAGATGTGTGTGATGTTAAGAGACGCTTGGACTCTCTGAACAACTGTCTTGAACATCTTCTTTGAATGGCCTTGAGTAGAGAAGCCCAGTACCAGGAATGGGCTCCCTGTCTTGGAACTTCTGCCCACTGAGATCTCATAGACCCCCCCTCCCCAAACATCATAGGCTATTGTGATTGCTCTTGGCAATCTTGATGGTAAGGCCTGACTCCCGAACACCACATACTAACTCAGAACATGGAGGGATCAAGCTGGTTCTGACTGGGAGCTTTCATAGTGCTGGAAGGTGCTGTGCGTGTTCCCTGAGGAGAAAAGTATCATCAGTCTCACCCAGCTGGACATTGTGAATGACAATAATGACAGGCCCGGCAAGACATGTCCCCTGGTGCAACAGTGGTGTGCAGGTCATGAGAGCAACCTACCACTTTCCAATTAGTTTTAAAGGTCCCTCCACAAGATGGAGCTCATGCCTGGCACCATTATTGGGGCCAAGGTTCTAGGGCTAGAAAATTGTAGGCTCTGGGGTGAACCTAATACTACTATTCTGCTGAATGGATATAGCATTAAACTGATTCCCAACAGCATCACTATACCCATAAATTAGTGCATGTCTCAACTCCTAACAAAGAAGCTTCTTTTTGCACTAGATGGCAATTAACAGTAGACTCAAAATGGTCAGTATGCCCAGAGGAAGAGACTACTGAGTATTCAGTATTCAGTTATATTTATAGAATATTCTGGAAAAGATAGGACTATATAAGACAACAATGGGTCAGCAATAGCTAAGGATTAGAGTTGGAGATGGGGTTTGGTGAGGGACATATTGTGGTAACGTGTGTTGGTATTTTGACTATAACCATGTTCACAGTTCACACACTCTGTGTGCATGCTGCCCTCCCAGAAGAGTCCGGTTTACCATAGATAAATTTGTGTGTTTGCATGCCTATGTCGTGTTGTGTATGGTGTTGTGAATGTGTGTGCACATGTACATAGAGGCACACATACTATGTGTGGAGACCAAAGACTGATGTTGAGTGCCTGCCTTAATCATGCTCTACCTTATTTTTCAAAATAGGCTCTCTTACTAAGCCCAGGTTCATCGATTTGGCAAGATTGGCGGGCCCGTGAGTTCTAGGGGTCCACCTATCTCAGCCTCCCCAGTTCTGGGATTCTAGGCTCAGACTGCTGTGTCCAGCTTTTTATGTGGGTGCTGGAGATCTGAACTCAGGTCCTCATGCCTGCATGACAAGTACTCTACTGGCTGAATTCTCTCCCTAGCCCAAAGAGAGATTTAAAAATTTAGATTTAATAATGTATGTACCATAATTTAAAGAGTAATATAACTACAACCTGCCTTCAAATAGGTCAGAAAAAGACAGAGATAGATGATAGATAGATAGACAGACAAGCTGGGCCTGGTCCAGACCTACAATCATAGCTATTCAGGAGTCTGAGGCAGGAGGATGCTGAGTTCAAGGGCTTACCTAGGCTACAGAGCAAGTTTAAGGCCAAGCTAGGCAACTTAGTGAGATACTGTCTCAAAAAATAAAAAGAGGATTGGGGCTGGCTCAGTGGTAGAACACTTGGCCAGCACACATGAGACTCTAGCACCGATCCCCAATAAAAGAAAGAAAGGAAAAGAGAAAAGAAAGAGGAAGGGAGGAAGAGAGGGAGGGAGGGAGGGAGGGAGGGAAGGAGGGAAGGAGAGAAAAAGAAAAAAGTCAGTGAAGAGAAACGTTCTCAAGGAAGGTTTGAAATTATGTCAAAACAAAATGCTGCACATATATTTTAAAATACATTTTCCAACAAAATTACATTAAATTTTTTTTCAGGAATATCACACACATATACATATATACACACACATGCACGCACACACACATACACACACATAGCCCCCCCCCCCCCCCGAGCGTCGTTATCATTCACATTTAATCTCCTACATCTGAGTTTCTGAAGTCCCGCCCAGGAATCCAGGGCCAGGGCGTTTTCGCCTTCACATTTCTCTGCTGTTTGTGAGAAGCAGGAACAGCGGATGAGGACGATCGCCAGAATGAGTTCTGCTCTCCAGCAGTGACGCCTGCCTTCGCCAATGCAGGCTGGTTCTGGCAGGATGCATGTCTGTCCTGTTTTGATTCCTTTTATCTCATTCTCTTATTATTTGTCATATTTCTTATTCAAATCCATGCTTAAAGCTCAATAGAACTTTTATTAGTTCATAGAAATATGTCATTCCATCACGTCAAAAATAGCTCTTTAGAAAGAGAACTATACTGCTGCTTTTAGTTAAAATCTTTTCTTACATGCTATTTGTCCCACTTATTTTCTGATTTTGTCTGAGCAGTTGAAATAGTCGGAGCTTTACCTCACTGTCTTTCCACACTTCGTGCTACATATAGTAGCTCCTAAGGGACAGATGAGAGCAAATTTCTGGGGTATTTGCTAGGAACCAAACTCTAAACTCACGTTGAGAGAAAATTACCGTGAATTCCCTTAACTCACAAATTCAGGTCCAGAGGTCACTGAAAACTTCCTGCCACAATTTTCCCATCTATAAAATGGAATCAAGAGGACCTAGAGAGATGATTCAGAGGTCAAGAGCACTTCCTGCTCTGGCAGGTGAGCGGAATTCAGTTCCCAACTCCTATGTCAGGCAGCTCACATTAGCCTGGAACTCCAGCTCCAGAGAATCCAGTGCCCAATTCTGGTCTCCTCGGGCAATGCACATACCAGACAGACACAGACACAGACACACAGACACACAGACACACACACACACACACACACACACACACACACAAATAAAAATAAAATAAATCTTTAAAAAGTAATAATACTTCAATCTGAGCACTTGGAAGCAGGGGCAGGTGGATCTCTGTAAGGTCGAGGCCAGCCAGGTCTTCCTAGTGAGTTCCAGACCAGCTGGGGCTACAGGGAAACCCTGACTTAGAAAACAAAAGAAATAAAAGAGGCTCAGCAATGGGACATGCTTCGGGCCGGTGCGATGGCTCAGCGGCAGAGGGACTGGCTGCCGAGTCTGATGAACTGAGTTCAATTCCTGGACTCACATGGCAGAAGGAGAAAAATGATTTGTGCAAATTGTTCTCTCTCTCTCTCTCTCCTCTCCCCCACCCAAACCTGTGAGCCAAACACAATGTCATGAACCATCCTTAAATCTTCTGCCAAAGCCACCCAGCAAGGCAGAGAATCCTGAACAGGGCCCAGATCCTGAAGTCTGTTGGCTCAACTCTCCCATAAGGGAATCTAATTTTCCAAATAAAATAGAATATATCCTTTAACTTTTCTCATCTGTTTCTAATCTGTCTTTGAAATACTGCCATGACGGATTTCCGCAGAAGATGGTCCCCATCTCCTTCGTGGTGAGGTTTGCACAGAGATGGTTAGTGACGTAGCCCCCACATGCTGTTTCATCCCAGAGTTCTTGCCAACTCTCGCCTCTTGGACGTTTCCCCCTCCCAACAGCTATGTCTATTTATTGACATTAAATAAAATCTCTTCTTCAACAAAATGAATTATGAATATTATATACTTCCCAAATAACGGCTTCTATGGAAGGCAAACTGGGAACTAAGACCAAAGACTTTCAACACCCTGAGAACATGGGGTGGGGATGATTTTGTGCTTTCCTGAATTCCAAGGATAATCTCTCAAAGCTTAAGAATCAAAATCTAGAATCCATTTCCAGATACCTCCAGAAAAATATGTTGTCCTGGAGCTGCCAGGAGAAATGCAAGCTACAGCTTTTACTTTTGCTGTCTTTTGATAATGGCTTTTTAGATGTGTCTGAGAATATTCTTAAAAATGGGTGGGTTGCTTTTTAAGACAGCAAGAAGAATTGTGCAGTGCCCTGATGTGGGAATAAAGATCCGTGTTCTGGACAGAGCACTGTCATGCATGTGCTGTGTGGTTGGTCGGATGCAAAAACTTAATCATCTTTCATTACATTTATTGGGGAGGAGGCACGCGTGCCCAGTGCTCATGTGGGTCCAGAGACTGAACTCAATTCCTCAGGCCTGGTGGCAGGCAGCCACTGAACCATCTTACCAACCCAAAATTAACCATTTTGGACTTTAATTTTTGAAGCTATAAAGTTATGAATGATAATATACATTCTTGCCCCTATCAGTAAGTTGTTATTGCGAATAACAGTATAGCAGTGTAAAAGTTTATTTTCCCTCACAAATATTTTATTTAGTAGCTGTGAAAATGCTATGAACCAGGCATTTATTATTATTATTATTATTACTATCCCTAATTTCTGGAGCTCAACTAACTTTTAACCAATTTGCCTAAGGTCCAAGAAAGTAGTAAAGTAGACCCAACATATGTCTTAGGACACCTTTGCTTGTCACACTGGCTTGTGAGTCCTTTGACCGCAAAGACATCTTGACCTCCTTCTCAGGGTCCCTGACTGATCGCAGGCCCTCAGTAAATATAATGCACTGGATGTGACCAAAGAACTGGGTAGAATGTCTGGTTTTAAGCAGAAAAAGGGATATGAAATTCTATATGTTATCTTGGAGGACAGTATTTTTTTAATGTGTGTACTACTTAAACTTAAAATATACAGAAGAGATATGTATATGCGTCATCATTTTTAGTCTTTTCATTTTAGGATATATTTGGTTGTAAATGACAAAACAATAACGTACTTAGTGGAATATTATAGGCAAATCCTCCCTATGGTGAAATAACCAATAATATCTCTAAATACAGTCCCATTCTGGAGGGAGTGTAACTTCCCTCCTCAGGATGGGTGTGATGGTTAATTTTCTGTGGCAAATGGACCACTGGATGTGAGATATTTATTTGGTCAGACATTATTTGGGATGTTTCTGTGAGAATAATTTTTGGATGAGATTAATATTCAAGTTATTAGGCTGCTGAAGCAGATGGCTCATCCCATGTGGGGGCCTCATCCACTCAAAGAGTGTCTACAGAAAGATGACACCTCCGTGGGGAAGAGGATTCCTCCTGATTGCCTCTGGCCTGGGGCTTCAGTTTGCTTTTTCCTGCCTTCAAAATGTAGCTGAAATGAGAGCTTTTCCCAGGTCTTGAGCGGCCAGCTTTCCAAGCAGAAGACCATTGGCTGTCCTGGGTCTCCGACTCACTGACTTGCTTACAGATCTTGGAACTTGAAAGCTTACAGAATGATGTGAGCCCATAACTTGCAATAAATCTCACTGCATGTGGTGAGTGTGTGTGTGTGTAAATGAGTACAATTATGTATCTCCTAATTTTGTTTCTTTGGAGAGCTCTGAATAATACAGTGGCATAAAGGTGGTGATTCACTCAAAGAAGACTGCAGCAATGAAGGAAAACAGGAACTCCTCTGCACTGGAGGCATTGAACTCTGCACTGGAGACACTGAACTCTGCACTGGAGACACTGAACTCTGCACTGGATGCATTGAACTCTGCACTGGATGCATTGAACTCTGCACTGGATGCATTGAACTCTGCACTGGAGACACTGAATTCTGCACTGGAGGCATTGAACTCTGCACTGGAGACACTGAACTCTGCACTGGAGACACTGAACTCTGCACTGGATACATTGAACTCTGCACTGGATGCATTGAACTCTGCACTGGATGCATTGAACTCTGCACTGGAGACACTGAACTCTGCACTGGAGACACTGAACTCTGCACTGGAGACACTGAACTCTGCACTGGAGACACTGAACTCTGCACTGGAGACATTGAACTCTGCACTGGATGCATTGAACTCTGCACTGGAGACATTGAACTCTGCACTGGATGCATTGAACTCTGCACTGGATGCACTGAACTCTGCACTGGAGACACTGAACTCTGCACTGGAGACATTGAACTCTGCACTGGAGACACTGAACTCTGCACTGGAGACACTGAACTCTGCACTGGAGACATTGAACTCTGCACTGGAGACACTGAACTCTGCACTGGAGACATTGAACTCTGCACTGGAGACACTGAACTCTGCACTGGATGCATTGAACTCTGCACTGGAGACACTGAACTCTGCACTGGAGACACTGAACTCTGCACTGGAGACACTGAACTCTGCACTGGAGGCACTGAACTCTGCACTGGAGACACTGAACTCTGCACTGGATGCATTGAACTCTGCACTGGAGACACTGAACTCTGCACTGGAGACACTGAACTCTGCACTGGAGACATTGAACTCTGCACTGGAGACACTGAACTCTGCACTGGATGCATTGAACTCTGCACTGGAGACACTAAACTCTGCACTGGGGACATTGAACTCTGCACTGGAGACACTGAACTCTGCACTGGAGACACTGAACTCTGCACTGGATGCATTGAACTCTGCACTGGATGCATTGAACTCTGCACTGGAGACACTGAACTCTGCACTGGAGACACTGAACTCTGCACTGGAGACACTGAACTCTGCACTGGAGGCACTGAACTCTGCACTGGAGACACTGAACTCTGCACTGGAGACACTGAACTCTGCACTGGAGGCATTGAACTCTGCACTGGAGGCACTGAACTCTGCACTGGAGACACTGAACTCTGCACTGGAGGCACTGAACTCTGCACTGGATGCATTGAACTCTGCACTGGAGGCACTGAACTCTGCACTGGAGACACTGAACTCTGCACTGGAGGCACTGAACTCTGCACTGGATGCATTGAACTCTGCACTGGAGACACTGAACTCTGCACTGGAGACACTGAACTCTGCACTGGAGACACTGAACTCTGCACTGGAGACATTGAACTCTGCACTGGAGGCATTGAGCAAACTTCATTTTATCCAAGCAGAGATGTCATGTGGATGTCGGATGCTTCACTTCTGAAGATGGCACTTTGGGTTCATGGTCCTATTCCTCAAAACCCATAAGCCTAAAACTCACCATGAGAGAAACATCAGATGCATATAGGATGTGGGTATCACGTTTGCAGTATATCAAAAGGCCAATGTGGTGAAGGACTCGTCACCAGATGATGGCGCTATTGCTCTATGTTGAGGGTGCCAGCCATCTTGGGTCAGTCTATTTCTGAGTCTGTGGTTAGATGGTCCATTAGGAGGTGAGGCCCCATTGAGAGCAATGGGCCATGGGAGCTGTACTTTAGCTCTGGCCCCTTCCATGTTTAGTTTGCTTCCTGACTTCCATGAAGTAAGAAACTTTCCTCCACCACACCTTTCTTCCACAACGTGTGCCTCTGCCTTCTCACGGGACTGAACGCTGACCATGGCTGAAACTTCTGGAACTCTGAGCCAAAATAAAGTCTCCCTCCTTTAAGCTGTTTTCTCTGGTGTTTTGTCACGGTGGTAAAAAGCGGCTAATACAGGAGATAGTCTACAAAATTCAGTCAAGGACATTCTTTCATGGCTTTTCCATGAATAAATACCAATTTGCCCAGATGGGACACTGACAACAGACCAAAGAAGCAATGTCTCTCATGTCTAGCTTAGTGACTCAGGGGATTTATGGGGAGAATGTGCTGGAGCAGAGCTGAAGGATTACTTACAGGAGCTTGGGTGACACAAATGCAGTTGTGTCACTGAAAAGCCCACCCAGCCCAAGTATGGATTCAGAAAACCTACATCCCTGGAGCATTCTGCGTCTCAGAGAGTTCTACCAAAAAGCCTACCGAGCAATTCAGTGTTGCTTTTATAACCTTGGGGAGGGGTCTTGTGAAAAGTTCCGTTAGCTTCCCAAGTCATGGGAGCCTTCCTCTTCTCCAGTAGGGAACTTTCTATTGGAATGGAAGAGCTATTTTATAGTTCTGAAAAATGAGAAAATCTTGAGAGACTGTCATAGGCCAAAAGATACTAGAGAGAGATCTGCATTGGGTCTTAGGCTGGACCTTGGACCAGAAAGATGTTAGTAGAAAAACTGATGAAATTCAAATTCAAATTCAAATTCTCTAATAGTAACCATATTGATTCCTTGATTTTGAACAAATTCCCATGAACAGCATATTAACCATGAGGGAACGGGATGAAGGATATACACGAGCCCTCTGTGTTAGTATAACCACCGCAGCCACCTCCTCAGACACTAGCTAAACTAAACCTCCAAAACCTCAAACTGAAGAATCTGATCTTTTTCTACAAAGAAGCCTAATAAGTTTTCAAGCAACTGCTTACCCAAAATCTAGCCAAGGAGAAGCTCAGGTTCAACACTGGTAAAGGCAAATTCTTCTATCAGCTTGGTCCTGCTTGATCAGGAATGCAAACTGTCACACACCCGTGACTTATAAAATGTGAAGATAACAAAGGATGATTCTTCAAAACCAAATTTCAGTCTCTGATAACACTCTAAAGAAATGTAAGTGAATCCTGTATAGTGTAAAACACTGGGTCCCTTTCCTTCTCTCTGGTCCTTCAAAAAGCAATCTTTTATTATCTTCAGTTTCACAGAGCAGCAAATGCTCTGGTATATATGTTATTTGGGTAAATTGTCCGGTGTTGTTGGAGCTCACCAAGAAACTGGCTCTGGACATGGGACTGGCCCTCCCATTTCAGACTCAAAGCATGTTCATCTCAAAATGTTCTCCAGGACTCCTGTCTGGGGTCAGACTCTCCACTTGACCCTATGACAAGGTAAAGGGGGACCAAACAAACAGCCAAGAGTAAAAGCATTGTGCCCTGAAGAACGGCCAAAAGGTAAACTATTGCCAACCATAGTTACTGTTATTTATCTCACTGTGTAAAGATGTCTCTAGTAAAAGCATCACAGCCATGAGAAAAGTAACTAACACAGACTAACATAAGTATGTAGTGAGTACCAAGATTTGACTACTTGATGAATGAACCAACAAGATAGATTGAGGGGAAAAAAGACTGTCTATAGTCCAGAGGGAAGACAGAGAGGACCTAGAAAATCCCAAGTCAGTAACTTTGGCATCAGAGTTTCAGCAGGGTTTGCGTAGTCGAGCCTAGGGGTTTGTGTGGTCAAGCCTGCTGGCAGTTGTGTCACTTTGTAAGTTTTTCTGTGGACCTGCCACTATTCTCTGCTAATTCTACTCATTCTCAACCTAAAGCACCATGAGGACAGATCATGCTCTGGACGGTTTAAAGTACACAATAAAGGGAAAACATCTGATGAGGGTGAGAGGAGCCAGGAGTTCCTGTTACTGGGTTCTCCGGGGACCCCAGGGGCAGGGCTAAAGACAGTCACGTTCTAGTTCACCGAGGGGCCACTTGCTCTTCTCTATCCTGGCTATAACAAGAAAAAAATGTCTCCTGAAATTGCCACTGCAGGATTAACATGAAAATCCTTGCCCTGGATGTCCCTGTCTTTGCTTTTTACCATTTACAGGAATGATTCTCTCACTCCAAAGTCATTTTTAAAAATGCTGCCAAGGCTCCTACTAAAAATGTAAACTTTCTTCTAACTCAGATTTCTATTATGAGACCACAAGAAAAAAAATGTAAATGTCCGAGTGGAGAGGTTTGCTTGAGACTTACAAAACGTTTTGGCAATTAAAAATATATGTACAAATATTCTCAATTTACTATGAGATTCTATGTGAATAGTTTGGATTCCACTTATAAGAGGATATTGCACAACATTATCTTCTGAGCCGAACAACTATGACTTCAACTATAACTACGTGCAAAAGATACTCACAATAATCACAATTGCGTGAGTTGACTGTTGATGTTCCTTCATAAAAGGAGGGGCAAGCAGGTTCACTGGACCCTCACTCCTTCCAGCCAGTTACATAAAATTAAGCCCAAATTGCATGTGGCCTCATAGCCTTCAGGAGCAGACAGAGTATGTAAACTGGTGAACATTGGGGAGAGGAGCTGTACTCATGACGTTGTGGGGAAGTTATTGTCATGCTAAATGGAGACTTTCTACTGCCATTATTGAGGCATCCGCATCCCTGTCAGTAACCCCTCACCATGCTCTGTAAGTCAAAGTGGGTTGTCACTAGAACCTTCGGAGAAAGGGTTAACACTGCCTTATAACCCCCACAAGAAAGCTCTCCAACAGATGATAAACTTGTTAATGCTGTTATGCCTCATGGTATTAAGAAAGGAACAGTAAGTAGATACAAGAGAAAAGATTCACAGGCTCTTAGAGTGGACATTTGTTTGTAAATAAGGTTTGTATATGAAGGACTAGGGTGACTGGATGTTTTCAGAACGGAAGGAAAGCTGAAGAGTCTATGCAAGTTATGAAGGTCTGCGGAGGTTTCTAAAGACATGTAAATTGTGAAATAGTGAAAATATATAAATGACCTTAAAATGTTCAGTATCACAGTTCAGTCAGGCCTCTACTTTGATAAAGTATCAACCTATTCTTGTAAAGAATTGTAAGAGCTGACTTAAAAGAACAAATATATATCCAATCAAAGTTTATTTTAAAAATTATTAAAAATTAAGTGATGACTAAATTCCTTCTCTTTCCCGTACTCTAGAAGCCATCTGGGAGTCACTTCACATCGTGACTTTAACCTCTCCAACAACTATCAAGGTGCATGAAATCATATCCTGGGTTCGTTTTGGAGACCAAAAGAAAAATGAATTGGAGCCCAATTGACGAATGCTTTTGGGATCTTATGAAGAAATTCTAATGGACTTTGACTTGGACATTGAAACAATGTCCATTCTGCTTTTCCCAGTTTCCTGCCTAAGACCCGTAATGCTGATAACGTGCTTTTCCTCTTCCTTTACATCTCTTCCCAAACACAAGTCAAGGACTTCCCTTCCTCCCTACAACTATTAATTATATATTCTGGGGGTCTCCTAAATAGGAGGGCGAGTATACTGACTCCCACACCCAATGTCCCCATCCAGCTGGAAGAATCCAGAGTTGACTCTTGCCCCAATCCCATACTTTCAGTTAGGGTAACCTGTTTAGAGGGGCGATTGATGAAAATGGGAGATATAACCTGGATAGGCAGTTCAAGGCAGGTACCCCCAAACAGCAATCCAAAACTAACAGTTCCAAAATGTTCTTGGTTCTCCGACCAAAAATGGCAAAAGGGAGATCTGGTTTTTTATTACATAATCAGCACCCCTGTCCGAGGCTATCTATGAGGATGGGGCCTAAAACTCCAGTCCGGACACCAGTCCCTTCTGGAAAAGAAACTTTGGAGTTAGGTCTCTAGATTGTAAAATTGGATCACATCTGTCCCCCAATTTCAGCCCATGTCCTAAATGATTTTAGGGTCACCTCAGAGGGGGGAAGTAAGGGACTAAATCTGTATAAGCAAACAGGGACACTGAGGAATAACAAAGACGTTTCCCTCTGGCTTCTTGACTTCTTGACTTCTGCCTCTGGCCAGTAAGGTTCTCTTGGTCAACTAGTCCAAACCACTTCTGATAAGACTGAGACTAAACCTGGTCACTGCATCATTTGAAGCTGTAAGCCTGTCCACCTTTTTTTCTCTGTATAAATTGACCAATCCAAAATTAGGGGAGGGGACACTGCTGAAACCCTTGCATCTCTCTCTCTCTCTCTCTCTCTCTCTCTCTCTCTCTCTCTCTGATTTGTTGTGTATGTGAATGTGATTCTCTTTCAATAAGAGCTTCTTCTTGCTCTCTGATGGTCTAAGATTTCTTTTTAGCCAGAGTCTCCCTGTGGTCCCAGCTGGCCTGGAACTCACTATGTAGACCAGGCTGGCCTCGATCTCACAGAGATTCACCTGCCTCTGCCTTTCAAGGGCTGGGAATAAAGGTGTGTGACACCACGTCCGGCCCTGGTCTAAGATTTTTTCCTGACCTTCAATTACTTAACGGACAGGAAATGAACCTAGACTAACAAAGCCAAAGACTACAGCACCGCCCACACTTCGTGACTCTTCCCCCTACTTTAATGCAGTCACGATAATTCCCCACAGGCATGCCCAGAGGTCCATCTCCCAAGTGGTTCTAGGCGCTCTCAAGTGCACAAGTGACACTGTTACAGGAATCCTTCTGGGCTCTGCTGAAAGGCCCCAGGTGAGAGGGTGTTCCTGGCCTCAGCACTGCCACAAGCAGTTTTCAGCACTCGAATTTTCTTCCTTATTTTCCAGCCCGTCCCTTGGTGCTAACCCTGGTCGGTGTGAGTTACCGCCGCTAGACCAACACAGAGCAGGAACCCATGCCCACCCCGCTTGTCACGTTTGTATGATGGACACAAGAATGGAGCTGTAACATTCCTCGAAGAATGAGAGAATTGTTGTTTTGTCGTGTTAGAGTCTCTAGACATCCCATACCCAAACGCCCACTTCTTCCCCCAAGTACCTGTGCGGTGGGGTCTAGGTGACTGGTTTGGGTACTGGGGAGCAGGGAAATAATGAACTTTATAACTTTTGAAATAAGGTATGTGAAAGCTGACGTGCCTTCTCCATCCTCCCTATCCCCTTCAGCAGCGACCGTCATGGCCTGTGTGTAGATAACAGTCACAATCCGCAGCCTACCACCAGGTGCAGAACTTCAGGTGCTTTTTTTTTTCCTAGTATCAGTGTGGTAGGGATGGAGCCATTCCTAGACATTAGAAATCTATTTCAGAGATATGTACAGAAGGATTGAGTGATTGGTTAGAGTGTGTGTTGGCAGGGAAACACAGAACTGAAAATTTATAAAACAGAAGCAAGAGTAAAATAATGTGGTTCTGGGAACCTTAGAGGTGATTTAGCAGTTAAGAGCAGTAACTGCAGTTGCAGAGGAGTGGGGCTCGTTACCAGCACCCACATCAGGCAGCTCACAGCCACCTGGAACTCCAGCTCCAGAGGACCTACCACCCTCTTCTGGACTCTAAGGGCTCCTGGACTCAGGAGTGTGTGTGCCCCCCCTCCACTATTAAAATGAAAACTTAAACAGTCCAATTTTAAACAGTGTTTTCTGTTACCTCAAGTGAAGATGGATTCCCACAGAGGTGAGTGAGATGGAGCATCTGGGCCCACGGAATCCAGGTCTACTGAGGAAATCCTCTGTCTCTGTCTACTGCGGATGTGCTGCTGACAAGCTTGACCCAAACTGGAACAGTAAGAGGAAAATGCCACAGACAGAAGCTGAGGGGATTTTAGTTTTATTTGCACAGGCTATCCCTGACACTGAAGTCAGTTTTAGAGGTTCAAACAGCCTCGTAACTAGCACCTTTTCTCCCATCCTTTCCCTTGGTAAACAGCTCTGAGAGCCTCTACAACCCAGAGCTTCCCTCTGAGAGGGGCCCAGTGTTCTGTGTCCTCAGTAGCCTTGCCCACACCCACCGCTGAGTAGAAGGGTTGGCTTTGGGGGTTATTCTGGGCTCCGTGCTTCTCAGGAGAGTGGTAACCGGTGTCTTCCTTCCTGAGGTGTGTGCAAGACAAGGGGAAACCTTCCACCACGCCTACACTCCATGCAAAACAATCCTCCTCACGCATCTCCCTCCCAGCACTGACCAGAATGGGGAATATTAGATTCCAGAGCCTTCGGCTGGGCTGTTCTCTAATCAAGGCAGACGGGAGTCATGTTTCTAAAACCAATTTGGGTTGTAAAACAAATAATTGGCTTAAAAAAAAAAATCCCATGTCCAAACTTAGGGAGAAATTGAGAGAGGAAATGGCAAGGGAGAAAGGAGACACTGTGGCATTGCCAGGTTTATGCATACCTCGTTCCATCTGCAGCTTATAGCAAACAGGGATCCTGTGAGGCAAAGCAGCAGAAGCAGATGGAAAGGTGGATCGAGGAGATGGCCAGGAGGATGGCAAGGTCGAGGGAGGGAGGAGGGACCAGGAAGGAGGAGGAGGGAGGAGGGAGGGGAGAAAGGAAGGGAGGAGGGGGAGGCCAAATGCTTGAAGAGCGTCCAGTGCCCATCCTAGGAGCGCGCAGTCTAAGGGTGAGAAGGGATGCTTTGGACACAGAGAGCCTTCTGGGGTCTGACTTTAAATCACAGCAGTTTGGTCCGTCAGTGTTCCAAACAGGTCCCCTCCACATTTACTAAGGCCGGAGATTCCAGTGTCCTAGGAGAAAATGCGTGCTTGCTTACCTATTTAGCGTCGAGGAAGTGACTGTTGTCAGAGTTGCGTTTTCCTTCAGAAAATGTTTGACAGGTTTGTGAGGCTAGAGAAGAGGTATCTGAGAGGAAGAAATGTGCGAAGGGCTGAGAGAGCAGGAAGTGCCAGGCTAGAGGGGAGGCAGCCTCTGCGGGCAGCACCCTGAGACCTACTTGGAAGTCCTGGGAGCCTGGGGGGGGGGCGTATTTCTGCTGTTGCATCCAAAAAAAAGGAGGTTCACAGCTTAGAGCACTCTAAAATGTCAGTGTTAGGGAGGAGCAGGAAGTCCTTATTTGCATGGAATTTAGATTAAAATGCATAGGCAGCCTGGGGGTGGGGGGGGGATGACTCTGTAGAGAAGGGGTTCTTTTGGAATCAGCAACGCCAGCTCTGAGAGGGTGCTTTAGCTTTTTTTGTTACTTACTATTTTTATTTTATTTGCATGAGTGTTTGCTTGCACATGTGTAAGTGCACCAACGCATACTAGGCCTGTGGAGGCCAGAGAAGGGTGTCAGAACCCCTGGGAGTGGAGTTACAGACAGTTGTGAGTCACCATGTGGGTGCTGAGAACTGAACCCAGGTCCTCTGTAAGAGCAGCCAATGCTCTTAAGCATGGAGCCGTCTCTCCAGCCCCTAGAGAATGTGTCTAATGGCTATAAAGTCCTTATCTAATTTCAACGCTGATGTTCCTGGTGTTGATTGCTTTTCCTTGTGAGATGTCAATATTTTCCTGACTCATCACGGACATTTTGAAAACACATGTTGTGTTTTCATACTCCAGGTCCTATTAAGTCAGATGGGACATGCGGGCTATCTTTTCAGCAGGAGTTCACAAGATTAGGTTTGGGTGGCAAATGACCACCCTGTCTTCATGGCTGTGAGGCTAACGCCAACCCAGCTTCCAAAGCCTTTGCAGTCATGTCCTTGTGTGGTGACCAGTGGCCAGTCTGGGTCGTGGACAGTGGTTCACCCTGTAGGTCAGCACTCAGTGCCTTCTGTGTGCTGGGTGGAGTTAGATTCAGGTTGGACAACTTGAAGATGAAGCTGGTTTCATGAATTCCTTTGTGGGATCAATTTCTGGTGTTTCCTTCTTGCTGTGACTCCTGGGAGACCGTCTACTTCCAGACAGTGCTCCCTGGCCTTGTGAGTAGGTTATTTTCATTTTGGTCCCACTGCTTTCATTTTTCCGCAGTTGTGTTTGCAACACGGCTCCAGAGAGAACAAAGAGAAAAGATCACAGTTTTGTTGGTCTCATTCCTAAAATATTGGTGGGAGTAACTTGAAAGTGTGTCATATCATAGGTCATATACATGCGACACGATTCTTAACCTGCATATTTCCTGTGAAACAATGAGTGTGGGGGCTGGGGAGACAGCTTAGCTGGCAGAAACACACCCTGCTGTTCCAGAGGACCTGAATTTTGTTCCCAGCACCCACAGAGGGCAGCTCACAACAGCCTGTAACTGCAACTCCAGAGGATTCACGCCCTCTGCTGGTGTCTGTGGGCACTGCGCTCATGTGCCCACAGTATGTGTGTGTGTGTGTGTCTCTCTCTCTCTCTCTCTCTGTCACACATACACACACACACATACACAAGTACACGTAGTTTAAAAATAATTAAAGTGAATCTTCAAAATAAACGAATATGGCTATGTGTAGGAGAATCTCCCTGCGGCCAGTTGTAATAACAGTTGGGAGCAGTGGCTGAAGGGTCCCCAGAGCTGTGACAAAGTGAGAAGCAGAGAGGGAAAATTGGAAATGGAGACAGCTATGAACTCTCAAAGCCACCCCCAGGCAGTGCTCCCTCCAGCAAGGCCGCCCCTCCTAGCGATTCCACGACTTTCCTGAATCAGAGCCACTGACTGACTGAGTGCTCAAATACTTGAGCCTGTGGAGGGCCCCTCCTTCAGACCACCGGGGGCAGCGCACCATAGTGAGCACAGGCCACACCACTTAATCAAATGATCAAGAGTAAGATCAGCAACGAGAAGACGTGCCCGGGAGGACACACTACTGCACATGCAGCGTGCTTCTGTCCAAGAGTCAGAAGGCAAAATTAACGTTTTGTTTACATTTACATTTTTATGACTTTTTAACGAGTACACAAAATAATGGATTTCATCATGATGTCTTTATTCTAGCCTCTTATATTCTCCTCACACTCTGCACAGATCTCGCCTGCACACTCCTGATAGTCTCCCCTCCCCCAGCACAGTCTCCCCACTGTACACACACACACACACGCACACACACACTGTTACATGTCATATACACATATGTTTCTAAATCTGGATTCCATATGTAAGAGAAAACATGCAATGTTGGTCTTTTGAGCCTGGCTTATTTCATTTAACACGATGATCTCCAGTTCTACCTATTTTCCTGGCAATGATATAATTTCCAGTTTCTTTACAGCTGAATAAACCCTATTGTGTAATAGTTCCACACTTTCTTATCTTCTCGTCTGTGGTCGACATCTAAGCTGGTTCTGTGTGTTGGATGTCGCCACTAGGGCTGTAATCAACATGGATGGGGGAGATTTGAGTTTTTCTTAGGATCCTCCACAGTGAGTTTCATCGTGCTACACTGATTTACATCCCACCAGCTGTGTCTAACAGTCCCCCGCACAGCCCCTCAAGTCCTCACCAGTTCTTCTTCTTTGCTTTCTTGATGGGGTGAGCTGAAATCCAGTGTAGCCTTGATGGCTCTGGGTACTGAGCACTCCCAGGTGTTTATTAGCCATTTTTATTTCTTCGTTTGAAAACTGCTCACTTTATTACCTATTTCTTATTTAAAAGACTTCAAAGTCTGTGTATATATGTGGGGGGGCCAGGGGTAGGTGAGTATAGATGCCCATGGAGGCCAGAAGAGGGCATTGGACCCCTGAAGCTAGACAGGTGATTGTGAGCCACTCATTGTAGGTGTTGGGAACTGCACTTGAGTCCTGTGCAAGAATAGTACGCACTCAACTGCTGAACCATCTCTCCCATCTCATGATTGTGTGATTTTTGTGCCTGTGTTTAATTTTTTGAGTTCTTTGTATGTTATAAGTTTTAATGTTTTAACATAGAGCTGATAGATCTAGGGAGCGACGGATCCCATTGTTAAAATCTCTGATGCCTCAGCATCCCTTGTAGGACCCCTTAGTGTACCCCACACTCTGTAAATAATCCCTCTAATTAACATGTCTGTGGTGTTTATGATTAGGCTGACATCATAATCACCTAAACAAACAGACAGGCTCTTAAGTGTTTAAGAGTAGACCGAATTCGGAGGGCACTAGTTCCCTAAGCGGTCTGTCACAACCATCCGTCTCCCAGAACCGTGCTCATGACTCTCTTGTCCCTCAACCACAGCAGATGGAGCTGTCTGTGCCCTCCCCTGTGGTGATGGAACTACCACTGCCCCTCCCCATCAAGCCATGCCCATAATTTTATTCAAAATAGTTTCTCCAGCTTCAGCTGGGGAAGTAGAAGCTTGACTCCACCCTAATCTTAACACAACATCTGGCCTTTAAGTCCCTAGCTCTAGAACATCTCGTTGATCTATGGTCACGTGTCCTTCCCAGCCTCCATTATGTCCAGCAGAGATGGGTTCTGCCTTTCAGTTGATATGGTAAATCTCAAGCAAACACGCATTCATTCATTATCTTTTTGAGAGAGAAAGAAACTGAGGTTGCCAAGGACATACCCTGGTCATCAGACCTAAAAGCAAACGTTTTGCTGGGGTTAATTAAAAGTCATTAGTCTAGATTATGTCCATTAATAGCAGTCATTCTCACACACGTCTCTTTCAGAGTCCCAAATGTATGTGCTGTCTCTTTTCTGACTGGACTACTGGCTTTTTCCCTCCCTCCCTCCCTTCCTTCTTTCCTCCCATCACCAGGGAGCACAGAGTTCTCTTTTGCAAGTTCTTAGTCCTGATGGTTGAAGAATTAAAGAACAAACTCAGAAAGGAACTCAGGAAGTTTATTGGCATCAGAGAGAAAAAGAAACCAGGCAGGCAAGCTGGAGCTCTGGGCAGGGGCGGGGGGAGGGGAGGATCCTGGAAGACAATGTGGGCATACGGAACAAGAATGAACTGGGTGTCCAGGGACTTTGCTCCTTGTAGTTTTATTGAAGGGATGGAACGTTGCCCTTCTCCAGAGGGACACGGGCTATGGAAACAACGTTCCACCCTTTGGGGCCAACCTGGGAGAAAATGTTGGACCTCAGTCTTGCAGTCAGCTAAGGGTTGTTCCAGGAGCCTAGAACTCAGGATGTGCTCAGATAGGAAGGAAGAGCGCCTAACTGACCACTGCCCAGTTATCTTCCAGTTTGATTAGCTTTGGGCCAGTTCAAAGCTCTTGACATTGATTATTCCAAAGTCCTTATCCCATATTTGGAAAGTTTCTAACCAGCAAGAAAACCTTTTAGCTTTCCAAACATATCTTTCAAATGAGGAACAACCCTGAAAACAACTAGTTCTTCGGCTTCTCTGATCAGATGATCAACATGAATGCCAGGCAGTGACGGTAATGCCTGGACAGGACAGTGTTCCAGGGTGTGAGGAGTCCCTTCCTCTGCCATCTCCAGACCCAACAATAGCCCAGAGGGTCTCCTTTACAAGACAGAAAATTCCCTGACTCAAGACATCATTTTTTGCTATTTCTTGAAAAACTACATAATTCATAACAACTACAAATGTAAACAGTTTCCTCCTAATATAGATTTCTCCTGGTTAAAAAATAAATAAATAAACTTGGGGCTGGAGAGATGGCTCAGCGGATAGGAGAACTGGCTGCTCTTACAGAGGATCTGGGTTCAAATCTCAGCACTTACATGGCAGGTAACAACCATCTGTAACTCCAGTTCCAGGGGATCCAATGCCCTCTTCTGATTTCCACAGGCATTGGACAACACAGGTGCACTTACACACATGCAGGCAGTACACTCACACACATAAAAGAATATAAATATTTTAAAAATAAACTCATTTTCCCAGTGCTCATCCTATCCACTCCTTCCACTATGTGTTCGGTCACACACGAAGCTTTTCTTTTTCTTCACGCTGCTGACAAGTATCATGGCGGGGGCAACTGATGTTTTCTGAAGATAATTTCTGAAGTTCAGCTCTAGGACACAACAGCACATGGTTGGTATTCAGCCTGTGGCTGTTACTTCTGATTTTAGATATTGGCAATAGTCTCTATTGACTAAGGAGTTCATCTGGAAGCCAGATAAACTTGAATTTGAAACCCAGCTCTGATTCTAATGTTAACCAAGTTATGTGAGTTCCCTGAGAACGACTTACCTCCTTTGTAAACTGCTAGTCCTAATAGTATTTCCTTTGTAAGAAGGCTGTAAGGTGTGTAAGAGACCTTGGTATGGTCTCTGATACATGCTAGTGACTCAGTACATGGTAATTCTTCTAATGAACAATGTCTTTTGGGCTATTGATCTATACAGCAAAATTACCTAAAGGAAATTGTGTCTGAATGAAGAAGCATAATTTTGAGGGAGCAATTTTTTTAAAAAGTCTATTGGAATTTGTTGTAAACTCATTTCGGTAAAAATGAAAGTAGTTTATGTGTCATTTATTATTATAATCAGGAGTTAGGGGCCCTGAATAGGTAACAGACAAAACTGTAGTCATATATCAACACAGAAAGAACACTCAAGTTTAGCAAGTGTGGAGGACATGGAAGGGCAATCCCTGGTGAGTAGGACCCAAGAGTCAGCCCTGCAGATTATTATACTATATATATAAGATCTATAATATATATTATACAGGCAGGGTGGCACTCAGCTGGTGGAGTACTTGACTCACACTGTCCTGGGTTCAGCACTGTGGAAAAAGGGTGTGGTGTAGCACACCTGTAATCCTAACATTTGGGAAGTAGAGGCAGGAGGATCATCCTCCGCAACGATGGATTTACAAGAGATCCTGTCTCAAAACAAAACAAATTAGGGGCTAGAGAGATGCGGTTAAGTACATTGGCTGATCTTTGCAGGGGAGCTGGGTTCAGTTCCCAGCACTTACATGGCAGGTAACAACTGTCTGTAACTCCAGTTCAAGGGATTCGACACCCTCTTTTGGCCTCCATATGAATCTGTACTCATGGGTGCAGAGCATACATACAGGCAAAACTCATAGATATAAAATAAAATAAAAGAAGACCAAACAAATGAACCCACTAGTTTCTCCAGAATCTTAGTGTGCACAGGCCTGTTTGCAGTGCAGCTAGGCTAATCCACAAGCCTTTTGTTACCAATCTAAACGGCCTCTAAGGTTCACAATTTTTGACCTATTATATGTGCATCTCAGATATGTAAACCGATGTAGGTATACAACGTGTAGTTAGTACTGAATGAAAAGGGGAACAATCACCCCAAATATGCAAATGGAACCCAAACTCAGGATTTCTTTTCCACCTTTCCAACTGGTTTGAGGTGTGGATCTCTTAGGACCCTACATATAAACAAACAACAACAAAAAACAAAGTTCCTATACCAGGGACTGGGAAAAGGAACCTGTAACAGTCTACTAGAACTACCCAAACTCATGGGGACCCAGGACGTCTTTTAACTTTGATTTAAAGAAGGCTTTCTCCAAATACAGTTGCCCTCTATGTTACTGAAACTAGGGTTTCAACACAGAGATATAAGGTTCTCCCCAGAGCCAGGCGTGGTTCAGGAGTAGCTGGAGTGGGTACCCCAGGCTGACACAGGATGAATTTCCCCCCTTAAGAGTGCTGGACTGGGTACCATAGGCTGGCACAAGGTCTAGCCTCTCCCCTAAGAGTGCCGGAACCAAGCATGGTGGCACATGTCTTTAGTCCCAGCACACAAAAGCTCTCTGTGAGTTCATCTCTGTGAGTTCAAGAAGAGCCTGAACTCCATAATGAGCTCCAGGCCAACCAGTGCTTCATAGTGAGACCCTGTCTCAAAACACAAACATGAAAACAAACAAAAAACCAACAGTGCTGACTAGGTACTGCACATCGACACAAGGACAGTGTTCTTCCCAACCCTGGAGAGTACTGGAGCGTTTTCTAATTAAATGATTTCATGTAAGTATTAATTGTATTTCCTCTGCTGCCTCTGAGCTGAGAACAGAGATCACAGCATAATTTGTGATCATTATCTGCAAGTGTCTATAAAGGAAGGCAAAGTGCTCACTGTGGAAAGGCAGCTGAAATGCACATCTTGGCCTTCAGTGTGGAGACACTCATCTTTTATCTCTTCGCCTGTGGTTACCAGGTATCCTCTGACCTCCTAGTGACTCAGAGATACACCAGCAGACAACCTCAGAACACGGCCTTTTCCTCCTCAAGGTGAACAGCTCTCAAAATGAGAGGAGGTGGGCAGGGCTGCCAAGATGTGCAGATTTCAGCTCACAAGGTTACTTGGGCTTTTTAAAAGCCCCCCCCCCCCCGAAACCAAGCACACAAATAAGGCAATGAAGAAACATAATGTTTAAGTTGATTATCAAAAAGACAGATGTGGAGCTGGGGAGATGCTCAGTTGGCACAGTGCTTGCTATGCAAGTGTGAGGACCTGAGTTTGATCCCCAGAACTCAGGAAAAACACAGGGTGTGGTGGCATATAATCTCTGGGTGTGGGAGCTAATGATCCTGACCCTGGGGAGACAGACAGAAGGATCCCAGGGCTCACTGGCCAGCCAGTCTAGTCTAGTTGGTGAGCTCCAGACCAAAGAGAGACCCTGTGTCAAAGGAGGTGGATGGTGTTCCTGCAGATGTTGCCTGAGGTTGTCCTCTGGTTTCCACACACACAAGCACATATATGAACAGGAAACACACACACAATACACATAATACACACAGACACACTATAAAATAAAACTAAGGGGGCTGGAGAGATGGCTCATTGATTAAGAGCACTTGCTGTTCTTGCAGAGAGTGTGAGTTCAGTTCCCAGCACCCACATCAAGTAGCATTCCCTGTCTATAATTCCAGTGCCAGGAGACCTGATGCTCTCCTCTGGCCTCTGTAAGCACCCCTGCACACACACACACACACACACACACACACACACACACGAGAGAGAGAGAGAGAGAGAGGGAGAATCTAATGAATCCTTTTTTAAAATGAAATGATTGGAAATTATATTTGACTCAAACGTTTTTAGATTCGAGTAAGTAATTCAGAGAGTAATGATCATAGAACAAGTCTGTCTCGCTTTAATACGATTAAGTTGGTTTTGAAGCATAAACTGCTTTGTATTAATTTGAAAATGCCAAAAGCATGTAAGATATTTTCACAACTGTATGATCACACTAGGCAGGGACAGAATAATGACGTCGATGTTTCCAGCTAAAAATAGCCTAAAGCTCATCCTCCAGCAAGACCGCCCACCCCAGGCTTTTCTTTCGGGTTTCTAACCGTCGGGCATTTGCCAGCAGATGGTGCTCTTTGGTTAAAATTTATAAGGTGTTTTTTTTTGTTTTGTTTTGTTTGTTGTTTTTTTAAGTGTATAGAACCGCAGATTCCCAGGTATCCAGCTCTCAACCCTGTGAAGCATTATCTTCACTTACGAGTCGGTTTGAATGAGCTCTGAGTTATTTAGGGTGAGGAGGATGTGACAGTAGAACATCCATGAGATATAACGTAGTGAGACGCTTGTTTATGCGCTGTCTGGTTCGCCCTCTAACACCCACTGAGGATCGGACCCAGTGTGTGTGTAGGACTCCGACGTACCCAGCTCTCTTCTCTGAACATTGCTACACTCCTAGGAACGTTCCCTGCGTCCCGCATGCTCTACGGGCAGGACATTTCAAAATAAACCCCAGGAGTGACTAGTCAGGGCATTTGATCCTACTGAAAAGTACAAAATTGAGCGGGAGGCTGAGCTGCCAGCAGACAGTGCTCCAGAAGGCTCTGCCCGCTCCGAAGTCCTCAGAATGGCCTGACAGCTGGATGCTGATACTTAGCTGCAGCCTGTACCGGCGACCTCTCCTGCATTCCCCCTCCCTGTGACTCTGGCCCCCGCCACCCACCCTCACCCTCCAGCGAGCCCCATCGGAGCAGAGCTGACACTGCCGAGCGCCACCAGAGAGTGTCATCGTGTTGGCGTCCGGATGCTTTCTGCTTTGGTTTGTGTGTGTGTGTGTATGTGTACGTATGTGTGTGTATGCATCTCCAGACAAGGTCTCCCTACGTAGCCAGAACTCGCAATCCTCCGGCCTCAGCCTTCCGGGGCGCCGTGAGCCACCACTCCCGGGGCACGGTCAAGCCGGGTTTACCCAGGAGGCGGGGCACCTCCGCACCTCGGTGTCTCACAGGGGCAGGAAAAGCCGTCCGGGAACCCGCGAACGGCCGGTCGACACCCGAGCCGGGCCGGGTCACGTGGTGAGCGGGCCACCCAGGCCTCGGCTCCCCCGCCCGGCTCCCCGGGGGCTCGCTCTCCCTCCGCAGACCACAGAAGGTCCGGGTCACCGGGCAGCCCCGGCCGCGCCGACCCGAGGCCCGTGTTACGTCGCTGCAGTGGCCCCACGCACACACGTGTCCTTTACGCAGCCCAAGCGGCTGGAGCTCGCGGCAATCCCCCGGCCGCCGCCCTCCCCCTCCCGGGCGCGCCGCACCGGCCCGCCCCGTCGCGGGTTCCGGGTCCCGCACTGCCAGGGCGGCGCCCCTCCTCTATGCAAATGAGCGCGGCGACGCCGGCCAATCGGACGCGGGCGGCGCGGTGACGCGCGCGCCGAGCCTGGCGTATTTATAGCTCGTATTTAAAGAGCCCTGGGGAGGCTCCCGGTCCCGAGCGGCGGCCGCGCTGGGCGGGGGCTGGGCGCGGGCGAGCGTGCCCGGCGGCGGCCCCTTCCGGAGAGGGAGCAGCGCCGCGCGGTGGTTTGCCCTGCCTTCCGCTCCTGCTTCTTGAGACAGGGTCTCATCCTCTTCTAGGCTGAGCTAGAACTCACTCAGTAGCCCAGGCTCGCCTCGAACTTGTGACCTTCCTACAGCCTCAGCTTCCGGAGTGCGGGGGTTACAGGCGTGCGCCCTCATGCTCTGCTGGACCACACACACACACACACACATGTATTCATACATACACACATGCATGGTTTATATCTACACATATCTTAAATAAAATTAGGGATTTGGAATCTCAAGCTGGAACAGAAGATGTGCCTCGACCCCACCCCAGGCCTCGGTCGGAGCCACCAGCTAAGGCGTTTCCCGGTGCCGGCTGCAGGGAGGCCGCCTTCCTGGGGGGAGGGGAGACAGCGCTGGCTGGAAAGCCCAGAGTCCGGGGATTTCGGGGTGGGGCCGTTGGCTAGGTGACTGTGTGTTCCAGGAAAATGAGATGCAAGATAGTGGTGGTGACCATCTCGGTGTTCAGGCGACTGACCTCCAGACTCCGAAGCCAGCCAGCTGCACCCGGCAGTGCGAAAGCAGGAAGCGCGTGACGTCAGAGGAGAGCGGAGCCCTGAACTGGCGTGTGGGGTCTGCTGAGTAGGCGGTTTCCGCTTTCTGCCCCTCCCCCACACTGTCTTTCCGCAAAGCTGGGCCTGGGCGGTGGGCTCCGGCTCTGGGTGCTTCCTCCGAGGGTGTGGACTTGCCTTGGCTGCACACCCGGGAGGACAGACCCGTGGTCACCACTGGGTGTTCTCCTAGGGGAACCACAGATTCCTTTTAAAGATAGACACTTAGGTGGGCTTGTAAAAATCCCAGAGGGGAGTCCAGGAAGCCTACCTGAGTACTCAGATTACCATCCTAACCCCAGGCAAACAGGTGCAAATGGTGGGCTTCCCAGCCTCTTCAGGAGCTCATTTCTCAGTAGGGGAAGATCAAATTGTTCCCCACCAGGGGCAGGCTCATATCTCCTGTCAGTGTATGTGTATGTTTGTGTGTGTTTTGGCGGGGGGTGGGGGGGAGAGGAGGATGTGGGGGAGGTTCAGATAAAGGCACACTGTAGCCCAGGCAAGTCTCAAACTCAAGCCTCTCCAGGACTGGGATTATAGGTGTGCCCCACCGGGCCTAACGTCACCACTGCTCTTTGAACTCAAGGACAAAGTGAAGCCAGAGAACATGTCTTTCTGCACATTTGACATCTTGGAAAATCCGTTCTGAGGCAGCCGCACCTGCTGTGCGGCACTCCCCTGACAGGTTCAAGATACTCCTTCACAATTAGCTCTAGTCTCTAGTCTCTGTTACCTTTCCACCGTGAGCAAAGCTTAACACAGAGGTGGTGACAGGTGTTGGTCCCTAGACACCGCCTAGGCAGCGCTTCGAATGCTCTACAACCCATGAGCTTGTTGAACTCACAGTAGCAGGCTAGCTGAAACAGCTGTCCCCATTTTACAGCTAAGAAACAGTTCCCAGGCTCAGTGTGACCAGCCTCTGGGAGACTGTGAACCCAGGCCAGAGTTCACAGTTCTCCAAAGTTGCTCTAACGCTCTATCTCTCTGAGGAGGGGCCTTGACTTTGGTCTGGGGACAACAGCCTGCATTCAGCTCATCGGTAGTCTCCAGTCCCCTGCCATAAACCTAGACCCGGTTAAACATGGTGGGTGTCAAGTGCCTTTTCTGTACTGTCCTCTTGTAAGAGACTGTTCTGCTTGCTGTCATCGTTGCTGTAAGTTCAAACGAGCAAAGCCTTTTAAAGTTGCTTTGAATTAAATGATCATTTATCTTAAAAAAAAAAAAAAAAAAAAAAAAGACAGAGAGAGACTGTTCTGGAAAACACACATGACTTAACCTGATTTTCCAGTTGCCTTACATGTATCATAGTAGTAGTGTCTAATAAAGTTGTTTAATGCTTGAATTTCTGATGGCTCTTCTCTCCCTAGGCTGTTGGGTAACAGTAGATCCTTAGGTCTTCTATGGAGAACCTAAAAAATGGGGTGATTTGCCATTTAGGCATGGGGTGGTGCTCAGAATCAGCTTCAGAGCCAGCCGAGTGAGTTTGGTCTCTCCCATCACAGAGTGATTGCCTAACCCTCGGATCCCCAGCTCTGCAGAAGAGCAGGCAGGGGCCTGCCCTTGATTTGGGAGGATGGTCTGTCATTAGTGTCCAGGAAGTGCAATCTGAACGAGAAACCATGCCTGTTTGTCCGACCACAGCTGTGTATAATGGGAACCAGTGGTCTGGAAGCTGGCCATCTGATTGGGTTAAGCCCAGCCCTAGCCCCATCCCAGCTGGATGACTTTAGGCAAGACATGGATTCTGAGTCCTAGCTTCCTCAACCCTAAACTGAAAGTTAAGGGCTTTAGAGATGGCTTGGCAGTTAAGAGCATAGACTGCTCTCACAGAGGATCTGGGTTCAATTCCCAGCACCCACAGAGCAGCTAACAACCATCTGTAATTTCTGTTCCAGGGACTCTGACGTCTTCTTCTGACCTCCTCGGGCATTGCATGGGCCCACTTACACATACGCAGGCAATAGACTCAACCATATAAAAAAATAAAAATAAAGTAAATTTAAGAAATGAAAGTTAGCCTGCCCTCGCCCTTGACTCCCTTGCCACCCCTCTTCTTCCTGTAGTTTTTTTGTTTCAGCCCAGTATCTATCTAGGGGTCTTGACTGAGCTAGTTTTCTTTGCTAATTAGAGAAATTAAACACAGGGAAAATCTCAGATCAGCAGAGAGCACAAAATTTTATTGAAAGATAAAGAATCATATCTATACACACCCATAGAGAGAAAGCTTTCCACAAGTAGAGAGGAGACCCAGAAACTAAAAATCCCAAATCCCCAGGGCAGGGCCTGGGATTAAAGGGTTTTAATGGTTTCCTCTCCTCTAATTTGGATTGGTCAGTTTAACAAAGAGAAGGCTGATAGGCCATACCTCCAAGCTGAGACCCAGGACCCACATGGCAGCTAACAACCATTCTAGGGGATCAGACACCCTCTTCTGTCCTCTGCGGGCATTGCATATGACACAGGTACACTTACACACATGCAGGTGTAACACTCAAACATATAAAATAAATAAATAAAATAACTCTCGCCTTATATAATGGCACACGCCTTTAATCTCAGCACTTGGGATGCAGAGACAGGTGGATCTCTGTGAGACTGAAGCCAGCCACTCTACATGGCAACTTTTAGGCCATTTTGGGCTACAGAAAGATCTTGTCTCAAAATTAAAGTAATAATTTCTATTCTTTGAAAGTTTCATATACAGTGTAAACGGATCATATCCATCTACCACTACCTCCTCCAACTCCACCTAATGCAGCCCACCACATCTCCTTGCCAGCTTCCTGCTCTTTTGTTGTTAATGCCCTTCCGAGTCTAATTATTACTGAGCTTACACACCCGATGTGGAGCCATCCCCCGGCATGAGCAGCCTTCTTAAACTGTAATCAAAAGGAAGCTTTCCTCCCCTAAGTGGCTTCTTGTTAGGTATTGAGTCGAGTCACAAGAATAAAAAAAATTCAGATGCTTCAAACCTCCTACCTCCAGCAGATCACCCAGGACTCTGAACCATCTCTGATAAAGGTATCTCCACCGTTATGTATCTTATTCTCGTGACCTAATAACTGGTCAGACGCATCTTAAAGGAGGAAGGATTTATTTTAGTCTGAGAAAACAGTCTCACGGTGGGGAAGGCCTGGTGGCTAGGCCCTGCTCACATCTGGGAGGATCAGAAGGCAGAGTGATACAGTCCTGTGGTAAAACCTCCCTGAAGTGGCCCACTTCCTCCAGCTAGACCCCACCCCTTAAAGGTCACACGGCCTTCCAAAAGCAGTGCCGGTGTGTTCAGACTGAGGAGCCTGTGAGGGTCATTTCACATGCATCAGTAACACCCACCTGGTGGTTCAAGCCAACACCTGGCCAAAGCCTCTTTCCCTTTCTCAACTACTGAATTAATAGTTAACTTCAAAGGCTGAGCCTTCAGCCTAGAGCTGTGAAATTCCTCTCTAAGAGCCATGTTTCCTCCATCTTGCCGCTCTGTGGCTCCTGTCGCCCTCAAAGGGAAGCGTGGCCTGGGTTATAAAGCCCCTCAAAAAGGGGTGCACACCTGTATCTCCATGTGCTCCCTTCCTGTGTGCCCCAGGCTTCTACCGTCCACGGCAACTCACAGGAAGAAGCGTGGCTGTCCCTCTGAGCTTTAGCATGGGCTGCAGCGTGTGCCGTCGTACCATCTCATCAGATCCCGTGTCCTCTGACTAAGCAACTCCTGCTCTGACCATTTTCACCACCTCCTGACAGCCGTCCCTGACCTCTGCCTAACTCCTGTTCCATGGTAGATTACCCTCCATCTCACTCAAAAGACCATGACTTGCCACCACAGCACCAAGACATTATGAACCATCCCTTACCTTTTCTGAATCTGGGTGTTGGTCCATGTAGAGATGTGTCCAGGTAGAAGAAAAGTTGAGACTCACTGTGGTAGGGGGCAACTCCAGGGGGCGGAGAGATTGGTCTGTCCTATCACTGATTCCCAGGTGCCAGCCCGCTGTGGAGTACAGAATGGGCAAGACTCTCAGGAGTACTTGTAGCATTAAGTGGGATGGGAGAATTAGAGAAAACATGTTCACGTAGTACCCGGTCATAAGGGTTTTGAGCAAATCTGGAGAGTCTTTCTTTCCAAAGACACCTTGGGAAACTTGGTCTCATATTTGACTGGCAGTGCACTGTTAGTAAGCCAACTGCCTGGGCTAACCGTTTCCTGTCACTCTATTTGTTGTCTCGTGTGTGTGTGTGTGTGTGTGTGTGTTCACAGGTGTGTGCAGGTGCCCATTCCCATGGAGGCCAGAGGTCACTGTCACGTGTCTTTCTCTTTAGTGTTTCCCACCTTATCTTTTGAGACAGGGACTCTGGCTAAAGGAAAGGAATTTCTGTTTTGGTTGTCTTTGTTCGGGTTTTCTTAGACGAGGTCTCCTAAGCGCAGACTGGCCTGGAGCCCCTAAGTGTTTCTTCCACTCCCCAAGTGCTGGGGTCCAGGGTATGCATCACCATGCGCAGCTCAGGCATTGTATTTCTTATGTCTTTGGAGAAGTCAGGTTGAAACTCAGTAGCATGAAGCTGGGAACAGTAAGATATGACTGGGGAGCCATTGACAGCTGAGCACAGCTCTACTGTGAGTGGCTGTGAGGCCTTGGTGGCTTGAGATAGCCCTGCTCCAAAGAAGACAAGATGTAGATGGACCTAGAGTCGGATTAGGAGTGGAGCTGAGCTCCATGGCCTCTTCGATACATGTAATGACCACTCCTTGGAAAGCTGAAATTCTGTGCAGCATAGGATGCACTCCATTTATCAAAATAAGAATGCTTTGTAAAGCCAGGCATGGTAGTACAGGCCTCTAATCCCAGCACTCGGGAGAAGAGGCAGGCAGATCTCTGTGAGATCAAGGCTAACCTGGTCTACATAGTGAATTCCAGTCCAACTGGGGCTACAGGGAAAGCCAGTCTCAAAACAAACAAACAAAAACAAAACAAAAAGAAAAGAATACTTTGTAACGGACAAACTAGTAGAGCTGGAAAGATTGTTCCCCTGTTACAAGAGTGTGCTGCTCTTACAAAAGACTTGCGTTTGATTTCCAGTAGCCATGCTGGGTAGCTTATAACCGTCTGTAACTCCAGCACCAGGGGATCCAACACCCTCTTCTGGCCTCTGCAGGCACTGCACTCAGGTGCCCATATCCAAACAGAGACACACACACATATGCACATAATTAAAAATGAAAATAGTGTTTAAAAATAAGTATGTAAAGTTCTAAATACAAGTAGATGTTGTTAATCCAGACTTTCGTAAATATAAGATACTGAGTGAGTATGGGAAATCTGCACACATCGTTCTCCCTCAGTTAAATACTAAAATGTGAAGATGAAAGTGGGAGGAAAGGAATCTGTTGGGTTCCACAGCCTCTGCTCTAAGTGCGTTACAGTCTCTATCTCTATCATAGTGCCAAGACTCTGCCTTCAAGGGGCTTGTGTTCATCCAAGTGACAGACGCACCTATTAAAATTCATGTAAGCAACTGTCATAAATGCTATGATCATCAAGTGGGAACACAGAGGAGCAAGCTGCTGGCGGGCACACCTCTCCTGGTGAGGAGGTGAGGAAGACTCAGACATCGGTACGGAACCTGGTACAGAACTGACAGATGGTAAGGAGGGGAGGGAAGACAAGTGGGGCCATCAGCAGTGCGGAAGGAGGAAGGGAAGCGTCAGGAAGGGAACAGACAGCGAGGGTGTGGGATATCTTGGAGAAAGATGGTAGTGAGTGTGCATCAGTGTGAACAGGTAACCCGGTGATCCGGAGGACTTTACACTCCATTCTAAGAAATATAGAAGGCCTCCTGCAGGAACAAGGGGATAGACTCTGCAACGTTCTTTTTTTTCTTAGAAGGAAAGTGATGCGAACAGGCTTGTCAGTTGTAGAAATCATACTGGAGATGAGGAGGCTAACTGGGAAATAATTGATGTGATTCGGACAACAATGATAACCAAACATCGGGGTGGTTTCCCACCTGTAGTTCCTAACCCATCAGTGGACCCTGAAATGGTTTTAGTGAGTCATAAGCTGCATTTAGAAAAAAATAGACTTGGATAGAAAAGGAAATAGTAACATATCTTATGTAATAAGGTGAAGAATTTCAGAAATCTGCCATTCGTTTGATGAATGTTACCCATAAGATTTGGGGAAATTTGAACTGTTAAAAAGTTCACATCTTCGATAGGTATGCAGAATCTTCAGAGTGAGCCATGTGGAGTTTCTTCAAATGCAACAGGGTCAGCGATAGAAATGTTATCTATCAACACAGACAAGCGTGACGGGGTGAGGCCGACAAGGTGACACCCTGGGTAAAGCCTGACAACCTGAGTCTGATCCCTGGAACCCACATAAAGATGGAAGAAGACTCTACAAAGTTGTCCTCTGACTTCCACACACATGTGTGTACACGTACATTAGTCATGATAAAATAATAATTAATAATAATTAGACTTTAAAAGCATGACAGGGTTGAAGGCTTTAATATACAATGTAGGGGTTATTACCTGGGAAATGCTAGACAGAAAAAGTACTTATTAAATCCAATAATTTAATTATTATATATTTATTGGATTTAATCTGTGTATACTCAGTAACATTTCCAAGTTGTTTATATCTTATACAAAAACGATCTTATAATAAAGTTGATCTTGTGGGATGCATTTCCTGAATCATAATACAAGATATAGTTACCACTGTGGTCATGATCACAGGGAACTTAAAGGGCTGAGGATGTGGCTCAGTCGGGTAGACTGCTTGCCTGGAACCCCCGAAACCCTGGTTCCATCTTCAGGAACGCAGAAACCAAGCTTGGTGGTGCACACCTGTAACCCCAGAGCTGGGGGGGCACAGGCAGGAAGATCAGAAGTTCAAGGTCATTCTTGGCCGAATAGTGAGTTTGAGGCAAGTCTGGGATACTCTGTGCTGTCAAGAAAGGAGAGATTGAGAGAGAGAATGTTAAAACACTGATTGAGAAGATTGTAGCAGTGTCTACCGGTGAGAAAGATCAAAATATCTGATTAATTTCTGAAGTAAAATAGTTAATAAGACTTTTGACCGATTGGATAGGGGAACAAAGAAACAACTGGGCTTGAGAGACTCAGTGGTTAAGAGCACTGACTGCTCTTGCAGAGGACACAGGTTCGGTTCCCACCACCCACAAGGCAGCTCACAATCATCAGTAACTCCAGTTCCAGGGGATCTGACACCTCTTCTGACCTCTCTGTGCATGGCAGGACACAGGTCCACTCACACACATGTAATACGCTCATACACATGAAATAAAAGTGATTAAAAAAATATTAAAAAAGGAATCAGGAAGCTAAGGGTGACTTACTGGGGATACAGTTCAGTTCACTTCCACCAACATTTCTTTTATGTATTTTTAAAACTTTTGTATTGTATTTATTTATTTGTGTGCCATGGGGAGGTTAGAGGCAACATACAGGGACAGTCTCTCCTGGAGATCCTGGGAATCGAACTTAGTCATCAGACCTGGCAGCAGGGGCCACCAGTATCTCTTGACAGAAGCCTGTATAAGTGGAGAAACATGTTTAGGACCCATGAGTCATGAAGTAGGTAAGAGGGGAAGCCTAGGAGAACAGGCTGAGCAGAGAGGTCAGGGATGCTTGTGAGAGTGCGGTGCGGGTGTGCCGAATGTGAGCAGCCCCGTGTTGAGCAGACAGTACAAGCAAGCCCCTGTTACACTGAGAAGCCAGGGGCAGGTGTAGGACCTCCACCCATCATGCAAAGGGGTGCAGCTCCTGTGTAAGATGAAGGGCCACTTAAGGGGTTCGCGAGTCAGTGGCAAGGTCACACAAAGGTCTTTGGGAGGAACTACTGACCGGCAGTAGAGCAGGAATGACGATCCCAGTCTAAGAAGAGCTGCTGGCTTTCACCACGGCAGAGAAAAAGAGCTCAAAATATTCAATTACTGACCAAGCAGGCGCTGTCCTGTCAGCATCTAGTCAGGCAAACAGACTCAAGCCAAAAGTTTAAGAGAGAGTTTTAATTGTGGGGAATCATATATACAGAGTCCTTTGAGTGCCCCACACCGCACAGTTGACATGCACTGTGAGCTGCAGGTGCTCTTGCTGTGAATCCGCACAGGTTCGTGGGGGTAGGACCTCACATCTGGCCCTTGTCACGATAGGAAACTGCTACTCAGAAGGTGCTGGTGTCTGTGAGGTTCGCTGTTAACTGTTTGACAGATCTAGAATCAGCTGGGAGAGGGGCCTATCTCTTCACTGGTGGAGGATTAGCTTGATTAGGGCAGTTAGTGCAGAGACTCATCTTGATTGTGAGCAAGACCATTCTCTGGGTGGGGCATCCTGGACTGTGTAAAACAGATAACCCAGGCTGAGCACCAGAAAGGCGACATTGTTCTCTGTTCCTGGTTGCCAACGTGCTGTGACCATGTGACCAGCTTCTGCAAGCTCCTGTCGCCTAGGCTCCCCAGCCTGAGTGGACCGAACTCCTGAGCTGTGGGCTGAAATCCCCCACCCCAGCTGCTTTGGTGAAGATATATTTAAAAAAGCAACAGGAAAAGAGACGAAGGCAGCATCTCTTCCCACTTCCTCCCTAGACCTCACAGCCTTTAACTGTGAGGGCTGTGCAAACATCGGGGTGTCTGACTAGAAGCCCCAGACTGTAAAGATTCCTGCTCCTCTCCAGAGCTGTGTTCTTGGGAGATGGAGGAATCTTTTTAGGAAAGGGAGCCTTGTGGGAAGATTAGGTCACTGCCTGTACGCCCTTGGGGAGGATTATGGGACCTCTGTCCTCTGCTTTCTCTGTCCCTGGCTCTGCTTCCTGGCTCCTGAGGTAAGCCTTTTATACTCCAGTGGGCACCCACCACGATGTGCTGCCCAAAGTAAACAGGGAACTCAGTCATGTACTGGAACCCCAAAATTGAAGCAAGATGAACTCTCTGTAAGCTCATAGTCCGGGGGATTTTGTTGAAGAAGTGAGGAGCCGATGAGTATAGTTCCTCCTTGTTGCTCACTCTGTTTTAGCAATCATTGTGTTGTTTCCCAGTCCACAAAAAGGAGGGGGGGGCGAGAAAGAGGGAAAGGAGGAAGAGGAGGAGGGGGAGGAGGTGGAAGAACATCGCTCCAGGATTGCCTTCATCAGCAATCTCCTGTCTGTGGTCTACACCTACCTCATTCTCTTGAAGGCTCTTCCCTGATGTCAAGAAAGTTAGCCTTCCCTTCCAGGTTTTCATGCCCTCAGTACCTGCTAGCTCCGGAAGGAAAGTATACTTGACTGCCTCAACTCCGTGCTAACCTCTCTGGACCTCGTCTGTGTCCGAGACTCAGCTGGCCTAACTACTGTGTTCAGAGAATGGTGTTTTCAGATAGTCATGACCAGGCACAGCACTCTGATTGACAGACTGACCGTCTTATCAGAATCCAGTGGCCGGGGAGGCAAGTGGCTGTCCGGAGCCAGTTTCACGGGCCAGCAAATAAAACAAACAGGTTTCCCCTGCAGGGAGCACACCGAAGTCTCACTTTATCTGTTATGCAGTTAGAGTCCAGGAAGTGTTTGGGGATGATGGGAGAATCCTGTGTCCATTCTTTATTTGGACTAAGAAGACATTTCCTTATAGTTTTTATTTTTATAGTTTTACCTGGAGTTCTGAAACTCTTCAGGAGGCGAATTAAAGCACCAGAGAGATACGGGATTCCAGAAGACATCCAGAGCGACTTTCTAATCGCTTTTCCCTTTTGAACTCCCCGTGTCTCCCTGCGGGAACACAGACGTGATTACCTGTGTAACTGATACAGTGTCTGTCTTTCATTACTTGCGTGTGTCAGTGGCTCCGGGTCTGCTACATGACCTGGTTGGCTGGAGAGATGGCTCAGTGGTTAAGAGCACTGGCTGCTCTTGCAGAGAACCCAGGTTCAGTTCCCAGCATCCACATATTGGCTAACATCCATCCATAACTGCAGTTCCAGGGGAATCTGATGCCCTCTTTGGACCGCCACAGGCATTGCACAACATGGGTGCACTTACATACATGCAGGCAATACACTCATACACATAAAATCAAAAATCAATAAAATATTTTACAATGCTTGCCACAGGTATAGTATGCTGTACATGGAACAGTTCTTGCCATCGTGAACTCTTATCCCAGTAACCTAGAGCCCACGAGGGATTGAGGTCAGCCAGAGGGAGGCTCATCTGGGATTTCACATGGGGAGGTTCTCGCAGCTGGTCTGGCTAGTATTAGGAGAGTGGAACCAGTTGTCAGCTAAGCTCTTCTGGAACTTTGGGTTCCTATTTCCTTAATTCTATGCTGTTCCTCTCTGGGTGATTAGGGCTTTGGTGTGTAATTTATTTTTATAGCCAAGAACACTTAATCATGTTAAGAAGGTTATTCTTAGGACTATATAAAACCAGTTCCTTTACTGGTTTTTCTTTTAGACAGGTTCTCACTATGTAGCCCCAGCTGGCCTAAAACTGTCTGTGTACATCAAGTTGGCCTTGAACTCATAGAGATCTACCTGCCTTTGTTTTCTGAGTGCTAGGATTAAAAGCATACACTATCACACCCAATCAACTATCCCTTAGCATTAAAAAATATTATTTTTATATTATGTGTATGAGTGTATGTCTGCATGTATATAAATGCAGCTGTGTCATGCAATACCTGAGGAGGTCAGAAAAGGGCGTCAGTTCCCCCTGGAACTGAAGTTACAGATGGTTGTTAGCTGCCACGTGGGTGCTGGGAATTGAACCCGGGTCCTCTACAAGAACAGCCAGTGCTCTTAACAGCTGAGACTACTCTCCTGTCCTCTCTTATCATTTTTATAGTTTTCTAATCTTTTCTCATTGTGCAATGTTCTCTGCCTCTCAACATTCTTTGAAAAATATGGACCCTCAAGCTGAATGTGTTGGTGGCCACAAACATGGCCAGGCCTACATATATTAGGAATGTTCCTTTACAATTTTGATGTGTCACATTTCAGCTAATACATGGTGGGATCACATCTGTTCTCTTTAAATAGCAGTTTCACACTACTGACACCAAAGCCCCAGTAGCTTATCACAGTCACAGAAAAGTAACCACTTCGATCACCTTAACTGAGATTCGAAGACCCAGCTGGAGAGTGTCTGGCACCCTTCTGTGGTTTGGGACCCTGGACTTTGTCAGAGTAGAACCTAGCACTAAGCACACGTGTGTTCGTTCTCTGTCTGCTCTTGACTGTACGTGTGATGTGGCTAGCTGCTTCCAGTTCCTGCCACCTTGACTTCCTCTAGTAATGCACTGTAACATGGAACTGTGAACCAGAATAAAACCTTTCTCCACCAACTTGACTTCTTTCAGGGTGTTTTATCACAGCCATGGAAATAAAACTAGGACAGACAAGGGTTATATAATAGCATGCAGTTGTGATGCGTGTCTCATGCAACAGGGGAGCCGCAGCTATGTGCAGTGCAGTGTGTGCAGTGGAGACTACAGGTCAGTAGACACATGTCACACTGTTCCCTCCTCTCCCCCCCAACCCGTAACCCATGCTGCGGAGGAAGTGGAGGTAACAAGTAGGTAGACATTCCAAAGAAAAGCTCTGGGTTCCGATCTCTCCTGTTTTATGTGTCAGATGTATAGCAGACATGTATGTACATGTGGCTAATATTTACACAGTATGTCCTGTGGATTAATCACCTGCATGCCTTTAATTGCTTTGTTTCTTTTCAACTAAATAAGAGTCTAGAGTTTAGAGCTGAGTGTGGTAGAGCATACCTGTAATCCCAGCTCTTGAGAGACTGAGGCAGGAAGATCAGTAGTTCAAGGTCATCCTTGGCTACATGGTGAGCTCAGGGCTAGCTTGAGCTACACGAGATATTATTTTAAAAACCCTTTACGAACCGAGCTACAGTAATTATATTTATATGTCATATATATTTATATGTTCTAAATATGTGTTGGTTTTGTGTGTGTGTGTGTGTGTGTGTGTGTGTGTGTGTGTGTGAGAAGAAACAATTCTTTGCAAAAGCATACAAGACTCATGGACATGGTTTCATAGAAAGTTACCCCAAGAGCATTGGGGTTTTGATGTAGAATTATTTCTATACTCAAGATAAAACCAGAAACCAGGTAATCATTAAACCTCTGATAATATAGAGATAATAGCTATCGCACATTAGCTAACATGTAGTTACCCTAACAGCATTCTGTCTGATCTAAATAGATTTATTTCATAAATATAATTTATGAAATGCTTACATATTTAATTATAGCTTATCGTGCATTTAGGTATAGCTTCCATTGACGTTCACCCCCTGAGGTCTCTCTCTCTCTCTCTCTCTCTCTCTCTCTCTCTCTCTTTTAGTTTTATGTGTTCCTCATTCCTTTTTAATTTTTCTGACTTGTTTTAGATGAAGAATTTTGAAAAATGTTTTGGGCTTTGGGACAAGGGAGCTGAGGATGACCTTGAACTCCTGTCTCTACCTTCAGAGTGCGGTGATTATAGGTGAAAGCCAGCCACCATGCCCAGAAGTGCTAGGGGTTGAACGCAGGACTTCACACATGTGAGGTACCTGCTCTTCCAGGGGAGCCATGTCCTCAGCAAAGTGTCTAGAAACCTCCATGAGGTTTTCTGTTTCTGTTTTTGATTGAGACAGTGGCTCCCTATAGCCCCAGCTGGCCTGGAGCTCGTCATATAGACCAGGTTGTCATCCATCTCACAGAGATCTGCCTGCCTCTGCCTCTCAAGAGCAAGGATTAAAGGTGTGTGCCACCAGGCCCAGCAGGAGCTCACTGAGTTTTGACCCAAGCACAGTTGTGTAATGACAACCACAATCCAGATTCAGATTGTCGGGGTTGGGGATGAAGCTTGGTTTTTGCACAAGGCCTGGGGTTCAATCCAGAGAGAGATAGAGAGACAGACAGAGACAGAGACAGAGGCAGAGACAGGGGCAGAGAGCTTGAGAATTTCACCTTTCATTGCAATGTCAGTCTGGGCTGTTTAACAACAAAAGGTTTGATTTACTAAGTTACGAACAGATAGAACAGATAGCACTGGGGTTCACATGCTGATTACCTCTGGCCTTTTACGTAAGGACCAACCTTTCCCTCTTCAAAACACTTACGTTACAGACAGTCAAAAAAAAATCTAGTTAAAAGACTTTTTTGCCAGATTGCCAAAAGAAAACGTAAAAACTTGAAGGAAAGGAAAGTGGACACACGAACTTACACAATTGACAGGCACTGATGCCGCACCACAGGGACCCGTGTGCATCCGTGATCATTGCTGCACTGCTCACAACAGCCAGGGAACGGAGCAGCCGAGACGTCCAGTGACAGACGAGTGGATGAAGAAACCGGGGTCCGTATGCACAATGGAATTTCATGCAGATGTAAAGAGACATGAAATCACGTCCCTTGCAGGAAAGCAGACACAACTGGAAATCATTATTTTAAGGGAAATGAACCAGACTTAGAAAGACCAATACTGCCTGTCTTCTCTCATCCGTGAACACTAAATTTGGCTGTGCATGTATGTGTGTGTGCGTGTGCGTGTGTGTGTGTATGCGCACGCGCGCGTGTGTGTGTCGGTCAGGAAACTAGAGAGCGGACCGTGAGTGGGAGAAAGATCTTGAGGGAAAATGACATCATGGAATAACTATGATAAGACGACAAAACTGGAAGAAGGAGGAACCAGCCAGGGAGCAGGAGGGGGCTGGGGGGAGGGTACTGGGCAAGTGCTGCGATAAGGTGTCGCAGCATGTGCTAACCTAAAACGTTAGCCCAAGAACAAGTGGCCAGGGCATCCTTAGGGAGCCTTTTGGGGGGTGGGGGAGGGCCTCTGATCTTTTGAAAGAATTAAAATACTAAAATGTGAAATAACCCGCTTTGTTGTGGTCGCCATCACGCCTATGGAAACGCCCCTTTTCCAGCTGTGAGTTTCCTTTGTGAGGCTCGGGTTTGCTTTCCTGCCCACTGTGGTCAGTGTTAGTAGTGAGTTCTTACAGGTCTGTCAAGTTTAGTATCTGAGCACAGGGACGAACAGACCTTTCTGCCTGAATTGCCCTCGTCGTTGTATTTCTTATTGGGGAGTTTTAGAAATGTACTGCCAGAGTGTCTTAAAGTTGGATTTCAACTTTCTCTTTGCTAAACAGCAAGAAGACTCTCACAGACATTCTAAACCAAGTTCATTGAATGACTTTCTACTTGTGACTAATCTTTCCAGTGAAATGTCTTCTGATCAATGACTGCTTTCCAGAGCAACTTTATTGAGATACTGTTGAATCATCATACCATTCTCCCATGTAAAGGATACAATTCAGTGGTTCTTCTTAAATTTACAGAGTTGTACAGCCATTCTCATAATCTGAATTTGGAACTTTTTTTTTTTTACCCCCAAAGAAAACGTGGGTGCGTTTATAGACATTTCTCCTCCCTCCCCAGCTCCACACAATCTCCAATCTACTTTCTAAATGACAATGATTTTGAACTTGGTGGTATATTTTTTTAACCCTGGCCACTGAAAGTGGACTGTGCTCATTCATGTTTACTCTGGTTCAACTCTGTCATTTTCGACATTAACTCGAGACAATTCATTGTTCTGCTTCCTCGAGTGCCTAGGCTAGCAACTTTTTCTAAAAATAGTTATTTTGAAAACAACTTGGTCTTTCCCTTTCTGCATTATCGCTCTTTGACTCCCTTGGATATGTAGCTGAGGGACACTGGTGCTCAGGAAAGCAAATATTAGCATGAGTTGTTCCAAAACCCCTTCCTTTAGCAATTAACAGGGAGTTAACAGAACTAAAAATATTTCAGTAGCAGGAATTTTCTCAACAAATGACTTAGTGAAAGTAAACAGCCAAAGCTCTAAAATATACAACAGCAGCACTTTGTTAAATGTGATTTTTAAGGGTTAGGTCTGTTTAGCTTTTAAAGGAGAACCCGTTGGTCGGGTGGAGAGATGTGGCTTCAGAGCTAGTTAGTATTCTTTGGGGAAGAGAATTAGCTATTTTCTGGCCTGGATTTCTTTCATTTATTTATGTTATGTGTATAACGTGCATGGGTGCCGTGGGGTATCTGTGGAGATGACAGTTTGTGGACTCAGTTCAGCTCTTCTAGTATGTGTGTGCAGGGATTGAACTCACATCATCAGTCTTCAGACATAGGTCTAATTATTAGAAATAAAAGAGCCTTAAAATTCATTCTTAGAATAAATGGGATGGAATAAATGTGATGACTTAGTGTTTCAGGAGAATAAATTGAGCATCTTTTTGGAATGTATTTTAAGATTTTTTATTTATTGGTGTGTATGTGTGTGTGTGTGTGTGTTTTATGATGGGGGGCACATGTCAAAATGCACATGTGGGGGTAGGAGGACAACTTTGTTGTTTGGTTCTCTCCTTCCACGGGGAATCCACTCGACAGCCAGGCTCTTGAAGCACTGTTATCCCCTGAGCCGTAGAGCCAGCCCAGATTGCTAAGCCTTTCAGTAGTTTCATATATTTTTTGTGTTAGCTTACATATTAGCTATTTATAACTGTGTAACAAATAATGCCAAATTTGGTTGCTCAACACACTTGTTTCTCACAATGAAGCCAATGGTCGGGGAGTGTTGACCTGGGCAGTTTAGGTTGTGCCTTCTCAAGAGTCCCATTCAAACTAGCTTGACTTTGATGTTGTGGCTCCCTGAGGAGAAAGGAGACTCCAGGCATGGTCAGCTCACTGGTGTTAGCTGGTAGCATGCCTGAGTTTCTCTCCACAGGTGACTCTCTAGAGAGGGCAGAACAGCGTAGTGTCCAGCTTTCTCAAGACTGGGGCACAGGGATATAACTTCAGTGGTAGAGTGTTTGCCTGGGCTGCACAAGGATCTAGGATGGAGCCCTAGCACACACACACACACACACACACAGACATACTGCATGGAGACACACTATACACACACAGACACATAAACACAGATGCACATGCACACACAGATACATAGAGATACACATGGACAGACACACCACGCAGGCATATACACAACACACATCCAGAGACATACATACATATACACACACACACAGAGACACTACACACATACACCCCTCACAAAGACACATAACATACACACACACACACAGAGACACCACGCACATACACCCCTCACAAAGACACATAACATACACACACCACACATACACCACACATGCACACACACATCACACACACAGACAAAGGCCCCCCTATTACACACACATGCCCCCCCCATAAATACATCATACACATATACACACATACAGTCTTGCTTCCCTGGTCCCTCATAGCAGTCCTTCTTCAATGTGAGAACAGACTACACAAGATCATGCATAGTAGACACCGTGGACTTGAGGATTCAAGGCTCCCAAAGCTTATATCATAAGGACTTACGGATGCTTTATAAACATGACGAAAATACAAAGGAGTTGACTTTTTTTCAAACATGAAACTCCTCTCAGATATATGTCGTTAAAAAAATAAACATCCCTGATTTACAACAGAAACTTGATGAAACTGCGTATCCGTCTTAGATTCCAAGGCAGTGACTTGTATTTTGAGAATATTAGGAATGTGACAGACTCATGTCGGGGTTTTATCTGAAGAGCATCTTGGTATGATCTTTTCAGAGTGGAGTCGGACATGGACTTGAACCCCAGTCCCCGGCGAAGCCTTCCCTCCAGCTGTCCGTAGTCTCTGGCTCTAAAGTAACTGCTTGCTAGAACAGAGAAACCTAATTTCTGGATGTGGATTTCTTCTTCTCCTTTCCCTTCCCTCCCTTCCTCCGGCCCTTTTCTTTCTTGACACTGGGAATAGAACCCAGGCCCCTCTGCATACAGACCTCACTCTCTCTGCCTCTGAACCGCACCACTCCCCCCCCCCCCCCCCGCAAGTCATTCTTTGTTTCAGATGCCACAAGGCCCATTGCATAAGCAGATCTGTTGGGATTTTCCTATATTTCTAAATTTGCTCATGGTAGAAAAGTCTGGAAGGATGTACGCCGTACTCTCAATATTGAAAGACAGACATTTGCTACTTGTTTCGCTCCTTTTTCTTGAAACACTGGCTTCTGGAACTGGCCAGTTCTGCTACCAAGACCCACTGGCTTCAGTGACGGGTTCAAAGATTAGCTTTGGAGTCAAGCTTGACTCACCAGAGGACTTTAACTAATTCTGATTAACCAGAGTTTTACCAACTTCTTTTAGGAGAGGTAGAAAGATAAGGACAGTCTTCAGTGGCAAAGATTATTCTTAAACTACCGGTGACCAGTTTCAGGCCTGAGGAAGAGAAGGAACAGAACTGATGAGCCGGTCTGGTCCTCAGAGATCCCAGGGTTCCACCCTCGCCATCCCGAAGCCTTGGCTAGGTGAGAATGACTCTCCCTGTTTAAGTTGGATCCGGTTGGACCTGTGTTCATTATAGACCCATCTACCTTTACTAGTACACTTAAGGAGGAGTGGGAGAAATATCACTGTCAAACTTCCAAAATTAACTGTTTTGAGACAGGATCTCATGTATCCTCAAGTTGATATCAAACTCGCTACAGTCAAAGTTGACCCTTTGAACCTCTGATCCTCCTGTCTCCAACTCCCAAGTGTTGAGATTACAGATGTGCAGCACCATGCCCAGTGTATGTGGTGCTGGCAATTGAACCCAGGGCTTCCTTCATGCTAGGCAAGCACTCTACCAACTAAGCCATATCCCCAAACCTCTATTGTTTTGTATGTTTAATTTTCATCCTCAGCTTTACATAGTAATAGTATCCATCAGATTTTTTTTACTTTGATAGAAACTATTTGTACTAGCTTAAGCAAAACAGGGGGTTACTGGGCCATGTAGGAAAATGGAAGGCAGGCCTGGGAAGCTGGCCTAAGGGACATCTAGATTTAATGAACTAAAGGCCATCAAAGCTCATCCCTGCATTGTGTCTTCCTCCTGAACCTGGACTCACCTTTTCCACCCAGTGGGGCAAGGCAGACAGTGGAGTCTCAGACGGTTACAGCGGCTGAGAAGATTCTTCTTCCTCCTTGGCTTCAGCAAACATGGAGTCTCTCACCAGTTCTTGAAGAATTATTGTCACCAAGAACATAGGCACCACTATTGCCCAAGCCGATTCTCGGCTCTGTTCTGTTCTTAACCAGCAAAAGAGGAGCCAGGAATCATGTAAGAACAAACAGTCCCTTTTTGGAAGCACTGTCAGGAGCCAAGGAGGAGAGCTATTTCAGAAGCAGAGAGAAGCCCCCGTATGGTGCTACATGCCTGCAATCTCAGCACATGGGAGACAGACAAATGAGGATCAGGAGTTCAAGACCAGCCTGGGCTGCAGAGTGAGCTCAAGGTGAGCCTGGGTTCCACGAGAACCTGCCTCACTCCCTGTCCTCCCAAAAGGGGCAGAGATACTGATTCTGACATTGTCACCCAAGTTCTCATCTCCTAATTTTTACCACATTCTACATTGTTTTTACATTTTAAAACAAATACGTATTAATTTTAAAGAGATTAAAATCGAATAAATTACCATAATATTATGTATTATGCAATATTGTATAATAACTTGATTTCTTTGGTTATTTTATTAAGTGCGTTTTCCCTGAAGTAATAGGAAATTTGTAAGAAATCCCCAAATTCATACAGTTTGATTGTTGGTAATACAAAATCCCCTCTCAGAATGGCTGCTTGATAAGGAATGTGAATACTTTTCTCTGAAAAGTAAAACACTGGGCTGTAACTGACTAAACCAGGAGGACTAGCTATCTGCAGGATAATCCTCCCAGTTCCTTGGAAGAACTCTTGCTGTGCTTTCCTTTTCTCATTAAAAATGAGAGTAACAATAGGAAGACTATTCATCTTAAAATAACCCCAGGGCAGGGCTGGGTGTGGGGCAGAGAGGCTGCAGGATTTTATAAGCAGAGTCTACAAGTAGTAGTTTGAATCATTTTCTTTGTGCTGTAATAAAAATGAAATCATCTCCATCAAGGTATAAAATTAGCCTGACATGCTGAATGGTTATTTCATTTTAATGGGTGTATTATTTATTACTCTTGTACACCAGTTTGTTCCAGAACCTTTATACGGAACAGAATGTGGTCTGTGTTCTCCTGGAACTCTTGAGTTCTTTGGGAAGGGTTCTGTTTGCTGACTGGGACACTGAAGCGTTTTGTCCTTGAAGAGCTTTCCTTAGAAGTTAACTGAAAATCTAACTGTATGCGTGGGATGCAGAATTGTAGACATGTAAAATGGTGCAGATTGGCCTGTTTGTCTATAGAAGGATGTAACATTAACTATCAAAAGACTCCAAAGGAAAATATTATTGTAGACCCCTTAAGGATGCAACATTACATAGAAAATCACTATGAAGGTAAAAGTCATCAGAGAACATGGTATGTAGAATTGTGTTTGTCCTGCTTGACTGGTCAGACAAAATAATAATAATAATAATAATAATAATAATAAGCCAACTACTTTAGGTAGGTAAGAAGAGCCATTACTCTGATTTCAAGATGTTTGCCCCAAAAGCAAGTGGGCAAAGACCCAGGTGGAGATACTCCCTGTCTAGAGACTTACCCAAGTGTGCCGTGTGTCGGGTGGAAAAGAACATGAGATGTACACTTCAACCACATTCTGGGGGGCTGGGCACCCTTTGACCTGTATTATGTATCCTCAGACTTCTGTTCCTCATCTGAATTTAAACATGTGTACGTTTACATATATTAGGCATATGTTCTGATATATACCTGTGTATTTCATAACAACGAACCATCAGCTTTTCTGTGTGGACTGCATGAGAACATCGGGCAAGGCATAGTTCCAGGTGTGTAGCTAGTATTGTTATAGGTTGAGTTTTATTTCTATAATTCTGTCATAAAATAGCCTCTCCCCGAGCAGTAATATGGTTAAAGAGAGAACTGTGGGATCATGAAGGTAGAGTCTGGGGAAATAAATGCTTTGTAGAACATTCTGGAAGTCAGACATTCTGGCAGCTGGGATAGCCATCGCCCCCTGGGTGGGTAAGCCCAGGGTCAGGCTCCCAGAGTTCTGTGTGCAGGAGTTCTGGGTGACTATGTCTGGGGTCCTCTGGCCCGCGGGCGGAATGCCAGTATTCTGCCTCACTCTAACTTACCCTCAGACTCCTATATGTTATCCCAACCTCTTCTACTTCCATCTGCTCAGCCCTGCCCAGCACGGCCCGAAGGGACACTCCCCAGAGCATGGCAGATGAAACGCTTTAGTTACTATGGGCTCACAGTTTTTCATTAATTAATTGACTTTTATTTACTTATTTATTGGTGTTTTTGAGACAGGATCTCCCTTTAGCTCCAGCTGGCTTGGAACTTGCTATATAGACCAGGCTAGCCTCAGCCTCACATTGATTGCCTTGTCCTCCGCATGTGATGGGGTTAAAGGCATACACCACCATGCCTGGTCAGGTTCACCTTTTAAAGGAGACTTGAAACCAATAGATTGTGGAAGTGGGATTGTCCAGTGAATTATGAATAACTTTAATCTGATGCCTTTAATAATGACAGTTACAGAAGGGGGTTTTCATCTAAGGGGTATTGTGGGGTGCAATTGCTCTAGTCTATCAGCATCCCATGTGACTGCTGCTTTCTCGAAAATGCACTCCAGCTTTAAAGAATCAGCCTTGGGGACTGAGGAGATGGCTCCGCGGTAAAGATGCTTGCCACGCAAGTCTGGCAGCCCGAGTTCAATCCCCAGAACCCACATAAAGGTGAAAGGAGAGAACTGATTCTACGAAGTTGTCCTTTGATCTCCACCCCTCCAAACACACATACATCATATTCACACACTAAATAATAATAATAAAAATATCGGCCTCAGCCAGGCACAGTACATGCTTCACTCAGTAGGCGGAGGCCATCAGAACAGGAGTTCAGTATCATCCTTGCAAGTTTGAAGCCAGCTGAGGATGCATGAGACCCTGGCTCAAAAAGTCCAAAAAGAAAATCAGCCACGGTACATAGGAAGGGGCAAGAAGCTGACTGTGGCCAACCGAACCCACAAAGGAACGGCAGCCTCAGTAGAGTGATGAGATGTTCAGGTAATCTGAAAGCCACAGCTGCCTCTGGACCTGTGTCTCTGGTCTCTGAGTCATGTGCTCCACCTGGTCCTTTTTTCCGAGTCATGGATTATGATGGCGCTTAGTGAGGGAGAGAAATGAAATGTACACAGGAAGGTCAACCATCTCCAGGGATAGTTGTCTAGGCCTAAGTGAGGCTGAAGACCACCCCTGTCTCTCAGAGACAGCACCAAGATCAGCCTTTTCAGATCTCTGGCTCTCTCCCTCACAGTAAGATGCCCCGAGACTGGAACTATGTTTGGCATTTTTACTTTAAGGAATATGGAACACAGCATGCAAGAAAACAGGAGGAATAGAGTTGTAAGAAGGGGACAGAATCGTGACAGATTCCTGTGGATGAATCACAATAGAAGCCAGTGTAATAACTAGCCCGAGTCCCAGCTCACATAGGACACTGAGCTGTGTGTGTGTGTGTTTGTGTGTGTGTGCAGCAGAAGCCAGTGTAATAACTATCCCTGAATCCCAGCTCACATAGGACACTGAGCCTTGTGTGTGTGTGTATGTATTGTATGTATTTGTGTATGTATGTGTGCATGTGAGTGTAGTGTGTAGGTGTGTGGTACATGCCTGTGTGTGTCCTCTTCCCCGTGCCTGCGTGAATGGAAGCCAGATGTCACCTCAGGCGTCTTCTTTACATACAGGGATTCTCACTGAACATGGAGCTCAGTTTGGCTAAATGTACCCTGCCACAGAGCTCCAAATAGACGCCTGCAAGCGCTTCCTGCCCTGAGTTGCAGACAGCTTTTATGTGGGTGCTGGGGCTCCAAACTCAGGTTCTCAGGCCTGAGTAATACCCACTTTATGCACAGAGGCAGTCCCCAGTCCCTTCCTTCTTGGAAGTTAGTCCACATAAACTGGTTGTATCAATTAATAAACTCAATGGCTTTTTGAAGCATTTCTCTTTCTAAAAGCAATGCATCTAACTTTTTACCTTTTTTAAATTTAAATTTTGATTTTGAGATAATGTCAACTGTATAGAGAACTTGCGAGCGTGACAGATAGCTCTTCCAAACCCTTTGCATGGATTCACCATGTCTAAGAATTAGCTACAGTGAATTATTTTGAGTTTGAGAACTGGTCCATATCTTGTGTTACACTTTAATACATATCTTCTGAGAACAAGCATATTATTTAGGGATGTACAAGACAGCTAACATTATTATTCTAGAATATTCTAATCTACTCTACAGTTCATGTTCTAATCTTGACAATATTCAAAAATTAAATTCAAGTTCTTTTTTTCTTTTTTTGAGACAGGGTCTCTCTCATTATATAGGTTTGCCTGGAACTCACTGCGTAGCTGACCTCAAACTCCCAGAGATTCGCCTGCCTCTGTTTCCTGAATTAATTAATTAATTAACTCCTTAATCCTGGATTAAGGAGTTCAGTATTTTCCTTGTGTATGTGGTTTTGTTTTAACCTGTGTATGTGTGTGCATGTCTGATGAGTGTGCATGTGTGTTATGAGTGTGTGTGTGCACTGATGTGTGTCTGTGTGGGCACACATGCTACAATACACAGAGGTCAGAGGACAGCCCTGCGTGTGCTCCTGGCCTTCCACCTTCTTTGAGGCAGGACTTCTTGTTGAGAGCTCTGCACTCCGGGCTAGCTGGCCTCCAAGTTTCTGGGGCTCTCCGGCCTTCTCCCATCTCACCATGGAAGCACTGAGGTTACAGATGTGGGCTACTCCCTCCAGCTTTATGCACGTCCTACAGATTCGAACTCAGGTCCTTGAGCTTCCTCAGCAAGTGCTTTACCCCCGAGTCATCCTCCTGACCCATTTTGTTTTTCAAGGGTCTTTCCTAGTACGTGAAACTCTCTGTTAAGAAGATATTGACACAGTTGGGCCCTCTTTCTGCAGATCTGATCTTGAGCAGTGCATCTTGACTGAAAGCAAGCTCTCTGTCACCATCCTTCCCCAGTTAGGCTCCGTCTGCTGTTTACAGAGCTCTCTGGAAGCTAGGTGTCCACATATTCCCTTTCTCACTGTTAACAATTAGCTGACAGAAACATCTTAAGGCAAGAAAATTTTATTTTGGCTCATGGTTTCAGAGAGATCTCAGGTCACCACAGGGAGAAGCCTTTGTGATGAGGAAGGCTTTTTATAAGGCAGGGTTCCCCGGAGGAACAGAACTGAGACTGTATATATATATATTATGTGTGTGTGTGTGTGTGTGTGTGTGTGTGTGTGTGTGTGTATAGTATATATAAAAGGAGAGTCACAGGCCTGGTTACATGAGAGGGGCCATCTCTGACTGAGACCTTTGGAGCAGCTCAGTCCAGGAAGCAGGTGCCTCAGAAGTCTCAATTCAGCCCTGAAGGCCTGGAAGACTCCTGGATTGTCACTGGTCTTTAGTCCACATTGAAAGAACAAAGAGGCTAGAATCTGATGTCAGTGGAGCCTGTGGAGCAGCTGCATCCGGAATCTCCAGGAGCAGCAGAGGCAGATGCACTTGCTTGGCAAGAAGTGAAGGAAGGCAGGCAGACCTTGACCTCTGCCTTTGCCTCTGACCTCTGTGTCTGGACCACCCACTGGAAGGTGCCGCATTCTGAGAGCAGGTCTTCCCTCCGCATCGACTCCTTTCTGTAGCCTTCTTGCAGACACTGCTCAGAGGTGTGTCCCCTAGGTAATTCCAGACCCTGTCAAGTTGACACAGGCTCCACACCTAGTGGTGGCAGCCTAAGACAGGCTGTGCACGGGGTGTGTACAGGAACAGGGGATGGAATCAGTGACAGGTACACCTGCCCCTACTGGTCTACTTTTGCGAGCTAGACCCCTTTCTTAAAGGCTTCACAGCCTTCCAAAGAGTTGCCATAAGCTAGGGACCAAATGTTAAAAATGTGGGACCGGTTCAGAATCCAAAAGCAGCCCTCTGCTCTGCGTCCCGTTAAGGCTGTATGTTATTCTTTTGCATATGTGTCATAATGTGAAAACGTTAAAAAAAAGTTAAAACTTACAGCACTATCGTTTTCTAATTCCTCTACACCTACATTTGACCTCCAAGAGGCTGGAAAGTCTGAAGATTGTCTTTTGTGTCCTGTTGTGACCAGCTAGGAGTCAAGGATGGTCACTGCCTATGGTTGGGTTCATTTTCTTAGCCAATAAAATAATTAAAGGACAAGGAAGACATCACACACAGTAGAGAGTGACAGGCAAACGGACTTTTATTGAAAGAGGAAGACGTGCACCCATGCACACACTCATAGAGAATTATTCTTCTTCAGGCAGAGGGGAACCAGAAGAATCCAAAGGCCCTAGGAAGTTTTGGGCCTTTTGGTGTTTTTGCTGGTGTGGGGCAGGTCCCCTCCCTTTGTTTTGGACTGATCAGCTAAACAAAAGAGAACCCATAAGGTCATAGCTCTAAGCTGCCAGGTCTGGCCTTGGTCTTATCTAAACTGGTCTGGACCGGTCAACTGGAAAAGAGGCCCTGCTGGTGGGAGAAAAAGCCTGCCAGGGTTTTGTCTGAGGCCAAGAAAAAGCAAGAAGTGTGTCCTCCATCAGTCACCAGAGGCCCTGACTGCTATTAGGGATTTAGTCCCTTACGTTGTGAAATCTCTTTCAGGGCTCTCAAATGACCCTCCACTGACAGGGGACTCCCTGTCCCCCGCCCCCCAACACATACATATTGAATGTTAGGTCTTCAGAGTTTGAAAGAAAGACTTGCATTTGGAATCCACCTTTTAAAAAATACTTTATTTATTATTTTCAGTTTATATGTATGAGTGTAGTGTTTGTGTGTGTATAGGTGCATCCGTGTTGTGTAATGCTCACGGAGATCAGAAGGAGTCAGATCCCCTAAAACGCCATGTGAGTGTTAGGAACTGAACCCAAGTCCTCTGCAAGAGCAGTCAGTGCACTTAACCTCTGAGCCATCTCTGCAGCTCCCCAGATTCATCTTTTACTGGCTGTGTACTTTGGGAGGGCTGCTTGGCCTTTTTAAGCTTCATCTCTAAGTTGTAGAATAACTGAGGGCTTGGAATGAAATCAGTCAAGAAGCAGCATCTGCCTCTCCCTTCCAAACTGAGCAGGCTGCTTGTGAAAGCTCACAGAAGTATCTTGCTAAAGCACTTGTCAGATAGAATTCTGTACTCCCAGTCACAGCACTGGGAACGCTGACGTTATTGACGAGTTCTTCCAAGGAGTCCCTGAAACCATCCAGCTCCCTGTGAGATAGTGCTTCTTATCTTGAGAAAACAGTAAATATCTGGATGGTGAGGTAGATTCCAAAACTACCTCAACAGGCCAGAGCTGGATTCCTTAACCTGAGCTCATAGACACTGAGCTCAGGACTCTGAACCTGTGCAAAGCTGGAAGGTACGAAGGCCAAAAACCAGCTTACTGTCCTTTTTGTGGGTCTGACTGGTAGTAGCAAGCCTGTTTGTCCTGCTGAATTCAGCTGCAGGAGACTTCTCCCAGTCCTTCATGAGCTGTGCATATAAATCAGATGTAAGAGCTTCATTAGGGGTCTGGAGAGAGGGCTCAGCAGTTAAAAGCACTGGCTGCTCTTGCAGAAGACCTGGGTTTGAATCCCAGTACCCACATGGTGGCTGACAACCATTGGTAACTCCAGTTCCAGGGGATCCAACACCATCTTCTGACCTCCCCAGGCTTTGTACTACATGGATGCATGTACATACATGCAGGCAATACATTCCTACATATAAAATAAAATAACAAACAAAATATTTAGAGAAAAAAAAAAGAGAGCTTCATATGATCCTTAGCTCAGGGCTGAGTGTGATGGTACACTTTTAATCATAACACCCAGGAAGCAGAGTCAGGAAGATCTCTTTGAGGTTGAAGTCAGCCTGGTCTACATAGTGAGTTCCAGACCAGATGGGGCTGCAAGGAGACTGTCTCAACACAAAACAAAACCCCGAATAAGAGCAAAACATAATTCTTAGCTCATAACCTCTGGTGCACCTGCTAGAGGCATGTAAACTAAATGTAACCAAAATCCAGTAATAAACTGTAGCAATTTTAGTGATCCCAGGCAGTGACCTGAATGCTTTCTTTTTGTTAAAATTAAATGTTTAGTTCCGATCATAAAAATAACATGTTCTTAAAACTGGAAAATTATAAAACAAGCATATACATATGTAACTATATAACATACATAGGTGCCTTTACAGATACATATTGTCCATAGTCCGGAAGGGTAGTCCTCCAAATTATGATCTGCTATAGACTGTAGCTCCAGGGTGCTTCCTGGGCCCTCAACAGTCGCTTGGTCAGGGGAGAATATTAAATGCCATCGTGAGTCCTGTTGCTTTTTATACTAACCTTAAAAATGATAAACACCTAACAGCATGAGACTCACTTGGGCACAATCCTTGAGGGTGGGACCCAAGACCCACACTTAATAAGCTTCACGAGCAGCTCTTGACTAAAGCTATTCAACAGGACTCTGGCTGTGTGTTTAAGAGCGATCTTACCCTTCAACCACTCAATTTTTTCATTCCAATATTGTTGCAGTACACAGTCCTCTGAGCAAAACCGCTGCCATCTTCATCAGATCAGCTGTGATTGCCTGAAGAGTTCAGCAGCTTTGGGCTTGTTGACTGTGGACCCGCCCTCATAGAGAGAGGTGTTGTGGGGGGAGGTCCCTGTGTATGCAATTCTGCTCTCCTTGCGCTCGGACCTTAAGGCGCTAGAGTGCGTAAGCTGGGGGAGGTGACTCGAAGAAGGGCTCCATCTATGAGGCTATTGGGAAGCCATCATTCATGCTGGGTGAAGACTTTCCAGTTCAGCGTCTTTGGGGTCACCCACACATCTGCCAGTAACCCCTCACCTGAGCTCTGCAAGTGAACCTGGTAAGCCCATTGGTTTCTCAAGAGTGAATTTTGGTGGAATTGCCATTGAGAGGTTACGAGGAGGGGGCGGACATTGTTTACATCTCCTAGACGAGGAATTCTCACAACCAGTACACACATGTGAACAAGTTTCCTTGTTAGCGTTCTATTGCTATGATAAAACACCCTGACCAGGGGCTGAAGAGGTGGCTCAGTGGTTAGGAGCACTGTCTCTTCTATAGAGGACCTGTGTTCAAGTCCCATCACTCACACAGAAGCTAAGAACTCTCTGTAACTCCAGTTCCAGGGGATCCAATGCCCTTGTCTGACCTCCTAGGGCACTGCATGTCATGGGTGTACTTACACACATAAAACAAAAATAATAAATGAAATATTTTAAAAATTAAAAAAAAAAACACCCTGACCAAAACCAGCTTGTGGAGCAAAAGATTTATTTCATCTTGCTCTTTCGAGCAACAGTTCATCACTGAAGGAGTCAATTGCAGAAACTTAAGCAGGGCAGGGGCCTGGAGGCAGGAACTGAAGCAGAGGCCGTGGAGGAATGCTGCTTCCTGGCTTGATGCCCCTGGCTGGGTAAGCTCCCTTTCCCACACAGCCCAAACACCTGCCCAGAGATGGCCCTGCCCGGTGTGGGTTGGGCCTGGCCACATCAAGTAGCAATTAAGAAAATGCCCTACGGACAGTCCCACAGGCCCTTGCGATGGAGGCCATTTCTCAGTTTCTTCCCTGGTGTGTGTCAAATTGACAAGCGACGTGAACCAGATAAAGGACATTCTGAAATTGTCTGTTTTATAAAATGATTTGTATGTTTCTATAAAAGAAAGTTCAGGTTTCTACAGAAGTAAGGTTTTGCTCAGGTAACAGGCTTTCTCCAACTAGGTAAATACATGGTGTAAGATAAACATTGGTCAGCTAGGGTTTGGGTGTCAGAGTACCTCAATTCACAGCAGACCCCTGCCACCTCTGGTTTGGGACCGCAGTGGCTCAGAGTCTAGACAGATGTCCAGCAGGAGGCTTGCCCTCTCTCTTTTGTTTGACTTTGGTTCCCATATACCAGCTGTCAGGCTAATGGCATCCACACTTCCTAGGTTTCAGGAGTAGGAGCCCGAGCTGGTGTCTGCCCTACAGTACAAGGTGGATATGTATTCTGCAGCCTCAGGCCCAGCAGGGGTTTTCAGTCTGTGGCTTTTTAAAAGGGTGGCAACCAGGTTAGCTGCTACTCTCCTTGCTGAGACAAAACACCCCGTCAAAAGCAACTGAAGACAGGAAGCACTCACTCGGGCTCCCAGTTTCAAGGGACACAGTCTCATCATCATGGGGAAGGCATGGTGTCAGGATCACAAGACAACTGGTCAAGCTGTGCTCACAGCCCAGTATAGGCACCTAGGCCTATCCTCCTAGCACTGAAACAGTTCTAGACAGAAGGATTTTGAGTTTGAAGCTACAGGGTCTACACAGTGAGCACTTGTCTCAAGAAAAGAAAAGAAAGGGAGAGGGTAAAGAGAAGGAGAGGAAAAGGAAGAAGAGGCAGAGGAAGAGAGGAGAGAAGGAAGAGGAAGAAGCAGCCCTCCCCAATCTTCCCAATGGATGGGCATTCCAGAGAGTGGTGCTGTCTCACCCCGAGACGCTAAATGCTCCTGGTAAGGACACAGTAGTTGGAAAAGCAGCATCCAGACCTCTCCAGATCTTCCACATCCCTCCTTAAGGCTCTCCCATCCCGGACCCCAGCCCCCTGCTGTCCCATCCGTCCTTTCCGTCCTTTCCTGTCCCAGTCAGCGAATGTCTGTGGTTCCCTCCTGTTTTCCCATCCCGGCCAGTGGGCAGTGGTTTCTTGTGCTCTCAGAGGCTTTCTTTCTCTGTGCCCTCTCCTGTTGGACATACAGTTTCTTAGGTCTCTCTATTTTATTTTATTGATAGGGCCTCATGTAGCCCAGGTTGGCCTTAGACTCACTATGTAGCCAAGGATGACCTTGAACTCATGACCCTCCTCCCTCTGTCTCCTGAGTGCTGGGGTTACAGGCATGTGCCTCCATATCCTGTTTGTGTGGTGCTGGGGGTTGAACCCAGGGCGTGTGCATGGTGGGCAAGTGTTCTACCAACTGAGCTACATGCACTGCTAAATCAGTTCTACTAGCTATGTGTACTACTTGTGAGGGCATGCATCTGTTTCTCGGAGGCCTCAACCCCTAACCTAATCACCTCCCAAAGACTCCACCTATCCTCGGTAATTTTTTGAAATCTCATTTTATTCCTTCTCTTGTGTGGTTGTGTGTGCTGTATGAGTGCATGTGCCACGATGCCCATGCGGAGGTCAGAGCACAACTTGCAGGAGATGGTTCCAGGGATCGAACTCAGGTTGTCAGGCTTGGCCGCAAGCTCCTTCAGCTGCTGAACTGTCTCACGGGTTCTTATGCTGATTTTTTAAAAAGTTGCGTATTGACCAAGTGTTTGGAAAGTAAGGTAAGATAAATTTTACCAAAATTAGTTGATTTAAAAAAAAATTTGTTTTTTGGTCAGAGAAGGCTAAACTCAGGCCTACTTCTAATATTTTCCTTTTCCTCGAAGTTCCTTGTTCAAGTAGGTAAGATGTGGAAAAACACACCGAGCTGTCAAGAACAGAGACACGAACTGACTGTAAGAATCCAGTGTGCTGGGAATCTCGCTGCACACAGAAAACAGCACCAAAGACAGTCGTGTGCGGCAGTTTGGCTCCTTTAACTGAAGATTCTAGAAAAAGTACCACAAAGACAAAGCAGGTGTAATCTCAGTGCTCACAGGATCAATAATTTGCTCATAAAATGTGCTGGGGTCTTAGAGGTCTGCAAAGACTTCTGCCTCCAGCACCTCAGTGACCGTGTGCATAGTGCTAGAACTTAGCCATGTTGATTTATTTATTTACTTACTTACTTATTTATTTGTTTATTTATTGGCAGTACTAGGGTTCAAATCCAGGCCAGGCAAGTAATCCACCACTGAGCTGTACCATAGCCCAATTTATCTGGAGCCAAGATCCCACTAATTGCCCAGGCTGGCTCACTTCCCCATGCGTAGCTGGGTCACAAATCTGTGTGTGCCATTATGCCCGGTTTCCATTTCAATGTCTTTAAAAATACAGGCCCAGAGTACAAATTCACTATTAATCTTCAGTCTGATGATTCCTGTTCCTTTCAATTTTCTTTTACTTGTGTGTGTGTGTGTGTGTGTGTGTGTGTGTGTGTGTGTGTGGTGTACACATATGCGCAGGCCACAGCAAGTGTAGTAGTCAGAAGACAACTTGTGGGAGTAGTCAGTTCTCTCCTTCCACCGTGAGGACCCAGGGATCAAGCACAGCTTGTGAAGCTTGGCACCAAGCACCTCTACCTGCGTAGCCATCGCACTGGTCCACATAATTTCTTCTAATTTAATTACTTAATTAAATTTTTTTTTACACCTGTTGGTACATTGTCATGAACAAAAATCACAGGAGATCTCTGATTGAAAGTGGCCAAAGAGAAGTGACAGTGTCTGAAGGGAAGGGCAAGTCCGCAAAGTCAACATCACCAAGTGCGCACCCCTGAGAACCCAGATACCTGTGTCAAGGGCCACTGGGTGACCCACCTTGAAACTCAAGAGAAAGACAATTACTGGGAAATGACATATAAGGAACTGTGCCCAGTTGGATATTTTTCTTTTCCAGCACTGGGGGCTGGAACCCAGGGCTTTGAGCCTCTGAGTAGTCACTGTGCCACCGAGTTACATGCCCTGGCCCAGCTGTGACGTGGCTCTAAGAGCCACTGATCATAAATACTCCAGAGATTGGGGAATCACTAAAAGAATTGTAATTAGAACGTGTAGACAAACTTTAGTCAAGCCCCTTCATTTCAAGATGTCTGAGTTCTGTCCAGTTGAATACCCAAGATCTTTAAGCTTTCTTTACAAGCCCATTTCACAAAGCTTTATTAGTCTCATGGCCTTGAACTTATCATGGAGCTTTATTAGTCTCATGGCCTTGAACTTATCATGGAGCATAGGATAACCTTGAACTCCTGGGCCTCTACCTCCTGGATGCTAAGATTACATTCTTGGCTCAGTTCTTTTTTCCCTGTAAATATGAAAATTCCCAATGAGAAGTCTTCCTTTGAATACCTGAGAACCCAAGGCCTGCATTTATTTTGGAATATAATATTATATTAATTCTTTGAGAATTGCATCCAGTGTCTTCTGATCATATTCAGCCCCAAGTCCTCCAACTATCTCCTCCCAGATCGATCCAGTCTTCTCCATCCTGAATTCAAGTTCTTTTAAAAATCAACCCACCAAGTCCAATTTCTGTGTTGTTTGGGGGGCGGGGACATCCACTGGAGCATGAGCAACCTACCCATAAAGAAAACTGACTCCCCCAGAAACCATCGGATGACCACAGCTAATCAAGTCGGGGCTGGGACCGTGTGAGCCCCTCCCTCGCCCCGAAGCATGTGCTTGCTTTGTACTTTCCGTTGTAGATTATATAACCTCAGACTCTCTTCTCTGCGCCTTTGAGTGACGTATGTTTCTTGCCTGTAATGTCATTATGCCCGTCAGCTCCTGAGTATCATTACAGTGTATGACCTAGGCCTAGATTGTATAAGATTCAGGGAGAGAGTGACGGAGCAGAGCAGGGAGAAGAGGATCGAGGGGAGGGGAAAGGAGAGGGAACCACAGAAATGAAAACGCAGGGATGACTGCTTAGTCAGGGGCAGAGGTTTCAAAACCCCAAACACCAGTAACTCAGCACTTAACCAAAACATGAGTAGCGAGGTATGGTGCTCACCCTCCTGAGGCAGGATGATGGTGAATTTATGGCTAGCCTTGGCTTCATAATGAGACCCTGTTACAAAAAAATCCACAAAAACCAGTGGTTAAAACCCCGCAGTGTACAAATGCACCACAATGTCACACTGGGTATCATAAATATGTACTTAGTTGCTAATAAAAATAATTCCAAATTTAAAAGAAGTTAGCCAAGTTCTAGAATTGTGATTTGGAATTAGTCATGTGCTAAAGGTGAACTTTTCTGGGATGGCTGAGGGATGATTTCGATGAGTCCGAGAGATTCCTCAGGTATCGGGGATCTCACCTATAATCCCAACACTTGGAGGTTGAGGCAGGAGGATTGCTAGGAGCTCATGACTGGGCTCCACCGTAACTTCCAGGGTATCCAGGGCTGTAGCATGAGATTCTGACTCAAACAAACAAATAAAACAATAAAAATAGATCATTCCAATTTTAATTAAAGTTACAAGTTCTAATCAGTAGCTCTGCAATGAAGTATTAAATTCAACTTACTAATATTTAAAGTTCAGTAAGTAATAACCCAATTTAAGGACCATCAATTAATGTTTAATCTCCTTCACAGATAAATGAACTCCTTTGGAAACACTTTAAATTCTATTTGTAATTTAAAATTATTGGTCTCCTTTTCAACGTTGTAAATGCTCTAATAAGCCTTCCTGTCACAAAATAAATCATAAATATGTATGTATAATAAACTTTAAGATCTCCTAACTATTGTATTGTGCATGCCAACCAAATATGATTTTTCTGAATTACAAGTCTAAATCCACTAGCCATTACATGTTTTTACTAGTTAAGGATTGATTTATTAGCTATAGTCATCCAAATTACCAAAAAAAAAAAAAAAAGTACAAAAAATATTAAGTATACATGGATTCCCTAGCCGTGAAAACATTTTAAACCTTCTTGAAGTTGAAAGCTGTTTGGTCACCAAGGACATGATTATGCATCCTTTATGTAGTGAGATCAGCTCTGGGAGATTGAATCTCTTGGTGATTTTCAGATTGTTCTAGTTTGCTGAGGATTTGTAAGGACCAGGGACATAGGCCACATCAGAACTGGACCTTGTTTCTGACATGGAAGAAGCTGCCACAGAGATTTCATGATGGAACAGAAATAAGGTGCTCACTTAGCCGAAGACCTCGGAGTTGACTCGTCTTAGTGTTGTATTTTCAAGTTACATTAAGATCTGGAACATTCAGTCTTGAAACTATTTTGTTTGTATGTCTTTGGCTTTTGAAATGTTCAAAAGTGTGTATGTGTGTGTGTGTGTGTGTATGTTGTCATGGAGTGTGAGTGTGTGTGTAGTGTCATGGGGTGTGTGTGGTATCATGGAGTGTGTGTGTGTTTTCATGGGGTGAGTGTGTGTTGTCATGGAGTGTGTGTGTGTGGTGTCATGGCGTGTGTATGGATAGTGTTTCTTCTTCCACCTTTGGACTGGATTCAGGTCCTCAACCTTGCATGGCTTCAACCTCATGAGCCATCGAACTGCCCTGTTGGTTTTTGTTTTGGATTAATTTTTGTTTTATTGTTTTTGTTTTGTTTTGTTTTGTTGAGACAGGGTCTCTCTGTAGGCCTGGAACTCACTATGTAGACCAGGCTGGTCTTGATCTCACGGAGATATGCCTGCCTCTGCCTTTTGAGTGCTGAGATTAAAGGTGTGTGCCACCGTGCCTGGAATTATTAAATGATTTTTGTATTTAAGTTTTTGGTTAGCACAGGTGGTACTGGGTTTCATTATGGCATCTCCAAACCAAATTTATCAGTTTCCTCTGTCATCTTCTCCCTCACCCACCCGTGCATAGCCTCCTCTCCAGCTCACATCGCACGTGTCCTCTCCCCCCAACAAAGCTCTTCTCCCCCTCCTGTGTACACCTTACTGGATTCATAGTCTGTACCCATGTTCACCCCCCACTTACACACATACATGTAAACATTAAAAGCTGCGGTTTTTGACTTTCTGAGGTTGGGTCACCTTGATGAAAACAATACTTTCCAGATCCATCTGTTTTCCTACAGTTCTCATGATTTCACTTTTTTTATTCAGATGAATAAAATCGCACAGTGGACACAGGCCACATCGCTATTATTCATTATAGTAATAATGAATATTAATAATTAGTATAGTAATGATTCCAGCAGATGGACATCTAGGCTGTTTCCAATTCCTGGCATTGGTGACCAGAGCAGCAGCAATCGGGGATGGACAGGCCCCTCTGAGGTAGGCTGTGGAGTCCTTGGGATAAGTGAGGCACAGCTGGGCCTGAGAGCTCCATTTCTGACTTTTGGGAAGTCAGGAGGAAGAGTTCCGTCAGGCTGCTCGACCTTCCTCAGTGCTGTGAACGTTCACTCCCTCTCCTTGCCGGCAGCCCTTCTGACTGGGTTGAGAGGGCATCTCAGTCATTTTAATTTGCATTTCTCTGATAGCTAAGACAACTGAAGATGTTTTTACACACTTTATAGGTCTTTGTGTTTCTTCTTTGAACAGTCAGTTTATTTCATTAGCCCATTTGTTGATGGGCCGATCTGTGTGTGTGTATTTAATTTTTACAGTTCTTTGCATAGTTTAGATATTAACGGCCTGTCTGAAGTATAGATTACAAAGCTAGTCTCCCATTCTATAGGCTGTACGCTTATTCTTCGATAGTTTCTTTTACTATGCAGAAACTTTTAAATTTCATGTAGTCTCATATTTCAATTTGGGGGGTCTATTTCCTGTGTACTCAGAGTCCTTTTCGGAAAGTTCTTGTCTGTACTTTTATCTGGAGGTGTAATCCCTGGCTTTTCTTCTAGCAGTTTCAACAGTTCTGGTTTTAAATTCAGGTTTTTGATGCATTTTAAATTTAATTGTTTGTGCAGCATGAGGGATATGAATCTAATTTCTTCTCCGTCACCACAAAGGTGTCAACAACATATACCTGAAATAAGACATCTTAGTCAGCAAATGGTTCTGACAGAATTGATACCGACTTGTTTAAAGTTTTTAAAGTCAGGCTCCTACATTCTTTTAATATATTTTTAGGTTTTTGAACCATCCAACTCTTAAAATAAATTTAAAAAGCCATTGATTTCTGGCTAGGTCTCATGCCTTGTCTATTACATCATAACTTCTAAGAGTATCAAACAAACCTCACAAATCTTCTAGGAAATATATTGCCCCTGTTCTAGCCTCCTTCTCTAATGCTGTGACAAAATATTCTGACCAAAACCAGCTTGGAAAAGAAGGGGTTTACTTCACTTTCAGCTCACAATTCATCATGGAGGGAAGTCATAGCAGGAGCTAGGACAGGAACCAAAGCATAGACCATGGAGGAACACTGCTTACTGGCTGACTCCCCTGGCCTGTGCTCAGCCTGCTTTCTTATACAACAGAGGACCACCTGCCCAGGGTGGCACCACCCACAGTGGGCCGGGCCCTCCCATATCACTCATCAAGAAAATGCCCCACAAACATGACCACAGGCCAATCCACAAGGGGAAATTCCTCAGTTGAGGTTCCTCCACCCAGGTTGTCAAGTTGACAACTGAAGCTGTCCAGCTCAGCCCCCTAAATAATTACACATCTTCATGAAAATATGTCCAAGTGCAGATGTCTTCCATAGCAGTGGGGTTATTTCTCTTCTCTGGTCTTCAATAGGGTCTCCTCTGGCTTCTTCTCATGGACTGAACAAAAGGCATTTTCATGATGTATTGGTTACTCTTCTCACTGCCGTAGCAAAATACCTGATAAAAGTGATTTAGGAAGGAAGTGTCTGCTCAAGGCTTAGGAAAGAATAGAGTCTACCATGGCAGGGGAGAAGTGGCAGCAGGAAGTTGAGGCAGCTGCATACATGGTACCTATAGTCAGGAAGCAGGAAGAGATGAATGTTGGTGCTCCACTTACTTCCTGTTTCTATTCTGTCCAGAACCCCAGCCCACAGAATGGCACTGTCCACAGTCAGGGTGGGTCTGCCCGCCTCTGAAACCTCTCTGAAAACACCCTGATAGGCACGCCCAGAGCTGTGCCTCCTAAATTCTAAAATCTCATCAAGTTAACAATATAGATAAATCTCACCATGACCATATCCTATTTAAGCTTTATATTAAGGACATGTTGCATTATTGAACAAGAAGACAGACGTGCTGAATTTGTAATCCTTGTATATGGACTTTAGCCCCTAAGAGTTTCAAGTCCTAAATAAAATTAAAGAATGGATCCTCCTGAAACCAGACTCCTTCCAATTCTTCCCATCCCAACCTCTCAGTCTTCACTTCTTCCTTCTCTGGCTCAGCTCTGAAAGGACATCTTTTTCAGAGCAAGCCTGCTTTCCCTTGCTGAATACTCCTAGCTGTGTTTACTAGCTGTGAAACTCCAAAGGAGATTTGTGCTATGAAAATAGTATTTATACAGCCAGGCATGGTGGTGCACACCTTTAATTTCAGTGCTCAGGAGGCAGAGACAGGCAGATTTTTTTGAGTTTGTGGCCAGCCTGGTCTACATAGCTATTTCCAGACCAGCCAGGGCTACAAAGTGAGACCCTGTATCAAAAAGCAAGAACAACAGCAACGAAAAACAGTCATTCATCTTCTAGTACCTATTTGCTGAGTACTTTGTGTCTAAGTTTTACAATAGCTATGCAAGGAGCTGTAATCATCCTATTTTGCAAATGAAAGCATTAAGACTGGGAAAGCCATGACAGAGTTTAGATGGAAAGAACGGGTTTCCACTATAACAAGCTCCTTCAACTATTTTTGTTCTTCTTTTTGAGGTTTTAATTTGTAAGTTAATTTGTGTCCTGTTCCATCATCTATAAAGTTATTTGTCTGAGTGAAAGATTTACATTGCAGTGGGGATTGCTTACTTCAGGTCTGTACTCTCTTCTAAGTCATAGCCACCTGACACAAGGATAGGGACCTCAAATTCTTGCATTCTGCCACTGTATGCTTCAAGACAAAGTTAACATTGGTGAACACTATTTGTGTGTTCTAGTTTCATTCTGTGGCTGTGACATGCACACACAAGGACCCAAAGGGAGGAAGGGATTTACTTGGCTTATACGTAAAGGTCGCAGTGCATCTCTGAGGGAGGTCAGGCCAGGAACTTGCCCCAGAGCCATGGAAGAACACTGCTTGCTGGTTTGCCCTCAGGATCATGCTTAGCTGGTGTTCTTATTCAGCCCTGGAACAGCTGCCTAGGGAATGGTGCTGCCCACGGCAGGCCTGGCCCCTCTATACCAATTTACAATCGAGACACCTCCTGCCCCAGGCCTGTCCACAGATCAGTCTGATCTGGGAAATCCCTCAACTCGGATTCCCCTTTCAGGTGACTCTAAATTATAAGATGACAGTTAAGGCAAACTAGGACAGTTTACCTGTTAAACAAGCTGAATGGTGAAAAAGAGGCTGAAAAAAAAAATTACTGTTATTCATCTAAATCTGAACCAAGAACCTGAGCCAGTGGGGACTGATCACGTCAACATCCAGAGGCAATGGATATGCCTTGTGCCCAGAGTCCATATCCTCACAAAGTCTAGCTCCACGTTACTAGGCATCCAATGACAGATCTGAATTATTCCCATGATGAAGTGTACCAGCAAAGGCTGCACCCAGATCCTTCCTTCTCAAATGTTTTCTAACAAAATAAATTTGAAAGTCGATACTTAGTCATGGCCAAACACACTCAGAAGGTGGTAATAACAAGCAGTGTTTATTTGCCACTCAGATTTTATAAATAGCTTACCTATATAACACCTTTTTAAACATTCACTTATTACTAAATATAATCTCTTACTAAAATGTCACGTGCCAGGATTCAGCCCACAGACATATTTTTATAGGCAAGTTACTTCTCCCTGAAAAATTATAGACTACACAATAACGCCTACATCCCCAAAGCCAAAATCCACATTGGTCTCTACAGATGAGGTGCCACACACAGGCAGTTTTCCCAACAGAAAAGAGCTATAAAATCTCAGAGGAGATGGAAACATCTTAAAACAAGCATCAAGTCATCCAGTCTCAGAGGAAGAGAAACAACCAAAATTACACCCCATGTTTCCAGAATTCAACCCTGTTTATTGTATTTGTAGATAAAAATATCCTGTCTATTTTATTCATGCCTACGCCATAAGTGTTTATGTTGACTCAGTGGTGACTTTTAGAGTCTCCTGACAGGATCGTGAACTGCGTTCCCTATGGATTTCATGATAATCAGCAAAATCCCGCCTGTGAATTACAACTGAGGTTTGGAGAAACGGCATCACCAGTCAGGCATCAAACACTTAGGGAGTGTTTATGACATACACTGCACTAGGCATTGTGGCCATATGCAACACAAAAATTATAATTCCTTTCCTTCAGAGTTAAATTGATGCAGATTATTCCTGTGTGCCTAATGTCATATAAACAGACAACTGAGCTTGGCAGACTTTGAAGACTGAAGTGTGTTGGAGAAAGAAGTACTAAAAAGTCCAGGCTGGAAACAGTTTCTCAGTCAATTTTTGAGGTACTCGTCTATGAAATTGTGTGTCTCTCTCTACACGTATCGATGGATTCTAATGCCTTTTGTGTTACTGCTTAGACCTCCTTTTACCAAACTGCATTCAAGTTAAACATGAGCAAAACAGAGTTAGCTGGGATTCCCAGAGCCTCTGTTAGAGAAACATTTTCCCCAAACACGTTCAGTATAGAAGTTTTGGGGTTTTATCAAGTATTTTATTGTTACTGTTGGACTTTTTTTTTTTCTCCAGCATTTCTACTGATAAATAAGAGAGGCTATGTTTGTCTTCTCAGAAGTCTAAAAAGTCAAACAGAATTAGAAATTGTTTATTGGTTTCAGGAAAGCAGTTTCTCTCAAGTCTCTTACGTTCCTTGATGAGCTTCACCCTCTGTAAGTACCACTTTTCTCCCCTTTCCCAGTTCCTTCCCGACTCATGTCACATATATGTAGATGGTTTGTGTATCTGTCTAAAACCAGCATCCAGAGCTGGGCATGGTGGCTCATACCTTTAATCCCAGCACTCCAGATGCTGAGGCAGGCAGATCTCTGAGTTCAAGGCCAGCCTGTTCTACACAGTGAGTTTCAGGCCAGCTGGGGCTACAGACCCTGTCTCAAAAAGACCACAAATATTAAAAAAATAAGTTAAAAATGAAACCAGGATCCACAGATGCAGTGTTTCATCCACACAACATTTGTCTTCCTAAGTCAGGTTCCTTTATTGAACGGTATATGATCTCTGGTTGTGTCTATTTCCCAGCAGGCAACATCATTTCAGTTTCTTTATAAGATTCCATTGTGTCTGGGGACTGTGTTTCCTTATGCAATCATATGTTGATGGACAACCAGGCTGGCTGGATGTGAACAGTGGGGCTGTTGTGAACAGTGACACAGTAAACGCGGATGGGCTGTACCTCTGTGGTATGCTGACTTAGGTTCTTTGAGCATGTGTCCAGGAATGGCACAGCTAGGTCAGACAGTAGTTTTACTTTCAGTGTCTTGAGGAGCCTCCATACTGATACCACAGAGACTGCACCAGTCCACGTTCCCTCCAGTAGTGAGCAAGGGTTCTGCTTCCTTCAGCGCCTCACCATCATCAGCTATCAGTCGGAACGACAGATGAGGAAGACCGGCTGGGAAGGCAGCTCACTTGACGAAGTGCAGCACGTGTGAGGACCTGAGATCACCCCCAGAACGCACATTTTAAAAAGCTCATAGTGTCGGTGTGGTGCGCAGATCCCTGGTACTCTTCCACTAGCCAGCCTAGCCTAACCCAGCAAGCCCCAGCCTGAGAAGACACTGAGGTTGACCTCTGGCTCTGCACGCATGCATGAACACACACATAGACACCTACAAATGTGCACACACAGAGAATGAGGGTTTCACCTTTTGTTCATAAAAATCGGTGAAATGGGCATGCTGTAAACTGCGGTTCAGGGTCAGTGGCTTACAGCTGGGCAGTGTCATGTGGCTTCAGTACCTCTGTTTGCATTTTGCTTAAGATCAGGTCAGCAGGTTGCTGAATGGCATTGGGCTCTGTTATACAAGTGGCATTTCCCAGAAATTTGAATAGAGGGAAATGGTAGGGAACTTGAATCACCGTCCTCAGTGGGATGCATGGACTCGTCAGGCTCACTGGGAAAAGTGCGGGGGTGACAGCTCACCTTCCGAGCCCAGGACCCTGCGCTCTCCAGGTTCTGTCTTTACCACTTAAGACAGCTTAATCACATCATATCAGCAGAGCTACAATTTTAAACTCTTAAGAAGTTATTGTCATAATTATATCTTAGACTATAAATTCAAAATTCTATGTCCACTAAGAAAAGTTGTTGTCATGATAGCATTTGCTAGACACTATTAAATTAATTCTTAGAACAAAATATAAATGACAGTCAAATATTAAAAAGAATTAACCCCTTCCCAGGAGTCATTGGTTTTTAGGTAGCATTGGCATTCCACTGGGCTCCAGTGGATGAACCCACCCGGAAGGCACTGGGGACACAAACCTGACCCTATAGGTCTTAGTAAGGTCTTAGTATATATGTGCACAGAGATTTGGTGGAGGGTAGAAATGGGATGCAGATACGGGAAGAGATTGAAATACGATCAAAACATTGCATGAGATTTGAAAGTTTTAATTTCAAAATTAAAAAGAATAAGTAAATTGTTAAAAGAAGAACCTCCCATGGGCGTGCGAGTTCACACCGCACCACTTGGGAATCTCAGCATTTGGGAAGCTGAGGCAAAAGGGTCGGTAATAAGGGAATCGAGCCACTCCGGAAAAGCAAAAGGGGTCATGCAGACAGGGAGATTAGCACCTGCAGACATCACTTTCTTCGCCGAGGTTCAACACAGGCAATGTAATCTCAGTAAAACTACTGATCATTGTGCTAATGCAGTAGACATCTGTTACATTATTAACTTAGCTTTGATTTGATTTTCTTAGAAGAGCCACAGTAATTAGGCATCTTTCTGTGTCTGGGTTTATTTTTATTTCTTGTTTTAATTAAATATATTAGCTCTGTGTGTGTGTGTGTATGAGAGAGAGAGAGAGAGAGAGAGAGAGGGCAAGTGCAGTCAGAAGACAACTTTTGGGAGTTGATTCTCACTGTGGGATCCAGATCAAATTCAGATTGTCAGGTTTACACAGCAAGCACTCTTGAGCCATCGTGCTTAGCCATTTTTAAATAATGACATAATAAAATTAATGTGTCAATATCAAGGATCCTCAAGATTTCTCTTTCTTTTTTTTTTTTTTTAATATTTTAAAACCATCGACACAGTCAAAAGAACGCAGAAGTTGAGACAAAAAAGACTTGGTTTCAAATACAATGAAATCTGAGTCCCAAGAACCTCATGGCAAACCGGAATCCCAGAGTCCACCTTCCTTCCGGTGCTGCTATGGACAGGAAGGAGATGAATACTGGACACCCAGCAAGGCTTCAGTGAAGAGCCGAGTTTTCCTCAATCACCGTCTTCATAAATCCGGCACTCGGGCTGATGAGATGACTCAGCGGGCAAAGGTGGTTGCTGCCAAGCTGATGACTTGAGTTCAGATGCTTTAATCCCAACAGAGCCAGAGGCAGGCAAATCTCTGTGAGATCTAGGACAGCCTGGTCTAGATAGTAAGTTCCAGGCTAGGTAGAGCTCCAGGGAGACCTTCTCTCAAAAAGACCAAATTACCTATCATCTATCAAATATCTAATTTCTATTTTCTATTGGACTTGGTGGCATAGGCCCATAATTCCATCTACTTGGAAAGCTGAGGCAGGAGGATGGCAAGTTCAAGGCCAATATGAGGGCAACTTAAGTGAGACCCTGTTTCAAAATTAAAAAAAAAGGGCAGAGAAAGTGCTAGAGAGCCAGGCTCCTCGCCCAGCGTGTGTAAGGTCCTAAACTTGATCTCCATGACTACAAAGTAAATACATGAAATAAAAACAGTACTGTTTTCTCTCTAATTCCCATTTTTCTGTTCATGAGCATTTTATAAATCATTTAAAATTCTTCCTAAAGTCATTTAACTAATGCTTTCCTTAAAATACGTCTTTATCTACAAATGAAAGTTGAGAAGATCTAAGAAAACTCATTGGACCATCAAACCTCCCAGGACCTGAGTCCCATTGGGAATAGTCCCACATTTTCTTTGTAAGCCACCTCACGCCTAAAGCGTTCATCTACAGAACTTGGAGTTCACTGTTCTAGATCTTTCTGTGTTGTGATTCAGTGCTCTGACAACACAACGTAAGGGAGACAGGACTTACTCCATCTCCCAGTTCAAGTCAAGGCAGCAGGAGCTCGAGAGATCCGGTCCCGTCGCATCCACCAGCACGGTCAGGGGATGATGCATGCGTGTTCCACGTCTCAGTACATATTCCGAGTTCTGTCCAGTCCAGGATTAGGGAGTGGCTCCACCCACAGTTTAGACGGGTCTTCCCTTATCGACTAACACCATTGGGACAACCCTCACAGACACACCCAGAGGCCCATCTCCCAGGTGTTTCTCTTTTTGTCAAGCTGAAAACTACCACTACCCAACACATTCATCTCCCAAAGTGTGAACATCTCTGAATTCCAAAGAAATCTGATGCCAAGGAGTTCAGATATCAGACTGTGAACCTACTTCAACGTGACTGTCCATTCAGAGTTTTTCATAATGGAGTGATATTTTTGTTACATAACACTAAGTTTACAAACCTTAATTTGAAACATTTCATGCTCAGAATAATAAAAATGAACTTCTCCTTTACCTGACAATATTAGAACAAAACACTAAAACACTATAGTGAGTTTTCACTTAATGTATTATCTAAAAATGCAAGGCACAAGCCTTATAATATAAATATGTATCCATCTTATATAGACGTATACGTAATATACAAACATAGCCATTTATATTTAAATAGGGTTATTAAAGCATAATATTAATCTGAATAACACCTCTTATTACTAATATTGAATTAAGGAGTAGGCATTGTTGGGTTATTCTGCTTTTCAAAAGCCAAATTTAAGTCCCAAATTGAAATATAACAGTAAACATTAATTGAATGCTGAGATTATAACTGGAATTCTGCGTGTATAATTATACATGCATAAGTGTTATTAATTTTATTTAAAAGTCATTATTGAATTGTAAAAAGCCATTTAGATTTTTATAAAGTGTAACACAGAAGACCCCATTTGTAACACTTTTCTTTTTTGTTTATTATTTTTATTTTATGTGTATGAGTGTTCTCTCTGCAGGATGTAAATGCACCTGTGTCGTGCAGTGCCCACGGAGGACAGAAGAAGGCATTGGATCCCCTGGAACTGGAACTGGAGTTAAGGATGGTTGTTAACAGCCATATGGGCTCTGAGATTCGAACCTGGGTCTTCTGCGAGAACAGCCAGTGCTCTTAACTGCTGAGCCATCTCTACTGCCCCCACATTTTCTTTCAGAAATAAAATTTCAGGCCTTTTTCTTCAGTACTTTTTGAGCCTAAATTTACCCAAAAGCAGGCTTGTCTTTATAAAGGAGAGGATAAAACTCACTGTGGGTAGAAGGTGACTGTGTGTATGTGTGACTAAGAATAGGAAGAACTTGAATATCAACTTCTTTTGATGGAAAAAGTATGGGTTTTGCATCCGTACACTCTACTTTTTAAATTTATTTATTTACCTTTAGGTGTAGTTTTGCTTTGTAGCTCAGGCTATCCTGGAACTCAGGATCTTCCCGCCTCAGCCTGCTGAGTGCTTGGGATTATAATCACCGGCCACCTCACCTCGCTCAGCATTCACAAGCTCCATAGTCACAATTCTACTTTTATTTATTTATTTTTTTTTTAGTTGTGTGATTGTGTGGTATTTGGAAGGGTGTTATCTTCCTTTTAAAACAGAGGCAATAAAAACTGCCTTTGTGGCTTGTTACTATCACACAAGATGGTGTGTATAGAACCTAGAGCCATCACCTAGTAAACGGTTAAAGAAAATTAAACAGCATGGTCGTTTCTTGGCGAACTTTGTTCGGAAGAGGTGGTGTCAGCTGCGATGGGCCCTCCGTCCTGCTGAGATAAATATCACTTCCTTAATCACGTGTTTGACCCTTCACCCAGCTGCATAATGGAATGATCAGTAGGTTAAAGATGTCTGAGGTTTCGAGAAGAATTGTAAAGTGCTCTTCTAATGGGTTCTTTGAGCCTCATCCGAGCTGCGCAGCACGTGAAGCCTTCCCGGCACCATCCCCCTCGCCCAGGGTCTCCTGGGCTTTCAGGAGCAAAGGCCAATCTGCACTCAGCCCCGCTGTGTGAGCCTGCTAACCCAGAGCAGCTTGCAACCAACCCTTCCCTGGCCACTGCTCATCCCTGTAGCAATCAGATTCTAGGAAAACTGCAGACTGGGGGAGCGCTTCGCAGGTGGAGGCGGGGGCACTGGAGTTCTTCCGGTTCTGCATAAATCAGAAGGAGCGTCTCTGCTGTGGCTGTCATCAACTGTCTGTCATCTTGCTGTTAATGACTGCACAAAAATGTCTCTTCTTCTCTGGATATAGGGCAAGTGTAAGGAATATTGCTCAGAAGTTTTTAAAAGTGTGTCTGCGCCTCTCATTTTCCTAGAATAATACTTGGGAAATGGGACGGACATCTGAGACAAAGCTTAATTAAGTGGCTTAATTACCATTTTCAAGAACTTGCCAGGAAGCATTGTATGGTTCATTTGTTTAAGTGTTTTTGTGCTGAGTTGCCATTTCGGTTTATTATTATTAATTTGCGACAATTGTGTCCTCTTTTTCTGGCCTTTCACATTCTTCATGAAATGCTAATTATCCATTTTGTTTGTTTGGTTGGTTTTTGTATTTTTGAGATGGGGTCTCCCTGTAGCCCCAGATGGTCTGGAACTCACCATGTAGAAAGTTGGCCTTGATCTCACAGAAATCTGTCTCCCAAGTGGGGATAAGGCGTGCACCACCACGGCCAGATTAATAGGTGTTTTGCTAAGCACTGGGGCGATAGGGTACTTGTGGGAGCAGGAAGCACCTGTGTCTCACTGGCAGTCTGCCAAAGCAGCCCACGGACCAATAAGGGGCAGACAGGGAATTTACCTGTCCTGGGTCACTCAGCAGTGTGGTGGCAGTCAGGTGGAAGCTTGGATCAATTCCATTCCTCTGTGTCTGAGATGCCCCACTTGAGTCCTTCCATATCAGAACACGATGCCTGCTTCTTCTTTACTGAGGAAACAGCCTTCGGGCCACCTGGGTTATTACAAGATGGCTGCTGTGAAGGTCCCTGCATCACCAGGGGGACAAGGACTTACTTCCTCTCCATGGGAATCTCTTCTCTAGGCCCTGACTTAATCTCTTCCAGACTTTTCTGTGGCCTTGGTCTCCATCAGTCATCCATCCATCCCTGAAGTTTCCATCACTAACTTTCCCACTTCTCTCTGATTTGGCGTGTTCTTCCTTCCCTGGCCCCATTTCAATGTCCTGTTGTTTTTCTATGTCTGCTATCATGAGAGTGTCCTCCTGACAGGACCTGGAATCACCCGGGAGGTAAGCCTCTGAGCATGTGTACTAGCTACTTTTCTGTTGCTGTGTGAAAACACCATGACCAAGGCAACTTATAGAAGGAAGAGTTTATTTGGTTTATGGTTCCAGAGGGATGAGCCCGTCATGGCGGGGGAGGCGTGGCTGAAGCAGCCTGAGCAGACAGCCGAGTGCTCGCCTGAGCAGACAGCCGAGTGCTCGCATCTTGTCACACACAGACACAGAGAGAGTGAACTGTTGGTGGGGCCAAGTTATGAACTCTCAAAACCTTCCCCCAGTGACATGCATCCTCCAGCTGACCACCTCCTAAGGGCGCCATGACCCTCCCCAAACAGTACCACCCACTGACCAAGTATTAAATACTTGAGCCTACGGAGGGCATTTCTCATTCACAGCGCCACAGCATGCCTGTGGACTACCTGGATTACAGTCAGTGGTGTGGGATGACCCATGTTAACTGTAGGCAGGACCATTACTTACATGGGGATCCTAGACTGTGAATCACAGAAAGTGACCTGAGCACTGGGCTTACCTTCATTGCTCTGTTTCTTGACTAAGGATGTGATGTGACCAGTCTCTTCTGTGCCTGCCACCATGCCGTCCCCTCTTCCCTCAGACTGGGCCCCAAAGAAACATTTTCTCCCTTAATTTGCTTTTCTTGGGGTGTTTTATCGCAGTAAGGAGAATACAACTAAAACAGTTACCAAATGTTCACTTTGGAGTTGTGCTTTGTTCCGGTTTAGGGTATCATTATATAGCCCAGGCTAGACTTGAACTCCTGACCATCGTGCCTCCACCCCGAGTGCTGAGAGTACAGGAGTGCACATGCCACTGGACAAAGTGGTCATTCCCGATTCTCTTTTCCTCTCCTCTCTCTTTGGAAGAGCTTATTCATTCAGTTTTATTTGTTTAATTTTAATTTTAAAAAATATTTTTATTGAACTTTTGTACATCTCATACAGCAGTTCTTAATCAAATTTAGACCCTCCCTCCCCATCCATGTCCTCCCAATTCCCCACCAGGCCTCATGCATTCTGCCATATATGTTAAGTCCTACCTAGTCAAGAAGTTGTACGCAGATGTCCTTTGGAGCAAGTTCATCCACTGGAGTCTAGTCAGCCTATCTAGAGATCTTAAAGAAGGTCTACTCTCCTTCACCCAGCAGTAATCAGTCTCCAACAGTTCCCAGGCTAAGGCTGGCCTACCAACCGTTTCTCTCACTCCACTGTTGGTCCTGTCTGACCGAGTTGGCATGGGTCTTTTGTACCTTGTCACCATTGCAGAAAGTTCACATGAGCAAGCTTCTCACGGCCTGGAAACCTCTGTCTCCCTGTGTCCAGAGAGCAACCCTGGCTCTTACAATCTTTCTGTCCCCTCTCTCAATGGGTCCCTGAGCCATGGGTGGGTGAGGTGTGATACAGGACTCCTATCCAAGGACACACACTCTGAAATCTCTTATTCTATAAGTTTTATCTAACTGTGGCCTTCTGGGCAATTTTAATTCTTAAATCATGTGTGTGTCTGTGTGAATGTGGATTTGGGTATATGACTGCAGTGCCCGTGGAGGCTGCATGGGGATGTAGAATGCCCTGGAACTAGAGGTTCAGGCAAATGTGAGTTGCCTGGTGTGGGTGTTGGGAATCAAACTCAGGTCTTGCTAAGATCTGTGCACACTCTTAACTGCTGATCCATCTGTCTTGTCCCTGGCTGTGTTTTTTAACTTCTGAAATTAGACATGCCCTCAATCCTGACTTGTCTTCTAACTTAGCACCTAAAGTTCTGATCACCTGCTAAGCCCTGCCACATTCTAAGACAACTTAACGTCTTAAATCTCAAAGCAAAAGGACACTTTCCATCTTGAAACTGTCTCCTCTGGATGCGTCTCATCCTGCAGGGTCTCGGGGGAACCCAGCCACTCTGTCCTCTCTTCACGGAAGTCTAATCAGTAAAGAAAAAGACCAGCCTTTGAATCCAGACTGACTTATGTTTAATCTGTTTTTCGAAGCATTCTGGAATCATGCCCTTAGGCCACATATCCAATGATGATGAGTAATTCCCTCTGTCAACTTGGTTGAATTAAGAAATGTCTGGGGATTAGGGAGGTGTGCCTTTGGGAGTGTTCATGAGGATGTTTCCAGAGAGGACTACCTGAAGGCAGGAAGACCTGCCCAGAATGTAGAGGGCACCATAATCCCATGGGCTGGAGTTCCAAACTGAGTAAGAGAAAAAGGAAAAAGCCAGTCAAGTGCCTGCGTGCATTCGCGCCCCCCTCTCCTGCCCTTCTGAGATGTGAGCATGCAGCTTCACACCCCCACTGCCCCAGAGTCACCCACCACCGTGCCTTCTCCACCCTGCCTGATAGACTGTATCCCCAGAAACTGAGAGCCAAATAAACCCTCCCTCCCTTAGGGTGCTGCTATCAAGTATTTGGTCATAGCAATGGGAAGATTACCGAATTCACTAACCCTGAACTTGTGCCAGTTAAACTAGATCATGTTTACAAAGAACTACATATGTGTCTGACGTATCCTGGACATGCAAATTGTGTTTCTACATTTTCCCTTTTTAGTGCTGCTTTTTGTTTGTCAGGCTCAGCTGCAGTGCTTAACAACTGAGCAATCACACCAGCCCTTTGGTTTGTTTTGTTTGAAGACAGGGTCTTCCTATGTAACCCTGACTGGACTGGAACTTTCCAGGTAGACCAGGCTGATCTCCAGTCTCCAGCCTCTGCCTCCTGAGTGCTGAGATTGCAGGCACATACCACCCTGCCTGTCCAAACTGGACTCTCTATTAGACATTTGGTTTTGTTTGTTTGTTCAGTTGGTTGGTTGGTTGGTTGAGACAGGGTCTCAAAAAGTTCAGATTGGCCTTCAACTTGCTATGTAGAGGAGGTTGGCCCCGAACTTCTGATCCTCCTGCCTCTACCTCCCAAGTGTTGGATAATTAGACATTTTTTTAAACTTTACTTTTCTGTATTCTTATCTTTGCTCTCTGCCTACCAGAGATTAGTGTCCTGGAGCCCAGATACCCAAAGTCAACATTTAATAAAACAATGTTGTGAACACACAATAAGGAGATAGTCTTTTTTTGACCTAGAAACTGTTGTCAAAGTGATTTGGGAATACTAACTTATTTAACCCCTATAATACCTCTATAGGTTAGACAGAATTCTTGACACTTAAGAGAGTAAGAAACTGAATCCCCCACACAGAAGGCCTTTCAGGTGCCTGAGATCATAATAAAAGCCCAAGTTAGGACAAGTCCAGGTCATCCAGATGGTAGATGGTTCAGAATCAGTTCTCTTAACTTCTCACAGTGCTGTCCCCAGCATCCAGTTAGCAGACAGTCAAGGCTGTCAGTCCCTTGCCAGTTACAAGACAGGCTATAAGTCAATAACCAGGACCAGTTGGATCAGAAAGGAGAGGCCTTGATGTGTGAAGAATTCAAAACGAACAATTGTGAGATGGTGGACTAGGGATGCTGCTCAGCTGGTAGAATGCTTGCCTCGCATACACTGCTGAAAGTGGCCATGGTGGCCCACACTTATAATCCTAGCACTCAGGAAACTGGAGGCAGGAGGAGAGGGAGTTCAAAGACACCCTCAGCTACATATGGAGTTTCAGGTCAGACAAGGCTCATGAGACTGTCTCACAAAACAAAACCCAAACAAAATTCCACTGGTGAGATGGGCAGAAAGGAATTACCTAAGTAGACTCAAGGGCTGATGAGCCCTTAACAATGTGCCTGTGACTTGTGTCAAGGGTGGACCTGGGGGCAGTGCAGGAACCTGGCCCAGCCGCATCTGAACTGTGAGCTGGTGAGGTCTGAGCATCCAGAGAGAAGGATGCATGTGTTCTGAAACTTAGTGGCCTCCATGGAAAAGGTGTGACACCCTTTTCCAGTTAGCCAAGGTCAAGGCCTTGTATATACGTGGCCAGTTGGGGCAGTTCAGACGTGTTCCAAGTTTTTTTTTTTTTTTTTTTTTTAAATCTGGCTTGTTCTGCAAATTGTATTTGTACAAGATGTATGACTGCCAAAAGTGTTCTCCAAAGTTGTTGCAGACACCGAGCAAGTCACCTTCAAACCCAGCGCTGCCTGGAAATGAACAGAGGGCTAAGACTTAAAAGAACTGACTCTTGGGAGGTCTAATTAAAACTGCAGATTCATCACACACGTTGCCTCATGGAGTGTGAATCAACCCTTGTGCGGTTGGTGCCGCTGTGCTTGGCTCCATTGCAAGGGGTGTCCTAGGCCTCTCTGTTCCTGCTCCCAGAGTCCTGCACAGGACCTACATACAGTAAGCTTGCTACAAAGCTAGATGGGTGTACGTCCGAAGAGATGATAAGGCATTCTGGTGAAAATTTCCCATTTGAACACTTTCTCTTCCTGCCATGAATGTTCAAAGTGGTTTTCCTTAGGAAGAATTTTAGCTATTAAAACCAAGAGCCTGGGTAATATGACATAGGTCTTCAGCTTTAGAACTGAGCAAATAAGGAAACAAATAAAAAATAGGGTGTAAGGGTACATGACTGTAATCTCAGCACGTGTGAGGCTGAGGCAGGAGCTGTGCTGTGAATTTGAAGCCAGCCTGGGCTACAGAGTAAGCCCAGAAAACAAAGCAAAGAGTGAGGATTGTACCGGTTTCCCCTAAACCACAAACTTATAGGAATGTACAGTTTCTAGGTGTGCTCTTTGACCTTCAGTCAGAACTGCATTTATAAACTCCCCCGAGGGATGATGGATGATCTGTGTTGGGTTTAGACAACTGTGGAGATGGCACAGTCACCTCCAGTAACCTAGAGCACTGTCCCGTAGCTTGTGGCATCGCCTGGAATAATCTCCAGGTTGGCGTTCTTCCCTCCAACCTTTCTTTCTTTTTTATTTATTTTTCACATTAAAAAAAGTTATTTTATGTGTCTGAGTGTATTGCCTGCATGTATGTAAGTACACCTGTGTCATGCAGTGCCTGCAGAGGTCAGAAGAGGGTTGAATCCCTGGAACTGAAGTTATGGACAATTAGTTGTTAGCCGTCATATGGGTGCTGGGATTTGAATCCAGGTCCTCTGCAAGAGCAGCCAGAGCTCTTAACCACTGAGCCATCTCTTCAGTCCCCCTTTTTTTATATTTTATTTTCTGTGCATGCCTATGTATGTCGGTGTGTACATATGACAGTATATATGTGGACATCAGAGGACAACTTGCATGAGTGTTTTCTCCTGCTACCATGTGGGCCCCTGAACTTGAACTCAGGCCATCAGTCTTAGCGGCAAGGACCATTACCCACTGAAACATTGGGCTGGTCCTGACAGTACTTTGTCTTCCTCTCTCGGATGAAAAAAACAGACTACTTTGTATAATTACTTTGCCAAGTCCTTTCTTGTTCAATAAAATACACTTAAAATTTTAGGAAATAGAATTATTAAGTTGCATACCTCTGCCTTGTAAGGCATTCCTGTACATAAAAGATGCTTACATTGATATACTGACCATTCGCTCGGATATTCATTGTGTTTGAATTTGGAGTACAGATTTTGAGCTTGAATTCTGGTGCTGACTCTGATTTCAAAGGAATGTAACTGTGGTTCATGATTTGAGAGGTTCAGGTGTGTGGTGAACTGTCTCCATAGCTTTGGGCCTGAGGTCAGGATGATCAGATGGAGAGGGTGTGATCGACTAGACACCACACTTCTTGGCAGCCGAGAAACAGAGAATACGAGGTGGAGGAGGCAGGTGGCATTGAAACATCTGTGCCCCTAGTCACTCAGGTCCTCCAGGCAGGTCCCTCCTTCCACAGAATCCAGCCATCCCATCGCCCATTCCACTAGGAATCCACCAGTGGATGAATCTATTGATGAGGTCAGCATCCTCATGACCAAAGAGCCACTACCTAGGGACGAAGAGTTCATCACAGGTGCCCTTTGTGGGACGCTCTGGAGTCAAACCATAACAGAAGTGTCCTCAGACTCACTTATTTATTTCAAAAAGTAGGATTATAAAATACAGCAGAGACATTTTCATGCACTGTGGAACTATATCTATGAAGCATGTTGGATTCTCAAATGTGAACTCGTTTCTACTGCAGTTTATCACAAGTCCATATCATGCATAATTAGGTCCCTACCCCCACATTTCTTTAGGAATAGGATCTTATCAGGATCCGAGAAGTAAGAATTTATCACATATTTAGGGATTCAGAAGAAATAGTCTAACTGAATGTAGAAGGCAGTGTTTTCAGGAGATGTTACCTGACAGGAACTTGACACAGCCTCCTGTGTTGTTATTTCCTCATCTTTCTATTTTCCTTCCTGCCCTCCAAATGCATCGTTCTGAAAAGATCTCTAATTTAGTAGTAAGTTGGCCCAAGTTGAGTCGTGTGAATTCAACTTTGCGCTGAAGTTCTGTGCTCATTTTGAAAGAGAGAGAAAGAGAGGGAAGAAAATGTTGGTTACAGAGCAGTAAGATTAGTTCTGAGACAAAGAAACCAGTAAGGCATCTCCAAAGAGGCCCTGCTACCAAGAAGCCAAGAACGCTCCAGTGGCAAGTGCCTCACTCCAGAGACTAAGCTCGAGCATTCAAAGATCTTGGGGCCAATTATGTGAACTCTGGAGACTGTGGGGATGGTTGGTACGGCTGTGTGGGTGCTGGAACAGAGTACCTCTTTTCTTTACACTGGCTTCCAGAACTAGTTCTCATAAATGCCTGAAATATTTGGTGTGGTGTCTTTCCAAGTTGAGTCAGGAGGTTGTGTTTCCCAGCCCGCCCCTCCCCCACCCCATTTGGGGCAGCTATTCGTTCTCTTTTCAGTTCCTTTAAGTTGGTATTTGCATTTGGACATTTGTCACTGGTCAGGAAGTTCTTTTAAAATTTTCAGGTTAATCATGTGATTTAAAAAATTTCCATTTAAGGAGCTGGAGAGATCGCTCGGTACTTAAGGGCACTGGATGCTCTTGAAGAGGACCCAGGTTCTGTTCACGGCACCCACATGGTGGTTAACAACCATTTGTTTAGTCTTCCTGACAAAATGTTCAACCAGAAATCAGTCATTGGTGAATTCTAGCAGGCCTTCAAAGAACAAAACCAATGCTTCTCTAACTATACCATAAAACAGAAAAGGAAGGAACATTACCAAACTCCTTTTACAACGTTAGTGTTACAAAACCAGACAAAGATGCAACAACAAACACAGAAAATTAAAGACGAGTCTCCCTGGTAAACGTAGATGTAAAAATTCTCAACAAAATATTTTTCAATCAAACTTGAAAACATATCAAAGAGATCATTCACCGTGATCAAGTTGGCTTTATTCCATAGATTCAGGGATGGTCCAACTCAGGAAATACACAGTGACATATTTAGGAGGAAGAGGTATGAGATATCTAGCCCACACTCTTTCTTATTTTGTTTCATTTTGTTTTGAGATATGGTTTTACTCTGTAGCCCAGGCTGACCTGGAACTCATTATGTACCCCAAACTGGTCAGTCTTCTGGTAATCCTGTAGCTGTCATCCTCCCCGGGTCTGGGAACATGGGTATGTGCCACCACAGCAGATTGGAACTCAGTCCTATGAGTTTCAGAAAAAATAGGAATAAACACATAGACTAATCATCTGAGCAGAGGCTCTATGGGGACCACGCATCGTGCACATTCAACAATTTAACATTACATCGAAGTAAGAAGTACTAGGAATGCGCTGAAGGCTTTAGTTTTAGTTTTACTGGTTTTCTGAGTCAAGGTGTGGCTGACCCAGGCTGGCCTTAAACTCCTAGCAATCCTCCTGTGTCAGCCTTCCAGTTGTTGAGTTGCTTTGCACTGATCATTTTCTCCTAGTGAGAAGGCAGAGAAGATGCTGAAGATTTAAATAATATGTCGGTCAGATGACCAGACTCTTTTAAAAAATATTTCATTTAGCCAGGCATGGTGGCACACATCTTTGATCCCAGCACTCAGGAGGCAGAGGCAGGCGGATCTCTGTGAGTTCAAGACCAGCCTGGTTTACATAGTGAGCTCTGGGCCAGCTGGTCCCAGACTCCAGGGAGACCTTGTCTTAAAAAGACCAAAAATATTTTATTACTTTTGTTATTTTTATTTTATGTGTATGAATGTATTGCCTGCATGTATGTAAGTGCACCCGTGTAAGTGTTCATGGAGGTCAGAAGAGGATCTCTGAAAATGGAGTTAATGGACCGTTGTTAGTTGTCATGTGGGTTCTGGGAACTGAACCCAGGTTATCTAAGAGCAGCCAGTGTTCTTAACCATTGATCCATCTCTCCAGCCCCCAGAAACTTTTTTTAAAAGATTTTTTTTTTTTTAAATCACATGTATGTCTATGTGCCTGTATGAGTTTGTGTGCACTGGATGCAGACAAGTATCTGCAGAGACTAAAAGGTCATTGGATACCCCTGGAACTAAATAATTAGTGGTTGTGAGCCACCTGATGCTGGGGCTGGGAGCCAAATCTGGATCCTCTGTAAGGGCAGTGAGTACTCTTAACCGCTAGGCCACTCTCCAGGCCTGGAGATCAGAATCTTAATGGGTTCTCGGGGTGACACTCACTTCTAGTGAAACCCTGACTCTGCACCATGGGTAGCTGTCCACCCTATAGAAATGGGAAGTCCTGGATTCCAGTGAAGCCGTACTGGCTGCTGGCTTTTCTTACTCTTCCTACTGCAAAGGAAAAGCAGAACCTTAGAAAGGAGGCTTCCGAGTTAGGCACACATGAACGTGCGATGCCATTGTGCCACGCGTGCCTGATCTCAAGGGTAAGGGACAGAAATATCGCCAGAGGAGATGCGTGGATATTAATCAGTCAGTTGATGAAAGCTGTACAGAAAAACAAGTGAAACTTGTGGGCTTTCTTAACTCTTGTAGATGCAAAGAAAGGTGAGTGTCCAAAATCAATAAAAAATGATTTTACATGAAAATCACATTAGCGTGGTGTGTGCAGAATGGGCATTAAAATGCAAAATTTCAACTTTGACAAAACTCCCCTTTCTTGTGTGTGTGTGTGTGTGTGTGTGTGTGAAAGCATATGCTGGCCAGAGGTCAGTGTCGTGTGTCTGCCTCTGTTGATCTCTATTTTTTATAACAAGCTCTCTCACTGAGCCTAGTTGGCTGGTCAGTGAGCCCTAAGGATCCTCTTGTCTCCATCTCCCTATAGCTGGGATTACAGGACCACACCATGGCACCCCATTTTTACATGGGAGCTGGGATCTAAAGCACCCTCAAGCTTGCACAGCAAGCATTTTATGCACTGAGCCATCTCTTCAGGCTCCTTCCCTCTTCCGATGTCTTCATTCTTCATTTTAAAAGGACACAACTTCATGTCTCTGGAGGAAGAGTTTTTGCACAACAAACAAAAATAACAATAAAGGAGAGAGAACAAAATTGAGAACTATTCAAATAAAGCAGATATCATGAAGGAAAAAAAAAAAAAAAGGTGACTCATAAAAATATACTAAGGACCAGTGAGGTGGCTCATCAGGTTAAAGGTGCTTGCTGCCAAGCCTGGCAACCTGAATACAATCCCTGGGACTCACATGGTCAAAAGAGGAGAGGACTAAGTCCCTTTTGAACACAGGCTGTGGTATTTGCCCTCTCAAATAAATAAACATATGGAATACAAATTAAAAAAAAAATATATATATATATATTTAAAAGTTCCATCAATCAATCAATAAAGAAAAAGACAACTCAATAAGAAAACAAGCAGGGGATTTCAGTGGGACACTACACAATATATAAATACCCAACCAGTCAGTAAGCACATGAAAATTACCAAATTCATGTCAGAACAAGAACTCTTCCCTGCCACTGCCATGATATGTAGGAGTATGAATGCATTAAAGCAATTTAATATTCCCTACTAAATAATAATCTGTGACTCAGTAATTCCACCAGCAGACATAGGTACCCTAACTTGCACCTGTTGTGGAGAATGAAATTCGTTAAAGCGTTACTTCTACTAGCCAAGCCAGGGTACAACCCAAACTTCAATCAATAATAAATGGATAGATAAGCGGCGGCGTATTCATTCAATGAAGTTGTCCCAGGGCAATGAAATGAATGAATTCCAGATGGAAACAGCCCTGATAGTCCCACAAACAAACCGCAGAGGCCGGGGGCGGGGCGGGGGTGTAGCCCACTGTTACAGCACTTGCCTAGCCCTGAGCTCAATCACTGCCTTGTCACTTCCTTTTCCCATGGCTGTGACAAACTCTCAGGCAGGAAGCAGGTTCCTGGAAGTTATTGGAAGACAGGCTGAGTGGGATCATGGTTTGAGGGGTACAGTCCATCACTGAGGGGTGCATGTGCTGGTACCAGCTCCTGTCTGCGGCAACAGGAAGATGCCGTTCACATCCCAGTGGACAATGACGCAGAGCATGGGGATGGATGGTACTCGGCTGGCTTTCATCCTCTTCATCGGTCCCTTCTTCAGTCTAGGATCTCAGGCCCTGGGAGGGTGCCACCCACCTCCCACATCCAGGGCAAATCTGCCCTCCCTCCTCAGTTTATCCTCTCTGAAAATGCCCTCACAGACAGACATGCCCAGAGACTTGACTTGTAGGGGATCCCAAACCTAGCAAAACTGACAATTAGGATTAATTATCACACCTTACACAAGAAAAACAAAAATGAAAACAGCTGAAGATGCAGCTCAGGGCGGGAACATTTGCTAATATGCTGGACATGGGGGGTTCAGACCCAAGTACGGAAAACAGGCGAGGGAAAGTTATGAGGCTCAAGAAGACATGCCCCAAGTAAAATAATACGCATGGACCGATCTTAAAACCAGATAAGCAAATCAAGACGGCAGTTCAAGGCTGTAGGGACATGTAGCAAAACTGTAAGGGAGTGAGACCACACCTGTAGCTGCCTGAGCCCCAGAGCTTCAGTGACAGCTGCAAAGGGCAGTGGGGTCCTTGGGACCTACATAGGGGCTCCACTTGGAGGTGGCACCCAGGTGATCCCCTTGATTCCCTGAGTTGTGTGTATTGCTTGTGTATTAGACTTGGGGTTAGTTACTTTTCGGTTACTGTGGTAAAACACCGTGACCAAGGGAACTTATAAAAGAAGGTTTTTTTTTAGCTTACAGTTCCAAAGGGGCAAGAGTCCATCATGGCCAGGAGGCATGGCAGCAGAGGGGGCTGGAGTAGACGCAGCTGCTAAGGCTCACATCTTCAAGCATGCACCGGAAGCAGAGAGTAACTGGATATCCCGCCAGGCTTGAACTCTCTAAGCCCGCCCCTATGACGTGCTTCCTCCAGCATGGCCACACCTTCTAAGACCTCCCAGAACAGAGCCACCAGCTGGGGACAAAATGTCCAAATACTTAGAGCCTGTGGAGGACATTCTCATTTGAATCACCACACATTTCACCATCCATTTCAAACTAAAATTTTTATTTTAGTTTTACTTTTTTGGGTTATCTGTGTGTGTGTGTGTGTGTGTGTGTGGTATGTGCCTGTGGAAGCCAGGGTTTGATGAATCTTTCTTGATTGCTGTCCACCTCTTACTGAGTCAGGGTGTCAATCACCGATTCCGACAGGCTGGCCAGCTTGCTCTGGGGATCCCTGTCTCCATCATCTGTGCTGGGGTTATAGACAGGCTGTCATGCTAACATGGCATTTATGCACAAGTTAAGAATCCAAACCCTAGTCCTCACACTTGCACAGCAAGTGATTTACCCACTGAGCCATCTTCTCAGTCCCCGCTTGCCCAGTTTTGGATTTTTAAGATAAGATCTCATGGAGTCCAGAATGTTCTCAAATTCACTATGTCATTGATGCTGGCCTTGAACTCCTGGCCTCTTGCTTCCATCTTGAGTGCTGGGATCCGGGTGTGAACCACCAAAGTCAGCTTAAATTTTAAAGAGCCCAACTTCATCAGTTCTATATCTGTACAATGCTTATTATGAAACAACTAAAAACTTTCAAGGCATTTGAAAACCATAATGTAGAATATGGCCATATAGTTGTTATTTATGTGATTGCCTACGAAAGACCAAAAAATTGCACGAAACAAAAATATCAGAATAGTGTGTCTTCAGTTGAATAATCACACTTCCAAGGGCAGATGGCTGAAAGCTCTGTGAAGAGAGGCCCATCCTGCCTAGACCAACTGCGTCAAAAGTGAGAACAGATGACTTGGCTGTTTCCTTTTTTAAAATGAAAAATACCATATTTGACTCACAATTCTCACTGATGCAACTTTACATTTATACATGTAAAGATTAAGATTAAAACCCAAGGCAGAGCCCTGTGAATTAAAGACTGACTGCTGGGGGTACAGATTATATATAACAATTACTGTTGATTGTTGTTAGCACCTATGATCAGATGAGTTGTAATAAATAGGATTATATATACTCGGTATATATATATTCAGTATATATACATATACACACACACACACATGCACACACATACAAATTCAGAGAATGTTTTATTTAAGGTCTTTCCTTTGGAGACTTGGTAGGGAATCTTTAGTTTCATGTACCCTAAGTCTAAAGTGCTGTTACCTATTATTATTTATAAATGAATTTATTCATAATGCTAGCTTCTCTTCAAGGTATAGCAATGTGTGGAGACAGGATCTTTGTGGAAGACATTTTTTTTTACATCTTCATACTTCAAATCCGAGAATGCATGATATGTTGCAATACCCTCTTTTCTGTCCCTGCAACTAATGAGCCACCTGGTTCTCCTCAGGGTTTTTCATTTTCCTTTTAAATGTCTTTAGATTTGGCCTGGGTATGACTCGGTGTAAAGTCCTTGCCTAACATGCATGTCAGCTCTGAGTTCAATCTTCAGGACTAAGAGAAAGGAAAGTATTCAGCATTCCCCTGCAAATCGTTTCAGCACAGCAAATATTCCCTGCTATGAGCCATAAAACAAACCTAACTTAATCAGGCCTGGTGGTTCACTTCTATAATCCCAGTACTCAGGAGGCCGATGCAGGAAGACCACTGCAAATTTAAGTCCAGCCTGGGCTGTGTAGTTAGGTATCAAGCTGGTGTGGGCTTGATAAGACTGTCTCAAAAACAAAACAAACATTAACCGGATCTATTTCTCCCTGGCTCTGTTGTTTCTAAGCTCTCGTCCAGTGATTCGTTCCTCCCATGATACAGTCTTCAGAACACAAGGTTCAGTCTTGTCAGTCCTCTGTCATATCCAGTGGCCTCTTAGTTTCCAGCTGTGCCTGCCAGGGCTCCCCTCTTCCCCAGCCCTCATTCCCTGTCCTCATGGAGTCCAGAGTGCTTTGCTGGCTCCGAACCCTTGGCCCTCTTTGCATCTCAGCCTCGCAGTGCTGGAGGCACCTCGCCCTTCTTTCCTGTCAGTCATGTGTCCATCAGTGATCCATTAACGATTGTTCAGTGTAGTTCCTTGGCTGTAAGGCTGTGTGACACCTGTAAGGGCGTGTGCCCAGCTCTCCCAGGCAGGCTCTCCCTGGCTACACACCGCTTCCAGTTTGGTGGATGCGCACCGTGGAGCCCCTATCATTTGTGTGATTGTGTGTGCTCATGTGCGCCTGTGTGTGTGTGTGTGTGTGTGTGTGTGTGTGTATGTGCTCATGTGCGCCTGTGTGTGTGTGTGTGTAGGTGTGTGCGGCCACATGTCAACCTTAGGTACAGTTCGTCAGATACTGCTGGCCTCGCATCTTTTGCATCAGGGTCTCTACCTGTCCTGGGACCAGGTAGTCCCTCCTGGCTGGCCAGTGAGCTCAGCATCTGCCTGCCTCCGCCTCTGCAGCACTACAAGTACATATCACCTTGTCCAGCAGTTTTTACATAGATTCTGGGGGTCAAACTCAGGTTCTCATGCTTGCGAAACAGGTACTTTATGGACTGAGCCACCTCCCCAGCCCTGTTCCGATTTGATTACTGTCTCATAACTGATCTCTGAGAACAGCCACCGTGGACTGTGTGAAACGGAGCAGCGAGCTGAGCACCAGCAGCCGTGCGCTCGGCCCTCGTTTTCTTCTCTGTGGGTACGACATGACCAGCTCCATGACGGATTGTGACCTTGAACTGTGAGCCACAACGAGCCCTTCTCCTTGAAGCTGCTCTTGTCAGGATGGGGAAAGACCTCACGACACTGCTAGTCACGGCAACGTCGACCACTTTACTGCACAACTTCATTGCAGATTCTTGTGCATGGAAACTCCGTCTTTGCATTTACTCTGCTGCGTTCACTCACAGTCATACCTAGGGTTTCCCACACAGAGATGAGATGCCTTCTTTCCCTAGCATTTTAAAGTGGCCCCTTTCACATTAACGCCAATAAAAGCAGTTTTCCCATCACTTGACCGGAGGTTTACAAAGTAACACCCCGAGAATCCGATTTATGAAAAAACTCTTTAGTTTCTGTGACAGGGGACTGACCTCTGTCACGTGTTCCACTAATCCCAAGAGTGACAGCGGTGTGAAGCTCGATTGCATTAAATAATGCCAGTTAAGGTGGCAAGCCCATCGCGTGACGACCTGAGGCATGAGATCTTTTTTATTTATAAACCTCAGTGGAAGAAAATAACCCAGGGCTGTCAAACAAGCCTTACTGATAGTAATGAGGTCTTCGGGTGCTGTGTAAGGCATGTTAGGAGACTGGTAATGTAGCTCAGCCAGTTCAGTTAGTAGCATGCCTGTCTAGCATTCAAACATTCGTGGAGTCCTGGGTTCAATCCCCAGGACTTTATCAACTGCATATCGTGGTCACACTTGTAATCCCAACACTTGGGATGAGAAGGCAGGAGGATCACAAGTTCATGGGCATCCTTGACCACATAGTTAGTTCAAGGTTAGCCTGGGCTATATGAGACACCTTAGTGCACACCTTGAATCCCAGTACTTAGGAGGCAGAGGCAGGTAGGTCTCTATGAGTTTGCGGCCAGCCTGTTCCACATAGTGAGTTCTAGGCTAGCTATATAGTGAGACCCTGTCTCAAAAAAGAAATAAAATAAAGTTGTATGTCTGTGTATGCTGTAGCAGCTAGCACCAGAATACTCCAGTCACAGCTGGCTTACTGGGAGCACAGCAGGCTGCAGGTACAGAGGTCAGGACCACATTTCTGTGACCTCTGTCCTGTCCCTTCTCTGCCTGCAGGTTTGTCTTTAGTCTTGAAACAAGGAGACAGTGCACCATCCCAGGCGCCAAGGACAGACACCAGGCCGGAGTGTCCAGAAGACGATGTCGCCATTCCCTGTTCGTCACCCAGGATGGCTTTCCCCAAAGCCTCGAGGCGGACTTCCACTTTAGGAGAATTAGGTCACAACAATCTAAACCAGTCTGGCTGGGAAACAGAACACCATGATTGCTCAGAACACTCGGAAGGGAGTTCAGAGCTTGATGGGGGAGGTCAACACCCCTTGCAGTCTGAAGTCCCAGGAGAGATGGAGTAGGCAGAGAAACAGGAGTTCTGTTGGGATGAAGAGGCAAGGGAACCTGCTGTTGACTTGGCTGCCTGCACCTCAATTCTGAGAAGGGGAAGGCTGGGAAAGGCACCCAGTACAAAAGTCACGAGCGTCTCACCTTTGCCTAGGACTCAGCCGGATCTTAAACTCGTCTTCAATGAGTGCCTAGTATCATTTATATCAATCACAGAAACACTCATTATAGATTTTCTAATTACAAACTACCTGCTAATAAAAAGTCTGTTAACAGAATAACTGGGTACTAAGCGGGGCATCCAGTTTCCTTTCATGCACCAAAGACAGTCTAAGGCCATAATTAAAAATAATGAGTCGCTTACCGGGGATAGTAGAACAAGCCTGTAAACCTAGGACTCAGGGGCCTTAAGTAGACAGATGGCCATGAGTTTGAGGACAGCCTGGGCTACGTATTGAGTCAGAGGTCTGTTTTGGCTACATAGCGAGATCCTGATTCATAAAAGAAAATGAAACAAAAAATAAAGTGGTTTTCCAGTTTACCAAAAAATTCATTTAATTTATGCATGGATATTTAATGTTATATAAGTGAGTACAAGGAGTCCTGTGTATCTTCTTCATTTAATATCTAGAAACATGAACATTACTTTCATTAGGTCCTATTCTGGTATCATGGCTGTGCTTACTCATTCATTTATATATGCAGAAAATTTTCATTAGCCGTATATTTTATGGGAGACATGAAAGCAGCTTTTGTGTCTTCTAGGGGTCTGTTGGGAAACAGGAGGCTTGTTTGGTCTCTGTTGCTTCAGCTCCTAAGTGGCAAACACATAATATACACAAACCTGTGACATCATAGGCCATTACACCTTTGTAAACAGTTATCTCATTATCAAATAGGAACAGAAGAATGAAATGAAGAAAAACGACCCCCCACAGACTCCAGTGGATACACCTGGCCAGCAAACCAAACAGGACTCCCAGAGAATTGTATTTGTGTTTATTTTTGAGATGGACAAATTTGGACCCTTAAAACCTTCGAGTTTACTGTTGATAATCAGATCATTTTGCAACCGCCCTAGCGTTTAGTATTTTGTAGTCAACATTTGCTTGAATATTTTATACTGAGAAACATAAACTGAATTCATTTCTTACTGTCCATTTATAAAACTTACCTGTGACGTCTTCTCCTCTTCTCCTTGTTTATTTTGGGGGAAAAAAAAAGCAAATGCCCAAAGGGGCTGGAAAAACAGATTTTGAAGCTATTCACCAGTAGAAATACATCCAAACAGAAACCTGGATGCAAAACTCCTATTAAAGTTCCCTAGCATCAGTGAAAGATGATGCAAACTCACAGGAAATGTAAGAGCATTCCTCCTACCTGATTCAGTTCTGTCTGATTTGGTTGAATAAATACGTGGTGAATGCCCAGTGGGTGGTTAAGAGGGTATGACTGGGGGCAGCAGACATGTGGCAGAGGGAGGCTGGAGAGATAACTCTGCACAGGAGAATGTGGGGACCCTTTGCCTGGCACCAGAGTCCTTCACGGTCAGGCCTGGTTACCTTCACCTTTTCCACCCATCTCAGGCACTGTGTGCCAGTTGGTATTGCTCACATGCTTCACACCATGCCACAACGACATCCTTCTTCACACTATGCCACGCCTACATCCTTCTTCACACCGTGCCACAACCACATCCTTCTTCACACATGCTATGCCTTTTGTTTCAACATTTTCAGTACCTTTGAACAGTTTCAGAAGAATCTTGGGCCTGGAGAGGTGGCTCAGTGACTAAGAGCACTCACTGCTCTTACAGAGGACCCAGGTTTGATTCCCAGCACCCACATGGCGACTAACAGCCATTCATAACTCCAGTTCTAGGGGATCTGACACCCTCTTCTGACCTCCTCAGTTATTGCATGACACAGTGCACTTACACACATGCAGGCAATATGCTCATACACATAAAATAAAAATAAATAAAATAATAAAAACAAAATATTAAAAAAGATTCATGATAACTGTGTGTGCATATCCTTTACCTGGAGTTTCTATTTTATTATATTACATTGAGTTTATCATACCCATTTATCTCCCTGTGGTACTTAAACTTCTGCATTTAGCATCATAGTGGAAACATGCCTCCAGATGGGTCTCAATGTTTCCAAAGAGGTTTAACTGAGGAACATTAGCACCAGTCATTTTTGTCTGCTTCCCGACTGCAGGTGCACCATCTCCTGCTGGCCTGCCTGCCCCACCATGATGGATGGCACCTCAGACTGAGTCAAAGTGAACCCTTCCCTCCTTCAAAATAACGTATTTTGTCAGAGTAACAAGAAAAGTAACAGACATCTTCTCTTTTTATGTACCAAAGTAAATTGGAGTCCCAGATTAAATTGGAATTTCTAGGCCTGGTGTGTACTTTTTAATCTCAGCATTTGGGAGGCAGAGGCAGGCAGATCTCTGTGAGACCAAGATAAACTTGGTCATACTGAGGTGCTCTCTCTCTCTCTCTCTCTCTCTCTCTCTCTCTCTCTCTCCATATATATATATATATGTATGTATTTGGAGTCATCACCCCAAACCAGTTTAGCATGAACATTCATTAAAGTAGAGATCAGTATTTATGGGTTTTTATTTTCCTTTTTTAGGTAAAAATACTGTATTGTAAAATACACCTTTTGGGGCTGAAGAGATGGCTCAGTTCCTTTACGCATTCCCCTGTTGACAGGCCATTCAGTTGTTTCCAATGTTTAGCCGTTGCTAATAAAGTTGTGGACATTCCTGAGCATGTCTTTTTGGGATATGCTTTCGTATAGCTTGGGTAAACACTAGTTGACTTGCATGGTCTTAGGGTAGGTATATATCTAACTTGGCAAATAATGGGCCAATCTCTCTATAAATGATGACAAAGCCATTCTTTTTCCTGCTTCTCTGCAATGTGAGAATTCTTGTTGCTCTCTATCACCATCACCACTGACGTAAGACATGCTCGTTTTAACGAGTATGTGCTGGTTGCTCAGTGTGGTTTAATTTGTGCTTTCCTGGGTGGCTAGTGAAGTTGTGTTTTGTTTCCTTTCATGATGTCTGTTCAAATCTTTATCGTCCTATTATTGAGTTGTAGGGATACATTATAATCCTGTTTCATGAAACCCGTCACAAACTCTAAGTTTAAATTTCTTTGGCTTGCCCACGAATCATCTTTTGATACCTTCGTGAGATGTTAAGTTTTGTGACATCTGCTTTGCAACGTTTGTCTTTTCTTGTCGCTGCTTTCCATGTCCGAAGAACTTTGCCTGTCCCCGGGTCACAGAGATGCTGCTTCCCCTGAAAGCTTTATAGTTTGGGCTGCTCTCCTGGTTCTCTTTTTGTTGCTGTGATAAAACACTCTGACCCGGACAACTCAAGAGAGGAAAGGCTCATTTCAACTTAGAATTTACAGACTAACATCGAGGGAAGTCAAGGAAGTCAAGCCGGAGCTTGAACAGAAGCCACGGAGGATGATGCTTCCCAGGACCACCTGCCCAGGGAACAGTGCTGCCCACAGTGGACTGGGCCCTCCTGTATCAATTCACAGTCAAGACAATCCCCTGCAGATATGCCCACAGGCCAGTCTGATCCGGACAGCTCTTCAGTTGAGATTCCCTTCTCAGATACTGTGAGGCTGTGTCAACTGACAAAGCTTCCCAGCCCAGCTTTTACTTTAGAGCTACAATCCAGCTCGATTCATTTGTGTGCGTGGTGTGGGGCAGATTCCTTTTCTCCCGCGTTGGTAGGTAATTATCCCAGAACTATTTCTCTGCCCCGGGGCTGTGATGTAACCCTGTCCATTCTCATCTCTGAAATCTATTTCTGTATTTATGCCAGTAACACAATCACTAAGCCCTAAAGTCCGAAAATAGTGAAGTACAGATGTTCCAATTTTCTCTAAGTTACCTTTGCATCCTGAGCCCTTTGTATGTCCTATACAATCTTTATTCAGGTGTTAATTTCTTTTAAAATTCAACTAGATTATTATCAGGATAGTATCGATTTATATGTGAATTTTGTGTCTGTGTGCATCTTTATTACTCCTTAGCTATGTACATGTATATGTGTCTTATGTAGGCATGCGTGCACGAGCACAGTGCCTTTGGAGACATCCGGTCCCCTCCTGTTAGAGTTACAGACAGTTGTGAGCCACCTGCCGTGGGTGCTGAGAACAGAACTCAGGTCCTTTGGAAGAGCAATAAGCACTATTAAAGGAAAACCCTCCAGACGCCCACGTAAGTTTGGGGCGAGTTTTTTAGGCTGGGAAGATGGCTAAGTTGGTAAAATGCTTGGCATAAAAGCATGAGGACTTGAGTTCCCCAGATCACATGTTTAAAAAAAAAAAGCTGGCTCAATCACCGGTGCCTGTAACATTTGCACTGGAAAAAAAAAAAAAACTTGAGAATCTGTGGGCTTCCAGCTGCCCGTCTACCTAGGAGGTGAGCTCCAGATCAATGAGAGAACCTGACCCCCAAACCCTGGGCTTCCAGCCACCCGTCTACCCAGGGGGTGAGCCCCAGATCAATGAGAGAACTTGTCTCAAAAAAAAAAAAAAAAAAAAAAATTGACGAGGACACCCAATGTTGACCTCCGCCCATACCTCCCTGTACCCAAGTGCACACACACATATGCGCACACACATGCACAGATTCTTTTTCTCCATGCTTTTTTTTTTTTTTGATAGTCTCTCTACCTGCAGTCACCTTTTCTGTGTTATTCATTTTTCAAGATTTCTCTCAGATGACGGACAAGTCTTTCTTGTCAACCCAGTTAGCTCCTTCTGAGTTTCCCATTCATAGGTTTTCTCCTGCACTGTTCACCGTATTATGTTGTCCATGTAAAACACAGCTCTCACCTCTGAGGTGATAAGAGTTTATTCCTGAACCCAGTGAGTGACTGGGTTACCCCCAGTGACATACTTCACAGTGGAGGTGGTTACATGCGATTTTATTCATTTTAGACCAGAGAAAATGACAAACCAAGGTATTTAGTGGATATGCTTTTGGGCACCACAGGTGGGTGGTCTACAGCTACATGAGAAACCCTGCCACAGGTTTTACGTGACACTCTTAGCTTTTGGGTTGGTGGAATAAAATAATCACAGACAATGCTGAACAATATTGAGCTGATAAAACGAGAAGGCATGCAGCACACCGGAGAACAGCACATGATCTCTTTGCCTCAGATGGTTCTGGAACTCTGAAAAGAGACAGCTTAGCTGAGAGAAAGGGTGAAAAAACAGAACCTTAAGGAGAATGAGCAGGGAACAGAGCCTTGCAGAACCAAGGCACAGGAAACACAAAAGCCCTGAGGCAAAAGGAAGCTTAGACCAGGAAAGGAACACTCATTGAGCAATCAAGTTCATCTAGAAGAGGTGCCTGGGAAAGAAAGCTTTGCAGAGCTGAAGCTTGAGAAAATGAGTAGGTGTCATTCTGCCAGCTGAGCCAGAGGGAAAGTATTCTAGATAGGGTGAGCTATATAAGGCAAAGAGGTACACGCGGAAGGAGAGGGCGGCTGCAGAGGCAGGCACCAATTTGCAGGTTTCCTGGAACGGGGCGGGAAGGGGTTGTTGCAATGGAAAGGAGTTTAGTTGGACATCTATTATGACTGAAGAGAGAGTTATTAAGGTCCGTGGTGCATGCTCTGTGCAGATGAGTGAGGAAGGGGGATTGCTGCAGGCAGCCTTGGAGCTCCTCAGGGGAGCACTGGCCCGAGTTTGCTGTGGAGAATATTGGGGGTGGGGGAGGACAGTATGTGCCCGAATTGAAGGGGAGGTTTTCTGGTTTGCTATGATTTGTCCCGTAAGGGTTCATGTGTTGAAGGAGGATAGCCACGCTGGAGTTGGTGCAGTCCCTTAAGGGGTGGAGATTCTTAAAATGGAGGTTTGGAGGGAATTCAACTAGTTTTCTTATGACCCTGAGGTTGGTTTTCTCAAAAGAGCTGCTGTAGACGATCCAGCCTGCTTTTTGTCTGACAATGTGATCTGTCCTCTTGCACATGCATCTGCCTCTGTGATGCCAGGTATCCTGAAGTCTCCACTGGAGCCAAGCTAGTGATGGCACCCTGCCCCTCTCCAAAACAGTGAACATACCAAACCTTGTTTCTTTACAAACTACCAAGCCACAGTCATATAAGGACAGAAAACAGACTGACGCAGATTCCTGCAGAGGGACATGGCAAATCTGGCTCAGATAAATCACCCCAGCTTCTCTCTGAGGCCCCCTTCCCAGCAGCTGTGAAATGCGCCCATTGACTATTGCCTAGGGAACGTGTGTACCCCAACTCCACAGCTTGGATTGCACTGAGCCTGGCTGTACTTCTGAGGCACAGGGTCATTGTTACGGCTGGACAGATGAGGTGATGTCATCTGTTACCTTTATTCACATTCACAATACGAGATACATCTGGGTAGACTTAGTGATATCTGCTGGCCAGCAAAATGAAGTTAAAGAACCACATGGTTTCTCAAAGAAAGAGTACTGAAACGAAGTCGTTAGATGAGAACTTGGCATGCCCAAGGACTGAAGCAATTAAAGTGATCAAAGGATGCCTTTAGTTATCCTCCGTCTACATTTGGCTTCAGGTTTCTTTCAGTAGTGACTGGTCTAGCTTTTCCTGTCACAAGCTCACTATTCTTCATGTAGAAGGAAGTGGGCCAGAGAGGTCTTCTTTCTCTGTAATCTACTACTGTTTTATCGTGCACTGTCAGCAGGGACAATATCTCTTCCTCGATCCTCTAGTCTGAAAATATGAAATGTTTATATGTCTGCATGCACATGTATGTAATACATGAATGCATGTTACCCATTTATTATATGCAAATACATATTTAAATGTATATCTCTATGTTAGTATAGTATATGATATCTTCTCTCTTAGAATATTACAGATGGTTAGAGGTAGATAGGTAGAAATGGATAAATCAATAGATGACAGATGAAGATGGCTAGAGGACGGCTACACAGCCAGTGTTGATGTCCTTCCAGCATTTTCTCAAGTCTCCACTGTTGCAGATTTCATCTGCTCTGTGTGTTGACTCTACCATTATACTGAAGTTTGCTCTGCTTCTCATTATTCAGCATGTGCATTGCTGATTGAACCATTTGCTGCTCACACAAATACCAACTGGGCAGAATGTATAGCTCAAAACTTTTAACCCTTTGCAAATGGATTTAAGAGGTTTTCTTTCTTCGACAAATGTGACCCTTGGTAGAAACAGCAGTACATTTATTAACAGTAAGATTTAGTCAAAGAAAACCGTACGGGGAGGAAAGTGCTGGCTTCTCGGCGTCTACGTCACTTACTTTCTAGAGACCACAGTCGTCTGTCCCACGACTCTTCCCTTTTTCGGGGCATGGCACTGCCTATGCTGGAAAATCTTTTTGCTTTAGACCCCAAGCGGGTGGTTCTGGTTAGAACAGCCAGCTAAACCAAGGGGGGATCATGTTCACCCGACACAGGTTGGACTGAGTTTTCCCTCAAGGCTTTTCTAATTGGAGGCGAGGTGAGGGGAACAGCCACGTCTCCCCACATGAAGCCACGTGGAAGCCACACATCTGAGAGCAGACGCCTGACCTGCACAGGTGGAGATGGCAGTGTGTGACTGCTGTAGTCAGCTCGCAGGACGTGCTGAGACAAGGAGGCGTCCACTGTGGTCCCTTGATTGTTGACAGAGGGACCGAAGAAGCTGCTGTTGCCCAGTGAGGACGCTCAAGTACCCTCATCGGGACACACCTACAGAAAGGGACTGAGGCACGTGCCAGGCAGCCCCAGAGTCACCATGTGAAGGAGCCACCTTGGATCTTCCAGCCCCGGTGACCCCTTGGGATGACCCTGCACTCACAAGAGACCTGATTCGTTACCAGGCCGATTCCAAATGCCATGCTCTCTAATCAATAAACATTTATTGTTATTTCAAGCCACTCATTTGGGAGTAATTTGTAATCCTGAACAAACTTGCTATCTGTGTAACAATCAATAATTCAAACAACCTTGGGGTGATATTAGGCAGGAGAAAAGGGAGCGTGAGAACCCACATGGCAGCCGTGGGCAAACCGTGTTCCTGTCTCCTGCCTGCCTACCACACTTACCTGAATCACACACATCAGCCTTGGCCCTCACAGCAGCTAATGTCTCACCACAGAAAGGAGATAAACCAATTCCTGTCAGAAATAATCTGGTAGTTTATGATTCTGTGTCAACTAAACACACTTAACGACAAAACGAGTGTCAGCTTGTGTGCATTTAAACACATTTTTCCTACCGGTTCAAATACAACTAAAGTCAGACTTTCAGATCAATGCGCAATTGGTGGCTTTTGTTAATAGTCTGAAAAGGAGTCTAGTGAGTGAATGTTCCTTTCCTTTCCCCCTTCATTTTCATTAAGTGTGTATGAATCTATTTGTATGTGTGTAGGTATGTGCATGCATGTTTATGTGTGCATGTGTGTTTTATGTCTATATGTGTATGTGTGTACATGTGTGTGTATGTGTATAAGTGTATGTGTGCAAGTGTGTACATGTATGCATGTATATGTGTGTGTGCATGTGTGTATGTGGGTGCATATATGTGTACGTGTGTATGTGTATGTGGGTATGTGGGTATGTGTGTATGCATGTGTGTGTGTGTTCACGATATAGATCAAATCTAGGACCTCGGACAAGTTCTCTACTCTAGAGCCTCTTGCTCAGCTACCAATAGCTGTGTTTTCTAATTGATTCCTGGAAGAGTGGCTTTTGAGCTTGACAGACACTATTTCATAAATATGATACAATTTTCAGTCTTTTTTTTTTTTTTTTTTTTTGTCTTTTGAGACAGGGTCTCCCTGTAGTGCCAGCTGGCCTGGAATTCACTACAGAGACCAAGCTGGCCTCGATCTCACAGAGATCTGCCTGCCTCTGCCTCCCAAGTGCTGGGACTAAAGGTGTGTGCCACCACATACCACTAACTTTTATCTTTTGCTGTGACAGTCAGGCTGTCCCGATTGCCCACGTTCTCGCGTTTTGAGAATGATCTGCTTTTTGTTCTTTTGAAGTCCACTTCATACTCCCACTCAAAAGATGACTTACTAGATACTGTGTGTGGAGGGCCCACTGGTTCAGGTGGCTGGTCCATGGGTCCTTATGAGAGGCAGAGTGACGGAATCAACAGATCCATCCATCACGACTGCTGTCTTAGCTCGGGTGTGACATCACATGCCTTCTCTGTGATGATTTTCTTATCTATCAGGTAAGTGCTTTGAACAAGTATAAACCTGAAATTACACAGAGTTTAACCAGTCATTGAATCTTGAATCTTCAGTCTTCAATCTTCAATGGTCAGTTGTGGTTTGAATGTGAAAGAATGTTGCGCATGGGCTCACATGTTTAAACATTTGATCCCGAGCTAGTGGGATTTGTGAAAAGGTTGTGGAAATTTTAGGAGATGGAGACTTGCTGGACAATCCTTGAGGTTTTATAACCTGGTTCACACTCTAGTTCCTGAGTGTGGATGTGATGTGACCAGCCAGCCTCCTGTCCCATGCCCTCTTGGTCTGCTGCTTCCTCATCTTCTAAAATCCTGGATTTTTACAACAAAATCAAGTTTGATGACTGTAATGCATATAAATATCTTTATATTAAAAACACATATAAAAATTTTATGGCAAACATTGCATGAAAATCTCAGTCAGCATTTTCCTTATGATGGTGGTAAGTGTGGTCTCTAAATCAGCAATGAAGGATTAATTCATGACCAGACATGTTCAGTGTTTGACAGGAACTAACATTTGCCTGGTTACAGTGATCCTCATGCAGAGCCTGCAGTATTTCCTTAGACCTACACGGAACATTCGGCCTAAGACAGAGCTGCCATTATTTAATCAGTAGCATCCTGTGAAAAGAAAGTAATGAATACATTTTGACACAGCAAGAAAGAGGGAACCTGGGATTTGAAGATACGTCATTAATGAAAGTTTTCAAACTTTTTGTTAAGCCGTGGAATTTTTCTCCAGCAAAAAAAACCATCCATGTGGGGCACAAAATATAACACGGATAAACTCCTGGATTCCCTGGCCTAGTAGCCGGTTCTCGTGTTCTGATCTTCCTGTCTTTGCCTCCCTAGGCCTTGCATGTAACACCGCAGGTTCCTAACATAGCATGGTGTTTCGTGGTACTTTCTTGTTCTAGTGTTTCGTCTTCGTTTTTGATTTGGGGACAGGGTCTCCCTGTAGCCCCAGCTGGCCTGGAACTCAATATGTAGACCAGGCTAGGCTTGATCTCACAGAGATCTGCCTGCCTCTGCCTCTCAAGTACTGGAACTAAAAGGTGTGTGCCACTTTGCACAGCCTTTCTTCTAGTTTTTCTAAGTCAGCATCTTCATTTAGTAGACACCAAGCCACTTTTGCCTAACAAGAGTGTTTGGCAAACCCACATGATTTTCCTTTGGAAGCATTGTTTGCCAAGCTTTAGCCTTACCATGGAAGGAAGGTGTGATGGTGAAGATGACCACGAGTGGGAGAGCCACAGGGACAAGGGCAGTGGACAGACATAAACACTGGGCTTTGTTTTGTCTCAGAGTTAAATGATAAAATGTATGTGGAGGGGGTGGAGAGATGGCTCGGTGGTTAAGAGCTGTTCTTGCAGAGGACCCAGGTTCGAGTCCCAGCACCCAATGGTGGCTAACAACTGTCAAAAACTCCAGTTCCAGGGAAATCTGACGACCTCTTCTGACTTCTGTGAGCACTGCACAACACAGGTGCACTTACACACATGTAGGTAAGACACTCATACACATAAAATAAAAATAATAAATATTTTTTAAAATGTGCACAAGCTGGTAAGGCTCTGGTTTCCTTGGTTCCAGCCTTTTCGTGGTTCTCTTCTGAAAAGCACCAGAGTGATTCCTGGGGAGATGCTCCCTAAGGCGAGTTGCCATGTTGCTGCTGCTGTTTGGGCTGCTAATTAAACAGGGAGTGACAGGACTGGAGCTTAACGACGGATGATGAAGCGCTTTTCTCCTGTCTTGCAGAGTTTGGGTAGGAAACATCCTGGGTCAGGCTGGGCTAAATGCAGAAGTGGAAAGAAGGAAGGCAGGAAACAGAAGCCATGAGTAAGCAAAGCTGAGAGAGAGAGAGAGAGAGAGAGAGAGAGAGAGAGAGAGAGAGAGAGAGAGAGAAAGTGAGCCCAGCCAGTAGCAGCAATTGGAAAAGAAGCAGGTAGAGAAGAGACGAGCGAAAGAGCCATGTGGCAAGGAGCCAGGGTCTGCTGTGAGGTCACAAGGGAGCTGACACCACTCACCCAGCTTGCTTAGTGGCGGCCCAAACAGCTCAGTCAGACAATGAGACCCGCATTTGTTAGCTGCTCCTTCATGCCAAACCCTTTCAATCAAACCTGGCAAAGTAGGCTGGTGGTGATTTTTCTGTTCTTTGCACCCTCGAAGGACCAAATTAACACAATACTGAAAGATGGCTTTCAAAGCCCCAGGACGGAATCAGCAGTGACCGCTCGGATTTTCAAAGAGCTTCTACAAACTAATTCTCGAACCCAGGAGTCACTGTTCGTTTGCATTTTCAGTTTGGTAGCCTTTTCTCTCTCTTGTTTAAAGCATGTGTTTCAGGGGGGTTCCTTTGTTTGTGTGTGGAGAGCAATCTGCTTTTCCTTCTCTTCCTCCTTATTCTTCCTCTTCCTCCTCCTCCCATCCGCCTCCCTCCTCCCCCTCCTTCCTCCTCCTCCTCCTCCTCCTCCTCCTTCTCCTCCTCCTTCTTGAAGGCCAATTTGAATGAGCTTAGGTATGGAAAGACAACACATATTCTAATAATTTGGAAGATGGATGAATCTCTTGGGATATGGAGTTTCACAAAAGATCTTGGTCTTGGCAGAAATAAAATGGACTTCTTTTATAAAAAAAAAATACTTCTTAAAACTCAAATGGTCTCAAGGGAAATGTAATATACTTAATTTCAGTCTTTTCACCTAATTCTGCATTGTTTAGCAAGAATTGATTGATGTTTAAAAATTAGCTAAGTGTTTGCATGAAGAAATGTTTTTGTTAATGAAATTACCTTCTGAGAAAAAGGTTTAATCGAGTTAGATATTTCTTAAGAATTTCAAGGCTTGGCCTCAACCTTTACCAAATATTATTTCTTCCTTTGTACAACAGAAAAAGTCATTTCATCCCTTACCAGTTAAAAAGACAGCAATGGTTGAATTTTAATAAAAGAGAAGAAATGATTTTTTTTTTCTTTTTGAGACAAGGATTATGTCCTTGGCTGAACTCAGATTCCCTAGGTAGACCAGGGAGACCTCCAACTCACAGAGATCGGCCTACCTCCACCTCCGTCCCTGCCGTACTGAGATTAAAGGCTTTGTGCCACATGCCCAGCACAAACCCTACTCTAAATTTAGGTTTAGAGAGAAAAGAAGGGGAAATGGTGAAGAAAGAGTGAGACAGAAATAAAGAGACGAGAAGAAGGAAAGAGAAAACAGGAGCAGCTTGCAAACTGACAGGCAGCCCAGCTTTCTCATGACCTGAACTGGTGTAGAGTAACCTGGCAGCATCAAACTACACATAGGCTGCATTTCTTCACAGTTCTGGTCCCTTCCATTCTAAGTATCAGTCACGAAGGATTGTCTTCCTCTGCTCCGCAAGCCTGAGGGTGGGGTCACTGTCGGCTACTTCCCAGCCGACCGCACAGATGGAGGACCTCGCAAAGGTACTCCAACGCCCAGCTCAAAGGGATTTCTTAAAATCTCACAAGAGTCATTTTGGGGCCTAAAATCACAGGCTCTGAAATCAAGCCCAGCACTGCACATCTGCTTGGAGGAGCTAAGGAGCAGGACATGAGGCGACACACCTGTAGCTCTTATTGTGGGTGTTTGGTATACTGTTAAGGTTCAAAAACCATTATCTGAAAAAATAGTAATCAGCAGCCCCCATGAACATTAATCTAAGCTATTGTTTCAAAACAGGAAAGTTTTGTTTTTTAGTAAAAGCAAACAAAAGCAGGTTTCTGGTTCAGCAGCACGTGGTTAGTCCTGTGCGTTTTCCAGCATGGCACGGCGCATTCCAGGTGATGCTGTCTTGAAAATCCTTTTTCCATCTCCAGTTGCCTGGCTGGCTACTCTCACACTGGTGACTCACTTGATCTTACTCATTTCTGGTGAAGGAGTAAGCGTGCTGGAGAAGATGAAATACTTGTTTCTAGTTCCTTCCAGGCTTCTAAGTGAGTCAGTTGTCTTTCAAATGACCATGATTTAACAGTGACATAGTCACTAATTCCTAGAGTAAGAACTTTCTTTTTCTAAGTCTGGCATGACTCTAACCAGTGTAACCCAGGCCCTCCATGGGTGTGGCCCCTGCCTGAGAGGCCCTTGGACAGATGACACAGAAGCAAAAGTCCTAAATGACTGGCCTGTCCATCCAGGAACGACAACCAGCCGTTAGCCAAACCCAGTCACACAACCCAGAGTGAGGCTAAGTGCTAACGTTTGTTGAATATCTGCCAAGTATGAGGTATTCAATATAAGTTATTATAACAAATTTATAACAGCCACTCTGCATTTTGCATTTCATTTCCCAGATAAGGAAATTGAAAACTCAGTAGACTAAGTTTCATACTCAAAATCTCATACGTTTAAAAATCACCTAGTTATAGTTTTCCCACCATTTTTTTTCCTTGCAATGTGTGGAGATGGAACCCAGGCCCTCCCAGGTAGGAATCAACTGTTTTACCACCACTGAGTTGTATCTTTGGCCCCATTTCTACAATTTTCATGTAAATTATGTGTTAAATGTAACATTTGTTTTAAAAATAAAATTAAATTGTGGGCATGGCTCAGTGGGGACTGGAAAAATGGTTCAGTGGGTAAGAACACTTGCTCTGTAAGCAGGAGGACCAGAGTTCAAATCCCTTGCACCCACAGAAAAAAGTTGGACAATGGCTGCATGTGCCTGTAATCCCAGCATTCAGGGCAAGACAGGTGGATGTTTGGTGACTGCTGACCTAAATGGTGAGCTTCTGTTTCAGTGAGAGACCCTATCTCAAAGCCATAAATAAAGTGGAGAGCTGAAGAAAGCTCCCAAATCCTTCTCTGACCTCTGCATCCATGCACAGGGGCATGGACATCCATACACTCACGCATGTACACAACACACACATCAAATCAAAACTTTTCCTTTATAAATGGAAACCCTAAGAAGAAAAAAGTTGGTTCAAAATGAATTGTTAATACAAAGAATCTGGAAAAAAAAACCCAAAACCTCCCTGGTCCTATTAACAAACATGTTCTGTCTCGGTTTGAACGCAAGTACCTGAGGGCACGGCCTTTGAATGAGGTGGTTTGGGCCTAGAAGCCTGAAGTAGTTATGTGAACAGGGCCTTTGGATTTGCTGGTAGAGTGTTGATCCACCCTAGGATCAAAGAATGTGCAATGAATACGTGCTGCGTGGAAGCCCTCCGTCTGGAAGGCCTTCGGGACGTGCAGTGGGTGGATGTTCATTCATTAAATGTGCATGTGTGTCAGCTGCTTTTCTGATCCTTGTGACCAAATACTTGACAAGAACAGTGTGGGAGAAGCTTCTTTTGGCTCACAGCTGGGCGGGGAGGGGGTGGGGGGGACACACAGTTCATGACCATGACGGTGGGGAAGGCTGGCGGTGGAACAGCTTGCTCACACCTGGGTGGGCCAGGAAGCACAAGGAGAGGAGTGGGGCTCTCTCCTTCTTCTCACGTTCAGTCAGGGACTCTGGCCCACCCATGGTGCTGCTCACACTCCGGGCAGACTTTTAGTCCTCACTAGAAACACCCTCACAGATGTACCAAAAGATGTTTCTTGTGAATACCCTGGCTGATTCTTAATCTAGTCGGGTTGACAGTTGAAATCAGCCGTCTCAGAGGGCCAGGCACGTTGTCATGCCACTCTTCGCTCAGCGGGCAGGGCAGGGGTTTTCTGTCCTGGGCACAGGACCTGCCCTGTGATGGGAGAGCAGTCTGAGGAGTGCTGGGTGTCAGTCACCACAACGCCTACTCACAGGCCCTTTAATATCCTCTCCATTCAATAGTATTAAACCCTCTCCTACCCATAGATTAACGATTAGTGTGTCTCTCAACTCTCACCAGAGAAGCGTCTTGCAGCAGATGGTGATTAGTGCAAAGACCCACAACTGGTCAGTGTACAGAGATTGCAAACTGATTAGCCCCAAATAAGACATCTATATCAAACCCTCGACTCCTAGGGCTCACGGATAATTATTGAAGAGGGGGCACAAAGATTGTAAGAGCCAGGGCAGGTGGGAAAGGAAACAGTTTTCAGACAGCAGTGAAGTTACTCATATGAACTCACAGCATGTACAAGTCCCATGTAAACTGAAGCCAGACAAATTCCCAGCACAGAGGGAGGGGAGAGGGAAGGGGAAGGGAGGGAGGAGGGAGTGGGGAGGGAGGAAACCCTAACCCTGGCTGAGGAACTGTTGGCACCAGATAGCTAGCTGCTGGGAGAGGGAGAGGAGAGTCAGTTTCTTTAAGTGTGTGACGTGGGGCCAGTTGGTCAGGCTCCAGGACAGGGATCCACACCAAAGTGCATTTGGGACACAAATTAGACTCAATAGACCTTAAAAAAAAAAAATGGTAGAGGACAGGAATTGGGCGTGGTAGTAAGGGGCGGAGTCTGAATATGAGCGAGCAGCACCCAGACTCAGGTCCCAGCACCCACATGGCAGGTAGCAACCATTCAAAACTCCAGTTCCGGGGATTCAACGTCCTCTTTGGGCCTCCACATGTGATTCACCTACACACATGCAGGCAAAACAGTCATACACATAAAAAAAAATAAGTAAATGTTTTAGTGGCTCCTTCAAGTGAATACCTACTCACTCGCAGAAGGTAAGGAGAAAGTCCCTTATCAAATTGTTAGGTTCAGGGGGGAGGACAGCTGAAGGGGACTTGTGACAACTGAGAAGGGAAATTGTTGGAGCCCAGGCAAGGACAGGACAGGAAGGATGAGAGACGGCCCTACACCGCCAGGCATCAGGAGCCATTCATCCCGCAGCTTCATAGGAAAAGTGCGGAAGCAAAGCCGGGCATGGCCAGCAGCGAAGAAGGCTCTGCTCTTAGTCGCTCAGGTCAGCCGTGGCCACATGACATCTGTCCTGTTCACCGTACATCCTGAGCCTAGTGCAGAATCTGTTCCGAGTAGATGCTTAGTAAATAGCTATAACTTGACAAAGCAAGCCGCATATTTTTCAAGAATTTTATTCTTAATCACTCTGCAGGGGTGGGGGTGGGTGGTGGAGGGAGGGTGGGACACAAGGGACTTCCCCAAACTGGCAGCTATAAAGATGGCTACGTTCTTGCAAGAGCAATTCTCACTCCCACTCCCCTTGCTGTTCATTTCTAGTTTCAGAAATCACTTATTGTTTTATTACTATAAAAGCAAAAAGGTATTGCTAATATTTAAAATTAACTAAAAAGTTTGTTTTTGAACCTTTTTGTGTTGTGTTATATGTGGTGCATGTATGTGGTTGCATATGTGAGTATGTGTGTGTGGGCGTGCCCGTGTGTGCGCATGCAGAGGCCAGAGTTGGATTTTGGGTCTCTCACTTAACCTGAAGCTTGCCTTCTGAGCTAGGCTGACAGGTCAGTGGCCTGTCTCTATCCCACTCTACTTAGTGCTGGGGTTACAGGCCTCCAGAAGGCCACACCTGGCTTATGACATGGGAGCTGGGAATTCTAGCTCAGGTCCTCAAGCTTATACCGCAAATGCTGTCACCCACTGAGTCAGCTCGTCTCCCCAAGTTTCAGTTTATCACCCACCTTTTGTATAATTTTGCTGAATAGCCTTCTAAGCATTTCCTACATACATCTGTGAATATTTTTCTATTACCAAAGCAGGATCAAGCCAGACATGGTGGTGCGTGCCTTTAATCCCAGCACAAGACAAAGGCAGGTGGATCTCTGTGAGACTGAGGTCAGCCTGGTCTACATAGTGAGTTCCAGATCAACTGAGGCTACAGGGAGAATCTGTCTCAAAAAGACAAAAGAAACAGGATTGTGTAATTTCATAACATAGTCATTTAACAATATATTAGGAAAAATGATAAATATATTTTATTAGCACCATCTTCAATAGCTATACGACAGCTATAAATAGGACTAAAAATCTCTGCTGTCCATTTTTTTGCTACAAAGAATAAGTACATATTTGTGTCTTATTTTTTAAAAAAACCATTAACAATGGGGTTTGGCATTTGCCACTTGGGAGGCAGAGACAGAAGAATCTCTGTGAAATCAAGGCCAGCTTGGTCTACACAGCAAGTTATAGGCCAGCTGGGGCTACAGGGAGATCCCATCAAAAGACCAAAAAGAAAGAAAATAACCAAAAACCAGTTAACAAAAGCCTGAGGTTTGTGGTGTTGGTAGTGGTTTGTTTGTTTGTTTGGTCCTCTTGAGACAGAGTCTCCCTGTAGCCCCAGCTGGCCTGGGATTCACTATGTAGACCAGGCTGATCTTGAACTCCTAGAGATCCGCCTGCCTCTGCCTCCTGAGTGCTGGGATGAAAGGTGTGCTCCCCCATGCCCGGCCAGAGGCTGTTTTAAAATAGATTTCCCATTCCTGCCCTTAACTTCTCTGGGATCCACCTCCCACCCACCTTCCTCCCCAAGTTGGTGTTTTCCTTTTTCAGCCTGTTTAGCCTAGCTTGTGCTGTCTATATACACGAACGAGGATTCACCCACTGGAGGATACTCAACCTACCAGGGGCCACATCCTTAAAGAAAAGCGATTCTCCCCTGCTAGCAGCTCATCGCCTGTGGATGGCTCCTCAGCTAGGGTCGGGGCTTGTGGATCCTTTTCCCACTCATGCTGGAATGTTGGCTGGCTCGATGTCGTGCAGGTAACCAGTTTCTGAGTGCCGTGGTCCTGTCACAGAAGACATTGCTTCACCCCAGTCTACCCCAAACTCTGGCTCTTACAGTTTTTACCCCCTCTTCCGAGATGTTCCCCCAGTCTTGGAGTGGGGGTGATATTGATATCCTATATGGCTGAATACTCCACAGGCACTTATTTTCTGCACTTTCATCCGCTGTGCATTTCTGCCTTGGTCACCATCCACCTCACAAAGAAGTTTCTTGGATGAGGACCAAGATCTGTTATAATCTATGAATGTACAGCTACATATTTAGAAAGCAGTTTGATGCTATATCTATTAAGCAAAATAATAGTAGTAGGTTCACCCCTATATATAGCCTCTGAGGACCCAGCAATGAGTTCTTGGCCAGATTTATGGTAGCAGGCATGTATGTGTTTCCTCCTGTGGAGCAGACTTTAATTCCAATCAGAAAGTGGTTGGTTATCCCCATTACATTTGTGCCAGTGGCAGACATTGCCAGGCCTATTGTAGCTCACATGGTTCACAGCTGGGTAAGGCTGAGGATGACTTTTTCCCCCTCAGCAGCCTACACAGCACTGAAAGCTGGGCTTAACAGGAACATTTGCAGTAGTTAACTGAGCTGGCAGTTCTGAACCCGTAGTCTTTCACAAGGGCCTTATACTCTAGGTGTGGTGGCTCATGCAATCTCAGTGCTCAGGAGGCTGAAGCAGTAGGGCTTACGTCAGTTTGGGGCCAGCTTGGGCTAGAGAATGAGACCCTACTTAGGAATCCAAAACGAAGGAGGGGCAGAGGGCTGGCTCAGCGGGTAAGAGCACTGGTTGTTCTTACAGAGGACCCAGGTCAGTTCAGTTCCCAGCACCCACATGGAGCTAACAACTGTCTGCAACCCCAGTTCTGGGGGTCTGACGCCCTCTTCTGACCTCCGTGCACACTGCACACCTATGGTGCACTTACATATGCGGAGGCAAAGCACTCATACCCATAAAATACAACTAAGTAAATTAAACCATCCCAAACAAAGGCTCGTGAGCCTTCCCCTCCTGTAGTCGCTCCCGGCCCGCTGCAAAGCCCCTCCCCGTCACTTTGTGTTCACCTCTCGCAGATTCCCAGGCTTCATGCTTTAAGGGAGCCTCAGGATCTGTTCTCCACTCTGTCCTTGTCCTGCCTTTACTTCTATTTCCAGCCAGATGATGTAGTTCCAGAAAGTAGATTTTCCACCACCTTAAGAGCACTTGCAGCTCTTGGGGTGCTCGACCCAGTCACCACCAGCTCAGCAGCTTCTGCCCAGCTCCTACAGCTCACGCACTTAGGTGTTGACAGAGGGCTGCCTGTTGCTTCCTGGATTACCCCTCTAGGTCTGTGACAGCCTCCATTCCTGCTCAGCCAATATCCTGAGCACATCTCAGACGAGCACAGACTGTGTGCTCCCTGATTCACCACCATAGATGCTTCACCAGGCTCCACAACAGTGTCCTGCTGTCTGTCTGACTTTAGTAGCAGTCTGTTGCCTGCTACTATAACAGAATGCTTGAGGGCAGGTAAATGCATAAATAAAAAGGAGTTCACTTGACTTATAGTTTGTGAGCTCATGGACCCTGGTCAATTGGCCCTGTCTGTCTGTCCTCTGGTGAGGGGTCATTTGGCTGTTTTGTCGCATGACAGAGAAACAGAATGTAGAACAACTATGTTCAGAAGGGGCCACACCTGTGTGGTAACCTTGATCATTACCCGTTTTTGTGAGAACTCCCCCCTTGAGAGCAGAGAAATATCCCCACGACCTGATTATCTTGTGCTGATCATAACTCTCTTAAAATTTCACTCCATCAATGCTACCACACTAGGGACTGGACTTGTAGCCTGTAAACCTCTGGGAGACAGTCAAACAAAAGCCAAATGGATGTCTCCATTAAACACAGGCAAGTGCTGATTCAAGGCAACAATTTTTTGACTACCCAGCACTAAACATTGTGGGTTAGAGTGGTGTCGGGGATTGAAGCGACGGCTCATCAGTTAAGAGCACTGGCTGCTCTTGCAGAGGACCTGGGTTCTATTCCCAACCCTCACATGGCACTAACAACTATCTGCAACTCCAGTTCCGGGGGAATTCAACACACTCTTCTGACCTCTGTTGGGCACTGTACGACATGGGTACATTTATATACATGCAGGCAATACACTCATACACACAAAATAAAAATAACAAATAAGATATTTTTCAAACTCGTGATATCCCCTAGTACTTTAAGTAGTGACAGACATACAGAGTAGAATTCTGTTAACATTTATTGACTGAATGAATCAATGAAGAATGAATAAATATGACTCTTTGGGTCTGGCAATGTAGCTCAGTAGGTAAGAGTGCTTTGCCTCGTGTGCAGAGGCCCTGGGTTCAGTCTCCAGCACTGCATAAACTGGGTGTGGTGGTATATACCTTTAATCCCACGTTGGAGCGGAAGCAGGAAGATCAGAAGTTCAAGTTCTAGGCTAACCTGGGCTGCATGAAACCATGTCCAAAGAGTGACCTAGACACAAAGACTATGTGGTGATAAGTTTCCCCATGGGGTTAAACAAAGTGGAAGCAGGACTCTGGCCCAGACTCGAGGTGGTTTATGAAGGCTGAGGATGACAGCTGTTGGTCTTCCTGGGCTAACACAGGCAATGGTGCCTGTAAAGCAGATGAGAGACATTTCTAGCTCCTACAAATACCAGTCTGTGGCACAGACAAAAATGTGTTGAGCCACATTTGCTGCTGGCGTATCTCTAATGTTAGTGTCTCTGTGTGGCTGGCCTTTAAAATAACCATGACAAGTTAGAGTCCATCACTGAACTCCAAATATAAGTTATTATAAATAATTTTAATATACAATTTCTTTTTCATCAGCACTATAACACTGTCCGTTCTGAGTGATGTGAGGTAGAGAAGGAGAGGAGAAACAATAGCAGGATAGACCTTTGGTAACAAAACCCAAAAGAGGCCATGCATAGATGCTATTACAAGACGGGGGTCTGATCTCTGAAAACTGCTCCAAATACTTGAAGAGAAATTTTCCTATCGGAGAACAAATTAGAAATGAAAAGATTGGAAAACTGTTGCCATCTCGCTCCTCTCCCTGAGTGAGAATATTGAGAAACGGATTCAATCGCCAGCTGTGCTTTTTCCTTTAAGCTAGAAAATCATTTGTGTTGCACCGTGAGAAATCCCTAGGCTCAGTCCTACCGAAGAAAAATTTATTCTTGTAAGAGGGAAAATGATCTCCTAAAATAAAAGCTAACTATGTTGTTGAACGTTACATGACAAGTGCTCATTCCCAAGTAAACAGAGAAGAGAATTTCCTAAAAGACAAGGGTGACTGCTTCCAAGCATATTGCCAGTTCCCACAGATGCCTGCAGGAGCAAGGCCCAGGGTGTGTGTTAGACTGAGGTTCTCCAAGGGCTCACTGTATGCTGAAAGGGGATTAGCTGGTACACATGAGTGACAGTTCTTAATCTGCAAATAACAAGGAGGACATTTGGAGATAAAAGAATGGCATTGGGTTATTAACATTTTCATAATGGAAAATGCAGACCAGTGGGTAAAGTTTCGGGTAGAGATGGATATCTCTGTTCATGGTACAGTGTCTTTGCAACAGAGACCTGCTCAATACAGACGCAGATGATGGTCATGCATTCTGGATACTGCTGAGGATCCATGCCACGGAAGCCCACATTCCCTGGTAACAATCATCTCATATAGAAACAGCATGCATGTTTTCTCAAGTCAACTCAGGAGATTAAAACTGGTGTATCATATAGACAAACAGAGTCAACTTGAAGTGTATCCTGATTTATATCTCCAGAAGATAGACAAAACATTGATTTACTTAATTTGATCATGCTTCAGAATGCTTCAAGTTTGAACAGGGGTTAGTATTGTTTCATACAGCTGTAAACATCTTACTATTCCTATAGTCCTGCCTCTAAAGAAAAAAAATTGTCGAATTAAATGTCTGATGGAATGGCTTTGTTTTACTTTGTACCCACTGAGGTAGGGTGGGTTTATTCTGCATGTATAATTAGCGAACATTAACGTATTTTTATTGACAGGACTGCGGTTAATGTGACAGGACTAACCCACTCTCTGTGGAAGGCACAAAGATGAATGGGATGTGATTATTCCTCTAGGGCTTACAGCCAAATAGGAGATGGAAAACAATATGTATAAATAAAATAGTTTTATATCTGATCAGGAGTTTTAATTGCCTGATATATTCAAAGTGAAAATAGCTTAAATTGGGGTTTTTAATTGGTGGTCTCACCTCGAATACATGAGTAGACCCAACACAGGAGTGTAATCGATAAGCCACTCAGAGACGATGGTGATTCAGTTCACCTTCTAGAAATTTCAAGGGGATGCTCTGTGACAGCAAATCTGCCGGTGATGTGGATGGAGTTGAGAAGCAGAGATGGAAGGCTGGTGGGAATCAGAACGAGGGATGATCTGTGGTCTCTGAGGAGGCAGACAAGGACGACTCCCTGAGCAGCTGGCTGCAGCTTCTGAGCATGGAGGGTCTGGTGCCCTGGCAAAGACCTTTTCATCTGATGACTTAGCTGTTGAGTCTCTCTGTTCTTTTCTGACCTCCCTGAAGACCGTAACCGTGTATTCCTGTTAACTGGGAAGTGATCTAAACCATAACTACCACATACAGGGGGGTGACATCCTTAGCAGGACCCTTCTTTTGATGGCTGAGTTGCCTCAGCTCCAGGCACAGGAGGCCTCACAAGTGCTGGAATGAAGGAAAACTAGATAAAGTACAATGAGAGTCACGAGGAATGAAAAGCATTGCTTACTCAGAGAATCATACACAAGGCTTTATACTGCTAACGCCTTCAAGAAACACAGTGTCTGGGTGTCTGGTTGGAAGTGAGGGGGACAACTGCTCCTACCAAGCAATCTTTGAGACTGGAACTTTGAAGCTGTCTCTGAGGTATTGTCATGGATGTTTCTAAAACCACACTGAAAATACCAGACAGACGACTGTGCCATAGTTGTCAAAGGGCTGTGAAAACTTGCCCACAGACTCCACAGAGATTAGGTATGACACAGGTCTATGGCCCCTCTGAGATAGTAAACCATCATTGATACCCTGATTGGATTTAGAATCCCCCGAGAAACAAACCTCTGCATCAATCTGACAGTGTTTCCAGAGAGTTTTAACTGGGGCAGGAAGACCCACCTGAAACTGGGTGGTACCATTCCCCAGGTTGGGGTCCTGGACTGAATAAAATGGAGAAAAGAGTGAATGGAATAGCATCTCTGCTTCCTGACTGGGGATGTGATGTGACCAGCCGCCCTGCACTCCCAGACCCCTGATGGACTGCACCCTCGAACCTCGAGCCACGACCAACCTTCCTTGATGTGACTGTGTCAGGGATTTTGTCACAGCAACGAGAAAGGAACTAGCACACTGTCCCTTTTCAGGTCTGCTTTACTGGTGCTAAAGAACTGGGGAGGGTTTGGACCTGGAGCTAGGAACCAAAGGCGGGTGTAGTGACACAGGCCTGTAATTGCTGAGGGTTATGAGTTCAAGGCCAGCTGTACTACATGATAGTTTATCCTTAAGGGAGGTGCTGGAACAGAATGTTAGTAGCAAAGGAGAAGGAAAAGTAGACGTCTCAGCTATAGGCATTTATGAATTCTAAACAGCTCAGGGACGTCCACACAGGGTTTTCAACACAGCTAATCAGAACAGACAAGGACTGGATTTGAGAAGCCACGTTGGAAGCCAGCGGCAGAGCCTGGGTGAGGGATGCTGTGTATGATCACCACCATAATTTGTGCTGGTGCCTTGCATTTACGCATGAGCCTTTTCACCATTTATTTATGTCAGCTTTGGAAGCAGAGCCAGCACCATGGCAATACCTCACATAATGTAGAGTGATGGGGTGGGGTACAGGAGTCAGGCTCCGTAGTGGCTCCTGTCTTCACCGCAGAGAGGGAAATGAGTCAATCCCCGCATTTCTGCTCTCTGTTTTGCCTGGAGATGCTGCCGAATCCAAAACCATCTCGCATTCTTACCAAGAAATGCATTTTTTTTCCCCACAGAAACATTGAGGATTCTTAGATTCAAAAGAAAATCAAAAGCAATCTATCTTCGGGTACTGAGTTTCATGCATAAATGCCTCAGTGTATTACAGTGTATTGATCCGCTTGGAATTACAGATTCAAATGTTTCGCTCTGTCAGTCATATGCTCTGCCATGGCCTACCTCCGACCTTCTGTAACCATGCGTCCGATAGATGGCTTTCCAGAGCTTCACTCTAGAAAGACCTGAAAATGGTAGCTCCTTAGATCACTGATGGTAATGGCATTGAAGCACTTCTTGTCTTCCTTCTCTTTCTTTGACAGAAAAAAAGTCAGACAGATAATTTTCAGTTTTTCTCTTGGAGACATAAAGGTTTAAAGGTCATCGTATTCCCGGTACACTCCCCCATGAGAGCGAGCAGAAAGGCCCACTGCAGAAAGTGCACCAGCCACGTGGGCACTGTGCTGTGGGAGCCTTGACCAGGCCTTAGAGATCTCAAAGCCAATCCAGCATAAAGTACTCTAGCTTTAGCAATAAACGATTTATGAAAATCGTCACAATGAAAGCTGTCTCAACACCTGCCTAGCTGAGGCTTCTGGACTCTAGAATGCTGTCACAGCCTATGCTGTTCAGTGTGTACAAGAACTTACCACATCGTTTCTAGCACACACTTCTGTGAACATTCCCAGCAGATGACACAGACGCCTACATTTTTTTTGCAGTTTTAACTCTATTTTCTGGATTTTTCCTTTCTTCAAACTATCTAAACCACACAGAGGATCTTGCCTTGCTCTTCAGCCTTATACAAGCACTTACCCAACGAACTCTCCTGTGGAAAATTAGACTAGAGGATGTGCCCCAGTATGTAGAGTGCTTGCCCAACACGTGCAAAGCCCTGAGTTTGAGCCTCAGCACAGCATCAATCAGGGGGTTGTGCAGGCTTGTAACATCAGGATTTCAGAGTGGAGGCAGGAGGACCAGGAAGTTCAAGGTCATCCTTAGCTACATAGTGACTGGAGGCTAGCCTGGGCTATATGAGGCCATATCAGAAAGACAGAGAGAGAGTTAGAGAGGGGAAAGAGAGAGAGATAAAATTAGATTGGCTACTGAAAGTTTAATTTTTTTGTTTTGCTAGAAGTGATTACAAGGCACAGATTTCCTAAATCTTAGAGAGAAGGGATATTCAGAATAGGTTCATGGGTACTTAAATCATTCTGCATGAAATCCCAAGGAGAATGTAAATCTGTTCACAACTTATTATTTATTTATTTATTTATCTTGGAGACAGGGTCTTACTATGTAGCTCTGGTGAGCCTGGAACTCGCTACATAGACCAGGCTGGCCTTGAACTCACAGAGAGCATCCTGCTTCTGCCTCTCGGGTGCTGGTGTTAAAGTGTACACCACTACCCGTTACCAGGATTCCTTTCGCACTCTTCCTATAAACTTATGGAGGACAAGGCAAGCTGTATGGCATTTCGAAAACAGCAGAGATAGTCAAACCGGATGTTTTGTGTGTGTCCTTGGTTATTCATAGAGTAGCCTGTTTTAGCTGACTTTCTGGAAATATGTGTTTACTGTTGTTAAGGTTATTTTTTAGTTGATTCTTACTCATTCTGACACATGTCAAAGTGCATTTTAAGAATCATTAACTTGGGACTGGAGAGATGGCTCAGCATTTAAGAGCACTGGCTGCTCTTGGAGAGGACATGAGTTCGAGTCCGAGCACCCACATGGTGGCTAACAACCATCCATAACTCCAGTTCCAGGGGAATCTGATGCCCTCTTCTGATCTTGAGCATTGTATGGCACAGGTGCACTTACATACATGCAGGCAATACACTCAGACACATAAAATAAAAACAATAAAATAATTTTTTAAAGGTGGCTTAATTTTTTTCATTTAATGGATATTTCTGGAGTGTTTGCTCTGTGCTCTAGTGGCGGGAAATTCACAGAGAATAAGATTGTCAAAAAAAATATACCCCAGTCTTTGTATATCTTAATTTCTAGTTCAAAGAAGACAGATTGTGAACAAATAAATAAGGGAAACATATCGGGTGACAGATGGTGACACGTTCTATGAGAAAAAAACACAGACAAAAGGAAGGAGACGGTTCTGGAATGGAAACTGCTTTGTTAGCAAATAAGGCTGCTAGGGAGGACCTCACCGAGAGCGGCATTTTCCAAAGAGCTAAAGATGGCGGAAAAGGAAAGGACACCGCTCTCTGAAGACAGGGCCCTCCAGGTGGTGAAAGCAGCATTTGCAAAGGGCCTATGGCGGGTGTCTACGTGGCATGTTCAGGAAAGGAGGAGGCCAGTCCGGCAACCAAAGCTCACACGTAAGCGCCGATATGAAGCCGGGAAAGCAACCGGCCCTTGTTCCTCACTCGAGGGCTTTCATCGTTAAGAGACGCAGAGCTACGGGAGGCTTTGAGCCCAGTGTCAGGATTTTACCGTGGTGACTGCTTTGAACACCAGTGGAGGCGACCCAATCTTGGTTGAGGTGGCATAGGTGATAACTTGGGGAGAGACAGGAGCTGTGCCAAGACCTGGGGATCAAATTAAGTCTGGGGAATTTTGGTACTTTTTCTGAAAAAGTAAAGAAGAAGGTGAGGAAGGGAGGGAGGGAGACAGGAAAGGCGATAGGACAGGAGGGGAACAGAGGGGAGGGAGGAGGGCAAGTAAGGGAGGGAAGGGACGGATACATAGGAAATGAAAGACATCGCAAAGGATGAAGACACAGAACAGTCGGGTCGCCTTGCTACAACGCTGTCGCCCGTTCTGGTTCTGGTAAGTTCAGCGTCTGGAGACCACAGAGTATTTATCCTCAGGATAAATGCATGTAAAATCTTTGGTTCTGTTCGCAGGCCTTCTTCAAGCTGGGGAAAGGCCCAGTACCTTGTTGTCAGTTAAATGATCTTCAAAGTGCACAGCAATTTTATTTGGAAACATTTTTATCGACAGCCTGGGAGTTAACTCTATTAATATTTGTAAAGTACTTCAAGAGTGTCAATAACTCAAGACAAAGGGACTTCCCCGCCTGAATGCAAGTTATCATTTGCACATCTGTTTTCCTTTACATTTTGTCTTAATGGTATTTTTTTCTCATTACTGTTATCAATAGTTGTTATGAAGTGAGGACCCAGTCTTTTGTGAGGAGCAAGACCTGCTCTTCTTTGGCTCTGTTTGGCTCTGTTGGAGTAGTAAGAATGATAATAAAAATTTCTCTTGAACAGCAATTCTTGAAGTATGGTACAGGCCCTCTGGGGGTCTAAACCCTTCGCGAGAGGTCAGCAGCATCAAGCCTGCACAGCACTCATAATGCCATATTTTCCTACCTTATTTCCATGTGTCTTATGACTGTATAGCAGACCTTTCCAGAAGGTTGGGGTGATAGCTGAACAGAACAGTGTGGCGGATAGGGGAATCTAGCTTTTTCCACAGTGGTTTCCAGACATGTTAAAACAATGCCACTCTTCAAAAGACCTGAATAGACAGTTTTCAAAAGAAGATATACGAGTGACCTATAGCTATGTGAAAAACTATTCACATCGTTAATCTTTGGGAAATAGAAATCAAAACCACATCGAGATATCTCCCCATACCTGTTAGAATCATTATCCAAAAGGCAAAAGATGACAAGTGCTGGCGAGGTCATGGGAAACAGGAATCCTTGCACATGGTTTGTGGGAATTTAAATGGGTACAGCCATTGTGGAAAAGACTCTTATGGAAGTACCTGAAGATATTAAAAGTAGAGCCCTTGTCTGATCCAGCAGTCTCACTGCTGGGTATGCAGCCAAAGAAAATGAAGTCTGCCTGTCAAGGAGATTGCTGCTCTTTTATGCTCCTTAATGTCCAATAGCCAAGACACTGAATGCACTGAAATGTGTGTCAGCGGTTGGACAGGCGAAGGAAATGTGCACATATACAGGGTGGATGCTCTTTGGTCACAAAAAGAAATATTTTCTCATTGGCGATACTGTGGATGGATCTGGAGCCCATTATGTTAAAAGTAGCCAAGCATAGAAAGACAAATGTTCATGTACGTGTAGACTCTGACAAAATGATTTAATCATAGATCAGCAGAATGGAGCTCTCTGAGGCTGAATGGTTGGGGTGTGCAGAGACAGTGGTCAGAGAACTTGTAATTGCAGCAAGATAGGAGAATGGTTTTTCAGTGTCCAAAGTGAGCAAACATATAGAGACAGAAAGCAATGATGGCCTGAGGTTGGGGGAGCAAGCATGGGGACAGATAGATGATTGTGGGGACAAAGGTGGGGAGTGACTGCTCATGCTGAGTCAGTTTCTTTAGAGGTGATGAACTGTCTTAGAACTGACTGTGGTGATTACTGTGCCACTTTGTATCTGAGAAACACTGAACTTTTCCCTTGGAATGGATGAATGTAAATGATATCTCAATAAAGCCATCTTAAGAAGAAGGCCAGTGAGAGGGCTCAGTGGGTAGATGCTTGCCACCAAGTCTGACAACCTGAGCTGTGGAGAGAAAGAACTGACTTCCACAGTCTTTCCTCTGACTACCACGTGTGCCGCGGTGTGTGAAGGCAACATACACAACTCTCTCACACACACATACACACACACAACAGATAAATGTAATTTGAAAATGTAAAGGATGATGATACTTTTCGTTATTTTTTAAAATGTAGTTATTTTGCAATGCCTGTTAACATGCAATTTTAAGTATGGGAAAAGACCCTAAAATCAAATGATCTGAAGGTCACTACTTTACAGCGTGAGTTATAAAAGAGGGGAGATTTTAGTTTGGTTTTTGTGTCAGTGCAGCCCTAGTACCTGAGAGAGAGAGAGAGGAGAGCCTGGCATGTTAGAGAGAGCCTGGTGTGTTAGAGAGAGCCTGGTGTGTTAGAGAGCAAGCCTTGCATGTTAGAGAGAGCCTGGTGTGTTAGAAGGTGCTGAGTAACAAGTGAGTAAATGAAATGCCTTTCACACAAGAGAGTCATTATTCCAGTGACAAAGTTTAATCTGCTGAATCTGGGTCATACTTTAAAGATAGTTTTTTTTTTTAATATAGCTGCATATTTTCTGTCTTTCTTTTTAACCAATTTTTGTCTAGTGTACAAAGCAATGGGTTTCATGAGATAAGAGAGTAGTTTATGCAAGTACTAGTATTACTCATGAAGAGAATTCAGAATAAAGTGAATTAATTTGTGTTTCCATTTAAATCTCTCTATATTAGCAGACCCTGGATAGGAGAAATTATTTTACACATCACAATGATCTTCTGGAGATTTTAGAGAACTTAATAAGGAAGAGGCTTGGGGATGGAAAGACGGCCCAGTGGTGAAGAATACTTGCTGCTCTTCCAGAGGACCCTGGTTAGATACCCAGCACCCACATGTTGGTTAGCAACCATTCACAACTCCAGTTCCAGGGGATCTGACACCCTCTTCTGGCCTCTATAGGGCATTGTATGCAGGTGGTGCAGCTATATGCATGTAGGCATACACTCATTGTACGATAAAAATGTAAATATTTTAAAAACAAAAGACAAAAAATAGGTTTGCTTCATTCATGGATCCTAAGTGAGAAGCCTAGTTCCAGGGCTTCAGACTCCTGGATTCCAGAATGGCAAACCGAGACATGGAAATAAGGCTCCACAGTGGCTGCAAGGTGGCTCAGTGGGTAAGGTGCTTGCCACCAACTTGATGGCCGAGTTCAATCCTGGGGACTCATACAGTGGAGGAAGAGAACTGAGTACCATAACTCAGTACCATAACTGAGTACCTGACCCCCCCACATGCATTCTGTGGCATATGCATGCACGTGCAGGCGCACACACACACACACACACACACACACACACACACAAACACATGCGCGCATTTAAAAAATAAAAGGAAAGAGAAAGAAAACCCCACAGTTGGGTGTAGAGTGACAGGGATGCATTCTGAGCTGTGTGTCAGTATGTGATTTCATGTTTGAGCCTCATAGACTAGGCACATGGACTCTATGATACATGCTGTCACATATGCAGTCAGTCCACTGTTAGCCTATGTACCTATGACTGCATCTGAACACACAGCTCCATGAAGAGGGTCAAAGTTCTGTATCCCTCATCCAATAGCCATGAGTAGGAAGAAGAGAGAGAAATAAGAAAATCAGGCTTGTATTTAGTAGACAGTCCCACCAATATACCCTTGGAGAAGTCAGAAAGAAACACACTTTAAATGTTTTATTATTTTTACTTTATGTGTATGAGTGTATGGTCTGCATGTACAGAAGTGTATCCATGTTGTGCATTGACCATGGAGGTCAGAAGAGGGTGTCATTTCCCCTGGGACTACATTTGAAGAGTTGTTAGTCGCCATGTGGGTGCTGGGAACCAAACCCAGGTCCTATGCCAAGGCGGCCAGCACTCTTAACTGCCGACCCATCTCTCCAGCCCTCAGAAATACATTCTAAAGAACACTTCTGACTTCTAATACCCTTAAAGACAATGTGAGTGTAAAGTGAAATACTGCTGCACTATGCAGACCGAACAAAAACGAAGACGTGGAAACTAACCTGCAAAGCCTGCACAAGAGTGGGTTATCAGTCCTATTTCGCTTATAGCAACTTGTCAGGGAGTTTTTATTAGGTGACTTCTACGTGTTGGATTCTCCATGGGCCTCGAGGACTCAGTGGTCTCTGGCTCATGAGCTTTGTATTTCACAGGAGGAAGCAGACAAGCAAACAAATAAGTGATCAAAGTAGCTTCAGATACGAAAACCATGAATCCAAAGAACCAAGCAGGCCATGGCGCTGAAAGGAGATTCGTCAGGACGTGCGTTAGTGACCAGGACGGACAGGACTGACTTAGATGGGGTTCCGGGGTCACTCAGTGAAACAGCGGTGAGCTAGGATCTGAAAGACAGAGGGCCCCACTGAAAAAATGCAAGCCAGTGTCTTGAAAACTGCACTGACAGATTCATTCCAGCTCACAGGCCTAATGAGGAAGCACGCTTTGCGTGCATGAGGACGGAGAATATGATCAGCATCACTGGAGCCCAGTGAGGCAGAGGGTTAGACATGGTGTGGTCAAGAAGCAGGGAAGACTAAGTCAGGAAAAGGCTAGGAGCTGGGTTTCATCTGTAGTCACATGAGAAGTCACTGGAGGGCTGGATTGTCTCGTGACCATGTTGCATTCCTAGGAGGATCATCCAGCTTCTCTTTGGGGACTGGAACTCAAAGTTGCGGTGCAGAAGCAAGACCTGTGGGTAGATCCCTGACTGTCCCTCTGGGGAGAGTGAGGGTGGCATGGACTACGGTGGCAGCGGTAAAGAAGAGAAATAGAAGTGGGATCGTCATTTACAGCTGTGCAGGAGGCTGGCCTCGTAGGACGAGTTTTACAAAGGCAGCTGCAGAGGTATTACTCCATACAGACTTCCATGAATTTTGCCCGAGTCCTAGGACGAGTGAATGAAGCCAGAACACCATTCCTGCTGCTACCAGGCACTGGTAGTTACCATCCTGCAAATGCCTTCATTGAGATACCACTCAGAACAGTCCCATTAAAGTGAGGTCTCTTTTCCTTCCAGTCTTTCTGCATGTAGCAGCCATTCTAATCCCCCTTGAACTCTGCTTTCATTTGGTTTACCTTGCTAAGCACGTATGTGTATTCATGGAACTACTGAGCAACAATGGCAGTGAATGGTCTGGTGTGGCCAGTGCCATTCACTTACCTTGCCTCCTCCATGACTGTACTAGAATTTATCTGGGGAAATGCCATTAAACGATATGAAATAATGGCAGGAGAAATCAAAGAAACGGTATAACAAACACAGCCTGTAGAGATGATAGGGCTTGTTTTACATCTTAAAGAAAGAGTAGTTTAGCAAAGAAAGAGGCATAAAGGCACAGGCTCAGAAAAGGAAAGACACACGCTATCATTTTCAAGGCAGAGAGAGTGGATTCACTTGAAGAATGAGGAGACACATCTGCTTTGAGAAGTTGAGAAAATCACAGGTGAAGAAGATGCCAGACTTTGGGATACCTGAGAAAGCTGGTCACCAAGGCTTTGGACTTGATGTAGCTGGTTATAAAAAGTCATTACAGACTCGCAAGCAAGATTAAGGCTTCATGAAGGACTGGCTGACACTGACAATCACTTCCCTCTGTAATTTCTAGGTTTGTATCATCTTTAGGTAGTTATTAGGTACTTGTGCTTATAAAATAGATTCTCTGTGTGTGCAGCCCCTGTGAGTAGGTACACAGTAATGGCTGATGATGGTGAAAGGCAAACATAGAGAAGGCTAATCTGACAATAGCATATGACCTGGATGGAAGAGGAAAACCTGGAGGCGGGATAGATAGCAAAAGAAGCTATCCAAAAACGCAGGAAGGAAATAATGTGGAAGAAACAGAAAATGCTTTGAAATATACTTAAAGAGCTATAATTAATCTGAATGGGGAATTGTACCTATTATTCAGTTTTCAAGTCTAATGTTTGGAAGAGCCATGATACCGCTCAGTTAAGATGAAGATCTGTGAGGGGGAATAAGACGGAGAATTTAGTTTTAGAGAGTGGTTCACTGCTTTTCTCTCTATTGCAACACACTATCTGCCAGAAACTTTAGGGAGGAGAGGTTTATTCTGGCTCACAGTTTAAGGGGACTTGGCTGCTGGGACTCCTTCCATGGTGGCAGAAACTTGTGCTACATCTCAGCAGAATAGGAAACAAGAGACCTCTGACTAGAACCAGGGCCAGCTACAACTCCTGAGGCAGTTGTCTCAGTGACCCACTTTGTCCAGGTAGGCCTCACCTGGTAAAGGTTTCATTAGCTCCTCAAACAGCCCCACTAGCTAGAACCAAATGTTAAAACGTACAAGCCTGGGGGGACATTTCACATTCTAACCAAAACAAGACAGGACTTAGCCACAGTCACAGGATATTCCTTTTGATATACTCTAGGAAACAGGCTCAGTGAAAGTGACTATGAAGAGACAGGGCTGAAATCGCGTTATAAGCTCATTCACTTCCACAGATATGTAGAGAAGAGTTACCTGGTCTAAGAGGTGCAAGGATTCATTAATGCTGCTGGGCCTCGGTGATGTTGAGACCAAGTGAGGAAAACAGAGAAGTCAAAACGGAGATCACAGTCTAACAGAAAGTGTGCAGGGGGACACAGGAGTGAGCAAGTCAGTCATACAGGGCCTGTTTATTTGTGCAAATTTCCCACCCAAGCAAAACAGGTTGTCCCGTAGAAGAGTCCAGGGGGGTCCATAGATGAGTGCTCCTGTTTAAGTCCCCTACCCGGTGTCCTGTTACTCCGGCCATGACTGTCTGGACTCGGGATTGGAACACAAAAAAAGGCAGTGTGGTCTTTTAGTCAGACATAAGAATGCCAGGCAGCCATCAGCAAAACTGCCCCACAAAGTCCCTTTCACTGCCCAGTGAGTGGCAGACACAGGCTGCACATGCTCTGTCCTTTGGACTGTTGGAGTGTAGGTCAGTGTGGACACCAAAAGCCCAGGTGTATGAGGAAGCAGAGGCAGGTTGCTTCATAAATAGAACTTCTAGAGGACTGGGACTAGAGGCTTGCTGAGCAGGGGACAGGCAAGGCTCCAGACTCCCTTCCTGGACCACAAGTACAGGAGTTCCTGGTCTGATGACCTAGCTATCATTGGATTTCATTTTTATTTGAGATAGTGTCTGCCTAGGTAGCCAAGGCTGGCTTCAAGCTCACAAACCTCCTGTCTTGGTTGCTGGAATTACAGGTGAGCCTCGCTTGATATGATTTTCTCAATTCTCTTTATTTAGAATAAATCTTCTGCATGTGTGTTAGCATTTCACACATCCTAAAATCCCAAGAAACATGAGGTACTTCTGTTGCTTAGGCTTTGGTTCTACCTGCAGGCTGAGGAGGCAGACCAGAAGGCTGTATCCAGGTGCGTGTGCGTATGTGACTGTCTATCCAGGAGACTCCAACAACAGAGGCAGAGACTTCAGTCACATGTTACAGCAAACCCAGAATACCACACACACTGCCATTCCCCCCGTCCTCTCCTGCCGTGACCACAGTGCAGGCCCGTGTGGTGGGCAGTCTCAGGAAGAGCGTGGAAGGGACAGCCAGGGAGACTCTGTAGAGCAGCCACTAGGTTTGAGGAAAAGGAACCCCAGAAGACAGTTACAGAAAAGGCAGTTGCCATGAGCCGAGTGCATAGATCAGAATGTGCCAATATGCATGACTGCCAGATCAGAAATCAATTGACTTGTTAAAAGATTTCTGATCCATCTCACATCAACTAGTGAGGGGCCTAGGAATTTTCTTTAAAATTTTTATTATTTTTATTTTATGTGTGTTTCCTCTGCATGTATTTCAGTGTATGTGTGCATGCAATGCCCAGAGAGACTAGAAGAAGGTGTTGGATCCCCGGAAGTTACAGAAGGTTGTTAGTGTCCATGTAGGTGCTGGGAAGCTACCCTGGGTCCTCCTTAAGGGCAGCCAGTGCTCCTAAGTGCTGAGCCACCACTCCAGCCCCAGAATTTGCATTTGTAAGCATCGTAGGCAAGCCTAGACTAAGGGATTTCTCAGATCTGGTTGGCCTGTGGGCAGGTCTGCAGAGGGGAGAACTGCCCTGATTGTTAACTGATACAGGAGGATCCAGCCCACTGTGGGCTGTACCATCCTTAGGCAGGTAGTCCTGGGCAGTAAAGGGAAGGTAGCTAAACCTGAGCCCAGGAGGGGAAGGCAAGCAGTGTTTGTCTAAGGATTCCCCTTCAGGGTCCTGCTTGAACTCCAGCCATGACTTCTCTCATCCACAGACTGATCTGGAAGTATAGACCAAAAACCCCTTTCCAATCCTAAGACGCTTTTGGTCAATGTTTTATCACAGCAGCAGAAAAAGGAAGTCCGAACAGGGCCTAATCACAGATTCATTTTGGGAATCGTGAGACTAGATGGCAACTGAAACTCTGTGGATTAATTTCTGCTACTGCCAGAATTTTTAAAATCAGCATAAGAGTGCTATACCAAGCACCAACTGCAAGAAAAAACAATACTCACCATCAACTTTAAACAGCACAGAACACACTGTGACTTAACACAAAGCAATGCACAAATAAGTACAAATTCATTTAACAAAAACTCATGGTGCCCACGATGCATCAGCTAATTTCTAGACACCTGAGAATGTGGTTCATTAGACGGTGACCCGAGAGAGCGGAAAAGCTGATTTCATAAGATGGTAAAGGCCGAGACAGGCAGGTTTAAAGAATGCTAAATAAGGATTTAGTTACTGGGCTCAGAAAGAGGGTACAGAAATGGTCCCTTCATATCTTATTTGTGTCAGGGACGGGTACAGTCACTAGAAATGGAGTAGTCAATAAAACCGGTGAGAACCACCTAAGTTAGTATATTAAAAGGTGCCAAGTGTTCTGGTAGAAAATAAAGTTAAAGAACTAGTATTTGGGGGTTTGGTGGAGCTGCAGTATCAAAGATGTTCTTCAAGGAAGACCTCATTTAAGGAAATAAAAAGACATCTGAACATGTTCCAAAGTAGACAAAGGAGGCTTTGGGCATCTGTAGTGCCCTCTTGAAAACTCAGGAACCAACGTAAGTGTATGGAAAAGGAGTACAGAAGGGAGAAGATGGGGAGCAAAGAATTCAATTCTGGGTAGAATTTTGTGCCTATGTTAAGTGGGATGGGTGCTGATGTGGGGATCCAGAATGACTGAGCGTGATTCTGACATGAAGATCTTTCATTTTAGCAGCGAGAACTTGGGCTCTGTTTCTTACCCTCCCCAAGTTTTTCTTCATCTATAAAATAGTGGAAATTATCCTAACTCATGAGGCTGTTGTGATAATTAAACATAGATTTCCAAGTTACTTGACATGGAGTAGGCACATTCCTTCCCTTTCCCAGATGCTTAGGCGAGCGGGGAAAGAGGGGGAATCTGGTGGGCTGACTTCTAAAATAACAGCGTTATGGGTGGCTAAGGCACAATGTGGGCTGTGGGTACAGATTCCCAATGGGTGGGGGATCATTTTTGACACAGGCCCTAGCTTCCTGGGGCTATTTTTAAAGCTCTCCCAAGTTCATTTGTAGGTGTTTTAGCCCCAGTCTCTGGGAATGCAATGTGTAATTGCCCCTGTTTAACGTTTAACTCTGTGAATGTCAAGTGATTAATCTGTCTTCTAACACCTGGATGGTTCTCAGATCTGATCCAAGAAAGAAGGGCGTTTCTTAAACACAGCCTGTTGGCTTCCCGGGCTGTGGATACATGGAGTCTCTGCTTGCAGACCAAGCGCTGGCTCCAAGCCATTTAGCAAATCAGCAACTCTGAAGGTCTTCCGACCTGCAGGATTTTATTGCTGCCCCGGGCTGGGCTGCAGGAGTCAAGGTTAGGCTGCAGGAGCCGGAGTTAGGCTGAGCTAGGCTGCAGGAGGTTGGGCTAGGTTTCAAGAGCCGGGGCTAGGTGTGCGGAGCTGGGCTACGCTGCCCGGGAGGCCGCCCAGGCTGTTCCCCGGGGTCGCCCCCGCGGCCGCGCACACTGGGCGCCCGCACGCTTCTCCAGGCGCAGCGACTCGACCGCGCGGGGAGGCCGGGGTGGGCGCACAGGGAGGCGGGGCGCCCTGCAGCGCGAGCCCGGGGTATGGCGTCCGCCTGGGCCGCGGGACGTCCTCCCCGTCCTTCCCGGCGCGGCGCCTGGTTCCCCGCGCCCCTCTCCCAGGCTGGCCCGGGACGGCTGTGTCCCCCTCCGCCCGCCCTGCGGGTCCCGCCGCCGTCGCTCGCCACCTCATTCTGCTCTCCTCAGGGGGCCGCAGCCGCTCCTCCCTCCCGCGCGCGCGCGCGCGCGCGAGCTGGAGGCGGCGCCGAGCGCCGAGCGCATCGCTCGCCCTGCCCTCTGCGGCCGCCCGCCCGGCCCATCGCGCGCTCGGAGCTCGATTCTGCAGGCGGCGGCCGCGGCGGCTGAGGCGGCAGCGCGGTGGCGGTGGTGGCGGCGGCGGTGGTGGCGGAGGCGGCTCGACCCGGAGTCCCGCTCCCGCGCCATTTCGCACCGGGAGCGAGCGCGGCGCGGGTCTGAGGGCGGCGGGGGCCGGAGGCGCGGCGGCGCGGACCGAGGTAGGGCGCGGACGGCGCTCCTGGGCCGCTGCCGGGTGCCGAGCTCGGCGCGGCCGGGCGGGGCCGGCACTGAATGAAGCGGGGCCGGGCGGCGGGGCCCGGGGAGGCCGGGGCTTGGGCGAGGCCGGGCCGGGCCGCCGCTTCCTGGGCTCGCAGCCCTTCTTCCCCCTCGCGGCCGGGCCCTGCGGCCGGTCCCGGCCTCCCGCACCCGCCCCGCCCTCGGCTGCACCCGGCAGCGCCCGCCGGCCCGGCTGCTCCTGCGTGCGGGCTGCGCGGGTGCCACGGGGGGCGGAGACCTCCAGGCCTGCGGTTTGTTTTGCATCCCGGGGGACCCCAGGCTCGAGGTTTGCATCCCAGGGGGACCCTGGCCCCGAGGTTTGGTTTGCGTCCCGGGGGGACCCCAGCCCCGAGGTTTGCGTTCCGGGGGGGATCCCAACCCCGAGGTTTGGTTTGCATCCCGGGAGACCCCAGGCCCGAGGTTTGCATTCCGGGAGACCCCAGCTCCGAGGTTTTGTTTGCATCCCGGGGGACCCCCAGACCCGAGGTTTGCATCCCGGGGAGATGCATCGGCGCTCAGGTCCCGCCTGCACCCCTCCCCCACCCAGGGCAGGGCTCGGCCGCGGAGCTCAAGGTGGTGGTGGGGTGGGGAACAGGTGGCCCGCTCGCTGCACCGGAGCCGGGACCTGGTGGAAGGAAAAGTTCACCCCCTGGTCCGCGCCGCTTTGTCCCCTTCGAAATCCGCGGAGCGGAGCAGTGCGCCCGGCCTGGGCTGCAAGCGCTGCAAGTTCGCCGTCTGCTCCGCGCTGCGTCCTTCATCCTCGCGGATTCGTCCCTTGGCCCCTGTAGACTCTCAGAGGAGTTCCTGGTGGCGTTCGGTTAGAGCGCTGAGAAGCAGCCTCTGGCCTGTGGGTGTTCAGCTGCACTCGGTCCTCAGCCCTCGTTCAGACTTGGTTATCATCAAAGCAACGAGTTCCAAACAGAACTGGGTTTTCTGATTGTTACAAAGTGGGGGTGTTTTGCTTCTAGTGGAAAACGCGACCGAGAGGGAGTTATAAAAGGAAAAGTCTGTTCCTAATAGTCACTAAAGAATTAGCCATATGAAGGGTGTCATTCTGGACTAAGGTCCAAATAGCTGACAGACAAAAGGCATCAGATATGCTTGGGGTCAGTCATTGTCTCTGCGTTGAGGTTACATGTACCTGTGAGCACCCTCGGTTTTAAGAGATGGCAAATAATACTTAGTTTTATGTCATTTTTGTAATTAACAAGACTGTAGGAATCTAATCCAGTTACACTCCTTACTACCTTTTGTAACTTCGGCCAAGGGAGGGGACCTCTTTCTGCCTTACCATCTTCCTTGAGTGAGACTTCTTTGGAACCCAGTTTCTTCTAGTGAATTTAAATATGACTAGGTTTTAAAAACCCAATTCAAAGATTAAAAAAAAAATCCATTTGTGTTATGTGTATGAGTGTATTGTCTGCGTGTAAGTGCACGCGTGTTGTGCAGTGTCCATGGAGGTCAGAAGAGGGTGTCAGATTACCTGAAACTGGAGTTTCCAAAGGTTGTTAGCTGCTTTGTGGGTACTGGGACTCAAACCTGGTTCCTCCTCCGAGAGAACAACCAGTACTTGTATCCACTGAACCATCATTCTAGCCCCCTCAAGGATTTTTTTTTTTTAAATATACCAAAACCCTGTCCATAAATGAGTGCTAGAAGACAGATGTCTGTCATCACATATGCAACCCAATATCTGTCCACAGTATATCCTAAGTGAGCCAACACTTGAGTCTGTAGGACTCTTTTTCACCCGGGAAAATTTTTGATGGTCCCAAAAATCTTTCTTTTGGGGACGTACTAGTATTTGTCACATTAGATGTAGCAGTTTTTTTAGTTCATTTAGGCCTAGAAATAGCATGCCTCTTGATGACATGAATACATTTTTTAATGAAAAATAATTGTGTCCTACAAGCAAAGTAAGACTGAGAAGAGCAGCACTGTTTTACACATTAGCAAGTGTGTTTAATTATGTGTCTTCGCAGGAGGCATCTGTAATCTGTCTGCCTCTGCCTTCAATCTGTTGTAATCAGAGTCTGGAAAACTCTACCAGGCTCTTGTAAAAGTTAGTAAAAAGCCTAGGAAGCAATTACCACGAAAATAGTTCTAGCCTCTTGTTCTGCCTACGGAGCTGTAGGATCCTGCCAGTGTGTTCATGAATTGCTCCTGTTGTTGGCCACACTGTGGGAAGGAGCAGCAAAGGACATGGTCTCCTGTGATTCTCTAGCCCATTTGCCTTGGCCTATGTTGTTATAAGACTTGGGGGCTAACAGGTAAGTTATGTTAGTAACTCCCAGCATGGCCCAGACTAGCAGTAAGGAAGGATAGGTGGGGCAGAGCAGGACAGGGAGCTGGACGGAGGTCTGACACCGCAGTTTGCTAGCCTGTGGTGCCCTGCCTCAGTGGCTCAGGCCCAGGAGGTAGTGTGTTGGGAAAACAAATTGTATTTTTTCCTCAGGGTGCCTGTTTGAATAATTCCTGGTCATCAATAAGTAGACTGTCTTCAGTGTTTGTTTAGAGTGCGTTCACATGCATTGGCCTGGAACTATTTATCCTGTCACAAATAGTTGTTGGTTTATTGCCATTCTTTTACATTCATGTTGCTCTTCATTTGTAACACTATGTCACCTGGGGGAGCAGGGATAGAAGTGAAGTAGATTCATTTTATTTCAAAAAGTTTTGAATAGCTGACTTTAGAAGTGTTAGATGTTTTCTTTCTTGCGGTTGTTAACTGTGTAAATTACCAATATTTATTGTACCTGTGGAGACACAGTGTACCACAACCAGAGCAAAAGTCACATGGATTACTGAGGAAGATCCATCTACATCCTTAAATTTTTTTCTTACCCAATGTAGTATTTATCTTTTATTTTTCTTGTACAGGAGTCCTGGCTTTTAGTACTCATACAGGATTATGTATTATAATTGATCACTCAGACTGAACAGTCAATCCCAGATCCTTAAAGCTCTCCTACTTTTTATTTTTACCTTGGTGGGGGTAGGGGTGTCTGCAGGTTATAGAGTGCTGTGCCAGATGCTTGTCCTGAATAAAGCCATGACATCTTCCTTTGAGCGCCATTAGCTGCTACAGAACAGTAGTCTGGCTGTTTAGATCAAACAAACTTAACGTAAAAAAAAACAACTGGCTTTCCAGGATGCATTTATATTAAATGTTGATAGGGGGCATTGTAAATGAAGTATAGCTCATGGCACTGTAGTCACTGGATTTCAGAATGCCTTGGAATTTTGCAAAGGTGTGTTAAAATACTGATAAAGAGTATTTGGTAATCTTGTGGCACATGTTCTAATGTGGTTACATTTTCGTTATTTTTAGTATAAGGCCTGCTGAAAATGACTGAATATAAACTTGTGGTAGTTGGAGCTGGTGGCGTAGGCAAGAGTGCCTTGACGATACAGCTAATTCAGAATCACTTTGTGGATGAATATGATCCTACGATAGAGGTAAATCTTGCTTTTGTATTCTACATATGATTTGTGCAGAACCATCTTTGTTTAATAAAGGTGCCTCTTACCACTTTTGTATTTACTGGAGAGTTATACTGAAAGTTATCTGAGATGTCCTCAGATTTCCAAGTTTTAAACTGGGTGATGTGTGACTATAGATGTAAGTGACCCTACTTTGAAGAATAAGGTGTGTATGTATTCTGATTAGAAGTGTGGATCAGAGTTCTGTGAAATGTTGACAATACAGCTCTACATTTAATATGTATCTGAAACTTACTCTTTTGAGTGCCTTTAATTTTAGTGGGTTTCTTGGAATTTTGGTGTGACTTGGCGAAGTTTGATTATAAGGGAAAAATGTAATCAATTGATTATTGAGTTTTTCAGCCTAATACAGTTTAATGAGTAAGATCTTCAGGATTATTTTTGGACAGGTTTAATTTCATAAAATGTAAACAAGTAAAGGGCAGGTGCAAAGTAATAGAATATAGAGCTGGAAGAGACCTTGAAAAGTCAGGTGTCCTGTCTTGCTGCCAGCAGTAGTCTCATCTCCAGAGCAAGCTCTTCCTCTAAGACCAGCAGGAGGGGCATTCTTGAACTGTGTGTCAGCTCATTTTCACAGGGTGATTATTCACATATATAACTTAGGCATGCTCTGTATATTCATGTTAAATCTAGGATCACCAGAGGGCAAAATAGATAGACATCATTGTGTCTTTGAAATCCCCTTGGTTGTCAGATTAGCTCTTAGGCCTCTTTACTCCATTGCAAGCACTCTGAATCTTTGGCTTTTATTCTCGTCCTCATGTTTTGAGATAGGCTCCAATATAACTCAGGGGGTCTCCAGCTAGCTGAGACCTAGCATAATTTGAAGTCCTGATCTTCCAGCTTCCTCCGGAGTGGCAGAGGTTACTTTGCAGACCTGTGTGCTTCCACTGGCTCATTTTAGGTGGTACTACAGGTTGAATCTAGGGCATCTGGTATACTAAACCAGTCCTCTGCCCTACTGAGCAGTATCCCAGGCTCATGTACCATTTTTAAAAAATCATTTTTGAACAAATTCCTAGCTGTGGAAACCCTGACTTTCTACTCTCAAACAGGTCAGAATGCCCAAAGTTTCTTTGTTGTGTCTTGAAGAAACACTATACTGAGATGCATTCTGAGGGCACTGGTGAGTGTGGGAAAATGTTTGTAAAACTTAGAACTTTGAGGATGATTAGTTACTAGGGAAGTGTCAGATATTCTTTATTTTCAACAAGTCATTTTGGTGCTGTATGTGGTGTTTTTTCCTTTGAGGAAGATTGAAAAGTTCACTCATCTCAATTGCTATTCTAAATCCAAAATTACTTGGCATACTCTACCACTTAAATCAATTGTAAAAGAAAGTTTTAACAGAATACACCCCAAGCATGGAGGTTTTCTTGGAATTTGGAAGATGCTTTTAGCAGAGCTCATCTTCATCTTTCCTGAAATCTGAGAGATTCCATTATGCTGTCGCCTGTCAGGTCATCCGAGCTGCCTATGTTCACACAGCATGAGATTGAGGTCATGAATGGCGGAGTGTGATAAAATGGCTGAGGAAATGTTTGGCTCAAACTTGTAAAAGTATAATATAGACCTTGAAATAAACCTAATAATTAACCCATTATTTGTGGGTAGAAAAAAGGTTTATAACTTAGATTCCAACTCTGATTAGGGTTTGGGCCAAGACCAAAGATGACTCTGAGGAGCATTGATCACCTGTGAACTTTGAAACTGACATTTCCCCAGGTAATTTGGCTACCTTCGGAAAGGCATCAGAGGTTATCCCTTATCTCACTAGCTACAGTGAGTCTGAGGAATCGACACTGTCTCTTGATGTAATTCAGCTACAAGAAAGGCAAGAGAATTTAGTTAAAAATGCTGACTTTGGACTATTGTGAAAATTTAAAGGATAGGGGAGTTCACTGCTAGGTTCTAGTTGATAGAAAGGTATGGTTAGAAAAAAATTAGAAAGGAAGCTGGGTCTGGTAACAAAGGCTTAAATCCCAGCCTGAGTACTACTCAGGAGGTCAAGGTAGCAGGATTTCCAGTTTAAGACCTGCTTGTATTACAGTACAAAGTCAAGGACAGCCTGGGTAGCTTAGTGAGAGCTGGTGTTAAAATGGAAAGTAGAACTCAGGCTGGAACTCATTGGGGTGATTGTACATTTGGAATTCTGACTAGTTTCTCTACAGTTTCAAGTGAAAAGAAAGGGCTGAAAAGATGGCTCAGAGCTTAAGAGCACTGGCTGCTTGTATAGAAGACCCACATGACAACGGACAACCATCTCTTAACTCCAGTTCCAGGGGATCTGACACCCTCTTCTTGCCTCTGCAGGCACCAGGCACCCAAGTGATGCACATCATACATTCAGGCAGAAGACTCATACACTCAAAATAGAAATGTCTTAGAAAAATTAGAAAATTTTAAATGAAGCAATAGTCCTAAAGTTTTTTTTGGAGATTTAGAATACGCAGAAATAAAAAATTCCTCCTGAGGTAAAGAGTATTAGTCATTTTTCTTTCATAACCTTAGAAGGGTTCTAACTTGTCTCAGGATATTTAGCTTATTAGTGGTAAGATTGAATTTACATTTTCTGAAAACAAATTTAAGTGGAATTTATATTATTATCTAGTACATGTTTTGAAACTGATAAAGAAGCTGTCTTTAAAACTAAGAAAATACTTAAAAGTCTTACAGACTAATTTAGGTTGACCAGTATACTATAATTTGAATTTAACTTACTAGTGACAACTTCACAGCAGAGACATAATATAGACTTACATACATAAGCATGACCATAGACCATGTTCGTATTTCATACATGATAATCACTCCTATTCTGAAATATTTTTGTCTTTTATGAAGTCCACTAAAGTTTTTTGAGTAAGTAGTGAATGACCTTGTTAGTGGGGCATAACTAGTTACAGTCTCACAGTAGGTCTCCAAACAATACTAGACTAGAAATGGTTTCGAGATCATTTTTGTCAGAATATATCCTCTGAAATATTTCTTTCTCAAGGTAACATTTGGTGGAACAAAAAAACTCATCTTAAAAAAATCTAGGTAATTGTAGGCATAGAAATCAGTTAATTGTTTAGTAAATTGCACTGCATGTAATACGCTAGTTAAAATAAATACAGAAAACCTTTTTTCCTTAAGCTCTGATTCTTTCACCTGCACACTTTTGTTAATGTGAAATTTAAAATCAAGTCCAAGTTATATGTCCTTCAGTGAAACAGTTTCCTACTCAGTAAATTCTCAATTTGATTTATCCATATTAATTACAGAATTTTACAATACTGTTAAACCAGTATTGAAGAGCATTATAAGAAAAGGTCTTAGATAATGCTGTAAGCCTGAGTTTTATAAACACATATCAGTAGTTATGAACAAGGCATGGGCCAGTGGCTCTGCTTCTCAGGGGACATTGACAATAATTGGAAACATTTTAGATTAGCACACCTTGGGAGGAGGGGTTGCTTCTGGTGTCTGTAGGACACAGGCAAAGATGTTAAACTCTCTGTTATGCACAGGACAGCACTCACAGCAAAAAATGAACCAGCCCAAAACCTTAATAGTTCTGAAGTTGAAGCCATATGTGTGACATACAGTTTTTAAAACATTGTTCAAATTGTCAAATTCATGCCCCTGTGGTAACTTTTATGTTAGTTTTCAAGCATGACATAGATTTAAACTTCAGGTAAAGCAATATACATTATGTTATCTTATATATTAAAACATTTTAACTTAAAAATAATTCTATTTTAGAAGCAGTTTTGTTTTCTAAGCTCAGTTTTCTTCTTTAAAGCTGTGGCTAGCTCTTCTCTCTTTTGTGAGTGCCCTCTACTGGTAACTTACTTGTTTTATAACAAATAACAATGAAATCCTAAGTTTGGGTAATTTTTGTATTTTAACCTGTAGTTACAATCTGTGATTTTATCAGTTTGTAAATCTATCAGCTTTACTTGAAATCAAGTCTTACATGTCATGATTATTTTGTAAAATTTAAAATGTTTTACTTTACTCATATTGATGTAAAGATTACTGTGTGTGCACTATTTAAACTAACTGATTAAATAAGTAGATGACTATATTTAAGAATGGAGATGTGGCAGTATGGGAGAACATAGGATGTGGTTTCTTTGGTAACACAGTTGAACTTAGGTTGTTAGGGAGAAAGACACAAAGCCACAGTATACTCTGAATGTCTTGCATGTGCTGTGGAACCACTATAGGACTTTAAGGCCTTGTGTATTAACAAAGGATGCTGGGAAGAGCCTGTTTAAACATGGCAAATTGTGAAAGTTCCTCTTTTGTAGATTAGATGCATTTATTTAGGTGTCAATTAAAAATTTGTTAGACTTGCATTCTGTCTTGGAATTTTATGACTGTAAGGATAAAAAAATAGACAAAGAGAAGTTGATAACAGAACTTCATGAAAGGGAAAATATTTTTATAGTTTGGCACCTCCTAATGTTCTAGTTTTAACAATACAATGAATTCCTTAATTCAGAAAATATTATTCAGTGCCCACTTCTGTCCCATCAGTTCTCCTCATGGAGACACATCAAGGAGCAAACAGGCCCACCTCCACCTTTGTGACGATCCCTTGTCTTTGATTTGCTTTGAAGAACTGTTTTAAGTTATTGGTGGAAGGCTTTGTACTCTGAAAGTATTAAATTTCTTACCTGTGGACTAGGAAGATAGCTCACTGGTAGAACATCTGTCTGCCATTCATGAAGCCCTAAGGTCAGTGCATAGAACTGCAAAAAAAACAACTTACCTTTAATGTTTCATAATGCCTCAGTTTTTGGAACAGTTGTATTACTATGATCTTAATATAATACAGTTAGTAGAAACGAGTAGTTATAAATAAACTATTTGAGAGACTTAAGAATGGACTTAGCAGCTAGCAACTTCCTTCTGTTTTCATTTTTAAAAATTTCAAATCAGAGCCAGGCATGGTGGCACACGCCTTTAGTCCCAGCACTTGTAAGGCAGAGGCAGAGGCAGGAGAAACTGTGAGTTCAAGGCCAGCCAGCCTGGTGTACATAGTGAGTTCCAGGGCTACAGGGAGACACTGTCTCAAACAAAGCAAAACAAAACAAGCATGAAGACCCGAGTTTGGATCCCCAGCGCCCAAAGAAAAGCCAGTCGACACATGTATAACCCCAGAACTGGGAGGGTTGAGGTGGGAGGATCACTGGGGCTTGCCCTAAACTGGGCTTCAGGTTTACTGTCTCAAAAAAAAAAAAGATGGGAAGTAATTGAGGAAGACTTTCTACTCTGACCTCTCCATGTATATGCACAGGTGAACATACCTCCCACATCCTCACACATTCATATGAAACACAGAGACATAAAGACTATGGGAAAATACTTCAAGACTGTAAGTAACCTGTTATTTAGCATATTTGCCCACAGTGGGATTTATTGCAAGTGATAATTCTTGCCTGAATAGTTTACTGCCCTAGTGCTTAAGAATGACAGTGTTCTACAGTTGCCATTGCTTCTACATTAATTGACCTCTGCCACAAATAAAGGCTTTCTTTTCTTCACTTCCCTATTTATTTGTTAGGTTTGTTTTATTTGTATCAGCACAGGCTCATGAACTCTTTTCAGCTTCTTGAAGTCTGGACATGTAATTGTGATTTTGATGCTCAGATTAATCTTTGTTCTGGCCAGGGGAATCCTTTTCAGGCCGGCCTCTTTGTCCTTTAACATGAGCCCATCCTTTTCTCAGCTCTTCCTAACTTCTGGGCACAGTGTGTTCTAGGTTCACCTGTTCTTTGCCTGGCCATGCCTTAGATTAGTCATCTGTCAAAGAAGTCCCAGTTCCTTTAGGTGAAAATTCTACAGAGAAATAAGATTTGGAAGTGTGTGCTTATTACTTCTTACACGTCACTGCTTTTGGACTCTGACATGGAGAGCTGGGAAGTACATGTTAAATTAAAACCATGAGTTCATTTTTCTTGTCTCCATATCTTCTTTCTCCCACAGTGAGAACCTTGGATCTAAAGTATAAATTTAATGCTAAACTATACACATCCATAAAATAAAAATAATGTCAATCTTAAATCTTAGTTTTTCCAGTATTATCTAATGGGACAGACAGAGTGAATTACCATTAGGCATTGATACTTTACCTATAGAACTAAAATTAAAGAATTTTCCCCCTTGAGAAAAAATAAAATCTTTTCTCATTTTCATGTCCTTAAGACATTAAAGAAAACATTTAGGAAAAGACTATCTAGATGCACAGAGATTACAGTATCTTTTTAAAAATTTATTATTTTATGTGTACTGAGTATACTGCCTACATGTAGGTAGGTATATCCCTGTCATGCAGTGCCTGCAGAGGTCAGATGAGGGCATCGGATTCCCTTGGAACTAGAGTTATGGATGGTTGTTAGCCAGAATGTGGGTGCTAGGAACTGAACCCAGGTCCTCTGCAAGAGCAGCTAGTGCTCTTAACTGCTGAGCCATCCTTCCAGCCCCAGATTACAATATTTTTAGCAGAGATACAAGATACAACCTGGGGAAACTACATATGAAATAGGAAACAGTAAACATCCAGATAGAAAAAAGTGAGCTAAAAAGAAATATCCTAAATATGTTCCAAAGCCTGAAAAAAGCCACTGGATAACATAAACATAAAGATTAATAGAAGGTGAAACAGAAAGTAATGTCTTATTCTTTACTGTCATTAAGGTTAGAGTAATATTCGCTGGGAAGCATACAGAGAAATCTTTATCTTGAATGGCGCAGTGCAAGTAAGTTAGCAAACTCTGGACATTACTTTGGTAACACATGTCAAAATTTAAACTGAAGGTTTAAACCAGATAATTCTACTTTTCAGAAACTGTCCTGTGGATTTAATTGCTGTGTTTAAAATGGATGTAAAAGAATGTTTATTATAGTACCAGACACAATTTTCAAAACATGAAAATGGGGCTTGAGAGATGGCTCGGTGGTTAAGAGCATTTGTGGAGGACCCAAACTCAGCTCCTAGCATCTGCATAGGGCACCTCAAAACTACCTGTGACTCCAGTTCCAGAGGATCTGACTCTAGCTTCTGTTGTCCACAGGCAGTTGCGTGCACATGGTGCCCATAGATACACTCAAGTGTATACACACACACACACACACACACACACACAGAATAAATAACTCTTAAAACGTCAGAGTAATTACAGGTGTCCCACTGGAAGTTTAGTACATATTATGGTATGTCCATACAAATTATGTCATCAAATTGTTGGAAATGGTTAAGTAAACGTTCATTAAATAAGCTGGGTGACAGCACATTGTATTGAGCACTGTTCATCTAAAAAAAGGCTTAATTATTTCTTTGTCCTCTGTGATTGTTCTATTTTTATGATTATGATTATTTTTACGTGTATGAATATTGCCCACATGTGAGTGGACCCGTGTCTTGCAATGCTGCAGAGATCAGAAGAGGGTGTTGGATTCCCCTGGAACTGGAATTAAGGACAGTTCTTAGCTGCTATGTGGGTGCTGAGAATCAAACCTGGGTCAAACAACAGTAGTCAGTGCCCTTAACCCTTGAGCCATCTCTCCAGCCTTGTGGTCTCTCAGTTTTTAAAAGGTAAGCATAGACTATTGGAGCTGAGGGGGACGTGATTACTGACATTTAAGAAAGAGTACTAAACTGTTAGGTACCACTTAGGTCATTTTATGCTTTGAAGAATGTGGATGTTCTCCCTGGTTTAAGGAAATGGGCATCAAAGCCAAGTAAAGAATGAGTTCTATAAAGCATGAAAGTTATATTGGTGTTTCTGATTATTAAGACTAGCTTCGTGGTCATTCCAGGCCCACATTCTTCCTTGACATCAGACAGTAATCTTAGGAGATCATGCGACTTCAGTGGGTTCTGGTTTTCAGAACCTGATTTCCTTGAATCCAGACTTTTGAGCTAATGGTAGTTTTATCTCTTAAGAGTACTACACATGTTATTTCCTCTGGTTTTAAACTAATATAAAGTGTTCTAATTCCAAGTACTTAGCATTTGGAAAAGAAAATTTTCTTTACTTCTACCTTTAAAGAATCTTGTAACATTTTGTGGTGAGAACAAGCTTTTTAATATTCTTGCTCACTAATCAAGATAGAAATCCTTTCCTGGAACTTGTCCAGCCCTATTGTATTTTGAAATATGGCGACTAGATTTGTAACTAACTTTCTAAATATATGTATCTAATGATTTAATAGGGACAAGATATGGTTTCTGTACAATGCCTAGTAGCCAGTGGCCCGTCTTCTTTTTCTGCCTGTAGTAGCATGTTCGATGTAATATATAAAAGAAAAAATTAACTTTTTATAGCACTTTTCATTTTATGAATTTCTGTTGTTTTTAACCCTCACCTGGACATGTGTCCTATTTGTGGTTATACCCACTTGTATAGCCTGACAAACAGATGGGAGATGCGGTAGTTTGCCAAATCCATACCACAAGGAAGGCAGCAAGTTCTGTAGCTGTCTGTAGATAAAGACTTACAGGCCTAGCTCTAGCTTAGACTTCTGTTCTGAGCACTAAGCCCTGCAGTGAGAATGTTTTAGGCCAGACCCAAAAGGGCAACCTGCAAACATTGGGAACTAAAAAATTACACTCCTCTATATTTTGTGTCTGTTTCTGTCGTTAAAAGATTGAGCTGAAAATAACATAGAACAAAATTACCCTTTTAAAATATGCAGTTTGGTGTTGGTTAGTACATTCACAAGGTTGTACAACCAACACTGCTGTCTAATTCCAGGATATTTTAATCACACCAGAAAGAAGCCTCATACTCATTAGTAATTATTCCCCAATCTCATCCACCAGCCCCTGGCAACCACTAACTATTATCTGTCTGTATTAATTTGCATATCCTGTATATTTTTTACGAGTGGAATCATACAGTATGTGGCTTTTTGTGTCTGACTTTCACAAAGCATGATGTTTTCAGGGTTTATCCTTGTTATGATAGTAGCACTTATTCCTGTTTATGACAGGATAATGCTCTGTTGTAGAAACACCACATTTTGTGTATCTCTTCATCAGTAGGTGGGCATTTGGGTTGTCTCTCTTTAGGGGCTAATTTGAATAATACTGCTATATATATTCATGTGCAAACTTATATGAAACCATCTGTTTCAGGTCTCTTGGGTATATGTCTATAATGTAGACTAGCTGGGCCTGTGGTAGGTCTTTGCTTAACTTTTTGAAGAACTCCCAAGTTACTGTACACAGTGGCTTATTCCATTTTCACATTCCTACTAGCAATTTATGAGGGTAGTTGTGCCAGTGTAGCAGTTAAGTAGCTCTCAGATGGTTTAGTCTTCTCCATCCTGCTGTTGCTCCCTTAGTAAAATTCTGTTGGGTTCTTGTAGAAATTTCCTTATTTTCTCTGTTCCTTCCTTCCTTTCTTGCTCCTATAAGGCTGTTTTAACAGTTACAGAAATAAAATATGCACTAGCTATTTCCACATGGAGAATTTAATATGAAGGAGTGATTAATTAGGGCTTAGAAGACTGAAAAGCAAAAAGACATTACTGATATAACACAGAAACATCAGGAACGCAGTGAAGATCTGGGGATGTTAGAACTAAAGGCTCGGAGGATGGATGCTGTGGTACAGAGGCTTGCCTTGGTTCACAGAGCTTTGGTACCTCTGAGTGGGTATACCGAGGTGGTATCTGGAAGGGCCAAACAAAACAAAACCCATGTCCCTTGTTATACTTTGTTACAACACTCACAGTTGGAATGGTGACTCTAATTGTCCCTCTTTAAAAACATGTTGGTGACTGTTGGTATAGGGTGATCATCAGTGTTGAAGGCCCTCTGTGACCTGGCTTTTGCTGATGACCCTGTTTTGCTTACCTTACTCCTGTTGAACTAAGCTGTATTGAACTCTAGATCTTGTACTCAGCATGGTGTTTCATGTTCTTTGTACATGCTCTTTGCTTCTGTTGGGACTGAGCTCCCCTCTCCTGTCATTTTTAGGTTATATAGGCAAAGTTGATCTCTTAGAAGGTACTGGTTTACCTTGCCCTGTATAGGATCTTAATGTCTATTTCCATTTACTTTAATTGTTTGCATTAATTTGTTTTTCACTGGATCTGCTTCTTTTATATACAGGTTGAGCTGGGTGTGGTTGTATGTACCTGTAATTCTATCACTGGAGAGACTGAGGCAGGAGGATTGTGAGTTTGAAGCCAGTTTGAACTCCATAGTGCTATGATGGCTCAGAAAAATAAGTCCAAAAGAAACTGTATGCACTTTGAATATGTTTCACCTGAAATGTCTGGAACCGAAAAGGTTTCAGATTTCAGAGTTTTTTAGGATTTTGGAATATGTGTGTGCATTTTATTAATTGAACATCTCTAATCCAAACATTTGGATGTTTTAGATTTCATAGCATTTCTGGTTTCAGGTTAAAGTTGCACAGCCTGTAATGCCTAACACAAAATATGACATTAAGTTTACAGTAAGTATTCCTGGGGAACAAGAGAGAGAGGGAGGAAAGGAAGGAGGGAGGGAGGAATGAATTTATAAGTGTATTTATGTAGTTGACATTCCTTACCCCACCCTACCCCTGATCGATAGTGATTATTGTTTCCTGTTGTTAGTCACACCAACACCACTGTGTGTATTTCTAGCTGGCTTCAAAAACTGTCTATACTACCTTAATAACTAACATGTGGAATACATCCTTCTAGAATGAAGTCAAACAATCTTTTAGAAGAGTAGTAAAATAAAGTGCTTGATCATTTAGAGTGAAAATTCCCTGTTTTCTCCTATGGGTATTTTTAATCAGTGAAAAGTACTTGTAATACTTGTTAAAAAAAAAAAAGCTGTAAAGCCAGGTTTGGTGGTGCATGCCTTTAATCCCAGCACTTGGGGAGGCAGAGGCAGGTGGATCTCTGCGAGATTGAGGCTATTCTGGACTGCATAGTGAGTTCCAGGCCAGCTGGGGCTACTAGGAGATGCTGTGTCAGAAAAAGAAGAAGAAAATTGTAGAATCAAATTCTCAAATAATACATTAACTGACATTTTTAGTAGTCCTGTTCCTATGACAAAGGCATCTGATAGAATTAATAGCCTGAAGCCTGAAAGTAAGATTAAATGAAATAGTACCTGCAGTGCACTTATCTCAGTGTCTGACATGTAAGTAGGGTTCAGTACATGTTGACTGTTGTGATGACTAATTCTAGCAGTATGAGTCCTTTCAGTGAACATTTTATCAGTTAAGTTTTGTTTACTTCTACGTGTCTTCCCAGGTCAGGTATTGTCTGAGTTGAAAAACCAAGTTGAGTATGCTAAAAGATGATCATGCAAAATGTAATTAGTTCCTATAATGGAAAATTACCAACTGTTCTGTTCATTGGCTGTGTCTTATGTGTTATTTGGCCTCTGCTCTCTAATTCCTCTTAATGGTTCTCCAGGTAAGGTTTTGTTCATCAAAATATTAAAGGCAGATAAACACTTTGGAAAAATACAAGTCAACATAAAAAAGATGCAGAGGCATAGTTGATGGCAATAAATACGAAGTTTCAAAAACTGACATTATTCTTCAAACTGGTAGTAAAACCATAAGGATTTTAGCTTATTAAACCACAAGATATTTTTTTAAAATAAAAGTACAAAATCCTGAGCCAGGCTTGGTGGCATAGGTCTTTAATCCCTGCACTCAGGAAACAGTGTCAAGGAGATCTCTTTGAGATCAAAGCCAGGGCAGTCTGGTTTATACAGTGAGTTCCAGACCATTTGGTGCTACAAGGAGGCCCTGTCTCAAAAACATCAACAAAATACAAAATCCTTTTTAGTTGTGTGTTGAATGAGTGTATTCTTATTGTTGTTTAGAAATATAATATGAGGAATATCCTGTGTGCATCAACTTTTTTGTTAAATCTTTTTTTTATGACTGGGTCTTCCTATGTAGTTCAGGCTAGCCTCAAACTCACTATATACATTTGAGTTAGCTTTTCCTTCTTGTCACTGTCAGTCTTTTCTTTTTCGATCTTACTTTGAAAACTGTGTATTGTTTTGATTTCATAGAGACACGTAGTTTTTGTCTTGTTTACTTTCTTTTGTTTCTGAGACAGGGTCTCCCGATATTCCCAGCTGGCCTGGAACTCAATATGTAGACCAGGCTAGCCTCAATCTCAGAGAGATCTGCCTGCCCCTGCCTCCCAAGCACTGGGACTAAAGGTGTACACCACTGTGCCTGGCTTTTGAATATGTTTTTACCTAAAGGCTTACATTATATTCAGTTTAAATGAAAACATCAAATATTAAACTTGTTAGTATTTTGTCATTTAAAATGACTTCATTATTTAATAAATTTATGATTTTATTTCAAATTAATGATATCTTAAACTTGTACTTATTTTCAAAAGACGCTTTTCTAACAAACACTAAATAAAATTTAAACTGAGTTGTTGAGAGATTTAAGAAATTTCCTTGCAAATTAATACATTGGAAACAATAGTTTTTGTAGGGTTTTATTCCAAATATGCTGTATGTTTAGTGTATTATATTTGAAAGGGGCTGGTACAGTTGAAAAAATCTATTAAATTCTGTTTACACTGACATCACTGTAATAAAATTTAGATTTTGTTGTTTTGAATCTGTATGTATTATAGTAAACAGATGCTCCCATTCACCAGATAGTCACCAATCCCTGCAGTGTCCGAGACTTACCGACAGTTGTGGTGTGAGTGGCGCACACTTTGAGTCCTAGCACTTGGAGGAGGAGGTGAATCCCTGTGAGATTGAGGCCATCCTGGACTACATAACAAGTTCTAGTCCAGCTGGGGCTACGGGATGAGTCTGTCTCAAACAAGAAAAAACCCAGCCTTCTGCTACCATGAGAAGACCAGTTCTGAGAGTAGCAGGAACAGCAGGGTCACTGCCAGGAAGCAGGAAACCATGCATGGAAACTGGACAACTCCAGGGATGGCGGAGTTGCTAGGTGCTGGGATTTGTGGTATTTTTGACAGTCCATAGTGGTGTAAGACTGTGAGTTCAGTGCCTATGTCAATTTTCTTTGTAAGACATTGTAGGATGCCATGTTAACTGTATATTTTAGCTTTCTTTTTAATGTTATTTTTATTTTATGTGTATGAGTGTATTGCCTGCATGTATATAAGTATACCCGTGTGATGCAGTTCTACAGAGGTCAGAAGAGGGCGTCATATCCCCCGGAACTGGAGTTACTAATGGTTGTTAGCTGCTATGTGGGTGCTGGGAACTGAACTCAGGTCCTCTGCAGGAGCAGCCAGTGCTCTTAACCACTGAGCCATCTCATCTTTTTTAAAAGTAAATTGTATTTCTTTAAAACCACTCACCATACATGACATTGTTGTGTCACAGGCTATGAACATTAATATCGCTCTTAATACATACTGTAATTACTTTCCAAGAGGAATGTGGCTTCTTACTTTATCACCAGATCTGTCTAAATTCTGTCTACAGTTCGTTCTTGCTGGCAGAGTACATTTTATTACACTGTTTCACAGATGGGAAAAAAAGGTACTTTGGCTGGGAGTGAGGGTATATGAAATAACTTCCCTTCGTTTATTCCTCTATTGTGCAGAGTGAGTTTAAATGACTTTATTTTGGCTCTTACTAGTTTCCTGAGGATATTAGTAACTTAATTTACTACCTAGTATGCCTGCTTGGGAAGTCAGGAAATAACACCTAGTTAAAATGTAAATACTGATGCTTTTCTTTGTTCCATCATTCAGTAGTTTTTGTTGTACAATCTGTTTTTAAATTGGCTGGGCTTTTTGGTAATGTATACTTTGACATTATGATGGTTACTTTTAAATAAGGGAATAAATAATCCATTTTAAACATACCTCAATATTTCTAGGTCATGTCATTAGCCTACCACAGGTTGGTAGATTTTCCGGTGTGGATCTTTGTCATCTCATTTCTGGGGTTCTGTTTAGATCATTTCAGAGTCTCTCAAACATGCAGAAACTAGTCCTGGCTTTGGATCCATCCCAAGCAGTGGGCAAGACAGATCTTGGCTTTCAGGAAAGTGTGATGGACTTTTTGTTGGACTCTTGGGGAAGACGCTGCGTTGATGCTGAGTTTTGTTCTGTACTCTCTACTTTGTGCCTGTCTTTTCTTGTGGCCAACCTGAAATTGGAACACAATCATTTTAAAATTAATGTGTGTGTGTATGAGTGTGGGTGCATGCATGCCATGGTGGGTGTGTGTGTGTGTGTATGAGTGTGGGTGCATGCATGCCATGGTGTGTGTGTGTGTGTGTGTGTGTGTGTGTGTGAAGGTTTAATGACTACTTGTGGGAAATCCCTCCATCCACTGTGTGGTGTATGGGGATGGAGCTCAGGTCATCAGGCTTGTCAGTAAGGGCCTGACTGCAGAGCCATCTCACCATCCCTGAGTGTAATTTTTGTTGGGCTTCCTTTCTTTTTTGTTTTCAGACCTGTCACTGACTGCTCTCCAGATCATATTTGGTTATTTAACACTTTTTGCCAAGTTGCCTTATATTTATGTAAAGTAGTAACTAGTTGTGCTTCTGAGGCTAGGAGCTTTAGTTGGATTAACTTGGTAATGACAAGTTTCAACGTGACCCATTGTTTCTAATGACCAGCATTGTTAATGAATAGACTGTGGATTGCCCTTCATAGCTGAGTGTGGCTTAGAACTTTGCTGTCAGTTTGCTTGGGGTCAGGAAGGGGTTAAGAGAGGAATGAGACTGCTTTCTTAGGTCCTTGGTCCCTTCAGTGGAGGGTTTATCATGGAAACATGAAATTATGTGCAGAGACTGCTAGTGCTCCATGTTATTTAAACTAACAAGTTGGACTCTAGTGGGGAAGGTGGGCGTGAAGTTGGGTAAGTATGGAGGTGGGGTGTGTCTGGAAGGGTTGGGGGATTTGATCAGAATACATTGTATGAAACGCAATAAAAATATTGTAAGGCCAGCAAGATAGCTTAGCATTTACAGATACATTTATACAATTATGTGCACACAGTTTATTGGACTCTCATGCTCAGAAGTGCTCTACCACTGAGCTATGCCTCAACCATCTTCACTGCAGTCTTGTAATTGTGTAGTCTAAGATCTCTCTCTCTCTCTCTGTCCAGCTCTTTGCCCCCTCTCAGAATTTGCAGAGTTGTAGTATCCATCTAGTCATAAGATACTGTTTCCAGGTTTTTCAGAAGTACATGAGGATATTAGAATACTATTTATTGACTATTTTTCTGTGTATTCTTTGGGCTCTAATAGAAGCAGAGGGATGACAATTGTTTATAAATTAGTTGATTTGCCTCCTAGGACTCTTGTATAAAAGGAGAACTATTGTGTAATATTAATATTGTATTTGCTGATATGTACAATTACATGGTTAAATCTTCAAATAACCCTAATGTATATAATAGGTTATATAACGTAAAGTTTTCCACTAGCCATTTTGAAGTGTGCAGGTCAGCAGGGTTATTATTCACCCTGCCAGTGTGTGTAACCATTAGCACTGTCTGTACTTAGTACTTTTTTCACTCTGTAATCTTCTTTCTCTCGGCCCCTGAGGACCTTTGTTGTGTTTTGTCTGTATGAATTTTCCCATTCCAGGTGACTCCATGTACACAGAATTATATGTTGTTGTTTGACATCTGCTTATGTTACTTAGCATATGTATTGAAGATTCATCTGTGTTGTAGAGTGTATCAGAATATTGTTGATCCTTATGACTGAACCATATTCTGTTGTATGTACGTAACTACATTTAGGCTACCCATGTGTCTGTCAGTGTGCACTTAGGTTGTTTCTCTGTCTTGGCCCAGCACAAGTTTCTGGGTCTGTTTTTCTTTCTGGTTACATGCATACCTTGGAATTGAATTTCTGAGTCATGGAATATGACTACAGTAACTTTTCAAAGAATTGCCATACTATTTTCCATGGTACTTGTACTGTTTGACCTTCCCAGGAGCACTCAGCAGGAGAAGAATGGGGGCCCCTGGGTTTGATTTGTATCCCTAGGGACTCAAGTTCCCTTCTTGTGTTTACTGACCATTTGTCTATCTTTGAAGGAAAGCTAAGTGCTTTGTCCATTTGAATGGGGTCATCTGTTGCTGAGTTTTATATACACCTTTTAAAAAGATGCACTGTAATAATCCAGACTGTTTCTACCTTCTCAGGATTCCTACAGGAAACAAGTAGTAATTGATGGAGAAACCTGTCTCTTGGATATTCTCGACACAGCAGGTCAAGAGGAGTACAGTGCAATGAGGGACCAGTACATGAGGACTGGGGAGGGCTTTCTTTGTGTATTTGCCATAAATAATACTAAGTCATTTGAAGATATTCACCATTATAGGTGGGTTTAAGTTGAATATGATAAATTGGCATTGAGAAATAATTGTAGCTTTCATTTATTATTCTTTGCTAAGTGTTTTGCCTGTATGATATTTAAATTTGAAAATATTTTTGATAGGTGGGTAGTATTTTCATCTTACAAATGGAAGTCTTAGAATTTTAGCAGTTGAGTGACTTGTTCCAAGTTCCACAAATAGCAGTGGTGCTGTACTGAAGCCTAGGTCTCCCAGACTCCAGAACCGTTTGTACTTTTCCTCCCCACACTAGAGAAACAAGACTTTAGAGCCTGGACAGGGCACCTTTTCAGATACACTGTAAAATACAAACCAGAAACAAAAAGTAGGAAAAGGTGGCTTGAGATGATGGCACTTAAATGGTCTTAAAACTAATTGCATATTTATTATGGAATTTATTGGATTGGATAAAAATAAAAAAATATTTTATTTTGTGTGTATGACTGTATTGCCTGCATGTATGTAAGTGCACCTGTGTCATGCAGTGCTGACAGAGCCCAGAAGAGGGCAGTGGAGCCCCTGGAAGTGGAGTTACAGGGTGGGTGCTGGATATTGAACCTGAATCCTTCTGTAAGAGCAGCCAGTGCTCTTAACCACTGAGCCATCTCTCCAGCCCCCAAGTAATGGCCCTTTATATATACAATACATAGATTAATATAATCTCTTAGGTGGTAAAGAATTAGAGGTATTACAGATTTTTATTTTAAGAATCTGGCAGTTCTACGTAAGGCTACTTAGTCGTCATTATATTGAATAGATTTCACATTTTGCTCCCTTTAGGGTTGCAGTTTTCTTTACAGTGCAAGGATCCTGCTCACTGGCTCTGTCATTTAACAGTGAGTTAGCCTGGTCTAGAAGGGCAGCATCTTGTTTAAGAGTAATAGTCATAGCATGTTTACTCTGTAGTCTAGTAGTAGAGGGAATGAAATTTGGTTATGTGATAGTAGTTGTATTTTTCTATAGTGGTATATAGGTGAAATTTGTTAACATAGAGCAACTGGTTATATGAACCAGTTCTGTGTTTCCAAGCAGCATCTTTGAAATACACATAGATTGTAAAGAAATCTAATTTATCCCAAATTTAGAATTTATATGCATGTTACATTGACAGCCACATATAAGAAGGACTTTTAACAGAATAAGGCACAATTCCTTTAGCCTTATTCATTTAAAATCAGTCTTGCCAGTTCTTCTCTTCTAAGAAAGTGTAGTAGGCCCTTGCCCTCGCCCCTCAGGCCCCCTTTCCTATGGTTTTGTTTTTTGAAGTTTCAGTTAAATTCACCTAAGTGAACATACTAAATGGGAAATTCCAAAAGTAAACTATTCCTGTTTTAATTTGTTTTTATTATGATTATAATTTTTGTTTTATTAATCTCTTATCTATACTTAATGTATAAATTAAATGGTATTATTAATATGTATAGAAGGAAGGAAACGGTGCATGCAGAGTTTGCTGCCATCCTCAGTTTGAAGCATCCAGTGGGGTTCTCGGAATATATTGTCTGCAGATAGAGGGAAGTAGTCCTCTGAAGTGTGAAAGTTATGTTAATGCTGTTAAAGTTTTACTGTTTTTTAAGACAGGGTCTCATTATGTAGACCAGGCTGACCTGGAACTCAGTATGTAGACCAGGCTGGCCTCAAACTCACAGACATCCGCCTGCCTTTGCCTCCCAAGTGCTGGGATTAAAGGTGTGTGCCACCACATGGGTGGGTAACACTTTTTAATTGTGTACACACAATTATTTCACTATATGTAGGCATATATTTGTTTCTAGGGTAACTTAAAATGTAGGCACAGCACTTTTGGTTTAAAATTTTTCATTTTATTGTTGTGTACTTGCATGTGATGAGCCCTTTCTGTTGTAGTTTAGATTGCGTAGGTATTTGATCTTTTAAGAGCTACCTAAGATTTTTGTCTCTGAGAAAGAATCACTAACAGTGTAGCAAGGAGAATTTGGCATGGTGGAATCTAGGAATTCTGTGAAAAACTCACCCTGCAAAATGTAAGACAGAAGTTGAGGATGATTTTCAAAGGATTTTTGTGTTACTGAAGCTTCTGTTACAACTTTGTTTTTTCCCCAGAGAACAAATTAAAAGAGTCAAAGACTCTGAAGATGTACCTATGGTCCTAGTAGGAAATAAATGTGATTTGCCTTCTAGAACAGTAGACACAAAACAGGCTCAGGACTTAGCAAGAAGTTATGGAATTCCTTTTATTGAAACCTCAGCAAAGACAAGACAGGTAAGTAAATTAGAATAGACGGAAATCTGTCTTCTGCAAACGATTTTAATCAGTAGTCTTGATTTTTCTAATGGCATCATTCTGGGGTCCTCTGTATTAGCACAACTGCTGTCATCTGCTAAATCATTTGGTGTGATTTATTGCTCTCTTCATTGTCCTGGAACTGTTTATTTGGTAAATGTCCTCCCTTTTCTGAGTGGACAGTGCTGCTTCTCCAGGGTCTGTGATAGTACTCGTGGCTGGGTTTTTTCTTTTGTTGGGTGGCGGTGGGATCTCTCTGTCCTGGGCTAGGCTTGAGCTCCCCTATCTCAGGAACTCTTCTACCTCACTCAGGTTTCCTGGTGCACACGACAGGCTGACTATACCATTGAGAAGTTTTCTTCAGCCTAGAATAATGGCATCTTTCATTTAGGAGTTAAGAAATGTGTAAAATGTTTTCCTACTTGATATACTAATGACAAAGAACAGTGGGACAAATTTTGAGTTTCCTAAATTAAATTTTGTTATATTTGAAGAATTATACTTGGCAGAGTTTTCTGAGAATGTCTTTGGTTTTGGAGAAAGTTTTCATTAACATAAAGGAGTATTTGGAATGTGAATAGAAATTCTCAGGCTATTCATTTATTGCATTGTTCTGACAAAAAATTATGTCAAATAGAACCTGAACTTTGTATCAAAATCACCTTCATTTAAAAAAATAACTTCTGGGCTGGAGAGATGACTCAGCAGTTAAGAGCACTGGGTGGTCTTACAGAGGACCCAGGTTTGATTCCCAGGACCCACACGGCAGCTAAGAATGTCTGTAACTCCAGTTCCAGGGGAATGTATCACCTTCTGACCTCCATGGGCATTGCAGGACACAGCTGCACTTAACACACATGCAGACAATACACTCAATACACATAAAATAAAAATAATAAATAAAATATTTAAAAAACTTCAGTCAATAATTATACAGTTTGTTTCTATGCAGTAACAGTCTACAGCACAGGAAAAAGAATCCTAGAAAGGACTACATAGATATGACAAAGTACAGCTTTCATGTCCTGAGTAATTAAATTAGTTTATACTTAATACATTTGGGGCTTTTCTGGATATAAGTATATAGAAGCCCCCCAAAATGATTTTGTGAAGTTTTAGCTTCTGTAATGATGAGTTAAAAACAATTGAACAACTCATCTCATGACTCTGAATGGATAAGAACAGCCATTTTAGAAATTTTACCTGAATTTTGTAAAAGTTATAAAAATTTTAATAAGCTACTTGGCTTGTACACAGGGTATGTGTATGTGTGTGTATTTCTCTAGCAGATCCTCTGTCTTTTTTCTGTTTGAAGTCTTCCATTTGCAATTAAAAAATGAATCTCTAGTTTGGCTGCAATATAAATATCTTCTGTTCAGTTTTGTTCAGTTGATTTATGGGTTGAGGAAAGACTTGATAACACATCTTTTCACTTTGCTTTAGAGGAACTGAGATTTCATTCCAATCCATCCCTAGGTTCCAAAGACAGGCTTGACTTCTAGTTTTTTTTCTTGGTCTTCTCTGACTAGTCTCCTTGGATTTCCTCAGAGAGAACCTGCTCAGAAAACATGACTGTGATGTCTATAACCTTTCTCCTAGTACTTTCTTGTGAAAAACTTCAGTGATAAAATGTAAAGAATTTTATTGAAAACATTTGCAAGCCTACTGTCTAGATTTTACCATTAATATTTTACTATTCATTGTTTACAACTTATAAAGGTACTTTTCAGACTAGTGAACATTTTAGTTGACGTTTGACAATGGAAAGGAAAATTGTGAGCCTGGATTCTAGAACAGACGTACTTTTCATACTTTAAAAGGCACACAGATCAACTGAGCTTATTAAAATTAAATCCAGATTTTACTTCAGTGGGTTTAGTTGAGACCTGTGATTTAGCACTTCCCTCAGGTTTTCACGAAGTGTTGCTCAGGAGCTGGCCACACTGGGATAGAAGGCAGTTGAGGATCTAGGGGTCTAGACCTGCTTATCTCACTGTTCTCCATTCTAGTTTGGTAAGAGTGTAGAATTAGAATGGCTGTGTCCCTTCCTTGTATGATAGAAGTGCTAATTCAGTCTTTGTGTCTGACTTCAGTGTTTTAATATACAATGGTATTAGTAATTGGTCAGAAAACTACTTGGCTTCCATTTAATAGTAATTTTTTAGGTTAACACTGTGGCTTATTAAAGAAAATCTCTCTCTTTTCTTTTTCTTGTTTTGGTTTCCAAGTCTTGTACCTGAGACACATCTCAAACTCATACTGTGTAGCAGAGGCTTGTGTTGAACTGTGTCCTCCTGACTCTGCCTCCCAAATGCTTGGATTACGAGGATCTGCCATCATGCCCCACTTACTTTGCTGGTTTTTTTTTTTTGTTTGTTTGTTTGTTTGTTTGTTTTTAAGGCATATGGTACAGAAATAAATGAACTTACGTTGGCTTTGTAGGTACTTATGTGGGTCATCTAACATGTAGGATAAATGTATGCCCTTCTTAAGTAGTGTTTAGCAGTTCTTGTATTTCTGTCATTTAATGTCTGTATATGACATTTAAATTTCTCTGATTTAAGTGGGATTGTTGTTCTACAAATTTATTTGTTTTGAAAAGTTTATATTTCTTGAAATTAATTTGATATTTATAAACTTTAAGAAGATTCTAAAGAGCTATTCCAAGAAATTTTAGTGATTACAGTATGTAAAATGTACATTTCAATAAATTTTGCATCTCCAGTTTTTGTGAAAATTTGAAGCCTTTTGCAAAGTATTTTGATAGTCATCTTGTGTTTGGTTCATCATTTTAATAAGGTAAATACACCCTAATTGTATTTTATCAGCAAACTGCTTTGTCCCTTAATTTTTGCTCTTGTTCATAACTTTTAAAACAAAAAGACCAAAATTCTGTTTAGGCTACAGGAGCTGAACGTACAGAAGCTCTCATAAATTTACATTAGGAACTGGCAAGCTTTTTCTGCAGAGGGTCAGATACTAAAGTAGTATGTTACACATTATTTTCCCTAAGAACTTTATCAAAATGCAAAAGCCATTTTCAGCTTTCATAAAGTACAAAACTCAGCCATGGCTGTACTTAGCCCGTTGGTTGTAGTAGACTAATCTCAGAGTATCTGTATAACTATTGAGGAGACACTAGAGGTTAGACCAGACCTTTAATCTAAACCTCACAAGTAATCGTACCAATTTTAAAACAAAACAAGGTATTTTGTGAGCAAGAAATAGAAATTTTATTCTAGTGTTTTTCAAGATTAGGGTTGTAGAATGTATATTTTTACTAATAGTTATTTGCTAACTAAAATAGAAATTATCTAGCTAGTATATAATGAAATAGACATGTCTCTGTGTGTGTGAGAGATGTGCATGTGTGTTTTGAGATGGGGCTTGTATTGCCTAAACTAGTCTTGAACCCTTGGACTCACTTGTCCCCCCACCTCACCACTTCCCTGTACCTAGGACTGTAGATGTGCAGCACTGTGCCTAGCAACATTTCATGTTTTCAGTCATTTCAGCAATTATCTGGAAGAATAAAGGAGTAAAATTTTTGCTAGGTACATTTTTAGTATATACAGAGTGTTGCCGCACATTTATCTGGGTAGTTAGTAATTGACAGATTTTTCTGGTTCCTTTGGTCATGGTATGATAGTGTTAGAAAAACGCTATTGAAACTAAAACACTGCCACTATAGGAATTAGCTGTGAGTTGTCCAGGCTGCTAAAATCTGAAGTCCAGGTGAGTGGGTGTCAGCTAAGGATGACAGAAACGGGGTTCTGATCCAGCTCTTTTGCATTCTAATTGTCTACAGTGTAAACATTAATGTCCGTACTTAAAATTACTCAACAGTGATGAATTTTCCAGTTGTGTTGTTAATTTGTAGATAAGTATAAGTTGATAGTAGACCTTCCTGAAAGAAAGCTTATAAAGAGATTTTAAGAAAGCAAGGCAAATTTTTAAATAACCTCAGGTACCATATTTAATAGTGTATTTTTTCACGAGATCAGAATTTTGAACTTTTCATGTGTAAAATAGACAGTTATTGAATGCTTGTTGTGTACCAGTCGCACACAACCTTCCAGGTAATATTATTATTGCATTTCTGTAGTACTTTAGATGGGTTTCTTGAAAATCAGGGCTACAAGGTTGGTGTGGACAGTGTGTCTGTTTTCTCCACTCCCCCGGAGAAGGTGGATGTTCTCCATCTGTATAAGTTAGGGTATTTGACTGTTCTTTTCTTGACAGAATTCTGCCAGAGGTTCTGCAGATTCAGTAGGAACAAAGTACTTGATAAAATGGAATCTCCTGGTGAGAGCAGATCAAGCATATGAACTCTTCTCTGGGGGTGCTGTCTGTATTCTCATCAGCTTTGAGTTGAAAGTATTGTCAGAGCTCTTCATTTGAAAAGGAATTGCACATAAATACTTCCACTTGTTCTAGCGTATACTGAATGACATCCGAAAGTGAGTAAGTGTTTCGACTTTACACCCTCCAGGGTAAATCCCTGTGTTCCAGTGAAAAGTTTAGCATCTAGGCACAGTGGGTCTAAAATGTCTTTCAGCAACACTTTATCTTAAAAATGATTGCAGATTGTGGAAGGTGAAACCAGTATTCCCAACTACAGTTGTGTGCTATGTGTCATTTTTAAAAATAGGAGCCAGTACAGTGTAGTGCAAGGCAGCTAGCAGTGTTATCATGCTCACTTGCTGCCAGTCTAACCTTGAAGCATATTTCCAAGAAGTAACCAAGTCTGAAAAGTATGGTAAATAACTTTTTAAAATGAATTTAAATTTCATATGCATAAAAATAAGAAATGGATGCAGTTACTCTGGAGTTCTCTTGGTGCTCAGTGTCTTTGGCACTGAGGTCTTAGCACTGAGTTCTTGGTGGTGGGTAGTTGCCTTTTGTTACTATTTACTTCCACTTCTCTCTCTGCATTGCTGGAAACACAAATCACATGTTATGGTGTTGGTGATGGGGATGCTCACACTGAAAATGCAGACACATCACAATTACCCTAGAAGCACCTTGCAATCAAAATTTGCTTCTGCTAAATTAGAGGACCAGTACCTTCCTTCCTCCTTTGTAGTATGCTAACCTCTACATTGATAGAACTTTTTTAAGAAGCAGAAATAAACGTTACAAATTTTCAGAAAATATGAGCTTTTCCCTGGTTTGTCTCTCTATAGTTGTATAAATATATAGCTTTTAATTTCTTTCATTGGCTTTTAGATTAAAAGAAAATCATTTTGTGAAAATACCAAGTTACAGATTTTGCCTTACATTTTAAATACTTCACCAAAGTAATCTGTTTATAATCACTTTCTTATATAACATGAATATTTCTGATACTCTAAAAAAAGAATAAATGAAATTTTGCCCTGAGAATGAATGACAGACAAAACTATTAAAAATGTCCATGTAGATACAAGTGGAATTTTATTTAAAATGCTAACATTAAAAAGAGTTGGAAATTTTTCTTTCCATTAAAATTAGATTGCGGTGGGGGCTGGAGGGATGCTCAGTGGTTAAGAGCACTTGCTGCCCTTGCAGAGGACATGGGTTCAGTTCCTAGCACCCACGTTTGGAGACTCATAACTGCCAGTAACCCCAGTTCCAGGGGATCGAGTACCCTTGTGGCTTCCTCGGGTACCTGCATACACATGGGTGTACATAAGTAAAAATAAAATGTCTGAAAAAAAGAGACTTTCCTTGGGCTATAATAATTTTTGGTTTTAGATCATTAAATAGGTACATACTACTGGATGGCACACGTTATTAGCTTGAGGTATATATTTTAATATGTAGTCGTATTACCTAAAAGCCTGTTTCTTACTGAGACTTATGTGGATTTTAAAGTTATGCTTTAAAGAATAAATTGCCAAACTTCACTGAGGCAGTTCTTAATGTGCTCTTGAGATTTGTAAAACTTAATGTTCCTTAAAAATTAAAGTGTCTTTCTCTAAATTGTTATAGGCAGCAGATGACTTGTGTATGCAAAAATTAAGCCGTGGTTCTTGGCTTATTGCCCTCAATGCCTAGTGGCTGATTCTCTGTTCCTGATTGAATTTAAAACTACAAATCAGGTTTTCAGTATGTATTAGCTTCTCAGATCCTGGTTACATTTTGTTATATTTGGTTCATTGGAAACACTGCTTTTTACCATTTGAAGAAAATTAAAATGCACTAGTCCCCTAAGTAAGCAATGCATTATTAAAGTGAACCAAAAGAAGCCTGAAATTTACTGTACAGTAAACTGTGCCAGGGTTCCTCAGTATTTACATTTTTTAGAAGAGTGAGCATAAATATTACATCATTAAAGCTGAATTTGCCATACATGTAGGTGAAGTTTCTGGGGTTTTCTCTTTTAGATGGAAATTTTGTCTGAAGAAATTAGCATCACAAGTTATAAGTACTTTCTGCCTTTAGGCTATTGCCTAATTTTCTGTTTTGGGAAAGGTAAAAAGTTTTCTCTCCATAATGGCAATATTTGATTGTAGCTGTTACAGCTTTTTACCATAGCCTTAAAACAGAACCTCCTTTAGAGTATTTAAATTGGAGTAGAAGGCACAGGGCTGGAGAGAGATGGCTCAGGGATGAGCTGCACTGGATGTTCTTGCAGAGGACCCAGCACCCACAATGGAAGCTCACAACCACTTGTAACTCCAGTTCCAGGGGATCTAATGTCCTTGTCTGGCCTTTGTGGGCATTTATACACATGTCGTGCACTTACATAAATGGCAGGTAAAACATCATACACATAAAATTTTTTTTTTTTAATTAGAGCATAAGGCACATAGCAGTCTGTCTGGGCAGTGTTCTGCAAACTGCTTAAGATTGACATAAAGACATAAAACACATTGCTCCTGTTTTGTGTGTACACTTTTAAAAAGCCCATGGGATTTTCATGTTTTGGTAAAGAGCCCCCATTTAACTTCAGATTTAAATAATAAGGTTCTCCGTCCACAATGGTTCCGGTCTCTAATCAACTTGTAGACTAGGAAATTGGCTAGACAGTATCTAATTGAAGATGAAACTGGAGATTCAGGCATCCTGCCTCACTCATTGGGATGTACCTGGGGGCTCGCTTTAACAAGGCTCCTTGTCCTACACTGCCTCTCTGCTCCCACTGTGGAAGGTGGAAGCCAGTGACATGTATAGATTACTTTTATTCCAAAGTCAGAGGAAAAATTTGAACCTAACTGCAGTTCAGATTTTAATGCCACAACTAGAAAACTTGAATTATTTATCAATTGATGAACAGATTCTAATATGTGTGTGTGTGTGTGTGTGTGTGTGTGTGTGTAGGGTTTTCATGATTTCCCATGATTCCTAACTAAAAAATTTAAACTCTTGATTCCAATAGAAAATAAAATACTTTTGAGAACAAACCAGGTTCTGGCCCATATTTTGAACCTGTATCCTCAAATTTCATTCGATCTGATGTCTGCTTTAAAATTTCTCAGAGCTCATAATTTCAAACATCTTACACATGGCTATCCCAATAAATTACTCTTCCAAATGAAACAGACTTTAAAGAAGTTGTGTTTTACAATGCAGAGAGTGGAGGATGCTTTTTATACATTGGTGAGAGAGATCCGACAGTACAGATTGAAAAAAATCAGCAAAGAAGAAAAGACTCCTGGCTGTGTGAAAATTAAAAAATGCATTATAATGTAATCTGGTAAGTTCGGCATCTTCATTTGGCAGAAAGCAGATGTCTTTCAAAGGTAACAAAGTAGTAATCAGAACTACTTAGGTGTGATATTCTGCTTTAGTGTTGAAAGATAAGAAACTTGTAATTTGTTCCCACAGTTAGTACATTGTATTAATTATAATTGATGCTCTTTTTATGGCATTAGTAGACTAATCTGTATTTGTCATAAAATTCTAGTCATTTAATTAGTCTTAAGTAAGCCAAGCATTTGAGAACTGACTACTTAGATTTATTTTTAAGAGAAATGACTCAAGTCTTGCAATCATCAACTTTTGAAGAAGAAATGGATAACAGGATTGAATGGCTCAGAGGTGGGAAAGGGTCTCTGGTACCAGTATGTTCCATTCAGACTGCCTGAGCTCATTATTGACTTTCTTTTCCTGTGTTACCTAGCTCATTACCACCAGCACTGTTTACCCTCAGAAGAACTTGGGAGCTTTTGATGCACCTACCCATTTAGAAGCAGCCATCCATCCTATGATGCTGCTTTTACCACATCATTAGCTCAGCCCCTTCTGGTTTCTTCTTTGTGGTTAACCTGTTGCCCCTGTCATTCACTATTTTGGCAGAGAGCTGCTTCAAAGGAATGTCAGACTCTTACTTGTAAATCTAGTCACTGATTGACATTGCAAATGTGGTCCAGGAGACTCTTGCCAGAGTTTTGTCCTTACATAAACATCACATTGTACCCGCCCTTCCTTCAGTCTTGGCTCTTGTTTGGATTGCCAGTAGTCTCATTAATTAGCTAACACCTGATCTCTAGTCTCCTCTCTAAAAATCTCTCCAAACCTTTAAAGAGGGCATAATGCTCTTGTGTATTAACACTGTGGCCTCCTATGTTACACTGAAATAATTGTATTATTTATTGCTTTACTAGACAGTAGTGTCTTAGAGAGCTGAACCATATATTTTTATCTCTGCATGCTGAGGTTTTGGGCACATAGTGACTGCCCAGTAAAGAATAAGTGTAGTCTCTCACTTTCCTGTCCCATCTAACCTGTATCGTATTTTGTCTAGCAACCCACTCAGTGAGGTTGCATAAACTTTATGCCACCCTTTTGTTGCATGCCATTTATACTATGTATGTTCCTTGAGAACATGAAATAAAATTACAATGTTCAAAATTGCTATGATATCATAAATTAACAGTTGAGTTTTAGATCTGGAAGAATGAATGCATCTCTGTAAAGTTCACATGTCAGCATAGTAGACTCAGACTTAGAGCGTACACATAGACTACTAATAAATAAGCTCAGAAGCAGCACAGCATTACTTCCATTAATTGCTAATTGAGATTATAAACTCTTAGAATATTTTGAGTATCATTGTGTAAAGCCATACTTTAATTTTAGAAATTGTGGTAAAATTTAGCATTAAAACACGGTTTAAAGAGTTAAACTTTTGAAGTACCTGTCATAACCAGATTTAAGTAAGTTTCTATTTTCTTTTCTATTGCCTCAGTGTTAGATGATTTTTAAAATGGGACAGTATTTGGAACATGTGGTATGCTGTAATTTGTATTGAAGACCAAGGCAGAAGCACATCCTGTTTTAACCTTTCTAAATTAGGAACTTCAGCAGTGACTAGTGTGAATGTTATATAACTGATGAATTAAATCCTTTTGATTTTAGTGGATGCCATACTTTCTATACAAAGAACAATGTACTCTGATACTTTCTTAAAGTTAGATGAAAATATTTTTACAATTGACTTGATAGTGAAAAATATACCCAGTTAGTTTTTCCTAGTCTTGGAAAAGGGGATAGGCCTAAACAAACGATTACTGGGACATAGGGAACTACTTTTGCCATTCATCAGAGTTGGTGAGAATGATTGACTGAGACCAAAGAATCCACTAGCCTGTCTAGATTAATGGTGATCTTTCTCTGATTTTTGAAATAATAATCTAATGTAGACTTCAGTGATCCTAAGTCTATCTGATGTCAGAATCTTTTGTTGTTGTTGTCACTGCCTTTTTTTGAGATAGGGTCCTAGGTGACCTGGAACTCACTATGTAGACCAAACTGGCGCTTGAACTCAGCAGAGATCTGCCTGCCTCTGCCTCCCAAGTGCTGGGATTAAAGGTGTGTGCCACCATGCCTGGCTGGACTGTCAGAATCTTAGAAGAGGATACATACTTCCAAAGTCTGTCTTCCTTGACATGTACATGATTCTGCTTTAGACTGTGTCTATAGCTATCCATCTCATGATTCTTCATTTTTCTGCTTCATTGTTGGAGGGTTATTGGCATTTTCCTTCATTATAAAAGTAGTTGAAGGGCCAGGGAGGAGGCTCATTGGGTAACAGCGCTTGTCTCCAAGCCTGCAGACCTGAGTTTGATCCTCCAGACCCACATAATGGAAGGAGAGAACCAACACCTGCAAGCTGTCTTCTGACCTCCACACATGTATCATGGAATGCATCTGCACATAAAAATAAGGAAATGTGCTTTACAAAAAAAAATTGAAGTAGAGTAGATAACATACTGTGTATAATCAAAGGGAATTTCTGAAAGATATGGAAGTTAGATTAAGATTCTACCTTAGGGACTGGAGAAATAGCTCAGCCCTTAAGAACACTGGCTGCTCTTGTAGAGGATTTGGATTAAATTCCCAGGACCCACATGGCAGCTAACAACCATTACATGCAGGAAGTACATTCATACACATAAAATTTTAAATATTTTAAAATAAAGTGTTTTTTATAAGAGTCTATCCTAGGCACTAGGAGATGATTCAGTGGATGAGTGCTTGCTGCACAAGTATAAGAACTTGAGTTCTGATCCCTGGAACCTACGAGTAAAAAAAGTTGTCACATGCCCCATAACCCCAGCACTGGGGGCGGGTAGGCAGAGAGTAGAGAAACAACAGCAGGATCACTGGGGCTTGCTGGCCACCAGTGGATCTCTAGGTTCAGTGAAGGATCTTGTCTTAAGGAAACAGAGACTGATAGAGCAGGACGCCCAGTGTCCTTTGGTCTCTACTTACGTGCAGGGGCACTGATACATACCTACACAGAGTCACCCAGACACTCATACACGTATATGCACAAGGAGTCCATCCCACCCCAAGGGTTTATGATCCTAAATTTTTAAGTGCTGGTGTTACACTTTATTATATTACTAAGCATTCTCCTCATTACATATCAAGACATGAAAGGAGGTTCCTGTCTTCCATGTATGTTGTGTGTCTGTATGTTCTTCCATGTATGTGTGTCTTTCTAAGTGAGTCTTGATTGTATTGGTGGTGAATTATCTCTTTTCCTTTCTCCTTTGGTGGAATCTCAGCATGTTTGTGTTGCATCACCAGTGACTTGGAGGTAGAAAGGTCAGTGGTTAACACTGGTATTCTGGGGGGAGTACTCGTTGTATTCACACTAGTGATGCTGACTTTATCTTGCTTCTGTTTGTTGGAGTGTGAGCAAGGCTCATTGCCTCTTTGCCTACCTTTTAAAAAAGATTGGTCATGCTTTCTGGTCTAGTTTCAGAATTAGTTAACTCTAACTTGAAAGAAAATAGACCTGTAATTTTGTTACTTAGTAATTACTAAAATATCTTATGAAATAAAGGAAAAAATCCTATCAATTAAATAATTCATTTATACACGGGGTACTTAAATACATATTAGAATATTTATACAGTTTATAATACTCAGTACAGGTATTACAAGTAAAAACCCAATATTTCACTACTTTTAAAATTGCTTGGTTTGTAGATTTGTTGGATATTTGTTCATAAGACTCCCTCTAGTGTTTAGGTTTGGAAACATCAGTAGTTTAAGATTTCTTTTTTGTGCTTACTAGGATGAACAAATTTTATAGTAAAGTGGGATCATTTCTTTTGCTTTTTGCTTTTTTAACACAGACATGGTCAGAGTTGACTCAGGGTCTTGCAAATTGCTGTTTAAAGTTGGCCCTGTATAGCTACTACTTTAGAATGCCACTCTTTATGGCAGGGCTGATGAGGTTGGAAATTATTCTGAATTAGAATCAATTTTTAGTCATAACTGATATATATATATTTTGCTTTAGTAACAAATATATGTAGACCTTAATGACTAAATGTTGCACGTTCTTTGAAGCATTTACATGGCGTGTTTTGAATATCTAAACAGTAACTAAAACAGTTTTTTCCAAACTGATAACATATACCACCATTCAGTTGACATAATTCATAACACACATCAGGCTCTCAAAGTAGTAGTACCCTTTGTTGGGAGTCTCCTTAACCCTCTGTCCTAATGGTAAGGACGTGCTTCGAAAAGTGAAAACATGTTGGATACTGTTTACCACTTGGTAGGTTATTTGAATAGGGGTTGTTTTATGTAAGTAGAGAGCCAGAACTCAAATACTGTTGGTGTGGACATTTATGAAGATATTTTAGTCATGTGGCTTGTTGTATAAAGCCAGAAACTTGGGGACAATTAAGTGTATATACAAAGGCATATCCACCCACAGAGGCCTTTGGATTTGAGTGACTAAGGTTGCTGGTAGGGAAAAGTTAATACCAAATCGTGTTTTCTTGGGAGAAAGTCGTTTGTTAAGCTTATGAAAAATTCTTTGCCAATATTGTCTGCTGTGAAAATCAGAGTTCCTATTCAAAATGTCAAAATACCTATAAAGGTAGTACTTAATCCTAAGTCTGGTATATTCAACTCTCAGAAGGGACATGCAAATTGAACTGAATCTCTGAATTAATGTTTCTACTAACAAGGGAAAGCTATCATCTGGGTCCCTGAACCATCACATATGCTAATATTTTAATTCTTTTATATATTTCAGGGTGTTGACGATGCCTTCTATACATTAGTTCGAGAAATTCGAAAACATAAAGAAAAGATGAGCAAAGATGGTAAAAAGAAGAAAAAGAAGTCAAAGACAAAGTGTGTAATTATGTAAATACAGTTTATACTTTTTTCTTAAGGAATACTTAAGTAAAAGTGGTAATTTTTTGTATATTACACTAAATTATTAGCATTTGTTTTAGCATTACCTAATTTTTTTTCCTGTTCATGCAAACTGTCAGCTTTTATCTTAAATGCTTATTTTTAAATGACAGTGGAAACTTCTTTTTCTTCAAGTGCCAGTATTCCCTGGGTTTTGGTTTTTAAACTAGCAATGCCTGTGAAAAAGAAACTGAATACCCAAGATTCTGTCTGGGGTTTTGGTGCATGCCGTTGATCACTTTCTCGTTTTCTTACCACTTGTGACTGTTGGTGTGAAACAGAATAATGAAGCTTTTGACTCATCCCTGCTTTGCATTTTATCCAGTCACATAAATGGGTTAATTAGTAATTACAGCCTCTGTTGAGACATTATGGTTGGTTTTACTGAAACATTGAGGGGTTACAATTTATGGGCTTCCTTTTGATTCCACTGTTAACATGCCCTATAGTTTGTCACCCTTTGTAAATGTGATATCACACTGTTCACAAAGGTTTTCTCTTTTTCCACTGCTGTTAGTCATGGTCACTTCCAAAAAATATTATATTTTTTCTATTAAAAAGGGAAAAAATGGAAAAAAAAATAAGGTGATGGAAAATATTAAAAGGCCATTGAATTTCCATGCTAGCTAAGTTACTGTAAGCCTTTCCTGTTAAGGCAGACCCAAAATGAAAGAGTAACCACGTGGGGCTATATTTCCATGCTACTGAATTTTTAGAGTAATTGAAACAATTTAACATACTTAAAACATTTTCATGGGAATTAAATATAATCCCCCTGTGTCAGAGGCTCTTTCTTAGCATAACTTTATGTCTTTCTTGAACTTAAGTCTTTGAAAATAGTTTTTATTCTGATTGTGAAGCTGAAGGTGATTTGAGCCAGCTGTAGGTGCTGAGAAGACTGAGGCTACCAGGCTGGGAAGCTGTGGTGAGTCTCCCTGAGTTAGCATACCCTGCGAGCAGCATTGCCGTGCAGGTTAGTCAGAACCGGGAACCAGGAAAGAGTTGAACAGCTCAGAAGGGCGCATTCTCACCATGCGCTAGTCATGGACAAATCCAGAATATTACCTTTGTTACTGAAAAGAAAACAAAAACACAGAACCACAAAGCTTAAGATACTTTTCACTGTAAGCTTGAGTGTTGAGATCGGGGGCGGGAGAGTACAAGAAGGACAGTAAATCTAAACCATGGAGTGAGAACCTTTCAAGCTCCAGGTTTGGCTAATCTTCCAACTCTGGCTGAAGAAACATTCCATTAATACTTCATGAATCTGACCCTAACTTTGGAGCATCTAATGGTTTAGGACTATTAACAGCTCTTTCAGTGCACTTAAGATATTTGAAGTAGATGAGATTAAAAATATCACTGGACTGGGAGGGAGGTGACAAGTTTTGGATGTCTGTCTTTTAGAAGTCTGATTTTAGGCACATCACTGTCTCCTTCATATTAAGTCATCTCAAAGGCTCTTTCTAACTTCACAGCCATGTCATTTATATTCAGTTTACATTCAGATAGATCTGTCTAGTGGTCAAGCTCAGCACAGTCTGTAACTTTGATGTGTATTATCTTCATGCCAGTCTTGGGCAAAATTGTGCAAGAGGTGAAGTTCATATTTCGATCCCCATTCTTTAGGTTCAGGACTCCGCAGCATTCACGTCACCTTGGCCTGCCTCCCCTTCCAACTGCCCCATGACTGGGTACATTTTTCTTTCAATACTTTAATCTCTCCCACCTCAGATTTTATTGCTGCTATGGACACCTTCATGAAGGTTGCCCACTGAGGTACATCAACATTGCCTGCATCTTTCTTAAAACAGTCTGACAGATACCATAATGGGATCTGAATTAATAGCTGATTTTCACGTGGTAGCTGTAACAATTTAATCTTGAGCCTTTGGTTCCAATCTCTTTGCTGCCTGGTCCACTGGTGACTTAAGTTTGAAACTGGGAGTTCTCAAACTTTGTGTTGATACCTAGAGTACCCTGTGGAAGAATTTAAATATAGTGTCGAATCTACATCTAGGTCTCACCCTGGTAATGGTGACACATCCCACTGTCAATAAGTAAAATCTTGTAACAAAAAATCCTTCTAAGTTTAAATCAGAAAATTCACTTTTTAAAGCAAAATTTATTTACTCAGCATTTATTCAGTGCCTGTCAGGCCAGCACTACACAAGACAGTGGGGGCCTGGTGTCCTCAAAGGGACATAACCCTTAGGCACTGCTATACTGGTTTGTAATGTCTAGTAAGGTACATATAACCTAGAAATAATGGAAAATGTATTTTAGTTTTGCAAAGAAGGAGTTTGGTCTCCTGTGGTTTTCTCTTAGTTCAGCAATAATTGTTTTGCTTTGATTCCAGTGCAATCTTTAATCAGTTACTGAATTTTTCTAAAGGAATAGAAATTCTCTAATCTAGTTTTCTTCTTATATTATTAATTTTTGAAAATTATTGACTTCTAAAAAAGTTTTATTTGGGTACGAATAAACAGAAACCTCAGCTAATTTGCAGAAAAGGAAACAAAAATCAATATGATTTCTGAAAATGTTCTCTTAAACTGTACAAGTCTGTAGAACATTTGTTTGGCTGGGTTAACATCTTAGGGGTACCTTTTGTCTCTGTACAGAAAGAAATGGGCATACTTCAGGAACTACAGAGAATAATCATATATTTATTAAGGACTTTTAGTTTTTAGTGTTGTTGGGCAATTTGTTTAAAGTAGTGGTAATATCATGTGAATTTTGAACTGCTAGCCTTTTGTTAATAAAAGGTTTCTGTAGAGTTTTTTTTTTTTTTTTTAAGGGAGAGAACCCTAGAAATAAGCATAAATGTTACCTAATTGCTACAGCCTTAAAGATAAAGTCCTTGTTGAAGCTGAAATACAGTGCTGAATTACACAGTCTTAGGCATTGACATGTTTATGGGAAGAATATTGTAGAAAAGTATAATCTGAGTAAATAGGAATTCTGGGCCCTCTTGACTGAGTCACACTGCATAGGGATTTAGGTCCTGACGTTTGTAGGTTGAGACCTTTGCCATCATTGCACAGTTTTGTCATGTTCATACACAGGCTCTGGGAAGCACGTCAAGTTGTTAAATTACAGTTTGCAGATTCATCTCATTTGTCCTCCACTGATTTTTCTTTTAACCATTATTTTCCAAAACATACATTTAGGAGGGGTTTTTTGGTAGACGATAAGAATTAATCTGCTTTTGTTAACAAGTAGTAATTTTTTCAAGCCCCAACAGTTACTTTAAGACTGAATTTATACTTAATTTCTGTGTAGACTGGGTAGTATGGATTCTTCTTTAAGACACTTAGTAGCATAGACCCTCGTAGCTGTCAAATCCTGTCAAAACATGAGAATTATTTCTGAAGATGCATTAGTTCTCAAAGAGTAGTTATTAATTAGACTCAGATCTGTGTTTTAATTCACTAGTTTAAAGTGCCTGTTTGGGATGGTGATAGGCATTTTACATGAATTTAGGAAAAATAAAACTATTTGCAGAAATGTTTGTTTCAAAGGGTCCACTCCCACCCCTGAGCCTAAATGGATTATATGTTTTATCTCAAAGTTTCCAATTCCACTGTCTTGTGTTTTCATTGTCGAAAATACTTCTGCGTTTTTTCCTTTGAGTGCCAATTTCTTACTAGTACTATTTCTTAATATAACATGTTTACCTGGAATGTATTTTAACTATTTTTGTATAGTGTAAACTGAAACATGCACATTTTGTACATTGTGCTTTTTTTTTTTTTTTTTTGTGGGACATATGCAGTGTGACCCAGTTGTTTTCCAGCCTTCGGTTGCGCTGACCTAGGGAATGTTGGTCATATCAAACATTAAATTTAAAACGACCACTCTTTTAATTAACTTTTAAATGTTTATAGGAGTATGTGCTGTGAAGTGATCTGAAATTTGTAATATTTTTGTCATGAACTGTACTGCTCCTAATTATTGTAATGTAATAAAAATAGTTATGGTGACTATGATAGTGTGTATTTGTTTATTTTAATCATGGTTCTATGAATCACATCCAGAGCTTCATGTGTTAGGCAAGCACTCTCTCACTGAGCCACATCTCCCATTCCTGAAGATAGGTATTTCTTGATGGAAATCGGAAACATCTGCTCCATAATTGATATTAAAGCCTTTAAGCCAGATACCTTTTGCACCTTTTAAGTTAGAAATGCTTTTTATTTAAAAGTTGCTAACATTATATGGAAGTTTGTTTGCACATGGTTGTGGCAGGGTTAGGTCTATTGCCATACTACCACAGTCACAGGTAGATAGAAGATAGATCTGCCTTTACAACAAAAAAATAGAGTAACATTATTACTTTGTGTGAAAGTGAATCAAAACAGAAATGATTTAAGGCTTAAAGGGAGCCAGCAAAACACACACACACACACACACACACACACACACACACACACACACACACACAATGTTGGAAATAACAGTTACATAATGCCAGTCATCAGCACGGTTATTTCGGGGTCAGAAGTCATACCTCCATATATATTTTAATAACTGCATTTAAATCATTTTGAGGAGCCATTTTCAAAGAGCCTTGATATATATCACAGTATACTAAATGGCGCTTTAAAAAAAGCACTCCAAAAGTTAAAAGGAATTAAATGTATAAGAAGTTATGGACATTCTCTTGTCCATAAAAATGGGGAAATAAGCTAAGAATAATTGGCTAAAACATTAAGTTCAAAAATCAGGTGTATTTTCTTCCAAAGCTGGATACTCATTAATTTAAAAGTGTTTGTATAGTTAATCAGTTTCACTAATAAACTAAAGCATTAAAGATTGTGGGTAAAGCTCTCAGTACCAATGAGGTTGAAACCTGTTTTAGTTCAGCAAGGCAGATGAGGCATTTTTTACATGTCTGTTGCCATCTGAAACTGGAATTCTTTTGTAATATTTGATACACACAAATGGCTAGCACTGACTTTCAGCCCAGTTGTAGTGATAATCATGAGTTAGTTGTTGGTATCTGAATAATAGCGTTGTTTCATAGCTCTATACTTCCTAAGAAAGTATAAGGCTTCCAGCTCTTTCATTACAAATTCGCCCCGTGCAATAAGCTCTTTGATCTTCTTGGGGTCCTTCACGTCTTTGTTTTTCAGGAAGGCATTCTTCAGGCGCACTTTGAAATAGTCTGCTCCTTTTGGGTAGTCCCGCCCCAGATACAGGAGCTTTAAAAAGAAAGATGCATTTCTAAGCAATCCATGTCATGTAATAACATATTTATAAAGTTGGTGACATAATTACTTACATTTTTATAAAGATTCAGTACTTCTCCTCTTAAAGAGTTGGCCATTTTCATTTAACATGGAATCAATCCACCTTTATACAGAACATACCTAAAGAAAAGGGAAACTCCAGATAACTCCATTGTAATCTTTTAAAAAACATTTTATGTATTGCCTGCATGTGTGTAAGTGCACCCCGTCACATGATGCCTGCGGAGGTCAGAAGAGGGTATCACACCCCTGAAACTGGAATTATGGATGGTTGTTAGCCACCATGTGGGTGCTGGGAATTGAACCCAGGTCCTCTTCAAGAGCAGCCAGTACTCTTAACTGCTGAGCCATCTCTCCAGCCCCTCCACTGTGCTGTTTGTCAAAAATTCTATATACTGGAAAATGGTAAGCTTTTTCTAGTCTGTGTGAAGGCTTATCGCAGTATGGAGGTCAGAGGACTTCATGTGTCAGTCCTCCTCTTCCACATTATTTAGGTCATGGTTTCTCGCTGATTGCTGTGAACTCCAGGCTAGCTGGCTGGAGAACTTCCAGAGTGTCTATCTCCACCTCCTACTTTCTTGTAGCTGTGCTGGGATTACAGACACACAGAGCTTTAGGTGAGTTCTGGGGATCCCAACCTAGGTCCTCATGTCTCTGTAAGTGTTTACCCACTGAGACATCTCCCCAGCTCCCAAAGGGTTAACTTGGACTGAGCATTTCTGTATTCTAGGCACCAGGATACAGCCATGAACATGCTTGGTAATGTAACCTGGCCTCATAGATAACTTCTAGGACTTCATATGCACATGGGGAGGAACAGCAAGAGGAAGAAGTGCTGGAGTAGAAATAACTCACTCCTCCTGTGCCAGTGGAATGGCACTAGGTCAGAGTGGCAGCTGCACATGGTGTCCTACGTCACCTCTGAGCACAGCTCTGTTATCAAAGGAAAACTGCCTACCTTATGCTCTGAGGGCTAGGCTTAATCTATCTGGAAGACATTAAGAGTCAATTTCTAGGCCAGATCTCCAGAGGAAGGCTTAAAAACTAGGAGAAACTGGCTTGGGTAGATCAAGATTAGTGCTTAATGAACCACAGATAAGCAAGGGGGTTGAAGACTACATGAAACAACCAGAGGAGGTTCAGTGAGGGTGGAAAGCATCCCACGTTGACCACAAATGTCCATGAGGACTAGAAAATATTCTCATCTCTTCTAGCTGTAGGGAGCGAACCCTAAAGCCCCCAACATTTATCATGTAGGAGGCATTTATCCCACTGCTGCTGATAGTAATTCTGATCACCTGGTTAGTGAGTTTCCGGGGGTTCTCCACTTAATAGTATCTCTTCCTGGGAGCCAAGTTCTTTAGCAGAGAATGGTATTTCTAGCACACTACCTAGATTAGGATGTTTTCAAAAGCAAAAGGAGTACCGGCAGCCCTGTGACTACCCACCGTTCCTCCTCTGGACACCCTACACAGAGACACTTGGCTGAATCACTTCCCTTCTGGTTCCTGAAAGCCTCGCCCTATTCTGACTCCAGCAGCCTGGGCCATCATGCTCTCCATCCAGTGTCTTCCTCTCAGGCCAGCCTGAGGCATTCTTCTCCATGACCCTCATCCCCTCTCAGGATTCCAGTACCCTTGATGGGTATTCTTTCCTCATTCTTCGTCTGTCCCCTCTAGAGACCAGACTAGCTTCTGGAGTGCCACCTAATGACTTGTGTGCTGAATTACTCAGAAATATTTTAAAAGTGGCGTTTTTAGATCAATTTTAAGTTATCAGTTAACTAGCAGGAAGTGGAGATTGTTGGAATTAAAGCATCCTATTCAACAGTTATTCAAAAATAATTGTGCTGAACTGGGTGGAGGTAGAGGCAGGGATCTTGACTTTAAGGAGCTTGAATTTACTGAAGTTACATAGACAGTCTCAAAACAATGACAACTAGTTGTGCTGAGTGATTTAAGACTTCCAACTAGTGGCATGTGCTTCAGTGCTGACGAATCACAGGAGAGATTCTCACTCCAACTCTACTTGCGTTTTAACAGAACTGGTGTTTGTGTGGTGGGAAGGGTTGGGAGCAGGCTTTCCGTGTAGTTACCACAGGGTGTCCCTGTGTCTCCACTCCTTATTTCCGGTTCCAAAGCCCATGTTCCAGGTTTTTTGAGAATCCAGTGTCTGTGGTTTTGGGGTACCGTGCTGGTTTTACCGGTTCATGTTCTCCAGGTTCTCTGGCCTAACTGCTGCGGTCACCTCTCCCTTCTGTTCCTTTTACTGTATATCCCTTTCCTAAAGATTTGGAGGTAGTCTGGGAGGCAAGATGGCTGTGTTTAACCCACTGAATCAACATTAGACCTATGTGCTTTTCAATAATTCAAAATGAAATGTATATAGAGCAAATTTTCCCAGCACTCGGGAGGCAGAGGCAGGCAGAACTCTTCAAGGCCAGCCTGGTCTACATAGAATTCCAGGACAGCTGGGGCTACAGGGTGATCCTGTCTCAAAAAGACCAACCCCCCCCCAAAAAAAATTATGTAGAGCAAATTATAGCATGTGTGATGCCTAGCAAGAAGCACAGCGTCCACATCTGTGCATGTGAGAGCGTTGAGCTAAGTCGCCCTTTTCAACAGCCGACCTTTGATAAAACTTGCCTGGTACAGATGTAGTGTGCTTCTTGAATGTCAGTTCCTACCAGAAACAGGTTTACTCTGGCCACAGGGAAAACCAGTGTCCTGAAGACTGCCAATCTCGGGACAGTGTAAGTGCAGTAGACCTACCTGCTCGGGATTTACCTAGGCAGAAGAGGGGATGAAAGGCGGGCCACTCGGAGGCTTTCCGGGCCCTAGGACCCGAGGGCGTGGTCAGAAGTAGGACACCACCGCCATTGTAGGGTCTGGACTTGATTTCCCCTGAAGTCAGGTGAAAGAGACGCTGGGGGAAGCGGCATGGGGTCGGGGCCTAGCAGACCTGACTCCATCAGCTTCCTCAAACTAGCTAAGTCTGGAAAGCGGCGACGGAAGTGACCCGACCAGAGGGTGTGAGCTCAGAGGCTGGCTGGCACACACCTTGCTGCGGGCACAGACCATGCTGCATGCACACACCTTGCTGCGGGCCCGGCAGGCAGAGCACACCAGGAAGTGGAGATGAACACTCAGAGGGTGGAAAGAGCCACCCGGGGACACTGACCAGGCCTGTACGGGGATTTCTGGAGGACGAGGAGGCTCAAGAAACGGCCGACACCCAAGACCCAAAATGTGTTGCGGCGTCCGGGCACCTATCAGGGATACACAATCCCTCCTCCGCATGGGACTAGGTGCTAGGAGTCTGAGTCTTTAGGATTTATTTCCTTTACACCTCGGTGCCCCTTCGATCCTCGTCAGGACCGGGGTTTCCGATCATCAAGCACTCGTAGAGTTGAGTGATTACAAACATGGCTTGCTTCCACAGCAGACCGCTTCGGTAGACTCCATTAGAACAAGGTAGGGTGCTTTTTGCTCAGTACCAGGGTGTGGAGGGAGGTGGGTCATTAACGCACAGAACTAGCTGTCAGTCCTATTCTGCAGAGGACACAGAGAGGGTGGACGGGCTGGGGCCTCCAAGCTGGACTCCAGACTGGGGAGTCCTTCAGAGTACTGTATCCTGTCGTGCTCAGTGGATTCAAGTCCCACGTCCTGGAGACTTTGGCTGGAGGTGGGTTCTTCACGGCGGGGAGCCCGCGGAAAGGCGGAGATGGTCCTACGGGATAGGACGGCGCGCCCGTGACCTTGGACCATAACGTCCCGCCGGACCTCGGCAGCCTCCATCTGGAGGGAGTACTCAGCGCCAATCACTTCCAACTGCGGGCTGCCCCGAGACTGGGTGAGGGAGCCACCCACTGCCCACCCCGCCGTCCCTCCCCGGGGCCCCCGCGAGGCCAGCGTGCGCCCTGCTGAGGCAGGGGCATGCCGCGAGGTCCCCGTCGGAAGCGCCCGCCCCGCGCCCCGCGCCCCGCAGCCCGGGCCAGAACCTACTTCTCCTCCAGCCGGCCGGAAAGCAGCGCTCGGCCGCGCTCGGCGGCGCCCGCCGTAAACGCCTCAGTCCCTGACCCCGGGGTCCGCCGAGGGGCGGGGCCTCGACCGGAAGTGGCTAGGCATCAGGCTGAAGTGGGCGTGACTGAGCGGCTTCCGCCCCGCGTAGTGGGCGGGGCCTGTCGTCCTGACAACCGGGAGCGTGGGTGCAAACAACTGAGCTGGGACCTGGACCGAGCGGGCCCCGCCGGCCTCATGGTGAGCCGGGAGGCAGGGAGGCCGGGCGGGCGGGAAAGGGCTGAGTGCTCAAGGTGCCGCGGGACGCGTGGAGGGCCCGCAGACTGCGGGAGCGGACAGGACTGGGGGTGCGTCAGGGCTGAGCGGGGAAGGTGGGTGCCCCAAACCCCGTTCTGTGATCAAGACTGGCATTAGTCACGGCTGATCAGGGAAGATGGTCACCCCAAACCTCTTCTTCAGTCAGGATTCTAGGGGTGGGGGGCTCAAATCCCTTTATGAAGTCGGGACTCTGTGGGGTGGGTGGGTCAGGGCTGAGCAGGGCGGACAGGAGGGAGCCCCAAACCCCTTTCTGCAGATGGAAGGTAGCAGATTGGAGGCATGTCCTTGTTACTGAACTTCAAATTTGGTCTAACCTTGTAACTTCTGAAGATGGACGTTCCCGCTGCGCTCTGCAAGCTGGCAGAAATGTTTTCACACCAGCAGTTAATTAAAAGCTGATGGTTTGCTCCTTTTAAAGTTGTTTTGTGTGGCTTTCCGTAGAAACGGGTTGCTTTTTGATTCCAGGTAGTCAAATGCATTCATTAAATATAATAAACTTGTGGTTCTGCGTCCCAGTATTCCAACACATCTTTACCAAGGAGACAGACCTACATGTAACTACCCCCAGCATGCATAGTCCCATTTTCTTAAATGTGAATTCCATCCAGACACCGCCCATGATTAAATCGGTGGAGGAGGAGCATGGGGTTTCCCAGTTGATTATGTCATGTATTAGTTAAGGGATATGCAGATGTAGTCTTTTGTTTGATGTTGGGCTGGTAGCCAAAGGTGCAAGGATGCCTAGATGCCTAGGACAGCCTCCTGAGGGAGAGAGATTCAACAAAGAAACTGCAACACAGCTTACAAGTGTCTCAGCTGGTGTCTCTGCAGAGGAGTCAACAAAGTTGGAAATTATTAACTTGTGGGGAAGAGAAAAGCTACGGGGTGTTTCATGACCTCTTAAAATGTAAATGTGAATTTTCTGTAAGCTCTCCAAAGAAGTAGGCAGTGGAGAACATTCCTGGCAGGACGCCAACAGGCCCTCAGCCAGGTTACTGCTGGCAAATTAAAAGCACAGCTACTTGCTTGTTCAGGTAAATGAGTACTCAAATTTCTTTTTCCTAGACCCATCTAGCAATGGTTCTTAAAATGTGACCATGCAAAACTTTTGTCTCAATATACATCAAATACTTGTTTTTTTAAAAAAAAAAATTCCAGGAACTTGCCTTCGAATCTACTGTGCTACAGGGATACCCAGGAATAGAGCGCTACAAGCTTCCTGCCGCACAGTTCTGGAGCCTGGACATCTAAAATCAAGCTATCAGCCTAGGAGCCATTTGTTAAGACCTCTCTTTTACCTTCTGATAGCTCCTTAGTCTGTAGCAGTGTAACCTCATTTTTCACATATTTTTTCTCTTTGTGCCTATGTCCAAGTTTCCTCTTGTATAAAGATACCAGCCCTATTGATTCAGAGGCTCACACAATCCCATTATGACCTCACCTTAATTTAACTAAATTATCGGTGACTGTTTCTGAGGAGGTCAAATTCTGACATACTAGAGGTTAAGATTTCAATATTTGGACTCAAAAAAAAAAAACCATAATTCAAGCCGACACTTCTGTTGAGTCATAGCACGGGAAGGCGAGTACATACAGTTAAGTCCAGGAACATCCATTTCTGAAAGTGATCCTCAGATCATTCTTGCACCCACTGAATTTTGAGAATTATTTTACTACGTGATGGCTCCGTTGTTTACAGGAAGGGGGACTTAGCCTAAACCTGCTTCATGTTAGATAAAAATGTGCCACCCTTAAGATATTGCTACTTGTGCATAGGGGCATTGCTGCTCACATTGTCTGCTGCACAGTATTTATTTCAAGATGGAAGTATGTTAACAATTATGATAGTAAGAATAAAAACCATTAGTGAAAAATCACATGAGGACAGAGCTCCATTGTCCCAGCTGTGGCCCCAACTAGCTCTTAGAGTGCCTCAGGTGGAAATCACCAGGAAGTATTTGCCGAGTGAATTACTGAAATATGTATACTTAGAAAGACATCATGTGCTAATTTTAGCATGTTCTAAAGTGATAGTCATGGCTCGATCCAATATTTCCTATGTATAGCTTTTCAGATATTTAAATGCTATAATTTATAGCCACGTAACCTCTACAAATTCCTTACAAGAAAGCTGATGGGTGACAGGTATGATCAGGAATTTACAAATTGTATTGCCAAAGAAGGCGTGTGATTCCAAATCTATTGAGATACTGTGTTTTCCAAATTGTCAGAACAGATCTATTTTAAAATAGACTGCTGCACAGAATGCTTCATTTCATAGTAGATTGGCAAATTGAAATAATTGATTTCCTCTCCATAAAATCATTAATCTTATTTTATAGAAAAATTACTTTATGGGTTTTTTTCCACAAATTTGACATTAGTACTAATAACTGGTCAGTCATTTCTGGGGGGTTTTGGATACCCTTTAAACTAGCCCTTTCTTGGCTTGCACTCTGCTTAATTACAGGATGTTATATAAAATTTGGATTTTTGATTCTCATAAAATAGTGTTGAATCTGCTTATGAAAGGGGCTTCAGTGGGTGAACATTTATCAGTTCTCCTGTTTATATGTTGAGGTTCGTGTGGCCTCTATTAAACATCTCTTAAGTAATGTGAGATTTCCTGACACTTTTTGAAGGTAGTAGAGAAGCTCCCCCAGGCCCTTTGCCCAGCTTCTCTTGACTTAATAATTTACATAATCATGGATTTTGTTGAAATTATGCGAATCATTTTAAAATTTGTCAATTCTTTTGTTTTCCAACTTTTAGGGTCCCAAATCAAAAAAGGTACGTAGAAATTATTTTCTCAAAATAGTTTTATGAACATAAAAGTACAAAGTAAATTCTTAGCGAATTTTTAAATAATTTTCTAGTTAGGTTTATAGTTATGGTTTACAGAATATACTAAGCTTATCTTTTAGAAGCTAATGCTGCTTAATTCATGGAATAATTACTTACAATTACCGATATATTTCAAATTTTACAATATTTGTAATTTCAAAAAGACACACTTAATACTTTCTTGGGCTGGAGAGATGGGTCTATTATTGTTTTAAAATTATATCAAATGACTGGAGGGATGGCCCATGGATTAAGAGCGCTGGCTGCCTTTGCAGAGGACCTGGGGTGGGTTCCCAGCACCCACATGGTGGCTAACAACCTTCTGTAACTCCAGTTCGAGGGAATCTGATGCCCTCTTCTGACCTCCCCAAGCACTGCAGGGCACAGGTGCACTTACACACATGCAGGCAGTACACTCATACACAGAAAATAAAAATAATAAAACACTTAAAAAATTGAGTAATTGTAAATCTTCCTAGAAAGTAATCCTAGACCCATAAATATTTTTAGGTAAGTATTCAGAAGTAAATAAATAATTTCATATTTACTCAGATGTTGCTCTCTCTCACCGCCGAGTGGCAGGCACCAGCAGGCACACCCCCTCACCAGGTCCTCTGTCTCCCGGCAGCAGGAGAGAACTGCGAGGGGAATCCGGCACCAGTCTCGTGTCCCACTTCCTTTGGATTACCCCAGGCCCCTCCCCACGGTAGGAGAGGGCCTTCACAGGGATCAAAGGGACGTCGAGTGCTGCGGCCTTCCTGTTCTCAGCCTCCTGGCCCGCTCCAGTAAACAATCAGGCACGACCGGGGTCCCCGTCTTGACCAAAGAAGCGTGCAGCTAGTCAGCTCTTATGATGATATAGCTTTAATGATGTGACTTCTTCAATGGTGCCGCAGGAAGCCGTTTACTGAACTTATCAGACACATTATAAAGGTTTAGAGTTACAGGTATTAGCATACAGTGGGAAGTTTCTACCAATCATTTTACTGGTCACTCTGGTCATGCTTTTATTTTACATAGAGGCTATTACTGTCCATGCGCTGTTCACGAGGGAGGAGGTAATTCTCCTCAAATGACTCTTAAGTCCCTAGTTCACCTAATTACCATGGTATGTGTGGTATGTGCCTATCTCCTCTGGCTAGTCTTTGTTTTAGCTCCTCTCAGCGCCATCTTGCCCAGGCCACAAGGTGCCAGCCGGACAATTAGGATTTCTTAAGGCCGAACACTCAGATTCCTCCAGCATAGGAAAAATGTGGAGAATACCCCGTACTTCATTTAGAGTTACCTTGATGAGTAGGGCTAATGTATGAAAGGAAAATTACAAGTCAATTCAAGAACAAAATCCTAAACAAGATGCCAGATAACTCACAACAACCTGGGTGATGGAAACATCCTCCTGCTGACATCTGACACCGCCTTGGGTTGTGGCTTTGAGGGTTTGCCCTACCGTGGTAGCATTCATTCCAACAGTGTGGCCTGGCCGGGAGCGCAGCATGGCCCGCACACTGCGGCCCCTGGCCCACTCAGGGTGGGTGACCTGCGGGGTGAAGGCGCCCTGAAGACGGGTGGCGGACGGAGAATGCATCTCCGAATGGCCGGATTCAAAGATGCGGTTTGTGTAGTGTGTCTGCGCCTGCGGTGTGTGCCCTGCTGCACGGTCACTCCGGGACCACCTGCGATCTGTCCCAGGGCAGCCTGGGCTCACGGGCGGGAGGGCCAGCCTGGGCTCGCCAGCGGCCTTTTTAACCCCTGTCCTGTTTAAGCAGGCGGGGAAGAAGAAGAAGCTGAGCAAAGCCGAGCGACTGCGGCTGCTCCAGGAGGAGGAAGAGCGCAGGCTGAAGGAGGAAGGTACCCGATTTTCTAACCACCTCCTCTAAGTGATGCGGGGATGGGCAAGTTGGAGAGATGCTCTGCAGTGAAGAGCACCGGATTGAATCCTAGCGCCCAGATGGCCGTCCTAACCGCAGCTCCGGGGATCCGATGCCCTCTTCTGACCCCGTGGGTGCACCTACCTGCATGCACATAAAATAAAAGTAGGAAAATACTTTCAAAATAAGTAAATAAGGATGGATTGCTACCACCTGCGGGATTTGGAGGTGTCCCTCCCAGCTCGTGCACACCAGTCACGTTTAAATATATCAGTGAGTGTGGTGAAGTACAGGAATCAGTGACGTTTTTGATTGACAAACAATGGGATATATTTAAATTACCAAAAATGCATTGTTTATCAGAAATTAAAAGCCAGTGATCACCTGTTATTTGCCAACCCTATCAACCCCATCTTAAAGTGTTGACTAATTAGGGGAGTTCTTGCTGATTGAGTCGTAAGAATTCTGAAAATCAAATTCATTAAAATGGGAAATAGGCACTAGCAAAAAAATACACAGAACGGCCTAACTTCTTGTAGTTTAACAACAATTATTTGCCAGTGTGAATGCCGCCCTCCTCCATCTGAACGCACTAAACACTGAAAGGAGCGTTGGTCAATTAACATACTAAAAAGTGATTTTATAATTATGAATAATCTTAACAGTTATGGCTATTACAAGTCAATATCTCTAGATTTATATTCAGGTTTCTAAAGACTTAGGTTCTGTGTTGAGTTTTTAAAGTTTATTATTTTTATTTTATGTGTGTGAGTGTATTGCCTGCATGTGTGTAAATACACCTGTGTCACGCAGTGCCCAAGGAAGTCAGAAGAGGACATCAGATCTCTCTAGTCTCCTGTATTGATTGTTAATGTATACTTTCATAAGACTTTTAGAAAATGGAGCCCATTTTTTGTACGCTAATTAGTTTATGTGTGTACATAAATGCATGCTGTGGCATGTGTGTGGAAATGGCATTTGTAGGAATCAGGTGGTCTTTTCATCATGTCTAGGGATTGAATTCAAGTTGTCAGAAGTCTTGGCAGCAAGCATCTTTAGCTTTTGAGCCATCTTAGTGGCTCTCATAAGTCCTTAATTAAAAAAAAATTTTTTTTAATTTTTTATGTGTATAAGTGTGTTGCCTGCATGTATGTAAGTGCACCCATGTCATGCAGTATCTGAGGAGGTAAGAAGAGGGTGCTGGATTTTCCTGGAACTGGAGTTATGGATGGTTGTTAGCTGTCATGTCGGTGCTGAGAACTGAGCCTGGGTCCTCTATGAGAGCAGCCAGTGCTCTTAACTGCTGAGCCCTCTCTCCAGCCCTTTAACTTTATTTTTTTGAGACAGAGTCTCATTGTGTAACCCTGGCTGACCTGGAGCTCCCTATGTAGACCGTCCTGGCTGACCTCAGTCTCACAGTGATCCACCTGCCTCTGCCTGCCATGTGCTGGAAAAAAGTTGTGCACCACCATACCAGTCCCAGTCCTGTCTGTATGACTTAGGCGCAAGAGCAGGATCTCTGTCTTGGGGAAAGTTTATTCCGTAGACTAAACTCATGTTCTTCAACATGTATTTCCTGCTTTATTTTTATTTTTAATAGTGAATGCAAGAGAGGCTTAGGGAACTCTCTTCTGACGAGGTCAGTGTTGCACAGTTGTAGACACCTGAAGATGCTTCTCGGTCACCTGTGATAGAGCTGTTGCATTGGTTAAAGTCACTGTTGCATTGCTATCACTTTTTTTTACATGAACTTAACTTTCCTTACCATGTGTGTCTGTGTGTGCATGTGGAGTCGAGTGGGCGTGTGCTGGTCGGGGTGACCTGCAGGACTCAGTTTTCTCCTTCCATGCTGTGGTTGCCAGGGATAGAACTCAGGCTTGGCCACAAGCACCTGCACCCACTTAGCCACCTCACTGGTCCACTGTATGCTTCTGAAGGGGAAAAATACACGGGGACCTCCTTTATCAGAAGCACGGTCTTGCTCCTGTTTTGTAAGTTGATGCAAGGGTATGACTCATTTTTTAAGTCCAGAAAGCGAGCACTTTTCTCATTTCTACCTCAAAATAAAGATTGTGACAACTCCCACTCCCTGGTGGAAATATTTGGAGGAATCTTGAGAACCTGAAATACTGGAATCCACTCCCGAAGATTAATTCTTTATTTTTTTTTCGGTTCCTCAGAGGAAGCGCGCTTGAAATTTGAAAAAGCAGAACTGGAGAGGCTGGAGACCCAGCGGGTTGAAAGGGAAAAGTGGCACTGGCTTGAGGAGAAGGTAGGTGAGCTTCAGTGAGTCTGAGTGAAGGCTAAGCTCGGGCATCCTCAGTTCCTAGCAACCCGGAACATCTCGCCCTGTATAGACTGGCCAAGCACAGTCCCGCCCAAGCACGTGGCATTGGTTCCCCGGCTTTCCGTCGGGAAGCGGATGGCCTGGCTCCTAGTGTCTCACCTGTCTGTACCATCCGCATGTGGAAGGCAACAAGGTTTCAGATCACCGTCAGTGTTCTGGCAGTTGTTTCCGTTGAAGTCGATGAAGAAAACCTTGCCTCTCACAGATAGGTCGATTCGCAGTTAGCATAAGACAGGGCAGGGCTGCGAGGTGCCCAGCTGGTAAAGTGGCTGCCTTGAAGCATGGGCACCTGAGTTCTGATCAGAGACCTACACCATCAAAGAGCAGCGGTGGAGGAGGGACGCCTGGCATCTGCCTCTGGCTTCTACACACACACACACATACACACATGCATACACACGCACACACCATCAAAGAGCAGCAGTGGAGGAGAGATGCCCGGCATCAGCCTCTGGCTTCTACACACACACACACATGCACACACACACATGCACACACACATGCACACACACACGCATGCACACATGCATACATACACATACACTCCCATGCACACAGATACACTCCCGCACACAGGAGAAAACATCCTCACAGCCTTTCAGATAACTGTGGCTGCTCTTTGATACTGTTCCAACAGGGGCTTGCTGTTTCTTTTTTCTTTGCTTTCTGTGGCAGGGTTGTGTTCTGCTGTGTTGTGTGGGTTGCATTGCAGAAGCTAGTCTCAAACCTTGAGCTCAAGTGAGCATCCTGCTTCAGCCTCCCAAGTAGTTGGGACTGCAGGCACAGCTTAACTGTGAGAGTTTGTTGACGTGGAATTTGAAACTGTTAATTAACTATTTGAGACTGTTAATTAACTATTTGAAACTGTTAGGTATTTGAAACTATTGATTAACTCTTCGAATCTATTAATTAACTATCAGTACCATGTTACAATAACATGTCCTGTCATGGAGCAGACCCCATTTCTGTGCATGATTTCACAGTGTCACATCTTGCTTTTTTAGAAAAAGATGGTTCAGAGGTTTATTTGCCTCCAAAGGCTGAGGTATATTTTTATTCATTATCAAAATATAATCAAAATATATCAAACCCTCATGTGTGTGTTGGCACACCCTTAATTCCAGCACTCTGCAGACAGAGGCAGGTAGATATTTGAGTGTGATGCCAGCTGGTCTACAGAGTGAGCTCCAGGCCAGCCAGGGCTGCATAGAAAGATCATGTCTCAAAGAAGTTCCTGTGTTACTGTCATTGCCAATCAAATTGAAAGTTATTGATTTACCATTCACCAGATGGAGTTTTTTAATGTAAATTTTTACTTGAATCTTGTCTTTCAAAACAAATATTTTGAGGTGTTTCCTTGAAGTGGTGGGTTCAGTTCATCTATTTTAAGGAGACTCTCTGCCTCCATGTTCAAGTAATATCACTGTACAAATGTCTCCTAGGGCCAGTCTTGCCTTTGATATGCGGCAGAAGAGCGTATTGCCTTCTTCCCACTTATCACACAGAGTATGAAAAATATGCATTCTTAGGGTCTGGATCTAACACAGCCAGTAATTCTCTCCTTTCCTTGCAGCAGTTGTGCATGACGCTGGCTGCAGCCCTCAACTGTGCGGACTGGGACTGTTGCCTTGATTTGTGCTAAGGCAGCCGCAGTTTTATCCTTTTGTACCATCAGCTTGACATCCTGGCCCTTGAGATGCTGAAGAGTGTGGAGCTGGCACTCGGGCCCCTATTTGACCATCTTGATGGAATCCGCTTTATTCAGACTAATTTAACTCTTTATTTTGAAGCTATATATCCAGCCAAATACATTTTAGTGAAAACATAAGTGTGAAAGGAGAAGGTTAGGATGTCCTGTCAGTGTCTCTACCCTTATGTGACAGGACCTGGAGCGGAGAAGTGAAGAACTTGAAGAGCTCTCTCTGCTGGAGGGCTGCTTTCCTGAGGCAGAGAAAGTAAAGCGGGATGCCCGAGCCCTTTCCCAGGTGAGGCTGACTCCCTTCCTCTCTTGAGATCACATTTCTGTGGTCACCAGCAAGTTGTAGCCTGATGCCAGTTTTGATGGGAGAACTTTAAATTTATCCAAAAATAATCTGTGCTGGGACGTGGCTCAAGTGCTAAGAGCACTTCCTACTCTTGTAGAGAACCAGGATTTGGGGGGGTCATGGGACCCACATGGACACTCACAGCCCTTGGTAACTCCTACTCTGTAAAACTGAGGCCAGCCTGGTCTACATAGTGAGTCCAGGCCACCAGGGGTTACAGGGAGACCCTGTCTTAAAACAAACAAACAGAAAACTTGGGAAACATAAACTGATGCACCTTTGTCAAAAGCCGTTGTCATGGTGGTGTACTTGAGGTGTTTCTGCCCCTGGTGGAGTCAGTCGCAGGAATCCTGGGAACTTGTTTTATCGCTCTTCCCTTCACAGTGCTGTATTTGGGGTTGTTTCTTCCTAGCCCGAAGGTTTATGGCAATTCTGCATCAGCACCGTTTTCCAGCAGGATGTGCTTCCTTCATGTTGCACTTCAGCCATTTTACAGTATTTCAGCCTTTCACTGTTTTTATTATATGTGTGTGGCGCTCTGCTGGGCACGTCAGTGATAAATGTGTGTTTGTTGACTGCTCCACCCCCTCCCACCTTTCTTCTTCCCTTCCTCCCCAACCCCAACCTCAACCTCCCTCTCCCTTGAGTTCCAATAGTAATGACATCAGACCAACAAATAGTCCTATGATGCTCTGCAAGCACTCCAATAGAAGGAATAGTTGTACACTCCCCCTCACTGCAGTCAAAAGTTAGAGGTGAGCAAGCTGGCAGAAAAGGCAAGTTCAGAGCCAAGCCAGGCTGCAAGTCAGGTCTCCTGAAGGAGACACTCTTGAAGGGAACTGAGTGCCGCTCTGGTGAGAAGACGCATGGCAGGAACCAGAGCAGCCACATGGCCACACCTCTCCCTAACCAAAGCCTAACCCGGAGCAAAGCCCTGGCTCTTCAACATGGTGGAAGCTAGGAGGGGAGAAAGCCAGAGAAGAAAAAGCTGAAACTGGCAAAGCCTGACTTATGAAATTTGTCTTCATAAAAGAAAACGTGTTAAATAAAATTTGTGTGACATTCTGGATTTGAACTGGGTGCGGGCACCAAGCAAACCAATGTGACTGGTGAGGTAGTGCCGTGGTTGAGCCTTTGCTCTGCAGTCATGAGGACAAGAGTTCCAATCCCACCAGCTGAGTGTCCCCTGCAAACACCTGTAACTCCGGCTCTGAGGGGAAACAAGAGACAGGAGAATGACTGGGGCCTCCTGGCTTCTACCCTAGCCCAAATATGTGAGCCCTGGGTCCAGGGAGAGACCCTGCCTCAAAAAGGTTGGAGAGTGAGAGAGACAAGACCACACACCCTCGTCCAGCCACTGTGTGGGTACAGGCACACATGCACCTGACAGAATCAAAACATGTATAAGAGCTGAGCCTGGTGGTGTACACCTTTAACCCTAGCACTCTGGAGGTAGAGGCAGGCAGATCTCTGAGATTTAGGCCAGTCTGGTGCATATAATAATTTCCAGGCCTACTGGGGCTACATGGAGACCCTGTCTCAAAGAACCGATAAAAAGGATATAAGGCAATTTAGTCTTGGTCAGAAAGCCTAACCTCAGAAACAGCGGAAACAAGTATTGGAAGACAAGTGAAAACTTAAGCACAACGTGGGGGTCTCTGTATTTTAAAGCTGTAAGCACAGTGTGATGATGGGCATTCAGTTGTGTGGGTGACATGTGAGGACTCCCAAGGCCTGTGGCATAGACAGTAACTAACTGGGAAAGACAAGTAGCTTCAGATTCTGGCCTCTAGAGAGAAGCACTGTGATTGGACAGGAAAGCAGCTGCTGTGAAATAAACCCAGCTCAAATGATCAGAAATGGATACCCAGCAGCAAGTAGAACTTCTGCCTGCTGAATAATGAAGACGGGAAATCTGTTAGAAAAGGGATCTGGTTATTTTAGTGACTGGTTAGTTAACGGTTAGTGACTGCTTGTCTAAACTGGAGAAACAGGATTGAGAACTCAGACTTCCAAAACTGTCATTTAGGGGCACTGAGATGGCGCAGTGGGTAAAGGTGCCACTAAGCCTGATGACCTGAGCTTCATCCACATGGTGGAGGGAGGGAGCTGGCTCCTGCAGGTTGTCCTCTGCCCTCCACATGCACACTACGATATGCATGTCCCACCCATAGATGAAAATGCAGCTTTTTAAAAGTGACCTCATCTTCATGACTGTGACCCTTCACACGCTCATTTTCCGCAGTGGAAGCATTACATTCAGTGTGATGGGAGTCCCGATCCCTCAGTAACCCAAGAGATGAACACTTTCATTAGCTTGTGGGAAGAGGAAACAAAAGAAACTTTCGAGCAAGTGGTGGTGAAGAGCAAACTAGTTCTGTCTGTAAGTATATCAGCCCTGTCCTGTGCTGTGAATCAAGTTACAAGTTGGTATTAACTCTGAAACAAAAAATGTCTTTGCCGTCTGTGACACAGTACTTCTGGACTCTGGGTCATGGAGACCGGTAATCTTTTCAGTCACTTTGACAACTCTTGATCCCTTCGTACCTTATATAACATAATGTATCGTCATGTCAGTTACCACCGTGTCTCACCACTTGGGGCCAGCCCGAGTGGACTTTGGGGGGCCAGCTGGAGGGGTTGGGGGCGAGTAAACACAGAGTCAAGCCACAGATTCCGGGAGTTGAATGGGAAGCAGGCCAAGTGCGTGGCAGTGCAAACTCGTTTATTGAATAGGTGCACAAGCTCTTATAGGTCTGGATAGCCAATAACCTTATGGGGTGGGGTCCCAAATACAGCCAATAGTAAGTTTGTCCCCAGGTAGGCAGGTTCTTTCCAGATGCTGGTCTCACAACGAGCCAGAGCAGAACACCACATCTACAGGAGCCATTCTTCTATTCCTCCTAACAGGTGGCCTGGGTAGGCCCACCTTACATTATGCCCAACAATAATGAACTTCAGACATGTATTACTCTGTCTAACTAAAGCAAAAAGTCCAGTGTATGCATGATGTACATACCTTGGAGATGTGTGGGTAGTTTTCATTCCCAGAAGCAGGGATGTGGAGTGAGAGTCAGTGGGGATCATGCAGTTTAATGCTGACACTACCCAGCATTTGCATAGCCCCTGCGTGTTAAGAACATGATCCCACAAGTCTGTGTACACCTTCCAACCATATCCCAGACTACCCATACTTCTGACCAACTGACTGTCTCTCCTCCCTTGCTGGAGGGGATACTGTATTAGAATGGCTCAGCAAGCCTGGGGAAGGTGGTGACTTCCTGAGTTCTCCATGTGTTCTGTCCAGCAACTTGATCTGCACACAAACCGGAAAGCTCTCTGAGCCCCATTTTTGGGGGTTCATAGACATCACGTTATATAGACATGATTTAAGTCATCCCTCAAGATGAGGAGGACAGCTCTAGCTTCCAACCTCAGAGTCACCTTGTTTCTGAAGGTGCCTCCATCCTCCAAAGTTACCATATTGTTGTAGTGACAGAAAATGAACGACCCCTGTGGGCCTCAGCGGTGAGCCATGGTTAGCTGCAGTTCCCTGGCTGAAAGCTCTGTACCACAGAGACGAAGCTGAAACGGAGTCATGTTTTGCTTTTTGTTGTTTTAAGTACTTTATTTCTCTGTGATCTTAAATTACAGAATAAATTCAGGAAAGAATTTCTTCTGTTGTACTGAGACACTCCTCAGTTAGAAAGTGATGGGTCACCGTTTTTGCCTTTCCTTCGACTCTTTGAGTTGACTGATAGGAACATCTTTTACATTATAGCTCATTGAGAAGCTCAAGTTGACTTTATTGGAAACTCCATCATGTGATCTGGAAGAGAAAAGTGTGGCGCAGTACCAAGCATCAATTCTTCGGCTGCAGGAACTCCTCCATCTGAAGTTCAACATGGCCACAGAGCTTCTTCTCAGAGTAGGGGATACTTTTCTACTGTACTGACTTGTGCACTGTTAGTGTCTCACAGTATGTGACAAGGCAGCATTACCTGTCTCTAAGGAATTTAAAAAGCCAGGAAAATCAATGAAAAAAAGCACGTATTATTTTGAACAATTATTAATACTGATATTATATTAAATAAAGCATTATCAGTATAACTAAAAGCTTGTTTTTATTACTTACTAAAACTTACAGAATTCATAAAAAACTTCATAAAGTAATATTAGGTATTTACTGTAGATCAGTTGACACAGATTGCAATTATTGGCATCTGCTTTTTCTCCAATTTTTATTTTGAAAATACTATGTTTAAGCATGAGGTTAAAAAGACAGTATCACCAACAGTACCACGAGGGGCTGCAGAGATGGAGTTAAGAGCACTGGCTGTTCTTGCAGAAGACCCAGGTTCAGTTCCCAGCACCCACATGGCAGTTAACAAACATCCCTACCTCTAGTTCCAGGGAATCTGATGCCCTCTTCTGACCTCCATGGACACTGCATGACATGGGTGCACTTACACACATGCAGACAAGACACTCATACACATAAAGATAAGTAAATGCAAAAAAATTCTTTAAAAAGAACAGTCCCATGAATCCTCATGTGCTCTCTATGTAGACAATACATTTTCAGCCTCATTTAATTGTAATGTATATAAAGTTAAAGATTTTAAATGTTTTATAATTTTTTTATCTTTATTCAGAAATTTCAGTGTTATTGAATTTCACCCCCAAATATCTCAGCACTAATCACTAACATCCAAATAACTATAAATCGCTGTGCCTAACAAGCTAACAGTTTTGTAATTCCGATATCCAGAGAATATTCAGAATTGCTCATGGGTGGCCTTTATAGATGTTTTAGTTGTTTCCTTTTGTCTTTTGAATCATAATACAATCTACAGCATTGCTTTTGACTGTTTTGTCTCTTGGTTTCTTTGGGTCTAGAACATAGTTGTTCGGATAGTGTTGGTGAGGTCTCCTCTGAGTTTAAAAAATATTGTGACAAGAGCTTGGACTAGGCCCCACTCATTGTGCTTATCAGTACAAGTATTATGCATACCACAATTTTGCAACTGTCAAGTTATTGTAAAGCAAAGAAATGTGTTAGGATTGGTAATCGAGATTTTTATTTTGTTTTGAGTTTTTAAAAATTTTTGTTTATTTTTTTAGACAGGGTCTTACTATGTAGCCCTGACAGGCCTGGAACTCACTATATAGACCAGGCTGACCTAGAGCTTACAGAGCTCTGCCTGCTTCTGCCTCCCAAGTAAAGAGATGACACGAACCTGGAGAGAAAGTGGCTGGTTCCAGATCCAGAAAGATCAGGCTGGGTTATGGTATTAAGCCTGATCTTTTACTGTTTCATGTGTTTATGTGTGGTGTTCATGCATGAATGTGTAGGCGCATGTATGTGCACATGTGTGTGGAGGCCCAGGGTTGCACCCCACCTCCTGTGTTCTGGCAGGGTCTCTCAGTTGAACCCAGACCTCACCAATAGGGCTAGTCTTGGACGCCAGCTTGGTCCTGCGATCCCTGGTCTTCCCTTTCCCAGGCTGGAATTACAGGCAACCACCACACCACCTGTCATTTACCTGGGTTCTGGGGATCCAGCATCTGGTCCTCACACGTACACGGCAAGCATGTTACCCACTGAGCCATCTCCAGAGCTCCTAGAATATTGTTTTTAAAAGACTGCTTTGCCATTTTGATTTAAACTTATTTTTTACCCAGATTATTCTTTTATTAAATTAATCAAAGGAACCCACTGTGTCAGTGATGAGTATCTTTCCTAAGTCACTGAATTTTGTGAGGTGTTTGGCACTTTGTGATGTTTTCCATTTTCTCTCCCAGCAAGCCAGTGCCTTGGCAGACCTGGACAGTGGGAATATGGAGAAAGCCATTCGCGATGAAAACGTCACCCTGTATGTGTGGGCTAACCTCAAGAAGAACCCAAGGTACTCCTGGTGATCCTTTCCCCGCAGATGCAGAAGGCAGGCGCCTGCCAGTCACAGCGTGGCATAGTGGGAAAGCTACCCTTAGGAAGTCGACCAACAGGCCTTGGAGTCTCAGTTGCTTACTCTTGCTGAGACAGCTTCAGTATGGCCCCAGAAAATGATGATTCCATCTCTTGACTCAGTGGGATTGGCTTGAGACTTAAGCATCAATGTGTGTCAGAGCCATTGTAGCCTGGGGTCTAGTTCAGATATGCTCATTCCAGTGACTGTTGGGTTCTAGCCTGCCCTTCACCCGCATCTCCATCTCCCTAGAGTAGGAGTGGAAGGCACTGTCCACCTGGCAAGCTGGAGCTCAGGTGAGTATGTGTGACTCGTGAATGGTCAAGAATAATAGATTTTCATTGGCTAGTTGTTTGGACACTTGTGTGATATTTTCCCAGTTTTCTACAAGGCAGCGGTGACAGTTCCTCATCTGTGGCTGCAGAGTGGGACTGAACACTCCAGTCAATGAGTATGACTGGTTTTAAGGATGAACTGCCAGAATAAATGTTAGGAACTATAGGCTCTGGTCCCAATTCTGAAAGTGCTAGTCTTCTCCTCTCTCCCTCTCCCCTCTCCCTCCCTTTCTCTCTCATCTCCCTCTCTCCTCTCTCTCTTCCATCTTGCTATGTAGCCCAGGCTGGTCTTAACTCAAGATCCTCCTGTCTCAGCTTCCCCTGTGGTAGGATTACCAGGATGTACCACCAGGCTGAATTGCATTTCTGATATTTAGTAAAAGACAGGAATGAAATCTTCCTCAAGTTCCATTTACTACAAAATGCTGCAATTCCACTCCACACCAAGGCAGTGTGTCAGCTCCCGTGGGACATGCGCGGACGAGCTAGGGAAATGACCTATATGGTTCGAAAGGAACACAAGCCAACAAGTTCTGTGCTGCTCTGCAGGTATAAGAAGAGTGGGGGCCACGGCAGGCTTGGCGTAATTTAGATAATGAGGGAGGGGAGAGGCTTGCAGGAGGAATTCAGTGCTAGAGTGCTGAGTTTGAAGTGTGAGGTACCAAAACAGACTCCTGTAGATTTGGAGAAGTAACAGCAACAATTAATGTTTGGATGCCATGAATTCCTCTGAACATAAAGCAACCAAATATGTTCATATGCATGGAAGGCTGATTTTGGACCTTTGCGAGTCTGCTCAGGGATGCTCCCATTCCCTCCCCTACTCCCTGCCCCAGAAAAAAACAAATCTTGTGTTGAAACCCCTGATAATGTCAGCAGTACAAATGGTCAGACACAGAGTCTACTGAGGCAGAAGAGAAGAGGCCAGGCTGGAGCGCCGAGTAGTCCACGTTTAAACTGAATCATTGTGTTTCGTCCAGAACATCTCAATTAGTCTTAATCATCTTTATATCCCTTCTCCACTGGGAATGCCCTAGAGCCCCCAACTGGAATCCGTACATTTTTTTCATCTGTGTTAAGGTCTATTGTGTCAAGTCAGTGTCCCCAAATAACCTCAGTGCAGGTTCGTCACTGAGGTCCAGTCAGCCTATCCGGAGTCCCTGCTTTAGAAAGATTAGCTCATCCTCATCCAGCAGTAATCAGTTGCCAATATTTCTACAGCAAAGATTGGGGTCTGCTGCCCATTTCCCCAGTGCCGTGCTGGGTTTTGTCTGCTTGGGTTTGCACGGGCCTTGAGCATGCCGACGTCATTGATGTTGGTTCATATCAGCAGGGTCCCAGGACGCTGTAGGATTCTATTTCCATATGGTCACATCCATCCTCACTGGCTGTCACGTCTTTCTGCCCCCTCCTCGCAGTGGTCCCTGAGCCCTGGGTGAGTGAAGCTTAACACGGGAGTCCTGTCCAGGGACCCACACTGTGCAGATTCCTGTTCTCCCGTTTTTGGCCTTTTGTGACCTTTTGTGTTTCTGGCCCTCTGTTGCATGAGGGAGCCCCATGAATGAGAACTGAGAGATTCATCAGTGACCGATTTACCCCTTGTTCTACATTGTGTGAGACCCGGGTGTAGAGGCTGCATTGCAGATGTGCCGCTTCGGCACGGATAGCTCATAGTGTGTGTGACCAGCTTTGGGACTCTGTAGCAGTCTCCATCTAGTGCCACAGAAGCGTCTCTGACGGGTGGTGACTGGGACACCTGACTGTAAATAGAAGGATGCATATTTTGCATTTAGTAAGAGGTCACATTAGCCTAGGGATGTGACAGCCTTGGGGTTTTCTCTAAGACCTATGACCTCTCCAGCCATGTGTACTTGGCTATGTTTACAGTACCACACATGCGTTTTCTCCCATTGAGGGGGCTTTAAGTACAATTAAGTAGCTGTTCTTTACCCCCAAGATACAAGTGCCCATACTGCACAGCGTCGTATGCTGTGCTGGTCTTTGATGTCGGCCCACATTTAAGGGGGGCTTAGGAAGAAGGCCATCTGGAGGAGACCTGAGCGGGGACCCAACAGAGTATTTTAGAAACACTGGGTCCAAATGCCTGAAACAAGTCAGTGTGGGAGCAAAACAGCAGGACTTAAAGTAGCCACCCCGCTTAGGGCAGATGTGAAATGCACCCAGAGTTCACCCTGGTCCCTCCTTGTTGACATGACTCACTGGCAGGCAACGAAGTGTGAGATTCTCAGAGACACAGATCGGCTTTGACATTCCAAGGATCCTGGCCACAAGTGACATTGCCCTGCGGCTCCTGCACACTCACTATGATCACGTCACCCCTCTGCACCCCATCACAGTAGAGAAAGCAGACACCCCTGTGATAACTGAGCACTACAGAGTGAGCCAACCCACAGTAGAGAAAGCTGCCCCTACAGAAAAGGCCGTCAGTCTAGAGCGAGAGGAGCATCAGGATGACCAGCTGGAGGCCAGAGAAAAAAGAGGACTCAGCTTCGTCCAAGAGGAAGAGGATCAAGAGGAGGCCAAAGAGGACATCGAGGTCTACAGGGTAGGACATGCTGCCTATCTGTCTGTCTGTCCCTTGCAGGTTCTCACACTGTAGTCCAGGGTGGCCTGCAACTCACTAGGTAGCCCAAGCCTCCAGCTTGCAGCAGTCCTCTGGCCTCAGCCTCTCGAGGGCTGGGACCAGCTGGACACAGGTTTTCTTCACGCAGGACTCATTAGTGGTCCCTTGGTGCCCTCAAGGCTTTCCTGAACAGATGCAAACCCTCTGCCACCTGCTTCCTGCCAGTGCTGTGCTTTCTGGGCCATCTTCCTGTCTCTAGTCACTGTTCACGGCAGAGCCCTGGCTTCACTGTCCTGAGTCTGGGCTTCCTTTGTCAGGTCTCCTCTCCTGTCAGGTCTTTCCCAATGATGTTGGTGTTTTATACATGTCTGCTCCTTCATGGCAACTTCCCACTGACTTGAAGCTGAGACCTTCACAGACTAGAGTGTTTTCGTATTTCACTGCCACCCTCTCAGGGTTTGATTCTATAGGAGGAGTTTTAAGTAATTGCCGGTTTCCTTAGGATTCTATGCTTCTCTCTGAGGAGTACTTGTGCAGTTTTGTAACCACAGTCCTGGGGCTCCGGAGATGGATCCTCAGGAATGAGCACTTGCTACGCAAGGATAAGGACCTGAGTTTGAGTCCCCAGCACTCATATCAAAAGCAGGATGTGGCCACGCATACACCTGTAAGTCTAGTGCTGTGGAGGATGGAGGCAGCTGTGTGGGACTTCTGGCCACCAGCCTGCCTCCAGGTTCAGTAAGAGACCCTGTCTCAAGAGAATAGATGGAGAGTGACCAAACAGGACACTGACATCCTGCCTCCTGCCTCCTGCCTGTGCGCTCATGCATACACACAGCACACAGGTGTACATGTGCACATTACATGCACACACAACATAAGCACAGCCTTTGGTTGGCTTCTGCTCATTTTCGGTTGAGATTTTTCAGACACTTGCTGTGAGGGTCAATGAATTGCCTTTACTACGAGCTCTTCACAGTGCTAAGGTCCTTTATTTTTTTGCCATGGCCTGTTCTTATTTTAGGAGCCACTACAAATATCAGAATAAGACATCAGCACACAAGTTTATTCTCTCACACAGAAGAGAGTTAAGGATAAGGATGTATGTAAATTCAAATAAAAATGTGAATTAGGGTCTGGATGGCTCAGTGGAGTAAGGTTCCGGCAAGTCTGAGTTCAATTCCTGGGTCCTACATGGTGGAAGGAGAGAAGTGACTCTCACAAGTTGTCCTCTAAGTTTAACAAGTGCACCCACACAAATAAATACATGAAAAATTCCTTAAGAGGAATTGTTTGCTATTCTAAGAATATGTTGAAAAATCCCATTTGAATTACAACTTTGGGATCAAAAAGTTTAGAACCCCAGAGTCTAAAGCAATATGGAAAATGGCCTGATGTCATGCTGATGTCATGCTGACGTCATGCTGAGTGCAGATACTGTATTTTGGGTATGTTAAAGCACATGAATGGTACAAAGGCCTGAGGGGTGGGGAGTCCAGAAACCTGGGCATAGCTCACGCAGAAGGGAAAGAAGGCAGATTTACTCCTTAGAAATTTGTTCCCGCTCAGTTGTTCTTTGAGCAACACAGTTATTTTCCTTCCTTTCTTTTTAATGCTCAGGGTTATAGCTTTACTGCAGCTCAACAACACTTTCAGTCCTTTCTCCTTTCCAGGGCACATAAAGATTGCACCCTGCCCCCACCCTCAGAGCTCACGTATGCCTGCTGACTTGCTTTAGCCATAACACAGTAAGACAGTGAAGCCGTATTGAGAGGTGTGAAGAAATTGTCTCTGGACCCAACATTGTTTCAACATAAATGAAAACAAAATGAAACCGATGAACTTAAGACGTGACATATGCTGCAGTCTCAGAATCGTGGAAAGAGAAAACGCAGAAATCATTAAGAGAATGAAAATAGTGTCTAGAGCGTTTCCTGATGGCCAGTGTACTGGGTGCTCTCCCCACTGCACCAAGTGTTTGACCAGAGTTAATGCTTTGTGGGAATCTAGCAGTCTCACACACAGTAACCACACTTAAAAACCACGAAACCAGAGTTAGAAGCTGTGTGATTTGAATCATGACTTGAATGAGCACATCTTAAGCAGTTCTGTTTTATGGACACAACTTAGTTATGGCAGCCTCCTGGGGTCACAACATGTCATTCTGTTAACTTGGGAAATAGGATTTTTAAAACTTTTAGTTGTGTGTGTCTGTATGCAGAATTCTGCGTGTGAGTGCAGTGTCCTCAGAGGCCAGAAGCGGGCATGAGATCCCCCGAGCTGGAGTTGCAGGTGGTTGTGTTCTCCCCGTATCAATGCTGGGTACTCAACCCTGTTCTTCTGCAAGAGCAGTATGTACTCTTGACTGCTGAGCCGTCTCTCCAGCCCTTGGAAGTATTTTTAGATTAAAAGCCTAAGCATACGAATTTATGACAGTGCTAAGAGGGCACACGTGTGTTAGAGTCTGTCACCTACTCCAGTACACACTGGGTTCACTCTCAACTTGGAAGGACTGACATCAGTCCCCTTAGTCTGAGTGGCCCTGGAGGAGATGGTTGAGTTTGGTATGATGATTGGAGAAGCCAGTAATGGAAGAGTCTGAATACCACATGCTACCCATGTGGAGATGCTCATGTGTGTGCACAGCCCTTTCTCCAGCCTCCCCACAGCTCTGCAGGAAAGTTAACATGATTAGGGTGGAGAGTGTGCACAGAGTCCTGAGTAGAGCCCAGGAGGGAGGCGCTGGGGCCTTTGATGGCCAGGTCCTTCTCTTGGGCTCCTGTCTGTTGTGCTGGGGGAGAGCAGCAAGTTGCCTTTCAGTGCTCTAATGTCTGTAACTCCTTACCTTTCCCACTGGCACCCTGCATACGTGCACCCTGCACACGTGCACCCTCACATATGTGCTGCTTTCCTCACCAAACATTGCCTTTTCCATGTCCTTCTGCTCACCCTCCGCGGATCAAAGAAGAGTGAGCAGGAGCCGCGACACAGCAGGATGTTTCGCCATCTCAACATCTGTTCTATCAAATGTCTTAGTTCAGTACTTTTGGAGCCCGGATGTTTTGCATCTTGACATTTCTTCTACCACATGACTTAGTTTAGTACTTTTGGATTCAGCCTCACTCAAAGTTTCAGGAAATGGGCAGAATGGTCCTCCTTCCCTCGGAAGCTCTGTGGGCTGTACCTCCTCTTCCTGCATTTTCCACACATGCCAACTTCCCAGACTCACAGGATGATGACCTGGTAAGCTCTCCTCACAGCTCCCCAGGGCTTCTGCAGTCCTGCAGCTCCAAACCCTTTCACACCCTCCCAGACCGACTCCAAAACTTCCGATTCTGTGGTCAGGTCTATAACAGAGCAGCCCCACCCTAGGTACCAGCCTGTATTAGTGTTCTTGTTGCTGTGATGAAATACCTGACAAAAGAAACTTAAAATTAAGGAAAGAAAGGTTTATTTGGCTCTTAATTTAAGAGGACACAGTCCATCGTGGCGGGGAGGTGTGACTGCAGGAGATGGACAGCTGGCCACCTTGTTTCTCCCAACAGGAAGAAAGAGGCATGATGTGAGTACTCGGCTCTTTTCCTTCCTGCACTCTGGGACCCCAACTTATGGAATGATGACCCCATGTCAGGGTGGGTCTCCCTCCTGATAGTCCTCCCTGGAAAAGACCCCAGGTACACCCAGGCTGTGTCTCCTCTATGGTTCTAGATCTAATCAAGTTGATGTGAAGATTAACCATTACACATTGTAAATTTAAAATTAAATCCCTTACATTAAGTGGTGGGAGAGGGTTTTCTTTTTCTTGAGCATATTAAGAATGTGACCACTAGAGGGCTCCTCATACTTTATTGTAATTGATTTAAGTGGATTTTACAACTATTGTATGTGTTGTATTTCCAATTTGCATATAACACAAAATATTTAGAGAGGCCTAATTTGAGTGTAGCATAGTTACGAGGTTTTTTAAAAGTAGTAACCACTTTCAGAAATATTTGACTTGCCTGAGGGATAAGCAGATGGAGCATGTGTTCAAGGTAAAGTCGTCTGTCTAAAATAATCTGAACTGGCCTGGCTGGCACGTGAGACGGTGGGTTTGATCTCGTGCTTCAGGATGAGATTTAGAGTAAGTACTTCATACTTGTAGTGCTTGTCAAACTCTTGCTAGGTACCTGCCTTACAGAGTGCACTGTGATCACGTGGGGCTTTGCTTTGCTTTTATGGCTGAGATGGTGGTGGGTTGTTTGGGGTTTCTTTTTACATTTGTGTATTTAGTATGTATTCAAGTGCCCATACCAGTGTATGCAGGTCAGAAGGAGTTGATTTCCCATCACATGAGTCTTAGGTGAGGTGATTCTGAAGACACAAGTGATTAGAAGGAATTAGCCAATGATTAAAGGTGAAAACAGTCATCTTAGGTCACAGCTTCCACAGAGGTTACATGGTATAAATGAGGTCCAGAAGAAGGGCTGTGCCCTGAGGTATCATGGGCAGTGGGGAGAGGGTGTGATAATGTCAGAGATGGAGGCAGAAGCTAGATGAGAGGCCTCCCTGGGCTATTCTTTTCCTGTAAAGCAAAAGAAAGCCATTGAAGGCCTGTGAGCAGGAGAGAGTTGTCCTCATCTATGGTTTTTGTCATTCTGGCCACTGTGCAGGGAACACTCATGTGAACAGCCAGAGCAGAATCCTAACACCTACTTTAGAGCCAGGAGGTGACAATGGCCTGCCCAGGGGTGGCATAGGCACACAGGGAAGATTGGTGTGTTCGGCATCTGCTTTGGAGGTGTACATGGCCTTGCAGAGTTTCCATCTTGGGGAGCCAGGCAGACTGTGCAGACAGACCCCTCCGCTGATTTTCCTCCAGTCATACCGACGGCTCTGTTCGTCCCCTCCTCTGGATCATCTCTTCAGTTCCATGGTTTACTCTGCTGATAAAGAATGAATCTCTTGCCATGGCTGTGCTACTGAGGTCTGTTCTCCTGTGCACTGCCATGGCGGGAGTCACCGTCCTCATTTCTAGAGACTGGAGCTCACACTCTATAAAGCTGGTATGGGGCTGAGAGCTCCCTCAGCTGCTGCCTATCTCAGAAGCACCGTTTACCCTCGTTGGTGGGGACAGTCTGGTTGGGTATAACAGTTTTACTTAGGTGTTATTTTCTTCCGGCACTGAGAGCACATCATTCCCTCTTGGCTTCAGAAATCTGCTAGTCTCACAGGGCTGCCGTTATTTCTTACAGATTTTAAGTCTTTTGTCATTCATTTTTAACAGTTTGACTTCCTCTGAGCATGTCTTTTGTGGGGAGTCTACAAGCACTCTGCTGTAGCTATCTCTATTTTTTAAGACTCGAGAAGTTCTCTGAGTGCTTCTTTGAATGGTTTTCTTCATCCTTAACATTATCTCGTTGCCAACTGCAGGTGCCTATAACCCAGCACACATGAGACTGTTGTAGGACAGTGGATTTGAGCTGAGTGTGTGTGGGTGTGTCTCCATCTCCAGCATGGCTGTTGTGCTCCAGCCATGCCAGAGAATGGAGGACAATCAAACCGGACCTCAGGTGGCTCAGAGTGTGGTGGGAGGAGTTCCCTCCCAGGAGACTACGTCAGTGGGTAGTTCGGTTATTAGAGCTAATGCAGGGGTTTATAGAGGGAGGCCTTCCTGACCATTGACGAAGGCAGGAAAGTTAGAGGTGCGGTTTTGGGGTTAAAGTGGGAAGGCTGTAGGGCTGATGTGGAAGTTCAGGAATGAGGAAACGAAACCCAAAAACCTGGTTCTGGTCTGGGGTGGGGGAAAGGAAGATTCATATCTACAGTAGCTTCCTGGGGCCAGGTTATCACACAGGCAGAGCAGGTCAGACACCTGCCATCCCTTTAGGGTATCAGGAGTTGCTTGCCTTGCTCAATACCCAGATCCCCACATCTCCCCCTTTTTTTATATATATAATGGGGAGGTATATAAGGGACCAGTAAAGGGAGGAGCCAGGCCATGAGGGGATTGGCAAGCCAGGGGGATAATGGGTTTTAAGTTCATTTTTGAGTTTATGAAAGGTATAAGTGAGAGAATTTATAGTCTCTCAGTTAGCTATTTGTTCTCTAACATTCTTCTTTTGAAGAGGTAACCTTAAATCTTTTAGGTATTAGATAAGGGCCCCCAAATACCTTTGACATATTTGGCCTTTGATATAGAGTAGGCTGCTGAAGGACACAAGGACAGTTTCTGGTCTTTGGGGTCTTTTTACCCTAAACTGCCTAGCCAAATTCTACCTCCTATTCTCATCACACCACCCTCTGAAGAGGTCACTCTGATTTCCAATAGGGAATTGGGGCGCTAACCACTCTGGCTTCTTCAAGGCTGAATAGGGTCGTAGATTGTGGCAATAGGGGCACCCCTTCAGTGAGTCTATCTAAAAGACCCCTGAATTGCATAACTGTTAGCTGTAGGGGGAAAAGAAAATCCTTGACTGGTCCCTGGAAGATGAAATTAAAATAGTCATAACAGGGAAGAGTTCAAATGTCCAATTCAAAGTCCATTAGAATTTCTTGCTTAAGGACTTTCAAAGGCTTCCATCTTTGGGTTCCTCTTTGCTCTTCTTTTTGACTGCCAAGGCTGAACTTGAGAGTCTTGAAGTCAGAATTTGTTTTCAGGCACCTTGATAGCTGGAGTGGCTAGAATCAGGGTGAGTTCCCTCCCAAATGGCTTCTAGACAGGGAGAGAAAAGAAATCATTTACTTTTGGGTTTAGAACAATGGTGGGCTTGCCTTTCTTGGCCACAGGTATGCACTGTGTTGAGGTAGGCCAAGAATTGAAGTCTTACATCTGAGTGGCATTTTCTTATTAAGAACAAAATCATTAGTGAGAAATTGTGTATATAACATCTTATATAAACTTAAACCTAATGTTTGGGAAGTGTAATGCCTTATAGTCTTAAAGAAGCATACTAATCACTTCAATTTTTTGGTTATACTTTCCTTTTGGGTGTTTAAGATCATATAATTTGGCCCAAATAAACCAACTTAATTTGATTCTTAAGGTCAGTTGAGTATCTGCTCCTCAGGCGGATGACATGGGCTTGAGAGGAGTCCCTGGCTCCATAGGCCTTTGTTTTACCAGTTCCACCTATGTGAAGATAAGTCAGAAGGTCTTGCTAGACCATAGCTTCACTTTGAAGCAAATCAAGGAAATGTTTTCCTGTGCTGACCCTCTTCTTTGCAGACTGGACACTGGTTCAAGTCCTTCTAGTGGGGTCTCCATGACCTCCCTGAACAGGAAGACAGGTGATACATCACAGTTATAGGACATTTCAAGAGATGCCCCATAGTCCCCTGGAACTTAGTTGACCTTGGAGGGCAAGAGACAAAAAATCGTCCCTTTAAGTCCCTCTGACCAGATTAGAAGCCTTTTAATATGATGGTTAGACACCCAAGAAGGTTAGTTCCACCAGTACTGAACTATTAATTACTGTATGCTATGTAGCTAAAGCTTGGGCAAAAGCCAAACATTCTTGAATAAACCTTGACTAGATGTATATTTTGTTCCTTAAAGTATTTGACTGAACTATTACTTTAGAAACTATAAGACTATTTATACATTATTTATCTAATGCTTCCTGTATCATAACATATAAATTTAGATCTTTAATCACTTGTATAGACTTTCTTATACAAAAAAACTCTTTTAATTATATATATATATATATATATACATATATATATTACCTTTTCTTTTTTTTTCTTAAGATCATGAGATGTAATAACATTAAGAAAATTCTCTTTCTGGGTGCAATAAGCAATGTTTATTCCCTTTCTAGAGCTCTAGTATCAATACCAATGTTTGATCATATTAAAGTTCACCCTGGGGAATGAATGACTTTACACATACAGATGGATGAGGTATTACTAACAGGTATATTGGTAATCTGAGAGCAGATGCACTGTAAAGTCTTTAGCATGGACGTAGCATGGATCAAGTCCTTTCTTTTAGCCTTTCCCAAATTTCCTCCCCAAATGCAGGAGACCATTTGTAATTAGGGCAAAATTACATACAGCTGGCTGGGAAGCGTAGCTGGATACTCAGGTGGGGGTCCAGCTTACTCCTCCTTCAGTGGAAGAATACAACCGTTAGCAAACCCAACTGTGATGAAATTCTGTAAATAGGCACAGCTGAAATCACGAGCATGGCAGTTACTCGACTCAGGAGTGCTATGCAGAATCATCTTAATAAAGAACATGGGATGTAAATTACACACATAAGATAATGTACATTTTATTTTATAAGTTTCTAGTAAAACCTTATAGAAAACATAAAAACCATTAAAATCCTTTATACTTTATCTATATTAGTGAGTTGGTCTACCAAAACCTTGCTTTAGGTCTTGAGAATGTAGATACTAGATAGAGAGAAACAATTGGTACATAGTAATACATTATCAACTTGATTTTAGAATTTCCAGCATAAATCACTAACTGAGCAATTTTTGACAGAGGGTGCTGTCTGTCTATCTATACATTTGCATTAGTCTGTGTAGGACATTGTAACTAGAAAGTGAAAAGCAGTGATGCTCAGGACATGGAAAAGCAAGCTTGAAGCAACTAAACATCAGAGAGGGAAGTATTCTATTTCAGAAAAACAGGCTTTGAATCATAATGCAAAAAGCAGGAATTAAAACCCGTGAAGGCCAAATCTCATATCTCCCCTCCAAGCAGGGTATTCCTCTTTACCTCCCAATTGCTATAGCTGTTTCCTGGTAGCAGCTTGTCTTGTGTAAAGTTTGGCACTGGAGTACTGCAAATTCACCTGAGCTTCCTAGGTTTAGCCATCACAAAATGTCTGCTCACTTTGTACCCAGCTAGTCTTGGAGGCCTATGGCTAGAAAAACCTTTTTAAGTTCTTTAGAAACTGACAAATTCATTATGCAAAACAATGTAAAATTTTAAATAGTTACATTTAGAAATCAGCAAATATACCATATAAAGATGTTACAATCCAAAATAATTTCCTTTAAAAACAGATAAAGATGTTATATAAACAAATATCAGAATTTAAAATAGTTCCTTGTAAAAAACCAGTAAATACATAAGACAATGTAAAAAGTCATTTTAAAAAACAGTAAATACCATACTAAAAAGTTAAAATTTAAAATACTTTTCATTAGAAACAGACCAAAATGATACTAAAATGCTGATATTGTCTCTTTTTAATTTGACATAGTAATGTATTAATCTTGTGACAAAAGACAGTGTGAGAATCTCTTGCTTTTCTATGATTGCATCAAGAATCCAAAAATGAAAACCAAAGCAAAAACATACATTGCAAAAGGATTAAGACATGTGATTAAATGCCTGTGGTCCAAGGAATTCCCAGATTATCATGATCTCCCGGAGTTCTATAGAACCAGTAAATTCCTAGGTGTGGCGATTTTGAATTATGCCATGTGGCTGGATTAAGATGGTGGCGAGGTTAAGTAGGTCAACGCCATTTTGAAAATTTTTGTCCAAGGTGGCAGTCAGGCCATGTGACTGTCACCATACTGATGAAGATATGGAGACCAGACCACATGGTTTCCTCTCTCCCAGTAAGGGCACGAGCCATGATCATGAACAAGCACATGGTATATAATAGAAACCTCTTTTTTACTTTTAAAAGGCATCCAGTTAAATGTTCTATACAGCATGATCTATGACTCTCCTGTTAACAAAAACTCAAAATGCTTAGATCTAGTTAGAAAGGAAGCTGTCTTGGGACCATGGTGACTGAGGTCCAAAGTTCAGGCCCTCTAGCGGCTCTTTTCCCCCATCCATGAAGAGAACCATGGTGGAGAAAAAGTCTAAGGAAAGAAATAACTTTTACCCCCCCCCCTTTTTTTCTCTGTGGAGAGGTAATTACATTTTCAGATAACAAGCTAGATAAAGACATTTAGAAAAGTTGGTCAGTATACATTTAAAAGTAGTGACATTTTTGACATTTTCGGACTCACTCTGGCCCACAATGAAGCAATCACAACACTTAAGACAAAACCAAAACAGACACAGACAATAACACAAGCTGGATTGTTGCCAAGTTACAGAGACAGGATCTGAGACAGGAACCAAAAATAGACACAAAAACTCTAGGCTAGCCATTTTCACATATGTTTGGTGCTTACAGGTGACTGAGGTTTGAATCTCAGGTCAATCTAACTGTTCTTTTCCATACCCGTGGAGGGGAACCATGGTGGTGAGAAGCTGAAGAAACGGAATGACTTTTAAACCATTTTTTTTCTTAACTCTTAGAGGCAAGGTATTTACAGCTTTAACCTGCCCTGAGGCATAACAAGCTCTAACTATTGGAGCTCAATCCCTCACCTGCAGCTTGATGGAGCTGGTGCATTGTCTATGATAGGAAAGAAGAGAATCGTGCAATACAGGAAGAAATTTCCCAGGTCCATGGAAGGGTCCTGAGGGATTCATTCCAGTATACACACGTAAGACTCACTGCAAGTTTAAGAGACTGGCGACCGCTCTAATAGCTTTAACTGGTTGTTGTGTAACCAGGTTTTTTTGATCAGAGAGAGTAAGACAGAAGGTCGTTGCCCACACCCAGTCGGGCAGTCGGTGTCTGGTCAGAGGGCATGTGGGCCTTCGGCTAACACCAGAGAGTCGCCCTGGTCAGAAAGCTTCAATTACCCCATGACATAACTGGTCCCTTGCGAGGGCTCAGACCGAAGGAAAAAGATGGAAGTTAGAAAGAAACCGTGTCTGTCCTCAGAGTGGGATGGCAGGGCCAAAGCCTATGTCCCTCGTGGGGAGCACTCACCTTCTTCAGCGTGTCCTGGAGTGTCCCTTGTTCAATTGCCATTGTTGGTCTCTATCCACTCACATTGGGTGCCATTTATGGGTGGGTCTCCATCTCCAGCACGGCTGTTGTGCTCCAGTGGGACCTCAGGTGGCTCAGAGTGTGGTGGGAGGAGTTCCCTCCCGGGAGACTATGTAGTGGGTAGTTCGGTTATTAGAGCCAATGCAGGGGTTTATATAGGGAGGCCTTCCTGATCATTACAAAAGGCAGGAAAGTTAGAGGTGGGGTTTTGGGGTAAAGGCGGGAAGGTTGTAGGGCTGATGTGGAAGTTCAGGAATGAGGAAATGAAACCCAAAAACCTGGTTCTGGTCTGGGGTGGGGGAAAGGAAGATTCATATCTACAGTAGTTTCCTGGGGCCAGGTTATCACACAGGCAGAGCAGGTCAGACACCTGCCATCCCTTTAGGGTATCAGGAGTTGCTTGCCTTGCTCAATAACCAGATCCCCACAAGTTTGGGTTACATAGTGAGCCTGAGGCCAGTCTGGGCCACATAGGGAGACCCTTCCTAAAAGGAAAACAAGTATTCAAAGCAGGATGTTTTCAATAAATGGTGTCTCAAAGATCCAGATGGTCTTGCCTGCCCCTCTTTCCCTTCTGCTTTCTCTCCTTTGCTCTTTCTGTCTCTCCCTCTCTTCCTCCCCCTCTCTCTTTCCTTTTCTTTCTTTGTTTCTTTGTTTGTTTCTTTCTTTCTTTCTGGGACATGTATGGACTCTCTCAGAAAACCTCTTTCAAATTCAGATATTCTTTCCTCTGCTTGATCTAGTCTATTATTGAGGCTTTCAATTGAGTATCTATTTGACTTACTGAGTTCTCATTCCAAAAGTTTGTTATTTTTCAGATCCTCTCTACTGAATTTTTTATCCACATCTGTCCTTGTCCTTCTGATCATCTTTGACTGTTTATTCTCTTGGATTTTATTGAACTTTTTAATAATTCTTCTGAATTCTGTATATGGCATGTCATCCGTTCTGGCTTTTTAAATCTGTTGCTAGGAAGCTATGATCTTTCCAGGTGCCGTTTTACCTGATTTGTTTTCATGCTTGTGTGTCCACATTGGAATTTGCACACCTGGTAGGACAGACACCTCTTATTACTTGGAGCCACCCTCCTAGTAAGTAACTTTCTCCTCAAGACTTCATTTCCAGCCGGGCACTGTCACTTCTTTGGCCATGTCAGTTGGAGAAGTCCACAGTTTCTGTGGTCACATTCTCTCTCTCTCTCTCTCTCTCTCTCTCTCTGTCTCTCTCTCAGTTGAAGAAGGCATGGTATAGACAGCAGGGTGTTGGGGTGCCCGCGGGGCAGCTAGTCCTACAGAAGGATGGTGCCCATGCCTGCTGATGGGGCGCCTTCAGATGTGGCTGAGAGGTCACTATCAAGAGCCTGCAGTGGAGTCAGCTGCGTGTGTCTCCCGGCAGAGTGCTGCGGCCCAGACGCTTCTGGAGGGAAGATGCACCAGCACCGCAGCACCTGCTCTCTGAACTCCTGCGGCCCTGGCAGCGTGGTGGTCAGGAAGGGCGTGCGGGCAGTCCTGGTGGCAGCCGTGCTGTGTGATGCAGCAGCAGCTCTGGCGTTCCTGTGCTGCCCTGGTGGAAGTAGCTGCTCTTGCCGAGGACCCGGGTTTGATTCCCCGCACCCACACGGCAGCTAACGATCATCCATAACTCCAGTTCCAGGGGATCCAACACCCTTTTCTGACCTCAGTGGGCATTGCACAGCATGGGTGCATGTACATGCATGCAGGCAAAACACTTATACACATAAAATAAAAATAACGAAAAATAAATAACGTTACCTAGGCATGGTGGCATGCAGTAGTTAATATTGATTGTCAAATTGATGGCATTTAGAGAAACACACTGGGCAAGTCCAGAAGGGAGTTTCTAGATGAGGCCATTGAGATTGGGAGACCCACCCTGGAGGTGGTGGCTGTTTCACAGACCGAGTCCCAGACTGAGTCAAAGGGAAACAGTGAGCAGAGCGGCAGTGCTCGCCTCCCTGCTCCTGGCCGTGGAGGCCTGTGACCAGCTGCCCATGCTCCTCTGCTGTGTCTGCCCTGCACAGCTCCACTGAGCCTCACTGTGCAGGACTGCCATCAGACTGTGCCCTGGGCTTGACCTGTTTGCCTTTAAGTTGCCTCTTGTCAGGTGTTTTTCACTGCAGTTAGTAAATGGCTCATGCTTGTAACCCTGGAGCTTGGGAGGCTGAGGCAGGGTACTTGCTGTGAGTTCAAATTCAGCCCCAGCTATATTGTGAGTTCAAGACCTGCCTAGGCTGGTTGTCTCAAAACAAAAAACAACAGCAGAAAATCTAAAAATGCTTTGCCCCAGTTTTATGCCAAAGCCAACATCCACTTGAAGCCCCAGAATTAAGCAGCAGACATCCAAACAACGGACTTATAGCTGAAACAGACTGACAGTCACACATCCCCCTCTGTTGCAGGTATCTGTCCAGGAAGAGAAAGAATCCCTGGCCATCCAAGGTGGTCTGGAGATGACCTTGCTAAGTGAAGCCGTTTCAGCAGGTACTTCTGTCACAGCTCAGGATTTTAGTAGTAGTGTGGAACTGTACAAAGTTTCAGACATTCCACAATTCGATCTAAAGTGAAAGTTCCTCATAGTCCTTCCCCCAAGATGAGCACTGTTGTCTTTAACAAACTCTGAGAGCATGTCAGATAGAATATTTTTATTGGGAAGCACCCCACATTATGTACTTAGAAAAAAATGCGTCCCAGACAAGTGGATGATACTCAGCAATGGTCACCCAAGTTTTTAAAGAGCTGTGTAATTCCACCCAATAGGGGAAGCTCTATTTAAATCCCCAGGTAATGAAGTGATAGCTCAGTTCCTCTCTGAAATGTTCTCAAGCACAAACGTACACACACGCATGTACACACAGATAACTCACCATCATTTGTTGGAGATTATGTCTGTCTCTTCCCTCAACCCTCTCCTGACACGGTTCCCAATAGCCGCAAAGGATCTGTGTCCTCCGTTTCTAAGCTTGTCTGCCATAAATATCCACTTCCTCGCTTTCCTAACACACTTGTGTCTGTTATTTATTTTTTACTTAATGATTTACTTTAAAGCACAGTCATGGAATCCGGCTGGCCTCAGACTCGCAGTATAACTGAAGAAGACGTTGAACTTCTGATCCTCCTGCCTCCACCTCCCCACTACTGGAATTACGAGCATGTGACCCCATGCCTTGTTTTATGTGGTGCTGGGGATTGAACCCAAGACTTTGTGCAGGCAAGAGCTCTCCCCACTGAGCTGCCCCATCACATGTGGCTTACTTGGCATATCTTGATTAAAGTCCCAAGCTAGTAAGGGTGAAGTCCTTAAGTGGTCTGGCTTTTTTTTCCGAACACACACATTTCAGAGGCAGGTTGGTGAAGGGTGAGGGAGGCCCTGGCCACGGTGACCCCTTCAGATGTCCCCTCTGACTGTGCCCAGGTTCCCTAGTCACAGACTCCCCCCAGCTTCTCAGCCTCAGGATCCTGTTTCTTATCTTTTGAGCTTCTAACTCTGTTTTTCTAAGAGGTGGCTATATTCTTTCATTTGGCAAATGGATCAAAATTCACTTTTTTCACCTTTTACTTTTTTTTTCCCCCCCTTTGGGATTTTTATCCTATAATGCTCTGTTTTAAGGACTTACTTTGGTGATTATCAAATTTTGGGTCTAACCATTTTTATCTCTGTAAATACAGCTTTACTGCTGATACAGGTGTTATAAACATAGTCCTAAAATTGTGTGTGAACTATAAACAAAGCCCCTTCCACGCCCACCATTCCACACGCCTGCTTTCACCTCGAAAGTCGGCTCTGTGGGTAGTTTTCAGAACTGTGTGCAAAGTAGCTAAAGGAAAATTTCCTTTACTGGTGTTCTCATTTCCCCTCTGATACAAAAGAATATCATGATCTGTTTGGAAACTGTGTTAACTGTGGTTCACTTTAGCACAGCTGTGCATGGTAGAGAATGTTCTGGAAAAACCAGAAATCACCGAGGAGACAGAGGTGGACCTGTGCCAGTTCTCCACCCTGGGCGGAGTGTACCACCTGGATATTCTGGAGCTCCCCCCACAGTGCAAACCAGTGAAGGGCTGGATCATCGTGGAAGTAGGTACCCTCTGCGGGGGAAACCTCCAAGTAAAGAGCTTATTTCACTGTGATGACGTTCTGCATGACCGAGCATCAGATGCTCTGGGAATCTAAAACAATATGAACTTCAGGACAAATTCCTGCTTTAACTGTAAACCTATAATAATAATAATGCCCCAAATGCCAGTTGTGACTTAGTATCTGATCTGTAGACTGGCTGGGTGGTAAGTGTTTTCAGCTGTGTGGGTTCCCTGTGTGGATTAGCGGGAACCTCTCTACCATCTTCAGCATCACAGCTGCTGTGGGTGAGTGGATGGGCCTGTCTGCCTTCTCTACAAAGATTAGTGGGAGAGGGCCATCCCAGGGACCAGAGCTAGCCTGCTCTGCTCTAGGTCCCCACATGTCAACAAGTGCTTGCAGAAGCTTGAACAACCCCAGCTGTCAACAAGGAATTTTCCAGAAATGCAAATTCACAAGCCCCACTTCAACCTCTTAGGTCAGAAATTCCAAAAGTAGGCTAAGGTATAGCTCAGGAGTACAGTGAACACTTAACTTGCCTAGCATGAGACTGTATTTGACCCCCAGAGTCACGGAAAAACAAACTCAGAGCGAGATTTTAGCCACCTACATGCCAAGTTTCGAGAAGCACAGGTGAGAATCTGAGGCACAGAGTGCGGTCCATGAACAGGGTCTCTGACAGCAGCAGCAGCAGCACCTGGGAGTGCCTGAGATGGGACAGCAGTGGGTGGCCTCAGATCTACCAAGTCCACACCCAGCTGACTTGATGTCTGGGATGCCAGGTCCGATGACAGGGCGTGGTCAGCTTTCAGGGACCACACACTCCCGCTCTTTAAGTGGTCACCCGTGTGGTGGCGTGGGTTCGCTCTAACCTCAGGGTGGCTGGCCTCCCCAGGCATTCTGTCACAGGGCATCATTAGGTGTAGTGGACCCCATCCTCTCCTCCCTTGATTCTCGCTCCGTCCTCCCTTCCTCCCTCCCCTCTATCCTGCCTTCGTCCTCCCTCCCTTCCCCGCAGCTCACCATGTACACAGCTTTTCATGCACCCATCCTTTAAGGACTTTGGTCTATTTACAGGTGCGTTCTCAAGTTTTTCTCCAGAACTTTTGTTTTGTTTTCTGAGACAGGGTCTCACCATGAAGCCAAGGCTGTCCTGTAACTCACTTTGTAGCCCAGGCTGACCTGAACTCATGGTCATCCTCCTGCCTAGGCCTTCTGCTGCGATGACAAATGTTGCCACTACATCTGGCTTATTTTAAGGTGTTTTGTTTCTGTTTGTGCTGGAGACTCCACTCAACAGCCTTCTGCAGGATGAACTGCTCTAAGCTATAAATAGCTCCAAACAAAAAGAGAAAAGCTTTCTTATAGCAGGAAAACAAGGTTAAAAGAATCCCTATCTATTTCATTCCTCACTCCCTGCGCTAGGGAAGGAAGCTGGGTCCTCACACACTCTAGGCCAGCTGGCCACATGTGTATCTCAGCATATTCGGCCCTCTCAGTGTTGTTTCCTAACAGAACCTGGGCATAAGGAGCTCGCCCCGGGGTGCAGTCCCCAGCCCCTCCGGGCAAAGTGATGCATGACTGTGCTTAAGAATCAGTTGTCAGCCAACTCCAGCTTTGCAAGTTCTGTGCCTGTAAGCATTTGGGCACAACCCAAATGTCTCTGCAGACATGTTTTTCTTAATCATGTTTCCAATAAAATGTCAGTACCGCAGGCGTACCACACACCTTTTCCTATGCTGTGTGGGCAGAGATTTTTATAGACGATTGTTTTGGCTACCCTGCCCAACTAATCTTGATACTGCTTTCTTTCCCGTCCCCCCTTGCAGTAAGAATGCACTGGCTTGGAACAAGCCTGGGGAGTTGGGGAGGGGGGAATGGGACTGTAAGGGCTGCAAAGAATCTACTTTAATCTGATTTCCAGACTTGAGGATAATCAAGGAAAGGGTGACTAGGAAAGTCATCCCATGGGGGCTGGCAGACTAGCTCAGTGCTAGAGTGCTTGCCGAGCAGAAGACCCTCTGGGAGAAGTCTGTCTTGGGTTTCTCCTCTTCCCACACTCCTGTGTCACCTGCTCACCCCTGGGCCCTCACCCACCCCTGCGCTGTTCAGAAAGCTGTCTACACATCTGTCTGTACAGAGCCCCTCACGCCCCATTTTGACCGTGTGGCTTGGGGCCTATGGAGGCCTTTGCGTTTGGGTGCTTCCTTGAAGTCATTTTCTATCTTTGGCAAATCTCTTGATCTCTTAAGTCTTTGTAATCTTCTCTGTTAACTGCAGGGTTGGTCAGTCTTAAGAAACAAGATGGTGAGGAGGCCTCGCAGATCCAGGTCCTCAGGAAGCTCTGTGCTTTACATTCAGTTTAGGGACTGTCTCCCCAGGTGTTTAACTCTATTCTGTGTGGTGCACACTACTCACCCTACAGATAGGAGGGAGAAAGCGTGCTGCATGCACCACTTTACCTAGCAATGTCTGCAGCTCTGTCGCCTTCTAACTTGGTGTTATTCTGGTCACTTTTAAAAGATACTCAAAGAAGGATTACAGAAGTTTACCTACCCTCCAGAGACCCATGAGGAACCTGACCCAGAAAGCGCTTTTCCACCCATCGATGTCACACTGGAGGTCCACGAGAATGTCGTCTTTTTTGAGGATCCTAAGGTCATAAGGTGGGATGCTGAAGGTACTGCCGGGCCACAACCAGTTTGTGTAGTTATGTAATGGAAAAGAATCAGTGCAAATACAACATGAGTGTGTGTGTGCGTGTGAGAGAGAGAGAGAGAGAGAGAGAGAGAAGAGGGAAAGGAGCGTCATAAAGCCTAGCCTGCCCTCAGACTGAAGGCATAGCTAAGGATGACCTTGAACTTATGATCCTCCTGCCTCAGTTTCCCAAGTGCTGAGATTACAGGTGTCCAGCACCACATGCAGGTACACGGTGCTGGGATGGAACCAAGGGCCTTGTGTGTGCCGGAGGAGTATTCTACCCACTAAGCTGCACCTCCAGCCCTAGAACTTCTGTGTTGTGCAGTTTTTATTTATTTTGGTGGCAGTGGTGGGTGTGTCAGAGGACAGCTTAATGTAGTCAGCTCTCTCCTTCTGGAAACTAAACTCAGGTTGTCAGGCTTGGCGCCAAGCACTCTTTACCCATTGAGCCATATCATGCCAGTGCAGAAACGTCACTTTAATACTGATGTTCCTAATTATTTATTGTACTAGACTGAGATGACTAGTGGGAAAAGTGCTGCACAAGCCTAGGAGGAAGAGGAAGAGAAAAAAGGTTGGCAGTATCATTGTATCTGTTATAATGAATTTGAAAGTAAAACTGGTCAGTAGAACTCTCCATGTGAGAGCAGGAAAGAGCCATGTGTCAGAGGAGGACATGTCTTCATCCCCCTGTGACCAGGCTAGAAAAGACAGTAAAGACCTAGGTTCTCCCTCTGGGAGCTTTTGGAGTTGGTGGTGGGGTATCAGGGAGGACGCTGAGTGCTGGGATAGACGTGAATGCCAAGAGCCTGGCACAGCTCAGCTCTATCTCCTTACTGGATGGAATATTAAACAGGGATGTTACTGTGTGTGTGTGTGTGTGTGTGTGTGTGTGTATGTAAGTCTTTGTGTGGCTGTGATTTTGATTTTCTTGGGTATGACATTCCTAGAAGTAGAATTGCTGGGTCAAGTGACAGGTGTCCACTTACCTTTCTGAGAGGCTGAACAGGTTCTTACCGTGACTGACCTTTGAGTTCTGTTCAGTTCTCATCTTCTCCCCAACACTTTTATTATCTGTCTTGTGTGTGGGAAGTGTTATCTCATGGTGCTTTTAATTTCTGTTTGCCTGAGTAGCACAGAACTCCTTGTTAGGTATTTCATCTTGCATATATGCTGCTTGGTGAAATGTTTCTTTAAATTATTTTTCCATGTTTTTTTTTTGTTGTTGTTGTTGTTGTTTGAAACGGGGTCTCTCTTTGTAGCCCAGGCTGGCTTTGAGCTGACTGTGTAACCTGAGCTGGCTTCCAACTCAAGATTCCCCCACCTCCTGAGTGCCAGGTTACAGGTGCAAGCAGCCACTCCTGCTTTTAACCCACTTCTGAATTTCATTTTCAAAATTAGCTTGTAAGAGACAAAAAATACCACTATTATGTGCTTGAATTTATATGTAAAGTCTCCAAACAGCAAATCTTTAGAGGCAAGAATCCTATTAATGGTGATGGGCTGAAATTAGAAATGAAAATTAAATGTGATACACATAAGAGATCATAGTGTAAGAGACCCAGTCTGTTACTGGATTGTGCCGATGCTTGCACAATGGCTGCATGTGTGCTTAGAAGCAGAATTTAAGACAGAAATGAAGAGTTTTTGTATAAGCTTAAGGCAGCGGTCTAGGAAGAAGCGGCCTGTGCGTGGGAGGGTACCGAGTGTGGGGTCCACTTCAAGAGCAGTCAGTGTTATTGACCACTGAGCCATCTCTCCAGCCTGAGATTCTAGTCTTTTTCAGAAGATCACTGTACACACATTGTAAGTGCTTAGCTTTCATTCATCCAAGTTTTTATAGGAAAAGAAATGAAACCAACATCACTGTGTTCTATTATGAAGGTAAAATTTGGCGATCCGATGGCATCAGTAACGTGTTTTACAACCGAGAAGAAAGACTCATAACCTTCAGTCTGGAAACTTTTGGCCCCGTGACCTTGATTCAAGATGCCCACATTAACATGCCATACCAGTCATGGGAGCTGAGGCCACTCGATGTGAATAAAGTGCTTCTGACCGTGACTTCGATGTTTACCGAGATACAGATACATATCAAGGTGAGTTGCTGTCCAGGCTAGGGTATAAAGAGTGCATCAAAACCGCTGTAAATGCAAATATTTAAATACGAGGTTTTGTGATTACATGTAAAATATCCCCTGAGCTACAGTTTTAAATGTTAGTTGAATACATTAGCAGTAAGGAGTGAGGCTCAAACTTGCTCCCTGACATTACTGGGATGGGCCAGTTAGAGGACTGGCAAGTCTACTAGGGTGTGAAGTTCTGTCCGCTCCACCCGGTGTTGCCCTCACTGTCTGAAGAATCTCTCTGGGGTTGATCTCTGTGAAGGAGACTATGACTCCCCATCTGAAATTACATAGCCCTGGAAGTTAGAGAGAGACAAAGGTAGATTCCTGATTGCTGGGGCTGAGGCTGGGGATGGAATATTCACTGTGAATGAGCTATGAGCAGGGTGATGATTTCTAAGACAGTTTTCATGGTGATAGTCACCCCTTCAAAGTCACTAAATATCACTGGGTCATACCTGTGAAATTGGTGGGCTCTATGGTGTGGAACACTAAATTGTTTTTAGAAAGAGCCTGGAACGTCCTGTGAATGTGACAGAAAGACAAAGATTATTGGGCTTAGCTTTTAAAGTCCATATGAGTTACTGGATGATAGCTCAGGATTGTCAGTGCTCACAGGGCCTTTAAAACACTTGCCCTGTTTGTAGAGAGGAAAGCCCAGGCCCAGATTGGTTAGGTGGTCGGTGACCTTCCTGAGACTGTATGGAGGGTTGGAACACCAGGCCTGTTAGGCTTACAGCCCTCCCCATCCCAGCGACCTCAGACATCCTATGTCTGACTCTCCTCTAATAGGCAGAGACCAGTACCTGAAAACTATTCATTTATTGACATGCAGGGTCTTGTAGAGTGTATTTTCAGGTTAGAGTTAGGCACATCTGTTTCAGCTAATGCATGTGGCCATTAATTTCATAAGACAAAGTCAGAACAAATTGATGTGTGCTGTAACTATGAAATCATTTGGATTTTGAGCACGTGGTATGGGAAAAAATGCTAATTGACTCCATTTTTTTACTGACTAGATACTGGAATATCTTAGATACGTGAGGTTAAATAAGATTAATATGAACATGTGTACTTTCACATGCCATTTTGCCAGATTTAGAACTGGACAGTGTCAAATCATATGCTAAACCTTACATATGTGACAAACGAAGACTCCTGAGGAGGCCAGGCATCTTGTTCTTGTGGCTGTTTTAATCCAGGGTGGACAGAGGATTGTTAGGTTACAATCTGTGAAAAACAGGAGATCTGACACATTTTTAGTCCAATTCCTTGAGCTCTCATGACGCTGCTTGAGGCTCTGGGGGCCCTGTGGTGAGCTTTCCACTCAGGCCTAAGAGTTGCTTGCAGTGCGGAATGAGAGTTGAGAAGTCTACAGAGCACAAAGGCTGGATCTGGAGTGACAGGAGTTGTCACTCCCTTTTGGTGAGTCTTTCTCTTGTCTCAATGTAGGGAAGTCTCTGCATGTTAGCGTCAACCAAGCTGGGAGACCAGGAGCATCTGGCTGACCTGGAAGGAAGATGGATGGCACCTGTTCCCTTTGTCTTGGCTTTGAGAGAAGCGGGGCTGAACATCTTCCCTACAAAATACTCTCATTTTTATGTTCTTATCAACAATAAGGCAAGGATGAATCTTTCCAAATCTAATGCAGTGGCTCCCAAAATGGCGCTAGGAACTAGGTTTTCTCTATAGTCAGCATTACAGTTAGGAAGGAAGGAAGCGGACAGACCAGAAGCCTAGGGCTTCCTAAAGTCCCTTAATCTTCAGGAATGAGGCTAGGGTGTGGCCTTAGCACTGAGGTGGGTCTGACTCCCTCAGAAGCAGCTGTGGCTGCGGCAGGTCTTCTTCCTTGCCCACCCCCAGCTGGTTGTGTCAGATAGCAGTCACACAAGGACCACCCACACTCAAAGCCACCTCCTGTGGCTTCTCAGCTCGACTCCATGCCCTGGGCTGCTCCCTGTGCCTCACGGGAATTTCATCAAACAAGATCCCTCCGTGGGAATCTGAGGCTCCCAGAGGCCAGGATCAGAGGCTTGTATCACCTGGAACAGTCCTAGCACACAAGTGCCTTGTAACATCTGTGACTGTGATAAATGAGGATACAAGGTGCCTCTAAGCATGAAAGGTGTGTTTGTGGGTGGAAGAGCTCTGCGCATGCACCACGCTGTCATGTAGCTAAGGGCATGTACATAAACGCACAGGTAAAAACTCCTCAGCTTTAGTCACTGGTGATGTAGTGACCAGTGCTGCATGCTCTGCTCATGCCTTGGGAATAGTCTCTGTCCCCAGGGAGCTCATAGTCTAGGAGTGCAGAGAGAGAATCATCGAAATGATCCTGCATGTTAAAAAATGCTAATAAGAAAGGCAGATAAGGGCGGAGTGTGGAGGACTGGGCAGCGGGCGGGGGAGAAGAGCCGCACGTCAAGGTAAGAGGCAAAGACAGAGCTCAGGAACCTCATCCCAGGCAGAGGACAGCTGCGGGGCCCAGAGGTCTGCAGCCTGCAGAGCGGGAGGCCAGGGCGCCTGAAATGGAGGAGGGAGAGGAGAGGACGAGCCCGGGATGGTAGGAGATGCGGCGTGAGCACCGGCGTACAGAGGCCGCGTGGCTGGGGGCTTCCGTCTGCTGAGGAAGCAGGAAGCCGCTGTGGTCGAGAGTGGGAGAGTCTGACTTCAGTGTTCTAATGACCCATGCTGGGAGCAGGCTGCAGGTGAAGGGCTTGTCGGGGTGCCTAAGGTTGGCGCGCTTCTCCTGGCAGGTTCCGCTGGTGGAAGTGAAAGCCTATCGGCAAATGGCCTTGCTGAGCTCTGCCTGCGCATTCAGCTGGAGCAAGTGGAATGCCTTCTGCGGTCACAGCAGAGTTGTATTCAGGGTACAGTATGCAAAACCCCTGAACTTCTTGTCTTCCAGAAGGACAATACTCAGGAAATGCAGAGTGTTTTCTCCTCTTGAAGTGGTAAAATTAATATTCAGAATCTGAAAATCTTGCTAGCTCGTCAAACCCTGCAGTGATGACGCCTGTAGTACCCACTGCATCTTGTCTGGTGGCGTCAGCCCAGAACTCCTGTGTCTTTATACTGACTCCAAACCAGACGGAGGAGGGAGTCTGAGACTCACACGTTTTCACACACAGACTCCCGGCAGGCCTCCAGCTTGACCTTCTCACCCATTTACTGTTGGCTGATAGAAAAATGCAGGGGATGGAACCCAGAGCCTCATTCAACCACACAGCTGTCCAACCACTGAGCTTCTCCACTGACCCTCAGCTGAGGAACATTTGGCGTGAACCAGCCGCCATGCTTATTCTCACTGGTTCCCCTGAGTATAACTTCCTTCAGGGCAGGGTTTACTGGGTTTACAGGATTTTCCCACTGTCCCCTTAGCACCTAGAACAGTACCTGGCACACAGTAAGCTCTCAGTATTTGTTGAATGAATATACGGGGATACACTGAACATACCCAGATGCAAAAAGCTTCATGATTTACAAGCGAGTCAGTCAGACATAGGCCATTAAGAATGCTCCTGCAGGGGCTGGAGAGATGGCTCAACAGTTGAGAACCCTGGCTGCCCTTGCAGAGGACCCAGGTTTGGTTCTCAGCATTCACATGATGGCTAACAACTGTCTTTAACTTTGGTTCTGTGGTATCCAATGCTGTCTTCTGCCCTCTGTGGTCATGGGTGCACTTACATACATGCAGGCAAAGCACTCACACATAAAATACCGTTTTTTAGAAAGTGTGTTCTTTTTGCTGGGCGTGGTGGTTCACACCTTTAAATCCTAGCACTAAAGACAAAGTTTACTCACTTTGAGTTCACGGCCAAACTGGTCAACATAGTGAGACCCTGTCTCAAAAACACAAAGAATGCTCCTGTAACTTGGGGTGCTGGGCTGAGCCCTTCAGACAGCACTCTGCAGTGTGCCCCCCTCCTCCCTCAGGTAAAGGAGCACTTGGCAGAAGGGCCTCACAACCATCCCTGGGCCCTTCTCATGTTCAGTGGTGACCGAGCACAGACTCTCAGGATCAGGGAGGACAGCCCGATGTTCTCGGAGGCCCTCAAGGAGGAGACAGAGTTTCACTCCACCTTATACCATATGGTGAAGGACTTTGTGTCTGTGGAGGCAATGGACAGAGTCAGGCACTCTGACTGCCAGTTCATCGACTCCGTGTGCCACATGCTGCTGTCCACCAGGGTCCTCAGCTACTCCTGACCCCAATGCTTGCCATGACTGTATGCAGGGAGCCAGGTAGTTCTCAAAGTGTGACCATTGCAGGTACGCTGTTAAACTCCCCAGTGGAGTCCAAACTTCAGAGGCTTTTTAAAAAATGCTTTTCATTAAAGATTTGAATGATTCTTTATTAAGATAAATTTCAGTAAAACTGTCTTAAAATGCTTACTAAAATAATCTGTGTGGGTGGGGTCACCCCACCTGGGGAATTAAAATACTAAAATATAAACTCTCTGCTTGACTACTGTCCTTGCTCAGCTAGAATGTCACTAACTTAGGAATCAAGACAGTCTGTCCGGCCCTGCTAATCACACTGGTGGGGGCCCATTGTGCCGGAGTCTGGTAAAGGGCCACAGGATGTGTTCTAGGGACATCCAGGAGTCCCCTTCCTGGATGGGAGCGGCCTCAACTGACTTCTGGAAGAACCTGCCGGTGAGGAAGCTCATGAGTGCAGCAAACAGCATGATGAAAGCCACCGAGAGCCAGAGAGGTTTGTTGACTGTCCTGAAGGACGCCTGCAGAGATGCAGCCCAGGACACCACCGTGCCATACCTGTGGGGAGAGTGGGGGGCTACTGAGCTTTCCCCCCTTTTATAACTTGGAATCAAAGGAATGCTGTGGTCTGCCAACACTCTGAAAGTGTAACCTTGACACTAACTCCTACAAATTCATTCAGACATCTCATTCTTATAAGTAAAGTGACCTTTTATTCCTACAGGGGAATAAAAATATTTACTTGGTAGAGCAGCAAAAATGAACTTGTTTCTCACTAAACTCTTGTACCCCTACTGTGCTAAAGGTTAAAAGATCCAAAACTTGTATTTCAGCCTTGTTTACCTCTGTACTAAGAATCTTATGGCCCTATTCTGGTCACACAACAGAGTGACCTTCAGACTCTGACGTGCCCTTCCTCTTGGGGAAGCACAGAAGTTCTTGAATGGATGACAGGACCCAGGCCAGAGTGCCGGCTGCTTTCAGAATTAAGTCCGACCACTGGAAACTCTTTTGACTTGTGTCAAATAGTTGAGGGGTAGTTACTGCAGTGGACCATACAAAGTTTGTTACTCAGCTTAAATTTAACAATTTGACACATCTTTTTGTAAAGTGGTTACACTGACTATTATCTATTCCAGCCTGGTTTACAGGACTAAACCAGGACCGGGCATGTGCAGCTTACACGGAGGAGGCCTCCCACTGTGACAGGCTGTTCTTCTTGTCAGAAAGGCTGGGCTTCCTTGTCTGGTCCACCGCTGCTTCACCTCGTGGCTCTGACTCATCTTTGGTTCTGCAAAAAGTATTTTAAGTATTTGAAAACTAACAATCTGCTGTATTTATAGAGCATCAGCGAGGGTTACTGTATAACCCAAAGTGTTCAGAAGTATCAAATTCCGAATGTTTCATCACCAGGATTCATAGGAATTTAATTTTAAAATAACTTCCTTCCTGTCATATACAGAAATAAGAAAGGAGGAGATTCACAAAAAAATGATGATGAAGGCACTCACTTCACTCGTTGAGCAATTTTGTCGATGAAACACGTGTGGGTGCTGTATTTCCTGACAAGATGGAGGAATACTTAATAGTGAGAAAAAATTGCTATCGCATTTTAACTTTGTAGATAAGCAACTGACTTCATTTTTCTCTCTACAACTTACTTTGTTTTTCCTGTGTTTTGAGACAACGTGCCAGGGTGTAGACCAGGCTGGCCGCAAACTTTCAGCGACCCCGCCCCCTCCCGCCGCTGCCGGCTCGGCTCGCTGTAGAACTTTTGTTCAACACTAACTTGGAAAACAACCACGGTGTCATGTCTCTTTCTCTAAAAGTCTTAGTTTAAAAATTTTATGAAAATATTCTGAATATTAAGCTAGTTAAAAAACTAGTACTCATGCCGTGGGGACTGGTTGAACAGAGTATATTTTATATCAAATCAATCCTTGCCTAAAGAGGATTTCCTGTTCCTGAACAAAACTTGTTTCATTTTTATAACTGATGATTCTAGCTGGATTTGAATTTTGAAATCCTAAGCTCCTAATCTCCTCATGGTTGATAAAGGGGACAGTATCTCAAACATTTACGGAAAAAAATATATGTGGTAGATTGAGTTTCCTTAAAAAAGTCAAAGGAGGCCGAAGGCCGAGTGTCTCAGTGTCTCGGACCTTTGTGACTTGGCCATAAGCAGACGTGCATCTTTTGAAGGAAGCTCTGCTGGTTTTTCCCACCTAGCTCAGAAATGGTTCATCCCAGTAACTCTAGATGCACAGGCACCTTCCCTAACGTCACTGTTTAACGGAATAGAAACCAGGCATGGTGGATGACACCTGTAATCCCAGCCCTCAGGAGGCTGAGGCAGGATTGAGGCCAGCCTAGGCTCCGGCAAGTACTGGGTCAGTTAGGGAGACCCTGTTCTAAAAAGACAAAATCTTGCTAAACAGAGTGAATGGCATTATCTGTCCCCTTAATTTATATGAGACAGATGCCTAGGTATTTAACGTATGAGTTCCATGTATGGTTCACTGTTAATACTCTTAAGTGGATTTTATTTTTGTGGCTCTTTAAGTGACCTTTGCCCTTGGTGATGGGCAGGTATATGTAGGAAAGTCTAGAGAATTATTTAACGTAAAGCCTTGCCACACTGAATGCTGGAAGAGCCACAGTATTCACAAGTGCCATTTAGAAAGTGTTTCATAGTCTCTAAGTCTTCACAGTGAATCATTTTTTGATGACACAGCACCAGCATCAGCCCCGACCCCGCTCCTCAGCCCGTCCCCGCTCCTCGGCCCCCTCCCTCCCCGCAGGTGCGTAAATGCAGCAAGCTTCACCTACTTCAGTTCACATTTCCCGTCTTCCGCGTCTGCCCAGGAGTAGGTGCTGATAAATCGTTGCAGTGACGGGCGATGCTCGCTCTGCTTTGTCCCCAACGTGCGCCTACACGAAATGAAAGCCATGTGTCAAGTACACCCATGCCTATTACGAATTTATTCTCTTAATGCTGAAATCCACGCAGAAATTGCTTTCTGATTTTTTTCAGTGCACACCCACATAACTCTTCCTTCTTGATACAGATGTCATGATTACACATCAGTTTTTACACGAATACTGTTTATATCCCGATAAAATCAGGAGTTAGTATAAATGTTCACTTACTTGAACCAACATCAGTTTATGAGGTTCCCAAAGGGCAACCACCAAGTCACGCTTACCAACTGCTCGACCGCCGGCTGAACCTGTCACTATTTTCCATCCCAGACACCTTGGGAGGTCCAAGAAATCGTGAAAGAGGATTTAGTAAAGGAAGTTTATATTTGTATCATGTGGAGAGGAATTTAATTCAGAGTCAGAACCGCTACACTTACCATCGCTACATTTCCAAGGTTTCTTGGTAAAGAGGCAATGGTCACTCTTCGAAGAGAAGATGGCTACCCAAAGGAAAAATGACGTTTTATAAAAATCTCAGGATTGTATGCTTCTCTGCAACACCAATTATTCCTGTACATCCATGCCCTTGGTCCCCGATGAGTAAGCAGATGTCACTGATGTATATTCCACATCCTCCGACCCTGGATTAGTGTAAGTTTTGCTAATGGAATGAGTAGGATGTTTCTTATTTGCGTTTATCTGATTTCAGCTGAGTACTTCTGTTGATTACTGTGTTCATCTGTACTCTGAGAAACACCTGTCAATGCTTAAGACCATTTCCACCCCCTCTGCATTGTGTGAAGAAATTGTGTTGTAAGTCATCCAAATGAGTCTGTCCTTTTCTCTTTGCTTTTAGGCTTAAAAGAATTCTCCCAACTCGAGAGGAAGTAAATATACACCCACATTTATATTATTGTTACATACCCCCTCTGATCACCATGGTTTCATGGATAAACTATGTAGCCCAGGCTAACTTCAAATTGTGGCATTCCTCCTGCCTCAGATCCCCCAGTTCTGGGAGAAATCAACATTTTTAGACTCCATGTATAAATGAGATGTTACATTTTAATGAAGAGACAGATGTGTTTATCAGCCTGGAGATCTGCACAGGAAGGTGTTATGTAGCACTATGTGGTTTAAATTAGTTCCAATATTATGTCATTAGTTTAAACTAAAGGAATTAGAATGATTAATATCCACTGTCAACCTTATTGTGTTAAGAAATAGAACATTAGAAGACCACCTCTGGCTGTGTCACTGAAGGGATTTCTGAAGAGACTCAACTAAGCCTGTCCTGCATACAAGCCGCACATCCACGAGTAAAAGGAGAGGCCAGCCAGGCTCTTGCATTTGGCTGTTTTCTGATTCACCCGGATGTGAGCAAGCAGCCCCACGCTCCCGCTGCCATGCCTTCCCCACCACGGAGTCCCACATCTATAAGCTAGGACCAACCTTCCTACCACAAAGTGACCTGTTAGGCATTTGTTCACAGCCATGATGTGAAATGTAACTATTGTTCTAGCTTAGTTTCCTGTTGCTGTGATAGAACACTGACCAAAACCAACTTAGAGAGGAAGGGCTTATTTCAGCCTACAAATCCCAGGTCACAATACATCCCTGAGGGAAGGTAGGCAGGAAGTGAAGCATGGACCTCAGAGAAAGACTGCTCACTGGCTGGCTCCCCTGGCCTGTGCTCAGCCTGCTTCCTTATACAACCTAGGACCACCTGCTCAGGGCTGACACCGCCCACAGTGGGCTGGGCCCACTGGGTCCACTTTGTTGAGTGATCAACAAAGGCCACAGGCCAATCTGATGGAGAAAATTCCTCAATTAAGGCTCCCTTCTCTCGGGTGATCCAGGAACTCACAGAGATGCTCCTATGTCTGCCTCCCAAGTGCTGGGACTAAAGGTGAGTGCCACCACGCCCAGCTTTTTAAATACATTTGTTTATATTTTTATTATATGTGAATGAGTGTGCTGTCAGCATGTAGGCAGGGGCACTAGTGTCATGCGGTGCCTATGGAGGACAGAAGAGGGCGTTAGGTCCCCTGGAACTGAAGTTACAGTTGGTTGTTAGCCACCGTGTGAGTGCTGGGGATTCAACCCGGGATCCCTCCACGAGAGCAGCCAGTGCGCTAATCTCCATTTCACTCCACCACAAATGAAGTGGGAGAGGCCATGTTGGATGGGCTTCTAGGACCTGCTTTTTGCAGAGAAGGGACTCTCTCGTCTTCTTTTCTTGCTTTGTGACTTGAAGTTGTGGAAAAGGACTTGGGCCTAGGGTGGGGAGGCAGCCGGGAGCCTGGTCTCTAAGGCTCTAGTGAATCTTTCTGTTTCCATTGACAGTCTGTTTCCAGCTTTGATTTAAGACTGCTATCCTCCCGCTGCTGGGCCAACTTGACTGACGTAGAGGAGAATGCAAACGTGCACATCATCAACTAAAAGAATGTTCATGCACATTCCTCATGCAGATTAGAATCTGTTTTGTGATTTCAAGGCATGTAATGTCAAACAATATCTTAAAACCATCTTATGAGTGTTTCTTAACAGTTAATTATAAAGTGGGAATTACCTTGGAGTTTAGAGAAGATGAGCGTTTTTTAATCTGACAGTCATCTGAAAGGAAAAACATTGTCACAGTTTTACATATTCATTGATGTCAAAGAAAAGGTCCAAAAAAAGATTTGCTTAAGACTGCATGAGGCCGAGACAGAAGGGACACTGTGAGATTGAGGCTAGCCCACGCTACAGAATGAGGTACTGTCTCAAAAAACAAAACAAAACAAAAACCCCGAAGACTTCAGATTCCTAAGCAAGATAAGTATCTGTTAATTCTTTCATTTTGTGGTACAGAGGATTGGCCCAGGGCTTTCAGCTGGACAGGCACTCCGTCATGAAGCCATGTCTCCAGCTGGAGTAAGTCCCATCTCAGCCTGTGTCACTGCAGATGCTCATGTGGGACAGGCATCAGATGGCTGCCCACCAGGTAAAGGAACCCTAAAGTACCACTTCAGGTCAAGTGCTCCTGGTCTTCTTAGAAGAGGGAGCATTGCTGAGATAGGGATTCTGTTCAGTAAGGTTCTGTTTCCCTAAAACCTTTGTAAGTTGATAGAAGCCACATGTCAAAACCCCTCACTGACCTCGTCTCTTTTCCAATCCATCAGTCTGCTTAATGGGCTCAGTCATTCAAGAATCCAGGACCATGGCTGGTGAGGGTGATTCATTTATTACATGACTCTGCGTGTGGGAAAGAACCAACTCTAACATCCTACAGAGTAAACTACTCAATGAATTGGACCTAAGTATTTTTTTCTCACCTCAGCCATCTAAATTGATTCAATGAATTTCTGGTGTCATTTTCAAAAGTTCCTTTGTGTGATTTACATCTGTTTCTTTTCTGACATTTTATATAAAACCAGGAATGAGTTATTTTTCTAATATAACCTTAACTTAAGGGTCTCACTCAAAGACATTAAGATGGTAAGAAAACATGGAAAAATGTTGGGAAAGTATAACGAGTATCTTTAAAGTTCATGGATGTGTGTGTGTGTGTGTGTGTGTATATATGCTTGTGCATGTGTGTATGTGCACATTTCTGCAGTGCCCACGGAGGCCAGGAGAGGTCATCAGATCCCTGGAACTGGGATCACAGACCGTTGTGAGCTGCCTCACTTGGGTGTTTGGAATCAAAGTCCAGTCCTCTGCAAGAGCAGCAAGTGCTCTTAATCCCTGAGCCCACTCTGCAGCCCATAACTTCATCTTCAAACATCCTTACCGCCATCATCTAGGGGGAGAAAGGACCTCTCGTTCTGCAGGAGCGCCTGCTTCAGCTCCTCCAGCTCTGCGTGCTCTTTGGCATACATTCTCTTCAGGTTCTCTACGTGCTGAATCATCACTTCCACGGCTTTACTCACCCGACTTTCCTGATAGGAAAACAAGAGCCGGTTTTCACCGAAACTGCTCCCTCCAAACGCCGAAACATGCACTCAGGGCAAGATGGCACATTTGCTAGACTAGCCTGACCACCCGAGTCCACCTGCGAACCCGTGTTGGAGGGCAGACCCAGCTCTAGGAAGCTGTCTTCTGACCTCCGCACAGGCAGCTGGGTGCGTGCACATGCACACACTCAATAGTAAATAAATTAATATTTGCCCGCAGTCCATTCCTAAATCCAACTCTACAGTGTCATGTAGGTGTGTGTTCGGAAACACGTGAGTGTATCAGGGCAGACAATGGGATGTCATCCAGGAAAAAGTTGAAATCTGAGTAAACAAGCACTTGTGGCAAGTGAGGCCTGAAAAGGCAGGAGTTAGGAGCTGGGGATGCGGCTCACGGACAGAGCGCACACCTGGTTGGCGCAGCCCGTTCAAGGCCAGCCTCAGCTGTGTGACTGCTCCAAAATCAATATAGCATCAAGCTTTGATGGCAATACCAGATCTAAGAAAATAAATGGGCATGAAAGTCATGTAGGACATTATTGTTGTCTAGACTATTCCATCCAGCTAGGTACCAATATAGTACAAGAAGACACCCTGGGGCACGTGTGTCCAGCCTTAAGAACCATCTGCCTTTTGCCATTCAAAAGTTTGATCTCTTCCCAAGGTTTTGAATTTCAAAATAAGTACAAAAATGACAGACATGTTTCTTTTTTCACTCTTAAATGCTTCAGAAAAGGTATTTTTAAAAGTATCTTAAAAATTTTTTTCTTAAAAAAATATAGAGGCTCAGTGGTTAAGAGCACTGGCTACTCTTGCAGAGGACCCAGGTTCAATTCCCAGCAACCACACAGCGGCTAACAACCATCTGTAACTGCAGTTCCAGAGGATCTGACAGCCTCTTCTGATCTCCATGGGCACTGCATGACACGGGTGCACTTACCCACATGCAGGCATTACACTTGTACATGTAAAATAAAATATTTTTTAAAAATACAGTGCACTGGCTGTGGTGTGAAGCACTTTAATCCCAGCACTTTCAGGGCAAAGGCAGGTGGATCTCTGTGAGACTGGGGCCAACTTGGTCCACATAGCAAGTTCCAGGCCATCTGGGACTATTGGAAGACCCTGTCTCAACAACCAAAAACAATAACAAAAGCAAAAAACAACCCAAAAAGTATTTACAAAGCTACAATCATATTTAATACAATGTAAAAACCATCTTAATATCACATAACGGTTGATACCAAATTTTCCAGTCTCAAAGCAGATTTATTTGAACTGGAAACCAAGAAAGTGCATTTGTTGCGCTTTTATGCTGACGTAAATTCACAGCCTAAGATCAACCGTTTTAAAAGGCATCCAGTCCGTTTCCAATGCAATGCAAAGGTTGCATTTACCTTGTTCCGAAGCCATAGAACTATGTACATATTCAGCCTTACTCTCCACCGTCCTGCACCCCAGTCACAGGCAACCACCAATCTGTTCTCTGCCCCCAGAGACTTGCCCCTTAAAGACACCAATATGCATGCAGGCATGCATGCCCCTTCTACACACACAAATGTTCATGTCATTATCTGGACATTTCTTTGCAGGTCTTTGGTTTCATGCTGGTGTGGGACTGCTGTGTCACAGCTGAAGAAGCAGCTGGACCAATTTACCTTTGTCTCTGTGACATTTAATGTGTGCAATCTCTCAAAAATATCCCACAAACACTAATCGCTTTTTTCTTTCTTTGTGAGGATCATACAAACCAGAGCCTCAAGCAGGCTAAGCAAGTGCTCTGTTGAGCCACGTCCCTATCATCTGTACTTGATAGCCATCTTGTGTGTCTGAAACTGCATCTCACTGTGGCTTTGATCTGAATTTCCCTCGTGATTAAGCATGTTAGGCATTTTCTATGCTTCTGTTGGCTGTCGCATACATTACTGGAAGGCATGTGCAGTCAGTCTTTTTGCTGGTTTTGTGACTGGACTGTCTTTCTATCCGGTATTTAGAGTTCATATATTCTGGATACCAGTCCCTCGTCTGATACCTGATGTGCAACTGTTTTCTCCTAGTTGGAGGTTTCTCATGTTCGTAGTCTGAAGCATAAACTTGCCATTGAGATGAAGAGCAGTTTATCCAGAGCGAGGGTCATGAACTGCAGTGTGGTTCCACAGCTGATGAGCAGTAAGGTGCATGGTGGTAGTCACAGAACCCAAGAGGAGAGCCACAGGAGATACAGGCCAGGGGTCTGCAGAGGGCCCATGTCTATTCCCAGCACCACATGGCGGCCATCAACCGTCTGTAACTCCAGTTTCAGGGAAATCCGACGCCCTCTTCTGACCTCCAAGGGCATTTGCATGACACAATTGCTCTTACACACATGCAGGTCATACACTCATATACAAAAAATGATAAAATATCTTTTTAAAAAAGAGATATGGACCAAGAGAGAAGAGGACCAAGAACACGAGCAGATTCCCTTCCGCTACAGTTAGGACTCTGGTTTTCACTCTGAGGTCGGAGGTACTGGTGGCCGCTTCCTTCTGTTTGGTGGTGCTGGTGGTCGCCTTGTGCTGCCACGTGAGCGATCTACCACCCGCTGCTTGCCAGCATCACTGCTGAGCTTTGTGATTAAAAAAAAAGATTTTAAAAATTATTTTATGTATGTGTGTGAGCCTGTGTGAGGTGTGTATACCATATGTGTGCAGGAGCCTGTGGAAGCCAGAAGAGAGCACTGAATCCCCTTGTGTTGGAGTTACATGTGTGTGCTGGGAAAAGAAGTCAGGTCTCCTACAAGAGCAGCAAGTGCTCTTAACTGCGAGTCATCTCTCCAGCCCACTTTTAAGTCTTTGAAGGGATGGCTGTGACTACTTGTGAAAGAATACGCTGTTGGGAGGAGGGCTTAGGGTCGAAGTGAAGATCGTTTTAGAAGGCATTGTGTTAAGACAGACGAAAGGGGCGAGTGACCCAGACACTGGGAGAAGTGGAGACGAAAGTGGTCACATCCCACTGTTGGGCTGAAGGCAGTGCAAAGAGAGTTTTCTGTAGCACTTTATGCAGGCAGAGACGGGAGGTGCGAGTTTCTCACCCCAGACTTTGGCTTGTGCCACTGTAAGGATGAGGGGACGAGATCGTGGGTGGGAAATGGGCTGGCGGATCTGGGGTTTTGAAGATGCCAAGTGTGTGATGCTTATCTGACATCTGGGAGGAAATGCCGAGTCCTGTATAGTCTGGATCTCAAGGCAGGGGGTGAGGTGTAAGCTGTAAACCTGTGTGTCATCTTGGGGTATGTGGGGGTCCTGGGGGATTGCGTGTAGATGGAGCAGCTGAGCACAACAGGAGATAACTAGTTCATGGCTGTAGGAGGCCTCGGAGGAGCGAGCCTTGGTTGAGTGAGGTGAAGAGCCAGGGAGACACGGTTTGTGAACGCTAAGCAAAGACAGAGTTCCTATGAAGAATTGCTTACACAGGTTAAAGAAGACCGAGACACTGAACTTGGAAGCCATGGGCGGGTGGCAGATGTAAGAACAGTAGGTGTGTGTAGGTAGAAGGGGACCAAGCGGGGAGAGGCCGGACAAGTTGTTCCATCGAGGGACTTGCTCCAGAAGGAGCAGAGAGACAAGATAGTGGCCAAAGAGATCATGGCTGGGGAAGGGGAAAAAGACATGGTGGGGGAGGAGAAAGGAGGAAGGAGAGGGAGGGAGAGTGAGGACAGTCATATTTAGGCCCCTCCCTCCTCTATCTGCACCTTGTATAGTCCCTTCACCAATGTCTGTCTGTCTCCCAGTCTGTCATGTATGTTAAGGCCTATCATGCCAAGTTTGTGTCCCCAGATATTCCCCAGTGTGAATCTACCCACTGGAACCTGGTTGACCTCGAAGGAAACGAACTCTCCCTCTCCCAGTCATCACCAGCTGCCAGTGGTCCCCGCTAAGGCTGGGGCTTCTTATCCATTCACCCCTTTCTGCGCTGGGCTTTTGTCTGGTTTGAGCTTTCACGGGTCTTGTACTGAGTTTATACAAGTAACTTCCCAGCTGTCTGGAGAACTCTGTGTCCTTGTGGTCATCCACCACCGCTGGTTCTTATGGTCTTTCCACCCCCTCTTCTGTGATGGTCCCTGAGCCCTGGGCGGCAGAGGTTTCCCAGCCCTACCTGGGAAAAAGAGGTCTGTTTAAAGGCACTGAGGCTAGCTTCCCAAGGGCCGGGATGGCAGGCATGCACCTCCACTCTTGGTCCCAGAGTTTCCAACCATTGTATTTATTTGGGGGATCAAGCTCAAAGCCTTGTACATGTCAAGCAAGTGCTGTACCACTGGGATTCACACCCCACCCCCGCCTTCTCCTATCTTAAAAACAATGTAGTAGTGTGCCTGTGGAGATGATTCCATAGACTAGGAAAAACTGAAAATGGAGGTTATTCAGTAGAATCTAGGCCCATGTTTTTGCATAAATTGGAAGGGACGAACTCCTATGCCTGGGTAAGACGGCTGCCCTTATACAAGGCTGGAGACTGGCTATCTTTGGTATCAGGAAGGAGAGCCACGTGTGTGGGTTCCGTTGATATGTTCAGGGTGGTGGCAGCTCTCTTTGGATAGGCTCAGTTTTCTCTGTAGCAAAATCTTTGACAGAAAAGACCAGCAAGGACATGATGATGGTTTGAGGAACAAGGCCGAGGTGTGAAGCTGACTTAGAAGAGGGAGAGGAGGTGTGGAGAAGACACACGCGACACATGGGATGATGCGGTGACGGGGTCTGTCTGCACGGGGTGCACTATGTACCACAGGTGGGCACAGGAAGGTGGGGAAAGTGGGTGGAAGCAGGTTTTGGATTTGCCCAATAAAACATGAAAAAGTAGAGGGCTCAGGCAAGGTAGGGGTACTGTACTGACTGAGCAGGTTCAAGTTTGGTCAAGAAAGAAGATTTTCAGTGTCAATGGTGGGAAGGATGAGCAGTAGAAAGTCACAAAAACATTGTATGTTCATCATCATAGTGGGAAAGCAACCCATAGTCTTAAAATGGAAAATGAATCACTACACAGCAGTGTAAGCATGCTACTCAGAAATAATAAAGCTGTGGAGTATGGGGATTCGATGAGGCAGCTGATCGAGACACCTTACGCATATGTAACTTTAGTACAAATAAAACAAAGAATAACCTTATCCTCCACTGACGAGTCATAAGAAAACAAGGAAATATAACAAATGATCAAACTGAAACCCTGCAATTAGACATTTCCTTAAGGTGCTGGAGAGACATGGCAAGCGCACCGGATGCCCTTACCGAGAGCCTGGCACCCACATGGCAGCCAATAACCTTCTCTGACTACAGTTCCAAGGGATCTCACTCCCTCTTCTAGCTTTCTAATGCATTGCACAACACAGGTGCACTGACATACATGCAGTCCAAACACTCATAAAATAAAAATCAATTAAATTTTAAAAATATCTCCTTAAGACAATATATTTTAATATATTTAGTTAGTATAGATTTTAAGAAGTCAGTTTCAGGGCTGGAGAGATGGCTCAACAGTTAAGAGCACTGGCTGCTTTTGCAGAGGACCAGGGTTCAGTTCCCAGCACCTACATGGTGGCTCACAACATTCTATTACTCCAGTTCCAGGGGACCCACCACCCTCTTCTGGCCTCTGTGGGCAAGGCATGCAGGGTTAACTTACATACATGCCGGCAATACACTCATTAGCATAAAACAAAAGCAAATAATCTTTTTAAAAAAGAAGTCAAGTCTCTTTAGAATTGCTCATGATGAAAATTTGAAATTCTGCTTTTCTGTAAGCGTACGATTTGCATATGCAAATAAAAGCAGTCGGTAATTAGATGGGAAGCAACCAAGGAAACTGTAGTTGGCAGCTGTGTCTCCTGATGGTCAGATGTCCCCCTGTGGTTTCTGACTTAGCAGGAACAGCTAAGCAGGAACAGCTAAGTCAGAAGCCAAGGCAGCAGGATGCTCTTCCCTCACCATGCGCGTTCACGACGGGTCTGCGTCCTGGCTCCTCTTTTGCACTGTGGTTTTGTTCCCCCTTTTATGTGGGCTTTTCAAGAAAAGGATGGAAGAAACACCCTGTGTAGCAAATCAGGTCTTCCATGGTAATGGCCAGAGAGAGTCACCTCACCCTGGGTGAGTGGACCACCCACTGCAAATACTCCAAATCTTCTGAAATACCCACAGTACAGAAGCCAATAGTCTGCTCCACTCCAGTCCCCATTAAGTCAGTCCTCTCTGTCTGTTTCTCTGTCTGTCTCTGTCTCTCTGTCTGTCTCCTTTGCTTTGTGTTGCATCACTAAATAAACTTCTGATTGAATTTTCTTTAATAAGGAAAGAATTAAGGCGGGACCTTCACCTGGCAAACCACGGACATTCATCAGAGCATCACTTATCAGAGCAAAACGTCAGGAGCATCCTGAAATGGCCCACATAACTGGTTAAATGGGTCATGTCCATGCAACCAAGACAGTATTATGAAATGATGCTGCGTGTGTCCATGTACAGTGCATTGAAGGTTATCTGGGCTATATACTCAGAGGAAATCTGGACGCAAATTATAATGTATGAAGAAGACGTTGAGGGGATACAGCACACAATTTATCTGTTAGCATGAAAGGTTCTTCTTTACACATTTTTTCCCTATATTGAGCACATGTGTCTTAGAAATAACCCTGAAAACTTATTCTTGGCAGTTAATCCATGAGCTCTGGAGAAACAAATCCTCTCAACAGCTTCACTGTTACCTGGTTGATGGCGCCGAGCATTTCAGCCCTGCTGGCCACACGTGTTGAGCATTGGCTCAGAAACGTTATACTCTTCTCCAGCTTCTTAATGATTTCCTGAGCCTGGTTGTCATCTTCACACAGAGGTGTTAATGACTGTGAGGAAAGCAAAGTATTAGAACATATCCACCATTCAACAAGTGCCCCTGATGTTGAATAAATCACAGTCTGATCTCAAGCATCCTGGCAGGAAAAGCACCATCAATGCCCAACATTGAAGCATATAAAATATTAGCATCCTGGGATCGGAGAGATGGCTCATTAGTTAAAAGCATTGGTTGTTCTGGTAGAGGACCCGGATTCGGTTCCTAGCACCTACATGGCGCCTAATGACACTCCATAATTCCAGTTCCAGGGATCCGATGCCCTCTTTTGACCTCCACAGGCACTGCATGACATGGGTGCCCTTACATACATGTAGGCAATACACTCATACACAAAATAAAAATAGTCAACAAAATTAAAATATTAGCATCTGTGTTGGGTCATGGGTGGATTTTGTAGATGATTAAAACCTTTACATCTACTCTCAATCCTTTCCTTTTGCATTACACCCATGTGCATTGACAGCTCTCCTCCGTGGTTCATAGAATGGGATGCTTTTGGTAAGTGTAAACAGACCACGTTACGAGTGAAGTGTTTCACATGAGGAACACAAGTTGGAACTTTGAGTGACAAAGCAACGGCATCTAGAGCTGGCTCTGACTGCTTCTTCTCCATTTTTACTGTCAGTGTGACTGGTTTTGGAATCACCCCAGAGATACACCTCTGGGCATGTCTGTAACAGTGTCTCCAGAGAGGAAGGAGTCCTGCTCTGGACGTGCGGATTCCAGCCCACACTTGGGATCTTAGGCTGAATAAAAAGGAGGGAGCCACTGAGGATAGCTGCTTTTGCTATCACGCTTTCCTGTCACCAGAGCTACACCCTTGAACTGTGAGACAAAATGAGTCCTTCCCTAAATTGCCCTTGTTGGGTATTTTGTCACGGCAATAATAAAAATAGTGCATAACCTCTCCTACTGATGGCTAGGAGTGACTGGGCTGCTAGGTGCATATGCCATCATGCCTAAGGAATACCCCACTGAAGCCCTTCGCATTTACCTCAAATGCTGCCTGTCATGATCAAAGACTACCTTTCTCACAGGGATAAAGAGCTGGGTTGTTGCAGACAGCTACTGACCAGTATCTGTGTCGCCGTGAGCAGATGTCTAAGGCTGTCCAAAGCTAGTACCAGGAAGTGTAAGAGGTACCATTATACCATGTCAGGAGATGTCCTGCCGGCGAGACCACAAGGCAACACTGATGGCAGATGGCTTTATAGTCCCAGAAAGAAGTGCTGAATTTTCTATTTTTCTTGTTGGCTATGTTTTTCACCTATTGGATAGAGCCTATCATCTCCTTTTCAAGAAGGCCACACACAAGTAACAGACACCACGTCCTTGGCACACAGTAGGCACACAAATGGAAGCCACTTTTGAGACAGATGTGTCTAAGTTGCAGCTAATGAGTTGTTGGCCAACAGTAATGTCCATCCGCTGCTAGGCAAGCAGGTCCCCGCTCCAGTCTGAATAACCCCCTGTAGCTCAGCAGAGGTCAGCAGGAAGCGACCTGGCTAACCCTATCCAGAGTCATGAAACAAAATCCGAGAAGGCTGAATCAGCCAGCGAAACCTCTCAACAAAGACAAGCCCAGGACCCAAGGGCTTCACGAGGGAGGAAACAATGACAGCCCTTTCAAAATCCTCCCCCCAAAAACTCAACAAGGAGTATTTCCAAGCTCCTTTATGAGATCCTGTGACCTTGATGCCAAGGATGAACAAAGCTGTTACAAGAAATCTATAGATCAACAACACTGAAGAATATTGTTCCAGAATCCTCGACATTATCAAGCTGAATCCAACATGCCCTGTCCAAGTGGAACGTATTGCTGAAGGCAGGGACAGTTCAACATAGGAAAATCAGTATCACACACCACATTAACACAAACACAACAACTATACAACCGCAAGACAAGATGCAGGAGATCACTGGAGAAGATGAACGTGTGATGGTCACACTAAAATCAATCTCAGGAATGGAACGAAATTAATCCAGCATAACAAAAGTCACCTCAGGAAGCCACAGAGCACCATGGTCAAAGGAGGAAGGAGCACCTCTCCCGGAAGGTCAGGAACAAGGCAAGATCCCTGTTCTTACCATTTCTATTCCACATATTTGAACATTAGTACCACAGCCAAAAAAGTTAGGCAGTCAAAATAATTTTGAAGAACCCCCAAATAACAGGAGATATCATCTTTATTTGTAGTAAATACTGAAGAAGGAACAAAACTGTTTAATAAACTCATCAAAAATTAGAATACGCAAAATTGACATGAAAATTTGCACTATTTCTTTGCCTGATAATTCTCAAAATAAAAAGCTAAGAAACAATTCTATTTAAAATAACATCATAAAGAATATAATAATTTGGAATTAATGAAAGGAGTTAGAAGACATTGAAATCTACAAAAGACACAAATTTAAAGACATCACATGTTCATGGACAGGTTGACCTGATTACCCCATTCAGTCTACAGATTCCATGTCAATCGATAATCTAAAATTCAACAGTATCTTCTTGGGGTGGGTAGAAACAGAAATATGTGGCAGCCTGGCCCATAGCTCAGTGGTAGAACATGTGTTTACCATGTGTGAAACTCCAATTTTAGCATCAAAATATGTGAAAAAAGAACAAAATGCTATCCTAAAATTCATATAGTGTATCAAGGTACCACGAGTAGCCAAAACAATTTAATACAAGGACAAAATTGGAAGACTTCTATTTCCAGATTTTAAAATATATTAAAACATACTACATACCACATACTATATATTACAAGGCTGGTGAGATAGCTCGGAGTGGGTAAAGGTACTTGCTGCCAAGCCTGATGACCTGAGTTCGATCCCCAGGACCATATGGTGGACAGGGAGAACAGCTCCCACAAGTTCCTCTGACTTACACATGTGTGCCACAGCATACACACACACACATACACACACATACATACATACATACATACATACACACATACACACACACTAAATGTAACAAAATAAGTTTTAAAAAAATACTACAGGGGGGCTGCAGAGATGGCTCAATGGTTAAGAGCACTGGCTGCTGTTATAGTGGACCTAGGTTCGATTTCCAGCACCCACATGGGGGCTAACAACCGTTCTGTAACTCCAGAGGAATCTGACAAAACATGCAGGCAATCTATTCATACACAAAATAAAAATAATAGAATCTCTTTTAAAAATACTACAAACCTACATAAGTTCAATGGGCATCATACTGGAACGGAAGCCCACAGCGCAGTGACAGAGAACAGGAGGCCACGAAATGACCTCTCATGTCTGCAGCCAGTGATGCTTGTAAAGGGTACCACGAATGCACATCAGACAAGGACTGGTGTCTTCAAGGAGTGGTGCTGGGAAAAGCTTATGTCCATTCACCAAAGGGTGCATGGGATCCTCAGACCACATGCAAAACCACCCCAAAGAAAAAGTCAGTGTAGATGGATGGTCACGATGGCTCACAACTGAAATCCCAGCACCTGGGAGGTTGAGGCAGGAGGACTGCCATGAGGTCAAAGCCAACCTGGGATACATACTGAGCAGCAGACTATCCAGAACTGTACAACAAGACTGTCCAAAAGGGGGCAGGGGAAGGGAGGGAAGGAGGGAGAGGGGAGGGAGGAGGGAGGGAAGAATATGACTAAGTCCGGTTCCCAAGTATTCTCTCACCTCTAAAAGTTTTAGACAGTTAGTGACTTCTTTCTTCAGATTCTCTTCAGCCAGGTCCCGGGATCTCTCTTCAAGCTTCACTCTCTTCTCCAGGGTAAACCAGTCACACTTGAGTCCCAAGGATAATCGGAGAAATTCCGCCTAGAACGTGAGAGGAGGTTCCAGTCTCTTCCGGACCATGGGGGACAGCCTCCTTCCCTGGCCCCCTCAGGCTGCAGGCAGGGGCTCTGCCTGTTCTTAATCACATTACAAGCACAGGCAAAAACATGGATGAGGAAGTCTGAAATGTGGAGGGAGGGAAGAAGGGAAGAGAAGGGGGTGGTGGGAGGGACAGAGAGACAGACGCATGGACGCTTGCTGTAAACTCACCTCCACCTCCTTCTCATTCGCTGAAGGGCTGTAGGACAAGACAAAGAACTTAGATGTACTCCAACAGGAAAACAAAGCCTGCTGAAGCACAGTATGAACGAGAGCTTACCTGTCACCCTGCTGAAAGTTAGCCAGCCTCACTGAGGCTGCGGGAAGTGTGGAGACCTCGTTCTCTGTGGAAAGACAATAAATGTGATTCAACATCTAAGAGCACGTTTTCATCACATGCTGTTGTGTCCTATATTTACTAAAACATGCATTTCATTTAAATATTCCTGAGTGGATAGCCAGCCAATGTATCTGCTTAAATCTAAGCCGTCAGGAGCACGCTTAGAAGTCGCTGCGTCACTCCTCAGTATGAGCAGTGCTTGACACCCAAAGATGTCTGAGTCACAGACTAGGGTCTTCCCGGCATTTGAAAGTGCATCCCACTGGGCCCCACTGCCAACCTGCGCCTTCGCCTGGTGTCCTGCCTCTGTCTCGGATCGGGACTTTGGGAGCGGCGGCCGCAGGAGCACTTGTAGTAAAAGCAGTGACAATGATAAAAACACTCGTAGCAAGAGTGTGATTGTCAACTTGGTGGAATTTCAAACGACCATGGAAACCAAACTCTAGGCGTCTCTTTTAGGGAGTGCCCAGGTCATGTTAACTGAGCTAGGAAGAGCCTCTCTCAGTGTGGGCGGCACCATCCCAAGGATGGGGTCCTGGACTGAGTAGAGAGGGAGCCGAGCACCAGCAGAGTCTCTCCCTCCTGACCGTGGACGCACTGTGACCAGCTGCCTCACCCTCGGCGGCCGGGCCTTCCCCTCCACGAAGGACTGGATTCCCTTACAACTTAAATAAATAAACGTACCTTTTCCCAGGAATTTTGTCACAACCACAAGAGTAACTTATACAAATAGCCTCTCTAGACATGGCATCCACCATTGTGATACCATGTCCCAGTCCTAGAGCAAAGTCTCTAGACACACAATGGTTTTCTCTACTACAGTTTAGCGATATGAACACAGGACTTAAGCTTGACAATACTTGGTTTAAACCGAGCTCTGACTTTCAATCATGTGCTCATGATCAAGTCCCAACCTTGCCGAGCCATCTACAAGACAATGATGTGACTGGACGGACCAGTGACTTGCATGACTTGTGCTAGGTGCTCCCACGGGCTTTGAACACATTATTTTATTCAGACTTCACAGCAAAACTTCAGGGGTAAAAACCATCGCTGTCTTCTTCTCTTAAACTAGGGAGCTGATCACAGTTTAACCTGCCTCACCTCATACTTGGAGGACTAAGTGAAACTCCACAAATGAATAACTTAGCCTAGTACTCACAATATAGTATATGCTTAATAAAGTGTGATTATTTTTGAGACAGGGTCTTAAGTATCTCACTATGTAGCTGAGGATGACCTTGAACTTCTGATCCTCTTGCCTCCACCTCCTGAATGTACGTAGTGCTGGAGAATCAAACACCAACTAAGCCACATCTCCAGCCCAGTATGATTGCTAAGTCAGCATTTCTGCTTTGCAAGCGAGAAGGTTAGGGAACTTACTAAGAGCACATAACTAGAGGCTGACGAGGTCTAGAGTCTGTGCGGATGCTGTGCCATTCAGGTAAGTCAGGCTGAGAAGGGAGGCAGCCCAGCTTACTCTGTGAATCCTGGCACACTGACTGGTAAATGAGGCACCGAAAAGAGCTCGAGAGTGTGGAGCTGCCACCACCACAGGCTCGGTTCTCAGCTCCAGAGAGCACCGGTTACTGCTGGAACTGTGGGTCAACAGGAGATAAAACACCACTGTGGTTTTTGAAAATGAGACGGGGGACGCAAGACCTGATTCTGCCGGCTGGTCTTACCCCGGAAAGCAGAGTAGGTTGTGGGTGACACATCCTACTCAAAAAGACTTCACCTACAAACATATCAGAAAGGAACAGAGGTTCCCAGGGGCGGAAGGAGCCTTACCTCGTGCAGCACAGTCCTTTCTACGGCCGTCTATTGTTTTGAGTTCCTCTCTCGCTTCCTAAAATCATAAGGAACTTTTATTGCCACGTGTTGAATAGAAAACCTTCAGAACCAAACATCTCTTCACTTCCTCTCCTAACCCACCTCGAGCAAAACCTTCTGTAGAACTCTGGGAACTGGAATAAAGGCCAATAACCAGACCAGCCCCCACTGTAGCTCCCGATCTAATTAAGGCAAAACTGACATCAGTATTTGAAAGACCGTGAAAGTGACACAAACTATCACAAAGGAAAGTAAGTGCCAAGTAAACAAGTGAGGGTTCTGCGTGGGGAAGAGAACAGTGCCAGGGCTAGACCAGTATGAATGATCTCCTCTGCCACGGAGCATGCCGCAGCGCATGGGGAGGTAAAGGGGGCGGGAGAATCTAGGGCTATGACATGGGGTTTCCGGTGTGGGTCGGAGGGACACAAACGCATGCTGCTTTGTTCTGTTAGACTTTAATTCCAGATGAATGCACACACACAGACACAGATACACACTCACACACACACAATTGTTTAGTTATTCTTTGAGATAGGGTCTTGCTATGTAACCCATAAGACCACACTGGCCTGAAACTCATGATCCTCCTGCCTTGGGCAATTAAGTGCTGGGATTACAGGTCAGGCTTCATTCAAAAACAATTTAAGCTCACTGACTGAGTTTCGTATAATAAATCTATCTGTATGACACCTGGGTTGCTCTGTACTGGGCTGGACAGTGTAACAGAGCACTGTGGGCACAAAGTCCTGTCTGTGACGCCTTTAGGGGCTGGAAAGATGGTTTCCTGCAGAGGACCTGGGTTCGCTTCTCAGCACTGAAAACAGTCCATAACTCTAGTTCCAGGAGATCTGATGCCCCTCTTCTGGACTCTGCAGGTATTGCACAAGCATGTACGTGCCACATACATGCAGACATCTAAAACACTCATGCACATTAAAAAAAATATTAAAACCTCAGATCAGAAACTCAGAAAACGAAATAGATTCTCCGTTAGAAAGTAAGTGTAGGACAAATTTCTAGGTAGAGCCACTGACTCTGTTTCAGTGAAATGTACCAAATATGGCAGTTCCGGGTAAGCCTGCGTTACTCCTGTCACATTTGAACATCCGAGCTCTTTAAACACATCGGACTTTCTCCATCTGCCTTTCATAGCCATATTTGTAAGAACTGTTGCTCATGGCTGCCATTCCAGTTCTGGATCTCTCCATCCATGATCAGACAGACTGCTCTATCAAGCAGCCCAAGGAAACTGCTCCCTCCACTTTCTGGGACCTGCCCATCACCCAGTCGAATGGCTACTCTTGAGTCAGTGTCTAACTTGACTCCTCAAGTGGACTGGGAATCTTTCCTTCCCCCAGCTCCCCTCTCACAACGCTTCTGCGTTCCCACAGCACCACGGTCCTTCCCAGTCCTTTCCTCCTGTCTTCTCTGGCAGACCTCGGCACTGTTCATCAATGCTCTGTTATCCTTGATCATGGTGGTCCACACCTATAATGCCAACACTCATGAGACTGAACATCAGAAGTTCTAGGCCAGCCTGTGCTACATAATGGGATCCCGTCTAGAAAAAAATAACAACCAATTCCATTATTCTCAGTACTTTCTGCCTGCCAGTCCTTGAAAAATCTCACCTTCCCAGCCCCTTCCCTTCTGATAGCCCAGGAATGTATGTCTGCCTCTCCGGAGGGTTTATGAGCGTCAGTGATGGGTGCACAGCTAGCTGTAAAACCTTCTTACATGCTCCTGATGCCGCTCCTCAGCCGGAAGCCTAAGTCTGTCACGTCGCTCCTATTTTGTCTTTTAAATTCTAAACTTCTTCCTTCTTCTGTCTCTCACTATCCAGTTCACTCTTGTCATTTAAGCCATGAACCGGGGCACCCACCTTTGCCAATGTCCAGCTACCGTGAACCTACTTCTTAAATAAATTTTAGCTCACTTACTGTTCCCATCTTACTAAGATTAAAGTAACTTTATCTGTTCCCCGAATGATGACAATGGCATCCAAATCAGCTCCGTTCCCTCCACTGCAGTTTTCCTAATCCACCATTCTTCAGTGTTTTCATAGCTATCTTGCTTTAAGGTGAAAAGGAATCTCTCCCCTTCCCCCCGCCAGGAGAGCCTTCTATGAAAAACTAAAGGTCCTGATTTTTCCTCTATCTTTTCAATAATGGGTAACAGGTTGAGCATGCACAGTGCCCAACACTACACCCTAACTGTACCCCACACTAAAGGATAGTTCCAAATAACATCCAATGAACTCCTGTCCTCTGAGGCTGGAACATTTCTTCAGTGGCCTACATGGATCTCCAACACTTGATACTATATTGAGCTAACTACAAGACCTATGTATTTTGAGTAAAGTGACACTCACATATACACGGCCCCACATACATGGGGGAGGGTGTAGGTAAAAGCCTTGGAGACACATGGAACTGGATATAAAGTCCACAAGCTAGCCTCACTCACTCACAGAGGTGACAGCAGATCTTCACACATACAGCAGAGCCTTGGAGAACCATGAAGCTGGTTCCAGAGTCTACAGGCTTCCCTTCAGCCATTTACACATGACTCTAAGCTCTCCTTCAATCACTCACAAAAGTGGCACTGGATTTTCCGTCATAAGATAAGAAGTTTAACTATTGTCTTTGGGCATTCAGAGCTAACCTTGTCACCCTGTGCATGCAGGGTCATCAGTGTGACTGTGACACTTTGAGCTTTCACCCCAGGCAATTCTCTTTTCCAGCCATTAATCTCATGCTAGGCATTGTGATCATCTGCTTCTTCACCCGACGAGCACACACGACAGAATCACTGCCTTGTTCGGCGTACACGATGTGCTCATCTACCTGAGAAGCAATTTTCTGTTTCTAAGAGATCTGATTGAATGAACTAACATCAAATCAGGCAAAAGCAGTCTAACCTTAGACTCACTGTACGACATTGTCCAAGTCACAAGAATACTCTGGCCTTACTTTGTCTATAAATTACTGATATCATTAAAGTCCACAAACTCATACTATTTTATACATAATATCTTGAAAGGATAAAATAGTACTTTATTAGAGACTCATATAAATCCTCCAAAGGGACAGCCGGACCACTGTAACCTGTCATGGCTTTTAATGGAAACGGGCCTGTTCCCTTACCCGGTGTGGCGCAGCTTTGTTCCCGTTCATGGAGTCTTGGCATACAATAGTCTCTTGGGCTGGACCAGGACCTGTGAGGAGAAGGGAACAGTGAATGGCAGGGGAGCAATAACAAGAAGAGGAGGAAGAAACAGTGAGGGTGGCGGTGTGGGCAGCCCGGTGAACAGAGGCTGGAGTGCCCGCGGGGACAGAGCCGCCAGGACCTGCCCAGAACCGTACAACTTCCCAACAGACCCCAGCATCCGACCAGCCTTGCAAATCACAGGCTGTTTAGTTTAGTTTTGTTTGTTTTTTTTTATCTTTTTTCAGATAGTGCTGGCCTTTATTGGAGACATTATTAGTCTAATAGTAGAAACATGAAGGAAGGAAGGCGAATAATGAATTACTAGCTTGACTTTTTATAGCTTGGAAAGTAGTCTTTTGTCATTGCTCATCATATGCAAGACTGCTAGCATTGCCGTTCTACTAAAGCGCAGGCTATTTCTAAGCACACTGCGGTCAACGTAAGGAAATGGATCTTTCAGCCCAGGCCTGTACTTCTGGTAACTGACGTTCATGTCTGAGTACACTGCAAAGTGCTTGAGTGATTCTTGTCTTCACAGTTTCCACCCATTTCTGCATAAAATATTGCATATGATACCTAACGTTCAATACTTTTATCTTTAAGAAACAATAGTCCTAGGGGCTAGAGAGATAGCTCAGAGATTAAGAGCACTGGCTACTCTTACAGAGGACCTGGGTTCAGTTCCCAGAACCCACACGGCAGCTAACAACTGTCTGTAGCTCCAGTTCCAGGGGATCTGATGCCCTATTCTGACCTCTGTGTGCGTTGTACAACACAGGTGCACTTACATACGTGGAGGCAGTACACTCATAAACATAAAAGTAAATAAATAAATAAATAAGAAAGAAACAATGTCCTTATGTCAGGTATGGTGGCATACACCTTTGATCCCATCACTCAGGAAGTAGAGGCAGGCAGATTTCTGTGAGATTGAGGCCAGCCTGCTCTACATAGTGAGTTCCAGGCCAGCTAGGTTATAAGAACTTGTCTCAAAAATACCAAAACAAGACCCCCCCAAATTCTTTGTAGTATTGCAAACATTATAAGAAATTAGAACTTAGAATAAAACAGACATCAGTTTCTTTCAGAGCATATAATTTTTCTCCATATGGAAGTTTCCAGTTTTTCCTTAAATTTTACACAACAGATTAAATTATAGTTCATGAGTCAAAAAGTTTAAAAAGTGAACATTTTCCCTTTACTCAGTAGCTTCCAGAAATCCAGATTTCTTCCTCATAAACATTCATTTTTGCTTAGTCTTCTGGAGATATTCTATGCAGGCATAGCACTTTTTAAAGTTGTATTTTATTTAATTAATATGTATGTGTGCATGTGTATGCACAGGCATGTGAATTTTCAGAGACCTGGATCCCCTGAGCTGGAGTTACAGGAGTTTGTGAGTCACTCAACATGGGTGCTGGGATTTGAACTCAGGTCCTCTGCAAGAACAGTAAGTGCTCTTAACCACTGAGCCAGTTTGCCAGTTCCTATAGCATTTTCTCCTATCTTTTGATTCATAAAATATTGCATGTTATACCCAACACTTAGTCCTTTTTTTCCTTGAAGAAACAACAGTCCTCTGTGGTGTTGTATGCCCCTTATGCATGTCTTATGCCTGCATGTTTTAAAATTTTATTATGTGGATAGACCAAAGTCTAATCTCTTTTTGACAGCTAGCCCGTTGCCAATGTTTTGTTATAGACAGTGCTGAAACACATTAACTTACACATATGTCACTTTGTTTTTCTCTAGATGGCTACAGGATAAATTCCCACGTTGAGAAATATCAGAAGTCTCCCTGTACATTAGGTACAAAAGTTCCATCTCCCCCAGGTCTGTATGAGGCTCTCCCCACAACCCTGTCGACACAGAATTGTCACATTTTGCATCTTTCTGTGTGACAGGTGAACAACAGCACCCAGTCAGTTGTCCTCAAAGCAGTTCCCCCATCCAGGCAGGTCTTATGGCACATACCTATCACCCCAGCACTCGGGAGGCTGAAGCAGGGACATTTTAAGTTCAAGGTTAATCTGGTATACATATTGACACTCTGTCTCCAAAAATTAAAAAGGAAATCTTAATATTTACTAGGTGTGGGGTGCAGAGCGGTTTTCCTCCACTCCCAATGGACCACAGCCAATTGTTCCCCCTTCTCACCTGATCTTCTAATTTACATTCTAAGAGTTTCCTAAACAGGTCATCTCTTACCTATGTCATAGCCAAGAGCAAACTGTCCTGTCAGCAATAGTTAAGACCCATTCTAACATACTGTCATTTTTTCTCTGACTACAATTAAAGAAAATGGTGGTGCTCTCAGATATCACCAGTGCCTCTTAGACTTTTCTCCAGATTCCATCTTCAAATGTTTTTATACAAATTATTTTATAAAATGAATATTAAAACCAGGCATGGTGGCACACAGCTTTAATTCCAGCACTCGGGAGGCAGAGGCAGGCGGATAACTGTGAGTTCAAGGACAGCTTGGTCTACATATTGAGTGCCAGGGCAGCTGGGGCTACAGAGAGACCCTGTCTCAAAAAGACTAAAAATAAATAAATAAATAAATAAATCAATCAAAGAATATTAATGTTCAACTCCCGAGGACAGTGACTTCGCTGACTCACAGGCACTAGTTTCAGGGCTTGTTCGGTGTTTTAGAAATTGAACTTACCTGTCACAGTGGGGGCAGGCTTTGTTTCTTCCTCTTTCTCACAGAGGGATGTGCAGTCAAGGTCTCCAGAAGCCATATGCAAAATTTCTGATCCAGAATCTACTGACAGGAAGAAAGTAACCGGATGGAAACCAAGCAAAAGGGAGATCTGGAGATCTGCCCAGCCTCTGCTAATGTCACAGGCCGCCACACTCCAGGATTACGGCGTCATCAGACCTTGAATGCGCTCTTCCCAGCCACTTACCACTGGATGTTACAGTGCTGTCCGAGGATGAGATGTGTCCAGGTGATGGTAGTGTGAGGCACTCCCTGACAAAAGAAAAATATTTTGCAAGGGAAGGTGCAAATATGGCCCCTAAAAGCCAACTGAATCTGCATTCCCTTTCAGCACATAGCTAACCTGAGCTGCGATGGGCTCTCAGAAAACAAGCGGCCAGCACCATTGTCCTGAAGGAAAGAAGAGATATGCATTCAGTAATTAGACATTTCCCATTCCAGAACGGTTGCCTTAAGCAGACATTTTTGGGCAGTTTTAAAGGAACACAGATTTGCTCTGTTCTGGTGGACAGGTTACAGGAGTAGCATAGGGATCTTATTTTTAAGTTTTTTGGGGGCACACCTTTTTAGCCCCAGCTAGCCTGGAACTTACTATGTAGATCAGGCTGGCCTTGCTCTCACAGAGATCTGTCTGCTTCTGCCTCCTGGGTGCTAGGATTAAAGGCTTGAGCCACCACTCCTAGCTGTATGGGGAATCTTGATACACACTTCCTCAAGGTGTTCTTACAAACAAAATCCAAGTTTATTTACAAGTCTGGTATTTTTTTTTAAAACCTGACTAAAGTCTTGAGCAAAATAAATTCTAAACTCAAGAGCACATGGGGATCATTCTACCCACTTACAGCACATTTTCTTTAAATAGAACATTCTAGAGGACAGTGAAACATTTCTGGAATATTACTCAACCTAACTAGCCCTTCTGACCTGGTAGTAAGAACAGCTTTCAGGTTTCCAGCTAGACGCATCCTACGTTTCATGTTTAATGTATATCTCAGATCTGGGGGAGTCTATCCATGACAGCACATACGGCTTCACATTCAAAGGGAACTTTGCACAACTGTGGTCCCAGTGTGCCAGGGCAAGTTTTTCAAAGTCTCATCTGACCTCTAAATTTCTATGGAGGATTCTTAATTAGAGAGGAACTTAGTAATCTAGGGTTTGTGTTCTTATTCTCTTTCAAAAAGGAAACACGGATATTAGTAGGGCTTTCTTTTTTAATAATGAACTCATTTGCATTATTATGTATTTCAGAAGAGAAATTCAAAGTCAAAACTGGCGTCATTCTGGTATCTGAAGCCCATATGGACAATGCAAAACTAAAACATACAGAACTATACACATACAAGCATATACTGTACAGTCAATCAAATACCGACTGCATTAACTGCCATAGCCAATGAATGACAGGTTTTCATGGAGTGACACAGGAGTCAAGAAACCATTTACGAGAGTCACGGAAAGGGAGCGGTTTAGCCAAGGCCTTGTGGGTTGGTATTGTTTTAACTCCTTCTGTCTTCTTTTTCTGACAGCGTTGAGGACTGGGCCAGGAGCCTTGGCCATGCCAGGGAAGTGCTTTGCCACTGGGCTACTCTACCAGTCCAGCAAGCACTTGCAGAATTTGGAGCTACCCTGTAAGGTAAATAGCAGTCTACACCTGCTTAGTAAAATTCATAAAAGCCAGGGCTAGTGAGATGACTCAGTGGGTAAAGATGCTTGAGATAATCCATCCCCAGGAACCACTCAAACGGCAGGAGAGAACTGCTTCCCTTGAGTTTGCCTCTGACTGCCACATACATGCTGTCCACACACACATAACAAATGAACGAATCTAATATTTTCCTTAAGTTTTAATTCCATGGGGGCTGGAGAGGCGACTCAGTGGTTAACAGCACCTGGGTTTGGCTCCCAGCACCTAAATGGAAGGTAACTGCAGTCTGTAATTCCAGTTCCAGTGACCCAGTGCCCTCTCTGGCCTCTGTGGACAACACACACATGTGGTGCGCCTAAGTACATGTAAGCAAAAGACTTACACACATAGAACAAAACAAGAAAAAATTTTAAGTTTTAAATTTACTAAAGTCTTTTTATGTATCATCTCACTCTCCCCAGACCTTATGCAATAAATGTTAGCAAGGGATAAATTTTTAAAATTGTGTGTGTGTGTGTGTGTGTGTCTTTTACTTAATGTAGGTGAACCAAATAGTATCATCTCCATTGCAAACCACTGCTGAATGTGAACTAAGTTGAACTACTGGAAAAGAAAGCTTTCTCAACTATTTAGACATAGAAAAATCTAAATATAAACATGGAGCTAGACAGACGCTCTGCAGAGAAGACCAGAGTTCAGTCCCCAGCACCCACCTCTTGGGGCTCACCACCACAGGTAGCTCCAGCTCTGGGGGATCTGGTGCCCTCTTCTGGCCTCCTTGGACACTGCACTCACATGCACAAAACTTCACACAGACGTACACACACATAAATAATAACAACAAATCTTCTAACAATGTTTAGAAGTTTAAACATAAGCATATGATTTTTAACTCTCTTATTTACTATTTTTATTTTATGTGTATGGGTGTATTACCTGCATGTGTGTAAGTGACCTATGTAGTGTAATGCTCAGAGAGGTCAGAAGAGGGCACTCGATCCCCTTGAACTGGAGTTGCAGATGGTTGTCAGGCACCCTGTGGGTGCTGGGATTGGAAGCCCCGGCTCTTTGTAAGAGCAGACAGTGCTCTTGACTGCTGAGGCATCTCTCCTGGCCCCACAAATGATTTTCCAATGTTCACCTCAAATATTCAAAAACATGCTGAAACCTGAAAAGCAGGAATTTATACCAACTGGTGGCGCTCTGCTCAAGCTCCTGTTTTTATTTCACTGTGGCTTTTATTTATTTTTGATTTTTAATTTTTAAAGTGTTTGGTTGCTATTTATGCTCAATAAGATGTTTTGATCCATGCACAGACTGAGGAACCATCACCTGGGCTGGTCAGCTTGTCTGTCACCTCAGTGCTTCCTGCCCTAAGGGTCTTGGGGTTGGATCACATGTCACAGATGTGACTTATGACCTCAGCTTGGATGAATTCCACAAACATTCATCAAAGGTCCAGTTTGTGCCAGGAAGAGAGATAAGAGCTGGAAACACACAGAAACACAGTCCTGTCTTTCAAGCTCCCACAAGCCAGTCAGGGAGGCCAGCACACTGAACTAACACCTTCTAACCCACAGGCAGTGTTCCACAAAGCAAACACCCACAGAACACAGTCCCCCCCTGATGTAGAAATTAATCGTAGAAGAATTGTACCATATAGTCTCAGTAGTTAAATGATGTTAATCTTACCTTTATACTGTTTAAATACTGATTCTAGCTCTATTAATTATGTATATTATGTATATGGAATGACATATAAAACTGCAGAAAATTAAATATCCTTCTATTCATTGAATATCATGCTCATAAAGGTCAAGAATTGACCTTTAAATTTAAAATTCCTTAACGTATAAGACATGTTGGGGCTGGAGAGATGGCTCAGTGGTTAAGAAGACTGGTTGCTCTTGCAGAGGATCTGGGTTCAATTCCCAGCGCCCACATAGCAGCTAACAATCATCTACAACTCCAGTTCTGGGGGATCCGATGTCCTCTCTGACCTCCATGGGCATTGCATGACACAGATATACTTACTTACATTTGGGCAAAACACTCATACCCATAAAGAAATTTAAAACTTAAAAAGACATGTTAATCGCTGGGTTTAAAATGATGCTGATTAACTGTACTATAACTAAAGCAAACTTGGTCACCTTGCACCTCAACTACTTGAATGTAAGGCTAGGAGACTATATTTATGTTTTTTCTGTTCTATTTAATTAGTTTCCAAAAATGGGAGAAAGAGAACACATTGTTAGGCAAACTTTCTATTCAAAAAATTTCTAATTTTCCTATTTAAAGTTAACAGACAATTACAGGAAACATATATCATTTTCCACTATTGTGTTACAAAGGAGTCTCCTTTCCACAATGTCTTCAGAACCCTTCTCTGAACCTTGCAGGTGAGACAATCTATTCAGAGACGCCTCAGTGTGCCCCAGGCCGTGTGTCTGTCTCATAATCTAAAACATTATACTCAAAAGTGTTTTGACAAATATCAAACACTTACTGATTGCACAAATAATACTTCTGTAGTTTAAAGAAGTCTCACATGTTGAGTAGCCAAAAATTTTCTCCATCATTCAAAAGAGTTGCAGGATAAACAGTTGGAGATTACTCTCAAATCATTCATCTTTATAAGCGTCAGGGATCAGACAACGGCCCAATATATAGCCTATCTCAACCTTAAAATTTCATACATTTGGTCTAGCAACACTTTTTTGTGTGTGTCCTGTAAGAATAACCATAGTAAAAGAGAGTTTGTTTTTTGTCTTTTCTTCAAATTCCGTTTCAAATTTAGGATTGTAATACCTGACAGTTGCATCTGGAGCCCTCAAGGTGTCCATCCACGCGCGGTGGGGTGGAGTAAAAAGTGTCCCACAGTGTGGTCCTTTCCCTGACCCCCAAAGTCACCCCATTTTTAAATCAGCACCTATACTCAAACAAGACCCTAACCCCACCAACTATAAACCTTGAGACCTGGACAGACTGTGGAACAGAATCTACTGGACACATTTAAGAACCAAAGAACTCCAAGAAATGGTAAAGAGACTGACTTACATGTGGCAGACTGGTTGCAATTCATGAGCGGGAAGAAGCCTGGCTCTTCCTGGCCGGGCCATTCAAATAGTGACTTTGTCCCATTTACATGAAAACCCTGCCCTTTTGCTCCTCAGTGCAAGTGTTTAGTATAGGGCGGAGTCATCCAGGTATGGAACAAAGACAGTCCCTAGTGGGCTGGGTCGGCAAACACAGCCTCTCATTCACATTCACAAATAGCAACAGTGTCTCACTGAGTACATGAAGAAATAGGAAGTGCAGCTTGAGAACACTCCCGGGGTATTAGGAATGCCAAATAATTGGCCCAGATAATCTTCCAGGATTTGCTTGAGTAGATAAAATGCTGCTTGAGCTACCGACTTCATAACCAGAAATACTTCCACTGATAACCAGATGTTGCCAATAGAATCTTTGCTACTGGATCTAGTCTGAACAGTCAATGTGAGTCAAATAAATTAACATGACAACCAAAAAATGCAGACAGTTCATATAGACTTAAGACTGGAGTCTGTGTCCATTTAAATGCTCTGAAAAGAGGAAGAAGGCTCAATCGAACTGGGACATAAACAGAATTAAGATTCCTTATTATTTTTTTTTCCTTTCAATTTTGAGCTAAAAGTCACCACACCCTCAGACCTATGGGGCGCACCCAGCACTGTGAGGTTCTCTTAGAATCAGTTATCAGTCAGTATCTTCTTGTTCCAAGTTTGTAACTGCAATGTTATTTATTCTCCAAGGTTATTAATGCTGCACCTACACACAACTCAAAAAAAACAGGACAGGCCAGGGCCAGAAAATCTCCCAAGATATTTTTATATTGATCCTGTTCTTCGCCTTGGTAACTCACTTCTCCTGGTGACAGTCTGTCTTAAACAAAAACATGTAATGACATGAAAGGGAGCAAAGGGAGGAGAGACAGTTAATACGGACGTACGTAATTCTTCACAGCCAAACTGTGGGAGATTTTCATCTCTGGATCTCTGGCTTCTTGTGAGGAAGCCTCTGAACTTAGCACTATTGACCTTTCTGACTCTGGTCAGAGTCACAGATTCGAAATTGTGAGCATTCACTATGGAACCAGGAACTTTACATGTGCTGCTAAGCATCCTCCTGGGATCAGCTCAGAGACTGGAAGAAGGGACAGTGAGCGCTGCTGGTTAGATCTGAGGCAGGCTCTCACCACTGAGCCCAGGCTGGCCACCGACTCTTGATCCTCCCCTTCCTGCCCTAGCCTCCGAAGTGCTTCTTAATTCTTGAATATTCAAGGATAGCAATAAGTTCCTAGTCACAAGACCAGTATTGCTCAGAAAGCGACTGCTTGCTCTTTAGACTGGGGGTGGAGCAGAGACTGAGGGGAGATGGGCAGACAGGGAGGGACAGGGCCCTGGAGAGGAAGGGCTCTGTGCTTCGGGCCGCTGTGCCTCCTGGCACCTCTGTATCACCTGCGCATCTTGGAAAGGAACACACACAGCACTGCCAGAACATTCTACCTGAAAGCATCGGAATGCAAAGCGGAGCGGCAGAGCAGGACCCCCAGGAGCTTGGAGGCAGTGCAGACAGGGCTCGCTGGTGGTGTGGACGGCTATCAAGGATTTCAAAGACCTGAGTAGGCAAAGCAACCTGCTTACCCACCATTTTCTCAAGGGGTTAAACATCCACCTGGAAGCCCCAAGTTGGTGAGGCCTAAAGAGCCAGGAGACTGTTCCAGGACTGTCTCTGGCAGTGCTAGCGATGCTGGGAAGAGACACCGGGCAAAAGACAGACCTTTCTGCTCAGAGGCAAGAGGGAGGATGGGCCACAGCCATGGTTTTCCTCTTCATGGGATCCCCTTGGTTTGTTTCTAAGAACTACTAGGCCAGAACTTAGTTATAAAGATACATATGTGCATGTACGTATGAGACGTATATATAGGAACATGTTTTGTGTATGTATTTAGATATTCTAAAGGCCTTGCAAAACACCTTCTCCTTTCACAGGCCACAGGAGCAGATTGACAGGGAGAGTCACTGTGTAAGTTCACTCGGTCAACAAGAAATAGAGCCAGATTTCATCCAGGTCTGCGTGATTCTAAAGCTTAGTCCATGGGACTGAAAATGACAAAATAAATTTCAAACAAATACAAGAATAGACAGAAGGGTTAGCTTTTCTACAGGGAGTCACGTGGTTTCAAGCACTATCAATTTCTGGCCAGTCTCCTGTTTATCTACTTCCTCTCACATTAAACCTACTGCCAGCAAGTGAGTCCCAGAAAACACACTTCATCCATGAGTCCTCAGTAAAATCTACGTTCTCTTCTCTCCTCACTGGATAAAAATATCTCTAATCAACAAAGTCCCTGGGTCCATAAACCAGTTCGGTTCCCCTCAGCAATGCCCCAACCTGGACCCCTAAGCACTCACCTGCTCGTTCTGAGACACCCATCTCGCTGGACTCCTTTGTCCACGCAAAGACCCTCTCACAAACACTAAAATTCTGTTTTATTTTCCACATGACCTATGATAATGAAAGACTCCAGCTTCCTCTGTAGATACCAGGAAAAGGAGAAAGTAAATCCCAAGTCTTTAGGAACAAGGGTGAGAGGGAGGACAGTGACAGATGACCCTTCCTTGTCTGTGTAATTACAAAACAAACATTAACGGGCAGCAACTGCACCTCAGGTCTACGCAGGGTGTCAGGTACATTCCAATGAGAGATCAAGAAGAGCTTATCATCTAATACAGGATAGAAAACTGGGACTGGCAAGATGGCTCAGCAGGTAAAGGCACTCGCTGCCAAGCCTGACAAGCCGAGTTTGAGTCCCAGGACATACATGGTAGAAGGAGAGAGCTGACTCTAGCAAGTTGTCCTCTGACCTCAACACCTATGCCCAACACATACATCTATGCACATACACACAGACACACACACACAAATAAAAACAATAAAAGTTTAAGAACACATTGCTACAGTATAACCACAATGCAGCTGAAAATAGAGGACAGGAGTTCCTGGGGTCATGAGCTGGGTCTGGTGATGCACACCTATAATTGCAGCTTTCAGGAGGCCAACGCAGGAGGATCAAGAGTCTGCAGGCTGTGATTTCCACCCCCAAAACTGGAGATTCCTGACTGTCCACATTTTATGTTGCCACAGAAAAGTTCCAGGAAACGGTTGGTTTTTGAAATCAACCTTGACAAGCACACAGAATTTTGACAAATGGAGAAACATATAGTATTCTGGGCAGAGAAATGGCCCCAAACAGGTTCATGTGATTTATCATGACAATACGCCCTTGTGGTTTGGCTGAGGTACAGGGATGGCCACAAGACGGTACTGGAGAGAGGTCAGTGCAACCAGGTGAGAGAGGCCCGAATCTGAGGCCCGATTACCCACAGCACGGCTGTAGAGATGGACAGAGAGACCCACAGCTTGAAGCCAAGGGGTTAAGGAGGCAATGCCATTGTCATTTACTGGGAACATTACGGTTATGACCGCTGCGTGTCTTTATTTTATATTTCTTCTAGTCCCTTGTTCTTATCATCCATGAGAATGGTTAGAGTCAGAGCTTACATTAGCTGAGAGGTGGGACGGAGAGTTTAAGGGACAGCTTGTGGGATTTGTCTAGAGGACCAGGTGGGGAGAGGTGGAAGAGACAGAAGGCTACAGACTACAGAGTATCAGTGGGGTTTGGGCCATAAGGTACAGCTGACAGATTAGGACTAGTTCCCACCACTACAGAAAGACATCTTGAGATCTCCCAGGGGACACCCCCCCAACCATCCCCCAGGACCATCCTGTTTCTCCTGTGACTCTGGGGGCTCCATTTCTGAATGGGTGTCAAGAGCACAGCCAGAACAACTCAGCCACAGACAGCAGCGGTGGATAAAGAGGTCCTGCCAGATGCACAGAGCAGCACACTTCTTAACCATCAGACTACTCTCAACAGCCGTGAGTGACCGCTACCATCACTGTCCAGCTTCAGGGCACTACGAGGAGCTTGTTGAAAGGCCAGAGCCTTTGAAGCTACACAAACTGGAACTGAAACCCGTTTGCTACTTGCAGACGGTCCTAAGCAAGTGATTCAACTCCCTCCAACGTCTCCTGCAGAAGCAGAAACTACTCACCACTCGGGAGGTGGAGAGCGGCAACAACGTGGAAGGGTGTTCCCTCAGAGCGCCCAGTGCACAGCTCCTGCCTCTGCTTCTCCCTTCTTTGTTAAATTGGTGCCTGATAAAGGGAAATTACTAATAACCCAACATCCTGTGTGCTTCTAAGTTTGACTTCCTGCATTAAAACTTCAGAGGACCTGCTAAGTGGTAGCAAAGTGGATTCATTTCCTCCTTTTTATTTATTCTTTTATTTTGTGTATTTCATAGAGAATATCTTAATTAATCCCTTTTACACCTCCTTCCTCATCGGTACCCTCCCACAGCCCCCCCCATTTCATACTGTCATCTGTGTTAAGGCCTATTGTGTCAAATTATTGTCCCCAGACAGTCCTCAGTGCAGGTTCCTACCCAGAGTCCCTCACTTTAAGATCAGCGCATCCTCCCCCAAGAGTAATCAGCTGTCAGTATTTCTTCAGCTTCAAAGGTTGGGGCCTGCTGCCCATTTCCCCAGTTCCATGCTGGGTTTTTGTCTGCTTGAATGTGCATGGGTCTTGTGCCTGCTGACACCATGGCTGTAGGTTCACATGAGCAGGGTCCTAAGAGCTTGTAGGACTCTGTTTCCCTATGGTCACACCCTTCCTCCCTGGCTCTTTCAATCTTTCTGCATGTCTCTTTTCCTTTGTCTTAGCTACACAGTCAGACAGGTACCAATGCAGAGAGAAGCAAATCAGATTTGCACTTAAAAGGAAGAAAACCCAACTCATATAACTCAGTCCCGAAAAAAGTGAACCCATTTATAAAATGATCCAAAGATCTCAGGAGACATGCTAGGGAAGACAGGCATTGCCCAGCAAGCATATGCAAAATGATGGACATTACTATTCATAAGGGCAATGTCAACCAAAACCCAGAGGGTTCTCATTTTGCATTCTCCAGGTGGCTGAGATCAGATGGTACTGATGACGACCAGCAGACACTGATGGTGCTGAGTAACACGGAACAGGCCATGGAAGTACGTCCTGCAGGCCTGAAAACGTTAAACGTCAGCATAAAATGTCAGGTGATAATCCTACTTAGGGGTCAGTACACAAAAGAATGTTAAAACAGGATTATACAAGATGGATGCCCCAGTGGTCCCAGAAGCATTATTTACAATTCCCCCAAAGTAAGAACGACTCGAGTACCCATAAACTAGTGAATGAGTAAATAAGTGAGAAACAGGTCACTCTACGGATGGACCCTGGAACCCTGACGCTCATTAGAAGCAGCCAGGCCCGAGAGGCAGGGAATGGTATGATGCTCTTCTAGGAGACATTCGTGAGACCCAAGTCTTCAGAGAAAGTAGACACCGGTTGCATGACTGGGGGTGGGGTATGATTGAAATGTTCTGTTATGATAGTTCTAAATTCTGTGAATCTAAATATAAAATAAGCTATAACACAGAGCTCGCATCCTTCCCCAAGCTTTCCCTGTGGTCATTGTACTATGCAGGGAGGGGAAGGGAGGTAGAGAGCCCCCAAGTGGTGGGACTGTCACTCCCTGCTATCTGTCATGCCCCTGAGTTTCATGGCATCAGTGCCCATAAACTACTTTTTGTGTATATGAGTGTTTCGCCTGCATGTATGTAAGTTCATCTGTGTCATGCAATGCCATCAGAGGTCAGAAGAGGGTGTCAGATCCCCTGGAACTGGAGTTATGGACAGTTGTTAGTGCTGGGAACTGAACCTGGGTCCTCTGCAAGAGCACCAAGTGCTCTGAACTGCTGAGTCCTCTCTCCAGCCATAATGGTTTTTATTTCTTTTTTCTTTTTTTTTTTAATTGAATCATTGTGTATGTATTTCATACAGAACATCTTAATCAATCTTAATCATCTTTATATCCTGTCTTCACTGGCACTGCCCACAGCCCCTGCCCAAACTGGAATCCATACATTCCATCATCTGTGTTAAGGCCTATCCTGTCAAGTTCATGTCCCCAGACATTCCTCCATCTGCTTGAGTCTGCATGGGTCTTGTGTCTGCTGTCACTGTTGCTTTTTATAAAGAGAAAAGAAAGGAAAGACCGGTGGTGGGAGGGGCTCAGACAAGGGCGATACTGGAAGCAGGACTGGTGTTTCCTGTCATACTCACACCTACACTCAGGCCATCACTCATCCTGACGCCACCTGGAAGCTCTGGTCCCGGAGAGGAGCCACCTGTGGGGCGTGGACACCTGGCAGTGGAGAGTGGAGGAACTTACTGATGGAAAAACTGCAGGTTGGCAGAGCTCAGACTGTGAATGTAGCCCCCTCCGCTCCCCCGTCCACTCTCCCCCCCACCCCAGGGAGTTTCTAACCAAGCTGGAAGGAGAGCTTTGCCTCTTTCAGAGAGAAGTTACTAAGGACAGAAAAGCCAGCCACAAAGCAAAACAGGCCATTTGCCATTCAAAGTGGCATTCAAAGTCAGTCCTTCCACTCCACAGACACTTTGCAAATTTTCTGAAGGAAGAGCAGTGTGCACACTTCTGAAGGAAGGCAGGTGGACACAAAGGGCGCAGGATGCCCAGGCCCAGGGGGTGGTCTTGTCACCCTGAATGTGCAGGGCACAGAGGCTTGACCATAATTCATGGAAGTGAACAGTGTTAACCTAGTGAGCGCTCCAAACTGTCTTATGATGTGCCAAAGCTGTGTCTTTGTTCTAAACTGTCCATCTTCACAGAGGTGGAGAAAAGATATCAGAAAATTCCTCAAGAAACAGGCGCTAACATCGGATAAGTAAGAGTCAGGCAGCAGGCATGAGCTCCAACTTACTTGGGTCCACCTGTCACATCCAAAGCCCCATCTCCTATTTCTTGCTTGTGGGATCTTTCACACAGGATGTGGACTGGGTTTTCCACACAGGACAGTAAGGTGGATTCTAGCCTCAAAGTGTTAATAAGACTGTCCAGATTCAAGGCATCTGTAGAACAGAACAGAATGAAAACAGAGATGACCTTCTGGTCCAAATTCTATGAAAGAATAAACTCTCACTCACCTGAGATTGCACCAATTCTGAAAAGGTCAAACAAAGTCAATCCAGCTCTACCAACATTTTACCCTAAAAACCCCTGGGCGCCTAATTACGCAGAGTAGAAAAGCCCAATACTTATGACAACAGATGGAGGGGTGAAGGAGACAATAAACCTTTGCCCACTGAGTAACCAGTAGGTCGGCAACCCACAGCCAGTGGACAACATCCAGCCAGCAGCCTGCTTCTATAAATAAAGCTTTATTAGAACATATCCATGACCATTCACTCACATCCTGCGGGCAGCTGACTGTGTTTCAACAGTAAAGTTGAATAGTTGCCATAGAGACAAGATGGCTGGAAAGACCTAGAAGATTTGCCATCTGAACTTTCAGGACAATTTTTCTGACTCCTTAAGGAGGAAAGCTGTTACACACTGTGACCAGAACCCATCAAGTGGTGTGGGGAACAGGTTGAGAAGACAAGCCACTCCTTTCAGGAAATGTGGTCATTTGTGTTTCTGAGTATAGGACAATACCAGTTCAATTTCTTAAAAAGATAGGTTTTGGGATACTAGAGAGATGACTCAGTGGTTAAGAGCACGTCTTGCTCTCCTAGAGGACAGCTTCTGACCACCTGTAGCTCTGGGGGATCTGACACCCTTCTTTTTTAAAAAAAATTTTTATTTATCTTTTTAATGTTACGTGTATGAGTGTTTTGCCTGCATGCATGTGAATGCACCAACAGTGTGCAATGCTTTGCAGAGGCCAGAAGGGGGTGTCAGTCCCCTGGAACTGGAACTATGGACAGTTGTTAGCTGCCATGTGGATGCTGGGAAGTGAACCCAGGTCTTTTGAGAACAGCAAGTGTTCTTAACCGCTGATCCAGCTCTCCAGCCCCAACTGATGCCTTCTTGTGATCTCCAGAAGCACCTGAACACACAAGGCAGATATATGGACATACACACCTACACATAAATACAAATAAAAAATTTAACACATAGGCTTTAGTGCCCATCACAGTATTTGAGTTCAAATCTTGGCTTTGTCTCACACAGGTTTTATGGTTGAAGTTAACTTCCCCATTCTGAGTTTTGACTTACTTATATAGAAAGGAATACATGATCTCAGGCAGATTTTTTTTCCTCTCAATGTTCCTCAGTTTCTTTGGTCTAAAATGGGAGTTCCAGGGGCTGGGGAGCAGCTCTGAGGTGGAGCACCTGCCTGATGTTCCGTCCTCAGCCCCACAAAACAGGAATGACATTACTATCTGCTCTATCGTGTTGTGGTGTGGATAAAAGGAGTTAGGGGCACTTTATAGCATGGGGCACAGCGAGCATTCAACTGCCCAGAGTGTGTCTACCTGAGAGTTTCAATGAATAAAACCATCTGGGCTTAAAGTGCTATCTATTGTCTGAAAGCATATCACGGCTTTCAGTACTGGTCCCTGTGTTTCCTTCCCTAGTTCAAATGATCCACAAATCACTTTCTTCGTATTCCTATTTAAGTTTATCTTGATAACCACCCCATTCCTTTTGTGACTTCAGAACCACACCAGCTTTGCCTGCCATCACACAGGTAGTGCTGGGTGCTGTCTGATCTTAGTTCCCAGAATGCAGTTCCTTGACTTCACAGTCCCCAGGTCTTCCTACAACCCAATTTCCTTCTCTGAACTGATTTTCTACTGAAGCCTCTAAATCTATCAGAACCTTTGAGTCTCCGAACCTGTGACTCTTTCATCTTCTCACTCTAGGATCCCTTTTGTTAGCATTCCACCCATCGGAATTCTTCTTCACCTTTCCAATTCATCTCCTCAGTCTACTCTATTTCTCCTTCTTCTATGGAATCTTCTCTGATGTCTCTGAGCTCAGGTCTTGATTCAGACTCATCTGTGAGTTGCTTTAGGATTTGGTCTTTAGTATATGTAATATGCTGCCTGGGACAGAGTAGATGGTACTGATTGAATTCATAGACAAATATTCAAACAACCAGCAGTTCTCCCATGACAAGTTTAACTGTGATTATTTTCTCTTTGATGGAATTCCTCTCCCCCTATGTGGGGGCAGAAGGAAGGGCCTGTTGGTACTTGTAGTAATGACTTTAAGGATATAAACATAATCAAGACTAATGATTTTCACTTAACCTTGCAACTAAAAAGTTGACTGTTTCTAACTCTAATGTGAGCGTGCTCACTGAGCCATGGGCGCCTCTGGTGTCTGGGCTCCTGACCCGAATCCTTCAGGACCCCACTTTTCTTTCCACCCAAGACAGTGAATGATATGGTATGCTTGATTAACACATCAAAGCACTGGAAACAGCGTGCTGATCTCACTGAAAACAGTGAGAATAACTGAGACATCTGCTTGACCATGTGTGAGAGATTTTACACCCAGGGATCAAAGGGCACGATTCTCTGTCAAGGGTGGGTCCCAGCTTCTCCTTCCAAAATTGTTGTTAGAATAAAAGGAGCCAGGAGTGAGACCTGGCTCTAGAGCACAGTTCCTGAGACAGATGAAGGATCGGGTCGTTCTCAGAGGTGGGGTCCACTGTTGACTTTAAAATGAGCGCTAAGATCAGGCTTTCTTTATTCAAATATAACTGCTCTGTGGCTCAGAAACAACTCACATACTCACCCAGCAGAGTTGCAAACCGCAGTCTGCGTTTCAAGGCCAAAGGTGTCTGAGATCTTGTTTCTTTACTCCTATGCGGCTTGTGGCCAGGCTGCTTCTGAACAAAAACCAGGCATTGTTACCTGTCTAAAGGATATAGTCCCATCCCATAGTTCCCAGTGTATTTCTTTTATGTTCAAAAGTAGGCAGCACAAGACTGTGCTCCATGACGTTGTCAGAAAGAGGTCAGGAAGTCACAGCCAGGCGTGGAGGCACATGCCCTTAATTCCAGCACTTGGGAGGCGAAAACAGGCAGATCTCTGAGATCAAGGCCAGTCTGGTCTACATGGTGAGTTCCAGACTTGCTGGAGCAACAGGGAGATCCTGTCTCAAAATAAAACCAAAAACAAAAAATAGAAAGGAAGGAAGGAAGGAAAAAAAATCATGTTAAGCGAAAAAGCTCTTGGATTTTGATAAAACGGTATAGCTTAGGAACAAATCAAAATTCTTATTTAAGCTATGACTTAATATGACCTATAACTCAACACCTGGAAAATGGAGGCAGGAGTGTCTCAAGTTCAAGTCCTGCCAGAGATTAAAACAAGTGCAGGGCCAGCTTGGACTACTTATGAAACCCTATCTCAAAATAAAACAAAAAAGAAGACTGGGGAAATGGGAAGTGAATTCTTGACCAGATTACTCTGAGTGACTGGGTAAACTTCAAGTTCAATGAGGAGGTTGTCTCAAAAAGTAAGGTGGGTCCAGGTGGTGCATGCCTTTAATCCCAGCACTCAGGAGAGCAAAGAGGGAAGAGATCTCTGTGAGATCGAGGCCAGCCTGGTCTATACAGCAAGTTCCAGGCTCGATGGGACTACTAACTAACTAGATAGCTAGATGACAGCTAGCTAGTTAGATGGATAAATAATAAGGTGCAGGAATGCTGGAGGACGACAACTAGTATCAACCTCTGGCCCCCATATGTACACACGCATGCACACACACAAGCACACCCCACCACCACTACCCAAATAAAGCCTGTTCAATGCTACTCAGAATTTCCACATATTGTCATAGATTGAAGGATGCCTGTCCTATCAAAGAAGCCTCCTAGACTGAAGAACAGATGCTCTGTTCACAGACGCAGGAGCTGAGTTGCTTCCCTGCCAGACGCTGATGGCAGTGCACTTTCTCCTCATGGATGACTAAACTAGCATCAACATCTTCAATGAACCGGACATCCTCGTGCAGTAAGTGAGCAGACCCCAGGGTTTTTGTTTGCCTGTTTTGTTTTTTTACCTGAACCAGCAAACCACAGAATCATCCGTCAATCAACTGCGTTTGACATAACTCAATGGTTGCTATGAAGAATTTACAACCAGCTGAATATGAGGATGCCTGATGACTTTGTCTGACCCCTCTCTGAGCACCACTAAAAGAAGTCTCAATTTAAGACTCAGAGCAGGTGGAGGGGCAGGCTACCACTTCTAAGTGTGGCCACCCTTGGGTATTAAAACTTAATAGGATAGGTGCAAGTGGATTGCCTTCTAGAAGTGATCACGGAATTATTCAGTCTCAAACCAGGAAGATAGGCTGGTAAGATGGCTCAGCAGGTCAAGCCCTTGCTGCCAAGGCTGACATCTGAGTTCCACCTCAGTGAAAAGAGAAAAATCAACTCTATAAAGAAGCTGTCTTTTGGGGCTGGAGGGATGGCTGGCAGTTCTTGCAGAGGACCCGCTTCAGTTCCCAGCACCCACATGTTGGCTAACAACCGTCTGTAACCCCAGTTCCAGGGGAATCTGACGTCCATTTCTGATCTCCTTGGGCACAGGTGCACTTACGTATATGCAGGTCAAACACTCACACATGTGAGAAATAAAAACAATAACACTTAAAAAGTTGTCCTTTCAATTCCACATGCATGCTGACACGCACACATGCACACACACACATGATAAATATAATTTTTAAATGGCTGGGGATGTAGCTCAGTGCTAGAACACTCACTCACACCAACAAGTGTTTTTTGTGTTGCTTGGATTTCACTGCATATACAACAGACAAGAACAAAACCAAACCACCTCAGACATCACCCGGTGTCATCTTTGACACAGAACTCCTCATTAAGCCTCTTCTGGAACTCTAGAAATAGGGACAAGCGGCTCTGAGATCATAAGAACACTGATGCCCACAGGACTGAGGGGATTTAAACCGTGATGCCCCGTTCAGACTACCAGCACAACGACTGACTGCTGAGTCCAGGCCATCAGGACAGTCCTCTGCTCCAGACATCTCTCTCTGAAATCAGAAATTCTTGCCTTCCTAAGCTGAGTGTGACAGTGTACACCTGTAATCTCAGCACTCGGGAGGCTGAGGCAGAGGATCACAAGTTCTATGTCATCCTTAGCTATGTAGGGAGATCTTGAAGAAAAGAGGGCAGAAGAAATGTACAAGCCAGAGGATGAGGGGAGAGACTGTGGGAGGCTGTCTTCTGGACATGACATGACCATTGCCCCCAGGATCACACTGCAGCTGTGGCTACTTGAAAAGATTTGTACGCAGTCAAGACACCAAGATCAATCAACTTCAGTGGGCAGCACTCATAGGGGAGAGAGAGAGAGAGAGAAAGAGAGAGGAGAGAGGGGGCATGTTGGGCACCTCCTGGGTAATGGGAGGGAGCTAAAGGGAGATGTGGTCAAGATGCATTGTACATGTATGAAACTGTCAAAGGATAAAATATATTTTTAGAAGATTAGGAGCAAAAATTGAATGTGGAGAGAGAGGTTTAGATAGAAGCATATTTATAGCTACCGATATAGTACCATCACCAACAGGCAGAAAATTATTAACAGCAGAGCCTCCAGGGTCTAAAACCCATAGAAATCTATTGCCTCTTGTTTTATAGAACAACTTATTTTAATATTTATTATTTTAATTTTATATGTATAAGCATGTTGTCAGCATGTATGTAAGTGCACCCATGTTGCATAATGCCCGCAGAGAGCAGAAGAGGATGCCAGATGCCCTGGAACTGGAGTTATGGATGGTTGTTGGCCACCATGTGGGTGCTGGGAACCAAGACCAAGCCCCCTGCAAGAGCAGCCAGTGCTCTTAACTGCTGAGCCATCTCTCCAGCCCCAAGACCAAGTGTTTTATATCTCAATACCATAAATAATTCTAAACCATTAAAATAAGATCAATACACGTGAAAAGCAGTACATGATCTAATTTTTCAAGATTAAAGGGGTTTAAAGGCTTCTATTTTACAGAATATTACTTTTTGTAAAAAAAAATCCCACTTTTTAAGGATATTAATAATATTTTTGTTTCTTCTTTGGAAATTCCATACATCTATTCAATGTATTTTGATTATGTCCATCCATCATTACCTCCCGACTGTCTACTGCCTCCATCCTCCCAAGGTCACGTCCTGTTTCTTTTTGTTGTTGATAACCCTGAGTCCATTTGCATACAGGTGCAGGATCATCCACTGAGGAATGAACAATCTACTAGCAGCCACGTCCCCAGAGGCGAGTGACCCTTCCTCCCTCAGCAACCATCCATTGTCAATAGCTCTTCTGCCGAGGGTGGGCCTGGGTCCCTGTCCCATTTATGTTGCAGGGCTGACTGGCTTGATTTCTCACAGGCAAACTCAGTTTCTGAGTTGATGTGCGAAACAGCATTATCGTGTCCAGAAGTCAGCACTGTACAGCTAGCTCTCCACCCCGTCTGCCAGCTCTTGCGTTCTCCCTCCCACACAGACACACTCTCCCATGCTGTTCCCTGAGCCTCAGACGGGGAGGTTAACACGGGACTCATCCACGGGCTTGCTTATACTCGGCACTTGGACCCATCTAATGGTTTCCCAGTCTGAAGAGGCTTCTCTCATCAAAGTTGGGAGTAACACAAATCTAGCAGTGTGCAGAAGCAGGATAAGAAATATTTTATATAAACGTAACTTATTTGGGAGCTGGTGAGATGGCTCGGCAGTTAAGAGAACTGACTGCTCTTACAGACGACCTGGGTTCAGTTCCCAGCATCCACATGTCTGTAACTCCAGTTTCAGGGGGTCCAATGCCCTCTTCTTAGACTCTGTGTGTATTGATTACTTGCACGGGGGCACTTACACACACGCAGGCAACAAAATATTCATACACATAAAATAAAACTAAAATGAAAAAAGCCTTATTTTTTGAAGTAAACTTGACAAAGCTTTAAGTATCTCATAGAAGGAAATTTTTTTCAAATATTTCTAGCCTATCAAAGCAATTAGACTTTTTTCTCAGTAATATATAGAACTCCTCGACTGTGCATGAGTACATGTATGCGCATGATATGTGGAGTCCAGAGGCCAACTTTAGGTGTCAGTCCTCAGATGCTGTCTATCTTATCTTTGAAGTAAGTTCTTTCACTGACTGGTGCCTCCCTGATTAGGGTCAGTGACCCCGAGGGCCTTGCTGGTCTCTGCCTCTCCGTCTCTGTGGTCATAAGTGTGGGCCACCATGCCCAGGTCTCTGTGTGGTTTGGGGAAATCGAACTCAGGTCTTCATTTTTAAGGCTTTGACAACTGACTTAATCTCCCTAGCCCCAAGCTCCAGCTCTTGGTTCTTTTAAGGCAGGGTCTCTAGATGTAGTTCAGGCTGGCTTAGAACTCACTATGTGGTCCAGGATACTCCCAGGGATAGGGTCACAGATATGAGCCACCGTGCTCCGTGGACCTTTTAGATTTGTAGAACTCTGTACCAACTGCAGGAATCATGCAGCCCTGTCCTCCTGACCTACAAACAGCAGCAAATGCTTTTAGAAGTAGCCAGCCATGGTGCGTCTGAAGGCCCCACATCTCCAAGACACAAGTCCAGAGTTTTCCCAGAACCGCCAGCCCGATCTGACACGCGCTGCCGAAGACGGAAGGGAGGAGAACACTGTCCTGCCACCTGCCTCGAAGCATTCAAATTCAAAACCTCATTTCCACAGGTGCTCTGCGCAGTGACAATTTTCATATTTTCCATGTGGCAAAACAGGCTGGTTTATGACCCTGCTTCACCTTCCGCTTTGCCTTCTTCTGTGCTGGGAGTCGGCACTACAGCGCAGAGACAGTCAGCTTCACAAAGAGCCAAAGGCTAAGTGGCTGCTGTCATCTGTGCTCTAAGATGGGACCAGGTGCTGCGGACTCCCTGCCTTTGAAGGAAGCCGCGGTAGGCGGTGCAGTGGGGTTTGAGGCAAAAGCCCCTCAGTGGGCTGACTGCTGAAAATGCAAAGCCTACCATTGTCAGAACTGCAATGTTAACTGTCCATGATGCCAGACACCAGTGGAGTATGATCTTTGAAGCACACTGCACACTCACAAACCCCCTTGTGTTCTGTCAAATTCAACATTAAAAATTTCAGAGTTGGGGACTGGTAAGATGGCTCAGTGGGTAAAAGTGTTAGTTATGAACCTGAGTTTGATCTCTGAGGAGAACCGATTCCATAAAATTGTCTTCTGACCTGCACAGGCTTGTACACAGACACACACACACACACACACACACACACACACACACTCAGAGTTGGGCTTCGGGTGTAGTTCAGTGGTTGAACCCTTTTCCACTATGTTCATGGTTCTAGATTCACAGGCTGAGTGCTTGCTGAGCACTCACAAGGCCCAGGGTTCAATCCAAGTACCAAAAAGAAAATAAAGATTCTAGGTTTAATCCAATCTCCAGTACCACAAGAAAACAAACAAATAATAAAAGTCAACATACATTAACACAGACTAAGAGAAACTATTCACACACATGTCTAAGGATGTATGTCTATTAACAAATACCTCATAAAGTGGCAAGACAACACATTAGACAATCACTACATTATAAGCCCTCTTAAAAAAAAAAAACTAAAATCAATACAATGTACAGTGAAAAGACGGAGGACCTGGAGTATCTGAATCTTACCAGCTGGCGCGTGAAATACTGAGCAGGCAGGAAATGGTCAGATATATTGATTTGCTTTTTAAGTCAGTGCTAAGAATAAGTTATGACCTAACAATTCTCCAAGGTATCTGAGGTGAAATGGAACAAATGTCTGTATAAAAACCTTCACAGAGATGTTCACAGTGCCTTTATCCAGGCACTATCCATGAAAGTGGCAAATATTTTGGATACTCAATAACAGGAGATAAATTATGGAATATTCATACAAAGAAATGCAACCCAACAATTAAAATAATGTTATTACTTGTAAAGACAGATGAATATCAAACGTCTGCTTAGGCAAAGCAGACAGAGGAAAGGAAGAGCCCCTCTGGCCTAACTATATTCCAGCCCAGACCCAGCTGTTCAGCTGAGCCACCTCACCCCTCTGCCTGTGGTGGATGAGAGGCGGGCACCAGCGGGACGAGCTACAGGAACTTTCTAACAGACTCTCTGCCCTCATGTGCGGGCTTCCAGCTGACTGAAGGCTATACTCAAGGCCTCCATGTTTTATGACTTATACATGAACAACGGAATTGAAAATTACATGACTGGAACAACGCATGGTCAGTGGTTCTTGCAGAGGACCCGAGTTTGGTTCCCAGTGCCTATGTTGGGCAACTCAAAACCACCTGTAACTCCAGCTCCAGGGGACTGAACTTTTCTGGATTCTTTGGGCGCCTGCCACACATGAGGCACACACAGATACATAAATAAAAATAAAAGATGAAACTCTTACAAGTATCAACATTAAGGGGCTGTAGCCATGGCTCAGAGGTTAAGAGCAGTTACCCGAGTTTGGTGCCCAGCAACCACATCAGGGACTGGGGGACTCGGCGCCTTCGAGAGAGTCTGTACTCACACTCACACTGTCTCCCTCCCTGTAAGTAACCTTTACTAACATAATTCAATGTTTGTGAGATTAAAAGAAAGTTATGGAGGAAAAAAAAACACTTTAAAATACAATATTGGGCTGGAGAGATGGCTCAGCAGTTAAGAGCACTGGCTGCTCTTGCAGAGGACCTGGATTCGATTCCCAGCACCCACATAGTGGCTAACAACCATCCACAACTCCAATTCCAGAGGATCTAATGCCCTCTTCTGGCCTCTGTTGGCATTGCATGTACATGGTGCACTTGCATACATGCAGGCAGAACAACGATGTAAGTACAACATTGTCACCAGAGTATCTAACACAGCTATTCAATTGTTAGTACCTAGGAAGAGAACACGAATCCCTCATGCTTGCATCTTAAAAGTCTCTGTGGATATCAGAAACTCACAGAACTGACAGAGATGAAATGCTGCAGCCTTATTCCTTCTACGCAGAGCAACGCTGGTTTGCTGCTGAGGAACTCCGGACCAGCAGGTTGGGGAGCCGAACACACGATTTCATCACTAAGGGACAGCTCTGCGAGCCTGGGGCTGAGCAGGGAGGGAAAGCCCGGTATGCACTTTCTCACAGAGCCACTGAACCGGCTCCCACTGGCTGCTGAGTGACCAAGCTGAAGGTGATTTGTTTGATGCCTTCCAACCCCATTATTTCCACAACGGCTGTCAGACAATGCGCGTTTCCTGCCGCAAAACAAATCATTCCGGGCACCCCAATTAGAAAGGAGGACACGTGTTCCCGAAGCAGCTCCGACAGAACGCACATGGGACCTGCCCAGTCCCAGCTGCTGTTTCGCACACACGTGTCCGCTTCCCTGCGATTCCCAGCAGCCGCCCTCCGCCCAGGAAGATAAGGAGGCCCAGAGCAGTTAGGCAGCTTGCCCAGTCTTACCAGCTACTCTCTGGTAGACTTTGATTCTTAACTTGGGTTGGCTTACCTTCAACCCCCTGCTCTTTAACAACCATTCTGTCTACACCCTCTCTACACCTGTGTTGTTTGTTACATGTATTTGCTTTGTATGTATGTGTGCATGTGGTGGTCGGAGGGCATCTTGTGGCAAGTGCTTCTCTCCTTCCACTACCGTCAGTTCTGGGGACTGAACTGGGGTCGTCAGGCTTAGCCACAGGCACCGCTAACCTCTGGGCCGTCTCAACAGCCCGGCATCTACAGATTTCATTTGGGAAACCCTGGTTCTCTAGCTCATCAAACCTGTTGGGAAAGCACTAACTGGCATTTGTTTTCTATCTCACCACTAACCCAACACTTTTCATCTTTTGTTGGTTTGTGAGACAGGGTCTTGCCATGTAGCCCAGGCTGGCCTTGAATCATCATCCTTTTGCATGAGCCTCTCCAGTGTGGGGATTATAGGCAGAGACTACCACACTTCATGGCCAGCATCTTTTGTCACCCTGCTCTCCTTTCTTCAGCTGATCTTGCACTAGTTTCTGCTGACCCAACATATGTGGCTCCCACTGCACATCTCTCCTCAGAGCCTTCAGGTGGCTCCTTTCCCAGGCTTCCGCCCTCTGCACTGAGAGAAGCCATCTAGAAGGGTCTTCTGTGAACTAACCCAGTGGAAAGCCTTCTCTGTCTACCTGTGGAGTTCACATGCAGCTACTGTGTTCAGATAAGGAATGATGTCATACAGGAACATCACAGACTATCCCCAGGAAGTATTTTGGGTTCCTAAAAGCAATCCTCTCAGTATCTAGTAAATACATGATTTCATGAAGATTTCATATCAGATAGGAGCGAGAGAGATGAACAGCAATGTAAACATGCAGTTATGGGGCTGGAGTGGTTCGGTGGCTAAGGTCACTGGCTGCTCCAGCAGAGGACTGGGTTCGATTCCCAGCACCCACACGGTGGCTAACAACTGTCCATAACTACAGTTCCAGGGGACTCGACGCCCTCTTCCATCCTCTTTGGACACAGGTGGTCTTACATACATGCAGGCAATACACTCAGAAAATAAAAATAAAGAATAAAAGTCCAAATTAACTCTATCATTTATTTCCTGAGGTAAGAAGTCCCCAAATACATTGCGTGCTTATCCTCTATCCAAGAATGTTTTTAGATTCCCTTTTCAAAGCAAATAACTATGGACAATCCAATACTGCCATGAAGGCTCACACCTGTGATTCCAGTACCCGGGAGGCGGGACTGAGAGGATCAGGAGTTCCATGACTTTGTTGGCCGAATAGTCAGTTTTAGACCAGCCTGAGCTACATTAGATCTAGTCTCAAGAAACAAACAAGGGGCTAGAGAGACAGCTCAGTGGTTAAGAACACCAATCCCTCTTGTAGAGTACCCACATTCACTTCCCAGCACTCACATGACACTAACAACAGCCATAGTTCCAGTTCCAGGAGTACACTTAAGATACACAGGAAAAGCACTCACACAAATAATAAGAATGAATTTTTAGACAGCAACAACTGGTGGGCCTGGTGACACACTCCTTTAATCCCAGCACTCGGGAGACAGAGGCAGGTGGAGCTCTGTGAGATCAAGGCCAGCCTGGTCTATATAGTGAGTTCCAGGTCAATTGGGGTTACAAGGAGATTCTGTCTCAAAAAGAAAGAAAAAAGCAACAGCAACAATGAAACAGATGATCCAATATTGTCTATCAGCACGATAGACATTTAGATGTCATCAAAGAAGAAAAGCAAGTGACCACAAGATACTTAGATACAATTAAGAAAGAAAAAGCATAAAAACCACACATGCACTGTAACCACTCTGATGGTGCCTCTCAGAGACAAGCTCATACCGATCACTCCGACAGGCTCTGCTGCCGACAGAAACCTTTGAGGAGATTCTTAACATGAAGCTCTGGTGCTGAGTAAATGTTAACACCATTCTATTTATAGTTACAGCATTTTCTAGAGGTCAATGAATGTTTGGAAAGCCCAACTGCATTCTCCACAGCTGGCAGACAATCTCGAAAGACAGGCCAGAATGCGATTGCTGATTTCTTAAACTAGCCGGGAGGTTTCACGGGAGCTAAGACATGTGATTGTTTTTTCTTTTCTGACTCAAAATTCAAATGTCTGACACAGAACACAAGCAACATGGCGGTGATGGTCAATGCGGAAAGTGGGGGATGTTTGTGTGACGACTGTCCTTCCTCGTGGCTGTCCCAAGTCTGCCTGCTGTAGGGATGGTTTAAGACACAAACTGAATCTCCCTTCCTCCCAAGGTCAATTTTAAGACCATTCTCACAAGGAAATGATCTTAGAGGCAAAATCCTCATAGGTCTGCCCTGTTTGGAAAAGTAGAAACAAGTGTGGATTTCATAAATCCAAGCCGCTTACAAGCAACTCAAGACAGAAAGGAAGCGTCCACCCCACTCTACCCAGATGGGACAAAAATACATGAGTTCCAACCTGGGCAACTGCTTTTAAAAACATTTGTGCCAGTTGTCCTGAGAGGATAAGTTGAAAAAAAAGTTGAAAACTCAAAAATATTCATTTCAGGATAAAAGCTGACTCTTTTGTAGATAGTCAAAGGAAATCATGTTGGGAGGGGGACACAAGTTCTTACAAAACTATGGAAAAGTAATACTGACTTAATTAAAAGAAAACTATAAATGGATTAGTTCTCTAAGCACAGTGTTTAAAGCAGACATGTCTTACTCCAAACTGGGAACACCTGGCTGTTCTGGTCTCAGTATGGGTTCTGATCTGCAAAGGAAAGTTGCCTGGTATCTTCTGAGCAATAATGTGGAGACTTTGTGATCTGAAGCCTTTCATTGCTGACAGAGAATCAAAATAAACTAGCTCTCAGAAATACAGAAAACCGTGGATTTATAAGCTTTAAAAGTAATAACAGAATACTGAGCAACCTTTGCTATTCTAAAACAGTTCCTTAAACTCTTAAGCCGATTTCTCAGACTCAAAGTAGAAGGGAGGGAATCAACTCAAACCTGAACCCGAAAATTTCTGACTCTGCTTTACCCTAAGCTTCGATTTTCTAGTTTGTTACGCAAAACAAATAACTTTCTATAAAGAGAAAATTCATAACCTAAAATAACTTCACTGAACAAAAGCAGATGTCTGCGAAGTGGCTGGTAAATAACCCTAATTTTTACTGTTCTGTGTTTCTAGAATAAAGTGGGTTTGTAAATAATCTGACATCTGTATTTGGATAGTTGTCTTCTCATAATTCTTAGTAAATACTTACATACTTTTGGCTCACACAGAAAAATTCCAAATACTCCAATTTCTAAAATTAAAATATTGCCAGATACAGTACGTGCCTTTAACCCCAGCACTGGCTAGGCAGAGGCAGTAGGATCTCTGTGAGTCTGAGGCCAGTGTGGTCTCCACAGCAAGTTCTAGGCCCCACCAGGATTATACAGTGAGACTCTATGACTGAAGTGTGTATCACTATATACACATGTGTACACACGTATTTGTAAAGTACACATTAAAAATGTGAAAGCAATTTTACACACAACAGTATTGGTACCCATTGGACTCATCATTATTCTGCCCAGTCTTGCAAGCAAGGCCAGTAGTCTACCACTGAGCTAAGGCTCAGCCTGCTTCATTCTCAGAGGAAACAGTCATGGATAAATCCAGCACAACAAACCAGGTAAGGAGGCAAATGGTCTCGTCTGCCCCCAGCCCCTGGGCAGAGCTCTCCGGAAGCCCCACAGGGCTGCCTTGCTAAACCTTGGCAGCTGGGGTCTAGAAAAATGGCTCATGAGCTTTGGCCCCAGTGGGTGACATAACTGGGACCTGATGTTGCCACTTACACGTCAGGTTCCTTGTCTTCTGCTCAAGCACCTGCCTGGGCCTGGAGGACTCTCTTCAGTTGGCAGGTTCGGTTCTGGGAGTGCTTCCTCTAATCCATGCAGGAGAGACGGGGCTCCTTCACCGGCCCATCTCCATCCCCACCTGTGCTATGAACAGTGCAAGCTGGTTTGAGCCTGGTTTGAGCGAGGCGGGCAGGCCCAGCACTCGACTCCTTCTCACTGTGTCGAAACTGGAAATCAGCTTTTCTTCTCAGAGAGCTGATAAGCCTGGGCTCACCTTTTGCAATTCTGTTTGCATGGGCTCAGCCGGCTACCTCTTCCCACCCCGTGGAGTCCTGAGAAGTCGGCTAGAGCCTGGCCTGGCCTCTTCCGTCCCTGCCTGGCCCTCCTCTGTCACAAGCAGGCTGTTGACACCTCCTCCCTTACAACTCCCCTGGCACTTCCTGTGCGGCTGCACTCTCCTGGGACTCAACTTGGCAGTTCCTCTTTTGTTTTAATGTTCCTCTTCCATTTTAATTTCGCATTTTAAGGGTATCAGAGCCGACTTCACTTAGTCCAGGCTGCTCTACCTCTGGCCCTGCACCCTGCAGCCCGGGGCCGCCTTCTGGGCGCCTCTGAGACTGTCTTCCTGGTTGACAGCGTCTTCTTGAAGCTGTTCAATGACTTCTAGTTACTTCTGTAGGGCTAAATTTAAAGAGAGAGAGAGAGAACGGGAAGGGGGAGAGGAGAGAAAAAAAAACCCAAACCACAAGCTGTCAGTGACATTTCAATTAAAAGTCACTCAGGGAAATTGTGATAAGTACAAATTTAAACTTCCTTAGAGATCACAGAAAAAAGTGAAAGTATTTACATGCATCTGAACTCTGCAGACACAGGCTATTAAGCAAAATAATCCTCTCGATCTCTTTGCCTTTGTAAGGCCTGGGTTCAAGAGACACAGCAGACAAAGGGACCAGAGACTCCGCTGGGAGCTGGGAGCTAACAGGACCGGTTTATTTAAAGAAGACCAGATGGGACTAGCTTCTCCGCACTCAGGAGTGGAGAAATGCTAGCCCAGCTGGGGAGCTAGCCTCCCCTAAGAGATAGGGGACACTATCCCTCATCTTGGGGGCTCGGGACCCAGGCTGGCTCCAGACCCTGATGGAGAAGCTCCCTCAGGGAGAGTGTGAGAGGCTAACTCCCCAGGAGAGCGAGATTAGCCAAAAGCCTCTAGCCCCCAGTCCCCTCCTAGCTGGTTAGTAGGCCCTTTTATAGGGAGGGGGTTGGGATTCCCATGACATCAGATTGATGTTTAAGGTAAACTTCTGGTCAGGAAGCAGTCCTTTTTTTTTTTTTTTTTTAACAGCTGCTTGTGAATCCTGGGCTGGAAATCTTATCTATTCAAGAAGTTGTAAAAGTCAGTTCCTTTCTCAGATCTCAGTGGGCTCTGAGAGTCTGGCTGGAATGGCCAAGGTGTCTGTCCTGGAACTGCTGGGGGCAGGTGGGGGGTTGGGGGTTGAGGCCTTTGGTCACATCTTACAGCCTTTGTTTCACAAATGAGCAGGACAGGCATTCTCCTATGTGAACCTGGTCTGACCAGCTCCCCACAAGCTTAGGATGTTCTAGCTACCTGTGTGGGGGATACTCTACAGTGAGGTCAGAGCCAGGGGCAGACCGATTCACAGTGACCAGCTTTTTAAAGAAGAGGAAGAAAAGGAGCAAATAAACTCCCTGTTTCAGAAAAAGGAGGATTTGGAAGAGTGTCTTCATTTCATGACCTCAGTCCTTCTCCTTTGGGGCTGTCAATCATTGGATACACAGGTAACATTAGCAAAGGAAGTCTGTCCCTGAACACAGCCAGAAGCTCACTGGATATCCCCACTGCAGAATGCTTTGCCAGTTCCCACCAGTTATCCCCCACTCCAAATCTCTTCACTCTCCATTTGGGCCCAAGACAAAGGCGCCTACTCTCTCCTAGCAGGTGAGACAGTGGGCACCTGAAAACAGTTTCACTTCTGTAAGATCCTAATGCACAGGGATGATCAGTTTAGGGAGTTTCAAAGCAGTGGGAAGACAGTGTGTGACTCCAGCCCTCCCTGGTCTCTGCATTGTTGACAAGCAGTTAGAATCTCAGGGTTACCTGGGTAAAGCAGGACACTGGAGGCAAGAAGGATCCCCACACCCTTCCACCATCACACACAAGCGAAGGTAGTCCTAAAGCTGCCTAGGGTACCACTCACATGCTACTGAACATCCTTCAGTCACTTAGTCAGAAGACATCTCACTGTAGGAAGGGACAGTTACTGAGAGCCACGTTAAGATGTCTACACTCTTGTTAAATATCTGTCATCCATACTTAGTAAAAGATCTATACTCTATTTCTTAAAATTCTTATGTGTAGGAATGTGTTGTCTATATCTGCATATGCAAGTGCAGTCATGTGGTGCTAGGCTCCAGGAGACCAGAAGAGGTTGTTAGACGCCCTGGAACTAGGGTGATGGACAGTTCTTAACTAGCATGTGGGTGCTGGGAACTAAACCCAGCTCTTCTGCAAGAGCATCCAGTGCTCCTAACCACTGAGCAGTCCCTCCATTCCCTCATTCATTAGAGACAGGGTCTCATGTATCCCAGACTGACCTTGAATTTCCTGTGTAGCTTAGTTTGGCCTTGAAGTTCTAATATTCTTGTCTCCACCTCATCAGAGTTGGGATTGTAGGCTTGCACCACCCCATTCAGTTCATGCAGTACTGGGAACTGAACTTGAACCCAGTGCCTTGTGCACACTAAGCAAGCACACTGCCGACTGAGCTACATTCCTATCATGAGATCTATGTTCTCTTACGGCATGTGCATACAATATAGTATTGTTAACTACAGGTACAATATCTCACAGCAGGTCACAAGGAGTCATTCATCTTGTAGAACCAAAGTTCTGTTGAAAAATTTACTCACTCCCTCCTCCCTGAGCCTTAGCCTCTACCCGTCTGCTCTCTGCTTCTGTGGGCTTAACTGCTTCAGAGACCTCGTGTAAATACAATCTGGCAGTAACTGTCCTCTGTGACTTCTTTCACTTGGCATAACATCCTCCAGGGTCATCTGTGTTGTCATATGCAGTAGGATTTCCTTCAGGTTGAATAGTATTCCATTTTATGACAGCACCTTTTCTTCACAAGTCTTCTGTTGATGGGCCAGTAGTGGGCTCCATTTCCTAGCTCTTGGAAGCCACCTTCTCCTTGTCCGGGTTATTTTCTTCACCTTATTACAAAATGCCACTGTAGACAAGTGGATTAGTCACTCTTCTCGTGAGTATGATGAGAAGGCTGTTTAGCAGTAACTTAAAGGAGCAAGGGTGTATTTGGGCTTACAGTTCAGTTCGAGGGGTGTGACATCATTTAGGGGCTTACAGTTCAAGGGGGTGTGACATCACTTAGGGGCGTGGTGCGAAGGTGTGTGGGGCTGACCACTTTGCACCCAAGGTCAGGGAGCAGAGAGTGGCCTGTGCTCAGCTTCTCTCCCCTTCACTCAGTCTGAGCCCTCATTGCGTGGCATGGGGCCACTCATGCTCCCAGTGGATTTTCCCACATCACACTATCCAGAGGATGCCTCATCAACATGCCCAGAGCCTCGATCCTGGTGATCTAACAATTTACCCATCCCAGCACAGCTCTCATCTCCTGATCCCAATTCTTGTCTAGATCAGTATCTGGAAACGTGATTGCAGGCTCACACTGTAACTTTGTTTTATGTTTTAGGGAACTTTTTTACCTTCCTCCCAGCCACACACAGGGGCTCCAGGTCTCAGGACTCTTTCCATTCTGCACACACTGTAATCTACTGATGCTACAATTCATATCATTTATATCATGCATTCACATAGTTTATCGCTACTTAAAATGCGTTTTATCTTTTATCCTAGAATCAAGTCATTTCTCATCCACCGCCCAGCATTTTGAGGCTGTCTTGGATGTTCACTTTCAAGGTCGCCATCTGAACTTCCACATGCTTTTGTGTTCTGCTCAGTAACATCTTGTCTCAACTTGAATTCTCTTGAGCACTTCTTGTGAAGCATGTATGGGGCTGGAGAGATGGCTCAGCAGTTAAGAGTACTGTCTCTTCTTGCAGAAGACCTGGGTTTGAATCCCAGCACCTACATGGTGGCTGACAACCATCCGTAATTCCAGTTCCAGGGGATCCGATGCCCTCTTCTGACCTCCACAGGCACTGCACAACATGGGTGCACTTACATACATGCAAGCAATGCTCTCACATACATAAAAAATAAAAATAGAGATAATCAGGATTGACCGTGAAACTCTGTCAGCTTCTGTTTGTCTAGGAAAGTCTTTCCCTTCTTTGTCCGAGGCACAGGTTTGCCCAGCACTGAACTCTTGTACTTTTAGCTGTTTAGGTGTATCACCTCCTTCTGCTCTTCAGGGTTTCTGCTGGGAGATTTGCTAAGTCGTGGAGTTTGTCTGTAAACACGATGAGTTGCTTTTACCTCACCATCCTCAAACACTGCTTTATGACGCTTCTCTGTGCTCGAAGCTATCATCGCCTGGCTCAGACGATCCCCGTTCCCTGGACATTAGAATGCAATTGTGTGGCTCTTCAACTGGATGATCGTTTTTGATCACGATCAGTCAATATTTTATATTTCAATACATATGTAACAGAGACAAAAATATTTTTGTTAAACATTTCTCTTATTGTGCAATGTGTTCTGACATTTTCATTTATAAAAAAGGGTCTTGATCAATTGGATTGATTCATATGAAGCCTCCAAAAGGTGATATCCCTCTGGCCTTACCACTTTCTCTCTTGCTCCTTAAAGACAATTCTTCACCCAGAAAACCTTAAAAAATGTAATGAAGGGCTTCTCAACACTCAGAATAAAATTCCAACTCAGAAACATGGATTGGAAGGCTGCATGTGACCTGACCCCGGCCTCCTTCCTGGAATCCTTCTCCTGCCACCACCCAGCACGACCTGCCCCCAGTCATGCCCTGCCCTAGGCATACGGCCACCCAGCACCCCCACCCCGCCACCCAGCACGCCCAGCTGTGACATGCCAGACCCTGCTGTGGCTAAAACACACACAGTTCTTATAACCTCGGGGTCTTTGTACCGGTCACTTCCTCTACTGAGACTGCTCCCCAGGTCACCCTCAACAACTTCCCTCAGCTCTCTGGTCAATTCAACCCTCTGCAGACCAGACCACCATGTTGGGCTTAGAGAGATGGCCCATTGGTTACACTTCCTGCTCTTCAAGAGGAACTGAGTTCAGTTACCAGCACCCAAGTAGGGCAGCTCATAACCATCTACAAGTCCTCCTCCAGGGGCTCCAACATCCTCTTCTGGCCTCTCAGGGGTACCTATACACACCCATCCTTCCTTTCTAAACTTAGGTCCTCTGCTGCGAAGGTCTGTCTTCCTATCTTGTTTAAATTTTCTCCATACCATGTATCATCACTTTCTGTCAATATACAAGTTTATTTGTTTGTGATCTGTGACCCTTACTGCCTCTCTCAGCCATATTCCCTGTGATACCCTCACAGCTGTGGAGATAACATCTGGCCGCTGGGCAGAGCGGATGCTGTACAGATTGTACCAGCTCCTCACCAATCCTGACACTGTCTTTCCCTCCACTGCCTCTCCTGAACACACTCAGATCTCCTGTTCTCAGTCCTGAGGGTGTGTGCCACAAAGCCGAAGCACCCCTGCGTCATCTAAACAGAGTTCTCTCTTGTCCTGACACAAACACACCTCTCATTCTGTTAACCACAATTAAAATCTGTTGTCAAATCACTTGGTATGTGGCCTCTGCATAGCTTTGTCTGATTTGTATTTCTTCCAGAGGGCAGTGGCTGCCACCATTCTTACATGGGTAAAAAGTATTTCTTCCAATACCAGGTACCCAGAATATTTTTTAATATATGTTGCATTTGATTTTTAAGTTTTATTTATTATGTGCGTGAGTTTTGCCTGCATGTAAGCTTACCCATATATGCAGTGCTCATGGAGGTCAGAACAGAGTACCAGATCCCCAGGAACTGGAGTCACAGACAGTTGTTAGCCTCCACGTGAGTGCTGGGAACTGAGCCTGGGTCCTCTGCAGGAGCAGCCAGCCCTCTTACCTGCCGAGCCAGCTCTCCAGCTCCTGTATTGGATTTTAACAGGCAAAGTGTGGGGGACCCACAGCTGAAAGAATGTAACTGTGAAGCAAGGCGAGGACGGCCGGGTCCCCAGCCGCCACTCAACCACAGGTGGGGGAACCTGGGCGAGTCACGCGCCTTCTTTAGAGACATACATAGCACATGGAACAGCATCACATGCCGCCTACTGGCCTTTACAGATGCTGAGTCTGGTAGGAAAACACCGGAGGGTCACTCAGAGACACCCCAGTGTCGGCCTCTCTAAAGAGGGCTGTGCTGCTGAACGGAATTCTGATGCTGCCTTCGGTGATGAGGGCGGACACGTGTCAGGAAGCTGCTTATCTGCCTAGCCTACGCACTCACCACCATGGGGAAGTTGGAGTTCCCTGCGTTGGGGAAAAACAGACCATTTTCTTAAGACTTCCTTCTGGCCTCAACCTACTTTGGGTATTTTCTTTAAACTTAGTCTCAGTCTCTGTGTCTCTCTGTCTCTCTCTGTGTGTCTCTCTGTCTCTCTCTCTGTATGTGTCTCTCTCTGTGTCTCTCTCTCTGTGTATTCTTGCAGAAGACACAGGGTTGAATCCCAGCACCCACCTGGTGCTAACCAACTGTCCATAACTCTCATTCCAGGGGGCTCTGACACCCTCTTCTGACCTCTGCAGGGCTTGCATGACACAGGTGCACTTACATACATGCAGACATAACACTCATACACATAAAATGAAAATAAAATTAAAAAAAAGCTTTCGTGGGGTGGTCAAGATAGGTCAGCCAGTAAAGGTCCTTGCTGCCAAGTCTGACAACCTGAGTTCCATGCCGAGGACCCAAATGGCAAGAGAAAAGAACCAACTCCTGCAAGTGGTCCTCTGCCCTCTGTAAGATGTGACTGAAACCCCTACATTTCAGACTCAGGAAGATGGAAGGAAACCTGGAGCCAGAGTTTACAAAACATGCATGAGGAAAGATCGACTTTTACAACTTCTCAGAGATCTAAGCCTGGCACACTAGCCTGGTTCCCCAGAGTCCCAGCCCCAAGATGGGGGTGAGGGGGCTAGCATTTCTCCACTCATGGGTGCAGAGGAGCTAGTCCCATCTGGTCTTCTCTTAATAAAGCCGGGTCCTGTTAGCAGCTGGTGGAGTCTCTGGTCCCTTCTGTCTGCTGCGTCTCTTGAACCCAGAACCTGACACCCTCCATATGCACATATCCCACAGACATAAATAAATATGAATTTAAAACATGAAAAAAGCTGGCCCTCAACTCAGAAACTCTTCCTTAAAATGAAGTTCTAGCCTTAAATTCTTCAAAGCCTCTGGTAATCTGACCGTTTTATCAAGAGGTTCTTTGTGATGGTCTAAGCTGTCAAGTGTTACTACACAAAGGTTTAGCTTCTGTTCTGAGCTATGCTTGAACCTCCTGCAGGAAAAGCCATAAAACAAGCTCTACTGCTCCAGTGCTAAGCATGAATGAATAAAGAGGAAATACAACACACCTGGGCATCCTGTCTTAGTGGTAGTCACTGCTCTGGGACCCTCACATTATAGATGAATGGATTCCAATGCTCAACATCCCAGAAATTATTGTATTATTCAACGTCTAGATTTAATACGTTTAAGCGCCTTTCAGGTCATGCAAATCAATTTCCATTTTCTTCTTAATATAAGTGGGTTTCTCACCATCTCCTTGGTCACCTAACTGCTTTAGAGCCAGCTAGGTCAAGGTAATGTAAGCATCACTGAAGGTCACATCCAAAAGCAACTTGGCAGAAAGCTAGATTAGGGCTGGGTGTGATGGTACATGACTTCAATTTCAGTGCTTTGGAGACAGAGGCAGGTGGATCTTTGTGAGAGTTAGGCCAGTCTAGTCTACCTAGCCAGTTCCAGGACAGTGGGGGGAAACAGAGATACCCTGTCTTTAAAAAAAAAAAGCTAGATTAGGGGACTGGAGAGGTGGTTCAGCAGTTAAGAGCACTTGCTGCTCTTCCAGAGGACCCGAGTTCAGTTCCCAGAACCACATCAGGTGGTTTACAACTATCTATAACTCCAGTTCCAGGGTATCTGATGCCGTCTCCTGGCTTCTGTGGGCACTGACATGCATGTGGTGCACATACATACATGCCAGTACAAATACACAGAAAAAAATAAGTCTAAAACGTTAGGTGGGTAAAGGAATTGGAAATACCATTCTGAGTTCAGGTTCCTTGAGTTTAGTGTAGCCGGGCATTAAAGGATGTTAGGACGCGGTCTGGAGGTTAAGAAGTGCAGAGATGAGATGATGGACAGAGGAGAGATGCCCATCATATACTTTCAGACAAAGCAGCAGAGAATGGCTTCCTAAGAAGTTTTCATTTTCAAATATCCCCCTGCCTTCTGAGATAATAAAGCTGTCGAAGATGGCAAAGATATTATTAAATGGTAATGATTCAAAGGTAGAAGTTTAATAGGTGAAGGGACTACTCAGACTCCAGTTTTCACAAGGATTCATATAATAACTTTTTTCTTTTTCATTAAATTATCTAAGGGACTGGAGAAAGATGGCTCAGTGGTTAAGAGCACTTGCTGCCCCTCCAGGGGACCTGAATTCTGCTCCCAGTGCCATGGTAAGGGGGTTCACAACTGCCCCTAAATCCAGCTCCATGGGATCCAAAGCCCTCCTCTAGCCTCTGTCGGCACCTGTAGATAGGTGATATACATCCCCACAGACAAGACACATGCATAAAAAAATGCATCTTTAAAAAACTTCCCTGGGGCTGGAGAGCTGGTTCAGCGGTTAAGAGCACTGGCTGCTCTTGCAGAGGACCTGGGTTTGAGCACCCACATGGTGGCTAACAACTACCTGTAACTGTAGTTCCAGAGGATCTGACTCCCTCTTCTGACCTCTGCAGGCATTGCACGACATGGGTGCACTTACATACATGCAGGCATAATACTCATACACATACAATAAAAAGAATAAATTTTCAAAGCCTCTTATTTCTTGTCTATCACAATTCGCCTGTGCTGTCCCCGGCTGTCACGCTCTCTCCTCACCTTCCTGGTCACACACATTTACTCTGATCCTCCCCCTCTTACACCCACTCCCGTATATACACCCCAGACACACACATCATCAGACTAAGACAGAGGAAGACCACAAAGAAGTCCTAGGGACACACTGTAATTAAGGAGACTTTCTCGGGTTATAAAAGTGGAACAAAAACCGGGAAAATGAAATCGCACAATACAGGACACTCACAGTCAGCGGCTTCGCGCACTTTTCTTTCACAGAAATTTCTGGGCTGGTTACCCTCTGTAGGGAGTAATCAACGAAGGCTCCAATTCCAGAAACTTCTTCATACTAAAGGAGAAAAAAACAAAAATTATTTCCATCTTGAACTCAAGGATTTGGGGTAAAAGGCTTTGGCACACAAAGAATTCACACAAATATCTACCAATTCACACACACATACATACATACATATATATACATACAAATATATACATATATTATATATATATATATACATATATATAAGTATGTGTGAGACTCTACACAGGTTAAGTACAGATAGAATCCTAAACAAATCCTAGTCATTCCCTTCCTCCTTTCAAATATAAGAAAACAACCAAACTCATTTTAAAATGTTAATTTCAAGTTTTATTTGTGTGTGGTGTACATGTGTGATGGATGTGTGGTGTGTGTGAACCCATATCTGGGTGTGCATACCTATTGCCCCATGCAAAGGCCAGAGGAGCGTCCTGCTCTGCCCCTGCGCGCCGCCCTCTCTTGAGGCAGGGTCTCTTACTGAAGTTCCAGCAACACTCCGTCTCTGCCCTACGGCGCTCATGCTTATACCAAGTACAGTACCTGTCGAGTCATCGCTCCAGTCTGTCCTTTGATTCCTACCCACGCAACTTCATGCAACCTACCACAGGCTAGGCTCTGCTGAAAAGCACAAATATAAACCCGAACGCAGCAGTCTGATTTCTCCAACCACCTAGAATTTCCAGTGAAACACCAAAGCCATTACCAAGAAAGGAAACTATCCAACGTATATTAAGTCTCTGGCCTTGCAGTAGTAGAGATTAACCCATAGGAAAGCAGCTTAAACTATCTGAAGATCCATCTGTTAGTCGAGATTGACCCCCAAGTCAGCAGCAACTTCAGGAAGGTTCTAAAAAGACTTTTCTTGCCATGGCAGTGTTCATCTGGGTCTCAGCCGCACCCAGAGACATTGGGATCCAACCAGTGAGGTGAAGGTCAGAGTGGTGGTTTGAATGAAAAACGTCTTCCAGGGGCTCCAAGTATTGGAGTACTTGGCCCCACTTGGTGGCCCTATTTTGGAGGTTTGGGAGGTGTGGCCTTATTGGAGGAAGCACGTCACTGGGGGTGAGTCTTTAGAGTTCATAGCGTTGCCTTACTTCAAGCGTGTTTCTCCCTGATTCCTACACATGAAGGGGGATGGCTCAGCTTTCTGCTCCAGCCGTCTCTGCCACCACGGCCCCCACCATGATGGACTCTTGTCCCTCTGGAACCATCAACCAAATAAACTCTCCCTTCTAGAAGCACCTTGTTGAAGGAGCGAATAGAGCACAATCTAAAGATCGTCCCAGCCGAAGTGTCTTGCAGTATTCCAGCTTTCAAGGTGTCACAGCGATTTCTCCCCTTAATAAAAGCCTCATTTGTCTGTCGAGGTATCCAGAATCAGCAAGCTGGTGACATTGCTCTGAGGTTCTGTTTTGTTGTCCCGAAACAATGATCAAAATGCCCTCAACTGTCATCTTAATAAATATCATTATTTTTATTTACACAAATGATACTTGGGACCACTGTCGCTGCCCTGAAACAGTTCTGAGCACATCTGTGAGATCCTAAAGACAGGGGACATTTCCTTTCCCAATATGGATGTGTATCTTCTCTCAAAGGAAAACTCACTTGCGAACAGGTAAACTAACATGTAGGTGGTAGAAACTTAACTTGTGGCTTCAGTTTCTATGCAAGAATTGAGGAGAGCTAAAATTTATAGGAAGAAAAAGCAAGACAGGTGCTTTATCCACTGAAAACAGTGGTTTCTTTGTCTCCCGTTCCACTGAAATCATGGGTTTCTTTATCTCTCGTTTCACTGAAATTGTCAGTCTCTTTATCTCCCGTTCCCAGCAGACAGGCTTGCATGTCTCAGGAAGCATGTTCCCTGCCCCGAGTTCAGCTTCTCCTGTCATGTGGAAGATGTATGACCATGGCACATTGCTGGCTGTTGGAAGGAGTCAAGGATGTTCGCAGACTGCAGCTGAAAGACAAACTTCCTAACTTACTGAGGATTAACCTCGGAGGCAGAATTTTGCCCACTACTGAGGCCCTGTTTGGAAGCATACACCTTTCCGGGCTAGATCTCGATGCCATCATCATCTCAGAAGACTGAGGATGAAAACATAAGCTATGGCAGATTTCTCACAGCAGCCTTCAGTCTGGCAGCTTGGCTTGTTTTCAAAAAAACACAAGGAAATGATGAAGCTTTGAAATGGAATGTCATAGAAACAGTCCTGTGTGGATCATCCACGCCACCTGAGGCAGCCTAAAGCCAAAGACAGCATATGTTACCCCTCCTCCCTGCAGAAGCGATTCCAACAGCACTGCCCCAAGGACATTCCTCCTGTGTTCGAGGTGGGGCCACAGCTGCCTAGAGGAGCCCATTCTGACACAGCTTCGTCACAGACACCAGGGACCACCAAAGAGAGGAATGTGATCAATAGAATGTTCCCTGACAATGAGCACAAAGCCGGAAAATATCAGGATAAATACAGGGGTTGCAACATTTCCATCCCCAAGAAGTCTTGTTTCTTCCCATGTGGTAAGGAATTAAGTCTACCAACACACAAACCAAAACCAAAAAACCCAGATTTAAATTTTTTTTAATTTACTTTTTTAAGTGTTTGAGCATTTTTCGAGAATGTATGGAAGTGTCCACAGACTGGAACAGGATGTCAACTCCCCTGGAACTAGAGCTACAGACAGTTATTAGCTGCCATGTGGGTGCTGGGAATTGAACCCAGGTCCTCTGCAAGAGCAGCCAGTCCTCTTAACCACTGAGTCATCTCTCCATTCCCCCAAATCCCAGATTATAAAAGAGTAAATCATTTCACCATTTTTGTGGTCTTTTCAGACAAGGTCTCCCTGTAGCCCCGGCTGGCCTGGAACTCACTATGTAGACCAGGCTGGCCTTGAACTCACAGAGATCCACCTGCCTCTGCTTCCCAAGTGCTGGGATTAAAGGTGTGCTCCACCACATCTAGCTTCTCAATTCACCATTTTTAAGTAGACTAAAATACATAAAAATTCCAGTTTCTCTTCAGGATATGATAATCAGTATAATTAAGAACAAAAATATTTGATGTTATTTCTGAGAATCTTAACTTTTGGTAAATGTATTTATGTTGAAAGCTCTATAAAATATTAAAAAGGGGCTGTAGCTCAGTTGGTAGAGTGCTTGCCTTACATGAACAAAGTCCTGGGTTCAATCCCTAGCACTGCATAAACAGCGTGTGATGGCACATGCCTGTAATCTCAGCACTCAAGAGATAGAGGAAAGAGGATCAGAAGGTCAGGGTTATCCCCAGCTACATAGTGTTTGAAGCCAGCCTGGGATACATGAGACTCTGTCTCAAAAAAAGAAAATGGGGCTGGAGAGATGGTTCAGTGGTGAAGAGCACTGGCTGCTCTTGCAGAGGACCTGGGTTCAGTTCTCAGAAACCACATAATGACTAACAACTGTCTTTAACTCCAGTTTCATGGGATCCAATGCCCTCTTTTGGCCTCCAAGGGCATTGTATGCACATGATGCATCTACATACAGGCAGGCAAAACTCTGAAGCACATAAAATAAAAATGAAATATTTTTCAAAAGAAAAGCAAAAACCCACAAACAAAACTAAACTAAAATGCAGGCCATGTATAGCTATTGTACTGTTGGAACCCAAAGTTGGAGACTGGTGATGGTCATCTATTTGAAAACATTACAAATACAAAAATCTGTAAAGTCCCAGGTCATTTAATACATACTTCAATGAACCAGGGCTTGAGACTTAACGTAGATTCCCCCAGGCTAAGGGAACTGGAACATGGATTCGAAAAACTATCAAGAAGTATCTTCAAAATACCCTGGGTGGGTTTCAAGCACGAACCTATGGTAATAGTACGCTCCGTGTACAGGGAGGGGCTATAGTACAACATTTTTCCTCCAACTCTCATAGACTTACCTCTGCAGTGCGGGCAAGAGCAAGCTCATAGTATAAAGAGCTTTCCTCTTCAGAGACAGTGTTGTTGCCATACCCACTAACATTCAGCTGGATCCCATTCCTTAAAAAACAAAGCAGTTCAGCCTAGTTAATGAGCCTCCAGCATGACCGACGCCAGCAGAATAAAGGGTGCGCTACCAAGCCATCATGCTTGAACGTGAAATGTCCCCACGTGCAGGACACTTGATCGCAAGCTGCCGGTGCAATCGGGGAAGCTGCAGAACCCCGGGCCGATCTGGAGAAGCACCCCACTGGGAGCATGCCTTTGTAGGCCAGCCCCGGTCTCTGGTCTCATTCCTCCCTCCACTACCTTCTTCCTGTCCACTATGAAACACGGAACTGCAGCCACGTGTTCTCACCACCATGATGTTCTGCTACTGAAGATCTAGAGTCAGCAAGTCGAGGGTCACAGACCGAAACTTTAAAATTCTGAGACAGAATGAATCTTCCAGGGACAAAAAGTCTGACTAACACAGAGACCCATGGCCAAGTCTTCTAGGAGGTACTTAGGGGACACAGATGAGAAACAGTCTTTCCTGCAGGTGCTACAGATTAGTGAGGCCAGATAGTCACAATCCCGCAGACTATACTGTATTTTTTTTTTTTTTTTTTTGGTCTTTTTGAGACAGGGTCTCCCTGTAGCCCCAGCTGGCCTGGAACTCTATATGTAGACCAGAGGCCTGCCTCTGCCTCCTGAATGTTGGAATTAAAGGCATGAGCTATCACACCCAGCTCAGCAGACTATACTTTAAAATACAGAATTGGAACCAGCCATTAGAAAACTGAAGATTTCACCAAAAATCTACACTTCTGGTTCTTCTTCCAAAATGAAAGATATGGGTACACGGGTTCCCAGTCTTGATGTAAGGTTTGTGGAGCTGGGCAGAGGAGCTGCCTTTGCCCTCGGTGAGTACTGTGCCTTCCTCATAGACGTCTACAAGTGGTAATGTGCACGCATTCCATAGCTTTACATCCACGGTTCCTGTGGATCCTGAATTTGTAGTTACTGATCATGCTTAGAGACAAATGACCATAATATGGCATAATACAGATAGATATGTGATAGATGATAGGTGATAGATATGAGATAGGTGATAGATATGTGATAGATGATAGATAGGTATGTGATAGATAGGTGATAGATATGAGATAGATGATAGATATAATAAAGATATGATAGGTCAATAATAGATAGCTGCGTGATGATAGATAGATAGATAGATGATAGATAGATAGATAGATAGATAGATAGATAGATAGATAGATATTCTGGCAAAGAGGTAAATAACACTGCAACACACTCACTTCCAGGGTTTGTGGAGTCTTTGGAGGGAACGGGGTCATGAGGGTGAAGGGCTCATCGACAGGATTTGTGCTTTTCTAAATAAAGGCCACAGAGTCTTCCATGCACTGAACAGCCTGAACGAGGATCCTCACTAGAACCTAACCCTGACAGCACCCTGACCTCAGACCTCTGGTTTCTAGAACCATGAGAAGAAAATGCTTGTTGTTAAAGATACCCAGCCCATGGTGTTTTGTTACAGCAGCACCACGTGAATGATGCAGTCAGGAAGGTCACAGAAAACACTTACAAAGTTCTCATAGAGAAAGGCATAGGAAATTCCACATGCAAGGGCAGTGAAGAGGCAAGGCCCTGCACCCAGCACAGTGGACCAACAGTGTAGAGGCCCAGGGAGAAGGCCAAGCACCTTTCTGTACTTACACAATGAGCTCATGTTGAAAGTGCTGTAACTCATGAACCAGTTTGTTTTTATCCCCACGTAAATTCTGGAATCATACAGATGCACACATACTCATGAGGCTGCATATCTTGATGTAATGAGAAATTCACATTTACAGTTGGCACGCCCACCTCATGAGCACCACGCCGTACCTCTATAACACTTCTGTACTCTATGACCGTTGACTTCAGTTCTTCAATGCTTAGATCCTTCTGAAAAGAACAGTCGAGTAATAGTAAAAAGAAAGAAAGAAATGGGTTCACCAAGCTATAGTTATTAGACCATGAGTGTGAGCCATAGCCGAACTACAGATCCCGAGTAATGGGGTCCTTTCACCATTCTCACTGTGTGAAGAGTGAACAAGTCACTGTGACAAAAACAGACAAGGAGGAACGAGAGAGATGGCCCAGTGGTTTCAACTTGTTTTTCTAGCAGAGGATGGGGTTCGGTTCAAAGCACCCACATGTTGGTTTACAACAGTCTATAATTCCAAGGGCTCTGGCACTATCTTCGGGTTCCTATGGGCACTGCATGCACATGATACACAGACATGCAAGCAAAACACTCATATAAAATAAAAATCATTTTTAAAAAGTAGAAACAAGGAGCATGAGGCAACAAGACAGACATGGCCGGTGGCTGTTTTGATGTTCCATTTGAGTCTTCTCTATCAGAGTCAGACCCTGTGGATTAAGCCCAAACAAGAATTATAATTATCATGGTATAGACAGTCTTGACTTCTGCATGGCCGGTGAGTTAGTAAGATCTCCAATTTCGTCCAGTGCAAACACCACCTCTTTTAACACTGTTTGGTACAAGAGATGCATAATGACCACTCTTTTATGCCACGTTGGCACAGCGTGTGGCACACAGGAAATGCGCAGTTGCTATCTAGTAAACACTGAGTAAGGTGCAGAATGATGGAAAATCCAGAGACCTGGGGGAACAGAATCATCAGAGATGGAGGCCACGATGAAGAGACCAAGTTAGTGCAATGCTCAGCCTCCCAGACAGTGTTGGCAGCTCTCTAACACAAGGAAAGGAAACGTGGAGGATATGCTCTGTCTTCACCTTGTGTCTCCTGAAGCCACTCTGACTGCCGTGGTGAAAGCCAACATCTTTAGTTGCTACAGAGGCTATGATCACAGCATCCAAGAATGATTGTTCATCCTTTGTGCTTATCAATGAGTCAAACTGAGCCGCAAATAGCCAGAGCCATTTCCTCCTCATCTGTACAAGGAATAGCTGTGTGTTCACTCCTGTTGTTATCATCAGAATCCCATCTGGTAGCTACCCAGTAACAGACACATTGGTCTTCTAATACAGCACGTATGGATTAACACTACGTAGGATTTATTCAAACTTGTGCCAAATGAACGCAACCTGAATTCTTCACTCAGAATGTTTTCCGCCAAGTGCCGCAAGGCAAGTCTTGTGCCTAACAACAGGGTCGGATCACTGAGTAGTAGTGAAGTCATACAAATGGCCATCTCTGTCGGATTTGGACAGAGCTGGGAAATTCCATCGCATTCCCCCTGTTGGGGAGAGGACCTACCTTTTGCAAGCTTGCATCCTTACTTAGCAGCATGTTCTCATATATGTGCAGCTGCATCTGGAAAGACAATTGAGCCAGGCGTGGTGACGCATTGCTGTCATCCCAGCACTCAGGAAACAGAGACAGCTGGATCTCTGTGAGGTGGAGGCCAGCCTGGTCTACATAGTAAGTTCCAGGCCAGCTGGGGCTACAGGGAGACTCTGTCTCAAAAAACAAACAAAGTGAAAAGACAATTGGGCAGATCACTGGGACTGAAAAAAAAGATAGAGCCAGAAATCATTCTGAGAGAGGCAGGCTTCTGAAGCACTGGGAACACGCCCGTGTTCCTCTGTTTACAAAGGAAGTTCACATCCAGCCTCAACCAGATCCCACAGGCAGGGACTGAGATGTCCCTTCTCTAGGAGGAAACCAAAGCTCTGCACTATTCAGATTCCCCTAAGGTTACTCAAGGTCAATGGCGTAGCTGAGTCCAGGATGTGTGTGTGCAGCTCCAGCCACAGGCCCCTCCCCTCTGTAGCTCATGGCTAATCGTAAGATGGTTAGGGCTTCACTTTCTCAAAGAAATCGAAGTCTAGATAGGAGGTGGATACAGATTTTATAAGGGAATGTGGAGGAATGTTCCTTTTTCATAAGCATACATCAGGCTGGGGATGTAGCTCACTGGGAGAGCTCTTGACATGCAGATGTGAGTTCCAGGGTGTGATCCCAACCTCTCCCTCTCTCTGTCTCTCTCACACACACAGCATAATTTAAAAGCACTCAGCATGTCCTTTTGCAAGGCATGTTATCAATTCATTCAAGCCACATTGAGCTTGATAGCACAGACTTCTTAGAAAAATAATTAACACAGAAACCGAATCACAGTTTTATATGTTGAATATCTACAGCTCTAAAGCTAGTTTCACACAGAAGTTTCCAACAAGACCCAACATACCCATGTAACGGATGGGGAAACTGAGGTGTGGAAGCTGTCATAAAGCTTAAGTTGAGAAGAGAGGATCTTATCTTCTATCTCCTGCTCTTTGTATTAGTTTAGTAAGGTATTTTCCAAAAGCAGCCATCCCTAGTATAGAATTAACCTTCATTTCTGAATTACAACTGCTGCAGTTTATGAGTACACACAAAATGTTGTTTCCTACTAGGAAACTTGAATATTCCACATAGAGATATGAAACTGAAGCATATCATTTCAGATATGAAAAACAATGTTTCACAAATAACCCACTGAGGTGAGACACACTTCATGACGTTATTAACAGGTACCTTCCATCTCCTGATAGGAAGGAATGACAGACAGCAAAAAGAAGTATTACACACAGACTCTTCAGGTGCAATATAAACAAAAAGCCTTCTTACAAAATATCCCTTTACATTTAATCAAGGATAGATTCCCTTCCTTCTCCACATTTTTATACTTAAGGAGACATAGTTACTCAAGTCTTTCTGGACTTGGAGATTTAAAAAAACCTCAAAGCTGTTAAATTAGAAATTGTCACTATTATTACAAAGACAAGTGACAACTGTAGACGAAGACAGCAAATTTTGAGCCCTCCTGTAGTGCTGGTAGAGTGCTAAATGGTTCAGCTGCTTCGGAAATCAGGAAGTTCCTCAAAAGGCTAAACACCAACTCACCGCACAAGTCAGTAAGTCGAGTCTAGGTCATTAACCAAAGAAGCAAAAGCATATTCACATGAAAACTTGTACACAAATATTCTGGGCAGCACTCTTCCTAAGAGTCATGAATGGAACCAGTTCAAACGTCCATCAACTCAAGCACAGGTTAAATATGACATACTGGACTGAGGAGACGGCTCAGCAGTTAAGAGTACACATTGCTCTTGGCAAAGACTCAAGTTCAATTCCCAGCACCCATGTTGGGTGCCTCACACAACTGCCTATAACTCCAGCTCCAGGGACTCCAAATCCCTCTTCTGGCCTATACACACACACACTTCAAAAATAATACTATAATATTTTAAAAATATGATATATCAATATAAGGGAATAGTTTTAAACAAGAAAAAGAAACAAAGTCCTGGTGCATGCTAGAACAGAATGAATGCCAAAACCTCAAAGAAGCCCAGTTGCCCAAAGACCACGTGCTATGTGGCTCCATAAACCAAGTGTCCAGAGCAGACAAATCCAGAGAGAAAGAAAGTTGGCTATCTGTTGTCTAGGACCCTAGCAACTATAAAGGGTCTTCAGGAGACAGGGGAAGATTTTCAGTTCAGTCCTGGTAATGGCTGCCCAACTGTGTGATTATCCCAAACCCACCAATACCATATAAGAACAAATTTTATGGCATGTGAACTGCATCTCATTAAAACTAGTCCCCAAATACGATGAAGTAGAAGACATCACCTGATTATCATTCTGACATTCTGAGGCATCTCAGTTTCAGCATTGAAAACCTCAGGTTGCAAGTCACACCTACAGAGAATCATATGGGTTTGACCCAAGGGAAATGTTGTGCAGTACTTGAGGAGTGCTTACCTCATGTTCTTTCTCAGTCTCAGATAATTCTTCAATCTTCTTTTCCAGTGAGTCTATGTCCTTGATGTTCTTGATACTCTAATGCAGAATCACATAATGGTTTTAGATTTAGCCCTGTGGAAAAGAGAGGTGCAGCCCGGGGTGGGGGTGGGGTGGGGGGTCTCTCTGGTGATGTGTTTCCATCACTGACTGATGGAATAGAAATGGGACTGAAGGTGTGTGTGCCCACAATCCAGGGCCTCAGGAGGCAGAGGCAGGATATAGTCTGGTCTCCACAGCAAGTTCCAGGCCAGCCTGGGCTACATGGCAAGACTGGCTCAAAACAGAATCACTGCAATTTATTTACTAAAGATGTTTATTTTTTTCTACGAGAATTTCATGCACATGTTAATGTATTTTTGTCACATGGCCCCTCCTGACTCCTCCTTTCCAGCTCCAGCTCCTAACCCTCCCAGATTCTCGTCTTTTTTCATGTAACCCACTTAGTGCTGGTCCTATCACATGGCTGTAGGGCCAGGAACTGGGGTTTGGGCAACCACTTGCCAGGGGCCACACACTCAAAGACAAAACGACTTCCCTTCTCCAGCAGGCGTCAGCTACCAAAAGCTCTTCATTCAAAGGTGGGACCTTGTGAACCCCCTTTCCTACCCTGGACTTTTGACTGAGGGATACAATTTTGGATTTGTTCATAAACAGCACGATGCTTTGAGGGGCTGGAGAGAGGGTTCAGCGATTAAGAGCATTGCCTGCTGTTGCAGGGGACCCAGGTTTGGTTCCTAGCACCCACACGCTGGCTAACAACCACCCATAACTCCAGTTCCAGGGGATCAGATGCCCTCTTCTGGCCTCCACAAACATTTGCACAACATGGGTGTACTCACACACATGAAAGTGAAATCCTCATATACATAAAATAAAAATAAAATTTAAAGACAACATAATGCTTGGTTTCGATCATTCTGGAACACTCTTGGTAGTAACTCCCTTTCCATCCTCCACCCCAGCTCGACCTCTCGCCCCCAGGCCCAGCTTTCAGTCTGGCATTGCTAGGCATCACGGCCTCTCCATGAACTGACCCACAAGCATCTCACTCTTTAACCGCCAACTCGTCTTTCCAGGATCCAGCCCACACCACCAACAAACCTTCAGTCGCTAGCAGAGCCCCCAGCTCACGGGTCCTTCGACCTTCCCGTCATCCTCTGACCTTCCCATGAGTTCTGCCCTCTCCACTCAGCTTAAGTTCTCCCACAGCCATTGCCATAACCCTGACATGCCCCAGGCCCCTTCTGCATACATTCTTATATTTAAAAAAAAATATTTTATTTCAGGCTGGAGAGGTGGCTCAGCAGTTAAGAGCACTGGCTGCTCCTCCAGAGGACCCAGGTTTGATTTCCAGCACCCACATGGTGCTAACAACTCTCCCTAACTCCACATCTAAGGGATCTGATGCCCTCTTCTGACCTCCTTGGGCACTGCATGACATGGGTGCACTTACATACATGCAGGCAATACATTCATACACATAAAATAAAAATAATAAACGAAAATATTAAAAATATATTTTATTATTTTTATGTATATGGGTGTTTTGCCTGCATATATGTAAGTGCACTATGTGTGTGCATTGCCCTGCCTGCAGAGGCCAGAAGAGGGTGTCAGATCCTCTAGAACTAGAGTTATAGACAGACAGTTGTCAGCTGCATTGTGGATGCTAGGACTCAAACCCCAGTCCTCTGGAAAAACAGCAAGTGTTCTTAACTGCTGAGTCATTGCTCCAGCCACTTACTATTTTCTTGTATTCAAATTAATCTGACACCTGCTCCAGGCCAGCACTGTCCAGAAAAATATGAGAGGAGAAGGAACCCAGCACATTGGAACTTTGTGATCTTCACCTCCTTGCTTCCTGGGGATCACACTGTATAACCCTGGCCTATTCTCTCTTTGTCTGTGTCAATCAGGAATCAGTCAGCTGCCCACCCAGAGGCCAAATCTAGCTGACCCTCTGTCTCTACAAATTAAGTTTTATCCTTTCACAGTGGAGTTTGAGTGTTTCCACGTTGTCTGTCTGTCACGCCACAAAGGTGAACGAAGGCCTTTGGGCAGCAAAGTCAGGGAAGATACAGCATTAGGTCCTCCAAGAAAGGTACTCTGGGCTGGAAGTATACTCAAGCTTGGTGGTAGAGTGCTTGCCTAACGTGCAAGGCCCAAGGTTTCATCCCAGTGCTTCCAAACAAACAAACAAAAAACAAGTAAACAAAAATTACAGATTTGGGACAGCGAGACGGCTCAGTGGGTTAAGGTACTTCCCTTGGAAACTACCAACCTGAGTTTGATACCCTGAATCATATGGTTGAAATAGGCAACTTAATTCCCACCTCTTAACGGGTAACTGAAGCAACACAGCACTGTTCAGACGTGAGGGGCCCATCCCTTCATCACCTCTGATCCGAAAAACCAGCCCGCCCATTGGTCCTGCCTGAAGCACATGGCTCGCATCCTCACATCCTTGTCTGCACCAACGCTTAAGGTTCTGACATACCTCTTCCTGCAGAAACCGGATCTGAAGAAGCAGAGCCCTGTTTTCAGCCTCCTGAAATAAAAACGTAAAAATAATTTTGTAAAACTTCCACGTATTTACCTCTATACCTGTTGTAATGACACGGTTTACCTTTTATTAACTTCCTAGAAAAATTCCACGAATTCACCTCCACGCCTGCCGTAGCGGCGTGCTTCACCTCCTACTAACTTCCTGGCACTCAGATGTCACAACTGAGCCGACGCTGAAGGCATTCTCTTTTTAAAAAGTTATTTCTATGTGTATGAATATTTTGCCTGCACGTAAGTGCACTATGTGCATACAATGCCTGTGTAGGCCAGAAGGCTTGGATCCCCTGGAACTGGCGTGACTGATGGTTGTTAGCCACCATGTGGGTGCTGGCAACTGAACCCTGGTCCTCTACAGGAGCAGCCAGTTCTCCTAACTGCTGAGTCGTCTCTCCAGCCCGTGAAAGTATTTCTTCGTGTTTATTCATTTAGACAAGCTCTTTCTATGTAGCCCAGGAGAGCGTTCAGCTATCCCAAGTTCTGAGATACACAGTGTTTTCAGCACGTTCCTTGCAGTTTCTGGAGTCGTGGAGTCTTTTCTCTATGTGATGTGACGTAGGAAGAGACGGATGATCTCAAAACGAGCCACGTGCTGCCCCTGCTCTTTCCCACCATACATTAGCTTTGACCTCAGCACCACCAAGACTTCTAGACTTCTGCCTGAAGCTGTGGCTAGCCCCAAATTCAATGTTGCCATGGCAGGCAGTCATCAAGAACAGCTTTATCATCCACAGCTGTAAGCTCAGCCCATGCGGAGAAAAGCTATTCCAGGACAGACATTTGTCAGCAGGCTATCGATGAATCTTGTGACTCAGTTGAAGTAAGATTCCATGAGGGTTACAGTTTTGTTATATTTGTTTAGAGTGTGTGCATGTGTATTTATGTGGATGTGTGTCTGTGTGTGTCCATGCATGTATGTCTGTGTGTACAGTGTATATGTATATGTGTTTTTGCTGTATGTATGTGTATGTATATGTCTGTGCATGTGTGGTATGTGTATGTGGTATATGTATATACATAGGTCTGTGCATTTGTGGTATGTATGTGTGTGTATGCTGTGTGTAGGTGTATCTGGTGTATGTGTACACTGTATGTATATGTGCTATATGTATATATGTATGTCTGTGTGTGGTATGTATTTGTGTGTATGTGTATCTGGTGTATGTGTACGCTGTATGTATGTGTATGTGCTGTATGTATATATCTATGTCTGTGGGTGTGGTATATGTGTGTGTGTAGGGAACAGACCACAGGACCCACGTGGTCAGAGTCTCCTTCAGTAGTCTGCTTCTCTACCCACCATGTGGCCCCCAGGGACTGGACGCAGGTTGTCAGCCTTGACAGCTACTCCTTTTATCCAGGGAGTCATCTTGCCAGCTGGGGAGTTTTGTTACTGTTGTTAATATGCAACGTTCTCACAGTGAACAGACTTCTAATCAGGCAGAAACCTCTCAGGCTAGGATTTCAGTGATGAAGTGGTGAGTCCTGCAGAGAACCCCTCTGCTCGCTCCAGGAGAGTACACAGCCTTCCTAAGGAAAGTCGCTTCCAAGTCAAGTAAATAAATACAGGAGCAAACACAGGCCATCATCTGCTGGAGTCAGAAGGCTTGAATTTGATTCCAGTCCTAACACTTACGAGACAATTGATTTTAAACAATTAAAACAGCATTGGACTGGGCTGGAGAGGTGGCTGGGTGGTGAAGAGCACTTGCTGCTCTTCCAGAGGACCCGATGTTTAATTCCTAGCCCACGTCCGACAGCTCACAGCTGCCTCTCACTCCAGCTCCAGGGGATCTGACACCCTACCGTGGCCTCCAAGGGGACCTGCACTCCTGTTAACAAACACACAGACACACAATTTAATAAATTAAACTTTAAAAAGTACTGGACTTTATCACTCTAGTAAATTTGTAGAACATATAGAAAGCTATAACAATATTCAATTCTGTCTCACAGAATCTGTGAGGTAAAATATTAAATATTACTGCTGAGGTAAAATATTAAACATTCTCTGGGTTGGAGAGATGGCTGAGCAGTTAGGAGCACTGGCTGCTCTTGCACAGGACCAGGGTTCAGTTCTCAGCACACACATGATGGCTAACCACCATCCTTAACCCCAGTTCCAGGGGATCTGATGCTCTCTTCTGACCTCTGCAGGCACTGCATGACACAGGTGCACTTACATACATGCAGGCAGGCCATACACTCATACACAAAGGACCTGGGTTTGGTTCCCAGCACCCACACGGTGGTTAATAATGGTCCATAACTCCAGTTCCAGGGGATCTGATCCTTCTTCTGACCCACACCAGCATTTCACAACACAGGTGCACTTACATACATGCAGGCAATACACTCCTACATATAAAACAAAAAACAAAAATGTTAAAAGTTTTTAGATTTATTTTTGTGTATATTTATGCACACATGACTCAACACACCTGTGAAGGTCAGAGACTAACCTGTGGGATCTGTCCTTCCAACACGTGGGTCCTGGGGATAATCATGTTTACTGCTGAACTGTCTTGAAAAATAATTTTTTAATCCTATGTGCCTTTATTTTCCTAAAGTTCCATTAATTCATTCATCAACCCATTACTTTGCACCCAAGTAACTCCTCCCCGCTTCTGTGAGGTGCTTGGGATGGAACCCAAGACTTTACTTTCTGTGAGCTAGGTAAGTGCTTTGTCTTCCAGGCAGAGCCCCCAGCCTCCTGGGAGTACTCGGGTCATGTGATCTCTGTGCTAAGTTCCGCATTCCTAAAGACTTACCAGCTGCTTGTTCTGGGCCACGGTCAAGGTCTTGTGCTCCTTTGCAGCGTTCATACTGGCTTTCAGCTCCTCCAGTTCTTCTTGGAGCACACTGGTTCTTCTAGTAGCTTTCCGGGCGCTGGGGGGAGGTGGGGAGGGTTGTGGGCAAGCCTCAAGCTAACTGTCAAAGGTGCTGAAGGAAAGAAGACTATTTTGGGACTGAGGCTGAAAACCACAAAAAGTCTGTCAGGTGCCCACAGTAATAAAAATACCACCATCACAGGGTACTTAGAAAACGGAGGCGCTGGGTGGCCGTGGCGGGGGAAGGGCAGGGAACGCAGACGCAGCCTGGAATCTGAAGACAGAGTCTCCAGCAGCGGGTTCTTAATTAAGAGGGCACAGAGCTGTAGGGAACTGGAGGCAGGTCCAGGAGAGTTAGGGACAGCTGTGGGTGAATAGGATCAAAATACACCGCATGCATGAAAGTCTCTGAAAAAATATGCTAAAATTTAACAATTTTCAAAAGACACTTGCTATCAAGCCTGGGACCTGAGTTTGGTCCTAGAACCTACATCAAGGATCGAAAATGAAAGCCAACTGCAAAGCTGTCATCTGACCTTCATGTGCACACCACGGCACGTGCCTGTCCTCACACACACATTGCACACACGCAGGATTTCTTTTTTACTTTAGAAAAATTCTGATGTATTTAAAAATAGAGTGAATAACACAGCGATCTTTCCTGATCCACAGGGAATAGGCACAAATACTTGCTTTAGCTAATGCCTGAACTTGCAGCTAGTACAGTGCCTTACGTCTGCCCTGTCTGCAACCAGTGTTTATACGTTGGGCGTAGTGATCCACTGACAAAAGTATCACAGAACAATGTGCTACAATAGTGAAACTTACTTCACATTTATAAACTTTATTTCTGGAAATTTCCATTTAGCATTTTTAGATCATGGTTAACCATAGGTCGCTGAAACAATGGAGAGCCAAACCATATATACGTTATAATTCCCCAGTTTCTTCTATTTTAAAAGGACTTATTTTTATGTGTGTGTGTTTGAGTATGTGGATGTGCACAAGTACCTTCTGGGGTCAGAGGCCACTGAAAAGATTTTTCTTTGTAATATTGAGGGTAGTAAGAGATGAAGCAAGACTGGCCAAAATCCATGACTAATGAAATTAAGGGATCAGGGGCTGGAAAGACACCTCAGTGCTTAGGAGCTCTTCTTTAAATTCTTCCAGAAGACCCAGGTTCAGTTCCCAGCATGCATACCACACAGCTCACAACTGCTTTTAATCCAGTTCCAGAGGGTCCAGTGCCCTCATCTGGGCCCTGCAGTCACGGCACTCACATGCACACACACATATATAGATATGAAGATATTTTTTAAAAGTCAAGTCTTTCAGCCAAAATGTTCTGTTGTCCTCAGATTTAACCCAGAACTTGGCTAAGTGGGATTTTAGCGGATACACTTGAGAGGACAGACTCCATGGCATGCTTTTTCAAATCTACCGACGTACTCATTGTAGATGACACTGTGTTGTATGATACAGAGACGACCATCACCACTGGAAAAGAACTTACAAATAATTCTGATAGGAATGTTGGATAGGTTCTTGCTCAGTATGGTACTCTATGACCCAGTAACTCCACGCCAATTCTATACCCGGAAGAATTGAAACATTGGTACATATGAAAACTGATGTATGAATGTTCGTAACAGCATTGTTTATAACAACCAAGAAGTCTAAATAATCCATCACTTGAAGAAAGGACAAACAGAATGTGGCATAGTCAGACAGAAAAGGGGATGAAGCAGTGGTATCTGCTGTAAAGAAGCTATGATACTAAGTGATAGCCATGCACAAAAGCCCACAACTACTAAGACTCCAGGTCTTAGGAATAACTGGGGTTAGAACTAAAAGGGAGGCAAAGTCAGAGGCAACTGCCGATGAGTTTCTTTCTGAAGTGAGAATGTTCTTAGGTTTGAGAATGGCGAAGCCCTCACAGCCTCATCAGCCTAGAAGAAACTACTGATTAGACGCTGTCAAAGAGTGGACCCCATGCTGCGTACATCATCATCAGTCGAGGATTTAGGGCACAATGCAAACCCAAAAGCCTGGCCCTGGGTTGGGGGAGCCTACCTTTTTATCTGAAGGCGCAACTCAGTACAATCCTCTGCCAACCGCCTGTTGGCCTCTTCCAGAGTGTCTAACGCCAACTTACACCTAGAATTTTCCTCTTCCAGTCTCTGCTTGTTTAAGTACAGGTCTGCTGTGTAAGTGATCAAATCAGGCATCGTGCTGTAGGCAGGAGAAGACACCCGGGTGATATCCTTCAACATCTCTACTTGTGAGCTTAGCAAGGCATGTGCCTAAATCCAAACAAGAAAAAACCTTCCAAAGGCATTTCCTCCTTCTCTCTCCCTATCATAATGCAATTCACATCCACAATAAATAATCACTATCTTAGCATCAAAGATCTTTCTAGCCAGGCATGGTAGCACACACCAGTGATCCCAGTACTCAGGAGGTCGAGGCAGGAGGATCAGGAGCTCAAGGTCATGCTCAGCTTTAATCAGTGAGTTTCAGGTCAGCCTGGGCTATGAGAGCCTGTCTTAATAAAAATCTAAACATAGAGGCTGGAGAGATGGCTCATTGGTTAAGACCTCTCACTGCTCTTCCAGAGAACCTGGGTTCAGTTCCCAGCACCCATATGGCAGCAAATACCTGTTCTTAACTCAAGTTCTAGGGAATTTGATGCCCTCTTCTGGCCTGTGTGGCACTGAACACATATGGAACACTTAACATACACTCAGGCAAAACACTATACACATAACATTTTAAAAATAAATAAACTCTGAAGCTGGGTATGGTGTCACAGGCCTTTAATCTCAGCCCTGGGGAGGGAGGCAGAGGTGGATGTCTATGAGACCAAGGCCAGCCTGGTCTACCATAGCAAGTTCCAGGGCAGCCTGGGCCTCAGGGAGACTATCTCATAAAAATTAAAAATTAAAAAATAAAACATACACATATAATAACATATATACTTTATATGTATGTGTGTATATATATATATATATATATATATATATATATATATCTCAGAACCTTATTTGAATGGAACTTGTCTTTTCTAGAAAACACTGGAAATCCACAGAGGAGAAAGATTTCACATTTTAGAGTACCAGTCTTACAAGACTTTCTGTTCCTGCTGAAACCAGTTCTGATGCAGATGGTATAAAATGCCTAAAACTTTAAAGTCACTTACGTAAAACTTTAAAGTCACTTACGTGCGTTCTACCACAAACAAAACAGTAAAAAAGCCGGGGCATCTGTGAACTACGCAGGGAAGGGACAAGGAGAGCTGAGGCCTTGAAAATAACCAAGAACTCTTACAAGACTCTCTCACACAGGGCACCACGCCAAGCCTCGAAGTGCAACGGGGCGTCTGTGATGTTGGTACTTCTCATTGCTGTAACACATACAGGAGAGATTTATGAATAACTCGCCTTTTCCAAGCTGCAAGTGAGCAGGCAAGCACACCAAAACAGTTCCCACACAGCCCACTTGATCGCTCACCGTCCTGCGGTTCAAACACTGAATCTTCCGAGCTGCCAATTGATTGGTTCCTAGCTCCTTCCCTGAAGTGAAAGGCAGAACCCGTGAGCCAGGACCCTGCCAGACCAAAGCCCCGTTCAGCATTTATTTAGCTATTTCTCTCTGATCTTTGAGAGCATCTGTTCCAGGGGCTGCAGAGATAGCTCAGGGGACCAAGCACTTGCTACACACATGAGCATCTGAGTTCAGATCCAATTCAGAGCCAAGCAGGTGTGGCAGCCACCTGTAATCCCAGCACCCAGGGGACAGACAAGAAGATTCCCAGAGTGAGCTGGCTAGGTAGCCTAGCTAGAATCCACAAGCTCCTGGTTTGATGACAGACCCTGACTCAATAAATAAATAGACTGACCCAAGACTACACTGACGTCAACTTTGATCCTCCATATGCATACCCACATGTACCCACACATGCAAAATTGCACAGAGACACACACACACACATACCACATACATCAAAAGGCATCTATTCCATCAACAACTACTTGTATACAATGCTGTACTTAGGGTAGGAAACACAGTCACCTGCTCCATGTGGAAACTCTCACACATTGGAAACCCTGCACATACAAGTGGGTAAGTGGTGTTAGGCAGCACCTGGTTAGGAGATGGGTCTCAGTGGTGTGGACGCGCACACAGCTCAGAAGGGTCAATGTGGACATGCTAAGGCAGCAGCTTATGAGTCTTCAATCACCGGAAAGGATGAGGCCAGAGAGATGGCTCAGCGGTTAAGACCACTAGCTGCTCCTACAGAGGACCCAGGTTCGGTTTCCAGCACCCATGTGGTAGCTAACAACTATTTGTAACTCCACTTCCAGGGGATCTAATGCCCTCTTCTGGTCTCTGTGGGCCTCACATACATGGTGCACTTACATACATGCAGGCAAAACACTCATATATATATATATATATATATATATATATATATATATATATACATATATATATAAAATCTTTTTTTAAAAAAACATTGGGAAGGAAAGTAAGGAGCAAATAGTGGTGTGGGAGCCACTGATGGACGGTCAGCATCCCTAGCTCAGTGAGCATCATGCATAACCCAAACAGAGTCTGCTTTGAGAATTTTACTCCAAATCTGAGAAGTCCCCTGTTCAGATCTGTGCTAGTTCATGACCTCCAGCTCAAACCCCCAAATGAACAGCTGGCTTCATCCATGATGAAGCCTCACTTCCCCGGGAGTTCTGCCTCTTACTAGCAACTTTATGCCCAAATTCTTAGGTGCTCTCTTGGGAACAGTCACAGATTTCTCGAAGTGTGTGCTTAAGCCTCCTGCTTTCTGAGTGTGAGATGTGGTTGAGGACAGAGTGAGGCTGTTCTCCCAGCACCGAACTGCCCTGGACACATGTCACTGCTTGGGTTCCTGGTTATAACTGCATGCATACTGCCCATGTTTTTTCTTCTCCTAAAATTTGTTGTACAAGCTAGGCATGATGGTGCACACCTGTCACACCAGCACCTAGGGGGCTGAGGCAGGAGGATCACGACAATTCAGTGTCTCCCTGGGCTACATAGTTAGACTATCTCAAACACAAAAATTGTGAGAAATTTTCTTCTTGCTGTTACTTTGGTTTATAAATTGATATTTTTATAACCAGACTTATACATTTTAGAGATATTTAAACATTCATGAGAAAAACAGAATAATCATCAGAGGTAATCGTTATGGTCTACATTCTTCTCGACCTTTTTTATATATATTTTAGTTTCTTGGGAGAAATAGAATTATACAGCATCTATGGGGCTACAGTCCAATTATTTGAAAGTACAGTGTTTCTCTTGTCAAGTATTAATATAATTATGATCTTGAGTAACTAGGATTATAGCATACAGAAATACATACCATAGTCTGTTCACTACTTAAATTTTTATTTTATGCATATGAGTGTTCTTTCTCTATGTACATATTTGTGCCATATATGTGTAATGCCCATAGAGGCCAGAAGAGGGCTTTGGATCCCCTGAAACTGGATCGAGTTACAGGTTGTGAGCAACCATATGGGTGCTGGGACCCAAACCAGAGTTCTCTGCCATTTCAGTAAGCATCTTTACAGGCTGAGCCATCTTTCCAGCTCCATACTCCTTTTTAAATTATTTTTTCATCCTGGTTTTTTGAAACAGGGTCTCTCAGTAGCCACAGCTGGCCTGGAACTTGCTATGTAGACCAGGCTGGGCTTGATCTCACAGAGATCCACCTACCTTTGCCTCCTGAGTGCTGGGATTAAAGGCGTGTGCCACCATTCTGGCTTCCATTTTTTAATGCTTAGATGGTTCTATTTGTCACTTTCACCCTCTGCATATGGAGACATTGCATACCGGTTTTTGTTTGGGTTTGTTTGGATTGTTCTGGTGAGACTGGCCTCAGACTTAAGGCAATTCTCCTCTTTCTAGCTCCTGAGTGATGTGCTTAAAGCAGTCTGCCACTATATCCAGGTGAGAATGTGTATTCTCAAAGGTTTGATATACATTCTTAATTTGCTCTTTAAATTTTCATTGATTTTTAAGTGGATGAGTGTTGTGCCTGCAGGTACCTAAGTGCACCCATGTCATACAATTTCTTCAGAAGCCGGCAGAGGGTGTCGGATTCCCTTGAATTACAGATGGTTAGACACCATGTGGGTGCTAGAAACTGAACCCAGGTCCTCTGTAAGAGTGATTATCCATCCCACAACATTGGACAAAATAATTCTGGTGAGTCTTTTAACAGCAAGATGGCTAGGTGGGGGCCAGCATGTCTGATGCCTTGAGCTTGATTATCAAACATGCATTATGGAAGAAAAGACCCGACTACTACGAGTTCTCCTCTGACTCCCCAGGCATGTCATGACATATGCATCCACACACAATGTAGGAAAACCCTTAAATCTGTGTTAAACTGATGACAAAATGATATGTTTCATTTTCATTTCTTTAAGATATATTTTGTGTATGCGTGTGTAGTATATGGGTACATGTGTGCACATGTGTGCATGGTGCATGATGGCCAGAGGAGAACATGAGTGTCCTGTTCTATCACTCTCCACCATATTTCTTTGAGACAGCATCCCCCACTGAATCTGGAGCTAGGCTGGTGGCCAGCAGATCCTCTGGTCTTCACCCCTGTGCTGGACAGCTTGGCTGTCAACCTGACACACCTGGGCTAAGGGAGCCTCAATGGGGCAATTGTCTCCATTGGACTCGCCTGTGGTCATGTCTTTAGAGCATTTTTGATTGTTGAGCGATGTGGGAAGGCCCAACCCACTGTGAGTGGTACCACAGCTGGGCGGGTGGTCCTGTGTTATGTAAGAAAGCAGGCTAAGCACAGCCCAGGGGAGCAAGCCAGCAAGCAGTGGTCCTCCCAACAGCCTGTGCCCAGGGTCCCGCCCCCAGGGTCCCGCCCCCAGGGTCTCGCCCCCAGCTCGAGTCTTTCCCTGACTTCCCTCAGTGATGAGCTGTGATCTGGGAGACTTGTGATAAAATAAACTCTTGGCTCCCCAAGGTGGTCAGTGTTTTATCACAGGAATAGAAAGAAAACTAGGATACCCTTAAAGGGCTGAGGTCACAGGCCTGTTCAGCCACACCCACTGACTACTGACACAGGTGCTGGGGATTTGAACTCAGGTCCTCTTGCCAGCACACCAAGCACTCTCACCCCCTGATCCATCTCCCCAGCCCCTTTATTTCTTTCTTTGATTACTTTAAAGACTGTATAGTTTGTATATTTATGTTGCTTCTCATGTAGCACGACCAACACTTCTGCCCTAGTTTTCTTTGTCTTCTGTCCATCCTCACCAGCGCACCAGCAAGCACTGTACTCTCAGGCTTGATGTTTCCTTTCAGCAGCCCGAGTCTGTATTATCTGCTAGCCCAGATGCACAGCTAAGAAGCACCCAGACTTCCTGAAAAGCAGCAGCATCTCAGGATCTACGGCGACCGCAGAGATCCAGAACACCACGTTCTCTCTCATCCTTCCTCCCCTCTTTTTTCCTCTTTCTAGTAGCCTCTGACATCCTGGGTGTCCAAGTGACACCACGTTACCCCAGTGACTTAAAAGCAGAATTCTTGAGTTTACATACACTGGCAATTTGCTAGTGGATATCAATGATTCATTGGCTCTTGTGCCCAGCTCAGTTCTTCACTGAGAATAATACACTTCCCTACAGTCATTTCAACCTGAACACATCTGATCTTGTCTTGTCTTGGAAGCTAAGCAGGGTTGAGCCTGATTAGTATTGGATGGGAGACCAGTATCCTCACCAGCGTTACAACACGGTGATATGAGAACCGACTTGGGGAATGACCCTCAAAGGTACACACCCTCTGTGCAGCCAGAGCACCAGGAACTGTCTAGAATACACACCCTATCAGGGTTCGCCAGAGCCCTCTCAGCACACGGGATGGAGTGGGGTGGGTCAGCCATCAGTCCAACATCTTTCAGCAGATCTGAGGCTGCAGAAGGGGGAAAGGCCCCCAGCGGCAGCATAAAGAAGTGATCAGGTCCGCAGGGACTCGTGATGGAGCTAGGACCCCAGGACAGTTCTGCTGGACCATGCTCACCTTCTGCGAGTCATCCACTCCTTCACGATGGCCTGGAATGTGTCCAGGTCCACACATGAGTCCGTCTGTCCAGGATCAAGCATAGTCCACAGCTCCTCAAGAGCACTGTCTTCTGAGTCCTGGCTAGTGATTTGTTTCAGGTAATCTATTATTTGGCCTACACGTACTGTGCCTTAGGAGGAAGCAGAAAACTGGTTTTAAAACCACTTTTTAAAGTTTCTCATGTAGCCCAATCCAGCCTCAAACTTTGATGTAGCCAAGGATAACCTTAAACTTCTGATCCTCCTGCCTCTGCCTCTTAAGTGCTAGGATTACAGAGGTGCATAACCATATCTGGTTTATGTGTTGATGGAGACTGAACTCAGGGATATGTGCAGGTTAGGTAAGAATGCCACCAATGGCTGGAGAGGTGGCTCAGCATTAAGAGCACTGGCTGCTCTTGCACAGGACCAGGGTTTGACTCCTAACACCTACATGGTAGCTAACAACAGTCCATAACTCCAGTTCCAGGAGATTCAATGCCCATTTCTGACCTCTAAGGGCATTTCACGACATGGATACACTTAATGCACATGCAGTCATTACACTCGTACACATAAAATAATAGAAAATTATTTTAAAAAGAACACCAGCAATTAAACCTCATTCTTGCCCTAATCTTTTTATTACATCATATGCATTTATTGGGTGTGCGTGTTTGCATAGGCACACATGCACCATACCATGAGTGTGGAGATCAGAGGACAACCTGTGGGAGTCAGTTTTCTCCATGTGGGTCCTGGGGATGGAACTTGGGTTGCTAACTTAGGTGGCAAGTGCCTTTGATCGCTGAGCCATTTTATGAGCCTGAAACATATATTTGAGGTCCTGAAATCTTCGTAGCCTTTAGATTTTAATAATGATGCCATTTAACTCTTGCTGTTCTCTGGATCCAGCAAAGGGCAGACCTGGAGCTTACCATGTAGACCAGGCTGACCTCAATCTTATAGAGATCCCCCTGCCTCTGCTGGGATTTAAAAATGTATGCCACCATGCCTAGCTAATTATTTTTAATATTTTATTTTTGTTTTATATGCATGAATGTATTGCCTGTGTGTGTGCACGTGTTGTGCAGTGCTCACAGAGATGAGAAGGGGGCATCGGATTCTCTGGAAGTGGAGTTACAGATGGTTGTAGGCCACCATGTGGGTGCTGGGAACTGAACCTGGGTCCTCTGGAAGAGCAGCCAGTGCTCCTAACCGCTGAGCCATCTCTCCTGAAATTATTTAACATTTTAATTAATTTTTGACACTTTCATACACTGCGTTATCGTATTCAAGGCCTTCCACCCCTAACTCTTCCTAGATCCACACCCACCCACCCCCAATGTCATGTCTTTACAAATAAAATAGCCCATCAAGTCCTACTTGGGCTGCTCATGTGCTCCTGTGTGCAGCCATGGCCCACCAGCAGGAGCCATATTCAGAGAAAACCAATTCTCCCTCCTCCCCACAGAAACCATCAACTGTCCATAGCTCCTCAGCCTTGGGGGTGGGGTGCTCGAGAACCCCTTCAGGAATAGGTATTCTTAAATGAGGATAGCTCTCCCAACAAATTCAGATATTAAATCATCAAGATTGTGTGGGTGGGCTAGTGAGAGGGCATAGCAGGCAAAGGCAAGCCTGACGACCTGAGTTTGACCCCAGAACCTAGGTTAGAGCAGCTTCCAGAAGCTGTCCTCTGACACAGCCCAAGTGAGTCTCAGCAAACCTTCCAAAAATAATACAGAAACAAGACAGCTCTTCAACATCAGTGCTGGGACAATGGATAATGATGTAGAGGAGACTGAAGTTAAACCACTCTCCCCAAACAGAATCAACTCAAAGTCCTAAATAAAGACCTGAAACAAACTACTGGAAGAAAACACGGGAGAACACTTCAGAACATGGAATGGACCAGGGCTTGCCGGAAATGACTCTAAGGGTACAGATGTACCAAAAGCAAATATTGATAAATGATATTACTTCAAATAAAAATGTTTCTTAGCCAGAAAAGGGGCTTGCTGTCCTGGGACCCATATGGTGGAATGAGAGAATGGACTCCTGCAGGTTGTCCTCTGACTTAGAGAGTGCGCACAAACAGAGACAGAGACACACAGAGAGACAGAGACTAGAATAAACGTAATTTTTTTAAATAAAAATTTTCCAAACAGCACAGTAAACAATTAACAATGAAGATGCAGTTTATAGAATGGGAGAAAACACCAGCTACTCATTTGATCAAAGGTTAATATCAGAATATACAAGGAACTCAAAACACCAAGTAATCCAATTAACAACAGGCAGACAACAGATATTTCAAAAGACATTTAATAATGAGCAATAAATATAAGGGAGGAAGGGTCAGTGTCACTAGCCACCAGAAAAATACAAATCAAAGCCACAAGGAGAGTCTATCTCATTCTGCTCAGAATGGCTGTTACCAAGTGCATGCACAAACGATAATTATAATTAAATGTTAGCAAAGAAAAAGAAATTACACTATTGGTGTGAATGGAAATTAGTCTAGCTATTATGGAGAACATGGGATTCCCTCAGAAAAATAAAACCTGATCTACAATATGATCCTGCTATCCCAGTCTTGATGGGTAATCCAAGGAAGTGACATCAGCACACCACAGAGAGACCTGCACACCACCGTGGCCATGTCACAGTAGTTAACACATGGAGTCAGGCTGTGGACCCATCAACAGATAAAGGGATGAAGAAAATTATATATATATCTGATGGCATAGCATTCATCCACAAAAAAAGCAGAGTGTTGCCGTTTATAGCAAAGCGAGTGTGGTAGAGGAAATTATACGACATAGTTATAGTACACATCCTACATGTTCTGTCTCATGTGGAAGCTGAAAAAAAAAATTGGCCTGAAAATAGAATAGAGAATACTAGAATTTGAGAAGAGCAGATCGAGGAGGTGTGGGCAAGGATGTCGATGTTGATGAGACCAGTGCCTGACAGTATAAGTTGTATACAAGTAATGAGTGTCATTAATATGTGACTGTAACACATACTAAAATAAAATACAATTAAAATTAAATTTCAGCTAACATTGACACTATCAGATGGCTCTGCAGATGCAGCAGCAAGTAAAAAAGGAAGTTTGTTAATGTTGGTAACTACTGAAATCGAGAAAAAACAGATCGCAAAACAAGTCCGGAAACATTTGTACACAGTGTTAGAATGTGCTAGTGTGTATCTTTGAGTGGGGGCCGGGGTGGGTTTCACACCTGCTAAGTGCAGGCTGTACCACTGAGCTATGCCCCCAGGCCCCAGTATAAGAACAGGAACAAAACAATACAAACCCTTCTGCTGTTTATAGCAACCCTGTAGTCTTGAGTTTGCTTAGGAAGAAAGACTTAAAAGCACAATGAATTTTATCTTCGAAATACATTTACATCTTGGATCTAACCATTAAAAAAATGGAAAGAGCTCCTCCTATTCCCTAGACTGGGATCTATATGTAATGCTCTCCATGAAGAATCCCAGGGATCATGGAAGAAACGGCCGATTCCAACGCTGGTGCTGGAACGGCTCAAGATGACCCTGAACATATTTACAATGCCAGGAAAAAAATAAGGAAGGTACTAAAAGCCACAGGACCCATGTCACAGCATCTGGAGCTGGGACACCTGAGGAAACGCTCCTGGAAAGGGGCCCATCAGAGGGAGAGTCACCTGATTTGGAGATGTGCCCTCTGGCGGGTTGTTCATGCTCAGGGACGGTCCACACCTAGGGGCGGCACAGGGGCGACACAAACTGGACTCAGGGGCTCGGGACGGCAGCGGAAAAAGAGGAGGTGATGGAGGGCCGAGGGGCTGGAGCGGGGTCTAGTGCATGGACGCGATCAAGCCGAGAATGTGTGAAAACGTCAGGGAATATTTAAGAAGGGAGGGAGGGAGGAAGGGAGGGAGGAAGGAAGGAACCCGTCAGACAGGGGAGCCAGCTGGAGGAGCATCATTCTGGGAGCCAACTCTGGGACAATTTGAACAGCAAGATAAATAATGATTGTAACATTATCAACTACTCGAGATGAGAAGGACCAGACATTCATCCTGATGTTAACTGATGAGACGAGAAAGTGGTTGTGTCAGGTTAACAGGCGGTAAGCAGGATGGAGGTAGGAAACTCTGGGTTGGGGAAGGAGCTCAGTCGTGGCATGCTTACTTCATAGGCACCAGGCAGGGCTGGGGTTCTAGGCCCAGGACCATAAAACAAAGAAGCACCCAGATTTTACTTTGACCACCATCACAGTGATAATTGATTCAGACAAGAAATATCAATGGGTGCTAAAAATTAGTGAGAAGCTGAAGGAACAGGTACGCAGAGACAGAGGACTGCCAGCAGGCTCTGATTAGCCCCAAGGGAAACAATGCAATATTACAATGCAGAAATCAGACAGACCACAGGAGCCACGTTCGCTGTTTTTTTTTTGAGGCTACATCATCACTTCTTTGACATGCCTTTTCAATAACCTGATTCTAATCAAGAAGAAATCTCAGGGTGGGTGAGGAGGCTCAGCGGGTAAAGGCTCTCCTCACCAAACCTGACAGCCTGAGTCTGATCCCCAGGATTCATGTGGTTGAAGGACAGACTAGACTCCACCAAGTTGTCTTTTGACCTTCACACATGTGCTGCGACATACATGTAACCACATACACACAAGCATACACGTACAATCAATGAACATAATATTTGAAAATGGAAAATAAAAGCAACTTTCTTGTAGAAATGTGTCTGAAATAGTCACAGGTAAGATAATGTGATATCTGAGAATTGCCTCAAAGCATCAGGAGAGGAAAAGTGGGCTGAGTCACAACTGGCTTGATACACATAGGTTCTCCAAATGTTCTCTCGACTTCTGGGTTTTAAATGTTCTCCAAGCAGGGGCTGGAGAGAAGGCTCAGTGGTTAGGAGTACGGGCTGCTCTTGGAGAGGACTCAAGTTCGAATCACAGCACCTACACGGCAACTAACTGTCCATAATCCCAGGTCTGACATACTCTCCTTATCTCTGTGATCATTGCACGACACAGGTGCACTTACATACATAAAAGCAATGCACTCATACACATAAAATGGTTTTAAAATGTTCTGCAAGTAAAAAGAAGGTAAAGTCACAGCCAGATTGACAGAGTAAATAATGGAACAATAAGTAACGAGTTGCTAAAAATAGTGAGGCCAACAGTTTTACTGATTTCTTGTCTTTTTGCTTGTCAGATAGTAAGTAGTGCTACTACAATGTGCAGGAAGCATTTATATGCTAAAAATTACTCATGGAAAAAATTTGAAGCACATCCTCCCTGCCCCCCAAAACAGAAGTGAAAACCCAAAATGAAAGTTTTGAGTTAAGCTTGCATAGTGGTTTATGTACTTGGTGCATATATTTCTTGAGATCAGTCCTATAACGTGCCAGTCATCTGGAACGCTGAATGAGTAGGGTTTGTACGTCAGCGGGTAAGTTCAATAAAAGTCATTCAAGTCACCATTGGGATATGCAAAATAAATACAAGGATTATAAAGAAATAGCTGCAACCTCCACAGCTCGCCCCACTTCCGAAGCAGCTGGTACCCACCAAGTAGGAATGACGTGGGGACACAGCCCCACAGGAACCATTTCTCTTTCTCTTAAAACCACGAGTTCTGACAAGCTGGAGAGCTCTCCCATGTAACTCACCTCTGTGCCTCGTATCACACGCATGAAAAACACTTGAGAGTAACTCATTTTCACAGGTGCTGTAGGCGTGGCAGGCTACATCTTCAGGACCACCTTCTGTTTTCCTGCCTGTCAGAAGACAAAGGAGCCTGCCTGTGCCATGATGGTTAGTTTCTCATTTGGGGGTTAATTGCAAGAAATTTTACTTCACTATCAGCTGACAATAACAACTTCAGTTTACACACACGCGCGCGCGCGCGCACACACACACACACACAGAGGTCTTATTCGGGCACAGTGGGGCATACCTTTCATCTCAGCACTCTGGAGGCAGAAGCAGGCAGATCTCTTATAAGTTGAGGACAGGATGGTCTTCATAGCAAGTTCCAAGCCAGCCAGGGCTACAGAGTACATAAAGAATACAAGAATATGACACAGTCTTGATTATAAATACAATCTAGAGTTTGCCTTCATATTTTAATCAGAAGTATACAAAACACAGAAGGTCTTCTTTTAAGAGGGGGAGAAACAAGGCGAGACAGATAACTCAGTAGTTAAGAGCACTTGCTCGCTGGTAGAGGACTCCAGTTCAGTTCCCAGCACCCATATCAGGCAGCTTACAAAATGCCTGTAACTCCAGGTCAAGGGGTTCCAACACCCTGTGGCTTCCACAGACTGTGTACACACATGGTGTAAAACACTCATACATGCACATACACACATACACATGAATAAGGATAATAAATCTTATTTAAAAAGAGGGGGAAGAACCACACTTAGAAAGGAATCAGGAGTGGGAACACATAATAATTATGGTGGTACATGTGTGTGAAGACACCACGGCCGATGAAGCCCATTACTTTGTAGCCTAACCTAAGACACCAATGGAAAATTAAGAATCAGGAGGCAGGGGTGGTTAAGACTGCCTGCAGCTTTTGCACTGAACCCACATTTGGTTCAAGCACCCACATCACACTGATCACAACCACCTGTAACTCCAGCTCCAAGGGGATCCTATGCCCTCTTCTGGCCTCCGCATGTAACTAAATCCATATGACATACACACACATACATACACACGAATAAAAATCATTTTAAAAGAAAAACAGAAAAAGAATAATGGATACTTCCACCCCGACATATGAAAATTTTTGTGGTTCAAATATTCTAAAAATAGGGGATGGACAGATGGCTCAGTGGTTAAGAGCACTAGCTGCTCTTGCAAAGGACCCCGGGTTCGATTCCCAGCAGCCACATGGCAGCTAATAATCTTCTGTGACTCCAGTTCCAGGGGATCCAATGCCCTTCTCTAACCTCCACAGGCATTTCATGACACCACGACACTGGTGCACTTACTTCCACGCAGGCAATGCATTCATACACATAAAAATAATATAAAAGTATTCTAAAAGTATGTACGCTTAGTGCTTTCACAAAGAGCAAGTGTTTTTCAACACAATTATTTACGTACCATCTTCATTCAGAGATAATTTTCTCACCACCAAATCACAGGGGCTGAAAACTGGGCACTCCTCCCCAGAGTAGGAGTCAAAGCCAAGGGTTAAGGTGCTGAAGGCTTTGTCCTTGCAGTCACTGTCTGCGCCCTTGCTAGGCAAGCCTTCCCCGGGGCTAGACTGTGACATCAAAGATGCAGTACTGTCCTCTATCCGTGCTCTCCGCCGTGGGCTGTTCCCAGAACTTGTGAGATCAACAGAGAGCGCGGCACCCTCAGGAGGGCTGGGATGAGGGGAGGCCGCCGATCCTGGGGACACAGCTTCGGGAGGAGAAACCAGGGGGTCTGAGAAGGGAGTGTCCAGCATAGGAAGGTGAGTGGTGGTTACTCTCCTCAGCACCTCCCCGAAGGCTTTCTTGGTTTTAGTCTGTAGACTGTTATGGCTGCTGGACTGGTATCTAATAATCTGCTGAACCGGATTTGAAAGTGCTTCTCTCTTCTGGATGGCTCTGATTTTTCGACAAATGCTCTCTACTGGGTTGTGATGCTTCTTACCTTCCTTTTTTGCTGAAGCCATCGTTAACGTACTTCCAATTAGACGGAAGGGGCTAAAATATAAACAAGAGTTTTTACAAGTTAGCACTGTCCTAAAAAAAATTAGGAATAGGCTGTTTGTTCCTAATTAACTTGGCATGGAAATCAAGACTAAGTGGTCAATTGTTCTCAACAGCTTTCCATGCATTTAACAACTGGTGCTCAGATTTCCAGAAAATGACAACAGCTAGTATAAAGTACTTGTCCCCTGCAAGCATAGTACTTTCTATGGGCTTTATATATATTCCAGCTCACTCTTAAAACAGTTCACATTACAACTGTCTCCATTCTCAAGGTAAGAGAGAAGAAGGCACACATTCAAAGTCCCTTAAGGTGAATGCCAGAGGGGCCGGGGGTGTGGCTCAGTGGGTAGTACGCTTGCCTAGCATGCACAAAGTGTAGGTTTGATTCCCAACATAGCATAAACCCAGTCTGGTGATGCATGCCTATGATCACAGCATTCAGTAGGTAGAGGCAGGAGAATCGGGAGTTCAAGGTCACCCTGGGCTAATAGGCAGTTCCAGGCCAGCCTGGGCTTAAGAATTTTAAATAAGGAGCTAGAGAGATGGTTCAGCGGTTAAGAGCCCTGGCTGCTCTTGCAGAGGACCTGGGGTCAATTCCCAGCACCTCCTGGTGACTCACAACCTTATGCAACTCCAGTTTTGAGGGATCTGATGGCTTCTTCTGTTCTCTTCGAGCACTGCATGCATGGATGCACTTACATACATGCAGGCAAAACACTCATACATATAAAATAAAAATCAATCCAAAGAAGTGTTTACAAAGATTAGCAAGTGCTCCAGGCCCAACTTTGTCTTCTGGTCCTTGATATATGTGCATTATTTTCTAAAATGTACTTTTAATTCTTGTCAAAAACCATGATGTGATTCTTTTTAAATACCCCATACATTATTGTTGGAACCACTGATATAATTACATGTCATATCTATAATTATCGGTTCCCCAGACCTGGTCCCCAGTTGCTGCTTTCAGCTAACCCTTTCACTTAAATTAAATGTTCTAATTCTCCTCTTGTGGAAAGAGAAGCCAGGCAGAGAAGTGGTGGTGATAACAGAGGAGAAGTGACCTGGGAACCAACACTCTGAGCCACGTCTGGTGGTGACTTAGAGGGAACGTATCTGCTTTACCCAGGACATGTGAATTGTGTTTGAAAGTCTGCCTCCTTCTTCAGAAGTGGGCTCAGAGAACTTGACCACTTTTCCTTTCTAGAAAACTGAGGTAGGCTGGGCATGAGGCTAAGAGAGACCCCTCAACTGGAACCTCAGAGTTCTCAACTGTCTGCCTGTATCATACAGTGCTGATGCGGGCTTTGTCCAAGCCGGGTGAAAGGCCTCACTTTGTAGGGCCTGGTATCTGACCCAAATCCACGTCTCTAGAGTACAGAATACACAGTTTTGTTAGCTTTTGCAGTCTATTTTTCTCCTTCTCATCTGTCTTCTAAGCTCCTCTGAGTCACCTAAGCAAGTCCTGCTCAGCCCTGATGTGCCAACTCTCACAGAGAGAGCACTTGAGACGCTGACTCCTGGTCCTGACAGCCGGTCAGAGCTTTCCAGGATTAACTTGGGTTGTTCTTCCTGATACGGAGAAGGACTTAGGAGGAAAGATTTCAAGATGCATGAGACCTTCTCTACGTGGCCTGCAAGTATTCCCTGCCTTTGTGTCCTTGTTTTCTTTTTAGTTTTAGATCCTGGTAGAGAAGAGAAACTGCAACTTGCTAAACCACTTAAAACCAAAAATCTAGGGCTGGGCACAGTGAAAGCCACCCATAATCCCACCACCCTGAAAGTGGAGTCTGGAAGATCAGAAATTCAAGGTGGTCATCTTGGGCTACATATCCAGCTTGAGGTAAGTCTGGGATACCTAAAACTCTGTCTCAAAAGAAAAAAAAAATGATGCAATTCTCACTTGCTTTGTACAATAAATGCCTTTGAAACAGCACTAATGGAAAAGTTGAAAATGATTTTTGCTAGAACTGGTGTCACTCTTTAAACATCTGCACGTAGAGACCGCTTATCTTTCATATAAATCTCCATGGCAAGAAGCTCTTCTTTTCCTCTGAACCTCGAGATTCCGTGTACTTTTTGTTGTTCATTGTACTGTATCCCAGCCATCCTTCCAGGTTGTCAGCCAATATTAAATGCCTACAGAGCACTGAGCCTCGCTCAGATACCAGAGATACAACCCTAAGAAAATAGCACCTGCTTCTCTAAAACTTACAGTCTATAGAAGACACGGGTCCAAACCAGTGGGAGGTGGGCCTTGCCTGAGCAAGTCCACGATCCTGACCATCTTAATTTCAGAGAGACCATGGCTAATATTTTCACATAAACATACCCCAAACATCGCATGAGTCGTCTAACCTATGGAGAATGACTTGATATTTGAAAGCCAAGTATCACTGACTCCTTATACTGTTATTGGAAAATCTAGTGACCTGAAGCCTAGAGAGCATCGCTCACAGGACGAGAGTACAGAACTGGAAACTGCGCGTGGGAGAACACACAAACTTAGCAATGTCGCCGTGCATTGTATTGCTTTACACATCATTTGCTAAATCCAAAGTCAGAAAACTAAGATCTGAGGAGATGGCTCAGTGGCCAGGTACTTGCCTTGCAACCCTGAGGACCCGAGTTCAGATCCCCAGAACCCAAGTAAACACTAAATGGGCGTGGCAGCCCGCCTATAACTCCAGCATTGAAGGCAGAAGCAGGAGTCTCAGAAGAAGCTAGCTAGCTCAGGCTAGCTGTGTTGGTCAGCTCTGGGTTATATTGAGAGACCTTGCCTCAGTAAGGTGGAGGAATTCTCCACATCGACCTTGGGCTTCCATATGCACACCTACCCACTCAGGTGCACCCACAGACATGCAAATGCATATACACACACACGTGCACACCAAACATGAGAGCAGTAATTCTACAAATTTACAAGTGGAGCTAAATATCTGCCGTACAAATTTCTGCTTGGGCTGACCTGAGAAAAGGTCACATAGTGTTAGAGTTTCCAAACCACTTTATCTTCCCAAACTCATTTTGAACTCCTCCTATGGAGGTACACTTCACGGATCTGATTCACAGAACCCAAGTCCTATATAGAACTATCCTCTATCTAGTCAAAGATCTTGAATTAACCAACTGCCACATGTAAAGCAACTACTAAATTATCTGGGGCAGGCAACATATGTAAAATGGGCTGATAACCTAAGGCTAGATTATGTTTTACATAAAATCTAATTTTCACTACTGAAACCCCTGTGTTGTTCAACATTAACCTTTAAGACGCATACTCTAACATATATAGATGTGTGTATGTTCTGTTTTCTAAAGGAGCTTCAGTGAACTGTGGTAAATCCACCATGTATGTAGAACATAGGCAACATTACATATTCCTTGAGTATCTGCAGACAAAGGTCACTATCATCTTTTTCAAACTAAGAAATAGCTGAATTTTAGTGCAAAAAAATGCACTGAAGATAGGACAGGGTGGCTCAGTAGATAAGTGGTTCCTGCGCAAGCACGAGGACTCATGTCCAATCTCCAGAACCCATGCGAGAAAGTGGGGTACAGGAGCAAGCTATAACCTTGTGGGGGTGAGGAAGCATTGGGGCCCCATGCGCAGGAGGATCCTGGGGCTCATCTGCCAGCCAGTCTGGCCAGTGGGTGAGCTCCAGGCTCGGGGAGAGGCTCCATCTCAAAGAACAGGTGGATAGAGGAAGATACCCAGCATTGACCTCTGGCCTCAGATGCATGTGCACAAATGTCACAAACATATCACATATGTGCATCATACAAAAGCATAAGATTTATACATGGGTGCAAAACTGGAATCATTTTAAACGTGTTAAATTTTATGATGATTCATTTTTTAAAAATCTATTGGAAATGTAACTTTTCTTCCTTTACAGGTTTCTTTTTTTTAACACAGGGTCTCGCTGTGTGAACATGCTATGTAAACCAAACTGGCCTCAAACTTAGAATAATTCCTCTGCCTCTGCCTCCCAAGTTCTGGGATTACAGGTGTGTGCCAGCTTGCCTGACTTATACTATTTCATATATATACATATATGTATGTATGGGTGTTTGGCTTACATGTATGTGCATCAGTATATGCAATGCCTGAAGAGGACAAAAGTAGGCACCAGATCTCCTGGAACTGGAGTTATGGATGGTTGTAGCCTCCACTGGGTGCTGGGAACTGAACCAGGGTCCTCTGCAAGAGCAGCCAGTACTCTTAACTGCTGGGCCATCTCTCCAACCCCTTAATGAGATTTCTTAAATGCTACACTTTCAAGTCACAGACCAGGCAGACTTATTCTTAAGTCACTCAGTACCCAATCATGAAACCCATTCAGGGCTGGACCTTAAAAAATACCTGTTCTGTTCCATGGGACATTCCCAGGAAATTCCTCCTTGGTCTAGTTGGAGAGTGGAGTGGGTTTTTCTACTAAACCCACAACCTTAGTTGTTTTGAGACAGGATCTCACGCTGTAGCCTTGGCTGACCTCCAGATCATAACGATCCTCCTGCCTCAGCTCCCAGAGTGCTGTGATTACAAGTGTGAGCTACAATGCTTGGCTTAACCCAGTAATTTTATATTTGCTAGATTAAACACACAGTTTTTCTTTGTTTGCTGTCTTTCTTAGGATAGGGGAAAGAGCTGTTAATGAAAATGACTTGCAAACCCCAAGCCTGGGCTCTGTAAGTGCTCAGTACATCTACCGCCTATCTGGAGAGATGGCTCAGTGGTGGAGAGTTTGTACTGTTCTTGCACAGGACCTGAGTTTGGTTCTCAGAAGCCATGTCAGGCGGCTCCTAACTGCCTCTAACTCCACTCAGGGGATCCAATGTCTGGCCTCTGTGAGCACCTGTGCCCTCACATATACGTGGTGGTGGCACACATAGCCATTATAGACTGCAGTCTCTCTTCCCTGCATCATTCACACAACTTTGTCATACTAAACATCTTGACTGGGTCACACCAACCTCATCAGCATCCTTTTGGGACAATTCCAAAATAGCTTGTGCTGCCGAGAATAGCTTGTGTCGTGGTTCTGATTCACTTAATCTATCGAGTTTGTTCTTCTCTCATAGTGAGGAGAAGACTCACGATGAATCTCTAATCCCAAGATTTCAGGGGCTTCGTTTTCACAGGTTACAAAACTATATCACCACTCCCCATTAACACAGCTTGCGAAGAACCAGGCGCGGAAACACCTGTGAAGACCCCAGAGATCCACCCCGAAGCCTATTTGAAAACAGTTCTAGAACTTGGCCTGGTGGCTCAGGCCTGTAATCCCAGCACTTGAGAGGCTGAGGCAGGAGGATTGAGAGTTGAGGCCAGCCTGGGCTAAAGAGAGTCTATCTCAAAAATTGGAAGGAAGGGAGGAGGGGAAGAAAGGATGAAAAGAGGGAGGGAGGGAGGGAGAGACGAGGAAGGGACGAGGGAGGGAGGGAGGGATGAAGAGAAAGAGGAGTTGTGGTATTGCCCACGGTGAAGACGGAGCTCCTAGGATCTTAGACACCATGCCAACCACTCCTCCTTCCCCTAGCCTTTCTTGTCTGTTTCACATTTTCTGTGCTCTCTATTGCACTTCTAATTTAGACTGACATTGGAGATCAGTGTCTTTTCCACCACCAGCATTTTGAGGTTGCGGTGGGATGAGGAGGCAAACCCAGCTGATGGTAGGGGTGGCTTGATCCCCATTTAGACAGCATTTCTTACGCTCCGTAACTAAGGATAGCACTGGCTGAAGCTGAATTACTTACCTAGGGAAATCTTGGCCCAAATATCTTCACCAGACCTTGTCAGCAAGCCAGCAACCATCTTTGGAAAAAAGAGAGAGCGGCTGAGTGGGACTAATTTGAGCTAATTTATACCTGCTGGCAAAGTGAAAGGCAGAGAAGTGGGAAGCCCCTGATGAGCTCCACCTGCCTTGGCTCGTGCCTAAATAGTGGGACCGGCTGCAGTGCGCAAAGACGCCAGGCAGGAAGCAATGGGAGCCCCGGGTGTGCGGGTGGCGCGTGGATGCTGCCCGCCAGGTCCGAGCACCACCGTCCGCTCACCAGAACGCCCTCGCCTAACCAGAATGGTGGCGAAATCTTTCACTTCTCTCCTGCCCCCTCCCACTTCTGACAGGGTCTCCTGTCGGCCAGGCTGACCTCAAACTAGTTATGTAGCCAAAGATGACCTTGAACTTTGGGTTGTCCTGCCGCTACCCGCCAATTGCTGGGATTATCTGCATATACCACAGTCTGTGAAGCCCAGTTAATGACGTGCTGGGCACAAAACCCAGAGCTTTGTGCTAGGCAAGCACCCTAACAACTAGCTCCATCTCCATCTCCAGCTGGAGAAGCTGTTTTTAAATCTCCTAAGAGGCTATTGATGGGAATGTTGTAGGTTTTGTTTTGTTGTTTGGCCTTGTTTCGTTTGAGACAGGGTTTCACTATGTGGCCCCAGCTGACCTGGAACTCACTATGTAGACCAGGCTGGCCTTGAGCTCACAGAGATCCGCCTGCCTCAATTGCTGGGATTATAGGCATATACCACTACACAGGATGTTGTACGTTTTTTGTTTTGTTTTTGTTATAAACATACATGATATGGGCTGAAAGGATGGCTCAGTGGTTAGGAGCACTTGATCTCTTGCAGAGGACTCAGGCTTGGTTCGCATAGCCCATGTGGAGGCTCACAGTCTAAGGGATCCACACCCTCGTCTGGCCTCCATGGGCACCAGGCACACATGTGGTTCACATATGTACATGCAGGCCAAACACTTGTATATAGTGTGGTAATTTGAATGGGAACGTCCTTCACAGGCTTCAGGTATTTGAACCCTTGGTCCCCAGTCAGTAGCACTGTTTGGGGAGGGTCAAGGCACCTTTAGGCGGTGTGGCTACATCTCTGGGGGAGGGCTTTGAGGGCATGTGGTCTCGCCTCACTTCCAGTTGCTCTCTCTGCTTCCTGTGCTGCTGGAAGGCTGTGAGCGCTCAGCTCTCTGCTTGTGCCTTCTGCCACCTCCTCTTGATGGGCTCTCATCCCTCTGGAACCAAAAGCCCCATAAATCTTCCTTCTGTAAGTTGCCCTGGGCATGGTGTTTCATCACAGTAACAGAAACATAACCAATACACACATCAACTAAAAATAAATAAATCTTTAAAAAAAATACAAGATGTGATCCCTTCCTTTTATGGGACCATATCTGGTACTGGAGACACAGTATATAAATTATGAAAAGTGTATTAGTGTGTAAAGCAGTGCCCAGCAGAGACGAAGCTAGCTCTGCATCCCACTTTGATGGAAGATGAGGTGGTGGGGAAGCGGGGGAGGGGGAGGAGGGATGTCAATTTAGGTGGGCAGGATTCAGCCAGATTCAGAAAGACATGAATTATCCAATGCCACCCCCCCAAAGAAAATAATGTTCAGCTCAGAAAAACCGTATAACAACAGAACAACAAACCCACCCCCCTGTCCAACAGCAAAGCAGGCCAGGACAAGTTTCTAAGCACGGGACTCAAACGTCGTGCGCTCAGATCCGTCCCTCTGGGTAATGGTCACAGGGACTCTGCTGCAGTGTCTCTTTATCACACCACAATGCCTCCCTCTGAAACCGTCACCTGTATCTCAGCCTTGAACGATCCTGAGCTTCTGATTCTCCTGCTGCCGCCTCCCAAGCGCTGGGATTAGAGGTGTGCCCATCGCACTTGGTTCATAGGGTGCTGCTGATTAAACCCAGGACTTCATGCGTGCTGGCGAGCACTCTGCCCCTGGAGTTGCTTCTCCGGCACACCCCTTCTCCTGGAGACAGAGTCTCACCCAGACTGGCCTCAGACTTGCCGAGGGTGATCTTGAACTCCTAATCTTCCTGGCTTTACCTTCCAAGTGCTGGGATGACAGGCGTGAACCATCACTCCCCGTTTATGCAGTGCTAGGGTTTGAACCCAAGGCCCCATGCATTCTAGGCAAGCACTCTACCAACTGAGCTACATCCCCAGCCCAGTTGTGAAGCTGACTAATACCACACACAAGCTAGTGTGAACTGCAATCCTTTTACACGCCCCCATTCACATTGCTTTGTCGTATTACATTTCTTGACTAGGTCACACCGACCTCTTTCTGGAACAATTCCTCAAATCACTGAGTCACAGCTATGCTTTCAACAACTACCTGTCTCATCTGCTTCACTTTACGCTTTAGGTTCTATGAGTCCAGGAATAGACCTGGAATAAACCTCTAACTCCAAGAAGTCAGGGCATTCGTTTTCTTATAGGTTACAAAACTGCATCACTGCTGGGCCTGGATGACTCAGAGGTTAAGAGCACTGACTGCTCTTGCAGAGGACCTGGGTTCAATTCCCTAACAATCATCTATAACTCCAGTTCAGGGAATCTGGCAACCTCCTTTGACTTCTGTAGGCATTGCATGCATGTGGTGCACTTATACACAGGCATGCACATGGTACATTTATATACATGCATGAACATGGTGCACTTAAACACAGGCAGGCAAAGCACTCAAACACATAAAAGAAAAACAAAACAAAAGACTCAGCACTGTTCCACCTTTCCGAAGGCCCAGGCCTGCACTTGGAGAAGGGGCTAGGTGCAGCTCCATGGACAGAGTGCTTGCCCGTCATGCAAGAGGTCCTGAACTCAATCCCTAGCGTTGCATAAATGGGGCATGGTGATGCACGCTTGTAATCCCAACACTCGGGAGGTGGAGGCAGGAAGATCAGAGATCAAGGTCATCCTCAGCCACATAGTGAGTACAAGGCTAGCCTGGGCTACACGAGACCCTGTCTCAATAGCAACAGGTGAGTTGAGAATTGGTGCTCTGGGGCCAAATAACCTGAGTTCAAGTCCCAGCTCTGCTTCTTAACTGGTTTGCTAACTTATTACCAACTTTGTAAACTGGTGCCTCAGTTTCTTCATCTGTAAAATTGCACCAGCATCATTTGGTCACCTCCTGGGCTACTGTGGAGTGAGAAATGGTATGATGCTCTCAAACCTCACACTTGCCCTGAGCATAGGTTAATTCAGAAACACCAGGGGTGTGTTTTTAAATTTTTTGGTTTTTCCGAGACAGGGCAGCATGTAACCCATGCTGGCTTCAAGCTTGCTGTGTAGTCAAGGATGACTTGAGCTTCTGATTCTCCCGCCTTCACCACCCGAGTACTGGGATAACAGGTGTGCACCGCCATACTGGGTTTTACAGTACGGGAGTCACACTCAGGGCTCGCTGCCTGCTAGGCTAGGGTAACTGCTTGCTAGGGTAACTATGTGGCAACCCCAGTTCAATGTCAGGCATTTTGGCGATCTTTCTGGAACTCCTTTAATACGGTCAGATATTGGCTGTCTTCCTCAGATAGTGCCTAGAAAGAAGCCAGAAGCCTCTTCCCCTGTTGGACTGGCTCTGGTTAATTTCCCATGAGATGAGCATGTCTTCGTCCATGCCTGTCATCTGGTTATCAATCCACAGATACCGAAACCAGCAACACCCTAGTCACAAAGGAAGCTGGGGCAGAGCCAGAAATAACATTCAAATTCCACATCCAGCAGACCGTATCGCTTGTCTGACAAATGAGAAAAACTTCCTGCCCCAAACAAGTGTGGCCCACCTAAGGGTTCTCAGAACAGAAAAGAGCTAGACAGTAAATCCCAGTGGAGATGGTTGCTTTACCGAGTTACCACACACCTCATGGTGGACCTTCCTATTTACTTGTTTTTTAATATTTATTTTTTTTAATTTTATGTGTATGAATGTATTGCCTGCATGTGTGTAAGTGCACCTGTGTCATGCAATGATGCCCAAGGAGGTCAGAGAGGGCGTCAGATCCCCTGGAACTGGAGCCACAGATGCTTCTTAGCTGCCACGTGGATGCTGGAAATTGAACCTGGATCCTCTGCAAGAGCAGCCAGTATTCTTAACTGCTGAGCCATCTCTCCAGCCCCACTTTAAATTTTAAAACTCTGTGTAGCCTTTCCCCTTCTTAATTATGTACAGCTAAATCAAACAAGGAGGTTTGACTGATGCAATAAAAATAAAATCTCTCTTTCCACAAATCCATTATGAATGCTTTTCCTTTTGAGAGAGTCACATTGGATGACTGTCAACTGTATATAGTACACGTTAGCCTTGAACTTTTGATCCTCCTTCCTCAGCCTCCAAAGTTCTTAGATACAGGCGCCCACCAGGATTTAAACCCCCCCCACCCCAGGACCTCATGGGTGCATTCACAGTCTTGTTTTTCTGTTTGATGGTTGATAGCTGGTTGGCTTTGAGACAGGTTCTCACTCTGTAGCCCATATTTGCTTCGAATTCACAGAGATCCTCAGCCTCTGAAGTACTTGGATAAGAGGTGTCCCAGCATTGTATAACATTTCTATTTTACGTGTATGAATATTTGTGTGTGTGTGTATACAAGCACACTGCATGCATACAATGCTTGAGGAGGCCAGAAGAGGGTGTGAGATCCCCTAGAACTGGAGTTATGAACCATTGTTAGACACCATGTGGGTGCGGGGAGCTGAACCTGGGTCCTCTGCAAGAGCAGCCAGTGCTCTGAGCCACCAAGTGATCCCTCCAGCCCCTAGCTTCATTTTGAAATTACGTTAGCAGTTGCCAAATTCATTTCCCTGGAGATGATGCCAACTTCTTGTGTATGAGCTGGTGTGCCCCCATGCCGCAAGAGCACAGGGTATCCGTCCCTGCCAGTCTGATGAGTCTGGTGAGTGTGGCCTCATCCCCTTCCCTCTTGTGTCTCCCATTATCAACATGGTCCTGCGCTAATCCATCTGTATTTCCTTTATGCTTTTCCGGTCAGTTTTCATGGTCGCTTGGTTTATATCACTTTCCACGCCTTCACATACATTATGGGATTCAATACCTTCGTAACATCCAGTACTGGAGATGGAGCCCAGGACCTCATGCATGCAAGGCAGGCCCTTTGCCACTGACCTACAACCCCAGCACCAAATGTGTTTTTCTGTTATTTGTGAACTTTTCTGTTTATGGCACTTTTTTTGCCACACTGTTTTGGTTTTATTTCAAATATAATTAAACTTCAGTTAGGTATAACAGCACTTGCAGTAATCTCAGCACAGAGAAGATTGAGGCAGGTAGATCGCCACAGATCTGAGGCTAGCCTGGGCTACAGAGTGAGACCTTGTCTCAACAAATCAAACACACACGCAGAGACACACAGAAAGACACACACACATACACACACATACACATCAGCTATGCTACTTCTATCTGTAGCTATGTAGATCATTTTCTGTTGTGTAGTTTCTGAACTTGTGCTAGTCTCAGGAATGACTTCCTGACTTCCAAATCACACAAAAGTCCCATGGCCTTTCTAAAGCATCTATGACTCAACATGTCTGGAATTTATTTATTTGGGTATGAGGAAGTCAGACTGTACCTTCAGTGCTTTTCAAATGGTTGCCCAGTTTCTCTAGAAAATTTCCCTAAAGACCTGCACCTGCACACATTTACAGGACAAGAGTATTCATCCTCGTACTGGTTGGGATGGAAAAATGATGCAAACAACTCCATTGCTCAAGAGAGGGCTGGTTACATAACTTACAGTTCCCTTATACGCTGTAGTGCAATACACTGTACCAAAGAAGTGGTTCAGCCAGGGTGCTGGCCCTGCCTTTAATCCCAGCACTTGGGAGGCAAAGGTGGTAGATCTCTGTGAGACCAAGGCCAGCATGCTCTACATTGTGAGTCCAGGCCAACCAGAGCTACATAGTGAGATCCGACTCAAAACAATGCAAAACAAAAGACAGGTTCTGTAAGCACTGTCTTGGAGTAAGAACTAACAATGGAGTTATGTGACTAAGTTTACAAGTCAACCCTACAGTGAACTCATGTAATTATACCAACTCTCATTTTAAAAAATAATAATACAGGCCAGGTGTGGTGGCTTACATCTGTAATTCTGGCACTTGGGAGGGGCGAGAGAATTGTTTCAAGACCAGCTTGGTCCACATAGCAAATTCCAGGCCAGCTATGGCTACACAGTGAGACCCTATATCCAGAAAACCAATAAAACAAAGAAATATGTACAGATACACAAATCCAGAAGAAATGAGAGGCTTTGGTAATCTCATACGATTTGTAAAACATCCAGTGTTGCAAACCAGTAAATTAACTCTAGACACTGTGAAAACGTGGATCGTCGCTCCCTCTAGTGGTGGCTAATTGAAATCCAACAATTTTCCCCAAATTATCAACCTGTCCATATCCAGCTTTGGCTCAAGTTTGTGATTTATTACTGTGTATTCAGTACAATAAAAAAGAAAATACATTCTAGCCTAGTTAAAATATCATGGAGCATATTTTGTAACGTGGGAGCATCTCAGTTACAAACATCACTCTTGATTGGTCAGTGTTTTAACTGAGTTCAGACTGCAGTTTGGGGTTTTTGTTTTCTTTTGTTTGTAATTTTTAAATTAATTTTATTTATATTTGTATAACTATGAGTGCTTAAACTGCACATATGCAAATGTGCCTGTGTCATGTAATGCTCACACAGGCCAGAAGAGGTCATTGGATCCTCTGGAACTAGAGTTATGGTTGGTTGTCAGTTGCCACATGGGTGCTGGAAACTGAACCCAGGACCTAACCAGGACCTCTGGAAGAGCAGCCAGTGGTCTTAGTTGCTGAGCCACCTCTCCAGCCCCTATTTTGTTTTTTTAATGCAGTCTTGGTATATCGCCAAAGCTGGCCTCAAACAAGACCCTGCCTGTGTTTCGCAGCCGTCAGTACCACGGGTCTGAACACCACACCCAGCCAGATCTCTGCTTTTAATTATGTGCATGTGTGGGTATGCGCTTGTGAGTGTAGTGCCCAAGGAGCAACAGTTTGGAAGCCCTGGCACTGGAGTTATAGGAAGTTGTGAGCTACTGATACGGGTGCTAAGAACCAAACTCGGGTCCTCTGAAAGAGCAACCAGTACTCTTAACCTCAGAGACGTCTCTCCAGCCCCAGAACGCACCTTTTGCTAGCTCGGGGACACTGAGGGTGGAGTGGTAACTGTTCTTAGTAGTTATCACCAGAATTCGTGTAAAAGTGAGCACTGTGTGTTTCCCTTGTCAGTCTGTGAGCTTTTTTCTTATAAGCCACAATTAGAATTCATTCATTTAACTGACATCCATATATACAATTATACATACTAATCTCCCAATAGGAAAGCACACTATCCATGGGAGAAACACACTGTCCATAGGGGAAGCACACTGTCCATAGGGAGAGTACACTGTCTATAGGGAGAGCACACTATCCATAGGGAGAGCACACTGTCCATAGGGGAAGCCCACTGTCCATAGGGGAAGCCCACTGTCCATAGGGGATCACACTGTCCATAGGGGATCACACTGTCCATAGGGGAAACATAGTGTCTGCAGCGAACCACATTGCCTCATGGCACCTAGAGACTCAGCTATTTGATTTAGTTGTTATATATCTATATCTATCTCTGTCTCTCTCTCTCTCTCTCTCTCTATATATATATATACATACATATATCTGTATTTATTTATCTATGTACGTATCTATGTATCTATTTATCTATGTATCTATTTGTCATCTCTCCATCTCCCCTTTTTGAAACACAGTCATTTGTCCCAGGCTGGCCTCTGACTCAACACATAGTTAGGGATGACTGAGAGCTACTGATGCTCTTGCCTGCACCTCCCCAGTGCTCCCCAGTCTGTCTTCCTCAGCACTGTCAGTGAAGCCCAGGGTCTCGGGAATGCTGGGCAGCTCTCTACCAGCTGTCCATCCGTGCCCCTTGGGTCACTTTCGAAGCTGTTTCTCCAGCATTCACACCAGTGTCTTTTTAAAATTACATTTTAATATTTTATTATTTTTATTTTATGTGTCTGAGTGTACTGCCTGCGTACGTATAAGTGCACCCGTGTTGTGCAATGCCCAAGGAAGTCAGAAGAGGGTGGTGGATTCCTCTGGAACTGGAGTTACTGATAATTATTAGCCACTGTGTGGATGCTGGGAATCGAACCCGGGTCCCCTGTAGGAGCAGTCAGTGCTTTTAAACCCTGAGCCCTCTCTCCAGCCCCAGCTGTACCAGTATCTCATTTTAAATGGAAGCAGTATTTTTCTCTATATGTGTGCAATCCTATGTACTTGAACTGGATCTCTAATGTACAGACAGGACACGCATGTTTGTATTTTTTCCTGACTGGGAATTGATGGACTGATGTTGCACAAATAATGAACACACCTCCTGGCTCTTAGAATCTACAGATGGAATCACTTATTTACCATGGCTTTTTCATGAAACTACTTGCAGGGTACGTGGCTCATGGAGAGAAAGATAAATCAGCGCTGGGGGAAGATCTAGGCAATTCTCAGCACACCAAAATCGAGGGGCTAGAGTTTCCCACTGGTGTGTGGAAGAAGTTTCTGGAAGAAGTTCTAGTCCTGACAGTAGGATTTGGAAGGCAGAAGGCAGAGAAGAAGCTATCACACAGTAAGGGAACCCTAGTAAGACATCTGCAGTCTTCATGACGCCTCTGTGGAGGTGTATGGAGATCACTGAACGCAGGAAACAAAACAGCCTATGGCAGTCATCGTCTGTTTGTGAAGCGTAGGGCAGGTTTGACTGGGAGGACGACGGCAGGGCCAAACTGCTAAGCGCATCATTTCACCCGAGTGCTGGCGATGGAGACATTAAAGTAGACAGCAGCAGAGGAGTTCTGATGTCACGTACCATGTCAGCCACTGTGTTATTTTCCCCGTTGCTGTGACAAAATGACTTCAGGAAGGGCAGGCTCGTTTTGGCTCAGTTGGAGGGTGCGGTCTGGCATGGTGGGGAGGCAGGAGCGTGAGGCAGCTGGGCACATCGCATCCGCTGTCAGGAAGCAGAGGGAGATGCTCGCTGGTGCTCAGCCTGCGCTCCCCTTTTCATTTAGTCCAGGACCCCAGCCCACGGGATGGTGCTGCCCACGTTCAGGATGTCATCCCTCCTCAGTGAAGCAGTTCTGATCACATCCAGAGATGTTTCCAGAGATGCGAAAGCCAATCAAGCAGATGACGATGGGTAACCACCACAACAATGGAGTTTTCTGACTCCCTCAGTATCAGATCAGTCAGATTTCCCCAGAGTTGGCTAGACACTCTTGCTGTAGATAGGGCCTCAGAAATAACCATACAAGGGTCCAGTGGTTGAGTACATACTGCTCTTGCAGAGGACCCAAGTTCAATTCCTAGCACCCACGTCAGGTGGCTTACAGGTACCTGTAACTCCAGTTCCAGGGCGGTCTGATGTCTCTGGCCTCCGAGGTCCCCGGTACGCATATGCACATCCTCTCCCCCATGTACACATATTTAAAAATAAAATAAATCTTTAAAAACCGTCAGCTTTGTGAGAACGGAAGAGGCCTTTCGATCGATAAATAATCGAACCAACCAATGTTGAATTCACCCCGTGTAGAGAACATTTGGAATGAAAGTGGAAAAAGTTGAGGGCAGAGGATGAAACCCAGGGGAGAAGAAATCCTCCAGAGGGGACAACTCATAGTAAAGGCACGGAGATGGGGAGTCAGAAAGGCAGTCCGTGGGCTATGCTGGGTCCACACAAACATAACAGATTTCTGTGTTTGGAGAAAGCCTCCCATGGAAGGGTGATGTCCTGGTTAGTTTTATTATCCATCTGAGACAACCTAGAATCACTGGGGAAGAGGGAATTGCCAATGAATAATTTCCTTAATCAGACTGACCTGTGGCCATGTCTCTAAGAGAACGTCTTGACTGAAGACTGATGTGCGACGGCCCAGCCCACTGTGGGCCGCACCCCTGGGATGGCGGTCCTGGGCTGTATGATAAAGCTGGCTGAGCATGAGCCGGGAGTGAGTGGGCACGCAGCACCATCCAAGGTCCCTGCCCTGACTTCCCTCAGTGATGGAGTAGGATCTGGAAGTGCGAGTCAATGAACTGCTTCCTCCCTGAGCTGATTTTGTCCATACTGTTTTCTCACAGTCACAGAAAAAGCCAGCGAGAACAGATGACTACAGCTCGCTCAGTAATTCTAGGAACAGTTCTCAGGGCGCTATGGGTCAAGAAGCTGGGTTTACAAGTGTGGACACTGTTGACATTTTTGGTCAGACAACTGTTCTCGGTGGGGGCTTGTCCTGTGCAATATCCTGAACAGCAACTCTCTCAGAATTCCTAGGTGTTAGCAAAAATGTCTGTAAGTATTGCTAACTGTCTCCTGTGGACAAAAATTGCTCCCACTTGAGAACCATAGGTCTTTAACAGGTGGGTGTTGCAGGAAGCCTGCAAGGTGAACTAAGATGGAGTTTGACAACCCAGCATCACACAGGCAAGGCAAGCTGGAGGGGAAGAAGTTCCAAGTATCACTGTGTATAAGACATGTTGGGAAATATGCTTCAGTATGCAGTGTGCACTCAGGTCTGGCTCATGTGAGAACATATGTGTACAAGTTGTGTGTGTCTGTGCCCATGTGGGAAATCACACTGAGGGCTTTGTATGTGCTGGGCTAAGCACACTACCACAGAGCTATCTCCCTAACTCTTTTACGAGACAGTCTGTTGCAGAGTCCAGGCTGGTTTCAACTCCTGAATCTTCTAGTTCTGTCTCCCAAGTGCTGGAATCCATCCCTGTGCCACCATAGCCAGCAAATTACATGTCTTTGAAAAGCTGGAGAGAAAAATCCAACCAGAATAGAAGTCTAGAAGATTACTTGCCATCTGGGCTGGGTGGACTGGGGCACAAAAGATTAAAGGCAGGGTTACCCATAATCTGCAGAGGTTAAAGAGTGAGTGAATGGGGGTCTGCACTGGGACAGAAGGAGTTGGAGGAGGAGGAGGAGGAGGAGGAGGAGGAGGAGGAGGAGGAAGAGAGCTCCTCTGAGGTGAAACCAGGAAGATTGGCGATAACTGGGTGTAGGAGGCTCAGATCTTTCCCTCCCACGTCAACTGCTGCCTAGGAACGTGAACTGCATTAAATTTGAACTCTAAATTCCCCAGAAGATGTCAATGACATTAACAGACTGCGAGGTGTCCTCAGACAAGCGGGTTTAAAAGGGAGGATTCTGTGCTTGGGTTTTGATTCAATGAACTGGAAACAATGGTGACAAACCGAGCCTCCAGCCTCGTTTAGAACTTATCAGACCAGAGGTCATAGTTGAAATGAGTATAGACAGACTGCAAAGACAAGAGATTCAAGATCAGATGCAGGTAGAGTGAATGATTTGCCTGCACGTGGAGGGCGTGAGAAGAGTGAGCTCAAACTAAAGAGGGCTACAGTGACAACTCCATCACTAAGTGCTTATCTGACAAGCACTGGGACCTGAGTTCAAACCCCAGAAATCACAAAAAAGCTGGTTATCAGGGTTGGGGAGATGGTTCAGTGGTTAAGAGCACTGGCTGCTCTTGCAGAGGACCCAGGTTCAATTCCTAGCACCCACATGGCAGCTAAGAACTGTCCGTAACTCCACTTCCAGGGGCTCCGACACCCTCCTCTGACCTCCACAGGCATTGCACAACATTAGTGCACTTATATACATGAAAACAATATCCTCGTACACATAAAATAAAAATAATAAAAAATTTAAAAAGCTGGTTGTGGTGGTGTTTGCTCGGAACCCCAGTGCTGGGGAGGTGGAGACAGAGGGGTCCTGGGGCCCACCGGCCAGAGAGCTGAGTCTAACGGAAGAGCTCCTATTGGGGGGTTAACCAGAGACCCTGTCTCAAAAAACAAGGATGGTTGCTGGGTGTGGTGGCACACAGCTTTAATCCCAGCACTCCAGAAGCAGACGCAGGTAGATCTGAGTGTGAGGCCAGCCTGGTCTACATATCAAGTTCCAGGCTAGCTAAGGCTATATAGGGAGACCCTGTCTCAAAACAACAACAACACAAACCTAACAAACAATAAAATCAAACAAGGTTGACACTTGGGGAGTAATACTTGAGGCTGACCTCTGGCATACACATGAACACATACAGACACACACACATACTCTCTCTCTCTCTCTCTCTCTCTCTCTCTCTCTCTCACACACACACACACACACACACACACATACACACACAGGAAAAGAACCTGCCAGGGAGACTCGAGAAGGTATAGAATAGCTCTGTGGAAGGGACACACAGCATGGAGTGACACCTAAAAAAGGGGTTGTCAGCTTTGTGGTCAGGGTGGAAGATCCCTTGAGAGGATGCACAGACTCAGCAGACAGAAGAATCCCAACAGCAGTTCAGAACAGGTGTAAGTTTTAAAGAATTATTAGTGTCCTGCAGGGAGATGGGTGGGGTCTCACTCGTGTTTGAAGAGCTCAGAAGGAACAGTCCCCTAAACTCTCCCGCATCTTTTTCCTATTTCATCTTAATGTTTTCAAATGAGATAGTCTTGCTCTATAGCCCAGGCTTGCCACAAACTCACTGTGTAGCTCAGGCTGGCCTCAAAATCATGCTCCTCCTGCTCACAAAGCCTTGCACCGTGTTGAGTTCACAGGCATATACCCCACACCTGCCATTCTTTTTTGATCAGCAAGTGACATATTTATAACATTCTACATTTTCTTATGTTACAGCTTCCATCTGTAATCCTTACTTAGTCACATGGAAGTGGGTAGCTGATCCTTATTCCATGATGATGGGGTTGTGAAGGCACAGGAGCATTCTGGGAAGGGCAGAATAGGCCTTCTGTGTGGGACACTGAATGTATGATGCCTCATTTCTCTCCTCTAATAGATCTCCAGTTGCCTGTGGTCACACCACCCTGAACATGCCTGATCTCATCTAATCTACATCCAACGTAGGAAAAGGGCTCCTTCCTAATCTTTTAAAAATAGTATTTTAATTATTATTTTTACTTTTTATGTATGAGTGTTTTGCTGGCATGCCTGTACCATATGTGTGCAATGCCCATGGAGGCCAGAAGAGGGCACTGGATCTCCTGGAACCGGAGTTCTACCAGTTGTTAGCTGCCATGTGGATGCTGGGAACCCAACCCTGGTCCTCCACAAGAACAGCCAGTGCTCTTAACTGCTGAGCCATCTCTCCAGTCCCTCCTTTTCTAATCTTTTTAAAAAAATGATTTATTTATTTTGTATTTGTACAAGTGTTTTGATTGCTTTTATGTATATTGGTGTGTGTGTAGTGCCTTTGAAGGCCAGAAGAGGGCTGCAGAGTCACCATGTGGGTGTGGTAATTGAACCTGGGTCTTCTGGAAGTACAGCAAGTACTCTTAAGCCCTGAGCCACCTCTTCAGCCCCGCTTTTCCTAATCTTGATGATAAAAAGCAAACAAATAAGAGTCCAAACAAACTGAGTTTCACAGAGATTAAGTAACTTGGTCACAACAGTTCAAATAAACCCAGTTCGGGTTCGGCTCCTAACCCGTGCTGTTTTTTTCGTCCAGTGTCTCCCTGTACTGTTGACTGTGTGGGTATTGCTATGAGCATACTATCACAGAAACATGGACAAACACAGATAGCAATTCATAAGGTTTAGAAGTTTTAGCAAGTGCAGTTTGTCCTGTCATCCGCCTACCTTGGTGCCTAGCAGGGGAAAATGTAGATTCTTTTATTCCTGCCTTAATTGCTGATATTAACTTTCATATCGCATGACACACAGCAGATAGTTCTATATAGCTATATATATATATATGGGTTACAGGATGAATACAAGTTAAAGAGGCCGCATCAGAGTCCAAGAGGCTTCAGAAGCAGCCTGAGAGAGTCTGTATTGATAAGATAAATAAGCAGACCAGGGCCTGGAGCCAGCTGCTGCAATCAGGTTTGAGAGCAGAGCTTCAGAGTTCAGCTACTAGGTGAAAGGCCAAATCAGTCTGGAGCAGGAAATGGAAGGTCAAGTCCAGGTCCAGAAGGACAAACAGAGAGTGTGCTGGATCCACCATGGGGATCAGGCCGATCGAACACCCAGGAACCTTGCTTCTTGATGCACATACTAGGTATCAGACTCTAGGTTTGTGGGCGGCCATGCAATGGCAAGGCTGGGCATCCATCATGCTATGCGGTCCAGGTGAGGGAGTTACAGCCTTGGTCTGGAGTGTCAGATAAGTTCCTGTCCATGAGTCCTTGATATGACTTCAGTGCCCCCAGGTGCTCCTGTAGTCCCAGCTCATTCCAGTAAGCTTACAGGGCTGTTCCTGGCAGTCATCTGTCAGTCTGCGCTGAAGGGTGGTGCCTGACAGACGTGCGGTTTCTGTCATCGTCTCCGCTCTCCTCCGGGCTGTGGTGGTCCTTCTCCCTCAAAATACAGACCTTGTAGAATGGAGTCTCCCAGGGGACGTCCACAGCCTGGAGAAAACCACTGTTACAGAAGTGTGGAGTGACTCAGGGCAGGCACAGCCTACGCTCAGCACTTGACAGTTCACCCAGAGAACGCGATTCAGTGGTTTCAGTGTCTTCAACGAGCCGCGTGACAGCACCACAGCCTGATTCTATGGTGTTTTAGAAACTAACTTTCCCTCCCCGCTCCATCTCTTTCTTCCTCTTTTTCCTTTTCTTTCTTGATATCCTGTGCTGGGGATTGAACTCGGGGCCTGCTGGGTGGTAGGCATGTACTCTCGCATTTGAGCTATATTCCCAGTCTAGAAAATCCTAACCATCCCCAGAAGGAATCCTGTGCCCATGGACCACCCTTTCCTCTGAGCCCCGCACCAGGTGGGCCACATACACTGTGACGTCCCATGCCTTGCTCTCTTTTCATGTCGCATGTTTTCAAGGTTTACCCACTGCATGTGCATGACAACTTTTATTGTTGTGATGGAATCTTCTTTAAAAAGTATTTCATTTATTTTGTGAGAGTTTTGCCTACATGGATGCAAGAACTGAAATGGCCATACTCCTTCTTTCTGTAGCTGAATTTTGCCTTACCCTGGACTTTGCCCAGCCATCCCCACTGCAGTCATCCAGGGAGAACATTGTTTCTGCAATACTGGGAAACTTACAAGTAGCAGAGAGCATGCCCCTAGCTCGTCCTCCCTCCCCTCTCCCAGCTGTACCTGCATCTCTGGGGAGCCCATTGTTTCTGTGAAACTTGTTTTCTTAACCGAAACTTTTTGTTAACTGAAAACCTCTTTGTTAACTAAACTTTCCCAGATCTCGTGATCTGACGTAACTATGGTCATTGGCTTTGTCCCTGACATGAAGTCATTGTGACTTTGAGCTTTATAAATCCTGCCCTGTTTCTCCTTGGGGCCAAGAGTTCTTTTGGGTGTTAGTCCCATCTCTGACTGCTGGCTAATAAAGGACTCCTGATTCAACCCAATAATTTGTGGCATTCCTCTGAGGCTTTTACAGCACATCACCTGCATGCAGTGTCTGCAGGGCCCAGAAGAGGATTCAGAGTCTCTGAAACTGGAGTTAGGGGTGGTTGTTAGCCACCATGGGAGTGCTGGGCTCTGAACCCAGTTCCTCTGCAAGAGGGCCAATGCTCTTAACCCCTTGTGATGGAATTGTGCTGTGCTACTGAGCGTGGTCTCAGCATGGTCTCAAATTCCTGGGCTGAGGTGATTCTCGTGCCCCTGACTTCCGTTTATTTTTATTGCAAAATAGTACTGTATCAGATGAAAGATACCCATCCTTGTCACCAATTGTTATTAAATTTTCTCTTTGGAGAGGCCGACTAAGCTTAGTCCCTCCCTCCCCACGCCCTGCAACAAACACACAAATTTCTCAATCACAGTTAGGCAAATTCTAGCTATTTTACTTGGGCTTACTAACAGAGCAGTTGGTAGGGGGTTACTGCGGAACATGGGCGCCCACCCTCCCCTCCACAAGTTACATTAGGAAATCCACAAAGCTTGGATCTTGCTACTTCCCAGTGAATAGATCCAAGTGGCCCATGGGGGAGGGGAAGAAAGGGCTGATCTCCTGGCGCCTCCAGTTTAAATACTTTTAGCCCCTCCTCTTCTCACATCCAAGGCCAATGGACAGGTGGGAAGGGACATAGGACTTTCCCAGCTCCTAGTCTTTCCACGCAAGGTGGTCCTGGGTAATACCACTCCATTCATCGGTTGATGTGCACACACTGAGTTAAAGGCTGTCAGGAACACAGTCTCCGGGAAGGGAGGAGTCTTTTTGTCATCTGTGTCTGTCCCTAGTGCCTTGTACTGTGCCACCACAGAGATAACTCAGTACATTTGTCAGATAGATAATTCAGCCATGTATTCGCCTGGTCAACCATTATTTCATACCTACACACTGGAGTCCAGCCCTCACTATCCTCTGAGGCAGCCCTGGATTTGAAGGATTGGCCCTTTAAACAGTCTGTGTAGTCACATCAGCACCAGTAGATAATTCAAAGGAGATTAAGAACATTGGTTTGGGCCTTGTGCATGCTGTCCCCGTTGCTGTGAGTTCATATGAGTAACTGACTGACCAGCTGCCTAAAAAACTATGTTTCCTTGTGATCATCCAGCCCCTTTGGCCTTTACAATCTTCCTGCCTCCTCTTCAGTAATGATCCCTGAGCCTTGGGAGGCAGAAGTTTGATATAGGTATCCTATTCAGGGAGATATAATCTGCAGTCTCTTCTCTGCACATGGGCCAGGTGTGGGCTTCTGTGTTAATGGCAGCTTGAAGGGACAGAGACCATCTCTTCCAAGCATGGTCTCTTGGTAGGCTAAGCAGGTTCCAGTGGATGGACCCCCCACTAAAGGACATTTGGGGACAGAAATTAGATGCTATAGGCCTTACTGTATAATAGAGTACATTAAATTGGGTAGGGGGCAATAAGTGGAGGTGTGGGAAGGGGATCTAAATACCATCAAATTATATTTTATGAAAATCACAAAATTTCAATAAAATAAAAAAAATACCTCCCCCCCCAAAAAAAACCTATTGGTTTGGATTAAGGATGTAGCTCAGGTTTGCTAGCAAGCAAAGGGCTCTGAGTGTGAGTCCATGCACCAAAAAGAAGAAAAGAAAGAAAACTGTTTTACAAACCACATGGTCAAAACACAGTTCTGGCCAAAGAGCTGGATTCTCTTGAGGGGTTAGGAATGACAGTTTCACAAAAAACCAGCCGCTTGGGGGTTGCTTGTGGAGGCCTGGAAGGAAGGTGCCCAGTGACCTGAGCTAACAGGGGGTTTCACCTCAGACAGACTTCTGCAGGTATTCGTACAAAAAGGCTGAAAAGCAGGAACCAGGGCGACTCAGCTTTGTTAGTGAAAGTGCTTGTCACCAAACCTGGAAACCCGAGTAACATCCGCAGGACCCATGTGGTGGGAAAAGAGAACTGCCTCCTGAAAGAAAGTTGCTCTCTGACCTCCACATACTGTGGTACCCAATCACTCACATCTTCCAACTCCTCGTGTCCATAAAATAATAAATATATTTTTAAAATTTAAGAAATAACCTCGGCAGGAATGGTTGTATTTGAGAGCAGACAGGTTGGATGTGAGGGTGCGGTGGGTTCCCATGCAGGAAGTTGAGATGAATTGCAATCAAAGTTCCTGTCTGACTGTTTTCTCCTCCTTCAGGACCGTGAACCCCACCCAGGCTGCGGGAGCCCCAGGCTGCTGCACACTGACGCACCCCAGCTCAGGGTGCGCGTGGGAGCACGCTCGCCACCCTGTCCTCTACCCCAGGCTGCACGCAGCTCGCTCGCTGGGGGCCCAACCACAGGTCAGGGGCCCTGCAGGGGCGGACCTGGGAAAGGGCCCCAAGCCTTCCTGCTGATGCAATCCGCCGGAGCGCTGCATCCTCCGCAATCCGCGACCCCAGAGCCTCGTGTCGCCCGCTGCTCTGGGAAGAACACTGGAGCGGCGCCCGCCTGCTGGAGCCACGACCCGGCCACGGAACGATGAAGGTAAGCGTCTGCCCGGTGTCCGAGCAGGTGCTGGGAGGATGCGTCACCCGAGATGCTGCGGCCGGAGCGCCCAGGCAGGCAGGACCGCCCCTCTCTGTCCTCCCCTTGCGCCACGCGGCGGGGACACCGGCTCCTCGGGGTGCTCCCACTTGGGCTTGTGCCCACGCGTGCCCCCGTGTGAGTCAGGTACGCGGTACACAGTGGGGTGCCACGGCGCGGGGCGCACTGGCTCCCAAGCCGGAGGAGGACCGTGCCCAGGCAGAGCTGCGATAGAGGTGGGGTTTGGAGAGGGTGCCAAGGGGTGCCGGTCCGGTGGATGTCAGAAAGTTGGCTTCTGAAAGTAGACAACTCATCCTCCCGGAGTTGATCACTGAGTTACTAACAGATGCAGGGTCATTCTTTCATCTAAGGGTCGGGCGGGTCTGCGCCTGGTATTTTAATGCTAATCAGAGGGATTCGCCCAGCCGCAAGCCTGGCAGCTCCTGGTGTGCAAACCGCCCAGGGTTTTGTTTTCCTAAACTCTTGGGCTCTGCTGAGCTGCGTAAGTATCCGAAAAGTACCCTTTTCAAAGGACGATGGTTGATGGGTTGGTTGCTGCCTTCTAGCTTCCGGGAAGGAAGATTCCTGAAATTCTATAAGTATGAGCTTATGGGGGACACAGCCACGCTTCAGTTTCTGAGGAGAGAGGCCAGGTGGAGGGGCGGGGGGGTAGAGATGGAGACTAGGAGAAGAGATAAAGGAGGGACTGGAGGTGGAGGAGGGGGGTGAAGAGGCGAAAGGGAAGGGGAGGGGGCAGGGGGAGGCCCAGCCAGTTCTCAGATGCCCCTCACAGCACAGCCTTCCCAGAAGAAGCCCTGTGTAAGCGGTGACTCTCTCCCCAAACAGAAATCCCCACTGCAGCTCAGCAGTTTTCATGAAAGAGACCCGGTGGAAAACCCGCCGACTGCGGCTTCTTTCCGCCTGATTGTGACTGGGGTGGAGGTTCACTTTAGCTTTCATCAGCTAAAGGAAAAAGCTCCTATTTTTCCAGCTTTCCCGCGTCTGTGTGGAGTTGTTTGGTTATTTATTATTGTAGATTTGTGGATTCTCTAACTGGAGGCCAGAAAGCCAGGCCCCTTGTATGTTTGTGTGTAACGTGGGAATCCAGTTACATGGCCATCCAGTCTTCCCAAGAGGTCTGGTATCTGCCTCCTGATACTTCCTAAGATTAGGAAAGAAATGTTCGAGTTCCAGGCGAGATAAAAGACTATGTGAGATAGCCGGGCTGCCGAGGTGGAGGGAGCAGGCCTGTTATTAAAATTTTTCTTTGGGAGAGGCAGACCAACTTAACCTGCCTCTCTCCCTCTGCCTTGCAACCCAAAAAAGTCTCCCCAGGCCTCACAACAAACATATAAATTTCTCCAGAGTTAAATAGATTCTAGCTAGTTTACTTGGGCTTACTAACAGAGCAATGGGTGAGGGGTTACTAACAGAACACGGGCGCCCACCCTCCCCTCTGCAAGTTACATTAGTAAATCCACGTGGCTGGGATCTTGCAACTTCCCGGTGAACAGATCCAAATGGCCCATGGGGGAGGGGAGAAAAAGGGCTGGCCTCCTGGCGCCCCCAGTTGAAATACTTTTAGCTCCTCCCCTTCTCACATCCAAGGCCAATAGGCAGGATGGTGGGGCATAGGACTTTCCCAGCTCCTCCTCTTTCTGCTCAAGTTGGTCCTGGGTGATACCACTCTGGGACAGGTGTTTGTCCACCTTTTCCATCGGAGAATCAATCCATTCTACAGTCCACCCTCTTCTCCAGCCCTTACATTCTTCACGCCCTCCTCTTCCCTAAAAAAATCCCTAAGCCTTGGAAGGGGGTGGGGTGTGGAAGATTTTTTTTTTTTTCTTTTTTCTTCATTTCTTGCAAGGCAGTCTCGAATTTCTGGATCTTACTATCACTTGTTTGGTGACGTCCTTTCCCCTTCCTCTTACTGTAGAAAACAAAATAGAAACACCTCAACAATCAAGAGGAAAGCAATGACATTCGTATAAACCATACAAGTACTGACTGTTACAGTAACCTAACTTATGGGCGTAAACACAAATATTTGGATGGTACTGTAGTAGGTGTATCATATCCACTCAATAAAACAATTGCAGTGACTTCCCCACTGGGGCCTACAGCTTCCCCTGCCACTGGGGGCTGACCTGGCTTACAGTACCTGATGTGGGCTCCTCCTCTGGGAGCAGGCCGTAAGTCCAATTGGAAGTTTGTGGGTTGCACATACACTGGACGGGCCACTACTGCACCTTCAGGAATATCTTGTTTCATACCACAGTAGTGTAACACTCGGGGTCCATCACTGAGCAGGACTGTAGGGGACAATTCTCCCCCGGCTTTCTGCATAGCACCTTCTGGCACAATGAAAGCCATCCAGCCGGTGGCAGGGAGTTTCCAGCTTAGTCCCAGCTTGATCTCTCCTTCTCCCACGCTTACCATGGGTCTTACTGTTGGCTTCTGGGGTGCAACCCACATTTGAGGCAACAGCCTTTATGGTTTGGGGGGCTGCTAGGACTTCCCTGGCCAAGAACTCATGGGGGGAAGCCCATCCCTAGTACTGGGATTTTCATTTAACAGCCGTATGGCTTCTGGAAGGGCTCTCTTCCACCTTCGTAGGGTTCCTTCTTCACTGAAGGCTCTCAACTGTTCCTTTAACAACCCATTTTTTCTTTCTATTAGCCCTGCCTCAGTGGGATTACAGGGAAGGTGGGAATACCATTGAACCTGGTTATTCTCCGCCCAAGTTTGTACATCTGCACTTGTAAAGTGGGTTCCCCGGTCACTATCAATCCTCCGTGGGCACCCGTACATGACACTGAGCTGGGTCAGGCCCTTAATAGTAGCCTTACCCATTGCTCGCTTGCATGGAAAGGCCTGTGTAAGGCCTGTGGCAGTATCCACACAAGTGAGAGCGTATTTGCATCCCTCAGTGGCTGGCAGGGGCCCTATATAATCAATTTGCCAGTCTCTTACCGGGGAGACAGCCTTATGCACATGCCCCATCATGGCATCCATCCTCCAGGGCCGTAGTCGAGAACATGCCTCACAGGCCTGAACTGCTTGCACAATGTCAGAATAGTTTACAGGAATGCCAGCAGCTTTGGCTATTTTCCATCCCGTGTTGGCCCCCCTGTGGCCAGACTTTATATGAATCCAATGAGCTGCTTCTAAGGGCACTTGAGGACAGATGGTCCTCACGTTAGTAAGAGCATCAGCTTCCTGATTCCCTGGGGGGCTCACTAGGCAGTGGGCTGACACATGATAAACCACCAGGGCCACTAGCCCTTGTTACACTTTACTATATATCTCCTTCCACATTTGTTGTCCCCACAGCGGCCATCCCAATACTTGCCAGTTCTCCTTCCCATTGGGCCATCCATAAAGTCAGGCCTTTGAACACAGTCCAGCTGTCAGTACAGATGGTGACTGGCCAGGGCTCCTGAGTCACTACTATCCATACTGCCCTCAATTTGGCCCATTGGCTGCTCTCCTCTTCTCCCTTGTCCAGCCACATGGTGTCAGTGCTCATCTGTATTGCACAGCTCCCCACTCTTGCTTAGCTCCCCTGCTGGTACCGTCAGTATACCAGGCATCAGCAGGATCGGGGGACTCCCTTCTAGCACCTGGGCTGGTCTTGCTGGAGGGTCGCCTATAGAACGTAAGCAGGGAGCTCAGTGCTCTGAAATGACTCCGGCCCTAGTATCACCTGCATGGATGGCCCTGGTGATCAGGCTTGCTGACACCACCCCTCGCTGCTGTAAATATGCATGCCACCTTTTCAACGTTTGGTTTTGTGCCACCCCAGATAGTGGTTTGGCTAGCAGGCCCTCCACCCATCCCTTTATGGGATACGCAATTTTCACAGTAATGGGAGAAGGCCTGTAATGTATTCCACCTGCTGCAGTGCTCGGTATATGGCTAGCAGCTGCTGCTCTAAGGCTGTGTACCGGGACTCCGCCCCTTTCCATGACCGGGACCCCGCCCCTTTCCATGACCGGGACCAGAATCCGATCGGGACAGTGCCCTGGTTGCTGTTGCCATAAGCCCCACCGGTTCGGGTGACTTCCAATAGGAAGGGACATTGGGATGTCGGAGCGCACAGCTGTTTCCTTTGCCCAACCAGTACCTTTGCCTGTTCAAAGGCTTCTTGGGCCTTTGCATTCCAATCCCATGTAGCTCCCCTTTTTTTAAATTATACAGGGGATGGGCGACCTGAGCAAGGTGAGGTGTGAAAATCCGCCAATATCCTGGAAGCCCCCAAAATACCTATAACTGTTTTGCATTTATTGGTATTGGTTGCTGCAGAATTTTTTCAATTGCTGTACTAGGTATCATTCGAGTCCTTCCTGACCAGAAGTTTCCTAAAAATTTCACAGCTGTGCCAGCCCCTCGTATCTTGTCTGGGTTGATTTCCCATCCTCCCTTCTTCAGATGCACCTATATGTCCCCCAAATGGGCTTCCAAATCTGTAAGGCACTTAGAGGTCAACATTATATCATCTATATAGTGAAAACTTCTTACAGAGGGAGGACAGGGTAACAGGGTCAGGTCCCGAGCCACCATCCCATGGCAACCCGTGGGGCTGTGGAGATAATCTTGGGAAGTACTCTGAAGGTCCACTGTCGTCCACTCCACGTGAATGCAAATTGGTCCTGGGATTCAGCTGCTAAGGAGACACTAAAGAACGCATTAGCAAGATCCACTGCTACATGGAAAGACCTCATTTCCTGCACCAGCTGTTCCGTTAGAAGGGCGATGTTTGGCACAGCTGCGTGGATAGGAGGTACCACCTTATTTAATTCCCTGTAGTCTACAGTCATTCTCCAGGAGCCATCTGACTTCCGGATAGGCCATACAGGGCTATTAAAAGGGCTTTGGGCGGGCGTATAACCTCCACCCTGTCCAGCTCTTGGATGGTCTCTGTAATTTCATCTCGGCCTCCAGGAAGCCTGTACTGTTTGACATTCACCACTCTTCATGGAGTGGGTAATCTGACTGGTTCCCATCTTGCCCACCCCCGAGTAATTGCTTTCACTGTTTGAACCCTCAGCCGGAACTCTCCCACGGTGGTATGCAGGGTGTGTCCCAGTAGGGCATCCACCCACAGGATGTTCTCTCGCAAGGGAGAGATGCATACCGTGTACTCCTGAGGTGGGTAATTGCCCTCCCCCAGAGTAAGCCTCATATACTTCACCTGTATAGTCTTATCTCCATACCCATCCACTGCCACCCATGAGCCCTGGTGTTTTGGGGGATTGTCATGAATCAATGTGCATTCCGCTCCAGTGTCCACTAAAGCCCATGTGTTTTGTATATTAGTGGAGGACCAATAGATTGTTAATTCAACACGGGGCCTCCGGTCACCCATTATGGCCCTCACCCGTGGGCAACCTTGGCCATACCTTCAAGAAAGTGGCTGGGGAGGTTCCCATCCCATGAGGCTCCCTTCCTCTAGAGCAGGGGCTGCAGTCAGAGTAACCCATGCCTCCTGGTCTCCAGCCTCTCTTACTCCGGTGGTAAATTGCTGGTCAGGTCTTAAAGCCTTCCACAGACTCACTAGGACTACATTTGGTTGCCTGTCAATTTTGTCCCTGGCAACCCCTGCCCTGCGAAGATCCAGCCACATCTGTGCTCTGGAGACGCGAGTGGGCCCCTTTATGGGGCTTTTGCTCTTTTCCCTTGTGTCTACCTGGTTTAGCACCTTTCGAACCCGGCTTACGTGTTGGTCTAGATCATTTAAATCGGCTAAAGCCTCTCCTGCTTCATATAGGTTATGCCCCACCATGGGGCTCAACACTGACACTAAGGCTCCATACCAGTCTCTTGTGCCTTGTTGAATCAATTTCTTTCTTAAGTCTCCATGTCAGTCTGTCTGGGCCCATGAACTGAGTATCAATCACAACTTCCCTTATTCCTGGTTCCCTCAATAGCACCTGCCCTTCCCCTATAGTTTTCCAGTCTCTGGTGCTCATGGGAACCTCATTTGAGGATGACCACGTGTCCCTAATGGCTCATATGAGCCAATCCCTTAGAGACTGATCTCCCTCATACTGTCTCAAATTATGAAGTCTCTGTCTTAAAGAAGGATGGGTGGTTGTATTGCTCAGTTTTCCCGCCTCTGCTGCACTCAGTATAACCCCATCGGCTCCCATGTCCCACAGCCGTACAAGCCAGGTTGCTAAAGGTTCCTTGATGGCCTGTTTGAACGTCTTTCCTAGCTCCAACAGGTCCGTTGCTGAATATTCCCTGACTACCATGGTTTCCTGCACTGGGCTGTTGTTAAGACCCCCATCAGCATGCTGAACTGTAGATTTTCTCTTCCTTTGTATTAAAGGTCGAACTCGGGGGGCCTTATCTCCAATTTCTAGGTCACTTCCTCCTTCATCACTGCCTGATTCTTCCCAGGGGTTCCAAGTCTTAGGGTCCCAGGATGGGCCTTGTATGATCAGTCTGATCTGGGCTTTCTTTCCTTTTAGTGCTCCTAATCGTAAAAAGTGGCAAGCTAAAATCTCTACTTCCTTTTCTCTCCTATCCAATTTACTAGCAAGGTCTGAGGCTAGCACGGAAGAGGCAAGCCTCATGTCCTTCTCTCGGCCTCATTCCTTTCTCACATTTTGGATCTCTCTCCGGGCTGCTACCTCCGCCTGAGATAAATCCCTCAGGAGAAATAGCATGGCCATGCCACCTCGGCAGCTGCTTGCTGATATCTTTGCTCCTGGCTTGCCACCCTCAGGGATTGCAAAGTCTACAGGGAGACTGTGTCTCAAAACGACTAAAAAAGAAAAAAAAGAATATGTGTGATTTCTTCAAGCATTTATTAAAATAAATAAATAAATAAAAACCCTTCCTTCTACTTTACAGTGATGGGAAGCACGTGGGGGAGGGGGAAGGGAGCGTGGAAGAGGAGATTGGATTCAGTTATTATGAGCCCCATTCATATGTATTTACAACGTTTATTTAAAATCTCTCTTTAACTTACACATTGCTATAATAATCTGCAATGTATGTATTCGGTCAGATAGCTTGTCAGTCATTCGTTTGTTTGTTTTTAATTTTTTAAAAATTTTATGTGTATGAGTGTATTGCCTGCATGTGTGTAAGTGCACCATGTTGTGCAGTGCCCACAGAGGTCAGAAGAGGGTGTTGGATCCCCTGGAACCAGAGTTAATACTTGTTAGTTGCTGTGTGCTTGGAACTGAACCCAGATCCTCTGCAAGAGTAGTCAGTGCTCTTAACTGCCGAGCCATCTCTCCAGCCCTTTGTTTTTGAGACACTGGCTCGTACTGTAGCTGAGGCTAGCCTTGATTTCACTGTTGGCTCTCCCGCCTCTGTCTTCAGAATGCATTCTATATTTTAAAAAAATGTTATTTGCATTTGTAGTTGTCTTTTGCCTGACGGAATTCCCCATTCGCGGTGTTTAAGATGAACCTATACAGAATGAGCAACTGACTCAGAAAGGTAGTGTGTGACTGGAGAGATGACTCAGTGGTCAGGAGCACTGGCCTCTCTTACAGAAGACCTGGGTTCAAGTCCCAGCACCCACATGTGACTAACATCTATCCGTAACTCCAGTTCCAGTGCCTTCTTCTGACTCCGTGGACACTGCATGAAACTGGTGCACCAACCTACCTTCAGGCAATGCACTCATACGCATAAAATAAAAATAAAAAATAAAAAAAGAAAGATAGTATGCACGTTGAACACTTGCATGAAACATGGTAAATGCATAGGACTTAATCAAATAAATGGGCTTGTAGGAAGTACCCGTATCTGGCATTTTGGAGGCAAAATGTCCTGTGTGAAGGATCGAATGAGGGAGGCCAGGATGCTAAAGGCCAGAATCTTGCTAGGAAAACCGATCACATTCCCCAGCCTGTGGCCCCTCAGACAAGGCTCAGTGCTGTCTGACTAGTCTAGGGGCTTAACCTAGGGCAGAGATTGTACTAGGGAAGTGGGGAGGAAGGCTGGACCAGAATTCATCTTCATTTGATTTCAGAACTACAGAGAGAAAGGAAGGAGAGATTAAAAATTGTGTATGAGCCAGGCTTGGTGACACACATCTGTAATGCCAAAACTTGGGGTCAGGAGTGGAAGAAGTAGGATCTGGAGTTCAGAGCCATCCTTGGCTACATAGCAGACTGGAGGATAGCCTGGGTTACGTGAGACCCTTTCTCAAGTACATGAAGTCTATAGATGTGAACGAACTCTTGCTCCTTAGCTTACTGGGACTGTAAGTTTTAACTAATGGAAATAAATCGAAAATCCTTTGAAAGAAAGTTAAAGATGGCCACCTGACCCTAACAGAGATGTGTGCTCAGTTATGGCTTCCTGCAGTGTCTATGCCTCTCCCCTTGGATTGTTCTTTTTCTTTCTTTCATTCCTGAAGCCCCAGCTGGCCTGAACTCACTCTGTAGACCGGACTGGCCTTGCTCTCGCAGAGATACGCCTGCCTCTGCTGGGATGAAAGGCTTATGCCTGGCCACCAATTGTTTTCATAATTGTAGATTTTATTTCTTATTTCTCATATGTATGCGTTAGGGAAGTGGCCCTCTAGAAAGCTAGGAGTATTAACACCCTAATATTGAGAGTTGCTGATACAGGAATATTGGGGTGTCTCTGAGAGCCTTTGTTGTTGCTCTCTTATGCTTAGCTCGAATGGCAAGGGACCCAGAAACTTGCCTGCCACCAAAGCCACCTCAAGCCAGAGAGGCTTTCCTGTCCTTGTCTCTTGACTTCGAAGAGATCACAGAGGGTGAGTTTTTGAAAGAAGTCTCTCTTAGGAGTTTAGGAGCTAGAAGGAAGGCAGAGGTCTTCTGGGGGAGGGTCGCGGGGGTGGGGCACCCTTGAGCGGTTTACTGCATGGAGGAAGGGGAGGGCTGAGCTGGTCAGTCCTGTTCCCCTTCCAGGCATCCAGGTGATGTCAGCCATGCCCTCAGTGTGGTGTCTAAGGAAAAAGACCAGGCAAAAGAAGACCCTCTTCAACATGCCCAGCCCCGGGCCATGTCAGATCCAGACAGACTGTTGGCTGCACTGCATCTGACATCTCTGGACTAGGGCAAGGATTCAAGGACGAGGCTACCCACAGGCCAAAGGACATTTCACTTTTGGCCAAGAGAGAACTGGTCAGTTTTCTTTGGGATCTTTTTACCCTGCTCTACCCAGCCAATTTCTAGCTCCTGTCAGGAATCTGTGTACTGTACTGCAGTGCAGAAATAAAGAAACTAATTTTTCACCAAAAAGCCATGACTTAATTTTAAAAATATTTGTTCTGTGCTCAGTAGTTAATGGAAAAGATAAAAACAAAACAATTTAAAAAAACCCAAACTACCTTTTATTTGTTATTTTTAAAGGTTTACTTTGGCTATCTTTGTTTATGTGTGCATGCATGCATCTGTGTCAGTGAGGGCCCCAGAGGCCCTGGAGCTGGGGTTACAGGTAATTGTGAGCTGCCTGACGTGGGTGCTGGGAATTCTGTAAGAGCAACATCTTCAGCAGTTATTTATTTTTATTATGTGTATGAGTGTTAGCTTGTGTGTGTGTGTGTGTGTGTGTGTGTGTGTGTATGTGTGTGTGTGTGTGTGTGTGTGTGTGTGTGTGCCCATGTCATGCAGTGCCCTGTGGAGGCCTGAAGAGGGCATCGGATCCCCTGGAACTGGAGTTAGTGGGTTAAACAGTTGTTAGTCACCATATGCATGTGGGAGTTGGGATTTGAACCCTGGCCCTCTGGAGGAGCAGCCAGTTCTCCTAATGGCTGAACCATCTTTCCAGTCCTTATTTTTATTCTTTCTGAAACTAGGTTTTTACCATGTAGTCCAGACTGGCCTTGAACTTGAGGTCCCACTGCCTCTGCCCTCTGAATGCTGGAGTAACAGGAGTATACTATGCTCTGGGAAGATAAAATGTTAAAGAATGAGGTCCAGATCTGTTCTAGAAACCTAGAAAATTGATCAAGGTAGCTAGAAAAAAAAGGGACATAAAAAAGTAGAAGAAAATAGTTAAGCACGGTCGTACAAATCTGTAATTCCTGTACTCTGGAGCTAATGCAGGGGAATTGCCACATATCCGAAGGCAGCCTGGGCTACATAGTGAGTAGCAGGTTAGCCAGGACTGCATAGGAAGACCCTTCTCTCATAGAAACAAATAAAGAGGGAGGGAAAGGAAGAGGGAGGACAGGAAGGAATGGAAGATTACAGACAGCAGTGTTTCGGGCTGTAGTAAAACATGGTTCTTCAGGACTGAAAAAGATGTGCAATTTATGCATCCTAGCTAATACCATTAAAGGTAGTCCTAAGGGTGTGTGTGTGTGTGTGTGTTGGGGGGAGCGTTATTTTGTTTTGTTTAGACAGGGACTTGCTGTAGCTGCAGCTGTCCTGAAATTCTCTGTGTAGCCCACACCATCTTGAACTTACACATTTGCCGGCCTCTGCCTCTGCCTCTGGGAGTGCTGGGATTGAAAGCATGCACCACACCCAGTCCAACTTTTTTTTTTTTCATTTTATTTGGTGTGTGTGTGTGTGTATATATGTGTGTGTGTGTGTGTGTGTGTGTGTGTGCTGTAGGCGTGTAGGCCCACTTGTGTCATGTACCGTGTGGAGGTCTGAGGGCAACTTTACATTTGCAGAATCAGTTCTCGCCTTCCACCAGGTGGGTCTCAGGGATTGAACCCAGGTGGTTAGGCTTGGCAGCAAGTGCCTTTACCTGCGGAGTCATCCTGTTGGCCTAAAACATAGTCCTGAATTTAATCTGAATAGAGTTCATTTGTTCCTCACTTTGTTGTGTATGCCTTGTACAATGGATGTGAGCTTCGGTTCTTTTGACCTCAGCTGGATATCTGCCTTTGGGATTTGTTGCTTCGGTTCTTTGAGACAGGATCTCACGTATCCCGGCTCGGCCTTTCACTCACTGTGTAGGTGAGGATGACCTTGAACTCCTATGCTTATGGAGGCCTTAGAAAGGCCCAAGAAGCCTCTGGCACAGGATTTGAGACTGAAGATTCTGACTCCTTAGGAGTCTGGACAGAAGGAGCACCTGTTGGAATGCCCCAGACCAAAGAAACCACAGCTGTCCCAGTGTGGCTGACGAAAAACACAGCTGAGACGAAGTTAGGGTTCATCCTGCATGAGGCTGCAGGGTTCGCATGGGATGGTCACTCAACAGTCCCTAGTGATCCATTGCCACCAGAAGCTGATCTCACCGAGTGAGTGTGGTCATTCCAGATTAACTGATTGATGTTTGTATTGGGTGCTAGTTCAGGAAATCCTAATGAACGTGTCTTTGAACTTTGAAGATAGAGTTACATTAGAGTCCAACATGGGGCACATGCCTGTAATCTCATCCCTTCCAGGGCTCTGGAGCTGGAGGCTGGTAAACTGAAAGTCATCCTTGGATATGGAGAAAGTTCGAGGCCTGAGTGTGATGTGAAACTCTTTTTAAAAGTTAGAAATGAGTGTCAACAGAGTTACAGAGCCCGTTGCTCTACAGACTCCATGGTGCGGGGTTGGCGGATGCTGTTGACTGACAGGGCGATGGCTGGAGAACTACGGTGGACTTGAGGAGGGTCTTATTTTTTTTAGCTAGAAAATGATGCTGGACCTGGAGAGATGGCTCAGCTCTTGCTGATCTCACAAAGGACCTGAGTTTGGTACCGAGCAGAGCATCCACATCAGGGGGCTCACAACTGCTTGCAACTCCAATTCCAAGGGGATCTGACACCCTTTTCTGGCCCCCGGGGCATCCATTAGCACACTTGGTACACTTACAGACCAGCAGGTGAACTCTCGTACACCAAAAATCATAAAGATATAAAGCTTTAAAGAAGAAAATAATGCTTTATATTTTCCAAATGAGATACAGACTATTTAACATTGAATCCATGTGTGTGTGTGTAGGGGGGTGTATGTATGAGTGTATGCACGTGCACACATGTGGAGATGAGTCAACCCTGGGGTCTGTGCATTGCTTCTCTGGAGCTGTCCACCATGTTGCTGAATGGGATCTCTCACTGGGCCCTGGGGCTTACCAGTTAGACTAGGCTAGCTGGTCAGTGAGCCCAGGAATCTGCCCGTGTCTGCCTCCCCAGCGCTGGGGTTATAACCAGCATGTCCGCGTGTGAGCACTTTAACCACAGAGGCATATCCCCAGCCCTGATTTTTTCTTTTGTTACATAGAATGCCAGTGGTGATCCTGTGTGTACATGGTAAGAAGATTGGAAAGAATTTTGGGAAAGTTCATTAAAAATGCAACCTAGCATAAGAAACTGAACATAATGAAAATGCCAGTGAATCCAGCCATGCCAATCTGTTCAAGTGAGGCTGCCCTCAGACCGAGCAGCAGGTAAGGGAGCATCCAGTGACAATGGACTCAGGGCACAGAGCACGGTCATGTGGACTTAGAATTTAGAACACAGTGATGCAGACTCAGTATAGGACACAGTCGGGTGGCCTTAGCACACAGAAGACAGACATGTGGACTCAGTATAGAGCAGTCATGTGTCTGTGAGTGTTGACCAATCCCCATACTGGCTAACGTGTTTTCCCTTGTTGCAGACGATGCAGTTTTTAAAAAACTAATGAATGTATGTCCCAATGACCAAAGCCAACAAAGAGGCACTTAGAACAGTGTTTATTGAACCCAGGATTTGGAAAGAAAAAAATCTATGAGGTCATTTGCATGTTTACTCCTGCTAAAGAAGGATTGTTCTTCTGAATTTAGTTTTTAGCTCCCAGTTCTGTTCCCTGTAAATGAGAGCCCCGCCTCTCCCGGGCCTTCCCTGCGAGCTGTTCCCACACGTGCTGTGTTCACTTTCTGGCTTCTGGTTGCCATTCTCCCCTTTTGGCCACAAGCTCTCTGCGCATGCCTGTCTCACAGCTTGCCAAGGGATTTTATGCTTATTTTACTCATGAGTTAATTTTGCACATTTATTTATTTTATTTTGTGCGCATGTGCTTTGGGGAATGTGAGTGCCACGGCATGCGTGTGGAGGTCAGAGGACAACTTGTATGAGTTAGTTCTGTCATTCCGCCACGTGGGTCCCAAGGATAGAACTCACGTGGCCAGGCGCTGTCGAAAGTGCTTTTTCTCTGCTGAGCCATCTCTCTGGCCTTTATTTATTTATTTATTTATTAGAAGACAGGTAGTCCAGGCTTGAACTATTGATGGGTGTGTGTTTCTGTGTGGGGACAGGCAGGTTGTGTGAACATGAGTGGATGCCAGAAGAGGGCGTTGGAGTCCCTGGAACTGAAGTCTCAGGCAGTTGTGAGACATGTGATGTGGGTACTGGGAACCAAACCTGGGTCTTCTGCAAGTGCTGTCAGTGCTACTAACTGCTGAGCCATCTCTTCAGGCCTTGCTGTTTGGATTTTTGATGTGTATAACTTTATTATATTGAAACCTAAAATTCAAATTAAAAAACAGAGAGAAAATACCTTGTACTAGAAGTAAATTCATGTTAGAGTCATTGTTACAGGATTCTGAAATACTGGGTAAATTGACAGAGTTTAGTTAAGTCCAAGGATGAATTTCTTGATTGTATTTCCAAGCCTGAATTTAATCACAACTAACTGAAAATCATTAAGGAAGTTCAATATCATGTGTACATAGACTTTATAGTGGTTATTGTGTTAAGAGTATAGAAACATGCTGGGTGTTATGGCAAATGTGTGTGTGTGTTTATGTGTGTATGTGTGTGTGTTTATGTGTGTGTGTATGTGTGTGTATATGTGTGTGTGTTTATGTGTATGTTTATGTGTGTGTGTGTGTATGTGTGTGGTTCCTTGCATGTCACCGCACAGGAGCAGAAGTCAGAGGACAACTTGTGGGAGCTAATTCTCTCCTTCCACCACATGGGTCCTGGGAATTGAACTCAAGTCTTCAGTCTTGACTGAACCATCTTGCCATCCCCACCTCATTCTTGCTCTTTTGAAGCATCTCTGTTTATGGAGAGATAAGTAAACAATAAGCACAATGAAGTATAATAGCGCTGAATGCTGCATAAACATCTGTGTGAGGCACAATGGTATGTGAAAAAGATTAGACACGGAAGTCAGAAAGGCTTTAAGAAAGGTGACCGTGGAGGTGAACTAGCAATGATAGGCAGCAAGAGCAGTCCACCTGCACCTACCCTGGACTCCTGAGCCCAAAGTCAGATGCTCATTCCCTCACTTACCCTAAAACCTTGTCTCCGCATCTGTTTGCTGCGCTCTTGGCAGCTCAATGCCAGCGGCCTCCCCTCTCCCTCCCTAGATGCTCCTGTGTCTCCTGCCTTAGGTGAGTGAGGTCATCTATGTGCCAGCCTCCAAAGTGGAGGTGGCCGGACTTCTCTGTCCTCCCCCCAGTCTCCGGGAAGGAGGGCTGGTCAGCTCCACCCTGGCCAGCGCTGTTTCTGTCACCCCCGTCACTCCCCGTCTGTCCAGGGATTGAACTCAGGCTGTCAGGTTTGTGTGGCAAATACCTTTACCCACTGATTGACCCTGCCTGGACGGGTTGCAATTCTGTTGGCAGACTGCTTGCACAGCAAGCATGAAGCTTTGGGTTAGACCCCCAGCACCGCATAAAAGGGGATTTGATGGTGCATGCTTAATCCTAGCACTTATGTGGTGGACACAGAAGAATAGACGTTCAAGGTCATCCTTAGTTGCAGAGCAAGTTTAGGGCCAGCCCCTGTAATATGTAAGTCTCTGTCTCAAAAACAAAAATGAAGTGAGTCTTGGTAGTAAATGCCTTTAATCCCAGCATTTGGGAAGCAGAGTCAGGCAGATATATCAGGCCAGCCGTGAGTTTCAGGCCAGTCCAGGCTACATAGTGAGACTTCATCTCAAAACTACAACAGTAAAACCCAAACCAACATCAAACCAAAGACAAGAAGAAAACCAGACCAAATTAGTATAATAAATTCGGAACTCAAGGCCCAGAGGAGGACAGAACTGTTTTGTGTTGTTAGATTTTTATGTGTCTGTGTGTCTCTGTGCTAGTGTGGACATGTAAATGCAGTGTCCACAGAGGCCAGAAGATGACTGCAGGTTTCCCTAGAGCTGGAGGTACAGGCAGTTGTCAGCTGTCTGATGTGGGTGCTGGGATCTGAATTTGGGCCCCCTGAGGAAGAGCAAGCACTCTTGACTGCTGAGCCAGCTCTCCCTCCCCCAAAGTAGAACTTTTATATGGCAAGTTGACACCGGATTCCATACTATCACTGAAAGTGAATAAACAAACAAACAAAACTCCCAGGGAGATTTAACTGTGTTCCAGAAACATGGAATGAAGTGTATATTCTAGAACAGAAAATAAAGCCAGTCAAGCTGGCCATGGTGGTGCGTATGACTGTAACCACAGCAATTCAGGGAGGCAGAAGCAGGTGGATTGCCACAGGTTTGATGTCAGTGCGGTCTACAGTGAATTCTAGGCTGACCAGAGCTGCAGAGATCCTGTTTCGAAACATAATAAAAGAAAACAAAAATAAAGCCATTTCAGTTATTTAAAATGTTCTTATTGAGACAGGGTCTCCCTAAAGCTCCAGCTGGTCTGGAACTTAAAATGTAGCCCAGGCCTGGTAAGATGCAGAAATTGCTGGGGCGTGAAGAAATGAACAGTTTCAATTGTTGTGTCCCTACACCCCTCTGATAGTCACAATCCATCCTGAGTGCCAGACATAGCAGGTCTGGGTCCATTTGTTTAAAGACCTTGGTTTTTCCATTCTCTGAAGAGGGTCAGTGTATCACCATGTCATTGGAGACGGATCTTGGTGGGTAAGGAATTGATTAGAAGAGTTATTAGCACCATGGACAGATAGACAACAGCGCGGTGGGGTTTGAGGACAATTCAGAGGCCAGCACCAGAGACAGAACAGCATGGCCAGGCTCTGAAGAGAGGAATCAGGGTCGATGTGGCAGCTCTCTGAGGATGAGGTGATCTCGTGGCACCAGCCTGGAGTCACGGTCTTAGGTTCCTAGGTGGGTCAGCAATACCCTGTGATGGAAACTTGCTTCCCCAGGTGAATGACTCACTGGGTCTCAACAGGTGCCCGTGGGTGTCTGTGAGCGGGGTTACAGGGACAGTGGCTGAGCAGAAGCTGGCTTCTAACATTCTTTTCTTTCAAGAACCAGCTTTCATCTCTCGACTAGGCAGCCTGTTCAGATGTGAGCAAGCAGCCTCAAGTTCCCACAAGTTCCCACCGTCACGCCTTCTCCTCATGCCCAACTGTTTCCTCTCAATCCGTGAGCCCAGACACACCCCTCTCCCTCAAGCTGTCTTCCATCAGGAATTTCATCACAGCGACCAAAACACTAAGTGCAAAACATGCATTGCATTTACATTGTTAGATTTTGCAGATCATCTAGAGGGGATTACGAAGGGGAAATAGAAAAATATAGGCGTGGATGTTCACATGTTAGATGTGAGCTCAGCCCCACCATCATCAGAACTTCAGCACACCTGGAGTTTGCTATCATAGGAACCCTGGGACCCTTACCCCCAGGTGCAAAAAGTGACTGCAAAGCTCTTGACAGTCATTAATCATGAGACGATTTGAGTTAAGACAAAGAGGCTGAACTCAGGGTCTGACTTGAGGCTAGGCTGCCCTGTAGGACTGTGAAGGAAGCTGGTGCTTGTGGGCAGAGCCAGCGCCTGGCCTTAAAGCAAAACAGATATAAACAGTACCTGCTATTTTCACTCTGTGGGGCTGGAGACATGGCTCAGGTTAAGAACACTGGCTGCTCTTGCAGAGGACCTGGGTTCAATTTCCAGCATCCACATGGCAACCAACAACTGTCCTTAACTTCAGTTCCTGGGGATCAGACGCCCTCTTCTGGCCCCCTAGAGAATTGCATCTATATGGTACACATACATACATGCAGGCGAAACACTCATACACATAAATAAAAATATATAAAAAAATTAAATTAAAAATATTTATCACTCTAGGGGATGGAGAGATGGCTCAGGAGTTAAGAGCACTGATTGCTCTTGTAGAGGACTTGGGTTCAATTCTCAGCACTCACATGGTGGCTAACAACTGCAGTTCCAGAAGATCCAGTGCCTTCTTCTGACTTCTGAGGGCATTGCATGACACAGGTGCACTTACACGCATGCAGGCGATACACTCATATACACTCATACACACATACAAACTAAAAATTAAAAAAAAAAGTTTATCACTCTAATGTAAACAAGCTGGGAAGAACATGTTCAGATTTTTTTTGAAAGGTAAGTGCCCCCTTCCCCCTACTGCAGAGCTGTGCAGATTTGCTGTCTAGGGATCCAGGGTTTGTTACATGCTCCCGATCCACATGGTATGTTAGCAGATGAAGAAGCCATGTCCTAGAAGACCAGTGAAATCCAAACCACAGGAACAGCCAGCTCGTGGACTAGGCTGTGTGTCAGGAGTACTATTTAAGTCGCTCCTGTCTCCTCATCTGCCAGACCTCTGCCTTTGTGTTTGCATTGGATGACACGGTCTTAGAAACATGGCAGAACAAAGCCCAGCCTTCTTCAGTCCTTAAATACACTTTATAGCAACTCTGAAAAGAGGTAAAGTATCATGAATAAAACTTCAGTGATTGCTATCTTGTCTGGTCCACTGATTTTTCTTGTGTTGTTAGTTACTTTCCAAGTAGACTAACCTGGATTTTGCTTATTTATTTATTTAAAGATCTACTTTATTTTTATTTATGTGTACGCATGTGCTACATGTGCCTGAGTACCTGAGGAGACCAGAAGAAACAGAGCCCTTGTAACTGGAGTTACAGGTGGTTGTTAGCTGCCAGACCTGGGTGCTGGGAACCAAACCCAGGTTCTCTGGAAGAGCAGTAAGCACTCTCAGCAGCAATCATCTCTTTAGCCCTCTAACATCATTTTTTTCTTTTTTGAGACAGGGTCTTCCTGTAGACCAGGTTGGCCTTGATCACAAAGAGATCTTACTTCTGCCTCCTGAGTGCTGGGATTAAAGGCATGTGCCACCAGACTCAGCTATAATATGAATTCTTTAAAAAATTTTATTATTCTTATTTTATGTGTGTGTCTTGCTTGCATATAGGTAGATACATCTATGCCCGAGGTCAGAAGAGGGCATTGGATCCCCTGGAACTGGAATTTCAGAGGGTTGTTGGCTGCCATGTGGGTGCTGGGACTCAAACCTGGGTTCCTCTGCATGAGCAGCCAGGGCTCTTAATTGCTGAACCACCTCTCCAGCCCTATAATGTGAATTCTTAAAAGCAGTCTGCCTATCTGTGTGCTGGTATAAAGCAAAATGTTCTCCAAAGCTGTGTTGGAAATAATATCTGGATCTTTTTTTAAAGCCTCATTTAATTAGGATTAATCCCTCCCTCTCGGAACTTGATATGTGAGTCTATTTCTGTAAAATACAAAATTACAAGCTTAAGTGTTTCCGAACACACTGAAATCTCTATAATCTCTACTGAAGCGCTATCTCTCCATCCATCTGTTGCTCCTTTGGAAGGAACTTGAAGATGGCCCGGAGATTTTTCCAGGTAAAGGATATCTGAGTGTGCAGAGGAAAATGTTGGAGTGTAAATGGGATGTGGGCCAGTTCAGAGTCTGTCCTTTGTCCTCCAGCACAGTGCCTTTGGAAGGGGAACCTGGAGTTTGAAAGAGCTCTTCACATGGATTGACAAAGTGTCCATCTGTGGTGGCCAAGCTGTGACAAGTTTTGCAGTGTCCTGAGGGGAGAGGAAACTCATAGTTCTTACTGGGTGGGGATGGGGTCACCTGTGAGCCTCTCTCCCAGCAGGATTGAGATGTGGAGGCCTAGGGGTGCAGAGGTAAAGGAGATTTACAGATCAGCTCATGGAGAATTAATTGATTGCTATTACAAAAGGGACCCTGGATTGAAGAGATTTGTGCAAGAAAGCAAAGCAAGCACAACACAGAACTGGACACTTGTCACAGTTTCCATGGCAGAGCCAGTCGAGTTCCAGGTCTTATTATGTGAGCTCTGGAACATTCTGAAGTGAGAACATGGACTTCGGGGCTGAGGGACTCATCTGTTGGTAGATGCTTGCTTAAAGTGTCAGCTCCACTCTCCAACATGAGTGTCACTCTCACAGGAGATGGGGATCCAAACTCACATCGTCTCGCTCTCATGGCAAGCTGAGCTGGCTTTTCCCAGCCATTTTGTTTTCTTTGCATGTTTGTGTATGATTTATTGTATGTGAGGTTACTCTCATAAGTAACTAAGTAATCATATGTTAGGCTTGTATGCTGTTTTGATTAACTCAGTGCTATATCCAGCCACCCCCAAACCTGTGGCTTTAAATAATTTATTATTGGGGCTGGAGAGATGGGGAAAATATGAAGAAATGTCTTTTCATCCCAAATAAGCCTTCAAACATTCTACCCGAGTCTAGCTTGGTGAACAGTTGAGTTTACTGAGGTTACTTACCGGAATGTGGGTGACTCAGGCAGCAGCATCACTGAAAAGTCCTTCCCCAAGGGAGTGCTGACTCAGGAGAGCTGTGTCCCTGCAGCGCCCCCCCCCCCCCGCCCGCCGCTCCCCAACTTACTGGCAGCCTGCTAGAACATCTCCTTTCTGTTCAATTGTCAGTAGTGATGAGGACTCGCTAATCTTTTTAAAGATTTAATTTACATGTTTGTGTGTGTGTGTGTGTGTGTGAGTGTGTGTGAGTGTGTGTGTGTGTGTGTGTGTGTGTGTGTGTGTACAGGGGCCTGCACAAACAGAAGACAGCATCAGATCCCCTAAAGCTGGAGTTACAGGGAGTTCAGAGCCACCCCATGTGGGTGCTGGCGCCTGAACTCAGGTCCTCTGGAAGGGCAGTGTGGCCTCCCAACCACGGAGCCTTTTCTCCAGCCCAAACCTTTGAGATCTTGTGAATTGAGAAGTTACAGAGACTCTTGATTCTTGTTTATTTTCTGGGTCTTAAGGAGCTTCCTTCCAGAATGGAATGCTTTGATTCAGAGGAAATACCTGTACAGTACTTTCCATCTCTGTCTTCTGCCCTATCCCATCCAATTTACTAACAGAATCATCTGCTGCAGGTGTTCTGTAAGAGCTTCCTCAAGCGCCCATTTCTTTCCACCAGGTCCCTCCAGCCTCCAGACTGAAGCCCAGACATTGTAGTCTATTTAATTTTTAACCTTTCAGTGTGTTTATTTGTCTGTAGGTTAAAGTCAATTCAAAACTATTTAAATGGGTTGGGGACATAGCTCAGTTGGTTGAGGGCTTGCCTAGAATGCACCAAGGCTCTAGGATTGAACTCTAGCATGGCATAAACTGAGTGTTGGTGGTTCATGCTTATAAGCCCAGAACTTGGGAGGCAGAGGCAAGGAGATCAGGAGTTCAAGGTCATCCTTGGCTACATAGAGTTGAGGGCCAGCCTGGGACAGGACACTCTGTGTCATAGTTAGTTTTTGACAACTTGACACAAAACTCGATATACCTGGGAGAAGGGACCCTCAGCTGAGGAGTTTCCTCTATCAGGTTGGCCTGTGGTCACATCTGTGAAGCATTTTCTTGATGGCTAATTGATGTAGGAGGGCTCAGCCCACTGTGGGTATTGCTGTAAAAGGAAGGTGACTGCACGTGAACCTTTGAACAGTTCAGTATGCAGTACTCCCCCGAAGGTGACTGTATGTGAACCTTTGAACAGTTCAGTATGCAGCACTCCCCCGAGGGCTCTGCTTCAGCTCCTACCTGCAGGTTCCTGCTGTGGGCTGCTGGCTTGGCTCTCCCCAGTGATGTAAGGTGTAAGAATAAATAATACCTGTCCTCCTTAGATTGCTTTTGGCCATGATGCTTATCAGAGCAGTAGAGACTAGAACAGTGTCATACACAAACACAACTGTCAGATTCTCTTTCCTATGACATTAAGCAGAGTGATGAGTACTAGTTGGGCTTACTAATAACTCTTCCTGCTGTAGGGAAAACTTTGTTCTCCTGTGAAAAGGAAGGGATAATAAGGATTTATTTACAGCCGACTTCACAGTTGTCTGATCCTGAGCCATGGTCCTCTTCGTTGTGTTTTGAGTTATTTGACTTGTAAATGAGAGAAAGGCAATGCTTTGTAAAGTTTTCTAGCACACACGATGCCTGTGTTAATGAGGCTTGTTTTCTTTTCTATTGTATTATTTTTATTTTATGTGTGTGAGCGGATTGCCTGCTTATAGGTAGGTGCGCTGGTGTTGTGCAGTGCCCTTGGAGGTCGAAAGAAGGTATTGGATCCCCTGTAACTGGAGTGATGGAAGTTTGTTAGTGACCATGTGGGTGCTGGCAATTGAACTCAGGTCCTCTGCAAGAGCAGTCAGTGCTTTTAACCACTGAGTTACCTCTCCAGGCTGTGTTCTTTTTTTTTTTTTTTTTATACCTTATTATTTTTTATTTTATGTGAATGAGTGTATTGCCTGCATATGTGTAAGTGCACCTGAGTCATGCAATGATTGTGGAGGTCAGAAGAGGGCATTGGATCCCCTGGAACTGGAGTTTCAGATGGTTGTTAGCCACCTTCTGGGTGCTGGAAATCAAACTCAGGTCCTGTGCAAGAGCAGCTCTTGCTCTTAAGATGGCTCTTAACCTCTGAACCATCTCTCCAGCCTCCATTTGTTTTCTTAAGTATCTGCCATTGTCTATTGTGAACCCCATCTGATCCCATCCTTCTTTCCAGCATGATAGCAAGAGTCACCCTGTTGTGTGCTAGCATACCACAAGTCCTTGCTCCTATCTAATGTCTGGGTCGCTGAGCACCCCTTGATCACTCCCTCTGTGTGTGGGATAGACCTCTCAGCCTGGCCTGGGCCATGCCCTGGTTTTGGCTTCCAGGACCTCAAACAACGTATTTCCCCCATTTTTTTTTTTTCTTTTTACCAGTTATTCTAGAGTTCTGACGACTGCTGCTCACTCTCAGTCTTTACGGGGCTCACTTTTCTTGAATCCACATATAAGTGAGAACATGTGTATTCTATTGCTTTGATAAAATATCCTTACAAAGGCAACCTAAAGCAGCTAGAGAGATGGCTCAGGGGTTAAGAATGTGTACTGCTCCTTCAGAGAACCCGAGTTTGGTTCCCAGAATCCATATCAGGTGGTTCACAACTCCTTTAACTTCTGACACCATCTTCTGGCTCCTGAGGGCACCTGCACTCACCTGTATGTACCCACACAGATACAAATACACACTCATAATTAAATTTCTCTTTTTTCATTTTTATTTGATGTGTATGAGTATTTTGTCTGCATATATATGTATATATATATGTATATATATATATGTATATATATATGCGCAAGTGCACCCATGTATAAAATGCACCTGGAAGCCAGAAGAGAGCATCAAATCCTCTGGAAATGGAGCTAACCAATGGTTGTTAGCCACCATGTGGGTGCTGGGATTCAAACCTGGGTCCTTTGGAATTCTGAACAGCAAGTGTTCTTAACCACTCAGTCACCTCTCTAGCCCAATTTCTTTCTTTTAAAAAGAAACTTAGTCAGGAGTGGTGGTATATGGTGGCACAAACCTTTAATCCCAGTTCTCAGGAGGCAGAGGCAGGTGGATCTCTGTGAGTTCAAGGCTAGTGTGGTCTACGTAGTGAATCCCAGGCTAGCCAGGGTATTTAGTGAGACCATCTCAAAAACCAGCAACAACAAGAGCATCTTAAGAGGAAAGGGTTTGTTTTTGCCCGTAGTTTGAGGCCTCAGTTCTCCATGATGGGGAAGTCTTGGCACCTGGAGCCCGAAGCAGCTGATGATGCATGCGGTGCCCCTCAGTTGGGAAGCAGAGAACCATCAAAGTTGTGATCGCCATCCCTTCTTCCTTCCGAAGATAATTAAACCCTCTGGTTCTCTTCGAGGGGAATCACTCTCTGGAAAGCCTGGCCAGGCTTCTTTATTCATTGCAAACGCTTACCAGTAACCCCTCTTGACTGGTGGCTGTTGTTACCAGTGAGTGCAATGCCCGAGATCAGAAGAGGGCATCGGATCCCCTGTCACTGGAGTTACCGATGGTTGTTAGGTGCCATATGGGTGCTGGGAATCGAACCCAGGTCCTCTGCAAGAGCAGCCAGTGCTCTTAACCACTGGCCATCTCTCCAGCATCAAGAAGCTAAATCTTGGCCTTGGGCAGGATGAAGGCCGTAGGGACTATGGTGTTTGAATGAGACTGTCCCTCATAGGCTCTGAGTATTTGAACGTGGCCTCAACTGGTGGTGTTATTTGTGGAGGATTAGGAAGTGTAGCCTTGCTGGAGGACACACACTGGGTGTGGGCTTTGAGAGTTCATAACCTTGCCCATTTCTAGTTTGTCCCTCTCTGCTTCCTGTACCTGCTTACAGGTGTGATCGCTCAGCTTTCTGCTCCAGCCTCTCCACCGTGATGGACTCTCATCCATCTGGAACCATAAGCACAATAAACTCTTCTTCTGTAAGTTGTCTTGGTCATGGTATGTTATGACAACAACAGAAAAAGAACTATTACAAGAACCTTGTTCATTTAGGTGGAGTAACGGGACTGAGGTCAAATGATCATTCCCCAGAGTGAGGAATAGAGAAATAGAAACAGTTAATGCTGGCAGTGTTTTCAGGGAGGTTGGCTCTGAATGGGAGTTAAGTTTTAGACGAAGCCCCATGGTAATTGTTTAATACCATTCTGGCATATGGGTTTTCTTGGCTGACTTTGAAATGGGAAGAATTATAGGTAATATTTACAATAGTGAGAAAATTGGGGTTCTGTAACGCTGACTTTTAAAACAAACAGGCTAAAATGAAGTCTAAAATATGATAAAACAACAGGTTTCACATGAATAGATAGTAGACATTAAGCATGCATTTGCAATTAAAATAAGTTACTTAAGATTCTTCACTAAGTTTTAAAACAGTCTTTCTATGTGTATGAGTGTTTTGCCTGCATGTATGTAAGTGTACCCGTGCATGCAATGACCAAGGAGGCTAGAAATGGGTGTCAGATCCCCTGGAATTGGAGTTATGGACAATTATTAGCTGCCATGTGGGTGCTGGGAACCAAACCCAGGTCCTCTGCAAGAGCAGCCAGTGCTCTTAACCACTGAGCCATCTCTTCAGCCCCATTAAGTGTTTTTTTTTTTTAATATGAAATTAATTTTTTTTTTCAGTTGAGTCGAGGTCTCACTGTGTAGCCCAGGGTGGCCTCAAGCTGTGATCCTTCTGCCTCTTAAAAACTGGGGTTAAAGGTTTGCATTACCATACCTCGATTAAGTGATTTTTTTTTTTTTGCCAAGGATTTATTTATTTACTTGTGTGTATGTGTGTGTGTTGAGTGTGTGGGTGTGTTCATCTGTGCATGTGCATGGAGTCCAAGTGTCCTGGTCTGTCACCATCTGCATATTCCTCTGAGACAGTGTCTCTGTGAATCTGGGGCTTGTATTTTCTCACTTAAACTGGATGCCAACAAGACCCAGTGTCCACCTGTCCCTCCCTTCCTCAGAGCTGGGATTACAGGCTTGTTATGTGGGTACCAGGACCTGAACCTCCAGGCTTTGTGATTGTGCATTGGGAAGTGCTGAGTCCTTAGGAATTCTATTTTTTGTTGTTGAGATAGGTTTTTCTGTAGTGCCAACTGACCTGGAACTCTCTATGAAGACCAGGCTGACTTAGAACACACAGAGATCCGCCTGCCTCTGCCTCCCAAGTGCACCATCATGCCTGGCTAGGAATCCTTCCTATTAAGCCTTGGTTGGATGACCTAAGATTTACTTTTCATGCATTAAAAAAAATGTTGTTTTTTTTTTTTAAACCTTAAAATTTAATGACTCAGGGTGTCCAGGGAGTGCAACCTTCCTGAACTGAAATCTTTTTGGAGCTTGGGAACTCCCTTCTTCCCACTCAAGTGGAAGGTGCATTTCCGAAGAGAGAGGAGGGAGGGAGAGGAAGGGGGAGGAGCGGAGGGAACATCTTAAGTGGTAGGATTTGAATGCTGTTCCTGGTGGTGTTCTGGGCAAACTGAGAGTCCCTTTTGTTCTTAATCTTATTGATAAAAGTACCTTAATCCCAGCACTCAGGAGGCAGAGGCAGGTGGATCTCTCTGAGTTCTAGGCCAGCCTGGGCTACAATAATGAGACCCTGTTTCAAAACAAACACAAAAAATCTCAACCAAACAACAACACTCCCTCCCCCAGTCCAAACCAACATAGAAGTAGACTCAGAAGGAATCTGGAGTACCATTTTATTAGTTTCAGAGAACAACAGGGGAGGCAAGCTGTAAACCTCGGTAGCTTCTGGGCGATCTGGAAGACAGGGGAAGAACTCTGGAGTTCGGCATGGAGGTGGGACTGGAAAAAAGAATCAAAAGAGAAATTCCTCCTTTTGAGGGAGAGTTACAAAGCAAGTGAGTTTAGCCTGTGGCAGGTGCTAATCAGTTGGGACCCAGTTTCTGGGAGGTATGACAGCTTTATCTAGGGGAACACCGTCCTGCCTTTCTAGGGCTGCTTCCTGGTCTCCTGGTCAGGTAATTGACAGACCCAGCCAGATTAATTTTTAAGAGAGGAGGCTACAGTATGAACTGTTCTAATCTTTGGAGCAGAACAGATTTCAGGTGATCTTGTTTCCCAGGTGCCAGAGGTAAAACTCAGATCCCATGTTTTTTTAAACCAGGAGGAAGTCGCTTTCTCATAATGGTCCTCAGCAGCAGGATAGCTCTTTTCATGTACTGTTTGGTCTTTTTATTTCTTTTGAGACAGGATCTCCCTGTAACCTTAGCTGGTCTGCAATTCACTATGTAGAACAGGCTGGCTTTGAACTCACAGAGATCCACCTGCCTCTGTCTCCTGAGGGCTGGGATTAAAGGTGCGCACCACCATGAACCCCGCCTTTTCAAAGGTTTAAAAAGTGCTTTATTATTTTTATGTGTATGAGTGTATTGCCTGTATGTGTGTAAGTGCACCTGTGCTATGCAATGTCGGCAGAGGTCCAAAGAGGGCGTTGAATCTCCTGGAACTGGAGTTATGGTTGTTAGCCACCATGTGGGTGCTGGGGATGGAACCCTGGTCCTCTACAAGAGCAGCCAGTGCTTTTAACCGCTGAGCCATCTCTCTCTGGTCCCACTTCCTATACTTTTAGAGACAGTCACAGTTCTTCCCTTTCTAGTGTTACCATAGAAACAGTGGATGGGGCGTAGTAGATGGGGCACAAAGGGAAGGGAGTCTGACCTCTATAGTCTAATCAGATTGTCCAGAGCAGAACAGTAAGGCTTCAAAATAAGATGGGATTTAACTGCCTTCTCCCCCAGAATACACAGCCATTCCTCATTCAAGAGCAAGTCAACCTGTCACCACTTGCTATTAATTAAATGACTGGAGGCTCACTGTCTGCAGGCTGACATTGAATAATGTCCGTAATGAACCCCCGTAAAGATGTAAAAACACATCTCAATATAAATAGAATTTATTAATTTTTTTTAAAAAAGAGAATTGCTAAGGGAAATGCTTAAGGCTGTTGGAACCGACTAAACCAAGTAATATTCCCAATGCAATTTCCCATCAGAAAACTGCCAAGATACAACGAATACCTGGACTCTAATTTTTGAGGCAGGGTCTCCCTAGCTTAGGCTGGTCTCGAACTCGCAGTAATCCTCCGGCCTCAGCCTCTCAAGCGCCGGGATTGCAAGTGTGAGCAGCTGCACCAGGCAGGGATGGTCTGTTGGGGTGGGGTGGGGACAGAAACGGCACAGCGCTTCGCAGGCTGCTGGCAGGTCGCCGTCACAGGCACTGTGACGCAGAGCCCAGTGAAGCGGGCGTTCGCGCCCCCGGCCCTTTGCAGCCGCGGGCCAGCCAGACCCCAGCCGCAGCCGTGCGGGGCGCGACCCACCTCGGTCCCCTTTCCCGGAGAGGGGGCGGTCCCGATGTAGATGGTGCGGCCCAGGGGTCCGGGGCGTTCCCGGCCGCTCCTCCGGGTCCTGGGTCTGAGGCTGCGCCGGGTGCGGGCGGGTGGCCCCGCGCCCCCTCGCGCCCCCGCGCCCCGGGGTGCCCGGGATGCTGCGGAGGTTGCGCCCCTCCCTGCGCCTGCTGCAGGCCCCGCGGCCCCCCGTCCCGCCGCCCGCGCCCGCCGCCCGGTGCTCCCGCCCGGGGCTCCCGGGACGCGCCGGCCACGTGTCCTCGTGCTGTGCAGCCTCGGGTTCCCGCAGCCTCGCCATGGCCGGCGCGGCCCCGGCCCCCGAGGTACCCGCGTGCTGGGGGGTCGGGGCAGGGCAGGGGGGTCCCCGTCCCGCCGGGGGGTGCACCCGCCCGCAGCATCCCTCCGTGGAGCGACTCAGGGGCCACCGGGATTGGGGGTCTCTGTCCAGGTTGGGGGGTCGCCACCGGAGGGCTCTACTGGAGATTGGGGGGAACTCGGGGGTCGTCACCCAGGTTGGTTGCCACTGGGGTCGCTCCCCCCGAACTCGAGGGTCACGATCTGCAGGGCTTTGGGGGTCGCCACCGAGGATGCCGGGGTCACACTGCCAGGGGGGCTTGGAGGAGGCGACGGAGAAGGCGCCTGCGTGGACCCTTCCCTCTTCCCCGCAGTCACTTAGCAAATCCGGCTGTTAAAGGGCTGCGCGTTTCCCAGTTAATTTCGCCTCCCCTCGGTGTCCTGTTAAATTGCCCAGTACCACAGGGTTTCTGTTACTGAAGTGTGAGGTTTGGTGGCGCCGGCGCACCGGGGACCCTATGGGTGGAGAAAAATGGTTCAAGCCAGTCTGGTCCTTTGCAGCCTGCCCATTGTGCGCTTGTGATTGACAGGACCACGAGGCTGAGCGCGCTGGGATTTTCTATAAATGGCTTAAACCCTTAGTGCAGACGATTTACTCGGACTTTCGGGAGACAATTGCCTTCTTGTTTCTTTGAGGCTGAGCCCTGGCTTCTGGGCTGACCTGGAATTTAAGGAGCCCCTCCCTAAGCTAGCAGAGGATCCAAACTACCAGACCTGGGACTGGGTGGGACTGGCTGGGGCTGGCCCGGGTGTTGGACGACTGGGCCTCTCTTCTCTGTGTGCCATGGTGAGTCGGGTAGAAGACCCGCAGTCCCGGGATGGCCCACCTGGCTGTGCTTAATGGAGGTTTCCGTTTCCTTTCTTAAGGATTGCAGTAATGGATGTCCCTTGGGGTGTGTTGCTGAAGGAGGACCGAGAGAGGTGGCCGAGACTTTTAAGGTAAGTCACTTTCAGGAGGCTGTCAAAAAATGCTGAACGGAGGAAATCCATTTCTGATTGAGATTGGGGGTTTGGGGAGAATTTTCACTGAGTGGAATGCCACAGATTTGTCATGCATTTTAAATCACACTCAGGAAAAAAGTCAGTGTATTGAAATTTACCCAGCGGTTAACTGCTCGTTTTATTTCCGGAATCATAGTTTAATCGGAAAAGAATCAATTCATGAATAGGACATTTAATTTTTCTCATTCTGTCAGTATAACCCTTCATATCAAAATAGGCCTCTGTGATTTTTCTCTTTAAAAACCATCGACTACTTTGCAGTGGAATATTGCATTTCTTTTGAATCCGAATTTTGCGGTTTTATCTATTAAGTGATCTCATGCTTCCCAGGGGACTAGAGGGGGCAAAATAAGAATCAAATAAGAATCTGCTCAGAGAACTTGATGGTCTTGCACATCCTATCTGGACTTGGATTGTTTTCCCTCCCAGGCAGACTCTCATCTCCCAGTTCCCAGCCCTGGGGGCATGTGCCTTGGGCTGTGTATGGGTGCTTGGTTCTGCCAATTCACACACTGTCAATTGTGATCCTTAGTACAGAGTGTCCACATGACCTCACATCCTGGCAGAGTTCAGAGAGGGGCTCAGACTTGACTCATCAATTCCACACACACTTGGGCTCCATGCACTGAGGGCAGTGCTAAGGTAAACCTGAATTCAGTGGATTTCAGTGGAAAGCTGAATTCAAGATGAGCTCTCTGCTCACAAGCGGTTTGTTTTAAACCAAAATAGAGTAGTAGACTTAAGTGAGCTCTTGTGGATTTTGCCTCAGCTTGCTGGAGCTGGAAAGGTTTAAGGTCTTCCGCTCCCAGCCCTAGAACTATAGACTTAACTTTGTTAATCCATATAGATTATACTTGACATCTTTAAGGATTTACATATGAAAAGATTGAGACCCAAAGGGTGATAACCCAGTGGGGGATGCAGCTGAGTTTCTGAGTGCTTGCCCAGCATGCCTGAAGCCTCTGATTCCATCCCCAGCACAGCATCTAAAGGCCAGGTCTTGGAGGTACTGTATAAAAAGTCTGAGGTCTGCTTGGGCTGGGTGAGACCACCTCAAAAAGAAAAAAAAAGCTGTGACTTGATAATCTCTAAGATTTATTTATTATTATTTTATTAAATTTGTCTTTGAGATAGGGATTATGTAGCCCTGGCTAACCTAGAACTCACTGTAGACCAGGTTGACCTTGAATGCTTTTAGGGTGAAGCCATGGACCACCATGTTCGGTCCTGTTTTAAAAAATATTTTTTAAATTGTATGTATATTAGTCAGGGAGTAGAGAGATGGTTCAGTCAGTGGTTAAGAGTATTGACTGTTCTTACAGAAGATCCTGGTTCAGTTCCCAGCACCGGTAACAACTGTCCATAATTCCAGTTCCTGGGGTTCTGATGTGTTCTTCTGATCTCCAAGGCCATTGCACAACACTGGGGCACTTAACATGCATTCAGGCAAAACATTCATACACATAAAATAAAAATAATAGAAAATTTTACGTATGTAAGTGTTTTGCCCATATGCATGTCATACACCATGTGTGCGCAGTGCTCATGGAATCCAAAAGAAGGCATCAGATTCCTGGAATTGGGGTCACAGTTGTGAGCCCTGAGTCTTGTGGGTGCTGGGAACCTAACTAGGCCCTCTGCAAGAACAGTCAGTGCTCCTAACCACTGAGCCATCTCTGTAGCCTCCCCTGTCCCACTCCCTTCCTCCTCTTTAAACAAAATAAAGATTCAAGGTTGGGTGTGGAGCCCCACACCTTTAATCTCAGCACTCTGAAGGCAGAGGTAGGCCTGTCTCCAGAAGATTGAGTTCAGCCTGGGCTACATAGCCAGATCTAGGCCAGCCAAGGCTACAGGGAGACCCTGTCTCAAAAAGCCACCCCCCCACTGCAACCCTTCCCAAAAAGATTCAGTAAGTAGATTTCTCAAAGGAAAGTGGGAGATAAATCTCTTTTCCCCTCCTAACGGCCTATTGCATTTATACAAAGGATTCGTGATGGAGTATGGAGTGCAAGCAATTTATTTGCTACTTCAAACTCGGTTTTACAGGAGGGATGTCTTGACACTTGTGCATCTCTAGAGCAAACTCTGGCTTAGAGTGCTGTGTTCGAAATGTGTGTTGAGACAATATCGCTAATCTGGGGAATAAAAATGATGTTTTATGAACAAATCATCTTGTTTTTCTTTTGGGCTGACCACTGAACCCAGGGGCCTTGAATGTGCTAAGGCTCAAGCCACTATTGCTGAGCTGTTCCACCAGCCTGGGATCTTTACTGATCTGTCATTTATAATATCTTCTTCTGCCTCACTGGTCTTGCGGGTACCTTTCACATTGCTTCCCCCTCTCCCACAGAGATGAAGTCAAGCTAAAATGAGGGTGTGATTTTTCTAATGGGGCCCCGCCAGCAGCTGTCTGTTTGATCTCTGTCATTCTTTTTTTTTTGAAAATGTTTTATTTATTTTTATTTTTTTTGTGTATGTGAGTGTATTGCCTGGATGTATATTAGCACACCCATGTCGTGCAGTTCTCGAGGAGGTCAGAAGAGGCCATCGGATCCTCTGGAACTGGAGTTACAGATGGTTGTTAGCCACCATGAGGGTGCTGGGAACTGAACCTGGGTCCTCTGCAAGAGCAGCTAGTGCTCCTCACAGCCTCCTCTCTCCAGACCCACCTCTCTTCTTTTAAAACATGGTTGTGTTTGGTGTGTATGAGGTGTGTGTGGGGGGGTGTGGCTTGCATACTGGTGTGCTTGTGGAGGTCAGTGTATAACTTGGACGTTCAGTTCTCCATTTCTACCTCTATGGGAATTCCAGGGCTGTGAGTGAGGCTCCTGCACTGTACTGGCTGAGCTCTCTTGCATTCCTTTAAGGAGGCTGTCACTCCATCTCCCAGGGAATCTTGCTTGGATTCCAGGGTCCTCTTTGTTCTGAAGATAAGCCCTCTGCTTCTTCTGCTTTCCCCTGCTTCATATATCTTCACAGAACTCAACATGGGCTCCAGAGCCTAGCCGTGCTTTCTTCTTGAGACCTGAGTAGATTCTAGAGGCGTTTCAGTAATGGACAGTCTGAGCAGAAGGCTGTGTTCAAACTTACAGGGAACTGTGGACCTGCTGGTGCTAATGCAGACTTGGTCTTGTCATGTTTACGTTTCGTGGCAAGTGCAGATAGGTATGCAGCTGGACTGGACAGGATGAGTTGACTGCGTTCTGTAGATGAGTCCTCAACTGCTCCCTGGCATCTGCTGTATAGGCTTTGTTCCAGCCTGGATAGATGCCTTGGTGTGAATGTTCAGTCAGAAATTTTTGTTTTCACTTTTTACCTGTCTCTGCCTCCTGAGCGCTGGAACTAAAGCCGTGTGCCATCACACATTGATGTATTTTTGCTGTTGTTTTTGAGACAGGGTCTCCCTGTAGTCCTAGCTGGCCTACAACTCACTGCGTAGACCAGGCTGACTTTGAACTCACAGAGATCTGCCTGCCTCTGCCTCCCAAGTACTAGGATTAAAGGCCTGCGCTTGTATTTTTACTTTTTAATTGAAATGTTTTTCTCATTTGTTTGTGTATTGATTTTGTATATGTAGGACAGGTGTGGGGGTCAGAGGACAACTTTTAGGAGTTGGTTCTGTCTACCTTGTGGGTTTCAGGGATTGAACTCAGGTTTTCAGACTTGATGGCAAGCGCTTTTACCCATTGGGGTAAGTCTCTGGTTCAGAAAATTGTTAATATGCCCTTAGTTTTTTGATACTTCTTGTCATTCCAAAGTTGTTTTGTGTTGTCCTATATTCTGCCAAATGCTTGTGGTATGGAGCATTACTTCATCACTCTCTTAAGTTCTCTCTCTCTCTCTCTCTCTCTCTCTCTGCAGGGTCTCACTGTGTACCCTGGAACTTCTTGTATAGACCAGGCTGGCCTGGAACTCACCGAGTTCCTCCTTGCCTTCTGCCTCCTGAGTGCTGGGCTTGAAAGCGAATGCCATCATACCTGGCTCAGTGCTTAGATCTGAAATAATATTAGGAAGTTAGAAGAACACTGAGGTGAGCACACTTATTCCAAATCTCAGCATAGCTGTTAAGTGACTCCACTGCTTTGGTCTGTTGGGTCACTCCGCCTGGTTCTCTAGCACTGTAGATGACTGTTGAACCCAGGGCCTTGTGCATACTAGGCAAGTGCTCTACTGCTGAGTCCCAGATCAGCTTTGTTAGTACTCTAAACAGGTTCAGAAGATACAGTGATGTATACTAGACTCTGGTTAACCTGACTTGGGTTCAATTGCGGAAAGTTTTATACTCTAGATCCCGTTTCAGGATGGACCCAGAACGCTGTTGGGGCCTGGCACATGTTTTGCTTCTAAGTTTTACAAGTGAAGCTAGCCAGGCAGGCAGTGCGGACTGTGCACTGTCTCTCCTGAAGATCTCATTGGCTGGGGGACCGAGTCCGGAAAATGTGGGATGTAGGGCGAGCGTGGCAGGGCGGGAGAAGGCTCCACACTGCTCAGGTTCCTGTGTCTTACCTACCACCCCTTTAAGAAGCACTCACCCTTGAATTCATGCTGCTAGAGGAGCCGGTGGTGGACCTGGACCGGTGGACCCTGGACCGCGACAGTACTGCCCCAGAGGCCTCTTTGATGAGCCCTTGGAAGTGTCTGGAGTTGGGTGAAGAATGGGGCTTCCTGTGCCTGCCCGGCTTGCTGCAAACCCCATTTGCAGAGTTGGAGGGAGTGAGAGGGACAGGGTCAGCTGGAGAGAGTCAGAGGCCCGGGAGCTGGAATGTGTGCAGTGAAGGGGAAGAAGCCTGGCGGATCCCTTGCCTCCTGCCTGTCCCATCGCCCACAGCTCCAGGGCCTGTGTGGCCCTGTCTCCTTCTTCTCTGTTCCGTCTTCCTGCTTCAGGGCCTTTGTTCCTGGTTCATCTGCTGGAAATACATTGTTCTTAGGTATCTAGACTTTTTCTTTTGGTCATTTGGAGACAGGGTTTCCCTGTAGCCCCAGATGGCCTGAAACTGGCTATGTAGACCAGGCTGGCCTTGAACTCTCAGAGACCCTCCTGCCTCTGCCTCCCAAGTGCTGGGATTAAAAGAGTGCGCTACCATGTCCCATAGTTAGTCATCCTTTTAAGCTACTCTAGTACCTCTAGGCAGGCTAACTCTAACCCTTAACAAACCCAGGATCAGCCTTCCCTTCCCTTCCCTGTCCTGCTAAGTTGTTCAGTTCTTTCTGATATGAGTCACCTTTGACATTTAGCTTTCTGGCTATTTCTCTGTTTCCCCTCGTGAGCAGCACAAGGGCCCGGTATTTCTTAAGACCTTTAGCAGTATAGATAAAGAATAACTAAAAAATATTAGGTCTGAGTGAATTATGCATGGTAACCTTGAGTGTCTGTCTGTGGCTGACAGTGACTTTGTCCGGGAAGCCTGGGCTCAGCCACATGTAGGCTTGGTACATTCTGTTTGCTCCCTGAGCTACAGTGTTGCTGCGTTAATGTTTATTAGTAAATAACAAATAAAACCCTGAAATAATAAGGCAGATGAGGAGCAAAACTAGATGAGTGGGAGGGGAGGTACCTCCAGCTTTGGTTTAAAAATATTCTTTCTTTTCTATATTTTATGTACATGAGTGTATTGCCTGCATGTATGTAAGTGCTCATGTGTCTCCAATGCCCCCAGAAGTCAGACAAGGGTGTTGGATCCCCTGGAACTGGAGTTATAGACAGTTGTTAGCTGCCCCATGTGGTGCTGGCATTGAACCTGGGTTCTCTGCAAGAGCAGCCAGTGCTCTTAATCGCTGAGCCACCTCTCCAGACCCTTTTGGTTTGTTTTTTTGAGACAAGGTCACACTATGTAGTCCTGGCTGGGTGGGAACTTGCTATACAGACTAGGTGTTGGCTAGCATGGGCGGATCCCTCGGGGGAGTGGGTAAGGAGGCACAGAGTCAATGTCACAAACCCTGGGAGACAGTGGAGCCACGATCTCATTTTAATTTTAGGAGGGAACAGGATTTATATTTTTGCCAGGCTTAGGGGAGGTCTTTATCTAGTCATTTGACGTGCTTCATTCTGGTAGGTCCTGAACACCTGACAATCTGAAGTTCATCACTCCCATTGGTCCTGGATGGCTGCTAGGGCCCGAGAGCTGCCCCAGGTTCGATCCCAGGAAGTGTTCGTTGTGCACGCATGCTCAATATCGGTTCTAGCTCGTTCTAGGCCAGCAGGCTGGGAGCCTGCCTGACCTTGCCAGAATCATCCTACAGAGATGCAGCTCAGTTGGCTTACCTATGGCGTAAAAAGTCCTGGGCAGCGCCGCATAAACCAGGTGTGGTAGCACGTGCCCGCAATTCCGGCTCGCAGATGGTGGTGGCAGGAGGATCATGAGTTCAAGGTGGTCCATGTGGAGTTCTAGACCAGCCTGAACTACATGTGACTCTGACTGGAGAAAAAAACGAAAAACAAAAAAAAACTGCCCTCATAGGGACTTTGTGGGTTGCATTTGATAGCTGTTCTCAAGTTCAGGTTCAGAACTGCAGCAACTTGTATGCTTGGATCTTTGGCCATTTGTAATGGTCAAACTGGCTTTGTGGAGAACAGCCCTGTGAGGCTGTTTCCTAAGCTCTTGTCTCTGTGTCTGAATAGGAGGGCTTTTGTTCTCTATCTCCTCCTCTCAGAACAGAGGGTTTGTGTCTGAGGCTTCATTCTCTTTGTCCATCTTCAAAGAGGAGACCCCTTCTTCACTGCCCCCACCTCCCGGGGCACGTCGGAGGAGGTGCAAGGCTTGTGCAGGACGGCTCTGGGCAGGCACAGAGCCACCCCTGTGAGCAGTGGCTCTGTTTTTACGGACACACTTTGGTTTCATAGTCACTGTGTACAGCACTGTGTGTCTCCTGGAGAGCACCCCTTCTTTTCAAAGTGCTTATAGGAGTGGAGAAGGGGTGCCCCGCCTTTCTGAATCACTGCTGCCGTCCTCTGTTAAACCACCTCTGAAATTTGCTTCCTGGATTCTCACAGGCAATCATTATAGAGGTTTTGTTTGTCTGTGAGATAGTCTTGTTATGCAACATTCACTGGCCTGGTACTTTGTAGCCTAGACTGGCCTCAAACTTGAGGCTCTCAGCCTCCTGACTGCTGGGAATAAAGGCATGCACAACCACACCCTATATATGGTTTATTGTTTTTATTACATTATTATTAATTTGTCTGTGGGAAGGGTACCTGTGCCTGGTGGAGGTCAGAAGACAATTTAGATGAATCAGTTTTTCCTTCCATCATATGGTTACGAGGATTGAGCTCAGGTCATCAGGCCTGGTAGCAGGCACCTTTATCCCCTGAGCCATCTTGATGGTCTTACTGTAAAGCCAATGAACAACTGGCTGAACTATAAACGTAGATATGGTCTTTCTGGTTCTTATAGTGTTGTATTTGGATTGTCATTGTTGTTTTGTTTCTTTTTTTTTTTTTTTTTTTTTTTAGATAGGGTCTTTGTAACCCAGGCTGGCCTAACACTGTGTGTAGGATAACGCTGATGATCCTCCTGTTCCATCTCCCGAGTGCTGGGATTACAGGCTTGCACCTCCACATCCTTTGGTGCTGGGTTGAACCCAAGGCTTCCATGCATGCTGGGCAAGCCCTCTACTGACTGATCCACATCCCTGGCCCCCATGGTGTTCTGTTCAGTGGTAGCTGTCTACATGTCAGCATCAAAGGATGACATCACGTTTGGCATCTTGGGTCATCTGACTGACTCTGTGTTCAGTCACTCTCCTTCATGACACTGATTTTTCTTCCCCAGGCTAAAGATCTAATCATCACACCAGCCACCAACTTAAAGGAAAAACCAGACCCCAGTAGCTTGGTGTTTGGAACTGTGTTTACTGACCACATGCTGACAGTGGAGTGGTCCTTGGAGTCTGGATGGGAGAAACCTCACATCAAGCCCTTTGAAAACCTGTCTTTGCATCCTGCTGTGTCGGCATTGCATTACGCAGTGGAGGTAAGTGTATGGAGCACTAGGAGGTGCTGAAGCCCTGGAGGGGGCTGTGCTTTCTCCTTGGTAACTCTGGGGTAGGCTGGGCTCTACCATGTTTCCTAGAGTTGGTCATGAATGTCTTTAAAGTTCTCACCATTTTAGACCATGGGGTGAGCAGTAGTAACCTCTGCTGGGAATTGTCTACTCTCCAGCCACCCTAAGGACATGATGTTTTTACCCTTGGGCTGGTTTACTGTTTTTATTTCTCCCTATCATAGGGTTAAGGGACCAGCCTACCCTACAGGGTTGGAGTTTGAGATAACCATGCTTGGGTCTGAAGTGGGGGAGACATGAACCCTATCTCCAGAGTCAGTGAGCTCAAACAGCACATGACTGTTGACCAATACAGAGTACATTACATGACTCCTGACACAGGGCTGTCTCCTGTTCTAGAAGAGGCTTAAAATACATCCTTCTTGTAACCCACGATCATGCAGTGCTCTGCGCAGAGCCAGGGTTCCAGTGCAGAGCTCCTGACCCCAAATATAAGCTTGAAAATCACTAAGGGACTGTTTGATGAACTTGTTCAGACTTGTAAATGTGGTTGTTTTGGAAACATATTCACTTCCCTCTGTACCCACAAATGTTGAATTTCGTGTTTGTTTTTTATTATTAAGATAGGGTCTCATAGAGCCTAGTTTAGTGTTCACTATGTAGCTGAGACTGGCCTTGAACCTCTGCCTTTACCTCCCAAGTTCTAAGATTAGAGATGTGCACACCACCACGCCATGCTGGGTTTAGGATTTTCAGTGCCATTCCCAGATGGCTCTTAGTGACTTTCACCTGACTGAGTGTTTTCACTGTGCCAAGTGCTTTCCACGCCATAGTGCGTGATGAACAGCCACCAGGACGGTGAGTGCACATACTGTGAGTCTGGTCCAGAAGGGAGGCTTGGGCCAGGTGTGCGTGCTTCCTCGTCTTGACTGTTTGCTCAAGGAGAAGGTCACAGCTGACGCAGGGGCGGGTTCCTCAGGTCTGGGTCAGTGGGCACCCGTTCATGAGGTTTTCCATTATGTGTCTGTACAGCCTGCGGACGAGTCTCAGGTCGCCCCCATCCTCCCATTCTTGTGCATGGCAGGATGCTGTTGTATTACTGTGTGACTTTGTGAATGCAGAACAGTCCTTTCTCCAAAGAGGATAAGAGGTGGTTCAGAGTGACCACGGCCTGGGACGTGGATTCGTTGCTGCCAATGGCATGGTCACCGTGGAAGTGGTTATGTGAACTTTTTGTAGTCACGGAACACAAGGAAGTCATAAATCAGTGTACCCACCTAATACACTGCTTGGGAGCACCGGGTTGGCAGGTTACGGCTAAGTGGGAGTCTCTGCTCCGGGTCGCACATGCTGACTGATAGCAGTGGACAGACACCAGGGGACAGCCTTGCCTGTCATTCTTTTTAAAATTTCTTCTACATTTATTTCTTTTTATTTTCTGTGTCTGAGTGTATTGCCTGTGTGTATGTAAATGCGCTGGTGTTGTACGGTGCCCATGGAGTTAGAAGAGGGCGTTGGGTTCCCTAGAACTGGAGCTACAGATGGTTGTTAGTCACCTGTGGATGCTGGGAGTCCAGCCTGGGTTTTCAGTAAGAGCAGCCAGTGCTCTTCACTGCTGAGTCATCTTTCTAGCCCCTCTGTCATTCTTTTTTGTAAAGACAGGGTCTTATCATGTAGCCCAGCCTGGCCTGGAATTTAGCTATGTAGACCAGGCTGGCCAGAAACTTAATCAGTTTGCCTCTGCTTCCTCGGGTGCTGGGTTTAAAGGTGTGTGGCACCGTGCCCAGCTTGCTCGCCATACTTGAGGCCCTGTCTACCTTGCTCTTTGACTCAGAGCCTGGAATTGGCCTGGAACTTATCAAGCAGGCAAGACTGAGGCAGAAAGCCCCAGGAATCTGCCTGTCCACAGACCTAGGATCATAAGTGTGTGTCTCCATGTCGGGCATTATTTTTACATGGGTTCTGGGGATCAAACTCGGACCCTCATTTTTGTGGGGGAAGCACAGTACTAACTGATCATCTTCCTAGTCCCAGTTCAGTTTTCTAGGTCAGCTGTTCTCAGAGTGATCCACAGACTCTCCCAAGATCATCTCAAGAGATAACCATAGTTACAACTTTCCCAATAGTAGTGAGACATCTTTCTTTTTCATTGTGTTGACCTAGCACTCAGCATAACTTCACGGTCCATTCTGCCAGTTACTCATTACATTGTTTCTTGCTGTCCATCAAGACTGTAAAAAGGGGGCTGGAGAGACAGCTCAGCAGTTAAGAACACTGGCTGTTCTTGCAGAGGACCAGGGTTCAATTCCCAACACCCACAAGGCGTCTAACAACCATCCATCACTACAGCTCCAGAGGATCCAACACCCTCTTCTGACCTCTGTAGGCACTGCGTTACATGGGTGCACTTACACGCAGACAATATTCTCATACACATAAAATAAGAAATAATAGATAAAATATTTTAAGAAGACCTTGTTTCATCACAGTCTGTTCTTGAGGAAGTTGTCACTATTGTTTAGTTTATGTATTAAAATTGTTTTTACATTTGTTGATTTGTGGTAATCTATATAAGTTGTGTGGCTCAAGTGTCACAGTGTGCCTGTGGAGGTCAGAGGATGATTGTTCTAGTTAACTTTTCTATTACTGTGAACAGCAGCATGAGGAGAAAAGGGTTTATGTCTCCTTACAGGTCACGTACACTCTGTCACCAAGGGAAGCCAAGGAGGGGACTCAAGACAGGAGCTTGAAGCAGAGACCATGGAGGAATTCTGTCTACTGGCTTGGTCCCCTGACTCATGCCCAGTTAGGCTTCTTCTACAACCCATGCCCACTTGCCCAGAGTGGAACCGCTCACAATGGGCCAGGCCTTCCTTCCTGCATCAATTAGAAGTCATGGAAAATGCCCATCATCCTGACACGCCCACAGGCCAGTCTGATTGAGGCAACCCGGGATCGAGATTCCCTCCAGAACTCTGGGCTGTGTCCAATTGACAGCTGAAGCTAACCAGGAGTCAGTTATCTCCTACCATGTGTGTTCTGGGATTGAACTCGGGTTGTCAGGCTTGGAGGCGAGTGCATTACCCGCTGCGGCCCGCCATTATTTTATAAATGTTAGTTTGCATGTAAAAGTCATTTCAATGTTTTTACAAATATTTTTTCTTTAAAGAAGATTTTTATTTATATGTGTATGGGTATATTGCCTGCGTGTGTGTAAAGGCACTTGTGTTGTGCAGTGCCTGCCGGGCCACAACAGGGCATTGAATCCCCTGGAACTGGAGCTATGGACAGTTGTTAGCCACCATGTGGGTGCTGGGAAACAAACCCTGGTCTTCTGTAAGAGCCGTCAGTGCTCTTAACCTTGGAGCTGTGTGTGTGTGTGTGTGTGTGTGTGTGTGTGTGTGTGTATGTGTGTGTGTGTTTGTGTACATGAGTGTAGGTGCCTGCAGAGGCAAAGCATCTGATCCCTCTGCAGCTGGAGTTACCCTCTGTTGTGAGATGCCAAATGTGGGTGCTGGGAATTGAACCCAAGTCTTCTGTAAGAGCAGTGTGCAGTGTTCACGTCTCCCCACCCCTTCATTTTAATACCTTTGTATGAATGAAAGATCACTCTTACAGTGCTTGAGTGTGCAGAAGCACTGACCGAGGCTTTGCTGGGAGATTGTGAGCGGAACTAATTGCTTTTTTCAGGAAGGCTGTTTTTACTTGAAAGGCCATGGCACAATTATTCAGATTTGGGCATTGAGCATATGTTTTCTTGAAAATGAAATGATTCTGTTGCTTCAAGTAAAATGATGACAAAACTTACTGCTTATAACATTCTTGCTCAAGCGAAAATAAAATTTTGAAGGCTAAGCTCAGTTAGTAGAGCACATGCTTAGCATGTACAAGGCTTTGGTTCAAGCCTCAGTCCCAGGAGAGAGAAAAGGAGGGGCTGGAGAGATGACTCAGTGGTTAAGAGTACTTGCTGCTCTTGCAGAGGACCCGGGTTTGGGTCCCAGCACTCACATGGCAGCTAACAACCAGAACTCCAGTTCTGAGGTAACTGTTTTCTCTTCTGCCCCCTATTGACATTGCATGCATGTGATGCACATATATACACATATATGCAAGCCAACACTCCTATACTTAAAATACAGCAAAAGAAAAGGAAAGAAAGAATATAATTAGAATTTCCTATAAACTCAACCACTTTGAGCTCTTGAAAGGCCTTCTGCTGGTGCTAACGGGGATGGGGATAAAAGCATCAGCCTTTATTTAGAGGTTCCACAGAGCTCTGTGAGTCACCGGTCTCAAACCATTGCATGTTCCAGACTTATAAAATGGATAAAGCCCTATCCAAACAGCAGGCTCTATTATGAGGACAGCTTCAAGTATTAGTGTGATTAATCTGAACTAGACAGCTTCAAGTATTAGTGTGATTAATTTGAACTAGACCTTGGTTTTCTTTGTATTTTCCTTCTGGTTTGAGGGGCAATCGGGGTGTCATATTATGAAAGCCAGGAGAAGAGAAGGAGACAGTGGTCATTCTGAGATAGAAGCTTACCTTCTCTTCAGCAGACAGGAAGCTAGGAGCTGTGGGAAGAACTCTTGATGTCTGCGATTTATGCCCCTAGTCATTTGATGTGAAGGTGGTCAGAATAGTCTCTGTTGAACCAGACCTTGGGAATGTTGCAGAGGAATGTGTCCGAATACACTAAGATGAACTCTTCCTCCTCTTCTCTGCCCTCTCCTCCCCTCCCTTTCCCATCTCCCTCTCTCCTTCTCTTTTTCTGACTGTCAGTCTCACGGTACCACAGCTCCTGACCAGGAGTAGGTGAAGGTGGCACCTTCCCTTTCTGCTCTACAGACTAGACGTGGCCAGTCCCCACCAGCCTGGCTGGTTCCTTGTCATGAATCCATCCATGCTGGACTTCCTCCTCCTTGTCTTAGAGTTGAACCCCACCCATTGGACCATTGGGGTGAATAAATTTAATAAATGAATGGACTGCAAACTTCATTGATAATGACCTCAGATTTCTCAGTGAAGTTATTTGTTAAGAATCACCCCTTATCAAGTTTTGAAGTGATATTAAGCAGAATCCATGCATTGATCTGGAAAAAAAAAAGCTATCAGAAATAAGCTTCCAGATACAGGTCTGCGGCAGATTTAGTTTTCCTTCAAAGCAATGTGTTGCAAGACATTGGAAGTAAAAGCAGGAGGAAGAAACTTGCTAACCCAGGAAACTTAAAAATCAAATGAATACTCCGTTTTCTCATATGCGTTTTCCAAACCCAGTGAGATCATTAGGTTTTCTTTCTTTTTTTTTTTTTTAAACTCGAGCTGTTAGTATAATGAACTACTGTATTAATTTTCTTGTTGCTGAGACAGAAGCAGCATAAAGAAGGGTTTGTTGTGGCTCACAGTTTGGGGGTGCAACCACCAGGTTGGTAAGGTGCCGTGCCAGAGTGCGAGGCAGCTGGTCACTGTTCGCAGTCAGGAGGCAGAGAGCGGAGTCCTGGTGCTCAGCTTTCTTTATTCTCTTCATTCTGGGGCCCCTTGGGTTGGGGCTGGGCCCATCCTGCTGGGATTTCCCTCAGCTGCTTCTGGAAACATCCTCATTGACATACTCCCCAGCTTGTTTTCTAGATGATCCTAAATTCAGTCAAGTAGATGATGATCAACCATCACGATCACATGAATTGATTCTCTTATGTTAAACAGCCTTTGGGATCATCTATGTTGTCAAAAATAACAACTGGGACTGGAGAGCACTGAGCAGTTATGAGTACTTCCTGCTCTTCCATTGGACCAGAGCTCAGTTCCCAGCATCTACTGGGTGGCTCACAACCACATATGACTCTCGCCCCAGGGGATCCAACACCACCTTCCGCCTTTAGTGGGAACCCACATATGCAGTGTAACACACAGATTGATAGACATGCACATAAAAATTAAAAATAAATTTATTTTAATTGTATGTGACTGGGTGTGCACTCATATGAGTGAAGATGCCACAGAGGCCAGAAGCAGGGCATCAGATCCCTTGGAACGGGAGTTACAGGCAGTTTTGAGATGCTTAGTGTGGTTACTAGAACCCAAACTTGGGAACTCTGCAAGAGCAGTTAGTGCTCTTGCCTGATGAGCCATCTCTCCAGCCCCCAAAGCAAATCTTTAAGAATTTCCGAAAATGACAGAACTTCCTTCTTTTTAAAAAAAATTGTATTTATTTTTATTCATTTATGTGTATGAGTGTTATGCTTCCATGTATGTTAGTGCACCTGTGTCATACAGTGCCTGTGAAGGATAGAAGAGGACTTTGGATCCTCTTGATCTGGAGTTACAGATGATTGTTAGCCACCATCCAGGCGCTGGGATTTGAGCCTGAGTCTTTAAGAACAGCCAGTGTTCTTAACTGCTGAGTCATCTCTCCAGTCCCAGAACTGTCTTCTTTATAAAGATGGAATCTCTCATGTGCAGACCACGGTTTCTTCATCAGTTGGTGGACTTTAGGTTACCTTCATCTTCTGGCTGTTGGGACGCACTGCAGTGAGCCTGGGCAGGCAGGTGTCAAGTACTCCAGTGTCCTGACCGCAAACATTTCTGGTAGTTAGATTCCTGGATTATGTAATAGTTCTATTTTGTTTTGTTTTGTTTTTTTGAGACAGGGTCTCATGTAGCTGAGGTCAGCATTAGATTTGATGTGTAGCCAAGGGTAACCTTGAACTCCTGATCCTGCCCCTCAGTGCTAAGATTACAGGCATGTATCAATATTCTCATTTTGAAGGTGCTGTGAACTGAACCTAGGGCTTTGTGCATGCTAGGCAAGCACCCTATCCACTGAGCTACATCCCACAGAGCCCCTTGAGGAACCTTTAACCACTATACTAATTGCTGGAGCGATGTCTCAGAAGATAAGTACTGGCTGCCCTTGCAGAGGACCTGGGTTCAGTCCCCAGCCCCCACATGATGGCTCACAACTATCTTCAACTTTAGTTCTGGGACATCCTACACCCTCATGTGGCTCACAGGCACTAGGCACATGTGTGGTACACAAACATACATGCATGCAAGTTACTCATACGCACAAAGATAAAAATACACAAATAAAAACAGTTCTGCTAATTTGCATTCCCATCAACTGTTCAAGAATTTCTTATCTCCAGCTTCCTGACAATTCTTGTTTTCAGTCCTGCTGATAAATCATTCTAAATATGTACAATTTTGAAATTGTAACATAAGTGAAACGATCGTGTTTATTTGAAGTAATGCCTCTTGCCTTCAAGTCGAGTTTCCTTCGTAGTTATTACTGTAGCTATGTTGCTTGAGGAGGTACTCGAATAATGTATCTGTGTTTCTGACATTTTCTGCAGCATTCATTGATCAAGTGATAGTCTTGTAGAGATTAATTTTTAAAAATTTTATGTGTTTGCATAAATGTGGGTATGTTATGTGGGTATGTATGTGTGTGTGTAGACAGGAGTTATCTTTATGCAAGTGTGTATGTATAGATGTGTGTATTTGTTATATGGGTATGTATGTGTATGTATAGACAGGGATTATCTTTGTATAAGTGTGTATGTATAGGTGTGTGTATGTATAGGTGTGTGTATGTATAGATGTGTGTATTTGTTATATGGGTATGTATGTGTATGTATAGACAGGGATTATCTTTGTATAAGTGTGTATGTATAGGTGTGTGTATGTATAGGTGTGTGTGTGTGTGTGTGTGTGTGTGCAGGGATTGTCTTTACTTTCCACTGGGAGCTCTGGTGATGGCTTGTGCAGGAAGTTCACTGCTGAACTGGTCCCTGAATGAACCAGTTTAAATGGAAAAGATATGGTCACTTGCATGAGCTTGAGGCCCTCATAGTTGGCCTTCAGTCTGTCTCTGGACAGTTGCCCAGGCCACTCGGTAGGTAGTGTCTTCTCCTGTCCCCATAGATTATGAAGCTGAGTGGCTCCTGCTGAGCAGAGCTGGCCAGGGTCCCCTCAGATTCCACCAGTGAAAGGGTCCTTTTGCCCCCTTGTCCTCCCTTGTTATTGCGACGTGTCAGCTGATTCACCCATTTCCAGCAGAGACCAAGGGCAGCAGCTCTACCTGCCCTGTGAGACAGCAGCAGCTCTGGAAACGTCGGCGTCGTCTTCCTTTACTTCCTTCTAAGACTCTTCTCTTTCATCCCCAGCTGTTTGAAGGCTTGAAGGCCTTCCGGGGCGTTGATAATAAAATCCGACTCTTCCGACCGGACCTCAACATGAGTAGAATGTGCCGATCCGCCATGAGGAGCACTCTGCCGGTATGGAAATTTGTGATCCTTTTCACTTGCCCAATTCTGGGTTCACCATCAAAATGATGGTTTCTGAATCATTGCATCAGTGTTCGGTGCAAGCTGTATGAATACCGACTTATATGTGATCTCCTTTAATTAACGAGTTAAAAATAGAAGGAAATGACCAATTCCATGGGGCCATTCCCCAGTATTTCTGCATCTTCAGGAGTGTCTGGGAGTCTAATGTAAATATGTCTGAAGCTAACATAAAATTTAAAGGCTGCACCAATCCATAATATCGAAAATAGAAAACAGAGTGCAGGACCAATATTTGTCTTTCTTTAGATAATGCCAAGCAAAACTATGTACTAAAGTGTTGTTAATTTTCATTACATTTATTTATTTGGTGGAGACAGGGGATGGCTTTGTGGAGTCTGTTCTGTCTTCCCTCTGTGAGTCCTAGGGATTGAACTCAGGTCCTCCAACTTGGCAGCAAGTATTTTTACACACTGAGCCATCTCATTGACCCTCAGTGATAGTATGAATGATTTTTTTTTCCAAGTTTTGCTTGGGAAAAATAAAAAAATAAATAAATAAATTTTAAAAAGTATACCAAATTGGTTTTCGTGGCCGGCAGGTTCGGCCTGTAGCCTGGCTTGTTATGGCTCAGAACTGATTTTGAAAGGGCTCTGGCTTATGCTGTACCAGATAGGAGGTGACTTGCCTGGTTTTTATCCCTGAGACAGGACGAGGTTGCTTTTCAGAGGTAAAAAGACATTTCCTGTCTTCTGCAGATTCAGGTCAGCAACTGTATTGGCTATTTTATCTTCTTTCCTTTTAAATATTTTATTTTCATTTTATGTGTATAAGTGTATTGCCTGCATGTGTGTAAGTGTACCCGTGTCCTCCGAGGCCTGCAGAGGTCAGAAGAGAGCATTGAATCCGCTGGAACTGGAGTTATAGATGGTTGTTAGCTGCCATGTGGGAACTGGGATTTGAACTGGGGTCCTCTGCCAGAGCAGCCAGTGCTCTTAATTGCTGAGCCGTCTCTCCAGCTCCCATTGGTTTTTTTTTAATGCTATAAAACATACCTGACCCGAAGTCCCTCGAGGACTGTATATATTGGGCCCACGGTTTGAGAGCTCACCGTCCATCCCAGTGCTGGGAGTTGAGACCAGTGCACTTAGGGAGCAGGGGAAGGTGCTGGTGCTCAGCTCCCTTTCTCCTTTTTATTCTGCCTGGGACTCCGTCTACACTCAGCATGGTGTTCTGCCCTCAGTTACCCCAGTCTGGACCCCTCTTAGAGACAGGCCCAGATGTTTGTCTCCTTGGTCATTCTAGGTCCTGTCAAGCTGACAGTGGGAACCATCGTAGGAACCTACCCCAAGCTGTGATAAGTCCAAGGACATGCAATCCAAGCTTCTGTTTTGTTTCGTTTAGTCTTTTGGGGACAGGGTCTCCCAGCTCCAGCTCGCCTGTAACTCACTATGTAGACCAGGCTGGCCTTGAACTCACAGAGATCTGCCTGCCTCTGTCTCCCAAGTGCTGGAATTAAAGGTGTGCACACCACACCAGCCCAGGCTTCTCTTTGAGGCAGGCTCTTACCGCTTCTACCTGTTTTTGTCATCCAGTCCTCATCTCCTTTAAATATTAAACTGTCTCATGAGCTGTGGGAAGATAAGTTCTTTGCAATAGGTCCTAATTTCCCTCACCTTTCACCCTGATCAGTGAGAGAAATGTTAAAGAAATAAAATAAAACCAGAAGAAAAGACAAGTGGCCTTGTTGGGCCTCAGCGCCTTCACAAACTGTGTCAAGTTTTCCGCCCTGTATAATCACAGCATGCTGTCAAGAAGGCATTAAAACTTTCACTATGTTTATTTACTGTATTTATTTGTGTGTATGTGTGCATGTGCCCATAACGGCACACACGGGGGTCAGGGTGCAGCCCGTGGGAGTCAGTTCTCTCCTTCCGCCATGGGCTCCTAGGGATGGAACTCAGCTCATCAGGGTTGGGAGCAAGTGTTTTAACCTGCTGAGCCGTCGCTCTGGCCCAGGAGGCACTTCTTATAAACTTCAGTAGTGAGCCCTTGCACTGAGAAGAAAGCTAAAACTCAGCCCAAGGTCACGGAGGGCAGAAAGCCAGTGCAGAAGCAGAAGGAGTGTCCTTGATTCCCTAGACTGATCTTCATCTTCACCAATCTTCATTTGAAGAGCCGCAGCACGAGGCTCAAGGCCTTGACACCTGGTGTCTGACTTGTCACCGCACTGTTTGTGTTATAGATTAGTGCGAAAATGCATCGCCATCCGGCTAGCGTGTTGGCGCAGTTCTGCCTGGGCGGACCGTGAATCTGGCGGGCATGCCTCCTGCCCTGCAGCCGAGTAGAAACCGCTTTGTCATTTTATATCTGGGATATGAAAACTTCTCTCCTACAAATCAGTTGCTCTTAGCTGTTGTGTCTCTTCCCGACTAGCATTCAGGATTTCATGACTTGTACTGGTCTCCGCCCCTTGTTGGGGTAGTATCTGTTACCAGTAACTTCCCAGATTGTCGCTTTCCTGTGGCTTTTGAAAAAGTAGGTGTCTTAAGGTTTTAAACAGGCAAAAATAAAATATTTAAACTTTGGATTTTTGTGAGTTGGATCATGTTTAGACCCTCCTCCCCTCCTTTATACACCCTTGCCTGTTCTCATGTACTTTGTCATATGTAGTAAGGCCTCTCAAGTTTGTGCCTCCATATGTCCTTTGCTGTGCGTCCATCCACTGGAGCCTGGTCAGTATATCTAGCATCAATCATTTAAAGAAAACCAACTCCTTCTGTAGCTAGTTATCAGTTGTCGGTAGCTCCTCAGCTGGGATGGGGCTTCTTCCCCCGTCCCTACGTCTGTGCTGGCTTTTGTCTAGTTTGAACTTGCATGGGTCTTTTGCCTATGTTTATATGCGTAACATTCCAGCGGTCTGGAAAACTGTTTCCTTGTGGACATCAACCACCTCTGGCTCTTATACTCTTCCCGCCGCCTCTTCTACAATGGTCCCTGAGCCTGGGTGGCAGAGATTTGATATAGGTGTGCTGACTAGGGATAAGTTCTCTGCAGTTTCTTATTCTCTACAGTTGTGCCTTTCTGAGTTAATGGCCATCATCTGTTGCATGAGGAAGCTTTGCTGGTGAGGCTTGAGCGATGCATTCCACTAGGTTCCCTGAGCCTTAGATGTAGAGGTTGTGTTGTTGTAGATGTGTCTTAGTGGGGGACATCTTGCAGACACTCTGTGTTTGACGGGTTGTGGACCTATGGAACTTTCCATGTTTATTGCAAAAAGAAGCTTCTTTGAGTGGTGAGTGATACTCACCGAATGGGAGAAAGTCTTCGCTAGCTACACACCTGACAGAGGATTAATATTCAGAATACACAAAGAACTCCAAAAGCAAACAGTCAAGCAAACAAGTGACCCAATTGAGAAACGGGCTATAGATCTGAACAGAGAACTCTTGAAGAAAATGGGTAAGAAATACTTTAAAAGGTGTTCAACATCCTTAATAACCAGGGAAATGCAAATTAAAACTACATTAAGCTTTCATGCTACCCCAGTCAGCAAGACAGCAAATAACACCAGATTTTGGCCAGGATGTAGGGAAACACTCATTTGTGGCTGGTGGCTCTGCATCCTGCTGCAACCGCTGTGTAAATCCGTGTGGCTTCTACCCAACAGGCTCATCCTATTGCAGAGATAGAGCACGCACAGCCATATTTGTTGCTGCTCTTTTTGCAATAACTAAGAAATGGAAACAATAAAATGTTCCTCGTTTGATAATGCAAATGTACATTTACACGGGGGAGTTCGACTCAGAGGTAAAGAAAGACAAAGTCATGACGTCTGCAGGTAAATGGATGGAACTAGAGGCCGTTGTCCTAAGGGAAGTAACACAGACTCAGAAAAACAAGCACCATGTTCTCCCTCATTTGAGGCTCTTAGCACCAAATCCTTAGACGTGAGCATATATCCTGATGTAGCCACAGGAGCCAGGACAATGGAAAGGGACCGTGGGGATAAAGGGGAAGAAGGGGCTAGCAGGAGACAGATGTTGTCGAGGGGGAGATGAGGAAAACAGGAGTCCTTTAACCAGAGAGGGAATTAGAGAGGGTTATCAGAGGGAGAAAGGACAGATAGATAATGCTTAGGTGGTTATTAAGAAAACGCATTAGTTCAAAATCTTACTGAAAAATACACACTGTGTGTGTGTAGCTAAAGGTGATATAACAACAACCACAGTCCCAGACAGGAGAAACCTCCCTTTGAGTCGCTGGTCAGGGTAGTCCAAGAGACTGCTAAAATAACACACAGGCTATTGCCACAGCCCTGGATTGCCTCCCAGAACCTGGTGACAAGACCCTATTGCTGAAGAGAGGTCCTGCTTTGGACATGGAAATTGAAGTAATCAAGCTGGAACTGACCTGGAACCCTCCTCCCTGAAGACTAGCTTCCATAGTATCAGAAGATACGGTGCAAACTGCCAAGGGAAGAAAACCAATCAATGATTCCATCCAAGTGTGAAGTCTACGAACCACAACAGTGACTGCCCAGCAAATCTGTCGGTGCAGCAGTGACAGTTTTATCTTGGGGTTAATCGATAGCTGTCTAATTGGACTTAAGGCTTGCTCAGTGAGAGGAAATTTGTGTGATTCTGTAAGCATAGCCAAACACACATGGCTGGAGAGTCATAGTTCATAGAGAAAAACCCACTTTTCTCACATCTCCAGACCAATGTAATCTACTATATTCTAAATATGAATCCTTATATTAAGTTTTTTTGATTTATTTATGTGTATGAGTATTTGGCCTGCATGTACGTGAGTGCACCATGAACATGCAGTGTTCACAGAGGCCAGAAGAGGGCGTCAGATCACCTGAAACTGGAGCTATGGCCAGTTGTTAGCCACCATGTGGGCCCTAGGAACTGAGCCCAGGTCTTCTGCAAGAGCAGCCAGTGCTGTTAACCACTGAGCCACCTCCAGTCCTAAATGGGCAAATTTTATCTTTATTTTCCTTCATGATTTATGTTTTGCATTTCTTAAGAATTTTTCAGACCTTTAAAGATGCAGATATCGTCTGCATTCTATTTTTAAATAGAAGTCATATTTTGTTACACTTGATTGAAATCTAGTTGTAATCGATTCAGAATATGATAAGCCGTTACAGAGGTCAATATTTAAATAGAAGTCCTAATATTTTATTATATTTGAGTATAAACTCTAATTAGAACTGCTGTTGGGAGTATGAAAGAGGTCACAGATGTCTATTTTAAAATAAGAATAATAATATCTTGTTGCATTTGTTATGAACTCCAATTATAACTGATATAGAATATGATAAGGAATACAATTCCTTAAAAATTACATTTAATTAATTAATATATTTATTGGGGCACAAGTATGAAATGAGAGGACAGCTTGTGAGAGTCAGCTCTCTACGCCCTCTGGGTACTGGGGATTGAACTCAGGTCATCGACTTGGCAGCCAGCGTCTTTACCGGCTGAGTCATCTCTCCAGCCCCAAGGGATCTGTCTTTCTTATTTTTATGATTAATTCACACCTCTCCAATTTTGCGGGGGATAGAGTCATAGAAAAATATTTCTGTCTGAGTTTATTGTGCCCTTTTATGCTGGGGGAGAAGGAACGAATCCAGACTATGATCTGGGAAACTGTTGGTGATAATCGAGAAGTGTCACTCGGGTCCTTGTCAGCACTCAGTGGTGATTCTGCCCTTTCAGGTGTTTGACCAGGAGGAGCTTCTAGAATGCATTCAGCAGCTCATTCGGATGGATCAAGAGTGGGTTCCCTACTCCACAACTGCCAGTCTCTACATTCGCCCCACGTTCATTGGAACCGAGGTACAGCCTGGCTCCTCTTTGGGGGATTATTCTTGCAGTCTAAACATTCTTGTAAAAATTATTTGTGTATTTACCTTGCGTGTGTACCTTGGGCTCATGTGGGCCTCGGCATGCATGTGGAGGTTAGAAGACAACATTTGCACTTTTTACCTGTAGCTTTCTTTTTAAAAACACAAATGTAGTTTGTGGACACCTGAGCCTTTCTGCAGGCCTTTTAAGGGTGATGCCTCTGTCTACCTGATTGGCTGTCCTTTCGTCCTGCACGTACTCAGCTGGGGGCATGTCTTCGTTGTGGAAACGAACATCTGGCTTGCCCTCATTTATTTTTTATTGTTTATCTTTTGTTTCTTTCTTTTTTGGTCTTTTTGAGACACGGTCTCCCTAAAGCCCTGGCTGGCCTGGAACTTGCTATGGCCAGGCCGGCCTTGACCTCCCCAAGATCTGCCTGCCTCTGCCTCTGGTACTAAAGACAAGCACCACCATGGCTGGCTTTATCATTTATCTGGACAAGGTCTCATTAGGTAACCCCACTGGACTAGACCTCACCGTGTAGCCCAGGCTGGCCTTACATTTACTGTGATCCTGTTGGGTCAGCCTCCCCATTGATTTACCACTCTTGTCCTTTCTCTCTTTGAGAGCTCAGGGTCTCACACTTGGCCTGACTGGCCTTAAACCTGCATCAGTTTTCCTGCCCCAGTCTCAATAGTGCTGGAACGGCAGGTGGGCACCATCAAGCCTGGAGCCGTTACATGGTTTCAGTGCTTGACCGCAGTTTGGAATCTCGAGGTCAGGTCTGGAGGCAGTGAGGAGGTCCCGTGGGAGAAGATTCCTAGTCCAGTGAAGGGCTTCCTGCTGTGTGGTCCTGTCTGTCCGTCTGCCTTTGCAGGGCCCGCGGCTCTCCAGCTCTGCCCTTCCCATGGGAAAGCAGCTCTGGACAGCTCACACATGAGCAAACATGTCCCCAGAGCACCGGAACACAGGAGCAGGCTGATGTGTGTGACTCCTGCCCTGGGCTGTTTCCTCAGGGTGTGACTATGATTTTTCTGCGTGTGATGCGCTCTTTCTTCTTGGATGTCTCCGTGTCAGCTGCTCCTGCGCACTTGGCCGAGCTGACGGCTCTACTTAGATTGACTTTAAATTTAGCGACCTGTGCTTCCTGGATCCTGAGGTCACAACTCCCGTCTTTCCCAGATGCTCATTTTCACGATTCTAACCCTGAGTGTTGGTTCTGGTTTTCCACCGTCGTTTCAAAGTTGGCTTCATCTCCGGTGACCCAAGAAACAGCTGGTTCTGCTGCTTGATAAGACCTGTGCCTGGAGAGGGTGGGGAAGAACCTCATTCAGTGACCAAGGAGTGCTGGAGACAGCTTTGCTCTCAGACCGGCCTCCCAGTGGCGGAGCTGGGGAGTGGCCGAGGCTGGAGTGACGCGGAGTGACACAGGGGGACAGGAATGGGCTGGCGTGCGGACAGCTTCAGGTGTCAACGCGACGCACTCGGAAGCATTTCTCCACCTGACTGGCTTGCGCCGTGTCTGTGAGGCATTTTCTCAACTGCTTGTGGATGTGGGAGGGCCCTGCCTGAGCACGGGCTGGGAGCAAGGCAGTCAGCAGCCTTCCTTCTTGTCTGTGCTCCAGCTCCTGCCTTGACTTCTGCCCGGGCAGCTGCATGATGGGCTAAGCAGTAAGGTGAAATAAGCCCTCTCCTCTCCCAAGGTGCTGTGGGTCCGTGTGTGGTCACAGTACAAAGTAACTAGGGGAGTTGGTGAGAGGGAGGATGAGGCAGAGACCTTCCAGAAGTCCAGTGCCACGTCCTGGCACTCTTCTGGGGTTTTTGACGTCTCCAAGGTATCTTTAGCTCGAACTTGAAGAAGGCCTGAAAAGAGACAGATGGACTTCAAAGCCTGGCAGTCAGGGTGCTTTGTCTTCACACTCTGTCAGTCTTTCGTCTAAGTGTGGAATCATAGTTTTTGGAAGTGACCTTCAAGCTCACAAGCAGAGCTCTTATCTTTATAAAAGCCAGGGGCCACTGTATCGCCCAGCCATGTGCCTTTCAAATTTAGTAATTTTTTTCTTCTTTGAGACAGTCTTGTGTATCCTAGACAGGCTTGGAACTCATTATGTAGCCCAGGCTGGCCTTGAACACAGAGCCATCCTCCTGTTTCGTACTTCCTGGTGCTGAGATTACAGAAATGTGCCATGATTCTTGGCTTTATAGCTCTTTTCTGTATAGAATGTCTTACCAAGGTAGGTGATCTTTGCACAAGTATTTGCTAAAAACCTGGAATAAAATGCAGGGTTAGGGAGATGACTCTGGTTTAGAGCACTTACTAATCTTCTAGAGGACCCGAGTTCAGTTCCCAGCACCCTTGTTTGGTGACTCACAACTGCCTGTAACCCTAGCTCCAGGGGATCTGATGCTCTTCTCTGGCCCCATGGGCCATGAGAAAACTGCACTCAGGTGCATATATCCACACAGACACACACATACATAATTAAAAACAAAACAAATCTTAAAAAATGCGAGGTGAATATTGTCTTGCACTTTATAGAGTTTGCTGGTTAGCCTACCGTGGAGAGCAGTGTATCCTATGTAAGACGGGTGGCGGGAACAGGTGTGTATTAGTCTATATGTGACAAGAAGAATGTTATGACGGCAGACATCACGAGCACCTAGTCTGATCTAGGGATGCTTGTTGCCTGAGTGAGAGCTAAATGGCATTTGAGTTGAGGTTGAAATGATCATGGTACCTAGGACAGAGGGGAATGAGGCTTCGTGTGATTGGCCGTATGTCACTGTGCCACAGTCATGTCTTCTCTCTGTCTGGAGGCTGACTGGTTTCTGGTCAGACCTGTTCTGTGTATAGTCAACCTCTTTCTTGCTATGTCTTCACTGGCCTTTTTCTGAAAGTGAGGGAATATCAGGGCCTTTTTTCTTTAAGGACCCACGTCTAGCCGGGCTAGGGCTTTACTTGGACCTTGTTTAGTGTGACTCACCTCCTCACACGGTCAATGTAACCTCAAACTTACTATGTAGCTGAAGCTGACTTTCAACTCCTGATCCTTCTGTCTGAGCCTCTCAAATGCTTAGGTGACAGGTGTGTGCCACAGAACACTGTTCCATTTCCTTTAACTAGATAACTCTCTCATTGTTATAAAAGAAGTCACAGGATTAAAAACAAAACCAAGCTGCTTTTTGAGTTCATTCAATATGAATTCAATATGAGTTTCTTTTGGAAGAAACAATCTTCTGTTTTCCCAGTGATTTTATTTCTTTGCTCCTGCCTGCTTTGCCTGGGCAAAATTATCCTCAGCTCCGGCTGTGCTCCGTGCCTCTGAGGCAGAATGTAGACTAATGGTATTTCTCAGATCACTGATTCCTTTCTGCAGCTCGTCAGATAACTCTGACATCCCTGCCTCTTTGTGAAAGCATTTCTGACTGACCCAGAAAGAAGGTGGTAGTGTTCACTGTGAAATGTGCTCTATTTCCTATGCTTGTCATCCTTCTATGCAAAATGCAAGTGGATTTGATTATTGTGAAGCTTAGCTTAGTAGAAGTCTACCTCTCTATATATATATATTGCATATGTGTGTGTGTGTGTGTGTGTACAGACACATACATAAAAGCACATTAGTATTTCAGCCGCATCCAATGTGGCGTTTTGAGCAGTATCTACATCTGAAATGTTATAACCTTTCCATTTCTTATGTATTGACCTGATCCATGAGACTGGTAGAGAAAAAGACAAAAAGTCTATCAGAGTATTGTGGGGATAAGGGGCTGGACAGATGGTTCAGCATTTTTATTTTTGTTTTATGTGTGTGTTTGCCTTCATGTATGTATGTACTGCAAGTATGCAGTGCCCGTGGAGGTCAGAAGATGGTGTTAGATCCCCTGGAGCTGGAGTTATAGATGGGTGCTAGTTGCCATGAGGGTGCTGGGGAACTGAACCTGGGCCCTCTGGAAGAACAGCCATTGCTCTAGTCCTTCAGTGAGTTCTTTTCTTGGAAAGTCACAAGTAAGTGATAGACGGTGTCTAAGCTATGATGAACCACAGAACTTGAAGGAGTTCCCAGACATGAGTGGACCTAGCCTAAGTGTCAGAGAATAGGAAGTTAGTACTCTTAAACACCACTTTGTCATCACTGAAAAATGTTAACCTGCAGCTTAGCTGTTGCTAAGGGTAAAGATAAGAAAGTATCTGGTTGCCTTTCTAGCAGACTGGTTGTAGAGCGTTCCATCTGTGCTCTCTACTGCCACCTAGTGGAACACATGAGAACTGTCTCCTCAAGGTGGGAGAAGGAAATTTACAAAGTGTTTGTTTAGTTTTGTTTTTTTGAGACAAGGTTTCTGTGTAGCCTCAGCTGGCCTGGACTTTGCTGTGTGGACCAGGATGGCCTCCATCTCATAGAGATCTACCTACCTCTGCCAGCATGTGCTAGACTTAAAGGCATGCGCCACCTTGCTTGACAGGGTGAAATTTGTAAGAGAAAAATTTGATTTTAGATAATCGCTGCTTCTTTTCATACAGTGCAAGTTGCATAAAATAATTGTACACGTTAGGCTAAGTACTTCTTTTCTTCCTAGTGTTCGTAGAAGTATCTGACATGTGAAACTCCAGAGCCCCCAGGAAATAGACGTCATTACTGGGTGAAGGTTCTCAGATGAGACACAGGTGATTTAAGCCAAAGTTTATCTAGTGAAGTGAGGCATATATTCCGAAGAGAGCCTGGAGCAGGCTGACCCCTAACAGGGCAGCAGGGCCTTTTCAGTGCTGTGTTGTTGATTTATTTATTTATTTATTTTTGTGGAGACTGGGTCCCCCTGTGGCTTAGAACTCACAATGGAGACCAGGCTGGCCTTGATCTCAGAGATCTACCTGCAGCAATTAGAGGCCCGTGCCATCATGCCTGGCTTCTGTTGTTGGTTTTCATGAGTGTCTGTTAGTTATACCTACAGAGGAGGAGTCTCTTGTTATTTTCATACATGCATCTCCTGCTTCCAAGTAGTTGCACTGTGGATTTTTAAAGATGTTTTTATGAATATTTATGATGTGGGTAGCATGTTCATTGGGCAAGTGACCCTTTGGTGGGCAGGATTTCCCTTTTTAGGGTATTTGCTCCCATAAATTTCTAGAGACCTACAAGGGAAGGGGTTAAAACTGCAAGCTGGTGTTATTGTAATGAAGTCTTGAACTCTTTACTGTCACTGGGGATGATGCAGTGGAAGCACCTGACTACAGCCTCAAGGTCCTTTAACCACAAAGAGGCGTTCTGACTGCCAGGAGACACAACTACCAAGATGCAACAGTGGTTTCCTTGGTTACGTCTGACTCCTTGTCTACCTGGTATCAGTATCTTGTGCTTGCTTGACTTATAGGTAAATAAAAGTTCAGAAGTTCAGAGATAAGACAGCCTAGTTCTATCAAAGTGTGTGTTGGGGCGGGTGGGGGGATTGGTGGGGTCATGGTGGTGGAGGAGGGAGTGGAAACGTGTTTTACCCTCCCAGACAATGAAAAGGAAGTGAGATTTTTGAGCTCCTTTGGGTAGGGATTTTTTTTTTTCCTCTGAAGCTCCCATTAAAGCATCAACACAAAGCAGCCTGAAGCCAAAACCTCTTCCGGTGTGCTGACCAATTAGTCCAACACCAGTTTGTACTGGGGTCCCGGAGCCCTGTTTGGTCCTTCTGCGATGGTATGAGACTCCTGTTGGTTGAGGGGCGGGCTTTCAGGGGCAGCGTTACCCACACAGGCATTTTTGTTATTCCGGCTGAGTGTGAGGTGTGGGCGGGTTTGTTCTCTTGTTCCACCTGGTTGGAGCAGGATCTGTCTTACAGTTTGTGCTGAGCCCTCAGGTTAGCTGGCCCCTCGGCTTCCCGCTTCTCCTGTACCTGCTTCTTAGCGCCTATCTCACTGTAAGAGTGCAGGGATTACAGATGCGTGCCACCATATCTGACCATTTTACGTACATTCCATGGTTGGACTCAGTCATCTGCTTGCATGGTAGGTAAGTGCCTCCACCCACTGAACCATCTCTTTTGTCCACACTTTTTTGTTTTTGCTTTCTGAGACAGGGTCTTTCTGTAGTCCCAGCTGGCCTGGAACTTGCTATATAGGCCAGGCTACACTTGACCTCACACCTCACAGAGATCCACCTCCCTCTGCCTCCCGGGTGCTGGGATTAAAGGTGTGCGCCACCATGACTAGCCCACGTTTTTTTAAAATTTGTTATTTTTGTATGTGTGAGTGTTATGCCTGAATGTATGTAAGTGTACTGCAGGTGTGCAGTGCTCACAGAGGTCAGAAGAGGGCATCAGATTCCCTGGAACTGGAGTTGTGGACTGTTCTTAGCTGCCATTGTATGCTGGGAACTGAACCTGGGTCCTCTGCAAGAGCAGCCAGTGCTCCTAATCTCTGAGCATCTCTCCAGCTCTTCTTTTTCTTTTCTTTTTTTTTTAAATGCTCACAGATATTTTACTACCTGATTTTAAAAAAGGATTTATTGTTTTAAAAAAAATTATTATTTGTGTGTGTCTGTGTGGGTATGTATGTGTAAGGGCAGGCACCAACAGAGGTCAAAGGCATCAGATCCCCCAGGAGCTGGAGTCACAGGTGGTTATGAGCTGCCCCACCTGGGTGCTTTTGCAGAGAACTGTTAAGCACTGAGCTGTCTCTCCAGCCCCTGCCACCTGATTCTTAATGAGCTGAGAGTTGAGTGGTGGGCCAGTTACTGGACGGTGTGGGACAGGCGCAGCATAATGGACACCCCATGGTCCATGTTTCGCTTACCATGACAGATACCATAAGGTGCAAGGTCAGCTAGAGTCAAGTCCTGTCCTGTTTACTTTCACTCTTGGCATGGCAGACATCCTCTCCCCACGCAGACAGACCTGGTGTGAGATGGTACGAACGGTCAGCGTCCATCAGGAAACAGGCCTGGTTTGTTTTGTTTTCTTACTTCCTGGGGTCTTGAGTTGCATAGCAGAGTCCGTCCAGACTTTTGCCATGGTGATACACAGCTGTTAGAACTTTGGGCCTCTCGGTTTCTCCTGTAATGAAGCCACTGACCCTACTTAACAACTGCTCTTGTGCTCGAGGAATTTGTACAGTTTTTTGTTGCTGGCTCTTGATTGTCTAGTGCTTATGGAAAAGGCTTTTGCTGTCTTTGCTGATTATGACTCCGGGTCTGGATCATTTCTCCCCTGTCCTCTTGGTTGGATTTAGCCTGTCTGGCGTTTTTACCTCTGGAACAGCCACATTGTTTTTGCTGTCTGTTAGCAGCCCAGGCAGGCGTGACGACAGCCCTCAGCACCTCTGTGCACCTTCTGCTGGCAGCTCTGCCGTGTCCTGCAGCGCTCACCAGGCTGGAAATACAAAGTATACTGTGCTGCGCTGATGAAAACAAAACCTGCCTTCTTTCTGTTCCCAAGTCTCAGCCAATGCAAACTTGAAGTCTGTTAGGCTGCCACTGGGTCAAGATGGGCTCCTGCTCTCAAATTCTGTTAACAGAAGCAACTGCAACAGGCAGATCTGTGTTTTCTCTAAAAACATAACCCAGAAGGCAAAACCAAATAAAAGTTAAACATTTTATGACATGCATTTAGTGGTGGGGGGAGGGGGGTCATGTGTGTTGCCACAGCACGTATGTGGAGGTCAGAGGACAACTTGTGGAAGTTATTTTCTCCTTCCAGCTTGTGGTTTCTGGGGATCAAACTCAAGTTGTCGGGCTTGGCATCAAGTACCTTTACCCACTGAGCCATCTCACCAGCCTCCAAAATGAACCTAAGTACCCCATTCTCAGTGATTTCATTTAAAAATGCCTGAAAGGCTTTGTGTCACTAGACTGAGCCTGGCCGGCCCTGCTGGGGGGTGCACACAGATCTCTTCTGGGCTTTGAGAAGAGTGTCTTCATGGTCTGTTACAGATGTGTTTTCTCTTTATCACAGCCTTCTCTTGGGGTCAAGAAGCCTACCAAAGCCCTTCTCTTTGTGATCCTGAGCCCGGTGGGACCTTATTTTTCTAGCGGAACCTTTAATCCAGTAACCCTGTGGGCCGATCCGACATATGTCAGAGCCTGGAAAGGCGGAACTGGGGACTGCAAGATGGGAGGGTAAGTCAGTCTGTGTGTCCTTCCAACCCCGAGAGGGGGCGTGCGGGGTGCCATTCAAGTGTGAGTGCTTGTTTGTGTTTGACTTTTAGTTTGTAAATGTGCTAGTTGTGGAAAGTATTACTGTGGCCCCCTCTAAGGTAGAAGCCCCAGAGGGGAGTCAGAGGCAAGAACTCCAGAGTGAGAATGGGTGGGACAGGGCTTTGAACCAGCTTCCCCTGGACACTGCCCCGCTGGCTGCTGGCAACGGCTCGCAGATCCATGCTCTCAGCTGGCTTCAAGGAGCTCTGTCTGGAGAAGGTGCCACTCCACTGAAGTCCTGTCCACACTGCCTGGAGTCGTGGGACCTGCTACAAACCAACGGAGGGAAGGCCCAGCTTAGGCTCAGTCCGGTCAGTCTCATACACGGCCCACATGTAGCTGTCAGGAAATGAGCCAACATTTGAAAAACACCAGCCAGTTTCAGGGGTAGACTTAGCATTGAATTCAGAACTCTCCTGTGCATAAAAAAGGACAATAGAGCCAAGTGCCCCAGGCTTTTCCTGTGTCTGAATCAGGTGGTGATGGACAGGTCAAACTCAGGGCAGTGACAGTTTAGAGGGCACTTCTTCACGATCTACTGGGAGGTGAATATGAACGGGCCCCAGTTCATCACTTCTCCCAGTACAACCGGTCACTTCTTGTCTTTCCCAGGGTTTTATCTGTCCATGTGTTGGGCCTCACCATATAGAATTTATGGCATCAATATCTGTTTAAAAGATGATTAGCCTCTTCCTCACTGTAAGTTGCCCCTAGGCTCGCTGTGGGGAGATGTGGGTGTGTCACCTCCAGTACGAGGTTGTCCCTGGATCCTTGTCGCTGACCCGCATTAAGTCAAGAATCACATCTTCGAGTGCCCTGAGATATAAGGTGTTCTCACAGGCTCTGAGGATTAGGGTGAAGACATCTGGAGAGGGGTCCTTTCACCTGCCCTCTGTCTCTGCTTAAGAGGTTAACACCAGGCATTAAGTATATGGTAAAGTTAAAAGCATTGAGGGTATTACTGGACCGTTTTATTTGTTAACGCGGGTTAGTGTTCCCTCAACAAGTGGAATTGTTACACATCAGCAGAATGAGATAGGACACCGTGGCCTCTGCTTTGAAGTCACCAAAGAGCTGGAGGGGAAAGGCAAAGGCCAGTAAAGCATAAAGGGCTGAGCACACAGAGGCAGGGGCGTTGTAAGAATAGAGACATCTCGCTTAAGAAGCCAAGATCCAAAACTGAGTCTGAGTTCAGTTCTCAAACCTTGTCCCCCTCTTCTCTGTCACGTGCACGTGACAAGGAAAACAGTTTGATTTTTTTTTTTTTTGACATTTCTTTATTTTACATTTATTTATGTGTGTGTGCTTATGTGTGAGCACAGGCTCAAGCAAGTATCGTGGCCCGCTTGTCAGAGGACAGCTCCTAGGCTCGGTTTTCTCTCTCCGCTGTGTGGGTCTTAAGGATTGAAGTCAGGTCATCAGACTTGGCAGCCAATGTCGCTGCCCTCTGAGCCGTCTTGCTGGGGCCTCAGCCAGCTTGTGGCCCCAGGTTTGCAGATGAGACAAAGCTAAGTATTTCGCAGCCAAGTTTGATTTTTGTTTTGAGCTCACTCATTCTTCAAAGTCATAAGATGGGAATTAAAGAGGAGGGGTCGGAGACAGCCTTGCCCCGGGGTCTTGTTGGGGACCCAGGCCCTCACACATCTCTGGAAAACGCTCTCCCACTTAGCTACTTCACTAGCCATTGTCATATTTTTTTTCACTTACAAAAAGTAAAATTTTGGGGCTCAGTGGTTAAGAGCTCTTGCTGTTTTTGCAGAGGACATAAGATTGGTTTCCAGCACTCACCAGAGGGGTAGCTCACAACCACCTGTGACTCCAGCTTTAGGGGAGTCAGTGCCCTGGGGGGGGGTGCGCACACACATATTTTAAAATTACTTTTTAAAAAAGTAGTGAATGCCACATGCCTGCACGTTCTAGCAGTTTGATGAGCAGAAAGAGAATTAGGGGTTCAAGGCCATCCTTGTGATTTGATAGCTTTCACCCTATTTTGTTTGAGACTAGCCTGCTATGTGAGACTTTGTCTCAATAACCACAACAAAGTAATAATAATAACAACACTGAAGTATAAATAACATGTGTAGCATGAATGGAGGCTATAAACTGATTGCATTTGTTTCTGGACATTCTGTGGAGTTATAACTTGGTAAACCTATCTAAGTTCAAAATATCCTGAGTATAAAATGCATTTCATAACATGTAACCTGCTGAACACCACAGCTTAGCAACAGAGCTCACTGTAAAGTCCTGGTTCTTACTCCTGTGAATGTGCGGCTCACTGGTGTCCCTCATATCTTGTCACTGACCTGGGAAAAGGTCAGAATTCTTTTTCAAATTTTTATGGTCCCACCTAAGAATTGATCCTCTGGCCATGTGCAAGCGCCTTCCACTGACCCTTCCACTGACCCCTCCACCCAGCCTTTCTTCCTTACGTTATGAGAGTGTCTCGACTGAGTTTCTAAGGCTGGCTTGAATTCACTCTGTAGCCCTGGGTGGCCTTGAACATTGCTGTCCTTGTGCTTCAGCCTCCCCAGGTAGCTGAGACTAAGGGCTTGTGTCTCGGAATTCAAAATATAAATTGTTTTTATTGTGTGCAAGTTGCTTTGGCATGAATAGGTTCCCCGGTAGGTGTTCCTTAATGCTACAGAGACAGAGTAGATGTGTTAACAGGATAACCTGTATGTGCGTGCGTGAGTGTGTGTGTGTGTGTGTGTGTGTGTGTGTGTATGAATTAAGTCTTGAGGGCTGTGGGGAGAAAGCCTGACAACCTGAGTTTCATGCCAATATCCCACAGGAGAGGACTGACTCTCAGGATTCGTCCTGTGACCTGCCACACACACACACACACACACACACACACACACACACACACACACAGAGTAAAGAAATAAATAAATGAATAAAAATGAAAAAGGATTTGAGTATCAGAGTGATCGGTGGACATGGTAATGTATTAGTGTAGACAGTGGACACGAGTGATATATTAGAGTAGATGGTGGACATGGGTGGCGTATCGGAGTGGACGGTGGACGTGGTGGCGTATCGGAGTGGATGGAGGACGTGGGTGGCGTATCGTAGTGGACGGTGGACGTGGATGGCGTATCGGAGTGGATGGAGGACGTGGGTGGTGTATCGTAGTGGATGGTGGACGTGGGTGGTGTATCGGAGTAGATGGAGGACGTGGGTGGCGTATGAGTTGACGGTGGATGTGGGTGGCGTATCGGGGTGGACGGAGGACGTGGGTGGCATATGGGGTGGATGGTGGACATGGTGACTGATGTTCAGTATGTTCCCCTTTCTTGGCAGGAATTATGGCTCATCTCTCTTAGCACAGTGTGAGGCTATGGCTCACGGCTGCCAGCAGGTCCTGTGGCTCTACGGAAAGGACAACCAAATTACAGAAGTGGGCACCATGAATCTTTTCCTCTACTGGATAAACGAAGATGGAGGTAATCTCTCTGCTTTCTGCTGTTTGCTCTTCATTTTCAGTGGGGTCGGGGAGACCTCAGCTAGAAAACGACAGCCTGGGGATGGGCAGCTTGGCTGCTTCTGCAGTGGGGGGTGTTGGCTTCTGGCCTTCTGGATTTTGCTGTTTGGTTTGAGATGTGGTAATTACTGAGATGTCAAATTAAGGCCCATCAGCCACCCATTTAAAGAAGAGCTGCTGGTCCCCTTTGCCCTCTTCTGTGTCTGAACACCATGTTGGGAGTCGGGACTCAGTCAGTTCAGTGGTCATTCAATCTGAACTTCAAAGTGGCATATCAAATATTCAGCCGATTACAGGGGATTCAGTGTACTCTCTTTTTTTTTTGTCCAGAACTAGGACTTGAACCCAGGGCCTCACACAGCTAGGCAAGCACTCCTTCTGAATATATCCCCATCCCTCTTTTTACTTTTTATTTTGAGGCTCTCAATCACTTGCCTAGGCTGGCTTGAACTTCCTGTGTATCCTAGACAGGCCTTTAATTAGCAGCCTTGTTTCAGCCTCCTGAGTAATGGGGACTACAGGTGTGCATCACTGGGTCCAGCTACAATACCCTAAATTTTGTGTTTTTGTTTCATTGTGGCACTGAAAATTTAACCCAGGGTTCCTGCCTGCTAGCACTAACCCAAGCTAACTCACAGCTCTCGTCTTTTACTCTACTTCTTTAAGAATTGGTGCTTTCTACATATTTTGATAACATATCAGAAGTCCTGTAGATTTTCTCTGGATCTCTATTGTTTAACTTACACAGTTAGGGCTGGCAAGATAGTTCAGCTGGTAGGGTGAATACCCTCGATCCTCAAGGCAGAAGTAGCAAACCAACTTCCCAAAGTTGTCCTCTGACCTCCACACAAATGTTCTGGTGTGAGTGCACTTAATACATATGCACCCTGAATAAATAAATAATATAATAAAAATAAACTATTACTGTGCAGATCACCGTTTCCTGAGATTTCCAATAGATCCTTGAAGATCATTAATTACTGTATACTACAGAAATTCTGTATTTTTTTTTAAGATAGGGTCTGATATAGCCCAGGATAGCCTTGAACTTACTATGTAGCTGAGGCTGGCCTTGAGCTTCTTTCAAAAACTATTTTATTTATTATTTTTAAATTTTATTATATGAATGTATTGCCTACATGTGTGTAAGTGCACCTGTGTTGTGTAATGCCCACAGAGGTCAGAAGAGGGTGTTGCAATCCTTGGAACTGGGGTTACAGATGGTTGATAGCTGCCATGTAGGTGCTGGGAATCGAACCCAGGTCCTCTGCAAGAGCAGCCAGTGCTCTTAATGCTGAGCCATCTTTCCAGCCCTGGCCTTGAGCTTTATATATTTTTGAGATATGGTCTCTCTTTAGCCCCAGCTGGCCTGGAACTTGAAATGTAGACCAGGCTGGCCTTGAACTCATGGAGATTCTCCTGCCCCTGCTGGATCTAAAAGTGTGTGCCACACGCCCTGCCTGACCTTAAGCTTTTGATCCTCCCATCTTATTCCTGAGCTGGAGTTACATGGGTGCACCATACATGGTTTGAGCTATTTTTTTTTTTTTTAGACAGGGTCCTACTTTGTAGCCCCTGCTGACCCTGAACTTATAGGAATTCTCCAACCCCAGTCTTCATAGTGCTGGGATTACAGGTGTGTTCCACTTGTACTTGGCTTGAAATTTAGTATGATCTTTAGTATCCTGAATGCTTGTTGTCTTTGTTATATAGATTTGTTGGATTTGACAGGGTTCAGTGCAATGTTGATGGTTTTTATAACACTGAGAGACAAAAACGGAGGAAGAGAGCAGATAGGCGCTTACCGCTGGGATTTTGATGAGATACGAAATTTAGAAACCTGTTTTTAGGCCGGTTTATGTTCGTAGTCTGTTAATTTCACAATAAGTGATTACAGAGACTCAGTGTGTAAGATGAAAAGCGAATGTAAGCTGTGTGTGCTTGTAAGCCCGTCGTTGGGTGCTGAGGCAAGCTCCTGGATCCTGGGAGCTCATTGGCCAGTCAGTCTACCCAAAAGGCTGAGCTCCAGAGTCAGTGAGAGACCCTGTCTCAAAAATAAGGTGGAGAAATAGAGAAGACGCCTCTGTGTGTGTGTGTGTGTGTGTGTGTGTGTGTGTGTGTGTGTTTGTACCTGTATAACCATGTGCATGTAACAGACACAGACAGACAGACAGACACACACACAGAGTAAAATGTTTCAGCGTTAGCTTCAGTGAACGTTTCGGAAACCAGCTGTTTCTTCTGCCTGCTCTGCTGCGCCTTTGTGGTTTGACTATGAAGGAGGAAAGTCAACCCTGAGGTGGAGCTCAGTGCGGTGCTGTGTACTGATCTGAGCATAAGGTGAGCTTTATACTCCATCCTTTGGAGAGTAAACAGCCAATCCCGTGTGCACACTCTGCCCTGAGTTGGCCCCGAGAGACTCTGGAGGAGCGCCTCTCTCAGCCCTTGGCACAGGCGAGGCCGGATGTCCTGGATGCCCTTTCTCCTGCTCCTGCTCTTTGTGCTTGGCACTGTAAGAAAACCAAATTTGTGCTAGAATTTTGGGGCTTTCAAATTTCCTAGTTATTATATAAATATACCTCTAAAGTGATGCTAAGGAGAAGGTGGCCAGTGCTGACCTCTGTGCCCAACAGCAGATGGACCCCATTCTTCTCCCCTGTCCCCTCCTGTCCCCCCACCCATCAGCACCACACATCCCCCAACGAAAACAGGGACACCATTCGGAAATGGCACTGTCGTTATTTATGGGAGTCCTCAAGGGCTTATACTGAATCATAGCTACATGATTTAGCCAGAAACTATCCTGCTGAAAAATTGTTCCTTATCCAAATGAAAGTCATGAAATATTCCTGTGTGGCTTTGCAGAAAGGTCAAAGTAAAAATTGAGTAGATTGTCTCTGCCTCTTGCAAAATATGTGAGGCCTTAAGAGTCACTGTTCTGTAGCTTTTGCCCAAGAACTTTTAGTTTCTGTGTGCTCCTTCAGGTCAGAAACAAGGGGCTGGAGAGATGGCTCAGCAGTTAAGAACACAACTCTTCAGGATCTAGGTTTGGTTCTTAGCACCCATGTCAAGTGGCTCACAGCTGCCTGTAACTCCAGTTCTGGGGGAATCTGAAGCCCTATTCTGTCCTTTGTAGGCACCTGCACTTTTGTACATACCCAGGGCCCATGTCCACACACACACATGTGCACACACAAATATTTACTTGATTAAAAATTTAAAGAAAGCTCTTTTTTAAGATTTTACCTGCTTTTATTTTAAGTGTATGAACGTTTTGCCTGCATGTATGTAAGTGCACCATGGAGGCCAGAAAAGGGTGTCAAAATCCCCTGGAACTGGAGTTTTGGATGGTTAGTCACCATATGGATTCTGGGAACTCTGCAAGAGCAGCCAGTGCTCTTAACGGCTGAGCCATCTCTCCAGCCCTAAAACCTAACAACAATACAAGAAAGAAAATGGGAAGAATGTTTGAACAATACTGTGTGAAAAGGAAACAGGGCTTCAGAGTCACCTTTACATAAAAAAAAAAAAAAAAAGATACTGTAGTAACTCCTGGGAGCTTTGACTCACACCGGGCGACCTTCAAGGAGTAGAGATGTTGGGCTGCAAAAGCCATCTTGCCAGCAGGACGTAAGCAGGCTGGGGGTAACCAGACTCCTTCCTTTGGGCACACACGCCCATTGTCCCTCCTGGACAGGGTGCCGGGCAGAAAGTGAGGAGGAGCATATGTGTTAAGCTGGGCAGTGCTGGGCACAGTAGCTGTTGGTGGCACAGGACTCATAGCTCATGTGCCTTTTGGTCCCAGTCACCAACCCTAGTGGCAAGATTGCACTTTGACCATTTTCTCACTCACTGGTTTTACACACAAGCTCCCTTTTTGCTGTTTGAATGAATCAGTTAAAAATTATTTTTTGTTTTATGTGTGTGTATGTAAGCGCATCACGTGTGTGCAATGTCTTTGAAGACCAGAAGAAAGCATCAGATCCCCTGGCACTGGAGTTAAGCATGGCTGGTAGCTGCTGTTTGTGTGCTGGGAACTGAACCAGGGTCCTCTGTAAGCGCAGCCAGTGCTGTTAACCACTGAGGCATCTCTCCAGCTCCTGAACAAATCACTTTACCATGTCTTGAAGCCCAGAGAGACATGGTAAAAGAGGACCCAGCCTGTTGAGTGACACTTGGGAAAGTGGTCAAGGCAGTGACCATTGCTGCTCTTGAGCTTCCCCTAAAAGGCTCCTTGACCACATCAGACTTTTATACCCATGTCCCTGGAGCCCCTTCTGAAGCTGTGGGTATGGCGAGGCTCATCTACTTTCCAAGTGTTTGCTCATAGTCTCATTATCAGTAGAATTTCCTTGAGTCCTTCATCAAAAGGCTCCTTCTTTCCAGCCGAAGGGAAGACTCGGCTGTTAGGAGTGCGTTATGCCCTTCTAGTGGACCCGGAGTTGGGTTCCTAGCACCCAGGCTGGGTGGCTCACAACTACCTGTAACTCCAGCTCCAGAAGGTCTTGTTGCCCCCACGGGCACTGCCCACACATGGCCCACTTTTCACACATTCACATTCCTTTAGCCTTCTCTAGGACTCCTTTCTATAAGCTAACACACTATTCAGCAAAATCCCTGTGTGCTTCTCCCTGTTGGGGACTGCACAGGGTCGAGGCAGTTTGCTTCATAAAGTGCCGAGGAAGTGTGAATGGTCTTCTGGCTTTCTGCAGACGGACCTTCCTGCTCTGCGTTATACTTGACTCTGAACCCCTCCGCCATAGCCCTGAATTCCTCCCCTTGTGAAAATGGTTGTGCTGTCAAAGACAATCTGTTTGTAGGTTCTGTTTTCTCCTGCCCGGCGTTTGGGAACTCGCTCTGGCTCCCGGGAGCATGTTTGTGGTTGCAGAGGAAAATGAAAATTTCTCACCCAAATGTTGTCATGTCGTCGGCTCTGTCTGGGAAACAGGAACAGATGTGCTGTTTTATGACCTCAGGCTGGTGGGTGCACTTGGCACCTGAAATTCATGTCTCAGAACAGCCTTTGCACCATGTGGAGGCCGCTGTTTCCGTTTAACTTTGTCTTAGCTAACTATAGGAAAGGTCTGTTCTCAGGGAGACTACAAGCTCGCGTGTATGAAAACTCTCCACAGACACAGACCCATGCATGTATGTCTGCATCTAGCTCACTAGCTATCACAAAACACATTTATTTTGAGATCATCAACACTTCTCAAATGACAAAACGTAGCCTCAGGAACACTGTCAAGAACCAATTTCTTCTTTCCAAAAAGCTATTTTCAACAGATTATTTTCAGAAAATAAATAATTCCCCAAACATCAAATTTCTGTATCTTAGCAAAGAGGATCCATTCATTCATTTAAAAATTCACAAATACTTATTATATAGCACTCTGGACCAGGCATACAAAGACAAACCTCTGTCCTGTAACCCTCTGTGCTCTAAGGACAGTGTTCAAGACACTTGAGTTGTGGTCCTGACCTTTTATTATCAGCCAGGGAAAGCCACATACATTTCTTCCTTCTGTAAAATAAGGATTGAACTGGGTGAGTTTTAAAGTTCTTGGGTGTTTTATTAAAGGGCCTGTAGTAGCCCCCAGATAATACCAGTCCAGCTTCTCAGACCTAGTCATCCTTTTAAGCATATTGCTGATTTGCTGTGAGGTTCAGCGTCTTTATAAGATGATGACATAAGACTTTGTGGATCTAGAGTCCTGGATGCCAGAGGTGGATGTGTTGAGTATCTACTACAATAAGACAGGGTCTCTGTAGCCCAGGTTGACCTCAAACTCACTATGTAGTCGAGGATGACCTTGAACTCCTGATTCTCCTACGTGTACTTCCCTAGTGCTGAGATCACATATGTAAGTCCACACATTCTGGATTGTTGCCGCCGAACCCAGGACATCACACGTTAGGTAAGCACTTTATCAACCGAGCTGCACTCCCAACCCATTGAAGATGACTTTTGATAAGAGCTCATGCATTGGCGGGGGCACGTGGTCCTCACATGTGGCCTCATGCTCAACCTTCCTGATAGATAGTTGGCAGGGAATTTCTTAGCTTTGGAGTTGTGTTTGGATTTCTTTTCTCTTCAGCAAAATGCATGCTTGAGCTTACCTTGAGCCCATTACCCCCAGGTCTCTGAGGGGAGTCTGTGTCGCCGTCACTCCTGCCGAGTCGTCCTGGCTGGAGAGTCAGAAGTGAGTAGTGTGTGCAGCACCAGGAGGGTTACCCACTGTGTGTGTGAGTGCGTGTGTGTGCACGTGCATGTGTATGTGGGTGTATGTGCATGTCTGCGTGTGTGCACGTGTGCGTGCGTGTGCGTGCGCGTGTATGTGCACATGTCTGTGCGTGTGTATGTTAATGTGTGGTGTGTGTGCACGCGCATCTTCATATGTGGGTGGATGCACACATGTGCACATCATATGGAAGCCAGAGGTCGACTCTGGGCATCTCTCTCAGTTGCTGTCTGCCTTATTGTTCAAGACTCAAGGTCTTCCACTGAGCCCAGAGCTCAGTGTTTCGTCCGGACTAGCTAGCCGGTAATCCTGCTGTGAACCACCATGCTGGGTGTTTATGTGGGTCCCAGGGATCTGAACTTAAGCCCTTCGAAGTGCTTGCTAGTGTTTCCCCAGCCCAGGCTACCCATTTCTGAGGGGATGGGCTTCTCCACAGAATCCTTAGGTATGGGAACTGTATGTGTCTTGAGTAAGGTCTTATGCATGTTGTTCTGAATACCAGGGAACTTTTATTTATCTACTAAGGGACTACTTTCACTTATGGACATCTCTCTAGAAGTGCACTCCATAATTCTTGTTCTTTTAGTGAAAAACCATTTTGCCATTTTACTGGGCAAGGGTAAATAGACTATTTACTGTGTGTGTGGGTGGGTGAGTGGATGGGTGTGCGTGTGCCTTGGCAGGGTGGGAGGTGAGAGGACACTGTGTGAAAATCTGTCCTCTCCTTCCACCACGTGGGTTCCGGAGAATTCAGCTAAAGTCATCATAGGCTTAGCAGACATCTTGCTGTCTGTTCCCGTCTGTTTTTTCTTATTTTCTAATTTTAAGTTTATTTATTTATATTTGGGTCTTTTCTAGAAAGCCAGCTCCCGCTGGCTTAGAACTTGCTGTTTAGACCAGGCTGGCCTCAATCTTACAGATCCACCTGTCTCTGCCTCTGCTTCTGCCTCCCAAGCACTGGGATTAAAGGCATGTGCCACCATGCCTGACTTTAAATATTTTTAATTATGGAGTTGTGCATGTGAGTGCAGGTCCCATACAGGCCAGAAGACGGAGTTACAGGTGTTTGTGAGCTGCCTGCTGTGGGTGCTGTGAAATAAACTCAGGTCTTCTGCAGGAGCAGTATGTGTTCTTGACTGCAGAGCCATCTCTCCGGCCCACTCATTATGTTTTGAGATAAGGATCCTACCTGAACTATGAGCTGAATGGAGAGATTTGGGAAACCTCATGAGGCAGAGAATAAAGTAATCTGCATGCTTGTTCTTAGCCAAGTTGTATGAAATGGTTTTACAAGATGGCTATTGCTCTGATGTACCTGAAAGGGTGCAAATTTCAAAGCATTCCTGTTTCTAATTGACAGAAGAAGAGCTGGCGACCCCTCCGCTAGATGGCATCATCCTCCCGGGAGTGACAAGGCGGTGCATCCTGGAGCTGACCCACAAGTGGGTGCGTGCCTTTGACCTGAGCAGCTAACATATGCCTGACCTCAAAATAATAAAATTTAGCCTACCTTCCCAGTGACGTCATATCCTGAGGTTCCTACCGGTGCTCTCTAATCTTCAAATCTTAATGTCGAGTAAAAAGAACTCCAGAAAGTCTGCGTTGGCAAAACTATCAAATAAGTACTCTTTATGGGGAACACAGAGTGAGACCAGTTGAACAAGATGTCTCTGTGAAGAGCAGAGAAAATCTCTATCCTGTTCTCAGTCTGTTTTCTCTTTTTTTAGTATTTATTATCTGTATTTTTATGTGTATGAGTGTCTTACCTACATGTAAGTTACCCACGACATGCAGCCAGTGCCGTGGAGGTCAGAAGAGGACACCAGATCCCCCGGAACTGGAGTTGTGGGCAGTTGTTAACCACAGTGTAGATGCTGGGAATTGAACCTGAGTCCTCTGAGAGCAGCCACTGTTCTTAACTACTAAGCCCTGGGTTTTCTACCAACCTAAACGTACCTGATCCATTAACTTCAGCTGTTAATGTAGTCTGTCTTACAAGGATGGCATAGACTTCATTTCCTGTGTGTATTCCAGTGTGCCACGTGACTGTTATAGGAACCACAGATTTTTCTTGATGCATTAATGTCAGTGTAGCCTTGGTTTGGTTGCTTTCTTTCTCCTTATAGTATCCCCTCACGTCTCAAATTTATACACGGTTATTTTAAAATTAAAACACTCAAAGCAAACAGAGTTGTTTGCAGTGGTCTTTCAAATGTATGGGACCTGGGCTGGAGTATTAAGGCATTTGTTATTTGGAGGGACTTAGCACTTTCAAGATGAATGTCAGGGGAATTGGTTGGCTGGAACTTATGAAGCATGTGTTCTAAAGGTCCCCAGAGACCATGAAAGAACTATGAACACACTGAGGTCAGACAGCTCTAATAGACAAATGTTAGAGAGACGCACATTACCTGAGAGAGAGTACCAACATTTTCTCTGGAAAAAGACTTTGAAAACAGAGGAAATGAGTTATAAAAAAAAAAAATTCTACCAAACCTGGAGTAGGCAAAACCCAGCTGCTGCCTGCTGGCTGCCATGTTGGGCATGACTTTTACTGACTGTTGGTGTAATTTCAAACAGCTTGCCCTGTCCAAAATGTGTTTGCAGTTGGAAAGATGTAGTTTCGAAATTTTGTTTTACTAAGAAACGAATCAACCAAATAGCCACGGCGTTTGATAAACTGCAGGCACGAGTGTGTTTCTTCACGAATAATGCCCTAGCCTGAAAAGTAGGTCGGGGGGAGGAAGAGTCCTGACTCCTTAGCTGCAATTTATTTTAAAAGCTATTTTAAAGCAGCGAGACATAAAATGCCAAGAGGCACCAGGGGGCCAGATGGGAAATTGTCCAAAGATAAGGATGAGCAGGGCCAGCATAATTCTGTTGATGTGCAAGATAGAGGGGTTTTTTGTGTTTGTTTGTTTTTCTCTATAACATATAACTTGCTTTCAGTAATGTTTGCTGTTTTTCCTGGAACTCTCTTGTTAATTAATACTTATTTAACTTTGAACCCAAGGCCACAATGGTAGAGAGATGGTAACTTAATGGAGTTCCATTTCTATTACAGAAATGTTTCTCTCTCCTTTCATTCTAATGGTCTGAGTCTTGCCCAAAGCTTGGTTTTCACTCTTAGGTATTGTGGGTTTGAACACTGTCTCTTTTTTTTAAGCTTCATTTTTATTACTTTAAAAATTATGTATATGAGGGGGTGGTATGTGCTTGTGAATGCACAGCTCATGGAAGCCAGAGGCATCGGGTCCCCCTGGAGCCAGAGTTATAGGCGATCATGAGCTACCCTGTGTGGGTGCTGGGAACCAAACTTGTATCCTCTGCAGACCAATGCACACTCTTTAACTGCTGAACCACCTTCACATCCCCACTGGCCTTGCTTTTACTTAAGCCAATTCTTTGTTGTCTCTAATTCAAATATCTTGTTGAGAAATTTTGAGTTCTTTGTTTCTTTGTTTTGAGACAGGGTCTCACTCTGTAGCTGAGTTCCAGCTGGCCTGGAGCTTGCTATGTAGAGCGTGGCAGGCTGGCCTTGATCATGTCGTAATTGTCCTGCCTCTGCCTCCCTGGTGCTGAGATTAAACGTGCCATCACGCCAGGCATGAGAAATGTTGAGCTTTAATAACTAAGATAAAACCAGGGGAACTGAAAGATTAAAAATAAGTTTTAAGCAAACAGTTTGAACATATCTGATTTTCTTTTCCCATTTTTTTTAACTTTGAGCAAATGAGATATTTAGACAGTATGGCAGAAGTTGATGGGATTATATCAATCACTCAGTGATGACAGTTGACTGTAGATGCTGCTGAAAGATAAGGGAGAGAACCACTGTGATAAAGTTAGTTGTTGGTGAAGTTTGAAAAAATATACATGATGTGATTTCTCATATAAAGCCCCAATATAGGTTTAGTTTTCAAAAATAGTGAATATTTCAGTATATATATACTGAATTTATGATTCTTTCACTCGATAAAAGAGACACAGTACAAAAAGAACCAGATTTGGTTAGACTTCATTCAAATCCAGTTTGCACCATTTACCAGCTGTTTGACTTTGCTCTTCTAAACTGTAAAATAGAAAAAGGTAACGCCTGCCTTTAGTATTAAATGGTACATGGTAGGTGCTTGGTAAATGTTAGCTATCGTTGTTAACAATCAGTGCAACATGTTTGTCATAATACACAGAATACATATTAAGTAGTTCTTAGGACTCTGTTTGAGAATTTTTCCTTGACAACAGCATAAGCCGTTAGGTGGGCCAGTGTGGAAACAGGCCGGGCATCCTCGGCACTCATCCCATAGTATGCATCATGATGACTTCGTTTATGAAAGCCGTGACCTTGAAGTAGGTTGCTCAACACCCTTGTGTCATCACCAGTGACCAGGTCTGCCCTTTTCCGGTTACCCCCAGAGGATCATTATGCCACTATCCAAGTTCAGCCAGAAAGTAAAGTCAAAAGATAAGCATCGTCTTGACTTTCTAATATTCCAAACAGGGTGAATTTAAAGTGTCGGAGCGGTACCTCACCATGGATGACCTGACCGCTGCCCTGGAGGGGCGCAGGGTGAAGGAGATGTTCGGCTCGGGGACGGCCTGCATCGTCTGTCCGGTTTCGGGCATATTGTACAAGGGCCAGGTGAGGCAAATCTAGATGGTTGTTTTTTCTGGAAATGAGATGGCTCAGTGGGTGAACAGGTGCTTGCCACGTAGCCCCAGGACTTGAGTTCAGTTCCTGAGATCCACCAGTAGAAGGAGAGAACTGGCCCCACCTCAGGTCCTCTGTGGCACATGCCCTCGTCCCATACACAGAATGGATGAATAAATAAATGTAATTTAAAAACCGAACAGCAAACTTCTGCCTGTGATTTAAGTCATGTAGTGTGTGAGAGAGTCTCTACAGACCCTGAATGCAAAGGGTTCTGTGCCATGGTATGGCACCAGCTCGACAGTGTGTCCTGAGTGCCACCTTTAGCCCAGCACCTCCCCTCCCCAGTGGTTTTGTTTGATCCTGGACATCATGGCAAGGTGGTCATGTCTGCCTTGCCTCAGGGGCCTCCCTCATTCCACCGGCTCTCTGAGTCGGCGTTCAGCATTCTGGTTTCTAAGAGTGCTTCAAGCTGCTGCACTGGGAAGGGCAGATGGGAAAAATGCACTGGAGAATGGTCAGTTCTTCATTACTGCCATGACGGTCGTCATTGACAAACAGGCCACCGTACAGACACTTTTCTTTTGACATACAAGGTACGTTTATTAAAATCTCCCAACAGGAACTAAGGATTTGGTTGGGAAATAATATTCTCCTCTGACTGCTATACAAGATGGCTATACATCTGCCATCTTGCCAAGCTGGGGCCCGTCCCTTTGAACAAAGAGCTCCAATCCATTCCATGCGTGTCTTTATTTCATAAAGACCGGTATTATCCTGTACGCACTGTCATTCCATGGAGCGCTAGCTGGACATTCTGTAGACGCATAGGCATTACACTTAAAAGACTAAGAGGTTCAAATATTTATTGATTTAAAAAATATTTTACTATTTTTATTTTATGTGTGTGAGTGTATCGCTTGCTTGTGTGTAAGTGCACCCATGTCATGCAATGCCTACAGAGGTCAGAAAAGGGCATTGGATTGCCTTGGAACTAGAGTTATGGATGGTTGTTAGCCACCACATGGGTGTTGGGAACCTTGCCTTGGTTCTCTGAAAGAGCAGCCAGTACTCTTAACCGCTGAGCCATCTCTCTTGCCTTTCAAATATTTGTTTTATGTGTATGAGTGCTTTGCCTGCATGTTTGTAAGTGAACCTGTGTGGTGCAATGCCCATGACAGAAGATGGTGTCAGATCCCCTGGAACTGGAGTTCTAGAGACAGGTGTTAGCTGCCATGTCTGTGCTTGGAACCAGAACTTGAGTCCTCTGGAAGAACAGCAAGCATTCTTAACCTCTGAGCTGTGTACCCAGCCCCAACTCAGAATTTTCAAATTCAGCATTACAGTTACGTTTCTCAGATAATTAAATTGATTTTTAAATATTTCTTTTGGGCATTTCATAGATTAGTGTTTATATCATTTTCACCCTCTCCTCTCCACTCCCTCACAGATGTTTTCCTCTTTGATTATTATTGTCACATATACATTTATAAATATACATGTATATAATGTCTATATAATTTATGTTATATGTAATTTACACACACACACACACACACATATATATATATGTATAATGTACTGAGTCCATTTAGTGGTGCTCCCGTGTACCTGTGTTCAGGGCTGCCCACTTGGGATTATTTAGCCTCTCAGGCGCTAATCCTGGAGAAAACTGATTCTCCCTCTCTCAGAATCTGTTGACTGCCTGAGCGCTCCATCTCAAGGCTGGACCCAGTGTTGTTCCCGCATCCACCCTGGCATGTCAAGGGCTGGTGTCTTCATGCAGGTCTTGTTAGGGTGCATATTGTGGAGATTCCCTGGCTATAATTTCTCATGGCTAGAGTGTGTTGTCCTGCCGTGGGTTCTCCGGCTGTTAGGATCTTTCTGTCTCTTCCACGATGTTCCTGGGGCACTGCTTTGTGGCTCTATGGATGAGGGATGGCCACCTCACAGACACTTATTCTCTGCATTTGAGCAATTGTAGATCTCTGTAATAGTCTCCATCTGTTGCCTAAAGAAGCTTCTTTGATGAGTGGAGAGAGCTATACTTATGATAACATCTTAGAATTTGCTTATAAGGGATGGTTGTTGACATAATTTCCTCTACAGATTGATTATTTCACAGTGAGAGAATGCTTCTGTTTCATAGAGAATGGGCACAGGAGAGAGGGTGGGGCAGTGCAAAGAGAAGGATGTTATAAGGGACCTGTGTTGGGTATTTTGTTATGATAGTATCTATGTATGTTATTGATTCACTTTAATAACTAACATTGCTTGATTTTAAAGTCCAATTCTTATTCCAGCTCTAGAAATAAGTTTACAAACTTTAATATACTTTTAAGGCTTCCCCTAAATGCTTTTAGGAGGCATTTCCAGCCAAAAATCCATCTAATTATCCTATTATACTAAAAGGCATAATAAGAAAAGTGTTTGAGAACACAGGCTATCTACGAAAATCAAAGCCTCAAAAGCCTGCAAGCCAGCAAGGCATGATCGGGCATGGTTCAGATACAAACTAGGGATGTGAGATCTCATTCAGCTATGAGTTTAATCATGCCATCCCCTGGAGGTTGTGGTCTACAGAGATGCCTTGAACCGGACGTAGGTTCAGAAACCCTTGTGAAGGCCGAGACTTGCTTTAATTTATCCGTCTGAAATGACCTGTTTTCCTTTGTTGCAAAATATCTTTCAGTTTTCATGACTTGCCAGAGGGCTCGACAAAGGGGGAGATTACTTGTCCGCATAAATTCTCAGATTTTGAATGATTCTGGGTTATATTTATTCATGATTTTAGGAACCCCATCTTCTCCTGGATTCCTTAAACCATCCTTACAGATGGTGCCTAAGGGGCTGGAGAGATGGCTCCGAGGTTAAGAGCACTTTGTGTTGCACTTACGGAGATCCTGGGTTCAGTTCCCAGCACCCACATGGTGGCTAACAACTATTAACTCCAGTTCCAGGGGATCTGATGCTGTCTTCTGGCCTTCCATGACATGGGGCACTTAATTTATATGCAGACAAAATTCATAGATGTATGTAAACCGTTTATGCCATTGAGTTGGTGAACAACTTGTCATTGACTGATTGGTTTTCAGTCACATTTGGAGTGGAAAAGACTCACAGGTGTATTGTGACGGCACGTGTAATAGGCACGTTGGGGGCCACTGTTGGTTTGGGCTGACTTGTATTCATGTGGCAGAATGTCTCTCATCCCACCTGTTCCACAACGTCCAGTGAGTTCTTCAAATAGTCTCTCTTCTTCTTCATAGATGTTACACATCCCAACAATGGAGAACGGTCCTAAGCTTGCGAGCCGCATCTTGGAAAAACTGACTGATATCCAGGTAAAGACATTTTAAAGGGGGCTCAAGGTCTGGCTCAGTGGGAGAAGGCCTGTTTAGCATGTATAAAACCAAGCACTAAAAAATTAAAATAATTCTTCATCTATGGATGAGAACTGCGTAAAGTTCATGAAGATATTCCTGACAGAGTGACTCCGTTTGCTTGAAGCAGAGAACAGAAAGGAGAGGCCAGGCATAGTGGCACACACCCTTGATCCCTGCACTCAGGAGGCAGAGGCAGGCAGATTTCTGTGAGTTCAAGTCAGCCTGGTCTGTGTAGGGAGTTCCAGGCCAGCCGGGGCTACAGGGAGACCCTGTCTCAAAAAGACCAAAAAAAAGCAACCAAAAACCAAAACCAAAAAACCAACCCCAAATAAGAAAACAATCAAATAAACCACAAAAGAATGGTTATTCATTAATTTGTTAATTAATTAATTTTCATTTGTTTTTAAGCAGTGAGCTACTTTCAGCTGTCAATAAAGATCTTGTATAAGAATTTTCTGCAAGTGAAAAAAGAGAACATCTTAATATCAGACTAAATAAAACTCACTCGAGTGGTTTAATTTGAATGACAGGCACTACAAATTACTGTATCAATAGTTCATTTTATTAAATGAATCTAATAAAGATAATACAGTTTTACAAATTTGCTCCAAGAATATAGTTGACTAACAACAACAAACATAATTGGATTGATGATGAAAGTCTATCCACGAGAAGGGTTTAGAGTTATTTAAAACAGAAAGAAATACAGTCAGAAGTGAAATGAAAGATCACTTTGAAAATTTCTTGAATGAGTCATACACTTCATTTTCATTTTGTGACACAGACTTGTGTAGCCCAGGCTGGCTTTGAGCTCACCGTATGGCTAAAGATGACCTTGAACTCTGAATCCTCCTGCCTTCCCCTCCCAAGTGCTGGGATCACAGGTGTGCACACCACAGCTAGTTTATACTTGTCTGCCATGGAACCTGCGGTCAGTGCATGCTCGTCAAATCTTACCAACTGAGATTCAACTCCAGTCCCACACTGTACATTTTATAGCCCTTGATATACAGATGAGATTTCAGGGTGACCTCTTAAAGATTCTAGGCTATAAAAGTTAATGGGGTTAGGGAGAGTTAACAGAACAGGTGTTGTTGAGTTGAGAGGAAAATCAAATATATGAAATTGGAATTGGAAGAAAGACCTAAGCAGAGATGTCAGTCCACTTAACAGGTGTTGACTACTGGATGAGATGTTGGGACGGAAATAGCCAATTTTGCATTACAGAGATGTGTTAGATCCTAGAAGGGGCCAAACGGGAAAACTATTAAATATCATGGGACATTTTCTAAAATAAGGTTCTGGGAGCTCAAAGAATAGGAGCTTGACTCATTCACTGAAATTTGAGGCCAGCGTGGGCTGCATGAAACTCTGTCTTTAAAAAACAAACAACAGACAATGCTCTGCTTAGAACTGACAGTGAGTAAAGGCGTAAAATCTATTCCATAGAGACGGGAGATGGTCGGGTGACTGAGTGACTCACAGAGCAGAAGTGCCATGCGCGTTCCATAGCATTAGAAACAACCAAGGGCCATCCATCCATAATCTGAGACCGCATCTTTCTTTCTTGGTTATCTTATGCCTGTGTGCATGGAACCTGATGTCTCAAAATTATCCTCTTACAAGATGGCAAATTGGAACTGTCAGCCGAGCCAAGCAGCTTGTCTGTTTCCAAGAAAAATAATTTTAGTAATTGCTGAGAAAAAAGCCTAATGTTGCATCATGCTTTACATTTGATCTGTTTTGGCGTTACACAGAGACAGGGATGTTTCCCTACAAAGTGCTCTACGAAGATGAAGGAAGTAACAATCAAAAAAAAAAAAAAAATCTATGTGCTTGCCAGCATGACCCTGGGGGAACCTCCATAACCACAGATCTGACTCGTGTTAACGTCTGTACTTCCGTGTGTGAGAAGAAGGGCTCACCCCAGATAGCTAATTACCATATTGCTCTGTGGGTGTTACGGGAATGTTTAAACACCTCCCAGGAAGGAGGCATTTCCAGCACAAAGTTTGATTTTTTTTTTCTCCTTTTCTTTTAATAAGCAGTAAAAAGAAACACCTGTGTATGCACTTAAGCGAATTTAAACTTGAGCACTGTTAACCACGTAGCCCGGGCTTCTGATGGGCTCTGCTCCATGATGCTCCCATCTCTGCCGATCCTCCTACAACCTGATTTCCTTGTGGGGTCCTGGCAACCTTCAGAGTTCATTTCCTGTAGGAACTTTTCCATTCCCCCTTGAACAGTTTACCCACTTAAAAGGCCACTGCTTTCCTCAGTCAACGCTCTAGATACCAGCTAAGGCCCTGAAGTTTCCTTGTAATTAGGCCCCTTCTAGAACTCTTTGGTCACTCTCCTAGAGAGGTGTGAATGCTGGGATTTTTTATTTTCTTTATGTCTCCTGGGGTTCAGCACAGAGCAGAGTACAAAGGCAGTAATATTTCTTCAACGAATAAAGGAATGAATTACTGAGATAGAAGTAAATTAAAAAAAGAGAACATATTGCTTTTACATATTCATACACCCTAAGGAGACAGGAGAGGGGTCTTGAATAATGTAGTATTAGAGGGCTTCATATTATTAAAATGAAATATCCGAAGCTATTCATTTTATTACAGTAAAAGGTTTGTGAGGTTCAGTTTCAGTGGGTCACACTGGTGGTCTGATGAGATTGACAGGTGGTGGGTTCCAGAATGTGCTGGAATAAATGCTTGTGTCCTCAACTAGGAAACAGAAGGAGAGATGGGCGGGGTGGACAGGTCCACCACCCCCCTTAAGGGTGCAGTTTCCCTGATGTAAGGACCTCTTACCAGTCCCACGCCCTACAATTCTACTAAAATTCAGTATTATCACCCTCTGGGGATGAAGCCTTTAATCAAGGATCTTTGAAGGAAACCCAACATCCAGATCACAGCATGTGTTGAAATCTTCCCAGACTCCTTTCATGTTTTCCTAATGAGGCACACATGGACACTTGCTGTCCCAGGCTCAGCACAGCTGGGACCAGCATCTCAAGCAGCAATCAAGGGATAGCAGGTGGGAGAACCAGGTTCTCCTGTTTCCCAGAGTGGGAAGAAGGTAAGGCAGACATCTGTCAGAGTTTAGGAAGAGGAGAGCCAGAAGCAGCCAGGAGCAGAGCCCCCAGCTGCTGCAGTGGTTTGTTAGCTCCCTGGAGCTAGTACATAGGTTCACTACCCCTCATCCAAAATAAAACTTCAGAACTTAATGAGTGCCATTATGACACCAGAAGTTTCGGGTTCAGTGGATGCAAACTTAGTTTTGTGTAGAACATTGTAAAGGGTACAGAACGTTGCCTTCGTGCATAAGGTAGAAAGGGAACATGGGTAAATTTCTCGTTTTGATAACTTTGTCCTAGGGAGCCTCATGTATGCATGAATGTCCCTAAGCCTAAAAACGTAAAAATCCCAATACTGAGCCCACACATTCCAGATAAGTAGTATTCAACTTATACCATAGCATCTTGGGCCCTGTAAGGCACACTTGGTTTTAACTTCCTCCTCTTCTGTGGACACCTACTTCTAAGGAAAGGATATAATTTTCAACTGGGTTAAAATCTGCTATGCTTTCTTGAATGTTTTTCCTTAGAAAAAGCAAACTGAATTATCCATCAGCCAATTGAACAGTTTGAAGAATAAATATCTGACCTCTGCATATTTATAATTATCTATACTATCACATTTCTTAGATACATGTCAAAGTGCTATGATTTTACATAAAAGCCTAAGTTGTAGGGTGAGAGGTCACACTTTATATGCCCGGAAGCTGTGTAGAACCACGTGGCCTGTGCCATTGTAACTGAGATTGGGTTTAGAGGGGCTGGAGAGATGGCTCGGCAGTTAAGAGCAGTGGCTGCTCTTGCAGAGGACCTGGGTTTGGTTCCCAGCACCCACGTGCAGGCTAACAACTGTCCATGACTCCATTTCCAAGGGATCTGATGCCCTCTTCTGACCCTTGAAGGCATTGCACATATGTGGTGTACTTATACACACACAGACAAAACCCTTATACACACAAAATAAAAAGAAAGGTCTTTAAAAAAGATTGCATTTTGATCACTTATAAAGCGGGAACCGCTCACTGGAAGCACGCTTGCTCTTCCAGACAGAGTACCTGGTTGGGAGTCCCAGTCTGTGATCTTCTGAGATGTCAGCCCGTTGACTGGATTAGTTACCGTTCTGATGCTGTGGTAAAAAAGCCACAACCAGAAGCAGTTTCAGGAAGAAAGCTTATTTTGGCTTCAGGTTCCAGAAGGTTAAAGTCATCACGGCAGAGGAGGTATGGCAGGAGTGGCCAGAGAAGGAAGCTGGCTAGTCACAGCGTATGGGCATGTGAAGAAACAGAGAGCAAGCCAGAAATGGGGTGAGGCTATACACCCTCAAAGCCCACTTCCAGGTAGTTCCTACCTCCTAAAGGTTCCGTAACCTTCTCCAAACAGCACCACCAACTGGGGCCAAGTGCTCAAACAGGAGCCTGGGGGGCCATTTCTCATGCAACCAGGCCCTGACCCTTGATTGTGATTAATGAGAAAGGTGTCAGAATCCAAATTTAGGAAGTAAAACAGCCGTACTGCCTTTGCTTCAAGTTCATGCAGAAGTCAGGGAGACGGAATCTACTGTCGGACGTCACGGAGCAACAGAGACCAGCAGGCCACTTGCTTAACGCTTTAAATTTTGTATGTTCTAGAGGGTTGGGCTCGTGCTACGTGGAGGGGCCAGGGGAGTTGCAAGACAGCCCCCCCTCCACAGGTGGGTCTCAGGAACTCGGGATGTTAGGCATGGTGCCAGTCTCCTCTTTTAGACTTTATTTTGGTCTTTTTGAATCAGGGACTCCATGTAGTCCTAGCTGGCCTGGAACTGTGTAGACCAGGCTGTTGCACCAGAAGTTTCAGGATTCAGTGAACGCAGACTTAGTCCCACCTTTGCCTCCTGAGTGCTGGGATTAAAGGGTGTTAATAGGGGTTTGATCGTCGCATTTGCACACGTCAGTTGTCAGGCTCTGTTCCAGCTCACCGCCCCTTCCCTTTCTCTCTGTCCCCTCCTATTGGTCCCCCTTTGTTCCCCCAGTTCTCCCCAGTTTCTGATTCCATGTCACATGTGCAACAGTACACCCTCCCCTGCTGGAAGATCACCTCCTCCCCTTTTATAGTCCTCTTCCTAAGTTCTATGACCCACACATATACACATACATGTGTGACATTTTAAACACAGCTTCCACACGTGAGAGAAAATGTTTTTCTCTTTCTGAGTTTGACTACTTTTAATTTAACGTAACGATTTCCAGTTGCGTCTCATTGTTTGAAGATGTCATGATTTTGTTTTTCGTTATGGCTGGACAAAATCGCATTGTGTATGTGCACCACATTTCTGTTGTCTCTTCATCTCTTGTTAGACCTCGAAGCTGATCCTCTTTTCTAGCTACTGAGGGTGCTCAGCAGTCAGCATGGGTGTGCATGCGTCTCTGGTGTGTTTAGGCAGCTCTGTCTGGTGTAGAGTAACCAAGTCTCACAGTTGTACCTGTTTCATTGTTCTTCCAAATCCATACTGGTGGTCGGTAGAGGCTCTATTGGTTCAGAATGTTCCCACCAAGTTGGTGGATTCTGCTCCTTGAAGACTATGCAACTCTTAAACATTTTATTCTTGTGTCTGTGTGTGGGTGTGTGTACATGAGTGTCATGTCCAAGGAGGCCAGACAAGGGCATTGGATCCCCTAGAGCTGGAGTTATAGGTGGTTGTGAACCACATGATGTGGGTGCTGGGAACAGAACTTGGATCCACTGTTATTAACTGCTGAGCCATCTCTCCAGCACTGCAGGTCTACGAGCCTTGTGAAGAGGAACGCGCACCTGCCAGCGTGTCGGGTGAATGGCATCAGAGGGAGGCAGGAGAATGGGCTGGTGACTGCGTGAAGCAGAGTGTTAGGGGCCTTGTCTGTAACTTACCTTTTGGCTCCTCACACTGGACTTTGAAGCTAAAGAACTTTCTTTTAAAAAGTTTTTTGTGGCTGGAGAGATGGCTCAGCTGTTCAGAGTGCTTGCCACTCTTGCAGAGAACCCAAGTTCTCCACCCACATGGTAGCTCACAACCACCTGTAACTCCAGTTCCAGGGGATCTGACACCTCCTTCTGGCTTCTGTGGGTTCTCCCCATCCCCCATGCTTTGTTTTTTTCTTAAGGTTTTATTTTTGTTTTACCTGTATTCGTGTTTTGCCTGCATGTAACTACACCATGTACACACAATGCCTGCAGAGGAACCGAACCTGGGTCTTCTGCAAGAGCAGCTGGTGCTCTTAATCACTGAACCTATCTATCCCCCACATAAATAAATCTTTTAAAATAGAAACCTTTCTTGGAATCCCAGTCTACAAAGCAAGTCAAAGTAGACCTGATTTGAAGAACAGCAAAACCCAGAGCTCTTGCTTAAAAAGTCTTCCATTTTAGATACACTAAAGTTGGTTTGATTAATTAATTAATTAATTAATTAATTTGAAGCAGGGTCTCATGCAGCCCAGGCCGTCCTTGAACTCACTACGTAGCTAAGGGTGCTTTTGAACATCTAATCCAACCCCTTCCACCTTCCAGGTGATCCCAGATTCCAGGTGTGATCCACACACTGGTTTCCCAACCTGTGGATTTAATACTCCAAAGGGGAAGTGAGCTCCGTGTATGGCTGATGAACTTGTTTGTCGATCTCTCCGGAAGTGATGATTTTACACTGAAACATCTTTTCTCTCTTTGGTCGTAGTACGGAAGGGAAGAGAGCGACTGGACGATCGTGCTGTCCTGAAGGACAACTGCAGGGTGATGGTGGCGTGCCATGGGAGACCGACTGCTGAGTTTGTACTCTGACCTGTCTCTGGCCACCTGCTAGCGGATATGCACAACATAGTTGAATTGTTAGTATGCTCTCAAGCTGAGTTTTTTTTTTTCCTTGAGCCACAGAAAATTGTCAACGTCAAATATTGTTCTATAAACTTGCTAGTAATTGCTTACCTTACCTTCTGGAAAGACAATAATGTAAGCCATAGTGCACACAGAATTCTCCTCGACAACTGAGTGCCTCCCCTAGTGATTCTCACCTATCCAAAAATGTTTATTCTTTAGAAGTTAGGGCTCCTCGATCAATTGGGATGCCTGTGTGGGTCTGAAGGGCGACCTGAGGGAATTTCATAGCTGTATTTCTGATGGCTCACAGGTGTCCTCAGAAACACTCAGAATGTGGATTTTTGTTCTTAGGGATTTTGCTTTGTTTTGTTTATGGACCTGGGCTTATCATGTAGCACAGGCTGGCATGGTATCCCTGGGTTATCCCAGGCTGGCTTCAGACTCCAAGCAGTCCTCCTGTCTCAGTCTCCTGAGTGTTGGGATGATAGGCATGCACATCACATATGGCTTTGTTTTTGTCTTTTAATCTAAAGCTGAGAGTTTCCCTCTACAATTCTGTAGTCCTCCAAGTTCACATTAAGGTGAATACCTCTGCTCCTGATACTGTGCTCTGCTCCAGCCTCACTGTGCCCGTCCATGAGCCCCTCTGGTCTTTTTGCACAGTTACATAATTGGCTGCTCATCGCTGCTGTGAGACTGGGGGTCCTGTGCCTCTAGATCCTCGTGTTCTCAGAGTCCCCATGAAGCAGGAGCCCTGTAAATGTTTACTCTCGTGAATGGCTGGATGAGCCAGTGGTCACCTTCTGCAGAAGTGAACTTTGATTTCTCTGTGATGAAACCTCTTTGCTGGAGGCCGTGGCTGATGCTGGCAGCATGTATTGGTATTTACATCATGACGTCTTTGTTTCCTGTGGACTCCTACATCATTAGAGATGCCATGAGACGGTCAGCTGGAGCTGCCCTCTTCTGTTCTGAGACTATCTCTGCACTCAAGTGATAGCTCCACTCAGAATTCATGATAAATATAGACCAAATGGAAGGGACGGATGTTGTGCATTAAGGGGTAATGTGGGACAGACCGTAGTGCAGAGGGTCTGTGTAGGTAGGTGCGTGGGTGGCGTGGACTTTCCTCTACACTTGGTATGTGTTCTTCTGTTGGGTGGTGCGCACATGGTAAGACTATAGAGCCAGAAATTCCAGTCAGCGTTGTCCTTGTTTGGGAGCTAAAGAGCAAAGATTGTGTCATATCTCTGTTTATCTGGGGAAAGTCAAATCTTGAGAGAAATATTCACCTTGAAGGTCAGCTCTCGGCCTGGTCCTTGGGTTTCACAGCTCTAATGGCTTTTCTCTTGTTCTGGAATGCCAGGATCTTCTCAGAGCCAAGAGAAGGACATTACAAAGGCTTGATATGTTGGAAACATTTCCTTAAGGAATGTAACAACACTTAGTAAATGGACTTTGATTCCTTTCCAAAACTTTTAGCTATAGGGTCTTTTAGACAGGAATGGAAAATGAAAATTCGAGAGGGCTAAATGAAGATAAGATGGTAAAATGATTTGGGGGTCATGCTACCCTTGACCCTCTCCTGTTTCTATGTGGTAACGTCCTAAGATGCTTTTGCCTTCCCTCCATCCCTAACCTCCCCTGGATGTAGCAGTCTAGGAAAGACTTTCAGGAGTTGTGGCAAGTAGCCTGGAGCCAGACTGCGGCCTTTGAGCAGGAGAGATTGTCAGAAGAACGTTTTAGACTTTGCTCAGTGAACTGAGCATGCTCTGTGTGACAGTTGGACAACATTAAGTTATGACTCTCACATAAAAACAGGATAAGCTCTTTCCATCAGACTCTGCTGAGGAGGAAGGATACACAAGTTTGTAAAATGGAGGCTTCCTAAAATAGCCATCTGCCATTCTCCTTGAAGTATTGGGAAACTGACCCTGACACTGACTTGCAAAGTAGGTCTACCACAGTTCTTTTTTCTTGTGCACCATTGACTTGGAGGGGCACATTATAGCTGAGTAATTGCCCATCCTTCCAGACTGAGTTATCGAAACACCAATTGATCATTTAAGGCACATGATGGCGTTAGGTAGCGTTAGGAACATGTGAGTTCAGTCTGCTGGGGAAGATCAACAAATTAATAGTTTGCTGATATTTGCATAATTGTCTGTGATTATTTAATGTTTAATTGGGTTGATCAAATGCGATTCAGCAGTCACATGGAGCACGTATAAACAGCTGGGACACTTCAAATCTTGATCAATTTGTCAGCTTTTCCCAAAACACATCAGTGAAAACCAAGAGTTAGCGAGTGTTCACACAAAGAGTCTGAGCCTTTGCTAAGGTGTGCTGGTGGAAATGAGGTGGTTGTTGGTAGAGTTGGTTTATCAAGGATTCCACTCCAGGTGCTGCAGAAGATGAGCCAGCTTCTGGGTATGAACCAGTCAGTAATTCCTGCCGACGCCTTTGCATTCAGAAACACAAAGAGAATGTGGCTGAGAAACGTTAGAAGGTTTTTTTCTGGCAGAAAGGCTCTAGGAGACCCAAGGTAGGCTGACTCCATTCACCCTGGGATGACTTCACTGCCCTAAAAGAAGCTGTCTCACCCCAGCACTGGGCAGTGTCAGTGTGCGAAGACAGATCTGAACCCCTCGTAGGCAGGTGGGTTGTGGGGACGTCGTGTGCAAAGTGGACTTTCAGTTCCTCTTTCAAGGAGCAGTGGTATAAATAGCCACCCACGCAGGCCCGTCTCTCTGCCTTCCTAGCTCAGTGCTGTTTCTCCTCTTCAACACTGTTTGATTACCTCCGGTGACAGGGAAAGATAGCTTCTCAGGAGAAGCCGTTTGCTTGGTTTCACTGAGTGACAGTTTCTGAAATATTTAGAGCCAGAGCTATTCTCCAGATGTATATAGGGACTCAGCGCTGAGGAAACCCCTCATTTCATGTCCTGATTTTTAAGACCAAGGAACCTTGCCTTACAGTATGGATTTCTTATGTGACTATGCAGATATTTAAGTTACAAACAGCAGGGACAGTGAGTGTCATTTCGTGGACATTTGATAGCAACTGTCCCTTTGTTTTGACACAAGTAGGATTTGTTCAGTTTTGCATGTTTCAGATCTCTCTCCCCTCAGAGTTAGAAGGCCCTGGAAGTATTCCGTGTTACTGGACAAAGAGGGTGAGTGCTTTTGCTTATTTGATGCAAAACTGAACACCCAGAGCTGTGCATCTAACACAGCCAGTGGTGGGACAGGGAATAAGCATACACATTACCTCATGGAGCTTATGGCCCTATTACTTGAACTAATTTAAAAATAGCTTTTGATTTACTTATTGTTATTTTGTGTGTATGAGCGAGCGTCACACCTGCATGCATGGAAGCGCGCCCATGTCTTGCGATGTTGGCAGAAGCCGAAAGAGGGAGTCTGATCCCCTGGAGGTGGTTGTTAGCTCACTGGTGGATGCCTAGGAACCGAACCTGCAAGTTCGGTTCTCTGCAAGAACAGCCAGCCAGTGTTCTTAGCTGCTGAGCCATCTTCAGCTCCTTGAACTCTTTGTGATACAAAAGCAGTACTTAATAGTTAATACAGGAAGGTAGACCAGAGCACATCTTTCTTAGCAGGAAATCGCATTTTGTCTTGTGTTTTTCGGTATGGAAATCTTTCATGTTTCATTCTTTGCTGCTGTGTAGGGAGGTTAGTACTTGGGATTATTCCTGTCTCTGTGTGTGGTGTTGATTTCCACCTCTGGCTCACTGAGCTCCATGTGGTGTGTCTGTTATCTGCATAAGATACGTGCAGTGTTGAGTCGTTGCAATGTATCTCACCGAACATTAGATTCATCATGACCTTAGAAATTCAAAGCCAGACTGTATTGAAAAAAGCAAAGAAATGACCCCAGAGAAACACGTCTATAAAATATTTCTAAGGCAAACTGTCCAAACTTAAAGAGATCCAGCCATTCTGAACAGTGTTCACATAACCAAGTGGTCACAGCTTAAGGTTTTTGGTTGCATCCTCTCGTCCTGGACATTGAACCTGGGCCTCTTCCATGCCAGGCAAGCGCTCTGCCCCTGAGCGCCACCTCAGCTTTCATTTTACTTTTATTTTGACACATCATTTCTCTTGGTTGCCCAGATTTGTTGTGAATTCATTCGTAGCCCAGGCAGGACTGGACTTTGCAGTCCTCCGGCCTCTGCCTCCTTAGGACCTAGGTTACAAGCATTTGCCACCAAGTCCAGCTTCAGTTTGAGGTTCTGACTAAGCAAGCCATTTAAAAATATCACATTTTTTAAAACCATTGCTGAAAATCTCCTTTAAAAGGCTAAGGTAGAGGGGCTGGAGAGATGGCTCAGTGGTTCCTGAGTTTGGTCTCTAGCACCAACATCAAGCAGCTGACAACTGCTTTAACTCCAGCTCCCGGGACCCAGCACCCTTCTCTGGGGTGCACATGTACAGGGAGACAGACACATACACATAAAAGTAAAAATGAACCTTTCTAAAGGTAAAGATAGAATAAAGGACTTTTCACCCTCTGTGTACATATCATAGAAGAAGACTTCAGCAATACTTAGTTGGAGACATTGGTCAGGAAGCCTAGACTATAGTAGCATTTGTGGATAAATAATTCCATGGGGTCGTATTTGCATTAATAAATGACAAAAGCCTGGAGTTCCATTGGCATCAAGTTTTGAGTGATCCACCTGAAGGCGTCCTCTTCCCACCATGGCAGATCTGCTCTGTGAGCTCTGAACTACCCTTGTCCAGTTTGGATACGAGTTTATTTTAATTGCACAGTCTGTAAGATCTGTTGTGGCAGCTCAGACATTTAATTTCAAGTTTCATAAACCATAAAGCCACATAAATGATGAGGGGTAGACTGAGACTTATTATTTCCTTAGAGACACTATTTGCCAATATCCCCCCTTCCCTGGGGAAGGGCCACAAATTTGGAAATTAGTCACTATTACTTAGCTCACAGCTAAATTGTGTGCCGTGCTGGGGTTCTCACAGACTGATTTCATATGGGCATGTATGTTGGGTGCAGGGTCTGGAGAGTTAGCTCAGCGGTTGAGAGCATGTGCAGATTAGGTTCCCTGCACCCATAAGGTGCTTTATAACCACCTGGAATTCTAGTTCTAGGGGATCAAATGACCTCTTCTGGCCTCTGTAGGAACTGTACACATGTGGTACACATAAATACATACGTGCAAGCCTAACATCCTAACACAAAATAAACATGTGAAAAATCTTTGGAAGAAGTTGGATGTGGTAGCTTATATTCATACTAGCGCTCAGGATGCTGAGGCAAGAGGATTGCCATGAATTTGAGGCCATCCTGAGTTACAATGGACTTCCAGTCTGGCCTGGACTACAAAACAAACAGAACAAAACAAACAAAAAACCCAACAAATACTCAAAACACTAAAGACAACTGAGGCAGGAGGCCATGTGTTCAATCTTCAGTCTTAGGAACAGAGCAAGACCTCTGAAATTAAACCAGCCAACCTGTATGCATCTATACGCCCTCTGGACATACTGGTGACATACAATAGTGAATGGTCCCACAGTTTACCTAGGCAGTGACTGCACCAAGGGGAGCCTGACCCACACATGCATAGTATCTGTGCACATTTGATTTGGTGGCGGACAGAAAAACATAAGAAGCTTTTAAACCAGAGTTTATGGGTGGGGACAGAGTGTGAGCTTCATGACAGAGTTGTAGCACATCAGTGTCTGCTGCCGTCCTGTCGTACTGATGAGCCACATCACTGCAAAGCCTGGCCTCTTCTGGCTGTGTAGTGACTCTGAAGATTCTCTTTAAGTAGAATGGGACACTTTGTGTCTGATGCTCAGCTTCCACTCTATTGGATGCTCAGTTTTCATGCAAGATTTTTGAAGCTCTCACTGAAAGAACTGAGGGGGGCTACAGTGTAAAAGGGGATTGTGGGAAGAGCACTGAGTAAAGGAAACTACCTCATTCTTGGAAGAGTTTATAGAAGCACAAGAAAACACTAACATGGCTTTTCCGCACAAGAGCCATCGGGTGTGAAGCACATGGTCTGTATGTCCTAAAGGACCTGGGGTGATTGTACTCTGCTAGCAACAGACACAACTCTTCATGGTTATAGATTCATCAGAGCTGTGATTATGCACACTTTGCTGTCATCAATAAAACAACTGAAAGGTATGCTGTGTGTGTGGTTGCTTTGTGAACCGGCCTAGTTGGGTTCATGAAATTAATGCTTCATTGCCTTTTTTTATTATGTGCCAAGGTTTCTAGTTGGCGGCTGTAGGAAATTCAGTGTGTATTTTTAAGCCATAGCAGCACCCGGAAGCTGAAAAGGTTTGTGTGCGTCAGCAAGACCTGAGTCCATACAACCTAAACACATGACACTGAAACACCTCAGCTTCTCACACTGGAGTAAGGATGACAACAGGCATTTAAAATCCATCCTTGGAGTCTGGAGAGAGAGCTCTGTGACTGACTGCCCTTGCAGACGACCCAGCCAACCACATGGCAGTTAACAACCAGGGATCCAACACCACCTTCTGACCTCTTGCATTGCACAACACAGGTGCACTTACACATGCAGACAATACGCTCATACACATAAAAATGATAACTAAAATATTAACTATTCTCGGAGCCTGGCTATGTGGGGGCACTCCTTTAATTCCAGCACTTGGGAGGCAGATCTGCCTGGTCTACATAGCGAGTTCAAAAAGAAAGACAACAGAACTGCTGGACTGGCTCAGCTGATAAAGGTACTTGCCACCAAGCCTAATGAGCTGCATTAGATCACTGGAACACACTTGCTGGAAGGAGAGAACTGACTCCTCCCACAACTTTTCCTCTGACCTTCACATGTATGTTATAGCGTGTCACCTCTCCAACATACACATGAATAAATAAAATCTAAGCATCCTAGACTGGATCTTCAGTGGCCTTTAGCTCTGTCTTGTCAGTGTTGCACAGAATGACGGGGAAGGATGGCCATGGTGGTTAATTTTAACCATCAATTTGAGCGGAAGACTTTGGAGAGGCCTATCTTCAGGTAAGTCTGTGAGGGCTTTTCTGGAGGAGATTGCCTTGGGGGAGAGGAAGGGTCTAGAATTTGGGCAGCACCATCTTGAAGTGGGAGCCTTCCCCTTTCGCCGACCTGCCGAGATGTGAGGTGGCGGGCTCTCATCCCCACTGCTGAGGAGCCGTGGACGCCATGCCTTCTTGCCCTGTATCTCCTCAAACCTTGCACGCAAATAAACCCTTCCCTAAGTTAGCTCTTTCAGGTATTTGGCGACAGCAACTAGAAAATTCACCAATACAAAATGACTTCTTCCTGTTCTCTGCCATGATGGGCTCCCTTAACTGAAAAGCTCTAGCAACATGTGGTTAACTCCCCTCAGAACAAGAAACTGTAAAGTGAATGGTGTTTGGTCAAAATCCTGAGATCTGGAATGAGTCCTTGTAACCAGATGAGGCCAGCAATTGCTTTTGGGGCTGTAGAGATGGCTGAGTAGTTAAGAACACTGGCCGCTCTTGCAGAGCACTCAGATGTGTTTGATTCCCAAGCCACAACATGGCAGTTAATAACCATCTGTAACTCCAGTTCCAGGGGATTCAACACCTTCTGATCTCCTGGGGCATTGCATGTAATGGGTGTACTTGGTATACATACAGACAAAAACTTGTTTCTAAACAAAGGGGCAAGTGTGCATTCCTGTAACCAGGTGAAGACGCTTATCTAAAAAGGAACCATTGTCTTGGCTTTCTAGCTGGGTCTTTTCAACAGGGATAATTTGATTGGAACCTGTGACTATTCATAATTTCTAGGGGTTTTGAAAATGAGATTAAAATTTTTAGTTTCATTTTTACAGATCCTTGCTATGTCCCATATACCAACTCTCTCTCTCTTCCTTTCTTTTCTGTCTTTCCCTTCCTTACCCTCCCTCCCTCCCTCCCTTCCTTCTTTCCTTCCTTCCTTCCTATCTCCCTCCCTCCCTCCCTCTCTCCCTCCATCCCTTCCTCCCTCCCTCCCTTTGAGCCTGGATCTCACTTTTAGCACTGACTGGCTTTGAACTCACAGAGCTTCACCTCCCAAATGCCTCTGGAGTGCTGGGATTTATACATGTGCCATCACACCTGGCATACACCAATTTTCAAAGTTGAATGTTTTTAAAAAGAGACTGAATTGCATTTGTTTTTAAAGATAGCTATCTAATCTGGTAAACAGCTCTCATTAAAGATCCCTTCACAGTTATATGCAGGTGATTCATGCTTTAATTTCTGGAATCTTCTGGCATAGAATGAAACATCTTAACACCAAGATGGCTAGCGATGAAGACAATTAAGAGTGGTGGGCGGGTCTCATGGTTCTCAGTCCTGTGCTGGCGGCCAGAGGGAACAGAGATCCTAACAGAAGTAGTTTTATGAGTTAAGTTACGTTCCAGCCGAGGACAGCTGTGATGATTGCAAGGCTGTAGTGCCCTGTGTTTGGGTCACAGTTTAGATGGTGTGGTAAAGAAATCTTTCAGGTGTGATTAGTGTTTGGGTCAGTAAAGTTGAGGTCAGCAGATGACTGTTTAGGTAGATCTGTTCCCATCAGTTGAGGCCTTTTAAGGACACCTTTTAAAAACAACTCTCTAGAGATTGGAGAGACGGCTTGGCAGTTAACAGCACTGATTGCTCTTGCAGAGGATCTGGGTTTGACTCCCAGCATACACATGACAGCTAACAACCATCTGTAACTCCTGTTCCAGAAGATCTGATGTCTTCTAGCCTCCATGGGAATTGCATGTCATGGGTGTACATGCAGATAAAACACTCATACACATTAAAAAATGAAAATAAAAAAGAACACAGCCAGGTTTTCTTTATTACTTTCCTGTCGCTGTGATGAAACGCGACAACCAGGGCAACTTACAGAAGAGTTTATTGGACTTCTGGGTCCAGAGGGATGAGAGTCCATCATGGAAGGCTGCAGCAGAAAACTGAGAGCTCATTTCTTCACGGGCACAGGAAGAAGAGAAACTGTGGAATGAGGCTTAAGAACTCTCAAAGCTTGGGGATGAAGAGTGGGCTTAGCGGTTAAGAGCACTGGCTGTTCTTGCAGAAGTCCCTGATTCGATTCCCAGCACCCACATGGAGGCTAACAACCATCTGTAATTCCAGTTCCAGGGGATCAAATGTCTCATGACCTCCGTGGGCATTGCACAACACGGGTGCACTTACACACAAGTAGGTAATACGCTCATACACATACAATACAAATAATCATTTTTTAAAGAGTGCAGGATGTACAAACAACACAAGGAAGAGTTTTATCCTTCCTTCTTTTTGCTTTAGTTGAGGAACTGAGGGCTGGGATGACTTACCAGGTAAGTAGCCATCTTCATCATAGAAGTCCCCTTAACTAAATGTGTGGCTACAGTGACCATCATGACATCCTCTGGTTCCTGCTAACTTCATGGTATGACACCAGGCCCAACACCATGCTCACTAATGCTGTCCCTCCGTGGCTAATCTTAGAAGTGACTTCATCATATGGACTTGTCTTTCTCTGTGCTGAAGATCTGGTCAAGTTATATTTTGAAAGACAGTTTCTGTGAACTCCAAATAAAGAGAGTACATCAGTCTGCTTCTATGATGAGATTTGATGAGCCAATAAGGAGTCAATAAGGAGGGCTGGCAAGATGGTGCAGTGGGTAGAGGGGCTTGTGGCAAAGCCAGACAGACAACCTGAGTTCGATCCCTGGAATCTGTGGGGATCTGGGTATTGAGCAAGGCAAACAACCCTGGATACCCTGAAGGGATGGCAGGTGTCTCGCCTGCTCTGCCTGATGTGATAACCTGGCCCCAGGAAATCACCATAGATGTGAGTCTTCTTTTCTCCCACCCCAGACCAGAACCAGGTTTTTGAGTTTTGTTTCCTCATTCCTGAACTTCCACGTCGGCCCTACAACCTTCCCGCCTTTACCCCAAAGAGCCCACCTTTAACTTTCCCGCCTTCCATAACGGTCAGAAAGGCCTCCCTATATAAACCCCTGCCTTGGTTTTGATAACCAAACTACCCACCAATGTAGTATCCAGGGAGCTCCTCCCATCACATTCTGAGCCACCTGAAGCCATGTTTGATCATCCTCCATTCTCTGTCATGGCTGGAGCACAACAGCTGTGCTGGAGATGGAGACACACCCACAGGAATCCACATAATGGAAGACGAGAACTGAATCCTGCAAGTCTCCCTCTGTCCTTCCTCTCTCCACACGCATGCCACAGACTGTGTGTGTCCCCCGTTCCAACAACACAAAATAAATACATGTAAAACAATAAAAATAAACCAAACAAGTCTTTCTCTTAGAAGGTGATCTCATATTTTCTGTGAGGAGGAGGAATAGCATTTTTGTTGGGTTTTTCATTTTTCTCTTCTGTGACAGGGTGTATGTATCCCTGGCTGGCCTAGAATTCACTGTGTAGACCGGGCTGACCTCAGACCCCCAGAGCTGCTCCTCCCAATACCTCCCATGTGCTGAGATTAAAGGCATGTGCCTCCACACCCAGATGGTTGGGCTTTTGGTCATAACCATGAGGCTAATATTTGCACTATTCTGGAAAAATTTTCTGCAATACTTTCCCTTATCTTAACACAATTTTTTGGCCATTATTTTGAGACAGGATCTCACGTAGCCCAGTCTGGCTTCAACTTTGCTTTGTAGTGGACCTTGAACTTCTGATTCTTGGTCCTCACCTCTCAAGGGCTGGGATTATAAGGGTGAACCCTCAGGCTTAGTGTATGCCAGGGGGCAATCTACCAATCCTAGTCCCTCTGGTTACCTCTTCAAATCCTGTCTTTTTAAAAAAATTTTTTAAGGCGGGGTTTCACTGTGTAGCTCTGGCTGGCTTCGAGCACACAGAGATCCACCTGCCCCTGCCTCCTGAGAGCTGAGATTAAAGGCATGCGCCACCAGGCCTGGCTTCCTGTTCTACTTACTACTCATTTATTTAAATGTCTGGTGTTCAAATATTCAGTCCATAGGTAGCTTTTTTTTTTTTCCCTTCTTTTCATTTCCATCTGTCTTCTAATTAGTTGTGACTATGCAAGTTTGCGAAAATTATTTACGGCAATGGCTGACTCTCCCACTATATTAGTAATTTTTAAAAGTTTTTTTAATTTTTATTTTATGTGTAGGCTGTATTGTCTGCATGTATGTAAGTACACCTGTGTCATGCAATGCTCTCGGAGTCAGAAGGTGTTGGATTCCCCTGGAACCGGAGTTATGGATGGTTGTTAGTTGTCCTGTGGGTGCTGGGAACTGAGCCTGCGTCCTTTGCAGGAGCAGCCAGTGCTCTGAACTGCTGAGCCAATACTTTTTTAAAGGACTACATCTAACCCATTATTCCGTCTTCCCAGAGCAAACTTCTTCAGTCATAGATGAGCACTCATCTCTAGCTCTATAAGGGCTCGTTTGTGTCAACTCACATAAACTGGGGAAGTGGGGAGGAAGGAACCTCAGTGGAGGAATTGCCTCCAGATTGGCCGTGGGCATATCTATGGAGTGTTTTCTTGATCGCTAGCTGATGTGGGAGGACCCAGTCCAGTGAGGGCAGTGCCTCCCTGGGCAGGTGGGCCTGGGCTGTGGAAGGAGGGGAGCTGAGCATGAGTGGGGAGCCAGCCGGAAAGCACTGGTCCTCCCTGTCTGCTTCGGTTCCTGGCTCCTGGTTCTAGTCTGACTTCCTTTGAAAACGCACCAAGACCTGGTGCTGTAAGTCAGGTAAGTCTTTCTTTCCCAGGTTGCTTTTGGTCAGTGTTTTGCCACAGTCATAGAAAACCAAACTAAGACAGCATTGCTCCCAACATCTATTAGACACGACGGATCTGGCAGTTCTGTGCCTTGCTTCTCTAAGAGCTCTCTAGCTCGAAGGTGAAGACCTGCCTTTCAGGCTCAGGCACACCCACTTGGCGAGTTCATGGGAACAGGGCTGACAGAAGAAGCAGCAGAGGACCAGGAGTGTGAAATTAGCTTTAAGGCGCTAATCCTAGCATCTGGCATCTCCTGGCCAAGTCTTGGCATCACACTGTGCCAGAACTTCCTCCCTAGCCCTCTACATGTGGGCCATCCATGCTGATGGGCTGGATTTCCACCCTGGGAACAGTTCTGTGTAACAGGTGCCATGCTCAGAACCTCAGCCCGTTTGGCCAGGACCCAGGTCCTTCCCAAGTCTGCACTGTGCCCACACAGACACAGACGGGTCCAGATTCTACCTAGATCAACATCTTTGGAACCGAACCACTAGCTCTTGCTTGATTATGATTGCTGCTGACCCAATTGGCCAATCATTAACTCTGATTCTGAAAATGGTCTTGATTAGACCTGAATTTGCCATAGCCCTTTGGCCATGGTGATTTGGGCTGGCTCCGACCTCCTCCAGGTTGGCCTGGCTCTGGTCTTCGTTGCTGTGCCTGCCAACTTCCTCTTGAAGTCACAGCTTGCAAGAGTTCCCACTTGGCCAAAAAGACAAAACCATTTAACTTTGAAAATCATCCTAACTTCCTGGTGTGTGGGCTTAATTTAATTTCTTAAAAAGAGTATCTTTTAAAATCTAAAATTGCACCTACTGGCTTAGTTCTGAAGTGATGTAAAAACCTTGTCACAAATAGATTTGCTACCAGGCCAAAAAGCATCAGAAACTCCTGTGTGCTTTTTGGAAATAAACACAGTATCCTAGGACCTGAGAAGCCATGGCAGCATTAACAACAAAACCCATTTGGAAAGCAGAAATGAATTCATGAATCCCAGCATTTGGAGCACAGAGGCAGAGGCAGGTGCATCTCTGTGAGTTCTAGGTCAGCCAGAGCTACATAGTGAGACCCTGTCTTACAAACAGCACATAAACAAATGAAGGAATCAGGCTTGGGTAGGTAAAGTGCTTGTTGTATAAGCCTGAGGACCCAGTGTCCACATAAAAAGCCAGGCATGTGCATGTGCCTGTCAAGTCCTGAGGGCGGGGTTGGGGCAGAGGTGACAGGAAGCCGCTGGGGCAATTGATGGTCAATCTGTGAGTGGGGGTGCAGTGAGAGAGTTTGTCTAAAAACTAAGGTGGAGGGGCCATCCAGGAAAATACCAGATATCAACTTCTGGCCTCCAAACACACACACACACACACACACACACACACACAAACACACACACACACACACACACACACACACACACACACCACAACAGTAGAAATACAATAAACATTTAAGTGAAAGAATCTGTTCTGAAATTGAAGTGGCTCACATTCCGGTGCCCAGAAGAGCCTAGAGTCTGGACTGTGAAGTGCTCGTCTTAAATTGTTAATTCCCCCTCTTGTCTTGAACTCCTGTGAGAAAGTTGTCATGGTGGTCCACAAAAATTACCACACAGGAAATGACAAGAGACTCTTAATTAGTGAATTCCTACACACTACTTAGTCTTCATGTCTGGAACCGCTGTAGGGCCTCTGGGCATATACACAATTAGAAAGATCAACAGGAGCCCAGCCCGGCTGCAGCTGTTAGGTGCCTCTTTGCCTCCATGAGAATTCATCTCTACCAGTTGCAGCTGGTGGCTGATAACGCCTCTGAGGAACTTGTGGGCTCCCGGGAGGGAGTGCTGGTTCCCCACGAACCCCCAAAGCCATCTTCCTCCAGTTAAGATTCACAACTTTCTTAGACCCTAAAATAAGAATCAGAGAGAGAGAGAGAGAGAGAGAGAGAGAGAGAGAGAGAGAGAGAGAGAGAGTCTGTATGTATGGTGTATACACATGCATGTTTGTTGGGAGGTGTCCATGCGTGTGTGAGGGTCCATGTGTGTGCATGTGGACGCCAGAGGAAAACCTTGAGTATCTCATCTCCAGGTTCTGCCCACCTTGTTGTGGGGGATCTGGAGCTCACTGTTCAGGCTGAGCTGACTGATCAACCAGTCAGTCCTGGAATCCATCTGTCTGTACCTCTGACGTGCTGGGATTACAAGCACCTGTCACCACACCTGGCTTTTTACATGGGTTCTGGAGGTGAAGCTCAGGCCCTCATGCTTGTGAGGCAGGCATCTTACTGACAGCCACCCCTCCAGCCCCACGGTTCCACTTACCGCCGTCCAGAGCTGTAACGCCTGGTCTTCTGCAGTTTTGTAGTATCTTCACATCCAGCCAGGCTGCATCTGTATCAACACAGACAAGAATATTCTTATTTTCCATTTAGCTATCACCAGAGCCAGAGATGCCACTCATCCTTTCAGAATATCATTCTAATGTTTTTCAGAGTATGAATCCTTTCCACCATCCCACAAAATGCTTCTCTATTCAGCTGTAGACAGATGTCTTAAACTGAGAGACACTCCAACTTTTCATAGGTCACTGCCACAGAGCACGATCGGTTCTGAGCTCTCTTCTGTCTCACTCATTGTCCTTAGGTCACGTCGGTGTCTTCAACTCCAGAGGGCCGAGCTCCTCTTCAAACTCTTCTCTCAGGGGACCTGACAGTCAAGTTTAGTGACATGCTGGTCAGTGGAGAAGACACAGACCTTTTGTTATATTCTTCGCCCCTCTGGTGGGATGCTCATTCTGCTACGGTGCCTTAGCTTTACTCTTGCTTGGATGATCAATAACAGCAGTTATTTCTGGGTCTTTTTCTTTACAGGTAAGGGGATAGCCTCTATGCCCCATTGTTAGGGAATGTCTCCGATTTGCCAATAAATATTTTGTGTTCTAACTTTTTGATGAGAGAGAGAGAGAGAGAGAGAGAGAGAGAGAGAGAGAGACTCAAGGAAACTGTCATGTAATGCTGAGCGTAGATTAGAGTTGAAAACTCTAACACAGAGACTGTCCCGTGTCCCCCCTCCCGCCCCCATCCATCACTCATCCCCTCGGGTTTGGTGAACTAGTGTCAGATACTCATCGGATGAGCTCCCTGAGAAACGGGCTTCACTGAGCTCATCCCTAGAGTTCTCTCTGCTCTAAGCTTCCTCAATTGTGAGAAATCTGTCACTTGTGGATTCAAGTTGTCTGTGATCATTTCTGTTCATATCTTATCATTTTCCTGTTTTAAGAACTTGTTTGTATGAAAGTTTCTCATGGAAGTCTCCAACATAGATCATCTTCTTTAAAAAAATACTCTATTATACATGCTATACTGAATTCAAAACATCATGATTAACTCTGATCATCCAGCCCCCACCTCACAGGTTTTTATATTTTTATTTTATGTGTACAAGTATTTTACCTATGTACATGTAAGTGCACCCATGCGTTCAATGTTCGCCAGAAGAAGGAGTCAGATCCCCTGGAACTGGAGGTTATGAATGGTTGTTTGCTACCGTGTGGGTTCTGGGAACTGTATTTGGATCCTCTGCAAGAGTGGCCAGTGCTCTTAGCCACTGAGCCATCTCTCGAGAGACCCCTACCTCACTGTTTTTTATGGTGCTGTAGACAGACAAGGTGTGGGGCCTTGCCCATGTTAGGCAAGTACTCTACCCCTGAGCTACAGTCCCAGCCCTTTTACTGAGTTCACCTTCTATTTTGAGACAGGGTTTCACTGAGTTGGACAGGCTGACCATGAACTTATTCCATAGTCCAAGCAGGCCTTGAAATTTTTCCTGTGCCAACCACCACAGTTGCTGGGATTACAGCTCCTGCCTCACAATTTTATGAATAAATATTACCATCAAAGTAGAGTCCTTCAGACAGTCTCTCTCATCCGCTGTGCCCCTTCTCAGCCCTGGGAGACAACTTCTTTCTAGGATCTAGAATAAACAGTATTACTGTTCCCCGTACACAGAGTACTGTATTCAAGGCTAATTTCAAAATAAAGTAAATAGCTTGTATTTAACTTCAGAAGATTTCTTGATGTATTGAGGGTCAAAAACATGGGAGGTAGGTATGGTGGCTCACACCTGCAATAATCTCAATACTTGAGAAACAGAGACAGGAGAATTATGAATTTGAGCGACATAGTGAGACCCTGTCTCAAAAAACAAACCAACATAAAACCATCAGAGTCTGTGAGACGGCTCAGTAGCCTTGTGTTTTCTTTCAATTTCTGTGACAAAATACTCTGACCAATACTGACTTGGGGAGGAAAGGGTCTATTTCCCAGGTCACAGATCATCACTGAAGGAGCCCAAGGTAGGAACTCTGGGCAGGAACCTGAAGGCAGGAGCTGGAACACAGACCATGGAGGAACGCTGCTTACTGGCTGCTCCCCTGGCACATCTCAGCCTGCTTTCTTACAGAATACAGGACCACCTGCCCAGGGATGGCACCGCCCACAGTGGGCTGGGCCCTCCCACACCACTCTACAATCAAGAAGATGCCCCACAGACATGGCCACAGGCCAGTCCAATGAGGCAATTCCCCAGTTGAGGCTCCCTCAGCCCAGGGGTGTCAAGTTGACACTACAGCCCTTCAGCACTCCTGACAATCTGAGATCACACCTCAGAACCCACGTAAAGATGCAAAGAGAGAAGCAACTGCACAAAGTTGTCCTCTGACTTCCATATGTGCACCATGGCTCATGTGTATCCCGCCCTGAAGAAAGCACCAAGACAAAACAAAAGAAATCAGAGTTTCCTAGCACGAATAATTTGCTCTGAGAAGATTTGTGTACATTGCATCCTGTACATATCAAGTGTGGCAGGAGCCTTCACTTCCTACTTCTTGAAGGAAAGAATTCAGACTGGGGCTGGAGAGATGGCTGAGTGGTAAGGAACTCTGACTGCTCTTGCAAAGGACCCAGGTTTGAATCCCAGAACCCACATGGAGACTAACAACCATCTATAACTCCAGTTCCAGGGAATCCAACCCCTCTGGCCTCCTTGGGCATTGCACGCATGTGGCACACTTGGTCAAACAAAGCACTTGTACACATACAATAAAAATAAATCATGGGCGACTCAGTCTCCATCTTCCTGTTGTGGTTCTAGGCTGGGCCATGCTGCGGTGAGCTCCTGACCTCCCTGTCAAGTGTACCCTCACTACTTATCAAAGAAACTTTTTGCAATAGATAGAGACTATTACGAAGTTCTGCGACTGGTCAAAAGCAAATGTCTGAGACGCCTGGTCCTAAGGGACACATCTGTAATGCAACCTCTACACCTAAGGCTCAGGGAGCATAGTGGAAATGGAGAGACAGTTAAGAGCCAGAGGGACAAGACGCCTGCTGCTATTAAGGCATTCTAGACAGGTCAGGGAAGCTGAACGATGAAATAAATTCCCATAGTGTGGCAGCCTGACATGATCTGCATAGCAGCAAAACCAGATGATACAGCAAAGTGGACTGGAACGTCTCCAGGGGTCCCACCTCAGCGTGAAGAGCTGGAGGCCGGGGAGGGAGCATCAGCTTTCTCCAGGACCAGCTCCCTGAGAGCTTATCTAACTTGAAGTGGGCAGCCCGGAACATAGCCACACACGAGCATCACCAATGGACTCAGCACTATGTATGTGTGTCTATAAGTGTAACGAGAATAAGGAAGGGGACAGGAAAGTGAGAGGGAGGAGGGGTGTGGGAGGAGTCGGAAGGGGACGGGGAGGGAAGTGGCCTGAAGATTATGCTCATGTATGATAGTTACACAAAATGAAAAAATGAAAAACTGACACTGACCAAACATTAAGGCTCATCCAGACAAGTTCTAATGTGGAGACCATGTTTCTCATATTGAGCTTTGAGTACAGGATTTGAGGGTTGTTATCATAGGTCAGTTCAAAGCATTTTGGTTGACACAGAAAAAACAGAAATCCTTTAATATGTGTTTGATTCTTCTGTGAAGTCAGGTTCTATTTTCTGCTCCCCTTCCTCCTCTTCTTGTGTGTGTAAGTGCTTGCTTACATGTCTGTAAGTACACTCCTGTGTGCAATACCCATGGAGGTCAGAAGAGGGCACTGGATCCCCTGGAACTGCAGTTACTAATGGTTGTAATCCCCCACGTGGGTGCTGGGAACTGAGCCTGAGTCCTCTGCAAGAGCAGCCAGTGCTCTTAACCCCTGAACCAGCTCTCCAGGGCTCCCCCACCCCTCCCTTCCTCTTTTTGAGACAGTCTGGCCTTGAAATCCCTGTGTAGCTGAAGAGGACCTTGAACTCCTGATCCTTCTGCCTCTAACTCCTGTGTGCCGGGACCAAAGCTGTGTGCCACTTGCCCAGTTTATGGTCACATTCTGTTTCTTGAACTCGTCAATTTCTTCCCCTTACCAAGTGTGAAAACGATGGATCAGAGTATCTGTAACCAGACCTTCTGCCAGGTTAGCCAGGAGCAGAATCCACTCTTTGTCTATGACAAAGTAACGCTACATCTATGACTTACCATATGCAGCTGACCAGCAATACAATGGAACTTTGAAAATATCTCAAGACAAGCCTACCAAGGACTAGTTCACTGACTGAGGAATAGCCTCCTGAAACTGAAACCTAGAGGGTCAAGTCCCAGAGACACTGGGCCCTAGGATGCTAAGGCATTGGTGGTGTTTGTTCTTGATTCTCCTGAGATGCTCCATGAATGTGTCTCTCATTCTTTTTTAAAAATGTATATTTAAATTGAATTTTTGTGCCCTTCATACAATACATCTTAATCATATTTAGGCCCCTCCCCTCTCTGCATCCTCCCATAACCCACCCACAGGATTTCATGCATTCTGTCATAGATGTTAAGATCTGTGACGTCTGTATATCCAGATGTCTCTCAGTGTGAATTCATTCCCTGGAGCTTGGTCTGCTTATATAGCTTCACTCCCTTAAAGAAGATCGACTCTCCCTTACCCAGCAGTGATCAGCTGCAATAATTCCCCGAGAAAAAGTGTCTGTGAGATGTTCAGCCCTAAGAGACACATCTACAATGGAACCTCTACCCCTAAGGCTCACGGAACATATCAGAACAGAGGGTAGAACAGAGAGAATACTACTGTGTCTCTCAACCCTCACCACTGAAGCTTCCTCGTGCAACAGAGGGCAATGAACAAAGAAGGCCTCAAGTGGCCAAAGGGTAGAGAGTAAGACACTGCAGAGTGCATGTCCCTGCAAAGGACTGCAGGAAACCCTGCTCACCCAGGGCTTGGTGACCATCACAGAGAGGGAATGGAAAGATTGTAAGAGTCAGGGGCAGTACATGACCATGATGAAACACAGTCCTCCAGGCTTCTGGGAACTTGCTCATATGAACTTACAGCCACGGTGTGTGTCTCTTTCTTAATACTCCAGGAACTCTGCTGAGGGACAGGAGACAAGGTCTCATACCTCAGCTTCTTACTTATATGTTAATTGGATGAAAAGACAATCAAAGTGGGTAAAGGCCAAATGTATATTCAAAGAGTGAATATACAAAGGATACAGTTACGAGAGTCAGAAAAAGATCATGAGCCTACGGGATTTGGATTTCTGGTGGAAGCCGAGGCAGGCTCAGAGAGCTGTCTCTCTAACCCCCCAAATAGCTGCCCAAATTCATTTGTCTCTCAGGGTTTATCTGAGAATGTGTGATCATTCAATTTGCCTGGGAGTGTGGCGTGTTTGTCAAAGTACAAAGTTCCACAGTGGACATCGCTGGCAGCTTTCCTGACTGCTTGGGGGTGTACAATATTCCTGTAAACCCCAGCACATTTTTTAAAAATTCGATTTATTTTTATTTTATGTGTATGACTATATTGCCTGCATGTATGTAAGTGCACCTGTGTCCTGCAATGCTCTCAGAGGTCAGAAGAGGGTGTCTGATCCCTGGAACTGGAGTTATGGACAGTTGTTAGCTGCCATGTGGGTACTGGGAATCAAACCTTGGTTTCTACAAGAGTTGCCTGTGTTCTTAACTGCTGAACCATCTCTCCAGCCCTGGGAGGACATATTTATTTATTTATTTATTTATTTATTTATTTATTTATTTATTTATTTATTGAGATAGAGTGTCCCTTTAAGCCTGGAACTTGATATTAGACCAGGCTGGCCTGGATCACACAAAGATTCAACTGCCTCTTCCTACTGAGTGCTGGCATTAAAGGCTACCTACCATGCCTGACTGGGAGGAATTTTTTTAACCCTGTATAAAAGTTTAGATAATATTTTCCGTGCTATTCACGTCTAAAAGTGTTTCCATCAGAAATCATTATTGTTGTGGTAAAAATTAAACAATGCCATTCTCTTTATGATTTTTCCACTGGAACAGAAAAAGATGTATTTAATAAAAATATATAATATATACACATAAAATAAAAAAATACACACACATATATAAACATGAAAGTAGTAGCAAAATGTTCTTTTAGAGATGTCAAAAAAGACTTGGAAAGGGGATTTTGGGAGAGCACTCTGAAATCCTTTTCTGCCTTGAAGGATATTTGGACATTTAGAATTTAATGTCCACGTTTTGATGCTGCAGGGCTCGTAGTCAGTGAGAACTGAGATGTTCCACACTCGGTCCTGCTTCTGCAGCTGGTGCCAGGGAAGATGCAGAAGGAAGAGGAGCCCCACACACCCCTGGAACCTCTCATGTGTCTGACTTTCTGCCATTGTTTTCCACTAGCGCAAGTGCTGTGATCAGAGTTTGCAGGTCTCTGAAGCTGAGTGTGTTGGCTGTTCTTTGCTCGGTACGGCTGAAGGAGTCCCTGGCTTAAGCACTGTAAAATATTTTATTTGTTATTTTTATTTCACATGTATGAGTCTATTGCCTGCATACATGTAAGTGCACCCATGTCATGCAATGCCTGCAGAGATCAGAAGAGGGTGTTGAATACCCTGGAAGTGGAGTGACAGAAGGTTGTTAGCCACCATGTGGGTGCCGGGATTGAACCTGGATCCTCTGCAAGAGCAGTCAGTTCTCTTAACCTCTGAGCCATCTCTCCAGCCCCAGCTTAAGCATTTTTAAATGAATAGACTTGTTATAAAGCTCTTTCAGGTTTGTTAACAAAAAATAAAACAAAAGAAATGCAGTAATTCTGTTTCCTCCCATGCTCCAGAATCTCCTGTTGTTAGCTTTAATACAGTGCTGTGGTACACTCTGTATGACTGGGGAACCAACCAGTGTTGACAAGTTCTCATGGGTGCACAGGACTGTCCTCTGAAAGACAACATGGACATTAAATACTCCCTTCCCAAGCTTGGCTGTAACCACTTGCCTAGGATCATCACATCCACACTTGCTGACTGGTATGCTCCATAAGAAAAGAGGGGGCAGGGGGAGTCAGCCACACCTTCCAACCAACAGTCAGGCCTAGTTGCTCGAGTACTCGCATGGGCCAAAGGTGTAGAAGAGGAGGCTGTAGGGAGGGCCTCTCGCCATTTTGCAGGGCTGTGTGGAGGTCACTTCCATGCCTTGATGGAGATGGCGATTTCCCAGAGTGGCCTTAGTGGGGATCACCCACACTCCTGTAAGTAACCTCTCACCCACTGCTCTGTAAATAATCCCAATAGACTCACTGGTTTCCTAGACTGTAGTTTGATGAAGTCATACCTTGGCTTGTCCTAGACCCCAAGGGAGGAGGGGACCGGACATCGTTTGAGCCTCCCAGAAGGAATTTTAGCTGCAATCACTAGTCTACTGAGGACTTAGCATCGAGATATCAGGATTAATTTTTCATGTTATACAGACTTTTAATGTTTCTTTTTGTTTCCTTTGTTTGTTTAAAGCAAGGATGACCTTGCACTTTAATAAATGTTTAGTTTTGAGCATGTCCTATGTATTGTCTTTGTGTGCTTTCCATCCCCTCCGGCTCCTCCCACGATTCCCCACTTCCTCTGAATTTCTTGTCCTCTTCTCTATTATTGTTACACACACACACACACACACACACACACACACACAACACGGAGTCCATTTTGTGTGCCTGTTGTCTATCTGTGTTTAGGGCTCCTCAGGAGCTCGTCCCTGGAGAAAACCAATTCTCCTTCCTTCAGCCTTCTCTGATCACCTGAAGTTTGTCATCTTCAGGTGGGGCACCATGACCTTTCTTCCCGTCCACCTTGGCATGCCAGCCCATTTTGTCATTGTGTAGATCTCATAGGACTGCCACACTGTGAAGATTTCATTGATGCTGCTTCCCTGTCATGTCAAGAATTCGTTAACTAGAAGCAGAGGTCTTGTCCCTCCCACACTTGCAGTCTTTCTGCCCCCTCTTCTGTGATGCTCCCTGAGCCTTAGGTGTAAATGTTGCATTGTAGGTGTGTCACTAGGGTGGGACAGCCCACAGTCACTTATCCCAGTTGTGGGACTTGATAATAGTCTCCATCTGTTGCAAAAGGAAGCTTCTTCAATGAGTGGTGAGAGGTTCACGTGTCTGTAAATAGAAGGATGCATATTTAGAATACATTAAAAAGTCAGGTTGGATGGGATATGCCAAAAGCAGGTTTTTCTCTAGGAATCTGACTCTGACTCCGTTTGCCATGTGTGCTTGGCTGTGTTTGTAGTACCATGCCTGAGTTTGTTCTCCTTGAGCAGGCCGTAAGTCCAGTGAAAGAGCTGTCGAGGATCGTTCAGGTAACATGCCACTAATGCACTAATAGAGACAGCTTGCTGGGCCAGTCATTGCCATGGTTCTTAGACTTTACAACTGAATAGGAGCTTTGATTGGTTTTTCTTCTTTGGCATCTTACATAGTATCTTCTGATACTAGGAGAGCTAGTCTTCAGGGAGGAGGAGGCTTCCAGGTTAGTTCTAGCTCCATTGCTCCAAGTCCTGTGTCCAAAGTATGTCCTGTCTTCAGCAATAGAGTCTTACCTTCAAGTTCTGGATGGAAAACAAGGGCTGTGGCAATCGCTTCTGTCATTTTGACTATTGGGACCAAACTGGAAGGAAGGTTTCCTTTGCGGAAGAAATATATATTGGGGGATTTTTCTTAGGTCTATAAGTATATTTGAAATTCTTTTTGTAAAAAAATCTTATTTGAGAAAGTGTCTCCCTGTAGCCCCAGCTGGCCTGGAACTTGCTATGTAGACCAGGCTGGCCTCAATCTCACAGCCATGGGTTCTTCCTACAGTTGCTGTACTTCTATGCTGAAGGCTGTGTTTCTGGTCTTTGTTTTTTTTTTGACCCATATAGGCTACTGTAATCTCTGAATGGACCTGGTTGGCCTTCTCTTTGAAACAACATGGAATGGTTTTAGTGTTCTTAACTACACTGACATCCGCAGTGGACTGACTTTTGCTTCTGTGTAACTTGTGTGCCTTTTACCTCTTGTGGCTATTTGTTCTTGGGTTTGAGGAAGCTGTTGGTCTTCGAAAAAGCTATTTATTTTTATGTGTATGAATGTTTTGAGCACATGTATGTAAATGCACCATGTACATGCAATGCCTGACTGCAGAGGTCAGAAGACGGCATTGGATTGCCTGGAACTGGAGTTATGGATGGTTGTTATCTGTCACATGGGTGCTGGAGTCAAACCTGGGTCCTCTGGAAGAGCAGACAGTGTTCTTAACCACTGAGCCATTTCTCCTAAGTTAAAAAAAAAGTTTGTGTGTGTGTGTGTGTGTGTGTGTGTGTGTGTGTGTGTGTGAATGGGCTCAGTGCCCATGGAGGCCAGAAGAGCATGTAGCACCCTCTGGAGCCGGAGTGAAAGGAGCTGTAAGCCACCCAGCGTGAATGCCAAGAACTGAGCCTGGATCCTCTGCAAGAGCAGGAAATGCTCTTAACCACTGAGCTCTCCACATACTCCCAACACTGCTGGTCTTTGTGACCAAGTCCATTCCAAGTTCATTTACAGAAATCAGTGGCTGAAACAGAGTGATGGGCCATGCTGCCATCAACTTCACTTACGGCTACAGGCGTGAGCTGCACAGTTTCTGTGCTGACTTCACTACAGATTCCGGAACACTGATTAATGTGTCATTTGTAGGAACTACCTTAGCAGAGAAATGAGAAATTATCTGTAGGATGATCACTTACATTTACATTTTGGGGCAGGCAAATTGTCACATTGAGTTGTTCAATTTCATTCTTATGAGCACCTAACTTAATAACTAGCTCCTGTCCTAATCTGTCTGTTACTTGAGAAGTCTGCCACGTGATATACGTGGGTCTTCCAGGAAGCAGATGCTGAGATGGATTTAGGAATATACGTGGTTTACCAGGGACTGAAATTGGATTGTCAGAGCTTCACGCCATTATGTGCTTTGACAGAGGGTGACTACTCCTGCAAGTCAAGTCTCACACTGGACAGAAAGGGCCGAGTACCCCAGTCTTTCCCTGTGGGCTGTTCCAGGAAGAGGGCAGCCTGATCTCCAAAGCTGGGATGATTCCGAAGGCACTGGAGCCTCAGACAGTTGTCACCTACTGTTTATAATTACCAACACAAAAAGCAGAGCTCTTACCTCAAAGGGAAGAAGAGATTGTTCATTCTAGAGCCAAATATGAGTGACCAAGGACCAGGAACACAGATTCAGGTTATCTCAAAGCCCCTGCTCAATGTGTTAATTGTTTCATGAAGCTTCATAGTAACAATAAAGAAAGTCATAAACACAGACAGTTTTTAAATTATATTATATTATATTATATCATATTATTTATTTATTTAGACAGGGTCTCCTTATAGCCACAGCTGGCCTGGAATTCACTATGTAGACCAGGCTGGCCTTGATCTCACAGAGATTCGCCTGCCTCTACCTCCTGAGTGCTGGGATTAAAGGCATGTGCCACCACAACCAGCTATTTTTTTTTTATTTTAAAGATTTCTATTTTATTTTTAATGGTGTGTGCGTCTGTCTGTCTGTCTGTCTGTGTCTGTGTCTGTGTGCGGCTACATGCATGTGCCCTCAGAGGCTGATTCCCTTGGATCTAGAGTTACAGGTGGTTGTGAGCTGTCCACAGTGGGTGCTGGATTCTGAACTCAAGTCCTCTGCAAACATAAGAGGTAAGTGCTTTTAACCCGTGAACCATCTCTCCACTCTCTCAAGACACTTTAAAAGCACACTGGTGAACACATTAAATAGGCAGGTTATAGGCGGGGGAAATCTGTGCTGTAGGTTTCAGAGACTATTTGTTGAGACTCTTACTGTAGAGTTAGTGGAAGCTACATTTCTGTTTACTCTCAAAGAATTGACTTCATGGGAGGATGTGAGGTCACACACAGAGGTGGACAGTAAGTGACTATTAAGTGAACTAAAGATAGATCAGGTCGCTTCGGTCCCCGATATTTCAACTCTCTGCAATGGGTTGATCAGCCTTGTAGAATGTTCAGCCTAGGTGAGAATTTTTATGGGAACTTTGGTTCATGTAGCTGAACCACAAGTTCTTGAATTGGAGATCTAGGCAATGCATATCCATTCTGCAACCCTCTGATTTTTTGTCTTGCCACCATGATGGTATTTGTTCCCTCAGGAGATCTCTCACAAGAGCCAGAACCATTCTGAGGCAAAGCTTAGGTCTGAAACTTTGAGCTAACTAAACCTCTTTTCTCTACAAAGTACCCAGCTTTGGGAATTTTGTTGCAGTGATGGAAACAGCCCAATATAGGAAACATGATCAGCAATCTGGAACTCAATGTGATTTTTAAACACACACCTATCAAGTAATCATGACTCATACTCTATTCCACAGTACCAACACTACTCAGATGTAACATAATGAGTCATGTACTATACCATTGTTTTGTCCACACAACAAGTGCAGAATTATTTCATTTCCCTCTACTATTCCAGCTCCAACAATATGCATAACAGATGACATTTACTGAGAGAGGTGAGGTAATTTTGGGGCGCATTTATATTTAACGTCTTATTTTCTGTGTTTGTGTTTGTTTTGTTTTTGAGGTAGTTTCTCGAGTAGCCCAGGTTGACCTCAAACGTGCTCTGTGGCTGAGGATGAAATTGAACTCTTGATTCTTTTGCCTCCATCTTCCAAGTGCTGGGATTACAGGTGTGCTCCATCATACCCAGCTTCGACTCATTAGTCACCCCCATTTTACAAATGAAAAACTGGAGGCCTTAGAAGCTATCCACCGTGTTACAGGCTGTAAGGAGAACTACAGAGACTCCAACACTAACATCAGACTCAGGTCCATCTAGACAGCAAATTGAGTTTGCTGAGAGCTTTTCCTGTGCCCTGTGGAGCCCACACTCTGATGTCAGGAAGGAGGGGGCGGCTCACGGAACTGGGAGGTTGAAGAGATTATGAAGGGTCACAGGCTGATAGGCATACCTATCAGCTACGTTTCTGTGACTGCAATAAGATACCGTGACAAAGGCAACTTAGAGAAGGAAGAGTTTACTGGGCTTACAGCTCAGAGGGATGCGAGTCCACCATGGAGGGATGGGAGTCCATCATGGAGGAGAAGGATGAGAGTCTATCATGGAGAGATGAGAGTCCATCATGGAGGGATGGGAGTCCATCATGGAGGAGAAGGATGAGAGTCTATCATGGAGAGATGAGAGTCCACCATGGAGGGAGGGGAGTCCATCATGGAGGAGAAGGATGAGAGTCTATCATGGAGAGATGAAAGTCCATCATGGAGAGACGGGAGTCCATCATGGAGGGATGGGAGTCCATCATGGAGAGACAGGAGTCCATCATGGAGGGATGGGAGTCCATCATGGAGGGATGACAGTCCATCGTGGAGGGACGAGAGTCCATCGTGGAGGGACGGGAGTCCATCGTGGAGGGACGGGAGTCCATCGTGGAGGGATGAAAGTCCATCGGGATGGGAGTTCATCATGGAGGGATGAGAGTCCATCATGGAGAGATGGGAGTCCATCATGGAGGGATGGGAGTTCATCATGGAGAGATGGGAGTCCATCGTGGAGGGACGGGAGTCCATCGTGGAGGGACGGGAGCAGGAGCAGAAAGCTGAGTGCTCACATCATCAAGCAGGCACAGGAAGCAGAGAGACAGACTGAAAGTAGTGTATGGCTAAGAACTCAAAGTCTGACCCCAGTTATGTACATCCTTCAAAAAGGCCACACCTCCTAAACTTCCCCAAACTGCCTCCAACAGGGGCAAAGTGCTCAAGTACGTGGAGCCTGTGGGGGGCACGTATTCAAACCGCCACATACACTTGATTCCTGAGCACGTAGGCCCTTAGGCTGGCAGGCACCTAGCCACACAGGGGCCACACATAGGCAGGCACAGGCAGACACACAGACCCACACACAGGCTACATGGAATGGGCACACAGACCTACAGACAATCACATACACAGGCAGGCTGGTGAAGGTCGAGGGTCAGACCTCTGACCTCAAGGCCATATTTATACAGAATCACACAAAAGTGGAATTCTATCAAAAATAATTATATAACAGTACGCCATTGTTTACTTTTGGGGTCCCCAGACATCTGGTGTCAGCTGTTGTGCTGACTCATAGCTCTCTGGATGTCTAGCATTAGTCATTTAGGCCGGTGCAGGATAACATATCGCACCATGTTGAGTAAACTTCAGTTGGTCCTTGCAGCCTTTTGCCTCCTTCCCTGGTAACAACTTAACTTTGGGAATTCTCAAAAGCCCTTCAACCAGGCAGGTACTGTGTGCAAGGGACATAGCTCATTTGTAGAGTGCTTGCCCTGCACGTGCAAAGTCCTGGGTTTGATCCCCAGCACCATAAAAACCCATCGTGGTGGCAGACTCTCTAGTTGGGGATCCAGGCGTGCACGTGTTTAACCTGCATTCCCAGGTGATTCTTATGTACTGGGGGAGGCTCTGATGGCTGAATCATCTGTGGTCTGGAAAGCCTCTAGTTCGGGGGGGGGGGGCGAGGAGGCTTGGTGACTGGATTACGACACTCTATTTTCAGGACAGCAAGTCCAGTTTCAGCTGTTTATACACTGAGCTTTCATTAGGTTTGACCTGAGAAAGCTTCCCTGTTGAGGGGCTGAGGGGTTTGTGGGCAGTTTAATCAGGAGGGCTCCCCTCTAAAGAATGCATTAATCTCTTGATGGACTCAGAAGGCGATGCCAGAGAGGGAGGTGATGAAAGGTCAGAGGTGGGCTGACTTGGAGGACCAGTCACTAGGGATGTGCTCTTGGGGCATGTGAAGATGAGGTAAAATAATGCATGTGGGTGTGCTAGACCCAGGGAGCGCCTCAGCAGTGGGCATTGGGCACTGGTTTCCTGTCTGCCTGCCTGCTTATTTTTGGCATCTGTGTCATTAGGCACACAGAAAACAGTCATAAAAATCTCTAAGCTACCTTTCTCCCCCTCTATTGATTGAGTGCTCACAATCGAAAGCGTCTGTCGCAGTCTCACGTGTCAACTTGATACCAACCTAGAGTCACCTGGGAAGCGGGAGCTTCAACTGAAAACTCTTCTCCATCAGACTGGCCTGTTGGCATATCTGTGGAACATGTTTTTTGATTGCTAATTGATATAGATGGGCCCAGTCCAGTGTGGGTGGTGCCACCTGGGCAAGTGGGTCTGGGGTCTAGCTGAGGAAGCATCGGGGAGCAAGCTGGTAAGAAGCATTCCTCTGAGGTCTCTGCTTCCGTTCCTGTGTCCGGGTTCCTACCTCTAGTTCCAGTCTTGATGATGGACTGTGACCTGTAAGATGAAATAAACCCTTTTCTCCCCAAGTTTTAAAAAAATATTTTGTCATTTTAATTTTGTGTGCATGACTGTTTTGCCTGCATGTAAGTGCACCGTGTGCACGCAATGCTAGCGGAGGCCAGAACAGGGTGACGGATTCCCTGGAACTGGAGTTATAGATGGTTGTTGGCCACCATGTGGGTGCTGGGAATCGAACCTGGGTCTTCTGGAAGAGCTTCTTAATCGCTGAGCCACCTCTCCAGCCCCTACACTCTACATTGTTTTGGTCAGTGCTTTATGAGAGCAACAGAGAAAGCAGACTAGAATAGTGCCAAAATAGAATGAGGGTCTTTGAATGATGGGAGTGGGTGATGGGCTTAACCAGTCCTTAATACGAGAAGTCCTTTTCTCGATTTCATGTCATGCTGTTCAAAAGAATGAGTCATTTTATGGTCCAGAGTGATGGCCTGGTGGGAAGGCACCTGCTGCCGAGCCTGATGACCGATGTTTCGTTCCCAGGACCTACATGGTGAAAAGACAGCGCTGATGAAAGCTGTTCCCTGACCGCCATCTGGGCCACCCACCCCACAATACACAAAACACATACATGTACGCAAAGAGAAAATATTACTTTACTTGTGAGTGTAGGTGAGCTTCCATATATTTATTTAATTTATTATGAATTTGGTTTGACTACTTATAGTGTCAAAAGCCAGAGACGTGATACTGAGTGACCCCCACTTCAGCTGCATGAAGCTGGCAGTGGACAATCACGGAGCATTTAAGAGCCGAGACTGAAATGAACGATAAAGCGGAGTGGAAGGGCTCACGTTGATCTCTGCTCTGCTTGGCAACTGCCCAGACTGCGATCAATAATTCATCCAAAGAGAATCTGCATTGCAGGAAAATCACTTAGGCTTATTTGACTAATTTCTCGGTCACTGGACATTTAAACGTTGTCTTAGTGCTGACTTTAGCCACTGCACAGCTAAAGACTCAAACCTTGGGGTCTTAATTTAGTAAAAGGTATCTCTCGTTTGTATACCCCAGAGTGTGGACAGGGCCATTTTGCAGATGGCCCGACCAGGGGAAGGCAGGTTCTTTTTCTTGCTAGTTTTCTCACCGTGCAGTGTAGGGCTTTGGGTTCCTTTACCTGATCCTCTGCTTCTCACCAACAGCAGTGCTAGAAAGTGGATGGACTTGAACTTGAGCCTGCGTAAAGCACTTCTATGTACATTCGATTATACAAAATACAGTCTTGAAACCAAATTTCACAGGATGGGGCTGGAGAGATGGCTCAGCAGTTAAGAGCACTGACTACTCTTGTAGAGGACCCAGGTTCAGTTCCCAACACCCACATGATGGCTCACAACCATTCTTAACTCCAGTTCTAGGGGATTCGATGCCCCCCTCTGCCTTCCACTGGCCTTGCATGCACGGGTGTACTTGGATGCAGGCAAAACACTCATACACACCAGATGAAAAATAAGTAATTATTAAAAGTATGTAACAACAGGAAAGGCTGGGAAATGTGGTCGGTATCCAGAGAAAGCATTCTGCCAAATACTGGCAGTTTATACCACAGGTCAGTTCCAGTTTGTTGCTATTATAAAACAATTCTGAGATGAACACCACTTGATTTCAATCTTTTGCTGTTTTCTTCTTAGGACATATTACTTAAAGTGGAATTGTGTGATCAAAGACTTACTTTAAGCCATGTCTAAACATTTTAGGACCATCTTTCCTAAAGAGTTGGATCACTTTCTTCTCTCATCCCTACATAACTGTAATTATTTCTCCATCTCCTTATCAACAGGTGTGCTCTTTCAGAACACTGGTCATAAACAGGAGTATTAGTTTCTTTAATTGTTAAATGATGTCTGTCCTATTGTTACAAGACAGTCGCCACTGTTTTTGTGTACATTCTAGATATTATTATTATTATTATTATTATTATTATTATTTTGGTCTTTTTGAGACAGGGTCTCCCTGTAGCCCGAGCTGGCCTGGAACTCACTATGTAGACCAGGTTGGCCTTGAACTCACAGAGATCCTCCTGCCTCTGCCTCCTATGTGCTGGGATTAAAGGCATACACTAGCATGCCTGGCTTCTAGTTAATATTATTATTTTAATTTAATGTATGATTATTGTGTGTGTATGATGTATGTACGTGGGTGTGTGGATACCATGGTGCACTTGTGCAGACCGGAGCACAACTTTATGGAGTCTGTTCTCTCCTTCCATCTTTACATGTGTCCCAGTTAGCTTTGACTGTCAAGTTCTCATAGCCTCATTATGTAAGAAGGGAGTTTTAATGAAGGGATTTCTCAGATCAGATTGGCCTGCCTGCATGTCTGTGAGGGATTGTTTTGATTACTTATTGATGTAGGAGGGCCCAGCCTACTGTGGGTGGTGACATTCCCTAAACAGGTGGTTTTGCATTGGATAAGAATGCTAGCTAAGCCTGCGTCTAGGAAGAAGGCAGCAAGCAATCTCCTCCTCGGTTCCTGCTGCAGGTTCCTGTCCTGACTTCCCTCACTGATGGACTGTAACTTGCGAGCTGGAACAACCCTTGTCTTCCCTTCAGTTGCCTTTGGTGAAGGCTGTCACAGGAACAGAAAGGGAACTGGAGCAGGTGGGGTCCAGGAATTGAACTCAGGATATCAGGCCTGCTGAGCTGTCCTGGCTATCCCAGTTGTTATTTTGAGAAAGAATTGGGGAAAAGTCTTGAATACCTGACGTTCGTTTTTAAGTATTTTTAAAGCATCACTGTTCTTTTCAAAAATTAAAAGAATTATATGTATGAGTGTTTTGCCTGCATGTATGCATGTGTGCCACATGTATGCAGTGCTTTCTGAGGCCAGAATGGGACGTCATATGGGTGCTGGGAATTGAGCCTAAGTCTTCTGCAAGAGCAGCCAGTGCTCTTAAGCACTGAGCCATCTCTCTAGCCCACAAACAAAATAGTAATAAAAGATCTAATAAGGACTGACCTGTCCCTTGTGGAACATTACACTTAAGTGGGCAGCTCTTAAGAGGAGGCCATTTAAAGAATACACACATAATGTCCAGTAGCCGGACAGTAAGTAAATTGCAGCCTCAGTAGCAAGAACAAAAATGAACAGAGTGACAATGTTGTAATCTCTAGGGTGCAGCCTTCCTCTCCCCCAACACAAATGCCTCACACCAGCACACTGGTCCTGCCCAAAGCCAGTGGCTTGAATTGGACGTTCGGATCAGGTTTTTAAGTAATGCTTTTTCATATCCAATGGCAGGAAGACTAACGCTCCTTATTGTGCCTGATTTCTTTGTCCTGTTCACTGGCATATGTGAATAATATACTTTCTGTGGACAGTGGAACTTTGCAGATAAATAGGACTCTGACTTGGGAAGGTTAGTAGAAGAGTTGGGGCAGGTGAGCTTAGCTTAGTCACATGAGACTTTAGAGGGAGAGGATCTTTCTGTACTGTCAGAATCTGAGGGTGAGGGGATGACACAGGACAAATTTGGTGGCCTTTGAAGATGAAGGAAGAGGTCTCTGGGACTAGGAATGTGGGTGATCTCTAAAAGTTATATGCCCTCTCCAGGATAGAAAAGACTGGGAATCCAGTTCTTTAGAGGGCACCTCTTGCTGATACCTTGAATGCGGCCCAGGAGGAATCCTTTCAGACTTGTAATTTACAGAGTCCAGAGAGTGAATTTGTTTTGCTTTAAGCCACGGAATGCATGGCACCTTGTCATAGCAGCAACGGAAAATGAGTAGAAATCCCTGCTTTAAGGTCCACCTCTAAAGTGGCGTTCCCTGGTATTTTATCAAGCAGTTGTTTTGTTCTCGGACAGTAGAGGGTGGTAAGCAGCCACTTTTCTGGTGGCGTTCAGCCCGCTCTTCTCATTGAAACAATTAGGATCTCATGATGGCCATTGAAATCCTTGTTCTGGAAAGTGCAAATCCCGATGTTACAGACAAGAAATACTGCGTGAGGGTGATGATGACCGAGTGAGTGACAGCCCGAGGGGACTCAGCAGCCTAATTCAACAGTCACTACTTATGAAAAACCCAAAGAATGCTGAAACTGATCTTCTGTCTGCTGGATAGAGTTGCTTAGGTACCTTAAAAATATTAGAATGTGAAGTACAGTTCCCTTTCAGAATCACCAAGCACCCTGGAGCCACTGAGCAAATGAAAGTGAATTGGAAATTACACAGAACTACAGGGAAAGTCACGAGTCGTGATGTTTAAGAAAAGGCAGCAACGTCTTTTCTTGAAAATTCTTCACTCTGTGTTTTTGTGTTAGTCTTGAATAGGAGCAAATGTAACACTATTTATATTTGGACTCTGGTAGACAGGGTTGAATCTCTTTGATGATTTTTAATAGCACGTGTCTGGGATTTTTATGTCTGATTGGTACATTTAAATTTATGACCTGTGCTGTGATATATTTTTAATAACACGTGCACATTTCCATTCCCTTCATCTTTGACAGTGGAGTGGGGAGCTGAGGGCTTGGGCTTGGTGACTTTGTATAACATAGCATGTTGAGATGGTACATTCTGGGTATCAGGGAGAGAAGTGTTTGGAATGACGCAGGCACACAGGCAAATCTGAGTATCCCGACCATCATGACTGTTACTCATTTTCTTATCTAAAAGCACGTCACATGCATGCATTTCCTTTTTCGTTTTTAAAGGTTATGTGTATGTGTGTATATCTGTGTGTGGGTGTGTGCACAGACGCACAGGTGCCCTTGGAGGGTGTTAGGTGTTAGGTCCCCTGGGGTTGGAGTTACAGGTAGTTGTGAGTCATCTAAGGTGATACAAAGGGTCTGGAAATTAAACTCAGGTCCTCTGTAAAAGCAACATGTGCTTTTAGCTGCTGAGCCCTCTCTCCAGCCCCAGTGTACTTGTTTTCTGAGTAAAAGCAAACACAGCTTTTAAGGATGAACATCTTTCAGCATGTGAAGGCAGAAAACACATTTCTACTTGGAACAACCACAGACTCTGGGAACTGAACGTTGAATGCTCTGAAAATCTGAGACCAAGGATTATAAACAAAGCTGGTGATAGGAAGGTCACGGAGATGTGTCATTTCTTTGTAGGTAAAGAACTTAGTCTTTATTAAGCATAATTCAAGACTCTCTTTGAAAGTCCTCTCTGTTGCTCGGGGACCAGCCCTTGGAAGACTCTGCTTCTGTATGGGTAACACCTGGAAACAGGGACAGATGAGATACCTCCCAGTGATCACCTCACGTCACTCGATCCTGAACTTACGTTTTCTTTTCTCTTTCCTCCTTTACTTTTTCTTTTGAAACAGGGTCTCTCTCATGCAACCTTGGCAGTCTTTCTGTCTTGACTTCTTGTGAACTGCGATCACAGGCACGCCAGCCTAGCATAATGGTTTCCTTGAACCAGTGAAATTAAATGGGTTAAGAGAGATAATCGGGGGATTAGGAAGCAAGACAAATCACTCAGGGCCAAAGATATTCTTTACAAATAAAAATTGATTTCTAAAATGTGCTTAAGGAAGGAAGAACCCAGAGCTATGCTCTCTAATTGAGGAACCAAGGACTGGTAATCGTTTTGAAATTTTGCTACTATCAGAGCAACGGAGAGGACTTTACTATGAACCAAAGTTCATGGTAAAAATAGTCTCACAATGAAATGTAAGTAATAGGTAGAAACTGTTCATATTATATATAGATATGAGTGGGTACATGAACGTTTGTACCTGAAGAAGCCAGAGGTCAATGTCAGGCGTTTCTACATTGTCCCCTCCCCCATTTTTCAAGACAGAGTCTGTCTCTGAACCTGGAGATTATTTATTTGGCTACACTGACTGGCCAAAGAGCTCCAGAGATCCTCCTTTGTATAATGTAGTTGACAGCACAGTGTTACCTGGGTGTCAGGAATCTGAACTCAGGTCCTCATGCTTGTGTGGTAAGCGCTTGCTCTCCTCAGCCTCTTGTATTGTGTCTTTTCCACTTTCTTGCACTGGAGTAAGGCTGTGTGTGTCCCCGCGGGGGGAGGGCAGGCGGCTGAGGAAGGCAGTGAGGAATCAGCGGCGTTTAAAACTTGCCTACCAGAGAGACGCCAAGGTTCACTCACGGTACTACACTTCAGGCAAGAACTGCTTTAGAAGACCCCAAAGATGCTCGTTAAGATGTTAATAAAATATAGAGATAGGTGTTGGCCATTATTGCAGAGAAAGAAACTCACCCCTTACAACTGAGAGCTTTCAACAATTCACAAGGGACAGTAAGAAAAGACTTTCATCACTGATCAGAGGAATTTGTTCACGGACTACTTTAACCTGAATTTCCGGCTGGGTAAGACCCTGTGCTGGGACGCTGTTTTATTTTCCAGATTGTCAGTGTCTCTGTTTGGCCAGAAGGTGTTGCTCTAATATAACGGGCCGTAGAGGACAAAGTAGTGAGGAAGGAATGTGTGCCGGCAGGGATAAAGATGTCAACTGTGTAAGTATATAGAATTCAGGCACAAAGATATCCATTATAAGGGGAAAAAAAAGGCTTTACTGTAGTATGTACCCACTATAAATAGTTCAGCTAAATGTAAACACAGAATATTGCCCCGGTGATCTCTGCAGCCATGTAAACAGCAGCCCGACTTTCTCTCTCATTAACTCTCTTTTCTTAATAAAGAGACTTCTGTACTGTGAACTTGGGGCAAAATAGAATGATGTGAACTTTTTTTTTTTTTTTAAATAACAGGGCATAGAGTACATGGAATAGAAACTGGAACTTAGAATCAGTGGATTTTTTTTTTCTTTTAACAAACACAGTGTTGCTTTACTGTGTAAAATCCCATATGTTACAGAAATGAGCAGAGTCCTGGCAGCAGACAGGGCTAGCGAAGGGTTAGAGAGATGGGCGTGCGAGCCTCGTTTGTACAGAGCTGGGATTTCTTTTGATGGTGGCAAACAAAATTCAAACAAATACTTCTTTGAACGATGTCACACCATCACTCAAAATGTTAAACCCGATTATAAAAAGAATGTCTTTAAACTGAACTTAAACAAAATTTTATGCAGAATTACTCATTTTACTTTTAAAACTCAGATCAGGGTAACTTTTTTTTTTTTTTTTAAGTGAAGATTTTTCCACCACAGGAAGCAAAACATTTTCAATGTAGGACTATAGGTTACCCAAGTTAATTCAGCCAAAGTAACCAACCAAGAAGAAGCTGAGTTACCCGGGAAATGAAGCCTCCTTTTACAGACTAGATGTCGACCTTCCTCGATTGCATTTAAAAAAACAGATTGGCAAAACACATCAGTGGGATTTGTGAATGTTCTTTTCTACCAGATTTTTCCAGACATGGTGGTACATGTTTATAATCTCAGCACCAGGGGTAGAGGCAAGAAGACCAGAAGTTCATGGCCAGCCTGGACTAGAGGACAGGAGATCTGTTTCAACAAAGACAGAGGGAGAGAGAGAGGTGGATTGGATGAGAGGGAGAGGGAGAGAGAGAGAGAGAGCGGGAGAGAGAAAGAAGAATGAGGAGGGCAGGGGCAGGAGGAGAAAGAAGAGAAAATAACTTGGCCTGGATGTGGTTTGAGTCCAGCGAGTTTCCTCTGATTTCTAGAGGATCACCTCACTTGCTTTATAGAGGACATCGACCCTAATTCCTGAACGGCACTTACTCTATTTATCAGAAACATGGTCATGTCTTATTTGTTTAAAGCTTAGTACTATGCCTGAAAGGTAAATGTCGAATAAATGTTTATAACTGAGGTAAAATGAAATAAATCAAGGCTATGTAATCCCCCCAAAAGGGTCAGTTAGGTCGTGGGCAATCAGCTTTAGGTTTCCTTCAGTCACAAATTATAAACATCTTTGCTGAGTTCTGTGGGAAAGACAGACGCCTCGTTCTGTGAGGGAGCAAGCCAAGCTCTACAGGGCTGGGCTGAGGCAGGGGGCTCATCAGCTCTGTTAGAAGCCGACTCTGGGGATCGAACGGTGATGTGTGCCGGCCTTCTTCAACGGACAGTGAAAGGTGGGGAGTGTCATGACAAGCAGGTTCAGTGTCCTGCGGGTTCCAGGGAGGACCCACCGGGACCCAAAATGCATTCTGAGAGCGTTTTATTTGGATATGTGATAGAGAAATACTAGGCAAAACCCTCTACACTTGCAGTAAACAGTGTAGAGTTTGTATGAGACTTTGGTATGATAATATTTGAGAAGAAATTTGTTCTTTGTGTGTATGTGTGGTGTGGCATGTGTGTGTGTGTGTGATAGTGTGTAGGTGTTGAGTAGGGGAATCTCTGTGTGTATGTATAGGTGTTCTGTAAGGGTATCTCTGTATGTGTAGGTGTTCTGTAGGGGTATCTCTGTGTGTGTAGGTGTTGTGTAGGGGTGTCTCTGTGTGTGTAGGTGTTGTGTAGGGGTATCTCTGTGTGTGTAGGTAACCATAGCTATCAATTGTTCATTACTGCATTGGCCATGCATGTCCAGCCCACAAGGCAGCACTTCCTGGCACACATCCCCATCTTCTCGCTCTTTCAGTCTGTCCATGTCCTCTTTGTGACGTGACCTGGGTCTCTGAGAGGATGATGCCGATGTTCTGTTTAGGGCTGACATAAAAGAAACCATGTGGTCATTTGATTCTGTTTGGGAGCATGTTGCTTGTTTCAGGGCCCTTAAATTGTGATGATCTGGTAGCCTGAGTCACAAATCATCAGCTTTCTCTCAAGGGGAATGGACCCTTAGACCAGAGTAGCCACCGATGGAATGGTTTTTTCATGTATGAGAGATAGTAGTAAATGCATGCGTGTTGGCAACATACAGTAACACAGAGATTTGTACCGGTTTTTAAACTTTAAAGACAAACCAGTTCTAGTAATTAAGATTGTGATGTGACCTCGTGGGGTCTGGATACTCATTGGGTTAAGTGGGAAATTCTGCATTCCCTTCATGTTGGCATGTTTGTTCTGGTTTTTCTCCAGCCGCTGAACACTCAACTGCTGCACATTGTCCCAGGTCCCTGAGAGCCACAGTGAGCCTCACAGAGTCCTTTGCTTCTGTGGAGCTTGTGTTCTAGCAGAAGGATGGGGTGTGGGGCTAAATCAGATGGAGGCTGTGAGCGAGAGTAAACTGAAAGAGCATGGTGCGTGGAGGGTGTGGTCCTCCTGGAACGTGGTGAGGACTTCACCTTTCAGCAAGATGAGCGCCCAAGGCTCTTCTGAACAGAGGCTTGCCTTTAAAAAGGATCCCTCTGGCTTCTTTATTGAGCACTGATGGAACCACAGTCAGGCCCCCTGGTGGGATGTTTAGTAATCCAGATGGAGGTGGACAGCAGCTCTCATTCCTGTGGTGGATGGAGAGATGGTGTTCTGCAGCCAGTACTGCAGAACAGACAAGTGTGAGACAGGAAGCTGGGACACCTCCTGAGACCTAGACATCATGTTGGAAGACTGGAGCCGGGGAGAGCATGGAAAGATTTTAAGACCTGGAGGTGGTGATGAAAATAAGGAAATCATATTGTCTGGACACCATGGGGAGGTTTGCACATAGGACAGCATGTGCAAGACGTGTGCAAACCCAAGCCAGACAGAAGCCCAGCGTAGACTGGGGAGCTGGACAGGAAACGCAGCCCCAGCTGAGGATCATGGCTGCCTGGAGGGGAGTTCAGTGTTCTTTAAAGACATGGAACCTGGTAGGTTGACCAGACTCCAGGGGATGGACCCATATCCAAGAACAATGGGGAGCACAGATTAGACTCTGCAGGCCTCTAATGAAGAACAATAGGCTGGGAATATTGGCGCGCACCTTTAGTCCCCGCCCCTAGAACTTTCCGAAAAGAAATGTACATCTAAAGTAACAGAAAGCCCACCTTCCCTACATTTCTGTTTGGGAGAGATTTCCTCACCTGTAGCCTCCCTGTGCCCACAGGAAGCCACTGTGCAGCACTAAGATGAAAATGTTGAGCTTCACTATAAACTCGAGGCAGGCCATGATGAAGGCCCTTCGGGTAGTTATGACAACAAGAATCTATTTCCCCTTTCTTCTCTATCCCAGGCCATTGGAGTAAGGAATGGTAGAAAATCTTATTGAATTTTCCTAATTATTGAGAAGACATCGAAGGAAGGCCAGGTGGATTTATGGCAATGCTAATCAAGCCCATCTTCTCACAAAACTATATAAAATCAGCTACCTTATCATCCGTCGTGTTAGAGTTAAGAAATGGAAACCACCCAGGTGTCCATGACCTGATGGATGTGTAGAAAAAATGTAGTATGTATACATTGTGGACTACCGTTGAGCCATGAAAAAGAACTTCCAACAACACGGATAGAGGAGCAGATCATCATGTTGAGTGAAATAATCCAGGCAAAGAACAGCAGTGTGCCACGTGTTTAACTCAGGGAACCTGGAAAGGCTGATCTCACAGACCCCGAGAGTGGACTGGTGATGACCAGAAACCGGGCAGAGTAGGTGGGGTGGGGGAGAGGCTGATTAACAGGTGCTAACTTGAAGTCTCGTAGGAGGAAGAAGCCCTAGTGCAGTAATGCAGGGCAACTAGAGGTCACAGAGATGTGCACTTCAGAAAGCAGGAAGACAGGAGTTTGAAAGCTTTCACCGTGAGAAACAATGGTACCTGAAGAGACAGATGTGCTTAGCCTGACTGAAATGTTAGCCAGGGTTACACAGTGAGACGGGTCTCATACAAACTCCCAGACAGTAGACTATCCGACCTGGGGGGATTCGGTGGAATTTCATTTATTTATTTATTTATTTAATCTTATGAGTTTTATGCCTGCATGTATGTAAATGCACCATGTCATGCAGTGCCAGAGGAGGACAGAAGAGGGCATTGGATCCCCTGGAACTGGACTTACAGATGGATTTTAGCTGCCATGTGGGTGCTGGGATTTGAACCTGGGTCTTCTTCAAGACCAGACAGTGTTCTTAACTGCTGAGCCATCTCTCCAGCCCCCAATGAAATTTCTTATGTCTGCACTTCTCCATCTTCCAGGTTTGGGCAGAAGTCAGGAGGCTGGAAGAGACTGATGGGTGGTTCCAAGGGGACTGACGGTGCTCGATCTTGTCATGAAATCATACTATTTGGGTCCAGAGGAGCAGAGAAAACCCCCAGCACTGACTCACTGCAGCTGAAATGTGCTCCTAAACTGGCCTGTTGGCTTGTTAAATGACTCCAGCATAAGACAGTTGATATGATTCAACTGGGTCTTCCTCGTTTGGAGGACAAGGGGACTGAGGGCATTGCTGGCCATATAAGGAATAAAAGTAATGATATTAAATCTTTTATATCAAGTCTTTTACGATGTATTGTAAACACTGACTTCCTCATTGCTCTTGATAGAGGGTTTTGTTTATTTGTCCTCTATTTCCAAACAAAACAAAGTCCAAGCCAGCGAAGACGAAGATGGGAGGTCTGGTCCAAACAGGACAGCTGTTCTTGAACTTCAGAAGGACAGCCGCAACCTAGCTATCCATGCCAAAGTGAATGTTCGTGTCTGTGTCCAGTGACTCGGAGAAGACTTTCATTTAAGCAAAGCAGATTGCAGCACCCACTGAAGGATGATGAACTTGGCAATCGGGTAAGTAGGTGTAAGATGAAATTCCACCGCATGATAAAAAGTTAAACACGGGAGGAACAAGAGACAGACACTATACAAGGTGACTGTAGTTAATACTGTACTGATTCTTGAAAAATGCTAAAAAATGTGTCTATAAAGTGTTCTCACCACAAGAATGACTGTTCGAAGTGACGTATGGGCTGGTTAGCAATATCCTTAAAGCATTATGTTGTCCATGGTAAATACGTACGTTTCTACCTGTCAATTAAAAAGAAAAGTTTAAAAAAACAGCCATCAGTTTCGTCCCCTTTATCCTCCCTTCCTCCCTCTCCCCTCCATCCCTTCCTCTCTTCCTATTTTAATTTATTCTTCGAATTTCTTCTCCCATATCTCCCGCCTACTTTCATGCATTTTGTTTTGTGGGTCATTGCAATTAATCAGGGCTGTTTGCATGCACACGGGTGGCAGTGGGCCATTTGCTTGAGAAAGGGCACCTGACCGTGGTGACGTGTGGCAGCCATGAACAGCCTGTAGTTCCTCAGAGATATCTGTGGCTATGTGGGTTGTGTCACTAACAAAAAACTGATTTCATTTCAAAATGAGATTTCGGACCACATAGACCTGATTTTTAAAGACCATATGCACGGGGCTGGAGAGATGGCTCAGTTCTTAAGAGCACTCTGCTCTTGCAGAGGACCCAAGTTCAGTTCCCAGCACCCACATGGTGTCTAATAATTACCTGTAAAGTCAGGACCAGGGGATCTGATGCCCTCTTCTGACCTCTGCAGGCATTGCATGACATAATTGCACTTACATGCAGGCAAAGCACTCAGACACAAAATAAAACAATTTTAAATTAGCTCATTAAAAGAAAAATACTTGAAGGCAAGACTGAGATGTCAGCATTCCATCATGAGAGGGAGCGACTGACGAAGCCTCTAGTCAGATTAACTCAATTGTCTGTCCTAAGACATCTTGTAAGCAAGCTCTCATGAATGAAAGACAAAAAATTCTTTTAAGGTTTCAAGAGAAAAGAAACAACACACGGTGACCCAATTCACCTGACAACACACTGCTCTGATGGGCCAGGAGAGTAGGCACCTGATTTTCAGAGCGCAAACGGGGGCAAAATTCAGGCAAGAACATTATATTCAAGAAGGGAAGATATCCTTTAGAAATGAAGGCTAAGACTTTCCCAGTAAAGCTGAAGCTGAGAGAGCATGTCTCTCTCAGTAAAAAGAATTGAAGGAGGTCATCCTGGGCCTAACACATTTCCTCTCATTATCTAGAACATGTGAGGGGATACTTTATCTGTAGGCCACTGAGCAAGCCAGACCAAACTTTTAAAAACCGCAATCCCAATTCACCCAGAATGCAATGTAGTTCAAATCAACAGTAATGAAGATTTACGAGTACCTTTGTACTTGCGAAATGAAACTATTAAGGAAGAAATTTATAAAAAAGAAATTTAATGTTATTTTGAAATCAACGAAAATGCCAATTCAACATACCAAATGCCTGTAGGATTCTCCAGATGCAACACTAAGAAAGAAGTTTATATAAATCAAAAAGTAGATAGATCTTGGGCTAGAGAGATGGCTTAGTTAAGAGCACTGATTGCTCTCGCAGAAGATCTGGGTTCGGTTCCCAACACCCATTTGATGGCTACCAAATATCTGTAATTCCAGTTCCAGGAGATCCAATGTCCTCTTCTGGCTTCCATGGGCATTGTATGACATGGGTGAACTTTCATACATGCAGGCACAATGCTCATAAAAACAAAATAAAATAAGTATAATTATTTTAAAAGCAGAGGGTCAGGCTTGGTGGCACATACCTTTAATCCCAGCACTTAGGAGGCAGAGACAGGCAGATCTCTGTGAGATCAAGGCCAGACTGGTCTAAATATCAAGTTCCAGGCCAACTAGGGCTACAGGGAGACCCTGTGTCAAAAAGACAAATTAAAAAAAAAAAGATTTTAAGTAACTAAGCTCATTAGTAGAACAAACAATCAGAAATTAGTAGAAGAAAAAAAATAAAGATTATCATAGAAATGAATTAGCTAGACATGACAAAGCCAAAGATCAATGAAATAAAGAGCTGGTTTTTTCAAAGGGTAAACAAAATAGATCTGCCCTTTGGTTAGTCTAAGTAAGCAAACAGAGAGAGAGAAAACTTGTAAATAAAATTAGAGTTGGAGACACATCAGCACCACAGAAACTCAAACGATGGTTAGAGAGTGTATGAACAACTGTGTACTATAAATGTAATAACTAGAAAAAAATGGATAAATTCACAGGCACATATACCTCATCGCTGGTCAGTCATGAAGAGTTAGAACCCTAACAGACCAATAGGCTGTAAAACGGAAATAGTAACAAGAGTTCTCCCAGTTAAAGTAAGTCTAGGACCGACCACATGGCCTGAATGCTGATTTCTACCTGCGATTGCACAAATGACTGATACTCATTCTCCGTAAGTTATCCCAAACATAGTCTAAAGGGCCACCATCGCTCTGATGGTAACGCCAGAGAAGGACACAACATACACGGAAAATTATAGGTTGTGTGCTTGGTAAATATTGATACAAAAATCAATATAAAACTAGCAAGTCAAAGCTAACACCACATTAAACAACTCCTCACCCTCTTCAGGTGGGATTCAGGGTTAGGAGAGGGGCAGTCTTAATTCTGGTACAACAGATCCCTGTCTGACCTAATGGGAGTTCTGTAGGATGGCTCGTCAATGTCATATCTATGTGCGGCAAGGGACACAGACTCCTCCTGGCAGGGGTCTGCTTTCCAGGAGGAGGTGTAACCTGGGGAGAGCTAGTTTACTTTGGCCCATGGTGATTCATGGAAAGGGTCTCCGTTACCATACAACAACCACCAAAACTTAGTGTGGGATGGGGAACAGTTACCTTGATCCTGAGAGGGAGTCTGAACCTCGGCTCTGGTTCACACACGAAGCGACCACATCACTCAATCCCTGCAGGGCCTCGGTCCCTCGGTTTTGTCTCTGTGAAGGCGGGATGTGGGCTGCTCTGGTACCCTCCCCAGAGTCCCGTCTCAGTATTTTGCACATTCTCTCCTCCCATTTTAACTTTTTTTGAGATTTATTTTTACTTTAAGTTATGAGTATGTATGCGTGTGCGAGTATGTGCATATGTGCGTGTGCGTGCAGGTGTCTTCGGAGGCTGGAGGAGGAAGCTGGATGCCCCAGAGGCAGAGTTACAGGCAGTTACTTGTAAGCCACTGAACATGAGTGCTGGGAACCAAACTTCGGTCCTTTGCAGGATCAGCAAGTGCTCTTAACCGCTAGCTAAGCTGTCTATCTAGCTCCTCTGCTTCCTTTTAAAATAATCTATTTGTCTATTTTTTATTTTATGTGTATGCGTGCGGTGCTTGCACACATGTAACTGCATGCGTGTTGTGCAATGCCTGTGGAGGACAGAAAAGGGCTTCACATTCCCTGGAACTGGAGTTACAGACGGTTGTTAGCCTCCATGTGGGTGCCAGAATGTGAACCTGGTTGTCTGCAAGAACTGCCACAGGAGAGACTTCGTTCTAAGGAGTGTTAAAGAGAAAAGCACACAGAATGCAGGAACAATGTTTAATATCCTCTTTCATATCAACAGATGGATGAGAGGGCAGCTGAACCTTCCCTTTTAGGAACGAACTGACAGGTCGAAGTCCTAGTCTTATATGGTGATACTGACTTTGCTTTGTTCTTGCTTTGTAGTTCTGACTGGCTTGGTGCATGCTGTGTAGTCCAGGCAAGCCTCAAACTCATGGCAATCCTCCTGCCTCAGCTTCCCCATCTTGAAGTCACAAGTGTGAGCCACAGTGTATGATTAATCCCTAGTTTTCATTCCACTGGATCTGGAAATGACTAAGCACACCTCTTAGGCTTTTCCTGATCAGATCATTCGAACTGGGAAGACCCACCTTAAATGTGGCTGCACCTTGTGGGGTGGCTAAGATAAAAACATCAGAGAAAAGTTTTGCATTTTGCCTCATTGCCTTAATTCCGCCTCAGTTATTTTCCTGTGATAAAACACCATGATTAAGACAATTTATAGACAGAAGGGGTTATTGGGTTTATGGTTGGTTCTGGAGGAATTAGAGTCTGCCTTGGTGGGGACACGCGGCAGGAGGCAGCTGGAGCAGAACGCTCAGTGCTCTTGTCAAGCAGGCACAGGAAGCGGAGAGAGCCAGACCGGAAGTGGGCATGGCTATGCTCTCTCAAGCCCTGTCCCCAGTGACGCGTTTCCTCTGGCAAGGCCATGCCTCCAAAAGCTTCCCAAACAGCCCCAGCAATGGGGGACAAAGAGCTCAAGTACTTGGAATCCATAGGTGACGATTGATCACTGTCTGGCTGGCCAGTTCATCTATGCTGCTGCTGCTGCCACACCTGGGATCAAGGATGTCAGAACCAGCTTCTTTTGGTTTCTATCTTAGACTGAAGGCCAGTTTCAGAGCCAGACTGGACTGCTGAGAGCCCACTCCCGTGAGACTGAGCTGATACCAGTTTCCCAGCCTCTCCAGTGTGACAGCCATCGTTAGACTAACCCAGACTGTATCACGTAAGCCAGTCTAGTAAATTCCCTTTGAATATATATCCACTCTGGGTTCTGTTCTGGAACATCCTAATGCATTCATCACGCTCAGCTGGATTCTTTTCTTGAGAATTTCAGAGTGTGGGATATCCAGGAAGCCAGATTTGGATTAATTTCAGTGAGTGAAGAGAGAAAGTAACTGACTCCCTGAAGATAGATAGACTGAAGAGGCAAAATAACTTCAGGGGCTGGGTGTGGTGGTGCACACTTTGATCCCAGGACTCCGGAGGCAGAGGCAGATGGATCTCTGAGAGATCAGGGTCAGCCTGGTGTAATAGGAAGTTTCAGGCTACCCGGGACTACAGGGAGAACCTGTCTTAAAAAGATAAAAAATGGACCAGAGAGATGGTTCAGCAGTTAGGAGCACTGGCTGCTCTCGCAGAGGACCAGGGTTCAATTCCCAGCACCCACATGGTAGCTAACAATTATCAGTAACTCCAGTTCCAGGGGAATTTGATGCCCTCTTCTGACCTCCTTGGGCATTGCGTGGCACAGGTGTGCTTACATGCCTACATGCATGTAGGCAATACACTCATACACATAAAATAAAAATAATAAAGTAAAAAAAGACACGAAAAAGCAACTTTAGGGGAGTCTGTCCACATGGCCTACTGGCAGAAGGATGACCTCTGGAGCTATGGAGGTTTGGTTGTGACATTTGTCACCTTCTGACTGTCACTCTAGAAAAGTCGGTAAGCCAGTCTGAATCTCCATTCGTGTTTCTTCAAGGTGAGACTGTAGGGTGTACAGCCTATGTAAATCTCCTGTGGTAGTTGTTGGCAAGATGGCCTCTGTGTGGAAGCCATTCTTCTGTGGTAGTTACAACCATATATTACTGACAGCCCAGAATGCTAATTAGTCTTTCCTAGTAATTGTGGTTGTGAGGTAGGGAAGTCGCCTGGATTTGCCTCTGTCCTGCCTTGTAGTCAGGTCCCCAGGGCCTCAGAAATATGCTGGGACACAAACAGGATCCTGAGCTCAGCTACAGCGTCCCCAGGAAAGCAATATTTTCTTGCCTGGAACAATTTCTTACAAGTGGATCAGACTGAGACCCCAGCCACGCTCAGGCCCAGGAAGGTGTGAAGCACTGGCCCTCCCGTGTCATGGGGTCGGCATTCGGATCAGGTTGATCTCCTCTCCATTTGTTCAGAGCTGCCTTTGTGCTCTCCAGAACTCCAGGATGATCTTGACCAGACTCACCTGCCGTTCCCCAGGGCATTCCGTCCAAGATTGGTGGACATTCCATGAATTGTTGGTTCCCAGCTCCCTGACCCTAAATCATACAGTTCTGTCATCAGAGTCAGATCTCAAAGAGGGCACACGTTTAGCTGCAGAGAGTAATATTTCTGGTCAGTGTGTAAGAAAACCAGTAAAGCCCCCAAGCAGACTGTGGGCAACCAGGTGCTCCGGGGAGCCATTCCTGACAGCCTACATTAAGTCTTTAAGTCTCCAAACGCATGGAAAAACAATCCTGAATAAGATGTGTTCTTACAATCTAGGGAAGGCCTTTAAAAAATGTTGGAACAAACAGTGTCCCAAATTGGTTCCGTAATTAAGGTATGCAGAGCTTGGCTTCAAAGATCCCTCACATCGGTTTTAAGGGACGCTGTAAGTGAGCAGATAATTGTATATAGTAGCTACAGGGCCATTAGTGGAGCTTAATCTACACAGAAAGCTTTGGATATTAGAGGCTTCTGGGACATCGCTTCTACACTAATGTCTCATCTGCAGATATTACCCCAAATGTGTGCTTTTCCCCATTATATTTTATTTTTTAAAGCCAGAAAGTTCACATCTGGGTACAGTTTTGTAACAGGATGAATAGGTGCCCAAAAGATACTTTGATAGCGATGGAAGGTAAAATCATAACGAGAAAACTAATAAAGATTTCCAGGATAAAATTCTCATGACCTGTTAAACTTGTGTGTGGAGTAGAGGAGAAAAGTCACAGTGGTCCCAGAGGGGAGGGATGTCATGTTTTGTTTAACTTCGGCCATGGGGCTAGACAGTTTTAACGGCTTTATCCTATCCTCAGTAAGTCAGGACCAGAGAAAGTTCAGCACTGATAATGAGTCTGGGAGCTTCCTTTCCCTCAGGCTTTTGGTAAGGGAAAATTACTTGGGAATATAGCTAGGTGGAGAAAAAGGACTGGTAGGTTAGCCAATCAACCTTCAGTTTCCATCAGGTAAAAATGTTTTTCCCAATTTCTAATAAATATGCTCTTAAAATGTCTTTTTAGCTGGGTGTGGTGGTGAATGCTTTTAATCCCAGCACTCGGGAGGCAGAGGCAAGTGGATCTCTGTGAGACTGAGGTCAGCCTGGTCTACATAGTGAGTTTCAGGCCAGTGGGGACTAGAGAAAGACCCTATCTCAAAAAAAAAAAAAGTTTAAAAAATGATGTGTCTGAGTGTTTTGCCTGCGTGTACGTATATTTGTGTGCAATGCCCGTGGAGGTCAGAAGAGGGCATCAGAATTCCTGACCTGGAGTTATGAATGGTTGTTAGCCACCATATGGGTGCTGAGAGCCAAACTTGAGTCCTCTATAAGAGCAGTCACTGAACCATCCTTCCAGCCCATCATTTGAGGGTAGGGGTTGGCCCAGGCAGTAAGTGATGGTTATGCAGGCATGAAGACCTGAATTTGGATCTCCAGCACCCATGTAAAAAGCCAGGCACATATGTTCATAACCTTTATGCTGGGGAGGCAGAAGCAGGTAGTTCCTTGACACTTGATGGTGAGCCAGCCTAGCTGAATCTGTGGGATGCAGGGTCAGTGTGAGGCCCTATCTCAGAAAATAAAGGAAGCTGGGCTTGGTAGATAAAGCATTTCACACGCGAACCTGGCAACCTGAGTTCATTCCTGAAATCCACACAAAAGTGGATGCTTGTGACACCTCCACAAAGCTGACCTCTTCCTTCCACAACAATACCACGGCATGAAATACACACACACACACACACACACACACACATGCCCCATGCACACGTATGTACACACAATAATCCATTAATTAAATTAAAAAAATAAGGGCAATGGAGGACAGCACTCAGCATTGACCTCTGGCCTTAGCATGTATGTGTACACACATGCATGTGCACCTGCGCATAGGGATGTATACAGGTACACACATACATACTCCACATACACATGCACACATGTAATTCTCAAACTGAAGGATAAAACCAAATTGCTATAAGCAGCAGTGGAGTTAATGAAGAGAATCCAAATTCCTTCTCCACCACACTGCGTAGCAAAGGGAATATTATTGTTAATCCTGTTATTTTAGAGTTGACCCATGTTCAAATCCACCCTTCCCCAGCATACTTTCAACTTTTATAGTCTAGCCTCTTGCATAACAGACCACATACAAGACTTGGCTTAAAAGCCCTCCTTCCAGCCTGTTGCAATATTTATAAAGCCCTTGCTTTTTTACCACACTGTGAGTAAGGCTTAGTAAAACAAAGGACATCATAATTTATTGTTTTAAGATTATTGATTCAATAAATTAACAATAATTTCCACGGAGGGTAGGAACCATGGTGCCATAAAAGTTTATTTATTCCTAGTTTAACTAGCATTGATTAGAGCGTTCAGACTGTCCCAGAGCTCCGCAGTCAGGCTTTATAGGTGAATTGCTCTCTGCCACAAAGGAAACAGTAAAATAAACATTCAACCAGAAGTGACAATGGTTCCTTTAAAAACCAGAAACAGCAGAGTTGTTTTTTTTTTTTTCCCTCCAGAAGAGCAGGAATAGTTCAGATAATGCTTTTAATACACACTGAGTGTACACTGGATCCCGCTCCCTAAAAATAGTCAAGGACAAAGTTTCAAGAGGATCTTGCAATTGTTAGCAAACAGGACTTACTAGGAGATATTTATACACTGTGCCTCAAATAAACACATTTTGGGGGGTTGGCTTTAAGTTCTATATTGCATTTCACAGCTGGACAAGGTTTTTTGTTTTTGTTTTTGTACACGTTTCAGAGCTTTGGTTCGCCGGTGGGAACTCTTCAGGTGAGTACACTGCGAACTGCTCAGAACTTGGAGCTAAGGGCTGATTAGTGTGTTAAGTGATGGCTGGAAGAGGAGAGCAATGGCCATGGGAGTCACGCTGGCTGTTCTTCCTTTGGGGACCGTTGCTCTTTAGACCACGACCACTGAGGATTGTGCCACCTGCTTTCTGCCGTCATCCACTGCCCCTCCTGGGGCATCCACATAGCACGTTTTAGTTTATTTATTTATTTTTTTAAGTATTACTGCTTTGTTTTCCAAGGCAATTTCTTTTCTGCCGCCTTAAAAATCTCTCTGCTGAACTATGATTTAGAACCATGCATTTGTGGTAATTAATATGATAAAATGAAATAAAAGACAATAAACCTCTTGGTAACTAAAGGCTTATGATGCAGGCAGGGTTTCGATGATGGTTGGTGTTAAATTGTTTCTCAGAATGCAACTCAGGAATTTGAAGTTGTCAGATTAACTGCTGTATTTACTGGTCTGTTTGATTAGGTGAGTGTAATTTATATTCCCTCTTGGAGACCTAAATAGCAACCCTTTCCTACCAAAACAGTGCTGAGAACAAAGGCCCTATTCACAGGGCAGTGGGCATTGCTCAGTAGGCCTTTGCATCTGAAATACCATGGTTACTAACCACCTATAAAAGGAGAGGGTGCAGCTAATTTTTTAAGTGCACACGGAGCACGCACAAAAAAAAAAAAAATCACATTCCACACCAAAGAAACATATTCCATCAGCAGTAAATGGAGTGGGATTTTTCTTTTTTGGCTACCACTGTCCTTTCCAAGGCTATAAAGAAAAATGACTGTGCTCTTTTCTGAGGGACGTTAGACAACAGAAAAGCAGCATTGGTGGACATAATTTGGTCTCATCATTTTAACTGCTTTATAACATGCTCAGAGGTGATTAACATGTTTTGAGTCAATACCGTTTTGAGAAGCTCTTGTAGACTGGGCTCTACATGGGGCACTCGGGATACAGGAACCCCGTGCCTCGTCTTCCATCTCAGCTTTACTGCTTACATTAAAAAATCAATTAATATTAATTAAATGAGTGTTCATGTTTGTGTATGTAGCTATGTGTACATCAAGAAACGAGAGGATGACCTCCAGTGTCTACTTTTTTTGTTGTTGTTGTTGGAGACAGGATCTCCTTGTAGCCCCAGCTGGCCTGGAACCCACTATATAGACCAGGTTGGCCTCACTCTCACAGAGATCCACCCTCCTCTGCCTCCCAACTGCTGGGATGAAAGGTGTGTGCCACCACACCTGGCTTTTATTTTATTTTATTTTTTATTTATTTTTGAGACAGGGTCTTTCACTGGCCAGAAGCTCAGCAAGTAAGCTAGGTTGGCTGGCCAGCGAGCACTAGGGGTCTGTCTCTGTCCTGATTTGCTTTCTGTTGCTGTAATAAAACAATGACCAAACCAACCTGGAGAGGAAAGGGTTTGTTTCTGCTTATAAGTTACAGTTCATCATGGAAGGAGCCAGGGCAGGAGCAGAGACCACAAGGAGCGTAGCTTACTGGCTTGTTCCCAGGCTCACATTCGGTTTGCTTTCTCGAACTTCCCCACCCACCTGCTCAGGGATGGTGCCGCCCACAGTGGGCTGCGCCCTCGTACATCTGTGAGCACTTAAGAACATGGTCCATGGGCCAATCTGATGGAGACTATTCCGAAGCTGTGGGTAGGGTCCTTCTTCCCAGCTGTATCCAGCTGATAGCCAGGATTAGCCTTCCCGCCACCTTCCCAGTACTGGGACTACAAGTGCCGCCTTGCCTGGCTTTGAAAACCATTAATTCTTATTATTTTATTATTTTAAAATTTAGTTTTTGCAAATTTCATACAATATATTTTGATCGCATTAGATCCCCTTCCCCATCTACACCATTTTCTACTACCACTCACTTTCATGTACTCTATTGCACACTCAGACACACACACACACATATATTGATGAATATATGGATTTTATGTGGCTTGAGTTTACATGGGACTTGTGCATGCCATCACCATTGTTGTGAGTTCACAGGAGTAACTGATGGGCTGTCTGGAAAACTCTGTCTCCTTGTGGTCCTCCACCTTCTCTGGCTCTCACAGTGGGAAGCCTTTGATACAGGTATTCAATGCAGGGATTAGCACTTGGTAGCCTCTCTGCCTGGCTTTTTTTTTTTTTTCTTAAAGTGAGTTCTGAATATGGAACTCAAGTCTTCATGTTTGTGTGAAGACTTTGCCAGCTGAGCCATCTCCCCAGCCCCAGCCGCTCACATTTTAAGGCTTGGATGATGCTTTGGAATTGGTAACCATAATAGAAGAGGGACAGCTTCTTGGAGGAGATGACCCTTGGGCAGGAATTCTAACTGCAGTGATGACATGACATGAGGTTGTGGAGCTCAGCCTCTGGGCAGCGAGCCACAGAAGTCTCCAGGATCCAGGGTGGGTTAGGGTTAAAATAAGACAAAGAGGCAGGAGAGAGCCTCATCTCCAGGACTGTTCCTGTACCATGCTAGATAGACTGATTGCCTTTGATCATGCAGGAGACCATCAAAGGGCTGGGAAGATGATGCTGGCTGGTCTGTGAAACCACGGCTGCCCCTGGCCCGGTGACTGAGTGGTCCGCCATGCTTTCAGGATCCCAGGGTGTGCTTCTCACACCTGTAATACACATTTTCTTCACCATTCCTCTCTTTGAATTCACCAGACAGTCATGCAATATTTCACTGTTCTTGGAAAGCCAATGTAGGATTCCTTGAGAAAATCCATTTGTCACCGACACAGACACACAGCCATTCTATTATAAAAAGATCTTCACAGGGCTGAATGTGTGACAGTTCCACCTCTGAGTGTCTGGGGATTTGTGGCCGCATCCAGTAGAGTAGTGGGTACCACAAAAAGTTACACAGTGAGCGTTTCCGAAGGGAGATAACCAAGCCTCCCTGTCTCCCTGACGCAGTAGCTATGGTCACATTCAATTGAATTTGGAAGGTGATCTTCCAGCTGCATATGTTACTAAAGTACTTAACTTCTGATCCCCAAACTGATCTCTTGCTCTAGACAAGTGGGTTGGAAACACACTGAGGGGCATTTTCTAAGACTCTAAGCTATTTTATAATTGGCTTATTTATGTATTTATTTATGTATGTATTTATTTATTTATGTATTTATTTGAGATAGGCTCTTCACTGGCCCTCAAAGCCAGACTCTCACCTCAGCCTCCCAGGTGCTGGGATACACGTGTCTGTCACTATCTGGCTCCACATTTTCAACTCTTAAGCTGAATCTTTGTTCTTCAATGGGAGAACTACACACAGGATAAAATGGGAAACTGACATATTAGTTGAGCCTGAACTTGACTATGTTGCATTAAAACAAAAAGTCACTTCTGTGAGAAGAGTTATCTGAGCACCTGCTGGGGTTGTGGCACTGCCCACGTCCCTTATACATTTTGATTAGGAAGGTGTGGTTGGGAGCCCAGGAACCTGTGTCAGATAACCCGAGTGCTCCTGGTCTTCCAGAAAACACTGAAAGATGTTTATACACTTTGAGTGATGCAGCACTCGTCAACTCGATGCTTCTCATTAAGCACTGTAACACTGAGTGTCAACAAATGAAATAGTCTGGGGCAAACCTTGTATCATTTTGCAAGTTACTGTAGCAGGGGATGAGTGCAGTATAAAAAGTAGCTGGGGGCTGGTGAGATGGTGCCCTGGGTCAGTGTACCTACAATGCACCTACTTCTAAACCTGAGGACCTGAGTTTGAGTCTTAGGACCCAAATGGCAGAGGGAGAGAACCAACTCCTAGTTTTCCTCTGACCTTGACATGCGTGTTGTGGCACATGTGTGTCCCATCACACCCCCCCCCACAGCCTCATCCCCCCACACTCACACACTAAATGAAAATGTGATAAAAATCATGTTTCACAAGAAACTGCCCCAGATTATCCCCTGAGCCTCCTTATCACTTAACTCAAAAAGCACTAGTAATTCGTTTGGGGTAGAAAAGATTATGGCCAGGCTCTAATATTTTTCTTTCATTACAAAATGACATGAACTTGGTATTGATTCTTCATTGAAATACTCTTTATTGCCTACTTATGACAACAAAAGTCGCAATTTGGGCCTACAGCACTCGCCACATAAGGTTGTCTACACAGTCTCTACATAAGCCACAAAAAATGAAACTCATGTAAGGTATAAAGATATTTTCCAGCAATGATTCTCAAACAGCAATAGTTCACTGGGTTAGCCCCAAAGCCCCACAATAGAGATAAATTAGAAGGTAGTCTGTTTTTAGCAGAGTCTGGGGTGGGCTTTTGGAGGAGGGGAGTATTGCCTACAGGGTTTCCCAAGCTCTGACCAGTGCAGAGGCAGAACTGAGTTGGGAAGCCTTTACCAATACTTTCCCCACAAAGATGGTAGAACCCAGCGCCTGTCATGCTAGATTCAAATGAAGGTTCATTGTAGGACTCTTCATCGCAAGAGCTCATGGAATGTGGAGTCTGTGTCATTCCCTGAAGATTATTGCAATTTTAACAAGGCACATAGACTCTGAGGTTGGAAATATGCTTTCAGAATAAGGTCTCTTCATCATGATGGGGTCTCACTTTGTGGGGGACCACCTTCAAGTGCAGCAAGATGAATGTAGTCAGAAGGTCCGGTTGTTCCCATTGAACCTGGTCCGCATAGGGCTGTCTGTAAGTGGCACTCAGGAAAAGCTGTCCAGTCTCAGCATCCAGAGATTCAGCTGTGATCAGTCAACTTATTAAATCATTCATCTCAAATCAAGTGCCTGCGATTTCAACACTGGCTTCTCACGATGGATGGACGGTACACATGGAAGACTGGATCTAGTTTTGGTGTGTGCTGTGATTTCATCTGAGGTGATACTTGTGGTAGAAAACATGCTCCGTTTTTTTTTAGGCAGACAGGCTTCTTTTCACAGTGGACAGAGCACACTGTTAAACAGAGGGAACACAATATCCCTTTTCATAGCAGGAGATCAAATGTCTGCAGAATGTCTGCAGAAGGGTCTAATTTATACTTCCCCATGTGCCAGAGCCCAGGCTGACACATAGCAGGGTTTCAAGCCTTTCAGTCAGGTTACAGTTTCCACCCTGGATGACTTCATCCCTATTAAACTAGAATAAATAGAATTCCACACTATACTGTGGGCAGGGCTTATAGGAAATTAAAAGACACATAGTGCTCAACAGGGTAAATAATTGTGACATTGAACTGGGAAAATCACACTTATGTGGCCAGTTCTTCTTGGGTGTTATTTGTCAAAAAGTTTTGCTCCGGCTTTCCAGGAGGGTGAAAGGGAAGTCTTGCCGTGTAGACCAGGCGGTAAATTCCACACCATGGGCTTGCTTGCTCAGTCTTTCCTTTTAAGAAAGCATCTAAGCGTTAAGTTAACTCAGAGGCGAGTTCATGGTCTACCATACCGTTTACCTCACCCCAGGTCAACTTCATTAGTGTTAGGGTGTTGGTGGGGGGTTATGTTGAAGCCTGGGACAGTCTTAAGTTTGGCTTGAACACAGTTTGAGAGGTTAGGAAGAATTTCATTCCTTCCAGAGAAGGCTCTGAAGTCAGCCTATGAATGTACACGTCTTGAACACCCAAGAGAGAATGCACCATCCTCGTGATCTTAGGAACTAGGGTTGGTTAGCTGTTTTACTCAGAAACTACCAAAGCTCTGATGGTCACAGCTAAGAGGCAGACAGTTTATTGTCTCAGAAGACTGTTTTTCAGAACTTACTTATGGGATGACTTTTGATCTTCTGTATACGCCTCTGCATATGAAAGGATTGATGTGTTCCCCGAACAAAGACCCACCCGCAGTCGGTACATTCCACAGAAACCTCCTCCTGATGGACGGTGAAAGTACAATATTTTTATTTGCACGCTGTTGTGCTCTCTTTACAATCACATTTGTGGTGTTCAATGGTTGCAGTGTTGAGATCTGCATGCCTTTTAAAAAGAGCCCGGTGAGTAAGCCTTCCCTCTGGGAAGATTACTGCTGGGAAAATGGAGGCTCAGAGACAGGGTGAGTACAAATCCATAGCAGGTAAGCACAATTTAATCACATAATATAAATTATAATCTTTCCCTAGGAATTCATGTTTGCTTTGAATCTGCTTACTGGATAGGCCGTGAGGACACAGAAATGGCTGTCAGAGCTTTCTAGTACCTAGAGCCGAGTACATGTTACATTTCTGTTCACACGTAATCAACCAAGGAGGACTCAGCAGCCGTTCTTAAGAGTTCTAGGAAGAGGCTTGTACAGGTGGGAGTTCTTAAATCCTGACACACTGATAAGATTTCCACAAGCTTCAAAGCTCATGCAAAAAAGGAAAAAAGAATAAAAGACCCACATTACTGCATTGCTGGTATTTCTTTGAAAACTCTAATCTGCTGGTGGAACAGAGCAAACCCAGGTCCCTTTTGTGAACTTGAATAAACATCTTCATCGCTATCAAAGATCATGGCCAGAAGAGGCAAACTTGCCTTTATGGCTTGAGAGCCCTCCAAGAGTATGTATATTTGCAGCTCCAACCTATTTTTCAAAGAGCCACCCAGACTAAATCCTGGCAACCTCGAGATTTTCAATAAGTTACAAAGCGGAGTCCCAGGCTGAGGCACGCAAATTGAAACCTTTCTTTGGAGTGGTGCAGGTCAATAGCCATCCTTGCGAGCTTCTGGAAGTATCTCCTTGTGGAAGGAGTTCAGAATGTTGGGAAAATAAACACTATACAAACAGATTGGGAAACTCAAGCAAGGAATAGCCCTCGGCCCTGGATGTCAGCAGAGGGGTGGGAGAGCTGGTGTTGCAGCATCATTTATAGAATCTGTTGCCTCTGGGCTGATGTGAAGGGTGAGGGTGACTTTTGAGGTTAGAGAGACAAATGTGCTCCTCCACAGAGAAGAGTCCAGCCATCTCTTCAGAAGACGGCTCTTCTGATTTTCTGTGGGTGTTTCCAATAGAAAGGAGACTGAATCTTATTCGTGGTCTCTTTAGCTCTCATTTGGAAAATAAGAAGCTGCAGAATGCTCAGCTCTCGTTGGGTTCCTACTCACACCCTGTCCTCAGAGGCTCGGGGATTATCTGGAAGAGGGGTGGATGACTGCAAGGAAACCATGTTGTCTGGACACAACAGGGCAGTTGCACTTACGAACCCACAGCGCTTGTGACAGCCTGCAGAAGACCCATGCAAGGCCAAGCCAGGCAAAAGTCCAGTCTGGAGGTGGGCAAGAAGTCCCAGCCGTAGCTGAGGAGCCATTGGCAGTTTGCAGCTGCTGGGAGATGGAGAGCCAGTTTTCTTTCTTTAAGAGTGCCACCCTGGGTAGATTCGCCAGGCTCCAGGGGATGGACCCACAACTGACAGCATGTGGGGAACACAAATTGGACTTGATGGGTCTTAAGAAATAGAGGACATGAAATGAGGGTGAAGAGAGGTGGGCTGGATCTGGGAGGGGTCCAACATGGCCAAAATACATGATATAGAATTCTCAGAGAATCCATGAAATGTTACTTTAAGACAATTTGTATTATTTATTTTAAAAAATATTTATTTTTCGTGTATGTGAGTGTATTTCCTGCATGTATATAAGTGCACCCATGTTGTACAATGCCCATGGAGGTCAGGAGAGACCATCACATCCCCTGGAACTGGAGTTAGAACAGTGGTTAGCCACCATGTGGGGGCTGGGATTTGAACTGTTGAGCCATCTTTCCAGAACTTATTTTAAATTTTTTATCTGTGTGAGTGTTTTGCCTGCATGTATGTTAGGGCACCCATGTGTACAGTGCCCTTGGAGGCCAGAAGAGGGCATTGGATCCACTGGAACTGGAGTTTTGGGCAGTTGTGATTATATTATATGTGTGCTGGGAACCAAGCCTAGATCCTCTGCAAGAGCAGCTAGTGCTCTTGACTACAGAGACATCTCTCTAGCCCCAATTTTTAAAATTTCAGAAGAAGGTGTCAGGTTCCCTGGAACTGGAGTGACAGCAGTTGTGTCACCCTATGTGGGTGCTGAGAACTGAACCCTGGTCCTCTGTGAGAGCAGCAAATGCTCTTAACCAATGAGCCATCTCTTCAGCCTCTCTATGGCACTCTTAAAACTGGGAATCACACTGAAAATAGGTTGGTAAGACTGATATAATATCTATCCAGGGAGATTTATTTTAAGAAACTGGCAATTCCAGAATCTGCAGTTTGAGCATCAGGCAGGAGACTTGGGAACAACTACTTGGCATTGTCAATGAGAAGGTTTTATTTTGAGGAGGTCAGTGTGTGTGTGTGTGTGTGTGTGTGTGTGTGTGTGTGTGTGTCTGTGTGTGTGTATATATGCCTGAGGCCAGAGCTCAACCTCTGCTGTCCTTGTCTTTTGAGACAGGATCTCTCACTGGCCTAGAACTCACTGATCTGGCTAAACTGGTTGACCAGTGAGCAACTGGGCTCCACGTGCCTCTACCTCCCCAACACTGGGGTTACAAGTACTGGGTCACAACACCCAGTTGTACATTTTTTAAAAGTTATTTTATATGTATGAGTGTTCTGCCTGTGTATATGTAAATGCAGCATGTTATGTGATGCCCAGGGAGGCCAGAAGAGGGCACTGGATCCTCTGGAACTGAAGTTATAGATGATTGTTAGCTGCCATGTAGGTGCTGGGAATCAAACCTGCATGCTCTTAACTACTGAACCATCTCTCCAGCTCTCAAACCCCCCATTTTATGTGATATTTAGGGGAGGAACTCAGGTCCTCATGCTTGCATAGCAAACACTTTACTAGCTGAGCCATCTCCCTTGCCCTCGTCTTTTTCTGTTATGCCTTCAGCTGAATGGACTTGACTCACATTATGAATGGTAATCTGCTTTACTCAGAACCTAGTGATTTAAAATGCTAATTATATGTAAAGATACTTTTCTGGAAACATCTAGAATGATGTTTGTCCCAATATCTGAGTACCATGGTCCAGGCAAATCAACACTTAAAACTGACCATTAGAGTGATCAAAACCAGGATAAGAATTGGGGTGGGTGACTCCCCTGGGATACAGAGTGCCAGGGCGATTCCAGGACGCAGGACACAGACAAGCAGACCTTTTCCTTTTTCACTGGTGAGAAGTCCAAAGCCACTCAAAATAGATTTCACACCCCAAAGATAGCAATGTCAGAGGAAGAAGGAAGGCTTTTATACCAGAAGATACCATCTATTTTTATGTAACATGCAAACATGTCTATAAACCCACCAAGCATACATTTGAAGTAAGCAAATCATTTCCAAATGAGGCCCAGTTGAGTGAAAAATTCAAATAAAGATTCAAAATGTAATCTATGAAAATCTATTTATAAGCACTCAGGAGGTAGAGGCACGAAGGTCAGAAGTTCAGGGTCATCTTGGGCTATATAGCATGCTTGGCCCTGGCTTGGGCTAAATGACACTTCCTCAAAAATTTTTTTTCCATTTAGTTCCTGCTATCATGGGGTACATTGCCAATTCCTGAATAATTATTCCCTTTGATAAGGCTGGTGATATTTAAGTGTGTTCTCCATGTAATACACTAACTTTGGGGATCACCTTTGGAGCAAATCTCACAGGTAGTGAGTGGGGTATCCGTTCATAAGTTCTCTCCGTATTGTTTATACACGAAAAGTGTCTTAAGTTGCAGCCACTGTCTTTCCTGATGTGAGAGGCTAATTACACATTGATGAACATTTCTGTCCTTTACATGTTCACATAAATGTGTCAGGCTATGATCTTAACTTCCACTGTGGTGATACTTGTTAATGATACATATTTTAAAAGTAGCTTCTATGTTCTAAGCCCTGTGCTAACTTGTGGGAATACGTAATATACGTGGTAGGCATGATTTGTCTTGTATGCAGCTTAGAGCATACATTCTCTTACAGGAGATAGACACTACAAGTATCAGACAGGTAAAATGTTTTAATTAGTTGTAGTAGTCGCTTGTCTGTTGCTGTGATAAAACATTGTGACCAAAACAACATAAAAGAAAGGGTTTATTTTGACTTAGGGTTCCAGAGAGAGAGAGAGTCTATTATGGCAGTGGGGGGCAAGATCAGGAAGTTGACTGATCTCATTTTCATTTATACATAGGGAGGAGAGAGAGAGGGAGAAGGAGAGAGAGAGAGAGAGAGAGAGAGAGAGAGAGAGAGAGAAATGAATATGAATATTGGGGAAGGCTATATATGCTCAAAGCCTGTCCCCTGTAATGCACCTCTTTGGGAAAGGCTGCACCTCGTAAAGGTTTCATAACCTCCTCAAACAGTGCCAACAACTGGGGACCAAGTGTTCAAAACCATGAGCTTATGGGGGACATTTCTCATTTAACCTGTTTCACTAGGATAACCAGAGAAAAGGGCTTAAGATAGAAAACAAAGAAGCTTACTTTCAGAAACTAGGTCAGAAAGGAAGTCATGAAGCTGTTGATATTCAGTGTAAAGGCCAAAGAATGAGGTGATGCCAGGCAGACCAAAGTCACCTGAAGTCATCTGTGGTGTAGGAAGAGGGCTTGGTACATTAACAACAACAAACCTAAACAAAGCAAACCTAGGTCCTGGGCGCTTGGTGAACCCTAGGACTCTGGGTGCTTGATGGACACCTGACTAGAACAGGGATGCTGTGAGTTGAGTCTTGGGAAGTGACCAGGGCTTCACAGGCCAGGATCTCACAAATCACCTCAGAGATCTCTGCTCAGACCTCCACAGCTGTGCAACTGCGTCAGACAAGGTCGATATCCCAATAGGATCATTATCGCTGTTGGCTGAACACAGTCCAGCAGGGGATAATAACAAACAGATCGGTTGACGAGAAAACAGTCTCGCAGTGAGATGAAAAGAGATGTCCGTGATGGTGGACAAATCATTGAATTGGAATGTGATTTATTTGGTGATAGTCTTGATAAGACGTGCTGTTGAAAGGATGTGGGCATGAGGAAATGCAGAAAGCAAGGTGAGATGGCTTAGAAGTTAAGAGCCCTGGCTGCTCTCACAGAGGACCGGGATTCTGTTCCTAGCACCCACAGGGCTGACACCCATCTATTGCTCCAGTTCAAAGGGAAATCTGATGCCCTCTTCTGGACTCTGCAGGTATTTCATGGCATGTGTGTACCTCCATAAACCCAGGCCATACACATAAAATAAAATAAAATATACGCATAAAATAAAAATAACTAAGAACTATTTTTTTAAAGTGAAGCGACTCCTATATGTTTCTCAAGCAACTGGATGATGACAGTTACTGAGAAGACTTGCCTACCACGTAGGAGCAGGCTCAAGGGGTGAATCCAGAATCTCCCTTTAGATTTGTGAAGCTTAAAATGTCTGTAGGCTGTCCTATATAGTTTAGCAGTGTCATAGCTGTGCATGGAGCTTGGGTGTGAGGTCGGTACTGGGGATAAATATTTTGGAGCTATCGGAATGAAAATGATAATTAAACACATGGTGATGGTGAGATTTCTGAGGAAGTTACGGAGAGAAAAGCCCTCCCATTGCAGCCCTGAGTTCTATTTAAGGATTAGATCCAGAAGGAGCCATCAGCAGAGCAGAAGCCAAGGAGGGCGATCACTTCAAGCAGGAGGGGTTCTCGTCTGGATGCTAACATTGCTGCAAGGCAGCAGGCCCACTCCTTGGGACTGTGTTGGCCAGTGGTGGCGTTAAGTATTCCTACCACTTCACCAAAAGTGCTTGGAGCAGACAGGACTGCAGGACATTGCATACAGATGAAAAGCCAGGTTGTGGGCAGCAACGTGTATAAACCATCCTTTTAGGAGATTCATCCATGGAGAGCAAAAGAAGTGAGACTCACTTTTAATGGAAGAAACTAAAAGGATATACATTTCCTGCTTCCATTGCTTTTGGATGCATAAGAGAGGAACAACTAACTAACTCTGTGTGTGTGTGTGTGGGTGTGCATGTGTGCATATGCACATGTGTGTGCATGCCTGTAGAAGCCAGAGGATAGCCTCAGCTCTCATTCCTCGGGGGCCATCCACTTTGTTTGACACAGTGTCTCTCACTGGTCTGCAACTCATTAAGTTAGCAAGGCTGGCTGGTCACTGAGCCCCAAAGATCCATCAGTCACTACCTCCCCAGTCCTGGGATTATGAGTATACACTATCATGCCTAGCTTATTTTTACATGAACTCTGAGGATAGAATTAAGATCTTCATGTTTGCTAAGCAAGCACTTAACTGTCTAAGCTGTCACTTCCTGCTTCCTAATAGCAATTAAAAAATTATTTATATATATGCATTATGAATCTGTCATCTATCATCAATCTATCATCATCCATCATCTGTCAGTCAACATCTATCATCTATCAATCATCATCTATCATTTGTCTGTCATCTATCATTTATTTATCATCTATCTATATATCTATCATGTATCTATGTGAATGTATGTGTGTGTGTAAGTCAGAGGACTACTTACAGGAGTAGGTCCTTCCACAGTGGAAGTGGATCCCATCTCGCCTGACCAACAAGAAATTCATGGGCTAGGAATGCAGTTGGAATGGAACTTCACATGGCTGTACTGAAAGGGGGTTTGTGATATGACTTATATGGAAAAACTTATGACAAGCATTCTGATACACGTTTTCCTTTCTGACTCAAAGCCATTCTGAGCGCATTGTTCAAGGTTTAATAGCCTGCTCAACCCAGGGAGTGACTTGATGTCATTGGGGATAACCTTTTGGGGGAAGGAAATGTCGTTACTGAGCAAGTAATTCAAACCACAGTATTTCCTGAAAGAAAATATCGGCCTCTTTAATTTCCTGATCCTCCCCTTCAGAACCTGGGACGCCCCCGTTGATCTGCCTCAAGAGGCATAGATGGCAGAAAACTCTCTTCCCACCCTCTATAAAATCTCGCCTTCTAGAGCTTGTACAATTCAAGACCTCAAGCAATCAACGATTTCCTGTGTCAATGGGAACAGCCCTTCTATAAAATGGGCCTCTCCAAACTCAGCCTCTACCGTTGTCTGTTTTTCATGTGTTTAAACCTGAATTTGATCCTGCATTTTTGGGCAAAAGGCAAACACAGTAACACAAGCTTTCTGATACATGCTGTAGGATTGTTTTAAAGAAACGATAAGAGGTGGCCATAGAAATATCATGCACGCGCTGTGGTTTACGGGCTGGGGCGTGCTGAAGAGCCTTGTTGTTTGCATTCCCATACATTTCTTTATCAGCTCCTCATCCCTTCTGTTCCGTAGGCCTTATGGGAGCAACTCTGGGCTACCTGGGAAGAGTCCATTAAGATCTCCTGCTCTGGGCTGCCGCAGACTCCAGGAAGCTGCTTCTGGTTGCCTGCCTGGGCCCTTGCGCCAGCCCTTGCTGCCTGGTGTCACACTGTCCTCTTGCCTGAGGGATATTTATCACATTTGATAGTTCCCTTCCCAACCCGTTGTTTATTGTCAGACCTAAGCTTTATAACCTTTAAAAAGCAATGGCAATCTGAATACCACACAATTCATCCATGTTCGGGGTCTAACCCCTCGGTTTTCAGGATAGTCACATTTTCCAAGTACCACCATTATCTTCAAACTAAACTGTTGACATTCTCCTAAGCCAAGGGCTAGAGTCTTTTGTTTCTTTGCTGACAATGGAAAAGCACTTGGAGAAGAGGTCATAGAAGATTCAACAGAAGAAACCTTTTCTGTATAGGAAAATATTAACGGGGCCCAAATGCACTTCTCTGCCCTCCTCAGCCAGACCCCATGGGACTATTGAGTGAGCCACGGCTGGGCTTGGTTGCTGAAGGTGCTAGCCCTCATCTCCTAATTATGGCCCTGAGACCCCTCCTCTGAGCACCATCACTTGTAGTTAAGGTTTGCACAATCATATTGATGTGCAGGGTATCAACACTGAGACCTGGAGTTATCTCCACGTGTCCCACTTCAGATCACTGCAAAGGAGTGGACCTCATGGGCAGGTAGAGTGGTCTCGGCAGGGGAAGGGAAATTTACCGTGTGCCAAGTGGCCATGTGAGCCGAAAGGTATTCCTGGTGGAGGACAGGAGCCAGGCATCCTGGTGATGAAGGTGTGCAGCTGAGTTTATGCAACAAGCAAGAAGGTGCATGCTTCAACTTCAGCAGAGGCAGGTGGATCTCTGAGATTGAGGACAGCCTGGTCTATAGAGCGAAGCCTGGGTCAGTCAGTGCTGTGGAGTGAGACCCTCTCTGAAACAAACAACCCTCCTGAGAGTCCCAACTTTCTCTACTTTGCCTCATTCAAAATTGGTTACGTAACTTCAGAAACGGAAGTTCCCTTCCAACTTCATCTGCTCATTGGTAGTCAGCAATTTGTTCCCTTTCTTAACATTTTTAATGACATTTAAATTTTTATTTTATGTGTATGGGTGTTATGCCTGCATGTATGTAAGTGCACCCATGTCCTATAATGCCTGCAGAGTCAGAAGAGGGCATCAGATCCCATGTAATTGGAGTTAGGAATGGTTGTTAGCCACCATGTAGGTGCTGGGATTGAACCCAGGTCTTCTGCAGGAACAGCCAGTGCTCTTAATTGCTGAACCATTTCTCCAGCCCCATCTTTCATTACATTTTAACCAGGATGTTTCTTGAACATCCAGGTAGTGATGTCCTACTGGCAATGCAGTTTGGCTTAGGGCCCATCACACTCTGGGGTTAAGGTTTATGTTCCCCAGGGTGAACTTTAATATGATCAAATATTGGTTTGATACTAGAGCCTTAGAAAGGGAATAAACATGGTTTAGTACACCCAGGAAGAGAATTTTCTTAGTGTTATTATGTCTCATGATCTTAAGGAAAGAAAATGAGAAGGTGAAGTGTTTATGTATAAGATCATAATGACTAGATATTTCCAGAATAAAAAAGAAAAATAAGAAAGTCTATACAAGTGATTAAAGATCTGAGTTTATATGTTATATTATAGGAAACATTAGATAAATAATGTCTAAATAGTCTTAAAGTTTCTAAAGTAATAGCTCAGTCAAATACTTTAAGGAACAAAATATATGTCTAGTCAAGGCTTATTAAAAATGTTTGGCTTTTGCCCAAGCTTTAGCTACATAACATGCAGTAATTAAAAGTACCAGATTGGTGGAACTAACCTTCTTGGGTGTTTAACAACCATATTTAAAAGCTTATAGTAATCTGGTCAGAGGGACTTAAAGGGACAATTTTTTGTCTCTTGCCTTCCAAAGTCAACTAAGTTCCAGGGGACTATGGGGCATCTCTCAAAATGTCCTATAACTGTGATGTGTTACCTGTCCTCCTGTTCAGGGAGGTCATAGAGACCTCACTAGAAGGACTCAACCCAGTGTCCAGTCTGCAAAGAAGAGGGTCAGCACAGGAAAACGTTTCCTTGATTTGCTTTCAAGTGAAGCTATGGTCTAGCAAGACCTTCTGACTTATCTTCACATAGATGGAACTGGTAAAACAAAGGCCTATGGAGCCAGGGGCTCTTCTCAAGCTCATTGTGACACCCCTGAGGAACAGATACTCAGCTGACCTTACGAGTAAAATTAATTTGGTTTATTTGGGCCAAATTGTATGATCTTAAACACGCAAAAGGAAAGTATAGCCAAAAAATTAAAGTGATTAGTATGCTTCTTTAAGATTATAAAGAATTACACTTCCCAGACATTAGGTTTAAATTTATATAAGATGTTATTTACACAATTTCTCACTAATGATTTTGTTCTTAATAAGAAAATGCCACTCAGTGTAAGACTTCAATTCTTGGCCTACCTCAGCACTGTGGTACATACCTGTGGCCAAGAAAGGCAAGTCCACCATTGTTCTAACCCCAAAATTAAATGATTAATTTCTTTTCTCTCATCTAATAGCCATTGGGGGGGAACTTACCCTAACTCTAGCCACTCCAGGAAGCCTACTGAGGTGCCTGAAAACAAATCCTGACTTCAAGACTCAAGTTCAGCCTTGGCAGTCAAAAAGAAAAACAAAGAGGAACCCAAAAGATGGAAGACTTTGAAAGTCCTTAAGCAAGAAATTCTAATGGACTTTGAATTGGACATTTGAATTCTTCCCTGTTCTGATTATTTTGTTTCATCTTCCAGGCACCAGTCAAGGACTTTCTTTTCTCTACAACTAACAGTTATGCAATTCAGGGGTCTTGTAGATAGACTCACTGAAGGGGTATCCCAATTGCCACAACCTACATTCCTGTTCAGCATGAAGCAGCCAAGAGTAGTCAGCGCCCCAATTCCCTTTTGGCAATCAGGGTGACCTTTTCAGACGGTGGTGTGATGAGAATAGGAGATAGAACTTGGCAGTTTAGGGTAAAAAGACCCCAAAGACCAAAAACTGTCCTTGTGCCCTTTAGCATCCTACTCTATATCAAAGACCAAATATGTCCAAAGTATTTGGGAGCTCCTATCTAATTTCTAAAAGATTTTAGGGTTACCTCTTCAAAAGGGAATGTTAGAGAATAAATAGATAACTGAGAGAGACTATAAATTCTCTCATTTATCTGTTGAAAGATCTTTCATAAACTCAAGAATGAACTTAAGACCCATTATTCCCCCTGGTTTGCCAATCCCCTCAAGGCCTGGCTCCTCCCTTTACTGGGGCCCTTATATACCTCCCTGTTATATAAAAAAACAGAGGGGGAGATGTGGGGACTGGGTCTATCATCAAAGGTATTGAGCAAAGCCAAGCAACCCCAGATACCGTGAAGGGACGGTAGGAGTCTGGCCTGCTCTGCCTGATGTGATAACCTGGCCCCAGGAAGCCACTGTAGATACGAATCTTCTTTTCCCCCACAAAGATCACCCCAGACCAGAAACAGGTTTTTGGGTTCCGTTTCCTCATTCCTAATTTCCACGTCAGCCCTACCACCTTCCTGCCTTTACCTAAAGACCCCACCTTTAACTTTCCCACTTTCTGTAACAGTCAGAAAGGCCTCCCTATATAAACCCCTGCCTTGGTTTTTATAACTGAACTGTCCACTGACGTAGTACCCTGGAAGCTCCTCCTGTCGCACTCTGAGCCACCTGAGGGCCTATTCAATCATCCTCCATTCAGTGGGATGGCTGGAGCACAACAGCTGTGCTGGAGATGGAGACCCACCCACATTTGGTGTTTGAGTTTTGTTTTATGTTTGTCAAAGGTGAAGGCCAGTATTGCAGGTAAAATGTTTGTCCTCTTTATTTGGCCACTATTATTCTTCCTGTCTACTGAGCCTGTGCCAAGTCTCAGGGTAGAAATTCCCTCACAAACAGGATGATTATAAACACAGTGAGGGCTATTGAGTATATGTGCATACAGGGGGCAGAATTGCCATGAAACCCATCTCTGTAGAACCCCGGGAGGCATTACCTGTGCATTTCCTGTGGCGGTGAATCCTGGCCATACTCGGCCCTCCAGTGCAGCCCTGCATCACTCTCCTTACAACAAATCACCTTTCATTTCTGCGTCTTCATCCCCCAGCATCCTGCCTCCAGGATGTACCTTGATGTCAGACAGCAAGCTCAGATGTGTAAAATGAAGCAGGGTATGGTGAGGAGAGATCAAACGTAGATAAGAAACAACAGAGAAGGCAGATGCTCTAGAAGCTGTTTTCATATGGTCTTCTTTGTGTAAACTTTTTAAACTGAACTTCTGTGTATTCCATACAGAACATCTTAATCATCTCTACACTGCTTCCTCATTGGCACTCCCCCGTAGGTTCCCCCCTCCCTCTGCTGGATTTCATGTACTTTGTCATTTGTGTTAAGGCCTATTGAGTGTGGTTAGTGTCCCCAGATGTCCCTCAGTGCAAGTTCATTCACTGGGGTCTAGGCAGCCTATCTAGCGTCCATTCCCTTTAAAAAGATCAGCTGTTCCTTACCCAGCAGTAATCACTTGCCAATAGTTCTTTGGCTAAGATTGGGGCCTGCTGCCCATTTCCATAGTTCTGTGCTGGGTTTTTGTCTGCTTGAGTTTGCATGGGTCTTGTGCATGCTGACACCATTGCTGTAGGTTCATATGAGCAAGTCCCAGGAGCCTGTAAGACTCTGTAGTTGCTGGTGTGCCTGTGGTTCTTTGAAGGTTATGTGTGATATTTGGTGACCTTCTGACGTGGGCAGCTGGGATTCTATGGTTTACCAGCCAAGCGCAGTGGACAAATGTAGATTTTATGTTGGAGGCTTTTCAGGAGCTGTGATAGAATAGGAATAACTGTTCACAGGGATGGAGTGCGCCACGACGCCCTGCCCTCGCCTTCTAACATCGCACTCCAGCCTTGCTGCAATCCCCTTATTGCTCTCCAGGGCTACCCTGATTCTCAGGACCTCATGGGTCTTAGAAGTAAAGGACTGGGCCTGAGGCCACACAGTCCCTTGGGAGTCTTCTGCATTGTCTTTTTGTAATGATTTTAAAAAAAAAAAAAAAAAAAAACCTCTTTGTGGATGAGTGTTTTGACTGTGTGTGTGTGTAAGTGCACCATGTGGGTGCAGTAGCTGCGGAGACCAGAAGAGGGCGTCAGATCCTTGAAGCTGCAGATGATTGTTAGCTGCCATTTGGGTGCTGGGACTCAAACCTGGGTCCTAAGAGCAGCCAGTGTACTTAACCACTAGTCATTTCTCTTACTCATGCCTGTCTTCTTTTCATTCCTAATTGAATTTTTGCAGTTCATACAGTGTATTTTGGTCATATTTAGATCCTCCCATATTTGTGCCTCTCTTACTATGTCCCTGCCCAATTTCATGTAATCTGTTATGTATAATTTATGAGATATATTGTATTTTATATATTAATATATACAGTTAATAATATATTAATATTTATATATATTAATGCCTATAGAACCAGATCTGTGTCCCCAGTTGCTCTTCAGTTTGGGTCCATCTACTGGAGACTGGTTAGCCTACCAACATTTTCTCCCTTGAATTGGACTGATTCTCCACACAATCAACCATTGATTACCAATAGATCTTCAGGTAGGGTTGCACTTTTACCCACTTCCCCATGTCTCTGCTGGGAGTTTGTCTGGCCTGAGCTTATGTGGGCCCTTGTGCATGTTGTCATGCGAGTAAGTGAACAGCTGCCTGGAAAATTCTTTTTCTCTGTGGTCATCTACCTCCTCTGGCTCTTACAATCTTTCCGCTCCCTCTTCCTCAATGACCCTGAACCTTGGAAGGCAGATGTTTCATATAGGTGTCCTAGTCAGGGATAAGCACTCTGCCTCCTATTAGTCTCTGCACGGTGGCCGGTTGTGGGTCTCTGTGTTAATCACCATCTGCTGCATAAGGAAGATTTTCTGGTGAGAGTTGAGAGCTGTGTTATGGTATGGGCATAACAATAAGTCATTTGGAGTCAGTTTAATATTATATCTATTGATAAGAATAGTAGTAGGCTCTATCCTGTGGCCTGTGACCTGTCTAGCCACAGGTTCCTAGGTGTGGTATTAGTGTCAGGTCTGGGCTCCGTTTTATGAAGCATGCCCTACATTCAGCTGGAGAGTGGTTGGTCATTCCCATAACATTTGTGCCACAGTTGCACCAGTGGGCGTATCTTGCCAGGCCTGTTTTCTTTACCTCTGTCCCTTCACGGTTTTCTCTCCATAACTAGTTGTTTCTCCTATAGAAGGAGCAAAGAAACAGACAAACAAACAAAGGAATATTTTCGGTGAATACTATTCAGAAGAGCAGTAGCATTTCCTGGAATAGAATGTTTGCATTTAATGTTTCTTCCTGTTTAATTTTGCATTTATCAGATGCTTGGCCACCACAGGGGGAGCCACGAGAATGTCAAACTAAGTCTGGGGAGAGCAAGGAGGCCATTGTTCAATTCTGCCTGCTGGGCCCTGAAGCCTAGCATGCTGCTCTCATGACCTGTAGGGGTCCAGCTGCAGGGTACTTTTTGTAGCTGAAATGTTCTTCCTTGATAAGACTTGTACGTTTTATAAGGTGTGAACACCATGTAGTTCAGCATTGTTTATTTAAAAAAATTTGGGGCTGGGAGAGGCTAGGACAACGGCTCAATAGGTAGTCTTTGCTGTGTAACTGTAAGGACCCGAGTTCAGATCCCCAGTACCCACATAAAGAGCTAGGCGTGGCAGCATATTTCTGAACCCCCAGACCTGGGGAGGCAGAAGCAGGAGATACCTAGAACTCATTAGCCGGTCAGTCTGCTGAGTCAGTGAGGTCCAGGTGGAAAGCAGTATACCCTTTGGTGTCAGTCTCTGACTCTATACATATGTGTACACATGTGTCCATGCACCCACATGCACACATGCATGCACTGATGTGAACATGTACATATACATACACACCATTGTTTAATTGCCAGAAAAGTTGAGACTTTGGTGATCTCTGAGTAGTCAAACAGCTAAGCAGACATCTCCAGGAATAAAACAAACACGAGTAGCTGAGCTCGGAAGTGTGTGCGCACTCAAGCAAGTGTGTGCGCACTCATGCGTACATATGAAGGTGATCCTTTGAGTGTGAAATGGCTACTGGTCAGAAGCAGAGCTGAGGAGGGTCTAGGCTAGACCGCGCCAAACTAGTTACAACTGGGCATTGATGCAGACGAGGTGGAAAGTGCGCAGACCACCTCACAGCCTAGATGATTTTTCATTTTCATGAGAGTAGGACATATATGTGAACACACACATCAAGCATGGACGCAGAGCTGCGAATTCCCATAGAACTCCCACACCACTGTTCTCAGAAGACCGATAAAGTGCGTATGCACAGGGCCCCAGGACCACCAGCTGTCTGCACCCCACCTCAGTCTCTATGCACACCCGGGGGTCTTCGATCATCTGACTTCTAACCCACGGATCAGGGTTTCCATCCTGACCTGGTCGTGTGCCATCTTCTTCACGGCGTGCTTATCTTCCTTCACTCAGTGTTATGCCTGCGTATTTGCATGTAACTGGTCTATTCCGTCTCTTCACGAACGAACCTCATTGGATGGACTCAGTCTGTTGCTGCTGAACTTCCACATAAGCCTCTGCGAACATGTCTGTACTTACTTTTAGTGATGATGTGTGCTGGGGCAGCCATAGAGTTCAAGAACAGGTTTCTTAGCTGTTTAATACAACAAACCGGTGACTCTATTAGAAAAGCAATCCTATTTATTGTATTTTAAATTCTTTTTTTTTTTTTTTAGTACATACGAGTGTATTGCCTCCATGTGTATAAATGCACCATTGTTGTGTGATGCCTGTGGAGGTCAGAAGAGGCCGCTGGACTCCCTGGAACTGGAATTACAGATGGTGGTTAGCTGCCATGTAGGTGCTGGGAATTGAACCCAGGTCCTCTGTGGGCACAGCCAGTGCCCTTACCCACCAAGTCTTCTCTCCAGCCTCACACTGGTTTTTGAATCTTGATTTCTTCTTTCTTTTTCCTCTTTTTGGACTTTCTTTTTTCGTAAGACAGAACTGACCTCGGACACGGTGAGGGTCCAAGATGCTCTGAGCTCGTCGGCAGCGGCAGTGGGTGTGATGAGAACTGCGTAGCTGCAAGTAGCTTTTCCTCAGCATCCTCAGGACCTTCAAAGGTCAGGCCTTGTCTCTCATGCTTTGTGGGAATATGTGGTGTTGGTGGCCCAAAGTGCGATGCTTTCCAACATCATTGAAAAAGATTTCTGGCTTTCTTACAATGTTTCTTTCTTTCTTTCTTTTATTTTTTAAGGTAAAGGAATTTACATTTGACTCTCTGGATCTGGCTCATTTTAATATGAGCGCTTTTTCTATGCAAAGGATGCTGACACCAGCAAGTTTATAGTACTGATTACTATGGAAACATTTATCTATAAATATAAAACCCTTTAAAGCTTAGCCTTTTATCTTTACAGTAAAAGGCCTGTTTATGCTACCTCTAAGATCCCAGCTTTAATGTAGACATAAGCTATTCTAATGCCAAACAAGATAACCTCAGTGTTGGGGCCTGGATGCTTTGAAAAGTAGAATTTGTGCTGAATCTATTACTTTTGGGTAAAATAATAATGAAATAAAAATATTGAAAGAAGCTCACTTAAGCTTAAGGATCTGGAATGCTGAATTCCTTTACTAGATTTAACTGGATACGTTTCACTTACTCTCCCCATTCTAAAATGTATTGTTTTACATTTTTAGGAAATGTATATATGTGTTAGTGTGTGTTTATAAGCCGTCATATGGCCCTAAGTGGAAGAGATTTATTCATTGTAACCTTTTCCTTTGGTTCATTGATGGATCTTTCTTCTTAAAAGCTCTTGTAAAATCAGATGCAATGATGTAATATCTTTGTATTACTACCATTTTTTTTAACTTTTCCTCTTTTAGTAAAACTATTTTTATTTATTTATTTGAGATAGGATCTCATGTAGCCAGGCTAGCTTCCAATGTGCTGTGTATCCACTGAATTTCAGGTCCTCCTGTTTTCACCTCCCAGATGCTGAGATTACAGGCATGCCTGCTTAATGCAATGCATTTCTGCATGCCAGGCAAGCACCCTACCAACCAATCTATATCGTCAGCCCTAAGATATGCTGCTTCCAACAGCTAGAGGTTAGACAAGTACTGTGTTGCACACCTTTAATCCCAGTACTCGGGGTGGATGGTCAGAGACAGGTGGACCTCTGCCAGTTTGAGTCCAGCCTGGTCCACTGAGAGTTCAAGGCCACCCAGGGCTGCATGATGAGACCTTGTCTCAAAAATTTATATTTTTTAAAAAGCTAGAAGTTTGTAAGAGAAAAATACTGCAATGCTGGGGCGAGGGCCTGAGTTTGCTGTTTTCTTAGAACTTTTAAGTATTTATTTGTGTGTTTATTTTGTGTATAAATATTTTGCCTGTGTGTATGTAAGTGCACCATGTCATGCAATGCCTGCAGAAGTCAGAAAAGGGCATGAGATCCCCCTGGAACTAGAGTTATGGGCAGTGTTAGCCACCATGCGGGTGCTGGGAACCAAACCCAGGTTCTCTGAGGAACAGCCAGTGCTCTTAAGTGATAAGCCATCTCTCCCCTGAAGAGCTTTTCTGCTTTTCTGATTCTCAGTGGTAACAGGCAAAGAAATTCAGATTAAATGATAGAAAGTGTGAGCTCTTGGGTCTCTGTCCCTCTAAGCAAGTACATCTTTACCTAAATGCTGTAACTTTTGTCTTCATACTTTGTTTCTAACTCAAATTAGAAATTCTAGAAGTTATGGGTTTTGCCAGGAACAGTATCTCCATAGTCAGGAAGACTGTGATTCATTCCTTTTGTCATAGCACTTGGAAGGCTGGGGTAGAAAGATCTAGAGTTCAAGGACAACCTGGGCTGCATGATGAGTTCCAGGCTGGTCTGGACTGCCTACTGAGATTCTGTCTCAAAAAAACACTCAGTTAAAATAATAGACACCTATAAAAAACAAGAATGTTCTTTTTGTTTTAATATAAAAAATTATCTGTCATTTTTGAGTAAAGAAAATCCATTGGGATGTGTGCGAAGATGCCATAATGAACCTATTATTCTGTATATGAACTGAAAAATTAAAACATTTTTTGAAGAAAAACTTCGATTAAATGGAGAATATCTCTCTCCTTCTACACAGTTCACTATTACCATTTTTCAAATGTCTTCTTACCTTAACTGTGTTTGTCATACATTAATTTTAAGTTACACTAAAATAACCAGTCCCATTAAAGACTTGCCCCGAGAGTCTTTTAGGTCTTTATCCACTAGCAGACTCCTTAAAAACTTACACAAATATATAACTACTAAGATTTAACAAAGTGTCTTTTCGAAGCAGGGTTTCTTTTTTAAATGATTTGATTTTTATTTTCAGTTATGTTCATGTGTGCATGTCTATGTGTGAGTGTGGATGTGTATGTGAGTGTAGTGCCCGTGGAGGCCAGAAGAGGGCATCAAACCACCCTGGAGCTGAAGTTACAGACAGTTGTGAGCCCCCCTGTGGGTGCTGGGAACTGACCTCAGCTCATATGCAGAGCCACATGTGTTCTTAGTAGTCGAGCCATCTCTCTAGCGCATTTTTGTTTTGAACATTTTTAATTGAACTTTTGCTATTTTCGTGCAGTACACTTTGATGACACTTAGATCCCCTCTCCTATCCCCGCCTTCCTTTATTATTCTTTTCCGCCCAACTTAGTGTATCCTATTATATATCTCATAAGGCCTAGAGAGTCTAATTTGTGTCCTCAAACGTCCCAGTGTGGGTCCCCTCCGCTGGAGCCTGGTTAACCTACTAAGAGTCCCATCCTTGAAAGCCCGTCTCTCCCGGTCCCAGCAGTCACTGGTTGCCAAAAGTTCCTTAGGTTGGTTTGGGGTTTCTTCCTCATGTCTTCATGTCTATGCTGGGATTCTGTCTGGTTTGAGCTGGCCTGGGTCTTGTGTGCACTGTTACCAGTGCTCTGAGTTCATAGGCCCAACTGACCAGCTGTCTGGAAAACTCAATTTCCTTGTGGTCGTCCACCAGCTCTGGCTCTTACAATCTTTCTGCCCCCTCTTCCTGGTTTGGCTTTTCCTACGATTGTTTCTTACTCTGTAGCCCAGGCTGCTCTTGAACTCACTACATAGATTGTGCTGGGTCACAAATTTGCAGTGATCCCCCTGCCTCAGCCTCTGAGTACTGGAATTACAGGCATGAGTGAGCACAGCCACCTCTCCTGCGGGTTTACAGGAAGAGTGCTCTTTGGTGTGAATGCCCTTTGTCACTAAGGAATTGAAGTGCAGCAGGACCAATCCCACGGGGTCCCCTCTCCCCTTTCTTAGAGGACTGGAAGGAGTGAAGTCTTTGGAGGCCAACTGGGTTCACCACATTAACTCTTTAGTTGCCAAATTCCTTCTTGTCTTGATAGTCTACTAAAAATCTTTATTGTATCACTCTTGTGGACACTGAAAATGTTGAGTTTGTTGCTGGATGGATCCTTAGTCTGGAGGGAAGCAGGAGCTACTGACTGAATATACTGGAGATGATTAGGGGAACAGACCTGTGGACTCACAAGATCAGAAGGGCACCAGGCCCTTGACTGTTCTGACCACCCATGTCTTAGCTAAAATTTTAGAGACACAGAGAAAACAAATGTATTTCCCAGGAACTGAGCTCCCCAGGTGGCAAAGTCGTAGCTCCAGAATTCCCTTTGGATGTGTGATTTTATCTTTTGTCTTCAGGAAAGAGGAGTCAGCTGTGGAATGTGTGTAGAGCATAGCACAAAGGGCGTGCTCACTGCTGTTGAATGGTGTAGTCAGGCTAGACCATGTCGAGGGTTATCATGCAGAATACTGGTTGGCATAGCTCTTTGCTGTGTGTGTCATGGCCCTTTCTCTCTACTCTGCTCACCCACCCTCTGGCCCCAACCTCATTGTTTTGCCTATAATATACAAACACTAACTTCACAAAAGTCATAGTGTGGCCAGTGGTGCACAACTTTAACCTCAGCACTTGGGAGCAGAGGCAAGCGAATCTCTGAGTTAGAAGCCAGCCTGGTCTACATAGTGAATTCCAGGCCAGTCATGGCTACATAGTGGGACACTGTCTCAAACAACAACAACAACAAGAACAACTCACAGTGTTAAGGAAAATACATGAAATCATATTTACAATGCCATTAGCCCCTCATCCAGCATGAAGATCTAAGGCCCCCAGTAAGAAAGTAAGACGGTCTTAATTATTTCTGGTAATTCTCTTCTCTCTCTCTCTCTCTCTCTCTCTCTCTCTCTCTCCCTGTATGTGTGTGTGTGCACTAGAGTTGATGTTGGGAGTCCTCCTCAATTACTGTTCTGAGACATGGTCTCTGATTGAAAAATGTAGCTCATTGATCTTGCAAATCTTCCTGTTTCTGCCTCTGCAGTGCTGGGATTATTATAGATGCATGCCTCCATGCTCAGTTGTTCACATGGATGCTGGAGATCAGACTCAGGTACTCAGGCTCATGTAGCAAGCACTTTACTGACTGAGCTATCTCCAGTTCTAACTTCTCACTGCACAATCCATCCAAAGTATGCAGTGTTTAAGAATGAAAGCAGTTCATCAACGGGACTGATATGCGCAGGCAGAGAGCTGTGCATTCCACAGTGATTTATGGGGCATCAGCTTTAGCCTCCACCTTCTGCATGGGCCAGGACTGGAGGAGCTGCTGGACTCATACTGCATAACTCCTGCGAGGGAAGAGTCCAGTGAGGAAAGTTCTGGATATGGTGTGTTCACTCCAAACAGGATCTGAATCCTCAAAGTCTCACATTAGTGGTATTAAGAGAACAGAAACTTAAGCTGCCTGCTGTTGTTAGAAGTGGGCCCTTGGGGAGTGATTTGATTTGACTAGCTCAGTAGAGTGGATCCCCCACAATTGAGTTGTGGGTGGCTTTATGAGGAAAAGGAGAGAGAAGAACACAGACGCAGAAGTACACCTGCTCCCCACTATGTCGTGATGCAAACTTGAGACACTCTTACCAGAACTTGTGCTGTGTTATTTGGACCCTCAGCATTCAAACCTATAAGTTCAGTAAACCCTTTTTTTCTTTATAAAGCTAGTGTGTCTCCAATATGTTGTTTTAGAAATGAAACCAGGACTGATATATCAACCCAGAACAATAACCACACAGGTGCCCACATAGCTGTGACGGATGCAAAGGAAAACCATAGGGAGACACGAGCACATAAAACATGGGGTTTTATTTCAAAAGAGAAGGGTCTCAGAGAGCTGTGTATGAAGTGACATATGTTAGTCAGGAAGAGGTTAAGAGACGGGGAAAGTCTTGCTGGTAGCAGACATGGGGGTGTCTTCTGCATGACTGGCCCTGGCTAAGGCAGGAAGGGTTACAAGAAGAAGCTGTCCTCCGCGGAGGCTGCCTGCCTCTGCCTTCCCCTCCCCAGTCCCCATGGCCTTTTGGTTCAACTGCCAGGAACTCAAGTGTCAGGGTGACTGGGAAACCCACACTAGAGTGATTTCAGGGTGAGGTGCAGAGGGCTGGACACGCCTTCAGTCTCCTCCAAACCCACAGCCACTCCGTTCTTCAACTCTTACTGAAAAGGCCTAAAACCCAGCCTGTGCTCCCTCAGTCCTCGCCCACCCATGCCCCACTCCCCAAAACAGGTTTGCCGAACCCATCATGACCCAGAGGTCATGGTTATTTTTTAACTCAACTGTGATCTGAACTTAAACCCTTTCAAACAAAAAAGTCTGGGGAACTTGTTTGAGCCAGACGGAAGTGGTTTTGTGAAAACAACAACAAAACCAAATGAATAAATCAGAGGTAGCATAGGACCTGGAGTATTTTATGAGCTGGACGTGGTGGCTCACACTTGTAAGGCCACACTTGGGACATGGAGCAGACAGGAGAGAAGGGACGCAGAAAGGAAGTGGGAAGGGAAGGGACATTTACAACCTCACTCTATTTAATGTAGTTGGAACACTCGCTTTGAAGGAAGGGTAACTGTTTGAGGCCATGCTTGTCCCTCGTGTTGGATTCTTGGCCATCAGAATCGTGCTAATAGACACAGTGGCCTATACAAGACCCACTTTCCTCAGTCACTCAGCCTTTATGTGGGTCTGCGGATGGACCTCAGGCCCTGATGCTTTTGTGACAAGCCACTTGAGCTATCTCACTAGCTCAAGGATTTTACACACACACACAGCCAGAAGTGTGTGTATGTGTGTGTATATATATATACATATATATATATATCTGTGTATGTACATATATGTGTATGTATATATGTGTATGTCTATACATGTGTGTAGCTATGTGTATATCTGTATCTATGTATATATATGTGTATGAATGTATATATGTATATATGTCTGTGTATGTATGTATATGTACACATGTATATATATGTGTGTATGTATATGTGTGGCAGACATTTGTATAGCCATTGACATTAACTCTGTAAACTCAAAGCTAGAAGACATTCCTATCTGCATGTTTTCTCCTTGTCTTCTATGTGTGCGAATCCAGAGCTATAGTAATGTAAACTCTCTTAGTCACATTTAGGTCAAAGTTTTCTTCAGAAACTTTGAAGCTCTTACTTGCTTTTGTTTCTGCTGCTGTACAGGTCGGGACGTTTCCACTAAGTCCTCTTGAAAGATGTGTCTGTAATATCTCTCATTTCAGTATTAATTTATTTAGAAATAGCTTTTTTTTGGTCTTTTCTGAGTCAGGGTCTCCCTGTAGCCCCAACTGGGTTGGGTCAGAACTCGATATGTAGACCAGGCTGGCCTTGAACTTACAGAGATCAGCTTGCCTCTGCCTCCTGAGTACTGGGATTAATGGACCACCACACCTGGCACAGATGGCTTTTGAGCTATGGCACTGAAATAATTAGAAAGTCTCTCTTTCCTCTCTCTCTCTCTCTCCTCTCTCTCTCTCTCACACACACACATAAATATATGTTAATTCTCCTTGAATGGGGAGACCAGAATTAACTAACTCAGTAAAAGTTAAGTAAAGCATTTTATTTATTTATTTTTATAAATATTAATTTTTATTTCATACATATGAGTGCATTGCCTGCATGTGTGTAAGTGTACCCATGTCATGCAATGACTGTGGAGATCAGAAGAGGCCATAGGATATCCTGGAACTGGAGTTACAGAAGGTTGTTAGCCACCATGTGGGTGCTGGGAACCCACCCCAGGTCCTCTGCAAGAACAGCCAGCGCTCTTAACCCATGAGCCATCCCTTAGTCCTTTAATTAAAGCAATTTAATGGCGTTAATAGCTCCGATTTTGAGCTGGTATTCCCAGCTCCTTTTTGAACATTGTATCTCCATCCGATGTTAGCTATTCAGGGGAGTATGCAGGGTTAAGTTTTGAAGGGTCAAGTGTAATCTGACCTCTGACTTGTATACCAGGGACCCCTTATTCACCTCACCTCTGAAGTTCAGACAGTCATGAGACAGGAAAGTGAGAGGTGGCGCCTTTCACAGAGCACACACTCCGTAAAAAACCTTGTTCAGTTGAATTAAACTGCCATGTCCAACCGACCCTGATCAAGATGTTCCTTTCTTCAGCCAGTTCATCTTTGTTGGTTTTGGACTCACTTCAGAGAAGAAGAACAAAGTGCGCTTTTAGAACCCAAGTTTTTAAAAAGTCCATTTTCGTTTATTTTAGGAGAGTCTGATATTATACTTATATTGCCTTCAGCCTAAAGAATGACAAACACCTGATGAGAAGCTTATCAAAACTGCAAGAAGTCTTTATTTTTAACCATATTCCTCTGACCATATGTTCTTTTGCTTCAACATTTATCATTTCTAGCCTTTATGGGCAAGACAGACATTTTGTTTTTATCTGAGCTAGTTTTGGTAGCCTGGGCTCCAATCTTAAGCAAGAATAACACAGATAATTATTTTATTTTTTCTAAAAAATTGTATTTATTATTCTTAATTTATGCATGTGAGTGTATTGCCTTCATGTATGTAAGTGAACTTGTGTCATGCAATGCCCACAGAGGTCACAAGAGGGTGTCGGATCCACTGGAACTGGAATAACAGATGGTTGTTAGCTGCCATGTAGGTGCTGGGAACCAAACTCAGATCTTCTGCAAGCAGACAGTGCTCTTCACCTCAGAGCCATCTCTTCAGCACCAGTATTTTCTTTTTTTGTCATGAGGTGAATTTGTGTTTTGGGCAATTTTGCATGTCTACATACTGCATTCTGCTTATTCTCATCTCCTGTCCTTTCTTATCTCCCCCAGACCACCTGTTAATGCCCTCTCTTCCTAAAAGTCTTTCTTTTCTTACATTCATGTCTTTATTTTGCTTGTGTTCCTCTGGGCTTGACCAGGACCAGCTATGTGACCAAGAGTTTGAAAATATCCACTGGAGCCTGGAGGCTTCACCACTAGGGACGCCACTGAAGACAGTGGCTGTCCTCCCAGAATCTGTCAGAAACCAGCAGTCATCCGTGAGTGAGTGTCAGCAGGACACACTTACGTAGACCAGGAAAGTGGCTGCAGTTGTTGTGAGGATATGGTAGCCACAGCCATGCCGCATCTGCCGGATGGCATTCCACGGCCCTTCTCCCTATCTTCTGGCTCTTACATTCTTCCCACCCCCTTTCCACACTCTTCCCTGAGCCATAGAGAATGTGGAAAAATATTTTGCTTAGGGCTGGACCCTCAGCATTGTGGGTAACCGTGAGCATTTCCTATTTTCTAAAAAGAGTCTCTTCAAGATATGAAGACACTGTAACTAGCATGTCTGGAATTGTGCAGGTGGGGAAGGCCAGAAACAAGACTGTGCATCTGTCTCCTTTTCTGTAAAAGGAGGGAAGTAGGGTGGCTGAGAGACTCTAAAAATGACACATGCTGTCGCCACAGCCCTTGATTGCCTCCCAGAACTCGAAGGTAAGACCCTATTGCTGAAGAAGACAGGATGTACTTTGGACACAGGAATTGGAGCCGTGGAGCTGGAAGTGACCTGGAAACTTGGAAGCCCCTTCCTCTGAAGGCTAGCTCTCATGAATTTGGAGAGCACTACTCAAGCTACTAAAGGAGAACATCAATCAATATGTTAAGACAAATGACACATCAGTGACCAGCACAGCACACGAAATTTGTATAGTAGTAACACTTTTAACTTTTCAACAGCTACCTAATTGGACTAAAAGCCCACTCAGTGGGAAGAAACTCATGTGTGGTACTGTAAACATAGCCAAGTACACATGGCTAGAGAGGTCATAGATCTTAGAAAAAACATCAATACTGTCACATCCCTAGACTAATGTGAGTCTTACTGTGTGGAAAATATGTAACCTTATATTTACAGAAAAGTATCGCAGTCACCACTCATCAAAGAAGCTTCTTTTGTACCAGACAGAGAGTATTACAGAGTTCCACAGCGGGTCATACCCAGACAGTGTTTGTCAACTGTCCATGCCTAAGTGGCACATCTACAATGCAACCTCAACACCTAAGACTCATGGGACTTAGAACAAGGAGTAAAGAGGTCACTAATGAATCCCTCAATTCTTATCAATGAAGCTCCCTCATGCAACAGAGGGCCAGGAACACAAAAGTTCAAAAACGACCAAAGCATAGAGAATGAAAATCTGCCGAATGCTAGTCCCTGGACAGGACTCCTATATTGAGCTTCACCCACCCAGGGCTCAGGGACCATTGCAGAAGAGGGTGCAGAAAGATTGTAAGAGCCAGGGAGGAGAAGCACGACCAAATGGAAATAGAGTCCTATAGGCACCTGGGGTCCTGATCATATGAACCTACAGCAATGGTGACAGCATGCACAAGACCCATGCAAACTGAAGCACATAAAATCCCAGCGTGGAACTGGAGAAATGGACAGCAGATCCTCATCTTAGAAGAAACACTGGCAACTGATTGCTACTGGATTAGGAAGAGCTGATCTTCCTAAAGTGAAGGACTCTAGATAGGCTGACCCCAGTGGATGAACTTGCCCTGAGGATCGTCTGGGGACACTAACTTGACACGATAGACCGAAACACAGATGATGGAATATGCATTCCAGTTGGGTGGGAGGAGGCTACGGGGCTTTCTGGTGGGTGAGGGGATATAAAGATGATTAACATTGATGGAGATGTTCTGTATGAATCACACAAAGATTCAGTAAAGAAGGAGGGAGATAGAGTGACAGTGGTTCAAGCCTTCGCAGTCAATGCAGTTAATTCAAGATTATGAAACCCACAGAGGCTGAAATTCAAAAGCTTCTCCAGGGAAAGAGTTCAGGGGACACAGACTTCACAGCTACAGAGCTGGAGGAAATTTACTGGGGATACAGTTTGTTGTCAGAAAGATGATGAGACTTAAGAAACCTCAGAACTCTCCCCTCGTATCCACACGTGGCAGTTTTTTAAAGTTGAATTTTTGTGTATTTCACACAGAACATTCCAGTCATCTCTGCACGCTAACCCTCACGGACACCCTCCTGCAGCCCCGCCCCCCAAATCCGTACATTTTATCATCCGTGGCAAGGCCTATCCTGTCAAGTCAGTGTCCCCTGACGTCCCTCAGTACATCCACTGGAGCCTAGTCAGCCCATTGAGAGGCCTTTCCCTTAACATGATCAGCTCTTCCTCACCCAGCAGTAATCAGATGTCAATAAGTCTTTGATTAAGATTGGGATCTGCTGACCATTTCCTTAGGACTGCGCTGGGTTTCTGTCTGCTTGAGTTTGCACGGGTCCTATGATGCTGACACCATAGCTGTAGGTTCATATGAGCAGGTCCCAGGAGCCTGTAGGCCTCAATTTCCGTAACATGCAGTTAAAAAAAATTGCTTTGTTCATTTAGGATTCTTTCGGTAGTTTCCTCTCCACCGCTGTGGTTTGCATGCTCCAGAACGGCAAGTCTACTGTTTGGCGGAGAGCGTCCCTTTTCAACTTTCTAGGTGACGTGTGTGGACATAACCTTAGACCTGACTCATTTAGATTTGCTTTGTACAAACATAAGAACGTCTTGGTTTTTCTTTCCCACTTTATCATGTGAGAATCTCAAGGCTGCAGGAGTTGGAATGTTCCCAAGAGAGTCACAACAATCCTATCATTTTTTAAACTATCAAGAAAGAAAAATGGAACTGAGGTTTTCTTTCAGGCCAGTTTTCTACTTGATTTTGCTGATGATTCTGATAACACACCTGAGGTGTATGTGACTATCATAGTGGGAAATTCTTGATGCCCTAAACTTTCATGTTGTAAGAAGTGAGCAGTTGTTTAGCTGGACGTGGGGGCATGCACCTGTAATCCCGGCACTTGGGTGGAGGAGGCAGGAGGTTCAGAAGTTCCACCAAGTGGACTGGATAACTTCAGTTCTCAGCATGACACATCTGTCGAGGGGCAGTCTCTGGTGAGGAGTGTCTTCTGTCGGAGTGGCCTGCGGATATGTTTGTGAGGCATTTTCCTCATTGTCAGTTGATGTGGGAGGGCCCGGGAGGGTGGCATCCTGGGGCAGGTGGGGCTGAGCTATACAAGAAAGGAAATGCCACAAGCCAGGGGAGGTGAGTTAGTAAGCAGCCCTCTTTCCCGGTTCCTGCTTCAGGCTTCTGCTGTGAGTTCCTGCCCCAGGTTACCTTTATTTCACCTGTAAAGTGAAATAAACTCTGTTCTCCTCAAGTTGCTTTTCATAACATATCACAGCCATGAAAGCAAAGTAGAAACCGGCCCATTCACAAGACAAAGCAAGAATTAGTACAGACCCATTTAAAGCCCAGTCTCACCTCTGCTTCATTTGCACAGAGGAGAATATTTCTATTCATCCTTCAGTAGAAAATTCCAAAGGTCTGATTGTCAGCATCATGATGACAGCAGCTGAATCTGTTTTGGAAGGTTCTTCCATCACTGTGGGCAGGGGCAATGCACTTGTGAATCCTTCACACACTCTTGGAAATCTAGGGGCTTCATTTTAAGATTATTTTTTAAGATTTATTTGTGTGTGTGTGTGTACGTGTGTCCGAGTGTGGGAATGGGCACATGTGGATGCAGTGTCTGCGGAGGCCGGAAGAGGCTGACAGATCCCCGGGAACTGGAACTGCCAGCGGTGATGTGTTGCCTGCTGTGGGTGCTGAGAACTAAGTTCAGGTCCTCTGCAAGAGCAGCAAGCGGTCCTAACCTCTGAGCCATCTCCCCGAATTCATTTATTGTGTCTTTTGTTAATGTGCAATGCCTGGAACTCTGACAAAACTTATCACTCTGTATTTAGTACAAGTCACCCTTTAGATCTATGGGAAGCATGGTGGCTTATTACTGGAGTATCATATTACTGGAGTCAACACCAGAAGGCTTTCTTTTATCGTTGACTCCTGTTCTGTCACAGCGAAGCCTCCGTTTCCATCCCTAACAGCATCTTCCGGGTGCTACATAATTTAGTATCACTACATAAAACTTAGTCCAGACCTTAGCTGGGATGGGTGATGTTCATCTGCTGGAGGGTCTCAAGTTCAAGGCCAGCCTGGGTAAGAGGGTGGAGCAAACCTCAGCAGGGACCTGTTAGAACTTCAATTCCATGCTCTCTTGGTCTTATATCTGCTTTTCCTTCCTCACGGTGCTCTGGATTTAGGAACTAAGGAGTTTGGTGTGCAGAATGTGTGCAGTAGCACAGGCTATCCCCACTCTCTGCTCAAGTTTAGCTCCTTCAAGATGTATGTAGAAGGGAAGAGACAAGAAGGAAAGGAGTTAAGGGGAGCACGGTCATTTCTGCAGGAAGCTGAGTGCTCCCACCCTCCCTCACCTTCAGTGTTTTCTGGTGTACACCGTGGGGCAGGGGTGTCCTGGGGATTGTTAGCAGTAGAGGCAAGTGTGTCATATCTAAGTCTCTGTCTATCTACTTATCATCTATTCATCCATCTATCTATCTTCTGTCATCTATGTATCTGGCATTCATCTATCTCTGTCTCTTATCTATCACCTACCTGTATCATCTATCTATCAACTATTCATCTCTCCTCACCCCGCAGTAATGTAGTTGCACTTTTATTTTGGGGGCAATCAGCAGCTATCTACTTGGACTTAAAGTCCACTCAGTGGGAAGGAACTCATGTGTGGTACACAGCCAAATATACATGGCTGGAAAGGTCATAGATCTGAGAGCAAACCCTAAGTCTGTCACATCCCTAGACAAATGTAATTTTTTTGCTATGTGCAAAATACAGATCCTTAAATTTATAGACAGTTATCCCAGTCACCACTCATCAAAGAAACTTATTCTTTTTTAATGGAGAATGGTTTTATGCATTTTTGTTACTCTAGATCATGGTCTAGAAGATCAAGGGCAGATCTAGGTGTTTTATGGGGTTGCTTAGGAGAGGCTTTTGTGGTTCTTAATTTTTTAAATTCATATTCCCTCTCTCCTTCCCTCCTTCTCTCCCTCTCTCTCTCTCTCCAATACTATTCCCTCTTTATTTTTTTCTTTCTAGGGAAATGATGTCGCACTGTACAGTAAATGCCCAGAGCCAGAAGTTTTCAGAGAGGGGTAGCAATAACAAAGCCCCTGGATTGAAAGGAGCTCTCTGGGTCCATGCTTGATTCCTGCCTCCTCTTCCCTTAATTTTGTTTCTTAACCTAAGTTATTTTTCCATGATGGACAAGAGCCTTGATATATGAATTAATACATGACATTTTGTATCTTGGAACTGGCTGGCATTCACACGTTACCTCTGCGAAGTAGGACTGGACTGGGAATGTAAGTCAAGTTTTAGAGCACTTGCCTAGCATGTGTGAGGCCTTGGGTTCAATCCCTAGTACCATAACCCTGACCCACAACCCCCAAAAGAAACAGGGTAGAGGCATCACATCCAGAAGAGGGCACAGTGATTCTCAGTTGAAGAAATACAATGTGTAAGAAACAAGGAGCTAGGAAAACTTTATGTTACTTTACTTTGGTAGGGCGAAATCCTCAAAGGAAGTGTGTCTTTAAGAGAGGTAGTCTGAAAATACAGAAGGAAATCTGGTAGATGCCCCTCCCTACAAAGCTGAATTTAATTGGAATCAATGATATTTACAAAGCCTGCTGTGTGGAAGACAACTTTCCCCATCTCTGAGGGAAAGGAGAAGAGTTTGCAAGAGTATCTTTTTTGATTATCTGAAAGAAATATATTTTTGTTCTACTCAGTTATAGAAAAAAACGATAAGATTTGTATGACAGAGCTATAAACTTTTTTTTTCCTACAGCAATATTTTTCAAAGTCTCAAAGCAATACTGTTTATTTCTTTCCAGTTGGAAAAAAAAAAAAAAACTTCAGTGACTCATTTAGCAATTGTAATAAGTCTTAGGTTCCACCAAATTCAGGCTGGAGAAGTGGCTTAGTAGTTAAGAGCACTGGCTGTTCTTGCAGAGGACCTGGGTTCTGTTCCCAGCACCCACACAGCAGCTAACAACTGTCTGTAACTTTATTTCCAGGGGATCCAACGCCTTCTTTTTTTTACCCCTGTGAGTTCTGCACGACATGGGTGCACTTATATACATGCAGGCAATATACTCACACACATAAATAAAAATGAAACATGTAAAAAATTCACCAAGGTTGAGCGTAATCATGGCTCCTCCATGCTGATCTTTTAAATGCAAATCAGTCGATGTTTATCGTTACATTCCTTAAAACGATACCCCTGAGTTCTGTCAGTGTATTAGTTACTTTTCGGTTGCTGTACTTAAAGAACAGACCAAAGGCAACTTAAGGAAGAGTTTATTCTGGTTCACGGTCTTAGAGTACTCGACATCTACTATGCTGGGGAGATGAGATCACACAGGGAGCAGAGACAGTAAACTGCAAACCCTCAAAGCCCGCCCACGCTGAGGTACTTCCTGCAGCAAAGCTCCACCTCCTAAGGTCCCGTAACCTCCCAGACCGCGCCACCAGCTGGGAGCTGAGGGTTCAAATACCCGAGCTCCTGGGAGCCTCTTCACAGTGAAAGCAGCCCACCCTCTGCTTCAGACATGAAATTGAAGGTGACGAAAGATTGTTAATTATCTAAATTTGCCACATGATTCATCTCAAAGATTCAGTCAACTGGAGCAGCCTCAAGGACACACTTCCGGTCCCTTGTAGCCTTGGTCTGCTGAGATGTGGGGGGATGTGGAAGTGCTAAGTCTCTGGTCACTGTCTGTGATGGTTAGTGTTGGCTGCCAGCTTGACAGAATGTATAGTCACCTAGCAGACAGGTCCAGGTCCTGGGCATGTCTATGGGGATTATCTAGTCAGGTTACTTGAGAAAGAAAGACTCACCTTAACTGTGAGTGGGGCCAGTCCACGGGCTGAAGAGCACTAGCATTCATTGCTCTCTGCTTGCTACCCACAGAGGCGGTGCCCAGCTGCCTCACATGGCTGTCACCAGAACTGACCTGTCATGATGGCCTGTCCCTTCGACCCTGAGTTGCTTTTGTTGGGGTATCTTATCACAGCAACAGGGAAAGTAAGGTGTCAGCCGCCATCATTCTGTGATGGCCTCTCCAGCCATCCCCTCTCCAAAGGCTCATATACCGGAAGGCTCATCCCCAGGGGCCTGGTCTTTGGAGGGGTGAATCTTAAAGAGGGAGGGCCTAGTGCAAGGCCCTTAGGTCCATTGGAGGTGTGTCCTTATTGGAGACTGAGGTATTTCTTGTGGGGCCCTTTTAGTTGGTCTGAAAGGATTGCTTTAAAAGTCTGAGCCTGCCCTGGCCTCGGCTGCCGCACCAAGCTGCCCCTCGCCTCCTCACCTACTCTGGTCATTGCTAACTGTCAAGACATCTTGTGACACTGGACAGCCGGAAGACCTTTGGAAGAACTGAGTCTGTGCAGGGACATGCCCCTGAACCTCCTGAACTATGGGCTAAGTCAACCTTCCCTATTTATAAGATGAGCTCCTCTCTGTACGTCATAACACTGACGAAACGCCCACTGACACAGCACTGCTCACCGCCATTCTCCGTTCTGCTCCCAGCCATTGCTTTTCTTTTTCTTCTGTTTCCTTTCATTTGGCCTTCAGTATGTAAACGTGTTAGAGCCTTTATTATTTCTTGATTCCAGTTAGATGGGAAGAGGGAATGATTCTAATTATCTTAACCATGTCCCAGGAGTAATGTGTTGATAAATCTTTATTATTGCGTAATTTATTTATTTGTTTATTGCATTATTATTATTATTATTTGTGTGTGTGTGTGTGTGTGCGTGCGTGTACCATGGCATGCCTGTGGAGGTCAGAGGACAACTTGCAGAAGTCAGTTTATTTCTTCTACCATGTGGATCCCCAGGATTCACCTCAGGTCATCAGGCTTGGTGGCAAGTGCTTTTATATGCTGATCCACTTTGCTGGCCCTAAAATTAGTGTGTGTGTGTGTGTGTGTGTGTGTGTGTGTGTGTGTGTGTGTATGTGTGTCTTTTTGAGACAGTGTCTCCCTGTAGTCCCAGCTAGTTTGGAACTCACTATGTAGACAAGGCTGGTCTTGAACTCACAGAGATCCGCTTGCCTCTGCCCTCTGGAGGACTGCTGGGATTAAAGGCGTGCAGCACCATGCCTGACTTCTTACTATATTTTTAAGATTTATTTACAGGTAAAAATTATGTGTGTCTGTGTATATATGTATGCACATGTGGGTACAGGTGCCCACAGAGGCCGGCTTCCCTGGAGCTGGAGTTAGAGGCGATTGTGGCCACCTGACTTGGGGGCTGGGAACCAAACTGGGGTGTTCTGCCAGAGCTGTACATACTCTTAACCACGGAGTCATCTCTCCAACCCCTAAATTGTTTTGTTTTTTTTTTTTAAACTAAATGTTCAATGGTGAAGCCTCAGGTGGTAGAATGGGAAAAGCTGAAAATGTGATTCTGAAAGAGCAGTGATTTATTTTCATTTTCTCCTCCTCCTTCCCCATTGCCACGATTTGTTCCTGTCTTACACCTTTTCTCCTTAACAGTAACAGCCACCATGGAACACCCATGTGTGAAGAGTGCATTTACTCCGCTTCTTAGAAGATATTTTACTTATTGTTTTTATTTTATGTGTATAAGTGTACTGCCTGCATGTGTGTAAGTGTACCTGTGTAATGCAGTGCCCTTGGAGGTCAGAAGAGGGCATCAGATCCCCTGGAACTGGAGATAGGGATGGTTGTTAGCTGCCATGTGGGTGCTGGGAATCAAACCTGGGTCCTCTGCAAGAGCAGTCAGTGCTCTTAACCACCGAACTGCCTCTCCAGCCCCTCATCCCATTTCTTAAACCCTTACAGATGGCCATACACTTGCCTGCTGTTAGGAACTGGGAAGGGTTTGAGATTTTACTTTGAAAGTTAATAAACTGACTAACCAGTTTCCTAGGTCCAAGCAGAAGACACAAGACTCCTGAGTCAGAGATTATTAAAAAAAAGATAAAAACACACCAACTTATTATTCACAGCAGTAGAAGAGGTCCAGGAGTTGACCTCTTTGACACTTCCTGAAGCTCTGATTTTCCTAGGGTGATCTGAAGGGGCCAGATGATCTCTACATACAGTGTTACAGGAGAGGAGTCTGTGTCTCAGAAACCAGCTTACAGCATTCATAAGTATACCCGCTGAACAGAGGGAAACACTACTTCTAGCAACCAACTAGCAAACTTCTCTACTTGAGAGAGAACCAGTCTCTATGTCCAAAGACTGGTACAACTTCCTTGAAAAGCCGGTCTGGAACAAAGGTCAATGATTTTCTTTCAAGAAGTACCAAAATATAATAGACGACAGAGCTTATCTCCTTAGACCTGCAAGGCAGCTCTCAATAACACAGAGAAATCAGCTATGGAAATACTAGCAAGAGGTTTGTGTGCGTGTGCATGTGTGTGCGAGCACTCATGAGCACGTGTGTGCATGTGTACAGGTACATGTGCTAGCTAGAAGACAACTCTGAGTGTCATTCCTCAAAAGCCAGCCACGGTATTTTTGAGACAGGGCCTCTCACTGAACCTAGAATTCCTGATTTAGCTAGACTGGCTGTACAGCAAGCCCCAAGTATTTACCTGTCTCTGCCTCCACAGCACTGGAATTACACGTGTATGCCAATATACCTAGCTGGGCACTGGGGATCTAACTAAGGTCCTTACACTTGGGCAGCAAGGACTTGACTGAGCTGTCTGCCCAGCCTCAGATCTGTTTTTAGGTAGGTAGAAAGTGAGTTTCAGTGAGCAAAGGATTCAACTGCTTATCCAGCCTTATCTTCAGCAGGTAGGTTCATAGAAGAGGCAGGGAGCTTTGTCTACAAGTCTTTTCTTGATGGTTGCAGAGCTGTGACTCTCCCCGATGTGGGAGACAAGACAGCTGCGTTTCGGTGAAAAGTTCAGGCTCAATTCACAGGAGTTTTCTAGTTTCACGACCTGAACCTACACTGACACCCACATGAATGCACATATGTAAAAACTGACAGCCAGAATCTGCATGTGAGGGCAAACAGGCAGTGCCGACCTTCTGAGTCTGGTTGTTCACTTAATGTAATCATTTCCCGGCCCAGAATTCTTGGTTCTCTCAGGAATTCCCAGCACCCCTGGTCAGTCTTCATCTTTTACTCTGAAAGAGAGGGTGGCAAACGCACAAAAAATCATACGACAATGTTGAGATAAAAGCGGAGTGTCAGATAATACTTTTAAGTCGGTAAACAGCACGACCTTTGTCAAGGCCCATCTCCTTCCTGCCCTGGAGGCCTGCTGATGACCTGTAGATTAAAGTCTTCATCCCCACCCCAACCACCTCCCACTTCCCCCCACCCCCCGCCCCAGTTATGCTTTGCTTCAGATTTCTCACCAGTTGAAGAAACTTAATTCTCAGCTATGGGTGGGGACAAATGCCTGGAATCCCAGTACTCCAGGGGCTGATGCAGGAGGATTGCTGTCAGTTGAGACCAGCCTGGTCTACACAGTATGTTCCTGATCCTCCCGTGTTATGTAACAGGATCCTGTTACAAACAAACCAAAGAAAGAAAAAAAAAAAAAACAGGAAGGAGGGCAGGAAAAAAGGAAAGACCAGACCTTCTTCAGAGAGGCGGACGAAGTTCTCTGCCCACTCGGCATTCTATTGGTCATCCTGGCTTCTAGGAATGCATCTGCATGAATAGTGACAACTTATATCCACACCAGACGAATGCTGGGACGTGACTCCAAGCGAGGACTCCTGACAGAGGCATGTGTGTTCAAAAGCTTGAGAACAGATTTGAGAAAGGAAACTGCTCAGAATTTCAGCTTCAAATCCTGGCAGGATTGAATTAGCTTTTCTCTCTCTCTCTCTTTTTTAATTTGGAATAGTTAAACTTAGTTTCGAGTGTTTTGTCTGAGGCCTGTGTGTGGGTGTAGGGGTCTATCTCATTCAGATGGAAGCTTGCATCTGTCTGAAGCCTGTATGTATATTAAAACAGCCATGAAATTTTATATGTGCTCAAAGCCTTAAAATATCTTACAGACATTAAGCGAATCAGACAGAGCTGAAGAAAGATTTAATATTTAGTATATCATTTCCCCATTTCTTTTTGTGTTTGTTTTATTAAAGTTGTGTTGACAGAAGCTTGAAAAGTCTTTGAAAACCCAAGCCGTGTAAAGTTGATGTATCTGATTAAGATGACAATTACAAACACTCTAAAATACAGTATCACTGCTGAGGAGATGGTTCAGCTGGTAAAGTGCTTAACTTGAGTTCAGTCCCCAGAATCCACTTTAAAAAAAGCCAAAAAAGTCCGGTGTGGTGACATGTGCTTATAATCCCAGCACCTACGAGACAGAGGCACATGGATCCCTGGGGCTCCAGGCCAGGGAGAGACCCTGACTAACAAAACATGGACAGATCCTGAGGGCTGACCCCTGATAGTTGACCTCTGACCTACGCTTCCACACACACAAGCATGTGCTCCCACATACACACAAACACGCACAGACACAAGAAATAAATAATAAAACCTTAACGTAATTCCTCAACAGCGAGCGTTAAGATACCTCTTGTTCAAAGAGGAACCTGAAATTTTCTATTTTGCTTTATTAGTTTTTACATTTCTCATGTGTGTGTGTGTGTGTGTGTGTGTGTGTGTGTGTGTGCGCGCGCGCGCGCGCGCGCGCACAGGCATGCCACAGCATATATGTGGAGGTCAGAGGAGAATTCTTAAGAGTCGGTTCTCTCCTACCACGTGCGATCTGGGGATTGATCTCAGGTCGTCAGGTTTGGCAGCAGATGCCTTTACCAGATCAGCCATCTTATCGGCTTTCTACTTTGCTTTTAAGTTAAAAAAATAAAAGACCGTTTCAGAAGCATTGGCAAGCCATGTTGTGTTTCCTCAGTGCACAGAGAGTCACTTTCTCAGGAGAATGAATGATCTCAGTTAACAGAAGCTGATCAAGAATGACTTAGCTGAGGACACACATTCTGGAATCTGTCATCGCTTTTTTATTTAAAACCCCTGTTTTTGATTTACGTATTTTTACTTCTGTGTATGCAGGCGCACCACATATATGGAATGCCTGCAGAGGCCCGAACAGGGTGTCAGATCCCCTGGAACTGGAGTTACAGAGGGTTGTTAGCTGCCATGTGGGTACTGAGAACCGAACCTGGGGCCTCTGTAAGAGCAGCCAGTGCTCTTAACTGCTGAGCCGTCTCTCTAGTCCTACCATTGCTTCTATAAACTAGTTTATCAGGTTCTAAGCTCTTATCCCAAAGGGCAGTGTCCTGACCTCCAACCTTCGAGGGCATTATGGAGCATTAGGCAGAATGAGACGCATACCAGTACCCACCTCCCCCCTGGAGACATCTAGACTGGCCTCGGCTTTCCAGGCCCGCAGCCCCGTGAGCAAATATCCTGAAGTACGGTCCGACCCTCACCCACCCCTTTCTGCCATGACCTGAGCCTGCCCCACGCCACTTTCACGGCAGGCAGCTCCGAAACCCACCCCCTCCCCTCTACCCCTCCCCATGAAAGTCAGCCAGGCCGTCAGAGTGCCTATTTTTGGCAAATGCCATGGTTTTCCACATGACTGAGTAACTGTGAAAAGCTCTCTCTAAATATTTGAATTGTTTCGTTTGTAGTCAAGGACACTCTCAAAATGAACATTCTAAAGCTGGCTCATTTGACTGCCACTGGGGGTTCAAACCCCAGAGAGACAGCAACACCAGAGTTTATGGAACTTATTTGTATTGCAGTTCTGACCGAGCAGTCTCACTTTGAGGAAATCACAAAGGTATCACTCGGGAAGTCTCAGCTTCAGGGGTGGAGATGATTCGGGGTGCTGGGTCCTCTGGGGTCAACTACTGTATAACAATATAAAACGTTTTCACAAAAAACTATTTTGTTCTTAGCACATTTACGTTTTCAATCATGGCAATCCAGAAACAATGGATGTAGGGTTACCTGAAAAGAGACAAGAATTACTGAGCGGAGGGATGGGACGGAAACCTCACTCTGCCCAGTTTCTCTCTTCCAGTGCTTTATTGGGTTGGGCAATTTTCACACTAATGCAGTGTAAGTTCCTTCTTTATAAAGTGAGAAATTGGTTTAGATGAGAGGTCCCCAAATGTGGGCTTTGCGTTTGTGAAATTGTCTCTGAGAGTAAAAGTAATTCTGTGACGAAAAAAATCAGGAAGTGTGGCCTCCTCTGCCCCCCAATTGTTCATTTGCATATGGAAGTCTTCGGAAGGGTTAGTTCAGTGTTTCCCAGATCCCCTCCCTAGGATTGTACCTGGCACCTCTGACGAGCAGAGCCTCACAAACGCCTTTCAGAATTCCCAAGCGCCATGATATCTAAGACTTTTCCTCACTATACTTTGGTTATTTTTTGACATTTTGTCCAGGAGAGATTTTCTTTGTTGATATTTGGTAACTTCTCAGACAAAGAATAACAGGACATGAAATAATGTAACAGCCCGGGGACTGGAGGCCTGAGTCATGGGCCTCTGTCTCATCTAAGGTACTTTCCAGTATTAGTTTATGATTCTAAGATTCTAATTTGAGAGCATAGACAATTCTTCCTGTAAGAAAAACAAATTCTGTTTTATGACCTTCTCAAACGCCTTCGATGACTTCATGTGCCAAGAACCTGCAAAAATGTTGGGTTTGTTATTTTTTCCCTCCGAGTTCTTGTCACAACACAGTAATAATTTCATCATACATAATGGAGACATTTGTAACCTCATGGGTATTTTAATTTTTCTGAAACAATTATGCTTTAAATTTTAAAAAATTATGTGTACTTGTGCGTGTATATATGTACGTGTGTGCAGGTGCCCAAAGAGGCCAGAAAGGGACATCAGATACCCTGGAGCTGGAGCTACAGGTGATTGTGGGCCAACAGTCATGGGTCCTTTGCAAGCACATCGGATACTTTTAACAACTGCATCATTTCTCTGGTCCCAATGTTTCTTGTCATGTGATACATTTAAATGAATTAAAATTTAAGTGATAGACTGGTACATTTATACAGGCAACAAAACATCTGATTATTCTTTTTTCAATTTTTATTTGTCTTTATTTTATATGTATGAATATTTTGTCTGCATGTGTGAACCAAACCCATGTCATGAAACACCCACAGAGGCCAGAATAGGGCATTGAATCCCCTGTAGTGGGAGTTACAGATGGTTGTTAGCTGTCACGTGGGTGCTGGAAACTGAACCTGGGTCCTCTGCCAGAACAGCCAGTGCTCTTAACTGCAGAGCCATCTCTTTAGCCCCTGATTACTCTTAATGATGCCCTGTCAGAACACATTATATAAATTTATATATTATATATTACTAGAGTGTGCTCTCTTTCCTTAAAGAGTCTACATTTTGTTTAGAGAAACAGAAGGAGAAAGCCGCATGCCTTCATGCTAAAAATGGTGTTCGACTCTAAAGACAGTAATTTTTATTTAAAACATCACAACCTTGGGCGTGTCGCCTAACTCTTTGACCAAAGCAGTTCAAAATATATCGTATTTGATTTTAAGAATGTGTTCTGACAATTTTAAATATCAAAAAAGTGAGCACTATGTGTCTTACTCAACGCACACTTGAAATTGTTAAGTTTCTCTATGTCTCACTGCCTGACTGGCTGCTCTCTCTGGAGTTCCTGGGGTGGTAAAATACCCCCAGTCCCCACAAGGTGGCATGGCCTTCTCGTACAATTTCCCTGCAGTTATTTCTGCTTTATCTGATGCTATACTTTTTAGGCGAGTTTTTTTTATTCGAGTTTTGAATTTTGCTTTCTGGCTTTATTGTTCCTCCCTTGTCATCAAGCAAAGGCACACTGGAGTTTCTGGAAAGTTCTATCTTTCAGAGAGATATCTGAGTGTAACTTGCTTTTCTGTTGCCCCTGCCCACTTTTTGGCTAAATTTAAACGATTTAACTTTGTGTACATCTTTGTGTTAATCCTGGTGTTGGGTGAATGCCGCAAATATTTCTGTTGTGAAATTCCACGGTTGCCTTATTGAAGGAAGCACTCAGTTTGATCAAAATAATGGGTGGATGCTTTCTGTCATCCTACTTGCTGTTGGGAAGCTCTGTCGTCTAGGAAGTGCTGGGGTTCTACGGTTTTCTGAAAATGTTTCATGGACTAGGGTGCAACTTCCATATTCTCTCTGTTCTGAAAAAGGCAAGGCTAGAGCTGGTTATCCTGGGGTCTTTCACTTAATAACATATTTGTGGTCTCTGTCTTTAGACCCGACATTGTGCTAAGTACTGAGGAAGAGAGGAGAGCAGAAAGGAGGCGCGAACACGCAGGTGATTGCAGCAGCATGACCGCCACACGCTTGTTCATCAGATACGCTGCAAGGGCTTGCTGTCTGCCCGTGAATAGAATATCAAAAAAAAAAAAATCACACAACAAACTAGATAAATAAGATGACTGAAGAGCACAGAATACTTCATAAAAGTGCTGGGACTTAAGGCGGGACGGGAGGGGGGCTGGCTCAGTGCTTGACAGTGCTTGCTGATCTTCCAGAGCACTCAAGTTTGGCTCCTAGCACTCACATCAGGCGGCTCACAACTGACTACAACTGCAGCTTCAGGGGCTGCAACGCCCTCGTCTGGCTGTGTCAGGCACCTGCACTCACCTGTGCACACCCACATTCTGACACATGCATGCGAATAATTAAAAGTCTTTCCCTGAGTTTCAGAGTTTCAGAGAGAAGTTTACTCTAGATTCACGGATGAGAACAGAAGGAGGAAACTGAGGCACATCATTTGAGTTAGGGATGGAGGTCAGCCATAAGGTGGGAAGACAGCCACATGGCAAAGAAAGGAGGCTTTGGAGCAAGAATAAGCAGGCCCAGAGTATCTGACAAACTGGACTTGGGCTGTGTTCAGAAAGAGGCAGAAAAGGAGGAGGAAAAGTGAACTTCAGCGTTTTTCTGAGTCAGGACAGAGACCTAACAGAACCTCACGGCAACTCTGGCGTGACCGCCATGAAAACACACCTTAAATTAGATTTGAGACTTTCATATAATGCATGTTGATCATATTCAGACCCCATCCCCCCTTCCACTCCCCGCTCCAACCCCCACTAAACTTCATGTCCTCTATTATTATTTATCTTTTTAAAGCAGAGGACTGTAGGGTCTAATCTGCTTTCCGTAAATGCTCTTGGGTCTGGATCAATCCTTTAGAACCAGTCAAGCTACCAGTCATCACACCAGTGAGGAAGACCGACACTCCCTCTCCCAGCCTCCATCAGAGCGATCGATTCTCAGCGAGGGCCGGGGCTTTCTGCCCCCCTCCCCCATCCACGCTGGGCCCCCATTTGGCTTGGGTTTGCACAGGGCTTGTGCTGTCATAAGTACTGTGGATTCACATGTATAGGCACCCTTGGTGCCTAGACAGCTCATCTTCCTTACAGCCACTCAACCACCTCTGACCCTTACAATCTTTCTGTCCTCTCTTCACGATGATCCCTGAACTTTGGGAGGAGAAGGTGTGACACAGGGGTCCCATTTAGGGCTGAGCCCTCTCCTGTCTCTTAGTCTCTGCACATTGACCATTTGTGGGCCTCTGCGTTAATCACCATCTGCTGCCAGAAGAACTGTCTCTGGTGAGAGCTGAGAGATCCACTGAACTGTGGGTTTAAGAGTAAGTCATTAGGAGTCAGTTTAATACCATGTCTACTTAGCAGAATAGCAGTAGTAGATTCTCCCCTAAGGCCTGCGGCCTGTCTAGCTACAAGTTCTTGGCTCTGCTGATGGTGTCAGTTACGAAGTCCATCGGGAAAGTGGTTGGTTACTCCTGTGATACCCTTGCCAGCCACTATTGCACCAGTGGGAATCTTTTGCCAAGCCAGTTGTTACGGTAGCTCTCAGGGTTCACAGTAGGGTGAGTCTGATGATGACCGTTCTCTGCTAGTAACTTGCACAGCACTACTATGAAATCTAGGCAGCAGAGATGAAGCTCCGAGGTCAGTAATGGATTAAATTAAAAAAAGAGAAAGAAAGAAATAGCAGGAGAGAAACTTGGGAGCAGAGAGGCGGGTTACGGTCATGTTTGGGCTGAAAAACAAGGCCTTTCTCAGAAGGGAGACTGTGCAAAGCCCTGATGAACTGTGAGCTGTGTGTGTGTGGGGGGGGTATGTGTGTGTGCATGTGCACACGTGTGTGTGCACAGAGGAGTTTGGGAGGCAAGGATGAGACTTGCAGAGCTGTGGGGTGAATGTGACCCATTATTCTGCCTGTCATGATGACACACATCTTTACCTGGGAGGCAGAGGCAGGTAGGATTCTGTGAGATCAAGGCCAACCTGGTCTACATAGTAAGTTCCAGGCCAGCTCAGATTAAAAAAAGACGACTTTTTCATTCCTGTGAAGTTGATGCAGAAGCCTGCCCACATACTTCATTCCCGAATACATTGCAACCTTCTCAGGGCCAACAAAGCAACGTCTTATACGCCACGCATGCTCGGAAGAGGACAGAACGGAAGAGATGTTCCGTAGGTGACAACGAAGAGGACGCACAGGAACAGCACTCCAACTCCCCTGAGAAAGGAATGATAATTAATATTCAAGCCAGTAAGTTCAATTGTTTCATCAATAAATATAGCACTTTGGAGAACACAGATCCCTTGAAACTGAGAAAACAGTTTAATCTAAAAATAGGAGTGCATCCTTAGTGCAGTTTATGTCTGTGTGTGCATAACGGCATTTACAACACCCATACTGCCTTTTTCAAAAAGAAATGACTACAACTTCAGGAATACATGGAGTTACTTGTTTAGAACCTTAGTAGTTATCGTTTAGACGATCAGATTTTCTCCAAAAAGGTGTCTTTTCCTACCCTCTTTCTTGTCTGAAACCAGTAAAGGTTTAAAATGTAGAAAAGGTTACAGACATAACCACTTGATGTCTCCTTGTGGGGAGCTCTATCACCAGAGACTTCCAGCTGGCAACCTCAGATTTCTAAGTTACTGCATTCCGAGGTAGACAGTGCTTCCTGGGGGGGGGGAGGGGCTTATCACAAGAGCAGAGTCTTGTCTAGAAAACACAGACCCTCACAGCTTTAAGTATCTGTCCTCCCGGGTGCCCAGAAGTCACTATGTTTTCCTCCAACATGGATTCAAAATACTTCAGCACACATCCGTGCAGGTCTTGGTCATGGCTGCTTTTCCTCCACTTCCTCTTCCTCTTCCCCTTCCTCTTCCTCCTCCTCTTCCCCTTCCCCTTCCTCTTCCTCTTCCCCCTCCTCTTCCCTTTCTCCTTCTCCTCCTTCTTCCAGAAGTATTTTTTATAGAATTTTTTGCAAAGTTTACACAATAGTTTTATGTATTGTATCTCCTTACCTATCCACACCCGTTACTACCCCTCACCCAGTTGCATGGCCACCATGATGTTCTGTATCATCAAAGGTCCAAAGGTGTGGAACCAAGACTCCGTGGCCTGGCATCTCTGGCTCTGTGAGCCTCAGTAAATCCTTTTTTTTTTCACCTTGACTCTCTTGGGTATGGCTGCAACACTTGAAAAGCTGTCTAACCAGAGTGTTCTGTCCTGATGTTCACACCAAGGTGCATTCTGTTTCCTCAGTGGTTAAGTCCAGGAGTAAACAACCAGCTTTCCCCAGGACCACCGCACACAGGCCCTCTCTCCATCTGATCAGGCAGCTCTGGCTTCTTGGAAAGGCAGGAGTCACCACAAACTTTGCCATGGAACATGAACGCATAAGAACAGGGCCTCTGACCATTCCTGAGCTAAAATTTGAGGTATTAGCAGGGTCACTTTCCCTCTGGATGATTTTAGGGTACATGCCTTTCTTTTATTATTATTATTATTATTATTTATTAGCTTATTAGAGACATCCTGCTCCTCCTGGTTCTTGACTCTTTCCTCATTGTCCAAAACACATCATGCCAATCTTGAATTTCCTTGTCTCTTCTTTACTAACTGGGACCCTCTTGCCTTCCTCTTACAGTGTCCCTCCGGTTGCACTGGACCTTCCCAACTAACTCGGCACAATGTCTTTAAATTTAATCTCACTAGCAAAGTTCTACTAAGCCAAATAAGAACTTTCAGTTCTAAAGTTGTCAGTGTCCCTGGAGGTCATTAGTCTGTTTAAGAAATTGCTCCCAGGATATTTTTAGGGATAATTACTAGAACCCACAGAGTTTAAACCTTATGACTTCTGGGTTATGTTTCTTCATAAAAATAATAACTTTTACTAAAGTAAGAATTTAAAGAAAAAGCATTATCACATCCAGATTTACTGTATATAAATACCACAAAAAGTTCTATATTCATACCAAGAAATAGTGTAGATGTGGGGAAATAGACTCTCCTCTTTTAACGATGCAGTCTGGAAGAAAGAGTGTAGTGCAGATTTTTTGTTTATGACTTCGTTTCTGCTACTAGTTTCTCCTTTGAGGTCTTGTCACTTCTGGGAGACACTTAATATGCTCTGTGAACAAGCATTTATTCTCTCCACTGGATCTCCTCCTCTTTGCATGACTCGTGATTTGAATGAGAATGTCCCCATACCCTCTGAGTGTTTGAACACTTGGTCCCGATGTGTTAGCACTGTTTGGGGATGACCATGGACTCTTTAGGAGGTATGGACTTGCTGGAGGAAGTGTGTCCCTGGGGGTGGGCTTTGGGTGTATATGGCCTCATCCCATTTCCAGTCTGTCTCTCTGCTTCCTGTACCTGCCTAAGAAGTGGGCTCTTGCATTTCTGCTCTACCTGCCTCCTGCCACACCTCTCCCACCATGATGGATGTGTCCTTCTGGACCCATAAGCCCAATAAACTCTTCTGTAAGTTTTCTTGGTCATGGTGTTTCATCACAGCAACCGAAAAGTAACTAAGATGACCACTTACACTGAAACTCACTCTGCTCAAGAGACAAGATTAAGACATTTAATGTTTCTTAGAGTGTGGACAACAACTTAATTAGGGAGCCTTTTATAGTGTAGATATAAATGCTCCATGGGCTCATGGGTTTGAACACCTGGTCCCTAGTTAGTGGTGTTGCTGTGGGAGGTTGTGGGACCTTTAGGAGGTGAAACACAGCTGGAGGAAGTGGGCTGCGAGTGGGCCGTGCCTTGAGGGTTACAGCCCAGCCTGACTTCCTCCTGGCTACTAGAGATATGAGGAGTCTCAGTCATGTGCTCTTCTCTCTCAGCCATGAGTCCTTCCATATCTTTCTCACCCAACCGTGTGTGTGTGTCCTATCCCTTACCACAGACTCTTCCATGTTTTCCACAGAGTATGTCCTTGTTCCACGTTGCTTTTTTGGACAGGTGTTCTGTCCCAGGGGGTAAAGCCATTCAGAGGGTATGTAGCAATAACTGAAAACATCTTCAGGAGAATGCAGACTGCAGATGGTGCCATCTAAACCAGTGAGCCAATTCCCAACACACAATAGGTGCTCAGGACACGTTCATGGTGCTAATTGTACTTTTATAGATAATGAGTGTATCCTGGGGGTCACTTCAGCCATTTCTTTAGGGATTCTGGCTGGGCTGTAACAGTCACTTTGAAAGCACAAATTCCAATCAGATAAAAACAAGAGAGAAGAGGTCCTGAGACCCAAGGGTCACTTAAAAGACAGCACACAGGACAAACATCTCTTTGGAAGCTTGATGTCTGCCATTGCACATTGAAACTGTCTCAAGTCTGACTCAACAAAGTACCACTGATGAGTCATTTGACCACTTCCTGGGTTTCCCCCTCAAAGCCTTCACACCCAGGGTCTGTCTGTACCCCACCCTTCAGGAGGATGATCTCAACAGCACTCATAAACCAAAGCCTTGACAGACCCAGCTATGTAATGGTCCCTGTAGACCCGGGGTCCCCTCCCTAGAGATAGGGATGGAAGAGGGTTTGAACAACAGCAATTAGCCGGGAATTTTCTCAGTGCCATTGGTGAGAACCATCTGACCCCGAAAGTAGGACTTTCTGTGGTGAGAAAGGGTGGTGCATGCCTTACAGGAAATTCAAAAATGACCTCAGAACATTACACACTCTGTGAGCCGAAAGGGAGAACTGTGTAGTATAGGATCATGCTTCTGATTTTTGGAGCAGAAATACAATTGGAGGTGGAGGGGTTGTCGCTGGGGGAGGGTGGGTTTGCGGCTGGCTGGGGGAGGAACAGCCCCCTGGCCTTATGCACACATCCATCAAATACTCCTTGAGCATTTGTTACGGGGCAAGTCACTGTGCCAGCTCCTTCTCCTCCTTGCTCTTGTTTGTTACCTCTGCCAGCTCTCTCTCTCTCTCTCTCTCTCTCTCTCACTCTCTCTCTCGCTCTCGCTCTCTTCTTCCCAACTTGAATATGTTTTCTACTCAGAGCTTTTATAAGCTCTTTATCACCAGGTTCTTTGATCTGGGAACAATAGCAACCTTCTGAATAAGAGAAGAGAAATATTTGTTACATAATTTCACTTCTTCTAGAGACTTCGAACATATATAACCATGTTAGAAAAAACTGAAAGTTAAAGGCTTCCCATGGTCTGACCACACCGACCTCATTTCTGTCGTCTGATTTCCTCTCTTCACTGTTTTTATTCTTTACCCAATTTGGTCACACTCTCTTGAGGCTAATTATATACTGGCCTTGCAATCTTCACAAGATTTGCACATGACAAGTTCTGATTTGCTTGTTAGTCAGCGAAGACAATCTTCAAAATGAAGCTTCATAAATAACCAAAAGGAAGATTTTTATACTGAACAGTAAAGCTAATTTATACTTCCAAAGATTTTTTTCCATGATGCATTATACAGTGTTAGGCGTAATATTTTAATCTTCTACACTTTAACACACATTTCAGCCTTCCTGGCTTTGATTGACCTATGGTGTCTGCATGCTTCTTTATGTGCTGTGAGACATAGAACGCTACATCATGTTATGGGTTGTAACGTGTTATTCTACAGTCTCTTAAGACTCTATCTCTGTCTTTCTCTCTCTGTGTGTCTTTCTCTCTCTTTCTCTCTCTCACACACACTCAGATTGTTTAGATTTAATCTCCAAACTAAATAATATCTCCTCCTTTTCTTTTACCTACTGGTTCTTTTCTATCAGCTGCACAAAACTAACCCTCTTTATCGCTGAGAAACTCCAAGTGTGTTTACATGGAGAGCGGCACATGCCAACAATCTAAATATAAACTAATTTCCCCCCAAGGTTCTCAGCAACCATCATGAAGCACCATCAGCATCTGGCCATTGGATGACTTACCAGGTGAAAATGTGTTCTCACAAACAAATTGCAGAGAGACGCAGTCTCCTGAAATGGTTCAACTACTAATTAGCATGTGACCTTCACGGAATTATAAGACCTTCAACAGCACTATTTATTACATGTCTTACCTGTTTCTCAAGTTGTGAAGAAAAAGATGGGGTAATATATGTAAAATCACTTTGAAGAATTTGATCTTCGCAGACAGCTTTTGAGATCAACTATGGGCTAAGGTTGTAAAGTTACTTAAGACTGAAAAAGATTTATCTGTGCTTAAGTGTGTGTGTGTGTGTGTGTATACTTTGCTTTTTTTTTTTTTTTTTTAAGATAGGGTCTCAATGTAGCTTAGACTGATCTTCAACTCATTATATAGTGGGGATGCTTTGAACTTTTAATCCTCCTGCCTCCACCTCCCAAGTGCTAGAATTATAAGCATGTACCACAAGGCCCAGCATGTTTTTAAAACATGTTTCAATGGACTTTGAATACAGTCACATTTGTCAGAAGAAGTGTGGCTATGTGTCCTAGGCATTAGGAGGGGATTCCTTCGGCTTATATTCTGGGAATTCAAACTCAGCTCCTTCTGCGGCCCTCAGACTCCTTAGTGTGATGCAGACCCAGCCACTTTTTAAACACTGACACACGGAATGACATCAGCTTTCCGGCACTCGCAGCTAGTCACACTGACACACCGCGCGTTCCTCACTCACACTCATATTTACATTGTGATGGGCTAGTGTTCAGTTTGCCTACAGTGACAGGAACGTAATTCACAGGGAGGTTCCCACCCACATTCTTATGTTCAGCTCCTGACTATTGGTTTGTCACCAATGTAAACTTGAGGTTATTATAATAATTATCCGCAGACACTGATGTAAGGAAATAGTGATCCCCAGCTAAAGTCATATTCAAATACAAGCCTGGCTCTCTGCCGTGGAGTCCTCTGACGCTGGAGCACAGAGAAAGGCCTGCTACTCAGATGACTGAGGCATCTTTTGGTTTCTGTCCTAGTTTGCTTCTCTATCCCTGGAGTAAAACACTCTGATCAAAACCAACTTGGAGAGGAAAGGGTTAGTGTACCTTAACTTTAAGTAGCAGTCCCATTATGGTGGGAAGTCAGAGAAGACCCTGAGGCCAGGAGCTGATGCACAGGCCATGAAGGAACACTGCTCCCTGGGTTGATCCTCTGGCCTGTGCTCAGCCTGCTCTTTTAAGCAAGCTAGGACTACCATCTGAAGGATGAAACACTTGCAGTGGGCTGAGCCCTCCCACATCACTCAACAATCCAGACAATGCCTCAGGCCACTCCGACAGAGGAAATTTCCCAGTTGAAGTTCCCTCTTAACAGGTGTTTCAGGTTGACAACAGAAGCTAACCGAGGTAATTTGTGGTGGGATTTTTCCTGGTCGCATTTATACCTAGTTTGTGTGATTTGAAGCATGTGAAGTGACAGGAAACATCTTGTGAGTCGAGGGCAGGGTTGGAGAGCACAGGTGTTCTGAAGTGGGCACACTGAGATTCCTCTTGCAGCCAGGATGGTCGTGCCCCTTGAAGGCCTCCCCCCACAGGCACACATTTGTAACTGGCTGCCAAGTCACATGGATCTGGAGGGGCCAACCCTGGACACCAACAGGCTCAGGACCACCTGAGTCACTCTGATGGTTCTTGACATTGGTGTGTTAGAACCACAGGCTCTCACACAGCTGCCAAGCAGCACAGACTCCCCTGGAGGCATCTGTGTGTGGCTCTGGAAAGCTCTTTCAGAACACAGAAATACCATGTAGAGGCAATACACTTCCCATGCTTTCTAGTCAGGGGAAGAAGGTGGGAACGTTTCTCAATGCCAGAGTTTCCAAGGCCACCTGGAACTGGGCTTGCCATTGCAGTGCTCTTGTTCAAGATCAGAAGGTGAGGGTCCACAGGTAAGGAAACATCATTGGCTTGTGTGGAAGACTCACCGTCGTAGCAGAGCAGGGAACAGAGATTTGATGACAGCACCGATCAGTCTTTCAGTTGTGAACAGAACAGGACGATCTCTTTGCCATTTACAGTTAGCAGTACCAGTCACCGGCTGTGGGTAAAACATTGCTTTTGAGGGGAGAGATCTTGACTCGTAAACTTGTTAATGATTAATTCTTATTTTTGTGCTCTTCATCCTGAGACTTCTCAAGAAAAGATGAAATAGTTCACACAGCAGGACAGTTGGCTTCCTTCGGGAAAGTCTCCTTACACATCAAATGTCCTCTCTGCCCTGGAGTTTCCTAGTTCCCCGAACAGAATGGATGTATCTAGGAGCCTGGCCAGAAAAGATTTACAACTTTATTTGTATAAACATCTGATCATACTGTGGTGTTTCCTTAAATCCGAATTTAGGTAACAAGTGTCAGTAGGATTCAAAGGGCCTGTGGCTTACATATTTTTCCATCACATCAAATTTGTTTCAAGTCTCATAAAACAATATTTAGACTGATTGCTACTCAAGATTATAACAGTCATTAGGCCCACTGTTGTATCTTATTATATCTTATTATTTAATGCATTAATGAAAACATGCATGTTATTATGTCATGAATTTGATCTTTAAATCTTGATAATGCTAATTCAGTATAATTGGTTTCTTTTGTAATTCAGTATATTTAAAATCATTACTAGCAGAAGAAAATCTATGAACTTCCCCCCTGAAGCAGAGAGAAAAAGAAAAGGACACATTTTTAAGAAGTCCAGGGCAAGTCCATTCCCGATGTGACTCCATTGATGTAGGCCTTAAAAAGTTCTCTAATTCCTGTGGGCAGCCCCAGACACATGTACACAGGCACACCACTGAGTGGACTCAGTGCATTATACATATCTGAGTATCTGTCAGTGTATATATGTATATGTCACAGTAATGATCAAAGAAGAGGACAAGAAATTGAGAGGGAGTTGGGGGTTCTGGGAGGAGTCGGAGGGAGGGTTGGGAGGGAAGGAAATCATGCAAAGATTATACTCATGTGTGATATTCGCAAAAATAAAAAAGTTAAAAAAAAAGAGATTAATTGTGCAATATACAAACACCCTTGGGCTCCATTACCTGAAGGAGCTCTGTAGAACTTCAATTTTCCATGATTGGTGAACAAATAAATGCTTTTTGTTTCTTGAAAACTTAAAGTTAGGGCTGGGGATATAGTTCATTTGGTAGAGAGCTAGCCTCCCTCACTGGAAGCCCTGAGTTTGCTTTCTACCCATCTGAAACTGGGCATACTTGTACATGCCTGCAGTTCCAGGACTCTCCAGATCAGGAAGCAGGAGGAGCAGAGGTTTAAGGACATCCTTGGCTACATAGTGAGTTCAGAGCCAACCTGCGCTCTATGAGAGGACCTGTCTTAAAAAATAAATCAAATGAGTTGGATGTGGTGGCACACGCCTTTGATCCCAGCACTCGGGAAGCAGAGGCAGGCAGATCTCTGATTTCAAGGCCCCTCTGGTCTACATAGTAAGTTGCAGGCCAGCTGGGGCTACTGGGAGACCCTGTTTCAAAAAGACCAAAAATAAATTTAAAAAAAGAAGGAAACACACAAAAAATCAACAAAAGACAATAAAACAAAAAGAACACAACGTTTTATGACAATATCGAGAGTCACCATGCAGTTCAAGTTCTTCCTCCCACTTTATGACCTGCTCTTCCCTCTGGAGCTGAAGTTCCTCTAAGAATGTGAACACTTCTTGTCCCGTGTTCTTAAAATCGGTTTCCCACAACAAGGGGCAACCATCACACAAGTTTTCCACCCTTGACACATCAACCTCTCATTACCTCTTCCCTGAAATTGGTAATTGAGTTGAGTCCCATCTCTCCTTCTTGCTACCATAGCTTTCTCAGATAGGAAGCTGACACTAAGTAAGTCCAGAACTTACCAGACGCATGCTTTTAGTGGAATGAAAATCGCTGCCTCTATCTAGTTAAGGCCCTGACTTCCCCTACGGCTCCCGGATCCTGTGACCGTGCCACATTACCGGCTGTATTCAGAGGACACCAGACATCTCTGCTCATTAGTCATTTAGAGTGACACTTGCTTCCACAACAGTATCAATCGCTTTTCTCCCTTCACCATCAACAGGCAATCACCGTATTCCAGCACTTGACTTCCCTGAATTTTCACACAGGTGCACGCCTTCCTGACAAGGTCCATCTATTTCTTTTGAAAAAAGAATGTATCTTTCCACTACCATCTTCCAGTTGGCAACTATTTCGTTTTTCCCATCAAATCGCAATGAGGTCTGTTTTCCTTGCCTGTCATTATAAATTTGTAGTAAGGAAAGAATTCAGAGTTCCCAGGGATGATCTCGTGCTGGGTGGAGCCAGAGAGAGAACTGTTAGGGCATCGCTCAGAGGAAACTTGGCCACAGAAGCCCACTTCCCATCGCCTCCCATCGCCTTGCAACGGCTGTGAATGCCATTGTCAGGCACTTTCAACTGAACTCTTAGCAAAGTGTTTCAAGACAGGAAACTGTAGCCGGGCGGGCGTGGGCAGTGCTGGGCTCACTCTTCTTTGTTCTTTGTTGTCAGAGAGATACACTCACTCAAAAATAAAGTAACGTCCAGAACCAGTTTTATTCAAATTGCAAAGAGAGCGTCACACGGGATCTTTCTGACTACAGAGGGCAGAACGTTATGTAAAAGGAATCAATACTGTATCTTTCCATGTTTTTTTCCATGTTTTTAAGGTTTCAGGAAAAAGTAAGAAAAAAAAATTTAAAAGGGTAAAAGAAAAGTACCCAGTTCCAGAGTTTCTAATCTTTTGAAAATATTTCCTATATTATTTTTATTTTATGTGTATGAGTGTATTGCCTGCCTGTGTCTAAGTAAACCCGTGTTGTGCAATGCCCATGGACGTCAGAAGAGGGCATCGGATCCCCTGGAACTGGAGTTAGGGACGGTTGTTAGACGCTATGTGGATACTAGGATTCGGACCCAGTCCTCTGCAAGAGCCGTCAGTGTTCTTAACTGCTGAGCCATCCCTCCAGCCCCTAGAGTTCTTCATCTTAAGCATGCGTCCTTTTTCATACTATTGATGCTCTTTCAGAGTATTTTTGATGTTTTCTGTACAAAGAACAAGTCCATTCATGACATGATCTGGGAACATAGCTCAGTTGGTAAAGTGCTTCTTAGCATGATGGGCCCCTGAGTTCAAGCCCCGGTACTACATAGCCTGGGCATGGTGGTGCATACCTGACATCCCAACGCTTGGTAGGACGAAACAGGCTAATCAGAAATTCAAGATCATCTTCAGCTATATAAAGAGTTCAAGGCCAGCCTGGGCCATATGACAGCTTATCTCAAAAAAAAAAATCACCTATCAAAGCAAGATTACTAGAAGACTTAATGGAACACATGTCCTGAAGCACCCATTTTATCATCTATCATCTATCTATCTATCTATCTATCTATCTATCATCTATTTTTTGAGACAGGGTCTCCCTGAGTCCCAGCAGGCCTCCTATGTAGATGAGGTTGACCTCATAGAGAGCTGCCTGCTTCTCTGCCTCCCGAATACTGAGATCAAAGATGTGCACCACCACAATCAACTGACTTTCTTTATTTTTAATTAGGTGTATGTGTGTGTATCTGTGTGTATGTACACATGAATGCAGGTGCCTCTAGAGGCCAGAAGTGATCCCCCTGGAACCGAACTTACAGGCTGTTGTGACCCGCCCAACCCCAGTGCTGGGAACCACTGAACTGGGGCCCTGTGCAAGAACAGTGCATGCTCTCGACTGCAGTGCTCTCTCCAGCCCCATTTGTTGCACGTTTTAGCCAGATGTTTCCAGTAACTTGTACTTCAGCATGATCCAGAAGTGGACCAATGCTACCCGTGAAAGGTTTGCAATCTCCTTACATCATTTGCATTCCACTTAAACGTTACAGATTTCTCATAGGGCAGATCTACCCACGAAAAATTCTCTTAAAGTTTTGCTATCCCGAAAATGTGGTCCTTTCACTTCTTGGATGTTTTCAAGAATGTGGCATTCTGGGGGGAAACAGGAGCTTCGTGGCTGTTGATGGCATCTGCTTTGCTTTCAACACTCGAAAGATGCTTTTCCACTGTCTTTTGGCTTGCAAAGTTTTGCCAAGAAACGCAGGGTCAATCCAATCTTTATTCATTTATTCAGAATCCCTTCAGGTCAGAAGACACAAATCTCGGTCTTATTCATTAGTTGCTTTCAAGGCTTTCACCCCCGTTTAGTCCTAGATTTCAGCAGTTTGATTTTGACGTGCTGTTTCCCTGGGTATTTATAACGTTGGGGCTTTGTAAACTTGCACATCTGAAAACTGAAGAAGTTTCAGGCCATTCTTTCCTCAAATATTTCTCTCCGAACCCCTCCTAGACATACACAGGCTTCTGAAGTTTCAGTTGAATACATGTTAAATTACATCTCACAAGTCAGCCCATCTTGCTTTTTTTTTGGTAGGCTTTTCTTCTTTGCAGACATATGTGAGTGTGTGTGTGTGTGTGTGTGTGTGTGTGTGTGTGTAGACAAGATCTGAGGATAGCTTGGCCCTTTCTATGTAAACCAGGCTGCCTTGAATTTAGGGTGACACCCTCTGCTTCTGCCTGTTAAGTTCTAGAATCCCAGGTCTACATCACTGTGCCTTGTTTCTTTCTTTGTGCTTTTTAAAAAATATTTTAGTTAATATTTTTATTCTTCATGTATTGTCTGCATGTATGTAAATGTACCTGTCGTGCAGTGCCCACAGAGGTCAGAAGAGGGCTTCGGATCCCCTGGAACTGAAGTGAACTGATGATTGCTAGTCACCTTGTGGGCGATGGGAATTGAACCCGGGTCCTCTGCAAGAGCAACCTGTGCTCTAACCACTGAGCCATCTCTCCATCCTGGGCCTGCTTCTCTTTGTACTTTATGTTGAAAATTTCTGTTAATGTGGTTTCTAGCTTATTGATTTCTTATTCTGTGGTGTTTAATCACCAGCAAGCTTTTCCTTTTAAACACTATGATTTTTCTCTCTGAGGTTCCATCTGCTTCTTTGGATATTGATGCCTCTATTTATGTTGTCGTGATAAACTAACATACAATAACATTTTAAGTGTCTTTGGAGACCGTCTCACTATGTTGCCCAACTCTGGTATGTTTCTGTTGACTCATATTTTCTTGGTTAAGTATCACATTTTCCTGCTTCTTAGGGCTAATGATTTTCAGTTGAGTGATGGATAATTTAAATTTTATGTTGCTGAGGTCAAAAAAATTGATCTATTTATTTATTTTAAATATTATGTATATAATTTTATGTGTGTGAGAGTATTGCCTTCATGTATGTAAATGCATCCATGTCGTGTAATGCCTGCAGAGACCAGAAGAAGGCATCAGATCCCCTGGAACTGAAGTTAACAGATGATTGCTAGCTGCCATGTGGGTGCTGGGATTTGAACCTGGGTCATTGCAAGATCAGTGCTTTTTATTGCTGAGTCATCTCTTCAGCCTCTTGATCTGATGGTTTATTTTTACTTTATGTGCATGAGTATTTTGCCTGCATGTATGCAAGTGCAGTTGTGCAGTGCCCATGGAGGTCAGAAGAGGGCATTGGATCCCCTGGAACTGGGGCTATGGATGGTTGTTAGCTGCCATTTGGTGCCAGGAACTGGATTTGTGTCCTCTTCAGAGCTCTTAGTCACTGAGCTATCAGGCTCATCTGGAGGACAATCAGGAGGGGGCGTAGGCCCAAGGCAGGGGTGGGGACAGTGTGGGGAGAGTCTAACTAGCTAAGCAGAGTAGGCACCAGCCCTGAAGTAGCTAGCTGGGAGAAACTATTTTGACACAGCTCTTTCAACATGTAAAAAAAAAAAATGAAGGTAGACAATTATATATTACTGTACTTATTTAAAAATGATGAGCAAGAAGAAACAAACATCTTCTTCCCACTCAGGACCTCTTCTTGTAATTTCAGAGTGTTGGAAAGTAGCACAGCTTTGGGGTCAGAGTCTGTGGGAACAATGAATGTGGAACGGAGGAATATCTGCCTGAGTAATCAATTTCAGAAATGAGCTATTTTTACTGTGCTTGTTTAAGAAAGGCTAAAAAGTTACTTTAAACATTTAAAAACTTGATATATAATTAATATGTGAAAATCCAGGGTGCAACCCATGGTATTAAAGAGAAAGAGTTAGTTAGCAGAGGCAAGGATTTACAGTTTTTATTACATTTGATTAGTGTGTGTGTGTGTGTGTGTGTGTATGTTTGTGTGTGTGGTCGTGTGCACACGCTCACCTGCGGTATGCCTGAGGAGGTCGGAGAGGTTGGAGGACAACTTCGGGGAATGAATTCTCTCCTTTTATCACGGAGTCCCAGTGCACAAACTAAGGTTGTCAGGCTCGGAGGGAAGTGTTCTTTTTGTTGTTTGTTTTTTTATCAGCTGAACCATTCCACTGGCTTGGAAATTCACCTCTTTACATTTTGCAGTTAGACATTCTCACCGAGTAGTGGACCATCACTGCCATCTACCTGGGGTCAATACGCATCATCCTCTTGGGAGACCCTGCACCCATCAGTAGCCATTTCCAGTTTTCTTGCCCCTCCTCCAGCTCCTGGAAAAGAGCAGTTTACATTTTCTCTCTGTGGTTCCCCTCTTTGCAGAGGACTGGGATCGTGTGGTTGGCCTCCCTTGTTCCTTGAAGACGCCAGTTTGAGGTTCACCTGTCATAGCGTGTATTGCCACTTTGTCACATGGATAAATCACGTTATAATGACTGTTTCTCCATTTGCCAATCAATGGACATTTGGAAGGCTTCTGCTTTTTTTTTTTTTTCCTGCTGTGAATAATGCTACCACAACCAGTTTCTGTGTTCCCTTGTGCTCACTTCTCTTGGGAACGTACCTAGGAATGGAAGGCTGAGTTACGCGGCAGCTCCAGTTAACTTTCTGAGCAATGTCCAGACTAGTTTCCAGCTACGTCATCTTACACTCCCTCCAGCACTGAGTTCGGGTTCTGATTTCTTTAATTAAAAAAATATTTTATTATTTTTATGTTATGTGTATGAGTATATGGCCTGCAGGTGTGTAAGGGCACCTACATTGTGTAATGCCCTCGGAGTCAGAAGAAGCCATTGGATTCCCCTGGAACTGGAGTTACAGATGATTGTGAGCCACCATGTGGGTGCTGGGAATCAAACCCAGGTCCTCTTCCAGAGCAGCCAGTGCTCTTAACGGCTGAGCCATCTCTCTATCCCCCTCTTTGATCTATTTTAAGTTCATATTTACAAGGGTGAGGGATATTTTCAAAGCAATTTATTTATTTATATCTTTTTGAGATGGGCTCTCCCTGTAGCCCCACTTTTGGTGTAGAACTCTCTATGGAGATCAGGCTGGCTTCCATCTCACAGAGATCCACTTGCCTCGGCCTCCTGAGTGCTGAAAAGCATGTGTCTTAATTGATTTGTGCTTCTGTATACATTTTAAATGGTTTACAGCTATTATAAGGTAGCAAAAGTGATATTACTTCACTTTCAGTTACATGCTTTTCAGTTCATTCCAGTAACCAATCAACTGTCTTTTCTCTGAAAGATACAGAAGATATCTGGGCATAATGGCATACGCCTTTAACCCAAGCCCTTGAAAGGCAGATGCAGTTGGATCTCCGTGAGTTGATTCCAGCCTCTTCTACACAGCAAGTTATGGGTCAGATGAGGCTATGTAGTGAGACCCTGTCTCAAAAAAAAATATGGAAGACAGACACACTAATTTTTAAGCTTTTTCTTTTGGTACGTACATAGGATACTAAGTTTGATATGATGAGTTTCTCAGTCTCAGAGAAAATGTCCAACTAAATTTCAAAAAGCTCTCTTACTGTTCTGTTGGAAAACAAATATTACATATAATATGTGCATATATTATGTACTTAAATTTGACCCTAGAAGACCATAGTCTTCTGCATATAAGGTTTGCTTAAATAAATATAATCATCAAAGATGTAAAATTTTGAAACAGTGGATGGACAGCCTGTCCTACACTGTTGTTGTTTTTTTGTGTTAAAACTCGGTCCTTTAATTTGGTTTAAAATGGACTTATCAGTCTTTATGAGTAGGGCTCATGTTTAGATTAGTTCTATCCCAGTTTGCTAACAGCAACCGACAGAAGCTGTTTTCTTTTTCCCATCTCATGGTCAGTTTGAGATGCTCTTTGTAATATGTAACTATAGTCCACCCAAAAGTAACTCTGTTGTATTAAAAGAAAGTACAGTATTCTTCTAAAGGCAAGTTTATATTTAGTTTCACTTAAGTCATTTGGGTTTTTAGTTTCCAAAGTGAGTGAACCAAATGGAAAAGTTATATTAAAAATGGATCTTTTAGGGGCTAGAGAGATGGCTCAGTGTTGAAGAGTACTGACTGCTCTTGCAGAGGACCTGGGCTCAGTTCCCAGCACCCACATGGCGCCTAACAACCGACTGTAACACCAGTTCCAGGGGATCCAGCACCACCACTTTTTGACTGTCTGCTGGCACTGCATGCACAGGGTTCGTGCACATACATACATGCAGACAAACATTCACACACATAAAAAATGGATCATTTAGCTTAAAAGGACAGCAAACGGATATCCGGACCTTTTAGAGAGCAATTGAGATGTGTTTTTTTCTGGATGAAGCAGCTGGTGATCGATGTAGAATTCTGGAACTGTCACCCAGCCACCGTTAGGTGCTCCCAGCCACCGTTAGGTGCTCCCACGTGCTTTTCCCAGCCCCTCTCCTGACGCTGATCTTCACACCAGTCTTTGGTCCATGATGTCAGTCCTCATACTGAGGCAGTTTGCTGCGTGAAGCCTTTCCAACAGAAACTGAGCAAAACGGGCGTTGGGCTTACGAAGAGACCTGTGCGCTCGCTCTGAGTCTACAGAGGACGTTGGCTTACTCTCTTTGTTGGTATTAGAGAATTCTCATTACAGGATTTCAGCTGAAATTGAGAGGCCTTAAAGGGTCTGAGGAAGGTATTCAAAACAGCATTTAAGCATCATGAAGTGTCTTTTCCTCCTCTTTTTTCAAATCATGTGCTCTTCGTCAGTTGGAGGCAGGTATTTCCTCTCCTGGAGTCGCATTCCACAGCTAAGCAAGAGACAGAATTCCCTTTAAAGTATGTGGCCACTGTGTGCTGTAGGGGAACTGACCAGGAAGGGCATACAGACTTCTTTTGTTTTTCGTACAGAAGTTTGACGAACAGTTCATAAGAATACTATTTATTTTAAGCCATTGTCCTGAACATACTGTTTTTCTTGGACTGTAGTCATCTGTCCAGTATACCATTCATTATTTTATCTAATCACTCATTTAGTTAGCTCAAATGCTTTCATTCACTCAATAAATTTGTTCAGTAAGGATTTATAGAGTTGTAACCTGCAGTTACTGAGCACAGAGATTCTGTGTTATTTTCTGTGAGACCAGCGGGCTATTTTTGGCTTTAACAAGAAAGGGGCGGGGAGTGGTGTACAATGGACCACTGTATTCAAAACATGGAGTCATGTGAGCTTCTTGAGATGGGAACCCAACTGTATTTGCCTTGTATCCCTAGTCATGTTAGAGACTCTCAATTACATTTCTGTAGAACTAGACTGAAAAGACTCCTAAATGTCTGACTTGGCAATGTGTCCCGGGGTCTCCTGGTCCAGCATCTAGTCTAAGAGGTTCATCGAGGTGCCTCAGAACCCGCCCAAAGGCAGAGTGGTGAGTTCTGTTTTCAAACAAGAGTAGCCTCCAAATATTTGTTTACTGGGCTTCTGCGAAAGGTTTTGTGCCTTTTAAATAGGTGTCTACTGCTCAAAATCCTGGGAAGTCCTTCATAATCCAGTCACTTTCCTGTTATTTCTCTAACGAGGCAAGTCTTTTCTCCAGCTCTCTATACCAGCCAGACACTATTTAATATTTTTCTAAATAGCACATATAGTTCAGATCGTTTCCCTGGGTTTTCATTCCTTTAATTCCTCTGTGTGTGTGTGTGTGTGTGTGTGTGTGTGTGTGTGTGTGTGTGTGCAGCTGTTTGGGGGGAAACGGTGCTGACAGTAGTGGTGTGACAGCCTAAAAATAATTCTCAAAAAAAATGATGAAACGGTGGAGTGGGGAAGCCTTTGACGATCCCTGGCGTGCTCTGTCAGTGTCTGTGTATGAAACTGCTTGAGGTCTCTTCAGTGCTGTGTGCCCTCACACTGGGAATGAATTCATTAAAACAATGCGGAATTCATCTGGGCCAGGAAAATAAGGAAACAAATTTTTAAATGACTAAAGACAGAGGATAAGATTGTCTCTTTAATTTCCCTGGCCTAATGGAGAGCACATGCATAAACTATCATCTCGTCTTTATTATTAGAAACAAGTTAGAACTGAGATGGTGTACGATTGGATGGAGGCGTGTCAATTGAAATGTCACCTTAGAAAGATGTTTGGGAGTTTACTGAGGCTGTCAGCTCCCATCAAAGGTCAAAGGAGTTCCAGAAACCAAGAATATCAGTTAATAGTGAACAAAGCAGAGCAGAGGGTGGGGAGATGGCTCAGCTCATAAAGACTGAACATGAGTTCTGTCCTTGGGATCCATGTAAAAGATAGTCAAGTGTATTGGTGTGTGCTTGAAATCCTAGCACTGGAGAGGCAGAGACAGGTGAATCCCTGGAGCTCAGTGGTCAGCCAGACTTCCATACTTGGTGAGTTCTAGGCCAGAGAGAGACCCTGCTTCAAGGAAAATGGCAGATAGCACATGAAGAATGACACTGGAGATTGTCTTCTGCCTCCACCTGCTGCACATACACACCGAGAGAGATAGAGATAGGTAGATAGATAGATAGACAGACAGATAGATAGATAGATAGATACATACATACATACATACATACATACATACATACATACATAGAGGTACAGAGAGGAACATCCTTCTTCAGGTACCTTTGTTCTGTTATTTGCTGAGAGAGAACACTTCCAGATGATCAGTCTGACTATGAGCCATGTGTTTGAACGCCATAGCCATAGCTATTAAGTCAGCAAGACTGACTCAAGCATGTCAGGGCTGTAAAACTGTGAAGGTAACTGCCATGAGACATTTATCTGTCCTTCCTAAGAGGGTCACTGTAGCAAGCACCAGAGAAGCATTTTCCTGCTATCAGGTAGAGTGTATTAAACTTTAGAGAACGGAATGCGACTCTTGGTTGGACTTTTGTTTAGAATTCTCAAAAGTGTTTCATACCACTGAAAAATTCAAAGGCATCTTTGAGCAAAAATAAATGTTATCTACAAATTCCCGAAGTCTGTGAATTTCCTTTTCTTCACAAAATGGCCATCTTGACCCCAATTGAATATTTTGAGTTCACACTTCTATCAAAAACATAAATAGAATACATGCCTAAGAAATCAGCCAAGTGCTGGTTGGTGAAGAACAGAATACAGAAATGAAGAAATGAACAGTGTCCTCATGGTAACAGGGATGGGCCAGCTGTGCCGTTTGAGCATTCTGAGGTCTACTTGACGGAGCAGTCAAGAGCGAGCATTGCTCGTCATTCCGCTGATGAAAGAGCAGTGGGCTGGAAAGCAGACACGAGGAAGAGACAAAGGCATGTGGCTGCAGAGCGGCGGGCTGCACAAGTCCAGCCAAGAGGTGTGGAGGGAGGGTGAGGGAGAGGGACGGCGAGGGACAGGGACGTAGCCAAGGTCAAAGTTGACATGACTTACTGGAGGAGAAATAGAGGAATGTCAACAATAGGTAGCAGATGGCAGGACTGAGTTGGGGTATCATTTCCCCCTTTAAGTTTACCACACTAGACAGCAAAATAATGTGAGAGCTGCTCTTCTGATAGAAAGAATAGGCACCTATGTGAGCGCTTGCTGAGCGCCTCAGCTGTGTATGGTGAGAAAGTAGGTAGAGGGCTGGGGAGAGGCCCAGTGGGTAAGATCTTAATTTGGATCTCCAGAACCCACATCAAAGCTGGGCAGGATACCACATCTGTGATACCAGCACATCTGTGATACCAGCACATCTGAGATACCAGCACATCTGTGATACCAGCACATCTGTGATACCAGCACATCTGAGATACCAGCACATCTGTGATACCAGCACATCTGAGATACCAGCACATCTGAGATACCAGCACATCTGTGATACCAGCACATCTGAGATACCAGCACATCTGTGATACCAGCACATCTGTGATACCAGCACATCTGAGATACCAGTGCAGAGGGAGGAGACAGGGAATCCCTGCAGCAAGTGAGCTAGCCAGGCTGAAACTGTGAGCTCTGGGTTCAGCAAGAGACCCTGCCTCAATAAATAAAGTGGAGGGCGGTCAAAGAAGATGTCTGACAACACCCTCTACACACATGTGCATGTGTAATCACATGTACATGCAGCCCCACACATTCACACATACAAACTCAAGTGCACCATAAAAACATGTTTTCCCCAAATTAAATAGATGTATACTTTCAAGAGTTGGATAGGCATATAAAACAGCTTCAAACAAAGCCAAGGAAAGTGACACCCCATCACACTCCTTTCTAAGGGTGCCCTCTTCCAACAGAGGGTCCGTTGCCTTATTTTATACTTCCTGTTATACGCAAAGAGACAGATGCACAGAGATGGATGGATGAACTGACACATGTGTGCATGAATACACCCACCCACACTCTATTACACAGAGAGAGATGCACAGAGATGGATGGATGTACTGACATACATGCACACATGCACACACACATGCATGAACACCTATACCCACACTCTCTTACACAAAGAGAGATGCACAGAGATGGATGGGTGGACTGACACACACATGCACACACACATGCATGCACATGCATGCATATTACATGAACACACACGCACACACATGCATGAACACACACACTATTATACACAGAGAGACCCATGCACAGAGATAGATGAACTGACACACATGCATGCATATACACATACATGAATGTACACACCCACACTATTATATACAGAGAGATCAATGCACAGAGATGGATTGACTGACAGACACACACACATTCACATACACACATGCACACACACGTGCACACACATACATGCACACACATGCACGAACACCCACACCCACACTCTATTACACACAGAGAGACAGATGTACAGAGATGGACGGATGGACTCACACACATCACACGCACACATACGCATGCACAAACACACACACATACACACATGCATGCACAAACACACACACCCACACTATTACACACAGAGAGAGACACACAGAGATGGATGGACTGACACATACACATCACATGTACACACACATGCACACACGGACACATGCATGCACACACACATGCATGAACACACCCATCGACACCCTATTACACACAGAGAGACAGATGCACAGAGATGGATGGACTGACCAACACACACACAATCCCTGGAACTGACCGGGCAATTTTCTCCATCTGAACAGAAGACTTATCTTATAGATTCTGGTCTCATGTTCCTGCAAAGCAACTAGAACCCGTTCTCTGCTCTAAGGGCTTTCATGCCTCGGTGAAGCACATCCCGAATCAGTTTTTGCAGAAAATACAGCTCACAAATCTGGACGTAGATTGAGCTCTCTGTTTTTTTTTTTCCAGAGAAATTTCAGATGCTGTTTGCTAATTTGGATGGCGTTTTTGCTGTTCTGAGTTCTTCCATCTAATTCCCGGCACATCTGTGACTGCTTAGCCAAACTGGGGCCTCGGCATTAAGCTCTGTCTTCATTTGCTCTGGGGACACATGGTGTGTGTAGGAGACATCATGTTTTGTTTTTACAAATCAAACTCTTAATTAATTGCTGAACATACTGCAATTCACTAATCAAGCTGTATTTTTTGAGACATTTCTGACTGATAAATATCGAGTCATCTGGCTTCATGGCGTAGCCCTCTATCCTTCCTTTAGACAACAATGGTGAGAGTCATCAGAATGTTTCTTTCATGTGTGAGTTATTCATCATCATGCACAAGCTTGGGAGAAAATGCTGTTCCTTGTGCTCATCCGGCCCACCTTGAGAAGCTCAGTCCTCAGCTAAAGAAGGTGCTGAAACAGTCATGAAGACTTGGGATCAGATTTTGGCACTGCAGCTTTAAGCCCAAGCCCTCCATTTGTGCAGTTTGTTTTGGATTAAATGAGGAGACCATAAAGCACTGCCATGATGCTTGCCATCCACTAGCAGACGGTTTGGATGATCACATGCACAGCAGCTTACACAGTTCCTGGAGTGTCTTAGACAGATCAACGTGGAGGCCACACACAGGGTTAGCATGACTGTGAACATGCCTTCACAGCCAACTTGATCAAGCTTAGACTCAGCCAGGAGCCCCTCCTCTGGTGTGCCTGTGAGGGTGTTTCTAGACAGGTTTAACTGAGGAGGAAAGAACTCTGCTGAATGTGGGTCCCGGACCGAATGAGAAGGAGAAAGCAAGCTGGGCACAGTCCTCGTTCTTGGCTTTCTGACCACAGACACACACAAACTGCGGTGGTCTGCCACCCCCCGCACATCTTTTATATCGTGGACCATGCCCTTGCACTGCGAGCCAAAATACAATCCTTCTTTTTTAAAACACTTACTGATTTATTTTTATTTTATGCGTATGAGTGTTTTGCCTGCATGCGTTAAGTTCACCACCTACAAACAATGTCTGTCTGCAGAGGCTGGAAGAGGGTGTCGAATCACATGGAGCAGGATGGTTGTGAGAAGTCATGTGGGTGGTGGGAACCAAACCCTGTTCTTTTGCAGTAGGCCAGTGCTTTTACCTGCTAAGCCATCTCTCCAGTCCCAAATCTTTCCTTTTTTAAAAGTTGCTTTCATTGCGTATTTTGCCATAGCAATAAAAAAGCAACTAATACCTCTGACAAATCGAACATGGAATTTCTTCATGGGAGGCTCAGTACAGTAGGGTAGGAAAGGGGTTTTCAGAATAAACCAGAAATGAGTAACGAAGCTAATTTGCATGCCCACTGTAGTCCTTTAACTTTGTGTTATAAGCACTTGTGTGCTTCTGTCATTGTCTATGTGTGTTACACCTGTACCAAGTCATCACAGCACACATCTATACATCTATAAACAAGCAAACTAAGGAGGCAATCTCTAGCTGTCTCTCCTGGTTTGCTGTTTGCTGCTGTGATAAACACAAGACCCCCCACCCCAAGTTCCCCCAGTTCTCCCCTAAAACAAACAAACATAAGAAAACAGGGGCCGGAGAGATGGCCCAGTGGTTAAGAGCACTGGCTACTCTTACAGAGGTCCTGGCCTCAGTTCCCAGCACCCACATGGCAGCTAACAACTGTCTGTAACTCCAGTTCCAGGGGATACAATGTTTCCTTCTGGCCTCTGTGGGCACTGTACAGCATGGGTGCACTTACATACATGTAGGTAAAACTCTCACATACATACAAATAAAAATAACCACCCCCAAACAAACACATAGGGGAAGAAAGGGGTTACTGCCTCTTTCAGGTTGCCCCATCACTGAGGGAAGCCAAGCAGGAGCACATAGAAAGGAACACCACTGGTTTGTTCCCTCTGTTCACGCACCATCAGCTTTCCTGTAAAGTTAGGGCCTGCCTGCCTAAGGATGGCACTGCCCACAGTAGGCTGAGCCCTCCTCTATCAATAAGCAATCAAGGAACTGTCCCCAGGCCACTGTGATTGAAACACTCTTCCAACGGAGAGTCCCTCAGTAACTCTGGGCTGTGTCAGGCTTATATTTAGAATGGCTTATGCTTTATGAGAATAGTAAATGCATCAATAACAAACGCCTTTTGAGCTCCTTAAAGTGGCAGTTACAGTATCAAAGAGCACTGAGTATTCTGTACCCATACCTGGGTTCAATGTACAGGACACCAGTTATTAGCAGTGTGGACTGCTTTCTCCATGCCTCAGTTTCCCCCATGTGAATTTCAATAACAAATATCTATGTAGCATATTTCTCATTTGAACCAGGTTACTTCATGCCCAGCACTAATGTCTAGAATGAGGCAAGCCTTTAATAACAGCTAATTCTTGAACTGTCATTTCTTAAGTAGACTTCCATAACAAAGTTGAGTTTTTAGGAATGTACTTGGGAATCTTCTATATAAATAGTTTAGATTTTGTCTTTTCATATCAATGAATAAAATTACATTATTCAAAATAGCTTACTTTGGAAGATATGCAATTTAAGAGCCCATTTTTGCACTTGAAGTGTCTTTGGTTTCTAGCTTCTTAAACTGTGGGTCATGGCCTCTTGCAGGGTCAGGTAGCTGGGAGCAGGTCACAAAGCTTGGCAACAGTGAAAGGTTTTTGAGCACACAATGGCCCCAAATAAAATTTAAATCAAATGCTCGGTGAATCTAAGGTATTTTGGTCCACATTGCTCCTGTTGCATTGGGCAGATTCACTATGGTCTTGGTTCTGAACGCAGAATGTGTGGTCTTTGTATTGCACATACCAAGTTTTATATTTGTATAGAAGCATAAGGTTGTGACCTTAGGAAACAAAGACTTTTAATATTTTCCTACCAGCACTTCTCAGCATGTAAATATTAAACTGATGTTCTTTAGATTCTATTATGTTAAAATTCAAATCTTAGTGTCAGAGTTGTTGACTTGAGTTTCGTAAAACATTATTAAATCAAGAGGGGTTGGGACTGTAGGAAACTGGTATTAACAAGAGAGAAATGGGGAAAATGGAGATCCTTTAAATGGGGAGCGTGTAGAGGGAGCTTTAGAGAGGGAGAGAAAGAGGAGAGAGAAATGATGCCTAGCTAGTGTAAAAAACAAAGGGACTCATGTTAGTCCAAAAATCTATGGACAAATTATACATACAATATCTCTACATGAATTCGTGTGCAAAGCTGAAGGCTACATAGTAAGAAACAGTGTCAGACAGGGGAAACCTTCCTTTGAGCTGTTGGCCAGGGTGGTCCAAGAGACTCCCATATTTGCACAGGTTATTGCCACAGCCCTTGAGTGCTTCCCAGAACTTGAAGGTAAGACCCTGTTCCTGAAGTCAGGACATCCTGTGGAGATCAGATTTGGAACAATGGAGCTGGAACTGACCTGGAAGTCACCTCCCCCGAAGGCTCAGAGCTCTGGAGAGCACTATGCAAGCTGCTAAGGGAGAACGTCAGTAGATGGTCCAGCACCAGCTTCAAGGCTTAATAAGCACAACAGTGACCTGCACAGCAAACGACACTGATGCAGTAGTGTGCTTATACCTTGGGGGTAAAGAACAGATACCTAATTGGACTTAAAGCCCACTCAGTGGGAGGAAGCTCATGTGTGGTGTTGTGATCACAGCCAGATACACATGGCTGGAGAGATCATAGAGGTTACAGAAAATCCCAAGGCTGTCACATCCCAGACAAATGTAATTTCTTACTATGTGCAAAATATGTATCTTTATATTTATAGTCAAGTATCCAAGATACCATTCATTAAAGAAGCTTCTTTTGAAACAGATTATTACAGAGTTCTACAACTGGTCATACATATACATTGTCTGCGAATCGCCCATGCCTAAGTGGCACATCTACAATGCAACCTCTATACCTAAGACTCATGGGGTAAAGAGGACACTAATGAATCTCTTAATTCTCATCAATGAAGCTCCCACATGCAACAGAGGGCCAGGAACACAAAAGGACAAAAATGGCCAAGCATAGAGAATATGAGTCTACAGAGTGTGGGTCCATGGACAGAACTTCTATATTAAACTCCACCCACCCAGGGCTCAGGGGCCATTGCAGAAGAGGGTGGAAAGAGTATAAGAACTAGGGAGGAGGCGTATGATCGTATGGAAATAGAGTCCAACAGGCTCCTAGGACCTTGCACATATGAATCCATAGCAATGGTGTCAGCAGGCACAAGACTCATGTAAACTCAAGTAGACAAAAACCCATCACAGAACTGGGGAACTGGGCAGCAGACCCCAATCGTAGCCAAAGAACTCTTGGTAGCTGATTACTGCTGGGTGCGGAAGAGCTGATCTTCTTAAATGGAGGGACTCTAGACAGGCTGTGTAGATGCCAGTGGATGAACTTTCACTGAGGGACATTTGGTGACGTTAACTTGACATGATAGGCCTTAACAGAAATGGCAGAACTTATGAAACCCAGTGGGGGAGGGACTATGGGAGACGCCAGAGGAGAAGGGATGTAAAGATGATTAAGATTGATTAAATGTTCTGTAGGAAATGCACAAAAATTCAATAAAAATTTACAAAAAAATTATTAAATAACTTTTGGCTTCGGATTGAGACATAGTTTCCAATTCAATGCGTACCTAAGGATTCAATGCTTGCATCCTTGTATGCAAGAGACATCGGAGTCAGGAAACTAGTAAATGGCCACAGTCAGTGCTTCATGGGAGGAGACAGAATTTAGTGATATAAAGCGGGAAGGGGAATAATGGAGTGGAAGGGTCAGATGGGATGCAGAATGGGATGCCGGGCAGAGGAGGGGGTGTGGAGGGGATAACTACCACAAAAGGGTATTTACAGAAAGTTAGGTGGAAATTTACCAATCCAGAAACTTCTCAAAGTATATCCATATTCATTGTACGGAGACGAAAAGGCTCAAAGCCATGAATGAACTCCCTCTCTTGAAACTGTTGATCAGGGTTCCATAGACCCTCAAACAGTACTGGCCACGGCCCTGCTCTTGGGTCCCCACTGGAACTTGAGAGTCAGACCCTACTGCTGAAGAGACTATACACAGGAGACTTTGAACAAACGAGGAGAAATCCAACCTGTATTGATTTCCAAGCTCCATCTCACTGGCTGGCTTTCACAGTACTGGAAGGTGCTGTGCAGAGTTCTAGAGGAGAAAGGTAATCATCAGTGTTGCTCAGCTGCGGATCCTGGAAGCTGGCTGGTCTGGCAGGATAAGCTCACTGGTGCTATAGTATCAGGAGTTTTAAGGGAGAAACCAATCACTTTCTGATTGGATTTAAGGCCCCCTTCACAAGATGGAGCCCATACCTGACACTGATATCAGGCCTAGGAACCTGTGGACAGACAGGTCACAGGCCATAGCGGAGAACCTACTACTATTATTTTGCTAAACAGACCTAGTATTAAATTGACTCCTAATGACTTATTCTTATACCTATAGATGAATGCATCTTTTGGTTTTCACCAGAGAAGTCTCCTTATGTAGCAGATGGTGATGAACACGAAGACCCACAGGTGGCCAATGTGCAGAGATTAGGAGGCTGCAGAGTGCTTATTCTTGAATAGGACACCTGTATCAAACTTCCTCCTCCCAAGGCTCAGGGGTCATTGTGGAAGAGAGCACAGAAAGACTGTAAGAGCCAGCAGGGATGGATGACCACAAGGAAACAGTTTTCCAGACAGCTGGTCAGTTACTCATGCGAACTCACAGCAATAGTGACAGCTTGCACAAGGCCTTTGTAAGCTCCAGCCAAACAAAATCCCAGAACAGATGTGGGGAAGCAGGTTAGAAGCCCAACTCTAGATGGGGAACTATTGGCAGCCAGTAGCTTTTGGGGAGAGGCAGAGTTGGAATTGTTGGGGTTGACTTTGGGAAGGGAAGGGGCTATTAATTCCGGCCAATGCACGATACATGTTATTTCTCTACCATAGTATTTAGTGCTGGAGTAGGATCTTCCAGAATCCACACTCTCAAGTCTTTTCTGCAGATTGGCTAAAGCAATGAGCTCCCCGCCAACCTAAGCTGGACACACATGCAGGAGAAACGGCACGTTGGTTCTTTCAGCTCATAGAGCGGCCTGCTGTGCTGGATCATTCCTTCCTGATGAGCACACGCCTGTGTCACCTGCTGTGTCCAGGTGTGGCTAATGATGGCTGCTCTTGAAATCAGACATAAGCTGGTTCTCCACCATGGCCTAACGGTCTACTTCTTCATTCCCAGAGAAATGGACCACCAGCAGACAAAGAACTAAATGGTACTTTTCAAAATGGTTCCCACTCGGCCAAGTACCCAGTGTGTTCTCCCTCAGCCTGGACCTTTGTAGAGCCAGCTCACTGTGGTTCTAGAGGTAGCTGACGGCAGACCCAGAGGGCAGTGGCTTCTGTTAATAACTCTTGCCTTGTGCTCCATTTCCTGATTCTCAACAAAGACTCAGCGATCCATCAGAAGTCTCATCTGCCTGTTCTAGCTTTTCTTTCTGGTGCTGTGACAAAGCACTCTGGCCCAAGCAATATGCGAAGAAAGAGGTTATTCCAGCACACAGGTTATAGTCCATCGCTGAGAGAAGTCAGTGCAGGAGCCCAAGCAGGAACTTGAAGCAGAAACCGTGGGGGATGCTGCTTGCTGCCTTGCTTGCAGGCTCAAGCTTTGCTAGCTTTATTTGTATTTATTATTTTTATTTTATGTGCATGTGTGTAAGTATATCCACATTGTGCAGTGCCCATGGAGGTCAGAAGAAACAGTTGTATCCCCTGGAACTGGAGTGATGGACGGTTGTTAGCTGCCATGTGGGTGCTGGGAATTGAGCCTGGGTTAGGGCTGTTAATCACCACTGACCCGTCTCTTTATCCCCTGCTAGCTTTCTATACAGCCCAGGACCACCAAGCCCGGGAATGGTGCCACCCAAGGTGGTTTGAGTTCTCTTACATCAATTAATCAAAGCAATCCTCCACAGACAGGCCCAGAGACCAACCTGATCTGGTGGATCCCTTAATGAGACTTCCTTCTTAGGTGATTCTAGGCTGTGTCACGTTGACCATTAAAGGAAGGAGCACCTGTCTTACTCTCTATCAATCACAACATCCAAGGAGCTCACTGGAGGCAATTTGACCCTATTTAAGAGATGACAGATCTAAGTAATTTCTGTATCACTGTTTTGCCAACAAAGCGAGGCCAGTTGAGCCAGTGGGAAACCAAATAGTCTCCTTGATTTTACAGCATGTGACCTGATGACGTCTTAGCTCTTCTCTAAAATAGAACATGGGCTACAGACTTCCTTGTCAAAGCCTTCCAAGAGATTTGTACAAAGGATTAGAATTTAAACCTGAACATTTTCTCATGGTTAGGTAGACCAAAATGGAATGAAAGAGATTTGGATTGCATCCAGAAAACTTCATACACCATTCAACCCATAATTTCAGGATGGATTAGGGGCTTTGGAAAATTCCCCCCGCCCCCCACCCCAGAACTTTAAAACATTGTCTTATATCTAAAACTCTAAGGTGAAAGTCTTACAGTGAGACATTTTGTCTTTTAGCAATATAAATGCATTCAATAATTGTTACCGGGAGTCATGGATGGAAGTAAGTAAGCCGCCATATTGCAGAAAAAGGAGGCGAGGACTATTAGACTGGAAAGCTTTAGGGAAGCATGACTGCCTTAGTGTCGTTTTACTGCCCCAACAAGAACAACTTAAGGGAGAAAGAGTCAATTTCAGCCCACAGCTTCAGGGTATGTTCTGTCCTGGCAGAGCAGTCAGGAGGCAGCGGCCAAAGCAGCTGGTGGCATCGCACCCACAGTCAGGAACAGAAGCACTACTGCTCAGATCCCTTTCTCCTCTTAGTCCAGGACCTCAGCCTGGCAATAGTGCCACCTTCGACGGGAACACCTTCCAGACTGGCGGGATGGCTCGGTGCATAGAGATGCTTGCCAAGCCTGACCACCTGAGTTCAATTCATGGGACCACATGATGGAGAGAACCAACTCTTCTAAATTGTCCTTCAATCCCCATGTGTGTGTGCCATGACATGTATGCACCCACACCCCCCATAAATAAAAACATAATAAAACTCTTTTAAAAAGCAAGTAAGAAATCGCACTTCCATAGGCCTGCCTTCTTCCAACCTTTTTCTGTTTTCACTATTTGACCTGTTGTCAGAGAATGTCTGCCCTTTGGTCTAGACCTTCTCCTGGCGCTCTGAACTTCACCTTATGACCTTCTCCTCAGGCGGTGTGGTTGGAATCCTGGGGTTGTGGCTTTAGCTGCATCTGCAGTTGGTGGTTGGATAATGTAAGGCAACTTCCAACTCCTACCAACCCTCCTTATTTATGACCATGGGCATACTCCCCCTGCCCTCGCCCACCCACCTATTGATGTTCCTTGGTTCCTGCTGCCCCCTCAGACCCCCAGGACCTACCTATTCCTCTTCCACTTTTAAATGCATCAGGTGATACCAGCAAGCACTGTGTGAGAGGCGCAAGGAAAAGACCCCCTTCTTCAACAAATGAAAGACCTTCTCACTCGTCCTTCCCCAAACCACACTTCATAAGGCCACCTAGGCATATATTAAACCTTAAAACGCCCATCATCTGCACCTTGTTTGCATTTTCAAGACTATTAGTCTATATCCAATTTATTTGCCAAAGCTATGAACCTTTCTCAGAGGTCTTTGCCTAGGAAGCCATACAAAAGTACAAGGACAGTGTTAAAAGTCTAGGAGGAGAGGCTGGAAAGATGGATAGGAGGTGAAGAGCACTGGCTGCTCTGGTAGAGGACCCAGGTTCAGTTCCCAGCACCCACATGGCAGCTCACAACTGCCTGTGATGCAACTCCAGTTCCAGAGACTCTGACACCCTCTTCTGACATCTGCAGGCATTGCACACATATGGCACACACATATACACAGCCAAATACTCATACCTAAGAAATGTCAACGTTTCTGAGGAATGTTCTTGAGGCTGAGTGGAGGGCATCTGTAGACACCCTGTGTCTATCCTAGTGAAGTTGGTTTGAAAGAGAATGATGATATCCGCACAAAATGGCTGAGGGCATTTTTTTTTCCTGACCAACTGAGCTGCTTGTTATCAACTTGAAACGACGTCTAGATCCAAAATAGTATTAAACAAGTGTTTCTTCAGTATGAGATCATTATGTTTCTCTTCTAAATCCAAATACTAATTGCAACCTTGCTGTGCGCATACAGTATTAAGACCATCATAGCCATGGCAACAGAATGCTGTGGGAAATGGAATTGTATCATCTGTGCAGTGTTGTTAGTGGCTTGGGTGGTGGGGAGCACTATCTTACCCCCTCTCCGACGTCCAACTCAAAGAGGCGCCTGCATTCCACACCTTCAGGCAATTCTGTGGCTGCTTCCCTTTGAATATTTGTATGCCTTTATAATTAATTTCAATATAGGATGGCTTACTAATCTGTGAATGAAAATGCAAGCACAAATTCAAATTTCAGCAGGCCCTGTCCAATGCCCATTTACATTTCAAAATTAGACTTAGGACAAAAAACTTTTGTGTACTTATAATTGGGCTGATTTTTAACATCTAATGATAAATATCTATGTAAATAGCTTCCCCAAGATTTTACACTTAAGGAAGAGAGAGAGGGAAAGGGTGAGAGAGAGAGAGAAAAAAAAAGAGAGAGAGACCTGCTTAGAGTCACCTTCTCTGCTTTGCATGGTAATTGTAATGTAAAATAATAAACAGCACAGGACACCAGAATGCACACTTACAGGATGATAAGGTGTCATTTATATGAAGATAATTAGCCATTTAAAACCTACCAATACCAATTTAAAAACCTACCAATTAAAAAAAAAAGCCAGTGTGCTTACTATAAACGCATTGAAATAAATTTCCATTTGCTTTCTCCGCAAACAAGACCACAGCCTGCATGCCGTCAAGGACGCTGGCTTTGTGTGTGGGAAGTGAGGTTTGGATTCAAAGTTCATAACCCAACCTTTCTATAAAAACAAAAAGGTATTTATTGTTTCTAGAGATTTACTGTAAACATGTGAACCATATGTTATTGTTAAAAAGAAAGGAAACAGTTGTGTTGGCGGAGAGACTTGTTACTATGAGGAAGACCGAGGCGTCATCAGAGTCCTACACATATTTTCTCCGAGATGATGCTGGGGGACACAGCAGCTCTGACATCCACAGTCAGAAGCAAAAGCACAGGGCTTCATTTTCATGGGCAATGAGGCAAAATTTACCTTCTCAGGAACTCACCTGAAAATGTGCCATGAAATTCATGTAAAAGAATAAAAGAGTTCCATAACCTACAACCAAAATGATGTCTCATTTAGACTACAAGAAAATTTTAACACTTGGACCACAGTGAAATTTCTTTTCCTTTTTTTTTCCCTTTAAGACAGTCTCATGGGGCCCAGGCTCTCTGAATTCATGAGGTGGTTGAGGCTGACCTTGACCTCCTGATCTTCCTGCCTCCATCTCTCAAGTGTTGGATTTATAGGCATGTGCCATGATGCCCAGCACCATAATGAAGTTTGAATCAGATCAGATTTAAAGAAGATCTTTAAGACTTTATTTTTAATGATGTATATAGGGATGTCTGCATGTGGGAATGTTCATGGGTGAGGGTGGTACCTGTGGAGACCAGAAAAAGGTGCCAGAGCCCCTGGAGCTGGAGTTTCAGGAGGTTGTGAACTGCCTGACAGGGTGCTAGGGACTGAGCCCTGGGTCCTCATGTATGTGCTCTGAATCTCCCAGCATCATCCCAGCCCCAAGAGCAGTTGATTTTTAAAAAGATGGCAGTTTTCAATGCTGCATTCATTCATCAATCCGCTCATCTGTTTATTAAGCATGTACTAGTTACGCCTTTACCCTGGATATGAGAATTCATATGTGACAGCAGCTCAGAGATATGCTTGAAAGAATAACTTGAACACAATTGGGAAAAATGCGTGGGTTCTACATGAAATGCGTCGGGAACAGGAAGTAGGGCGTGACCTCGTAGGCTGTTCAAAGCAAGCTTTCTTTATACAGGCGATGCTGAAATGGAGGCTTTAAAAAAACTCTGTTATTTATTGATTGAAGTTTTGTAGTTTATTATTCTTCTCCTTAGTCACTTGTGCACATCACCACGGCAGAGGGAATCACTGCAGACTCTTTGCTCCTTTGCAGTCCCCCTGACCTTCTTTATTCTCTTCTTGCGTTCCTTCCTGGTTTCTTGGAGTCTTTTTCTTCTCACTTGGACCATGGCTCAAAAGTCTGAGTTTGGGCTTGTTTTCTTTGCATAATCCAAAGAGTCATAAATCACAGTGACGTCAGGGATCCAGCCACCACCAAAATGCATTCTGAATCCCAGATACAAGACGCTGTCTGGGGTGGTTTTGTGCATTTTGGCTAGGTTTTCCTGAGTTTCTGTCTTTGGTACTATTGCCTTTACAGGGTGAAGGGCATCGATGACCGTTTGTTTCCTCTGAAGGAGATGGTTGGTCATGAGCTTCCTGTTCTGGATAGCCTCTGTGTCATTCATGATGGTGGTGATGGCTGAGCAGTCAAGGAGGAACAGAACAACATTTATTTCTTTTAGGTGTGTGAATGTATTGCCTGCATGTATATAAGTGCATCCATGATGTGCAGTGCCCGCAGAGGTCAGAAGAGGATATCGGCTCCCCTGCAGTTGGAGTTATAGATAGATGGCTATTAGCTGCTATGTGGATGCTGGGAAGTGAATCCAGGTCCTCTCTAAGAGCAGTCAGTGCTCCTAACCACTGAGCCGTCTCTCCAGTCCCTGAAACTGAGTTTTGAAGCATAAGGAGATGCTTGTTAGGTAAAGTCTAGGAGGGCACTGAGCTGTGTACTATCACAGTGTTGGACCACGAGTACCAATCTTCAGAATACAAGGAGCTTGGAGCCAAGTCACGTCTTCCTGTTTCCACACCTTTCTCCCTTATATCTTCAGCTTGGTCTTCAGTGTGTTTCTGACGTATTGAGAAAGGGAAAATGTTGACTTAGATACTTTTAGTCAAACCTGGAGGATTATTTCAGGCATAGAGGATCTGAAGTCCTTAGAAGTGTGTCTTTATGTCTGTCTGGCACTTGGTGCTGTCAGTGTCTAGTCTATTTTAGGGTTTCATTCTACGAGCCTAGCAAACTCAGCAGAAATTTGGAGTTCTTTTCCTTTTTTAAAATTTTTATTTATTATTTTCATTTTGTATGTATGAATGTATTGCCTGCATGTGTGTAAGTGCACCCGTGTTGTGCCATGCCCACAGTGATCACAAGAAGGCATTGGATTCCTCTGGAACTGGAGTCACGGATAGTTGTTAGCCTCCATGTAGGAGCTGGGAATAGAACCCGGGTCCTCTGTAAGAGAAGCCAGTGCTCTTGAGCACTGAGTTAGCTCTCCAGCCCCAAGATAATTTCCTTTTCATTAGTAGATTTCCATTCTGTTATGTTCAAAAAATACTGATTTTCTACTTATTGAATTGACTTAAAGTATCTTTTGAATTAAATTACATAAGCTCTTCATGGAAAAATGTTTTAAAGAAAGATTAGGATAAAAATTGAGAGCAGTATGTAAAGAGATGGAATTTGTAGTGTTCCTTGATTGAAGTTCTAATGGAATGTGTCTTTGATTTTCCTGTAAATTCCATGTTGATTATTGGCTTGCAAATTATTCTTTTCATAGCCTTCCAGGTCTACCAACGTAGGAGTTGTAAAACTGATGCATCCATAATTTTAGGCATTATAATGGGTATTTGTATATAATTCTGGCCAGAACTAAGACTAGTTGGACTTACATCAGTGATTGAAATTTTCTTCACAAAATTGACTCTCTGATCATATTAAACATCTCCCTGACCACTCAAGCTAGACACAGCCTAATCTACCTGACAAATACTGATAAAATATTTTTTTCAGATAGTTATTTTATAAGAATCTACAGTACATAAAGGTGCTTCACTTCTGAGTACCTCACATATTAAAAACTGGAATTTATGTCTTATCACATATTATACAGATAACCAATAGAGCGCCTCAGACACCAAATGATTCTGAACAATATCATAAAGACCTATTTGCTTGCTGGAGACGGCTCAGCGGTTAAGAGCACTGGCTGCTCTTGCAGAGGACCTGGGTTTGATTCCCAGCACCCATGTGTTGAATAACAACCGCCCCTAACTCAGGTTCAGGGGATTCGATGCCGTCTTTTGACCTCCATGGGCACTGCACAGCACGGATGCACCTACCTACATGCAGGCAATGCATTTGGACACATAAAAATAATGAATAAAATATTTAAACATTTAAAAGACCTATTTGCATAAATGACCAAGTGCTTACTGTGCGTAGTCACATAAGATAAGGAAGACCCAAATTCGTGTTCTTCGCTATCTGCAGAATGACTGCAGGTGCTTTGTTGTGAGGTCCAGCTTTCCAGTTTTTATTATTAACAGATAGGAGGTAAATTGAGGGCTTTGTCTCTGTTGTACTAGCTTTACAGTTCTTTCAGGTCCTTACCTTAAAGGTTCTATCAAAAACTCATGGATTCGAGTAAGAAAAGAACTGGAAGTTTAGAAGGATAAACTAAGGAATCAGAAGAAACTGGGAACATTAATGGATTTCCTCAGGAACCTGGAAAAGGAGGAACAGTGAGCTTTGCTCAGCTTTAAAGCAGTGGCTGGAAATTAATGAGGAGACTTCTCATTACAAATAGGCAAAACAGAAACTCATCATAAATAGGAAATTGAGTAGTTATTTTTATGAGTTCTTTTCATTTTTAAATACAAAAATATGTAGACCTCCAGCTAACAGAACAAAACAAAAACCATCAGGCACGGGAGATGAGGGCAATCGACTTTTTTTTCTTTCACAGTGTATCTCAGTGCCACGTGTTTACCCGGTCCCCTTTTGTTACTGTCAGAACCCCTGCTCATGGGGTAATAAATAATATACCAGGACTAAAGAGAAATAAATCCTGACATACCCGAGAAACCAAGTTGTTTCTGCTCACCAAAATATTTAGACAGTATCGATGCTATAAATATTAAATTAGAAGTAATAAATTAAATTGATTTTACCCTGATTTGCTTAAATAATTTTTCTATAACTTCTAATTATACTCCAAAAGAGAGGAATGTAGGGCAAATTAGAAGTGGAAGTTTTCTTACCGTGTTAATAATGGTTGCTATTTAATTGAGATCGCGTCTCTAATCTTATCTTCCTCCCACCAATAGCTCATCTTTATTCTTATTATCTTGTTTTCAGTACAGAATTATCACCCACTGGTTTTCAATTACAGAGATGCCCATATTGATTCCACTCCTGATTTTTACTTACAACTGAAAAATTACTCATTTAGGCCTATAAAGCTGTGTTTTGTAGCTGGCTTAAGCTCCTTTAAAAAAAAAAATCCAAAAAACAACGTTGCCTCAAAATACACAGAGAGAGGACTCATCAGCAACACTGTTCAGTTAGATGAAGCAATCAGGAAACAGACTTCAAATTATTTTAGCTCAAATCACTATTAAAATGTAAGAAGACAAATAGTAATCAAAAATGTTATCACCATATGGAGACAAACTTGATGTCAGTCACAGCATTCATAAAGAGCAGGTGGTGGCAAAGCACTCAAAAACCCCGTATGGAATCATACACATGGAACCCAAATTCCATAGATCGCTGCTGAAGTGATGTACATAAATTAGACAAAAGAGCTTCCATTAGCACATACGTTCTAATTGGCTTGACTGCGATCTCCCAGGATTCCGAAGGAATGGGAGCCCAACACACCTCACTGCTGTCTCTAGTATTTCCAAAGTCTTAGTGACGTTCTTTGTTTCCTGTCAAAAACTATGCGTGTTATTTATTTTAAGGAGCTCTGTATCTTTGGACCAACCCCGCCCTCCGCAGCTTCCCAAGGCTCTGGCAGGTTAGAGTGCTGATGTCCTGGTGGTCAGTCTTGAAGACCAGATGAGCTGCTCTCATCTCCACAGAGAAACTTCACTCTGCAGTCTGGACAGTCCAAAGCTGTTCTGAATCCCCTCGGTCCTAGAGAGAGACATTGCTTCTTCTTAGTGTGCAGCTCTTAAACCAGAGCCACATTTTCTGAATGTAAATTCAGAAATTTGTAGGAAGTTTGGAGAATAAAGAAAGCTGTGTAGAGTCAGTGAAAGTCTGTAAGAAAAACCATAACTTCAAAATGTTTTCAAGAAGAACAGACTGGTATTTTGACCCATGCTGGCAGTCGCCTACATAAATCCATCTCTTGACATTCCCAAATAATACTGGTGGGCATACCGGGATGAGATGGAAACCGCAGCCTGGGCTGGCATTTCCTCAGCTCTTTTCTCTGATGTGAGGACAGAGATGGTTGCAACCTGTGCTGCATGCACATGCAAGCCTCCCAGCCACCACTGAAATCGGAAATCCCCTTTCTGACCTGCTCGTATTTATCTTATTTCTGGAATCGCCTGAATAACTCAAAACTCCAGATGGCAGTTTAGGGAGCCACTCACTCTGGGGCTCACATTTTTTTTTATTCAGAATTCACATAAATGTCAACTTTCCACTTTTTTCCCCTTTATTATGGAAGAAAAATTCATGATGAAATTTTTGAAGAAAATGCATTGTGCTCCGCAGAACTGGGCAGATAGCTAAGCCACTTCTGCCATCTTGTGCATTCCATTGCTTTCAAACTGCCTGAGAGACATGCTAGCTTCTGGGTTGGCAAGACAGCTCAGTGGGTAAAGCACTTACTGTGCAAGTGTGAGGACCAGAGTCTGGATACAATCCAGGCAGGCACGCCTCTACTTTCTAGGGAGGTGGACCGGGTCTCCAGGGCAAACTGGCTACCTAGATTAAATAGGTGGGCTCTGAGTTCAGTGAGAGACCCTGCCTCAGAAAAAAAGTGGAGAGCAGTAAGAAAGAAACCCAACTTCCACCTCTGTCCCTCACATGTGCACGCACCTGCACACACATTAAAATGTGCGCAAACACACATACCATTCATACACAGACATGGAGAAATGCTTGTTGCTTTTGAATCACCGGATTCTGATTTCTTCACCCTTCTCTGTGTTTGAACTACCAGCATGACCTAAACAGTGATTTATATGTAGTTGGTGTAAGACGGAAAGTTACAGATTCAGAATTACTTCCCACATAGAAAACCCTGGTCACAAGGCCCAGTAGAATGAATATTAATCATTTCATTTGCTGGTTCCCACAGTCCTTGTTCTCTGCTTTATAAAGAAAGCTTGTAACTTTCCACCCAGCCTATGTAGAGCTGCACACCTTCCCTAACCTGTGATCGCTTTGAGCAAGGAAACAAAACCTTGTTGTGTTTGTCATGGGTACTGTGCCCTCAGCACCAGATGCAGACTAAACTCAGAGTATATGTCTGTGGAGTGAATGAAAGGTAGGAGACATGGATGTATGTCACATTAGCTCCCTGATATCGCCCCTAGGGTGCTGTGTGAGTGCTAAACAGGTCGATATCAGAAATGTTTTTATGCTTCTAGATATAGTCAAGTGGACTCGGATTTAGTACCTTTTCTCTGGTATGTAAAATGAGCAGAGCTCCCATCCAGTATCTCCACAGCTTGGAAGAGGAAGGGACAAGTCTGCCTCCTTCCCAGGACATCCACGTCAGGAGGGGTGTGAGGAGCGGCTTCCAAGGCCTCTCAAACATCTTTACTGCTTAGGGTAAAGGAAAGAATTTCTTTTTGTATTTTCAGAAGACTCTAAGAATGTAAGGCACAGTGTGAGTGGCTACAACATAAACAAACATATGTAAAATAAATAGTATAAAATACAAAATGCATATGTAACAAAGGAAGGAAAATGAGAGACTGGAGCATGCATTCTTCTGTCGAAAATTATAGTAACCAAGCCAGGACTTGCTGGTATGGACTTAGAGCTCCGGCTTCTCCAGAGCACACCATGCTAAACGCTTTATGCGCCGTTCCCAGCACCATGCCAACAGGCACCAGATGGTGCAGCTACGGTGATTGTCCCTTTTATCAGATAGCAACATGGAGCAGTGCAGAAACAAAGCAGCATCAGGTCCAAGGAGACTGACGATAAGGGTTTGAACCCAGGTAAATTCACAAATACTTTCATTATTATTTAGCATTTTTAAATTTCCTTTTATTTCATGTGTATGAGTGCTTGCATGTATGTAAGTACAGCAGTGTGTTCAATGCCTGAGAGAGTAGAAGAGGGCATCAAGCCCCCTGGGACTGGAGTTATGGACCGTTATGAACCTCTTTGTGGGTGCTAGGAGCTGAACCTGGGTCCTCTGCAAGAGTAGCCAGTGTTCTTAACCACTGAACCACCTCTCCAGCCCCTATTTTGTAGGGAATCAGAGTTTTATTTGGTAGCCAAATAGGAGTGACCATGTCCTGTGAACACAGATTCAGGTTATTCCAAATACCGTGTCTCAATGTGGTAACAGTTCCATGAAGTTTTTATAGTAACAGAGCAAAGAGAATCATAGATCAAGATATGTTTCATATCACTGGGGGGAACGTCAGATGGGTGGGTTACAGCAAGGTGGAAAACCTCTGCCATTGTCCCCAGAGGCTGATGACACTCTTAGCTCTCAGGCTGGTGGAAGCTAGGAGTCTGTCTGTACATGCTCAGAGATGGGCTCAATAATCACAAGGGCGTTAGGTCACCTGGAGGTGGGTGATGACTGCTTGTTGAGCACTAGACTTGCCCAAGATAGTTTTCAGTGTCTTTGCTCTTTGCTTTCTTCTCTGGCCTCCGTATTTGCATGGGAAGCAGCTGGAATCACATTGCATGATCCATGGGAGGTTCAACCCAGACATCCCTGATTGTTCCGTATGGCATCTCCTTCTGTGCACATCTTTTCATTCTTCTTCACCCATAAGCACAGGCAGACCATGACACTCCACTGCGATGAAATTTCAAAAAATACCTCAGAATATGCAGAGGTTAGAGACCAGAGCATCATCTTCCTGACCAGAGAGTGGTCTCCTAAAGGGAGCAGGGAGGATATGGGTGTGTCTGTAGCGTGGCCTCGTTCTGGTAATCTGGGGTGCTCCCAGCTCCAGCCACACTGGGTCAAAGAGTTTCCCTCTGCAATTTCTAAAGCAGTGTGCAATCCTTGAAGAAAAGAGGAAGAATCTGTCATTGCCTAGGAAAATGCAGTGGAAGCTGACAGCCTGTAGATTGTTTGAAGCAGAGGTTCTGTTGCCACTGTGGACTCTACACAGGAATGATGACTGGCCAAGAAGCTGGACGCTCATCTGCCAGCCTGACGTCAGCTGGACTAGTCTTCTCTGCCCTACCAATAGAGTGGAACAATTGTCTTCACCTGCTTTAAATAAGGACCTTTTAATTATTTCATTCCCAATAGCCAACGATGAAATGCGGGAATAAAGGGTGTACAGTTATCCACAGCTCATGGAGAGAGTGATTTGAAAAGCGCGTTATTATTAAATGAATTCTAAGTGCACAATCTTAGGAAACTAGACTGCTTCTTTTTCAAAATAATTGCAATGCTTAAAACTGCTTTTATGATAGCAAAAGGTAAGGGGGAGCCATCTGGATTCAGAAAATGCCACTCACTGTGGTCTTTTCTAATGGAATAGATGGGAAAACAAAACTATATAAAAACAGGAGCAAACAAAGTAAGAAATGAAGAGAGGGGACCGACCCTTGTGAGTTGTTTCCCAAGAAGTCAGCAAGACTCTGGTTGGTGGTAGTATTTTATTTGTTTGTTTGTTGGTGGAAACACTGAGAATAAAAATAAAAATGATCCTTTTGTGACCTGGTTTGGCCATGACAGATTCCTTCAACATTACCATAGTAACGGAAAGGCGTGCGTTTATGAATAGACTGAGATTTCTAAAGCTTGAGTTCCTGCCAAGAACAGAGCACAGGGCGGAGAAAACAGGAGAACGTCAAGGCAAGCAAAGGGAAAGACTGAGGTGGTTGACCACCAGGTTGGAGCAGGCTCCCCTTCTTGGGCCTCCACAGACCTTTAGACATTGACATTCATCCTCTTTTGGCAAGCTTAGGCAATTTCTCTGCTTCCTTTGTGGCTATGTTTCTTTTCTCATTTCTGTGATAAAATACCTGACGAGAAACAACTTTAGAGAGGAAGGGTTTACCTTAGCTCACAGTCAGAGGGGATACAGTCTGCCATGGTGGAGAAGGCACCGTGGCAGTTAAGTGAGGCTGACTGTTCACAGTGCAACTGCTGTCAGGAAGCAGAGAGGGAACAGAAACTGAAGTAGGACTGGCAGACCTCAAGGCCTGCCCCTAACGATCCACTTCCTCCAGCAAGGCTCAGATTCTTAAAGGTTCCACGGTCTTCCCAAGCAGCATCTCCAGCAAGGGACCAAGGGTTCAAACACTTGGGATAATTCCCATTCAAACCATCACATTTAAAGCATCTAGAGAGCAGAGTCCTGTCTAGTTGAGTCGATAAGGAGTTGACTGATGTGTTTAGGGCTGAGCAAATGATATTGTCTTTTAGAAGAACAAAATCCTCCCTCAAGTCACCCAGTCACCTGCTCTTACTTCTCATTTCGATGAGGGTCTTGAAAACTATCTTATTAATAATAATTAATAATAATAAAACACGAAAAAGAGGTAAGCTGTCAGAAACACAGTTCTGTCAGACATCGGGTATTGTATCAAGGAATGCATACACCTCTGATGGGGACTACAGCTCAGTGCCAGCTAGTGTTTGACAGCGGGGAATATGTGTGCACTGTGACCCATATAAAACCTTTTTCCTTTATAAGTTGATCACCTCTCAGGTACTCAGTAATAGAAAGTAGCATACGTCCTGTGTCCACACCAGCATTTTAATCACTGTGAATGGTGGCATCCTAGATTTCATGGTTAATTATCACCTGTCAGCCTCTGCAGACTCAGTGGACTGACTGCTCTTCCTCCTGTGAAACACCTCACTGCTTTCTTAACAAGGACACATCTTCCTCCAGTGGATAGCACGAGACCTCACAAATTCATGTCTGCACCACACTTCTGATTCCCCTTCTGAGGCTTCTTCCTTATCCTGTTCATCTCAGTAAACAGCTGTTGTACCTTTCAAGCTTCTCAGGACAACACCGTAGAAGAAATATTGATGGGCTGGTGAGGTGGCTTGGCAGTCAGAGACAGTTGCTGCCAAACCTGACAACCTGAGTTCAAACCCACATAGTGGAAGGAGAGAAAAGTCTTTGAAAGTTGTCTGCTGACCTTCACACACGTGATGTAGCATGACAATAAATAGGCTCAAAAACGTAATTTAGAAAAAGAAATCTTGGGGCTGGAGAGATGCCTCAGTGGTTAAGAGCACTGGCCGCTCTTGCAGAGGACTTGTGTTCATTCCCATCACCCCCAGGGTGGCTAACAGCCATCTGTAACTACAGTTCCAAGGGATCGGACGCCCTCTTCTGACCTGCATGGGCATTGCATGATACAGGTGCACTTACCCACATGCAGGCAATACACTCACATAAAAATGAAAATAATAAATAATTTTTTTCCCCAAAAGAAATCTTCCCTCTCCCTCTTCAGATGACAGATTCTGTCTAATCATCAAATCTAGGCCTCGTGTCTACACTGCAATCATCCATCCTGGACCCGACTCTACCAGCATGTCCCCACTACAGACTGCAAACCACCACCATTTCTCACGTAGATTACAGAAGCGCTTCCTACCTTTTCTCCATTCCCCACACTTCTCTCAGGGCTGCGGGCGGGAACAACTTGATTAAAGTATAAACCACTCATTTCATTTAACTGCACCACTTGGAACTCAGCTTTTGGAGAGAGACTGTTTAAATGGCACGTCCGACTCTGCAGGGCTCAGCGCGCTGTCCCTCCCAGGCTTGCTCTTTCTGCTCTTGGGGTCACTCTGTCCTCCTTTTGTGACTGTGCTGAGGATGATCCTGACTTAGGGGTTTGCACACACCCTTCTTACCAAGGGTGCTGTTCTGTTTTGGTTTTTAGATAGGATGTCACTGTGGAGACCAAGCTCTCCTGGAACTCCCTGTGTAGCCCACGAAGACCTCAATGTCACGGCAATCTTCCCACTTCAACCACTCTCTCAAGCTCTGGGATGGCAGATGTCAGTCCCCCTGCCCAGCTTAGGACTCGGTGGTCCCATGGCTTCCTCCCATCTTCCTATATAAGCTCCTTAGCAATTAGTCTGTATGTTTATCACTACAATCTCTGCCTTTTAGTTATTACTTAATTAATTACATAATTAATTAATTATGTCACTAGTTCCTTAAGTCCACAAGGGCAAGGAGATTGCCTAGCATAGAGCAAGAATTTAATAAATGCTTGGTTTAAAGCAGGACTAAAACATAATCTCGATATTTCCTGAGCACCTACTAAATGCCAGGGACTCCCCTGTTAGCTTGCACATGTGTGTGACATGTAAGCTCTGCTCTCAAAGGACGTAACAGAGGTCAAGAGGAAGTTCCTTTGACACTGATGCTTATGCCACCAAGTATGTAGTCGTGTGTGTGTGTGTGTGTGTGTGTGTGTGTGTGTGTGTGTGTGTGAATATGATGCATCCTAGGCTCTCCTGGAACTTACTAGATAGCTGAGGGTAACCTTGAGCTTCTAATCCTCCTGACCTACCTCTTGAGTACTGGGATTATGGTCACGTCCCACCACATCTAGTATATGCAGTGTTAGGGCTCAAACTCAGGGCCTCCTGCATGCAGGGCAAGCACTCTGTCCACTGAGCTACATCACCATCTCTGCACTGCCTGCTGACTTTTGAGAAAGCTATGCTGTAAAGAGAACTCTGAGACAACCAGATTGGGAATGGATCCTACCCCTCTGTGCTTTGAGAAAACCCCAGAACCTTTCTCCTTCTGTTTAAAATAGGATTAATATTTCTTGCTTCACGGGAGTCTTTTGAGGATTCTTTCATTCATGTAGTAATATTTATTGAAAATGGTAAGTGCTAAGTCATATTATGTCTAATTAATTAGGTCCTCATCTCCCTGATGTGGGTTATGGTATGTGTGTGTGTGTGTGTGTGTGTGTGTGTGTGTGTGTGTGTGTGAATGCCTGTGGTGTACATGTTCCTGTTTGTTGAGGCCAGAGGTTGCCCCTGAGTCTCTCTTAATCAATCCCCTCCATTTCTTTTGAGACAGGGTCTCTCACTGAAACTTGAGCATGTGTGTTTGGCTCAGCTGGCTGGCTGGTAGCAAGCCCCACAGACACGCCTGTCTCCTCTCTCCCCCAGCACTGGGATTCAGGGTGCATGCTGCTGTGCCCAGTGTTTGACATGGATGCTGGGGATCCACACACAGGTCCTTCCATTTGCGCAGCAAGTAGTCTGCTGACTGAGTGATCTGTCTTCACTGTGCAGTCTTCAAGGTCAACATGACATTCGGGATGAAGGTCAGATGGCATCATTTTGAATACAGCCCTGGTCTCTCTTTCTAGTCTGGTCCCCACATGGGTTCTTGGCTCCAGTTTCTGGAATTCCTTGTGTTTTGTCTGATTCTTTCACCCTCTTCTGATTTCTCTTGGCTGTCCCACATGCCGATCCTTTTATGTCGAATAACCTCTCCATTCTGTGCTGGTTAATGCTTACCTTTGGTGATAATCATATCTCAAAGGTGCTTTCCTCTGGGGGACCCTCCCTGGTCCCACCTTCTGTGTGGGTCTCAGGACAGCTCTAACACCGGCCAGGGTCAGATGCTTGATCTTCCTTGGCCTGGCTAGACTCAGATGTCTTTCAGAGTAGGAAAATAGGCCTATCTTTGATTTTTTTTCTTCCTGTCTCAAAGGACGGTGCCTGTCATAGTTAGCTGTAATAAAAGTTGCAGATATATTTATTCAGATATATTTATTCCATGAGCCCAGAATGAATAACCAGTTCAATGAAATCAATTCCCTTAGAATATCTGAGCAGTTTGTACCTCAACCCTGAGCTGATGGCCGTTCCTTCTCAGCTGATCTCTTTTCCAACACCTTCTCTCTAAGGCGCATCTTTCCTTCATCACAGTCCAGTTGTCTAAAAGTTTATTTTAAACTGTGGTATATCTGAAGGCTGTGGCTCATATCGAAAGTTCATTGAGGTGTGGAGCAAAATTGTTTTCCGTTCTTTATTAGTATACAATAAATAGTAAGAATGAAAATTAATGTGGCCTTAATTTTTTTGCTGTATTTGTTTCTGCTCACATGTCACTCTTCTGGTCTCTACTGAGGTATTGTTAATTAAAATCCACATTTTTTCAAATGTGTTTCTGATGAGCTAAAACATTCTCATTCTATATTGGGAAAAATCATAATTATTTACTCTCTGCAGGATTTACTGTTTAATCTCTATTTAATTTTCCCTAGCTGTTTGGGGCCCATTGTTACAACCTATGTACACCTTTAAATGTGGATTTTTTTAGAAATCTGAAGCATTTATATCATGACTTAATATGATGTGTTTTTACCCAATCCCTTAATAATGACATTGAAGGGCTGGAGAACTTTGCAGCCCCCCCCCTTTCTTAATACCTAAAATGTATCAAAATTCTCCTACAACTTATTTATTTAGACATCTTCTTAGTCCATTTTGGGTTACTTAAGCAAGTAACAGAGAGTAGATAATTTATTAAGAAAAAGATTTATTTCTCAAAGTTCTAGGTGCTAGAAAGTCCAAGATCAGGAGACCGACATCCGGTTAGGTCTTCACATGGTCTCACCACAGGGTGGACCTGGCTGTAAAGCTGATGACACGTATGTAGACCTCCCGGTCTCCAAGTCTGGTTAACCCACAGGAGAGGACAGCCGGCATCAATCCACTCTTCCCATCCGCTGCGGGTCGCCCAGACGGGTCTCTGGTCCGCTGTGAGGCAGACCTGTACTGATTCCGGCATTGCCTGCTGACGTACTCTTTCCCTTTCCTTCGTCCACCTTGGCTTTGCGGTTACTTTTTATTATTACTTTTTATTACTCTATTTCCAGCTCTTATTCCACTGTGCCTTCAGCACATGCACACAACCTAGAAGAAAGTGCGAGCACTGATCTTCCCTTTCCTGTTCCATCTTTAAAAGATTGGCTCCACCCACGCACCCACCCGTCCCCCATCCTCCCATATGCCCACCCATCCCCCATCCCCCATCTCTCGCCCATCCACCCATCCTGTCTCCCGCCACCCACCCCCTCATCCACTCCTCTTGGTCCTGACAAGCACAGAAGATCCTTTCATCATGGTGTGCCCCGTCTCAAGGAACTGGGCTGATTCGCATGGAGCAGCCTTTTTTCTATGGAACTTTCCACACAGTGATTCCCGTATTCTCTAGGGATGGGTGCTGAGCGCAGCACTTAGCTGCCTGTAGGACACAGGGTGGTGACCCGTCCCCGCCTCTGCCACCCAGCCTCTCCAGCTCATCGGCGGCTGACAGAGTTCTGAAGATGACACCTGTGCCCTCCCACTGTCTCGCTGGGAGTAATTTTCCTCAATCTGGGAACTTGAACTCACTCAAAGCAGCCAGGGGCTCTTCTTGCCTCTTCACCTAACTGGAGCTTTATTTCCCTCTTATATGTGTTTCTTCCACTCCTTTTTACGTGATGATCATTTCTCTGGATAGAGAAAATAGAAGCAAATTAGATGAGTGGTTCTATAACCCTTTATCATAATGAGGAAAAGCAAACACTTCACTTGTTTGTCTCTGCTTTTTTTTTTTTTTTTTTTTTTAAATTCCACACTCCCAGGTAGCTGAAAAGTTTTCTCTTTCTAATCTTTGGTTTTGATTTTCAAACTTAAAATTATTATGAGGTCCAATATTCTTTACTTTATTTTATTCTTTGAACATTTCATGCATGTATAATGTTTCTCAGTCACATCCCGTCTCTGCCTCCAGCTTTCCCAGGACCAGCCCAGCACAGCCCCTTCCCAGCCTCATGTCCTCTTTTGTGGATAATCCTCAATTGGGTTAGTGGGACCCATATGCTCAGGAGTGTGTCCTCATCTCTCGGGCATGGAGAGCCTACCAGAGTCCACCCCCAAAAGAAAAGTGACTCGCCCTCCCCCAGCAGTCTCTGCAACTGCCTCCACAATGAAGGATGAAGCTCCAGGAAGCCTCCTCCGTCGGTGCTGGGAATTTTAACTGGCTTAAAATTTATGAGTCTTACATAGTACTTACATAGTACCCTCAGTTCAGCTGCACACAGCCCTGTCTACCCACCCCCGCACTACCCCGCCCCAGAGGACAGCATTTCCCAGCTCTCCTCCCTGTCCTGGAGCTCTTATATTCTCTCCGCTCCCTGTTTCATGATGGTCCCCAAGCCTTAGGGCAGAAGGGTGATGGAGATGTCGATCTATGGGTGAGCACAAAGGTGCTCATTCTTAGCACTCAGAACAGTGATGAGTCTCTGCGTTGACTCTATGATGTTCTTGATAAAGTCATCTAAGTTTAGTTTTCTCCTAGCTGCATTTTTTATTCTGTTTGATTCTTTTTCTTTACTTGTGTTCTTTTCAGAACCAATTATTTTGTAAGATTTTTATTTATTATTTATTTGTGTGTGTAGTATGTTTATTATTTGTGTGTAGTGTGTGTGTGTGTGTGTGTGTGTGTGTGTATGTTAGTATGGTCTCTGTCTGTCACCTGTGCATGGATGCCTGCAGAACTGGGCATCAGATCCCCTGGAGCAGGAGTTACAGGGAGTTGTGAGCCACCCCATGTGGGTACTGAGAACTGAACTCCAGAGGACCTTAACCGCTGAGCCATTTCTCTTGCCCATATGTGTTCTTTTTAAACATGAACCCTGAACACCCCAGGCACTGAAAGTCACTTCCTTTGGCGTCTTTTCGCCCTTTATTGTATGTTCAGATCATTTAAAATTAAATCTGAGATCTTTACTTTTGAGCAGGCCCCCAGTTCCACTAATGTGGGCCATGGAAATCCATTTATTTTGTGATCAGGTCTCCAATCTGAACTTAAGCTTTCACTACTGATATCCATCTACTTAGTGAGGGACCGAGGAGGGTTTGTCAGGGAAAATAACTCGGTGGGAGGGCTCGTGGCGGTTGTTCTAAGACTTCTGATGAGGTGGAGTCTGCTCAGCAAAGGTGTGTGCAGAGGCTGCTGCCCGTCACTGGGATTCTTTCCGGATGAAGGGAGAGGGGAGGAGGAGGAGAAGGGAGGACAGAAGGGGAGAGGGGAGGAGGAGACTGGAGGAGGGAGGGGAGAGGAAGAGAGGGAGGAGGAGAGAGAAGAGGGAGGCTGTTTTGGGAAGTAGTGTTGCAGAGTCTAAAATTCTCTGCAAGCCATTTAGAAACATGCCCAAGGATCATGAGTTATCATTAACACGGCACTGATGAACTCACAGCGTGGTGGGTCTGGGATGGCAGGGGCCGTGCTCGCTTTTCCCTTTGACTTTACTGAAAGTCTTCAGGAATAAAGACTCATTACACAATTGAAGATCTTATTTATTTATTTACTTACTGTTTATTTTTCTTTTATGTGTCTGAGTGTTTTGTCTGCATCTATGTGAGTACACCCATGTTTCATAATACCCCAGAGGTCAGAAGAGGACTCAGATCCCCTGGAGTTGCAGTCAAGGATAGTTGTTAGCCACTATGTGGGTGCTGGGAACTGAACCCGGGTTCTCTGTAAGAGCAGCCAGAGCTCTTACCACTGAGCCATCTGGCCGGCCCTTTGATGAGCATTCTTGAATCAGCAGAATGACACCACTGGAGCCAGGAGCTGTGTTCCACAGTGCTCCCTTTGTTTGATTAGAATTCTGTTGTGACACAGGTCCCTTTTCCTGAACTTGCTGGGATGCTCAGCTGACCAGGACAGTTCTCTCTCATATTCAGAAGAAATTCCAGAAACGCAAGTCCCCTCTGTCACTACCCCCTGTTTCTGCAAAATGACACTGTCAGCAGGCAGGCCAGAAATTTATCAGGCATCCCACTTTTAACAGGATGGTTTCCCTAGGAGCTCCCTCGATAATTGAAGTCTCTCAGTACAACTACATTTGATCTTGCCAGCTATGCGCATGAAAATGACATTCAGAATCACAATGAATATGACGCGAAAATTAGGGTGATTTTCATCATTTCATGTGTTTTCATTTTAATCCTGTTATGTTCAAAACATCTCCACATCACCATGTTTTGTAAGCGATTCTGTAAATCATTGGCTGCTCCGAAGGAAATGTGTAGTTGTCTCTTTTTGACTTTTTTCCAAGTCTTTGACCACTGAGAAAGTGTCTAACTGGAAGTGATATGCTGTCTTTGAGACCTTATTGATCCTTACTAATTTACCCAAATCCAGAGACTCATAGAAATGAAATGTGGATCTTCTTCCAGATCCTCATCTTTCACCTGCCTCACAAACATTAAGACCCATCAACACCTGAGTGCTTCCTTGGTGAAGCCTCTGTTTTCCTGTTGCAGCAATGCTCATTTTTACAGAATGTGTACATTTCCTCCTGTAGCTCCTGATACTGTTGTGTCAGGTGAAAGTTAGCACTGAGTTGAGTTCAATGGTAGAGTACTTGTCTTCTGTGTGCCAGATTCTGGGTTCAATCCCTAGTATTGCAGAAAAGAAAATAGAAGGTATCTCCAGCCTTTTTCCAGCTCTAGTTGGGAAAGAGGTAGGCATCCTGCTGGATCTGGGGTTTTGAGGTTACAGCTGAGGTTTCTTTCCACAAGCTTATTGCAGAGCCATGTGGTAGGGATGTTTTGAAGTGAATATTTAGTGGCGGGTTGTAGTGTGAGGACCAGGAGGAGAGAAAGATGTTCATGAAGTTTGGACAAGGGACAGAGAGAGCCACAGGGAGAGGAGGTGGGTGGTTTTAGAGAAATGGGGATGAGGAATGCCTGGAGCTTGGGATGCTCACTCTGACTTACCTTAGAAGAACTTCTGGTGGCCTGGGAGATTCTCAGTAGAGTGTTTGGTGTGTATAGGGCCCAGAGCTCGGCTCTGCTGCACCCACATAGACAGCCTGGTGTGGTGATATGTGCTCGGATTCCCAGCACTGGGAGGCAGAAGCAGGCAGATTCTGAGGTCTTATCTTCTAGCTAGACTAGCCCATCAGTGAGCCCAGGTTTAGTAGTGGAGAGCGATTGAGGATATCTAATGTTGACCTCTGGGCTCCACATGGACACACAGGCACACTCTGTCTATGGATTTGCTGCGCAGAGACTGGGCCACGTGCAGTTGCAGTTCCCATCAGGTTACATTTTCTTCATCTGTCTGTTCTCTTCTTCAAGCTCTTTGTCATTAGTTCTATATTCATGATTCTTAGGCCACACTAAGAATTTAATAAATATCTACTGCCCTGCAGACTAGAAGTGTTTTATGAAGCAAATGAAGTCAGAAGATTCCTTAAATGTGTATAGCTGGGTCCTTCCTTACCAAACCTGAAGTGTCAGGATATTTTTTTTGTGTGTTTGGTTCTAGGACCTGAACCCAGAGCCTGGAATGTTCTAGTGAAGTACTCTCCCACTAGGCTACATCTCCAGCCAAACTTGGACTTGTAATGTCATAACGCTTAATTTAACATTCCTTTGTGTACAAGGCTGTTTAATTGTTGCTGATTTTAGTAAAATGCAAATCAAGGATCTTACAACTTGACTGAATGCTATGCACAGCGGTTACAATAGGAGGTTTAGGGAGCGAAGTGAGAGGGGGCCGCTCTAGGGGCCAGTGAAGCATATCTGCTCTGCTTATCTGCACAGGCAGTCTGCTTTTATCTTTGGCAGAGTGGGGGGGGGGGCTGTTCTGTGAATGGTCTTTCCAGTCAAGTCCACAGAGGTCCTGTGCACCATAAGGTTGAAGATGGCCCTCTTCCCAGAACCACAATTGCAGAGTTTTAAGCACTACACTTAAGAGAAAGAAGGGGAAGTGGAACTTTCCCGTGCGGTGTGCATCCGAATGTTAGAACACTATCAAGTATAAGAATCTTTCCAAAACAAATTTGCTTTATCTGTATTTTTTTTTTAATTCAGGTCTGTGAGCGCCTTATGAATATGCAACGTTTTTAGAACTAAGGATGGAGAAACGACCACATAAAGCGGATACTCCACCACCCTCTTCCTGGGGAAGGAACGTGAGCATTTGCAGGGATGGTAAACACATTCTTGTGAGTTCAGAGCTTAAACTCTTTCAGGTGAGAATTTGAAATCTAAACAGCACATGGCAGGTTTTTGTGAAGTTCCACCCTTTAGCCTCAGACTGACAATCCAGGTGTAGAGTCCCATTCTCGTATTTTATTCAGTGCTTTAACAGCTTTTTCCAGGACAAAAAAAAAATGTAATAATAAAGCCAAAACCTTCCATTGCCTCCTGCAAGAATTCTGCTTTTGTGCTACCGGTAAGAGGAGAAATTGTTAATCATTCAGGTCTTTATTGAGTCTTTATTATTTACTGAGAATTATATGAGGTGTTAGGAGAGATACAAAGAAGAAAAAGCATGAAGAAAAGAAAGGAAGGGAGGACAAGAGAGAGAAATAGAAAGGGCAGTTATACAGCATTAGTGTGTGTGTGTGTGTGTGTGTGTGTGTGTGTGTGTGTGTGTGTGTGTGTGCTGTGCGCCTGTGGGGGCAGGAGGTCAACCTGTGAAAATCAGGTCTCTCCTCCCATAATGTGGGCTCTGGGATCGAACATAGGTGGCCTGGCTTGACAGCAAATACCTTTACCCAACAGCCCGATTCCTGCAGATTTTCTAGTGTTAATCCTGGTAGTCGTTAGAAGCCTGTGTCTCTTTCTAAGCTTGAGATGATAACAGTTACACTTCTGACCATTAGTTATAGTAAGGATAATGCAAATTCTCCTATGATTGGTACATTAGCATTAAAAAATCTCACGGAATCCTGAGAGCCCATATAAAATGCAATTTCTTCCATGCAGTTGGAAAGAAAACTGACTCGGATCGTCTCAGGTGAGAGTCTTTGAGTGGCAGTAGAGAAGGGCTGATGGATTCCTACTGGGACAGTAGAGCCCAAACAAGGGACATTGTATACAAATGGAAATTCTTCTAATAACTTAAGCTTGGAAAAAAAAAAAAACTAATGATAGTGTTCAAAGGTGAAAGATTTACCCACTCTGGAGAGAAACAGAGAAAGTAGCCAAAGAAGAGGCGCACTTTATTCTTAACACAGCTTTACCTTATCAAAGCCATACAATGACCTGGGACGTGGATGCTTTTCTGCTTTGGCTCCATTTGAACACATGTGTATCATGTGTACATGTATGAACCCATCACCACCAGCAGGAAATGGACAACCCTGCCCCCCAGCTTTCTTCCTTTTGCTCCTCTTTCTCTGTGCAGCCCTTGCCCTGGTTTATGTCCCTGAGGGATCACTGTTCACTTCTGTAATTCGTGCATAAACTTTATTACCGATCATCCATAGATGGGCCGGCTCAGTTGTTCTTTTACATGGCTAAGTAATATTTCAACAGATGAATATATATCAGTTTGTTTATTCATTTTCCTATTGACCACCATTTGGATTATTTGGGCTAAGGAAAGTAAAATGCTATGAACCCTTGCTCCTACATAGTCATGGGTTTGCACATGTCTTAAGCAAGTATCTAAAGTAGATTTAGTAGATTTAGTAGGGTGAATGTCTTGAAGCACTTTAATTATTTTCCAGAGAGATGTAAGGGTTCCTCTGTATCTTCAGCACTTGGTGTGGTCAGTCTTTCTAATTCGTCTCTCACCTCAGTTGGTACTTTTCTAAGAAACGAGAAGAACATCTTTTCTTCCCCTCCTTCATCTGTTTATCTTTCTTTTTCTGTGAAGCAGGTAGCTAATGTGTTGTCCTTATTTTTGTTCTTTCGGTTTTCTTGTAATCAGTGTATCAGTTCTTTATAAGTTCTGGAGATAAGGTGTTTGTGGTTTGCAGATATTTTCTCTTGGTCTTTTCCTTTTAATGTGGCTAATGTATCTTTCAAACAGTAGAAGCTTTAAATTTGACTGTGAATCTAATTATTGCTTTGTTCTTTTATGGATTGTGATTTTAATGTCATGACTAAGAAATATCTGTCTAGGGGCTGGAGAGATGGCTCAATGGTTAAGAGCGCACTGACTACTCTTGCAGAAGTCCCAGCACCCACATGGTGGCTAACAGCCATCTGTAACTCCAATTATGGGGGATCTGACGCCCTCTTCTGGCCTCCGTGGGTGCACCTACCTACATGCAAGCAATACACTGTACACATAAAGTAATAATAATTTTTAAAAAAGAGATATCTGTCTAACCTGAAGGTACAAGGCTTTCTCCTTTGTTTCCTTCTGGTGGTCAGACAGGTGGGGATTATACAATGAAGTTTGTCATCTTCTTTGAGTTAATTTCTGTGAGTCAGAAGCTCAGTTTGCTGATAAACAGGTTCTCAGATTCAGGAGTGGGACAGTCCACTGAGAAGAAATAGGGACTCTTGCTGAAGTCAGTGGTTTTTTTTTTTTTTTTGCATGTGCGATGGTGTGCATGTGTGCATGTGTGGGTGCAGATGTGCACTCATGACTGACGCCTGATGCTTTCCGAGATGGCTCTTCTCTTTATGTGCTGAGGCAAAGTCTCTCAGTTGAACTCAGAGCTCACCAATTGGTTTAGCCAATGTAGCTAGTCAGCTTATCCTAGGCCTCCCGTCTCTGCCTCCTAAACACTGGTACAGGTGGCTGTGATGCCATGCAGCTTTTATGCGGGTTCTGGGGATCTAGCTTCAGTTCTTACATGCATGTGACAAGTGCGTTACTCAGGAATCATCTTTCTGGGCCTTGGAATTGTTTTTTATATTGATTTTACTGTATGTGTGTATATATATATATCAACATGTAGAAATATATTTATTGTATATGTTGTATACGTGAGTGTCTGTGTGGATATGCGCATTGTGATGCACTCCCAGTGGAGGCCAGAAGAAGGCGTCATCAGCTCCCCTGGCACTGGAGTGACAGGAGATTGCGATCAGTCCTGTGCAGCAACTGGGAGCAAACCAGTCCACTGTGGGAGCAGTACTCACTCCTGAACATTGAACCCCGCCCTTGAATTGTTATTACTAACCGTGGAAGAGCACTGAGAAACCCATGAAGGGACAGCCGTGCATGGCAGAAGTCCTCCCAACCGCAGTGCCATTTACCTTTTTTCTGATTTTTTTGCACAATTTCCTGAAATTATTTGATGCTATCAAGGCACTAAAATTCCTAAAATTCAAAAGCTGATTAGTTTCACATAATTTAAGGCCACGGACACTACTTTTATTCACGTTCAACACATCTTCATTTATTTTCTTGAAAATACAAGAGACTCAAGTTCAAGCCCTAATTCATTAGACAACTCCATAAAACTTTGGTGATTATTGTAACCCTTCCTTTTTAGGGTGACATTTTAGTGGCTGCTTGGGAGTATTTTAGGATTTTTACTGAATTCGTCATCATTATTTTCAGGGAGTGTATTCTCTTCAGCATTAACATATTTCACTGTAGCTGGGAGATTGTATCTTCTCAAAAAAAAAAAAAGAGAGAGAAGAAAGATAGCTGTGATCATGTCCATTGTACCACATAGACTTCTTCTGTGTGGTTTAATCTTCATAATTAAAGGTCTAACTCCGTGATAGAAGGCTGCCAGAGTTCTATATGGAATAATCACTAATGTCATTTAATCCAAAATTGGGGTCATGACCCCTAGAAAGCTCTAGAGAAGTTTTAGGGAAATACAGAATCCCTAAAAGTTATCCCAGAAACTCACATTTTGTAGAGACCTCAGCTACTCTGCATGTGGCCCCACGTAGGGCAGGCCCCTAACTCTAGATCTTTCCCTGACCTTTGTCATTTTCTGCTTTGAATCTACATAAGAGGCAGATAGCAGTCTTAGAATTGGGACTTTAATTTGTCTTTAAAATTGTTTTACTTCATTATTTTACCTTGGGGATAGGGCTGGAGAGGTGACTCAGCAGTCCAGAACCGTGAAGAGCACTTGGTGTCTTTGCAAAGTTTGGTTTCTACAGTCATGAAGGTGCCTCCCAACCACCTGGAACCACAGAGCTAAGAGATCCAACACCTTCTTTGGCCCCTGTAGCCCCCTGCACATTTGTGCATACACACATGTGTGCACACACATACACACACAGACATACACTTATACACATGAAAATAAATCTTAAAAAATTATTTTCTTGAGACAGGATCTCTAGCCTAGGATGGTCTTGAATTATCTACGTAGCCTAAGATGCCTTGAACTTCCAATTCTCCAACCTCTGTCTCCTGAGTGATGGGATTACAGCTATGTGCATACCCAGTTTTTGTGATGCTGGAGATTGAACCCAGGATCTTGTTCACGGAAGGCGTGTACTCTATTAACTGAACTACATCCTCAGCCTGGGGGATTCAATCTTGAATGATGTTGGTACCTGCAAGATAAAGTGCTCGTATTGTATCAGAAGGATGACACGGAGGAATATAAACCAGAGGGGACTAGAGGAAAAGTTTTTACAAAGTTAGATCTTCATGTACAAAAAGTATTCACTTATATCTAGGTTACCAAATTCCCATCAAACATTAGAATAATTTGTTCAGTTACTCTGCCAAATAAAATTACATATATATACATAATGACTTATATACACACATATATCACATATTATACACACACATATAAACACACATGCACATGTAAGTACATCTGTCTGTGTATATGCACGTTTGTGTGCGTGTGTGCACATGTGTGTGAAGGTCAGAGGCCAGTGTCGGGTGTCTCCCCAGTTGCTTCTCACCTTATTCTTGAGACGGTCTCTGGCTGGACTGGAGCTCACTTATTTGGCTAGACTAGCTGACCAGTGAGCCCCAGGACTCTGGTCTCCACTTCGATAGTGCAGGGATCACAGACACAAGCCACCAGGACAGATTTTGTAATTAATTATTTTTATTGAGTTTCTGCAAATTTCATAGAATATATTTTGATCATATGTAGATCCCCGTCCTCCTTATTGCCTCCTTTTCTAACCCCCCCCACACGCACACACATGCACACAGACATGCACACGCACTCACACGCTCACACATGCACACATGCGCACACACACGCACACACAGCCTATAGAGTCAGGTCTGTGTCCCCACATGCCCTTTGGTGTGGATCCATCCACTGGAGAGCTTGGTTAACCTAACAAGCATCTCTCTTTAATGAGACTGACGCCCGCCCTTCCCAGCAGTCACTGGGGGCCAGTAGTTCTCAGATAGGGATGAGGTGCTTTACCCACTTCCCCACATCGAGGCTGGGATTTCATCTCATGTCAGATTCTGTATGTGGGTTCTGGAGGCTCAGCTCCTCACGTTTGCATAGCAAGAACCTGACTGACTGAGCCTTCTCCCCAGGCTGTCAAACGAAACAGTAGTTTGACAGATGTTGCCGTTACAGTGTTGAATGTTTCCCAGCATCCCATGTGTTGAAGGCTTGACCCACCGAGTGGTGCTCTGGGGGGTTAATGAAACGTTTCAGAGCTGGAGCGTGGTGGGAGGCTCTTAGGCCCCTTGGAAGGGCTGTAAGACGGCAGTCTCTTCCTCATTCTTCTCTTTTGCCTCCTGGCTTATGACACGAACAGTTTATCCTGTTCTACAGCCCTACCTCGATGGGCAGCTCCTCCAGAAGCCTGAAGCAATGGGACCATTACCTCATGGATGAGAACATCCAGAGCTGAACGAGCATAAACCGTTGTATAAGTGAATTACTCCCACCTGTTTTGCTACAATAACAGTAAACCAACATATACACTGTTGGTGAAAAGGCCCAAGGCTCTCCTTTCTACTAAACTTCTGTTCTTTCCTCGTCTAGGGCTAGTCCAAAGGCAGAAGGAACACCTCAGCCATCAGTTTATTTTCTTATGCTTCTCTTCAGAGTGGCCAACGGATGCTTTTGACAGTGACTGCTACATGCTACCAGTGCCTACCAGACGTCGGGGTTTTCAGGAGGACAATGCAGTTAGGCAGAGGATTGCATTTTCCAACTTCTTTGTGGCTAAATGAAGGCAAGCATTTAAATTTTGGCCAGTGAGATACAAGAGGAATTGTTTCGTAGGATTTTGAAGCAAGCAGTTTAGAAATGGTCTGCCTTTCTAATTCTTTTATATGAAGAAAAATAGACCTGATTTGCTCAAATCACTACTATTTGAGGTTTTCCATTGCGCACAGCTGAACCTCTTCATGACGGATACAATATGGCTTTATGATTATAAGTGAATTCTAAGGGGAGCAGGCAAAAGGTAGTGCCAGCATCGCAGTGCCTCCTGGGAAATGCCCGGCAACTGTCCTCAGTCCCAAGCTTTTGTCTGAGCCTTTCAGTCCTCGTCTTGAGTCAATCAGGAGGAAGGACTGCAACTCTTCATTAGAGAAACAAAGTTTATTCCATATTCTACTCACATTAGTTCATGCGCTGGCCCTGCCTGAGACTGGCCCTGGCAACAATCCGCTATGGCTGGGGGAGGGGCTCGTGGGACCCCCACCCCTTACTTCTGATGGATTCTGGGAGCCAGGAGGGCCCTGTCATTGTCTTTAGTTGTGTACCCACAGCCTCCTAGGGACACTTAGAACCAACCCCATGGTCTCACTGGTGGCCCAAGTTAAACTCAGTGGGTCAGGCAACCAAACAAAAGACGTGAAGGTAGAAAGGAATTTGTAGGGAGGAAGGTAAGAGAAGGTGTGTGTGAGAGTCATCAGAATGCACTGTGTGGATGATGAAATGGTCAGAGAGCAAGTTTAATGAATACAAATTGTGTTTGCTCATGACGAAAAATGTCAGAAACCTAGAAATAAATATAAGGAAAAAAAAAGTGTAGGAAAATAAAGCACCCTCCACGAGGATGGCTGTGGTCAGCATTTGAAAGTTCACCTGGGGTCTTCTCTCCGCTGCTCCTGTAACATACAATCGAATATAAAAAGATGAGCATTGGACTTTGTGCTCTCTCTTACTCTTGGAATATGATCAAGCATATTTTACTGGTTCCATGTTATTTCGTTGAGCAAGTCTCATATCTTCTACTGCACTGGTTAACTGTTGTCAAGTTGATACAAATTAGAGTCATCAGGGAAGAGGAATCCTCAATTGAGGAATTTCCTCCATCAGACTTGCCTCTAAGCATGCCTGTGGGACATTTTGTGGTTCACTAATTGATGTGGGAGGGCCCAGCCTAATGTGGGCAGGGCTGTCCCTGGGCCGGTGGGCCTGGATTATTAAGTAGCTGAAGCAGAGACCATGGAGGAGCTCTGCTCACGGAACCTGCCTTCAGTTCCTGCCCTGATTTTCCTCAGTGATGGATCGACTTGGAAGGCATATGCGGATATAAAGCCTTTCTTCCCCGAGGTTGTTCAGTGTTTTATCACACAGCATCATTATCACACAGCATCAGAACCGTTCACACGTAGTAGGATATTTTTATTTCTAGCTGGTGACAGGATGTACTTACAAGGAAGTTTAGTCTCTTACCTTGTGTGCGCATGTGTCCACAGATCAGTTCTACAGCTGTACAGAGAGACAGACAGTCCACATGTGCAGAGTGCTACTAACAGCTACGGCGTCCTTTGTCTGTGACAGCAGTTCTTCTCACGTGTCTCCTGGCTTGGCACAGTATTGACTGCTGCCCTTACCCATAAGGGTCTGGCTGAGAAGGTCTGAGAAGGGACGCAGTGACCTTACATCTCTACACCTGCCTGGCTCATATTTCTACTCTAAGAATCTCGTTCTTTATAGACATCTAAAGGACTGATCCAGGTGACTATGGAGATGTCTCAGCAGTACAAACACTTGCTGGGCAAGCATGAGGACCTGAGTGCAAATCTCCAGCAGTCATGTGAAAATCTGGGTGTGGGTAGGCATGTTACCCCAGCAAGCAACGGTGTGGGGAAAGACAGGAGGCTGTCTGGAGCTTGCTGGCTGCTAGCCTCTCTCCGGAATTAGCGAGAGACAGAGCTGGACACTCTCTATCTTCCTCTGGCTTCTGGGTGGCATGGGTACACATACACTGTGCACACTGTATGAATAAATAAAATGAAGGAATGACTCATCTTTTCTCCCGGTTTGTTTCTCAAACCCAAAGTAGTCTACGCCTTCGTTTACCAGCTATGCCCCATCCTCAGGTGTCCCAAACCTGCCTCTCTGTTTCTAGAAGATACCTGGCCTTCCTTGCACTGCCAGCCTGTAGGTGTTAACTTCTCTTCCTAGGCTTAGGTTATGAATGATATCAATTGTTTCACAAAAATGGACTCATCTCAGAGGCTGGGGTTGAGTTGCCCCATCCTTCAATACTGAGACATTTATTTTCACTGCAGGTGTTGCTGAATGCTAGAATAGAGTCTTGGAAGCAAGAATTCTGAATCAAGACAAGAGCTTTGCTTAAGTCAAGGTCTATCCTGGGGAAAAGGTACAGGGTTGAAATCTGATATGCATTCCTATCCCAGGAAACGGTCACCCTGTACGAGTCTCAGTTTCCTCACATTTAAAGTATTAAACATCACCACAAACTAACAAGGGACTTTTGAGACTTGTATGTGACCGTGGAGGTCAGGCTTAGCAAATGTGCTATCACCTGGTAAGAGAATGGTTTCATAGTATTACTGATACGAAATGAATTAGGGAGGATAATTATAGATTGTACTACCACTCATATGGTGGACAGGTAACTATGTATCTCTGGGCATCTAGCTATAACTCACAGTCTCTGTTACAAGGATAAAGGGTGCAATTGAGCTTTTTTTTTTTTAAACTAGTTTACTGAGAAAATATTACCAGAGCACAGAACTAACGGTTTGCAACATAAACTTACCAAGATCAATCCATGCCCCTGCCTTTAGACACAGAGGCAAGTCAGATGGATAATTTCCTATCCTAAAGTAAATATTTGAAAAGTGTCCCAGTTATACAATTCCGTGTGGCCCTTTCGGCTGTAGCTTAGACCTTAGTACAGGTCTGTGTGGTTATCAGCCTGTGAAGAAAGTATCTCATGTGTTTGGTTTTCCTTAACAAAATCCCCGTGGTTGTATTGATTCTATCATTCTGACCTTATAGCTTGCTTTTCCCAACTCACTCATTCATTGACTAAGTTGCCAAACCAGAGTTTTCACATTTTCCCTTGATTTCATTTGATATCAAGACTTATGTTAAATTTCCAGTGTCTGAGATGCTGCTCATCAAATATGTATGTTTTATGAACCACTTCATGGTTGTGAAAACCCCAAGTCTTACAGCCCATGAAGACAAATGTATCAATTCTTTGTGAGATACTTCAGTAAGTGTAGAACAAATTTGGTCATATACTTCTTTTTTTTTAAAGATTTATTTTAAAAATTGTATATATACATATACACGTACATATATATATATATGTATGTATATATATGGATGCATGTGTGCATGCTTGTATGTATGTGCATGCTTGTGTTTGTACACATGAGTGCAGGTGCCTAAGAAGGTCTGAAAAAGGTGTCAGATCCCCTGGAGATGGAATTACAGGTGGTTATAGGGTACCCCACATAGGTGTTGGGAACTGAACTGGGGTCCTCTGCAAGAGCCAGTACTTGCTCTTAACCACTGAGCCATCTCTTTGGCCCCCTATTGATGAAGCCAGAGCAGCTTCAAAATCACAGTGATTTGTCTCAGGCTTTGTGGCATGTATTGAACTCTGTCATTCAAGAGAAAGAAAGTCAGTTGTGTGTAGCCAAATCAAAAAGGCAGTTTAGAAGAAGATGACCTTTATTCAAAGGAAACAAAAATCTTCAGTACCTGAAACTGATGACCAGTGGGTGCTCTGACTCATGAGAGAAGGGGAAACCTGTTGAAACCGGTCGTTGCACCTCCAGCTTGAAGGATGAAATCTACCTTCAAGTGCGTGTTGAGTCTCAGGTTATGAAAGCTCTCTGCCAGAACAACACTTGATTCTGGGTCATTTCTTTGGGACCCTCACCCTTCTCTGAGACAAAATAAAGTGGCCTCAGATGAAAAAGCTTCCCACTTCTGCACAGAGCTGAAACTGGTACTGAAGTCCCACTGTTAATAGCAACCAAATTGGTTTTGAACTCTGGGAGATTTGCCTTCACCTTGACTCTCAAGGCTTGCCTCTGACTTTGATTAACACTCCGGCTATTTAAATAGACAGAGGCTATGCTGTAGGAAGGGGTTGAAGCATATAAATTATGAATTATGAGTGCACAAATATGTATGCAAAAGCAATCAGAGTTTTGAGGGAGGAATATATTTACAAAGTGTCCCTAGATATTAATTCTGTTATTACTGAGAATTTACCAGATTACAGTAGGTTGACCTGGCTTACCAATCACTGGCAGCAATGGATGACCTTAGTCTACTGAAACATTCACGACTCTAGGTTACATTTCAGGAAGAGGAATGGACCACTGAGATTGCAAAATCACTATGAGTATAAAGGTTTGGGAGAATTTTAGGATATACACCTAGAAGGTCTTTCTTTCATAAGACTTTTAAGACATTGTTGTCCTAATTTGGATCCCCAAATTTGGATTGCTATGACAAAACATTGGCTAAAACCATCCTGGGGAGGAAAGGGTTGACTTGGCTTGCAGGTTACAGTGCACCACGCAGGAAAGCCAGGGTAGGAACCTGGGGGCAAAAGCCCAAGCAGAGACCATGAGTGAAAGAATGCGGCTTCCTGGCTTCCCTCTGATTTGAGACCTGCTTTCTTATGCTGCCCAGGACCCCCTGCCTAGGCTTGGTGCTGCCCGAGCAGGCCAGATCCGCCAAGTAGCAGTCAAGGAAATGCTCTCACAAACATGCCAATCCGATGGAGGAAATTCCTCATTTGAGGTTCCTTTTTCTCAGCTATGTCACATTGATAACTGAAGCTCACTATGACGAGATCAGTCATGGCTTATGGAAACAATACAGGTATGCCCAGCCTGATTTCCCACTTCCATCTTCCTCAGACTTTGGAAAACTGGGAAAGACTCAAGGGTTTTGTAAGTTTTCAGTATGACTTGGTTTGTCTTAGTTCATTCATTCTTTTAATGAGTGGCTCATTTAAGATCAGGACTGAAAATGTAGCTCAGTGCTACAGCGCTTGCATCGCATGCACAAGGCCCCATGTTCAATCCCCAGTACCCCCAAAATAAATAAATAGTAATGATATTCACTTCATTTATGAAACCAATGTTTTATCAAGAGATTTAAGTTCTGCTGATTCACTGTTATTTATCATCCAAAGCAAATGACCTAAAACCAAGAGCCAGAGATACAAAAATGAAACCTTACCTCTGCCTTCAGTGGGATTCCATTCTGTTAATATGAGGATAACTTTTCTAACACAGCTCCTTTAGCAGTCCCCCAAATGGCCGACAAAGCCGACTTTTATTTTTAGTTTGTGGGGTTTGTATGTTTGTGTGCACACGTGCATGTGGAGGTTGGGTTCAACGTCTGGTGTCCCTCTTTGCTCTTCCCCATAGTCTTGAGACAGTCTTTCACCAAACCTGAAGCTTACCATTGGCCAGACTGCCTTGCTCATGGGTTCCAGGGACCTGCCTGTATCCAGAGAGAATTTGAATCCTCAGCAAAACCTGGCTCTGTGCTCCAGAAACTAACCTGTGTCAGCCCCTCTAGAGCATGGTTGGAAGATGGGAGAGAACCCTGCCAGAGACTGCAGAGATGGCTCAGCTGTTAGCAGCACCCACATAAGAAGCCCAGGGTGGCTGTCTGTAACCTAGAGATGGAGGGGTGCTGAAGAAGTTGAGCGCGTAGGAAACAGCATGTCCCATTCCTCTATCTCCCTCCCATCCCTGCCCCTAACCTGCCTCCCTTTGACAGAAAGTTTAGTTTCTTGGATTGGTTGTCTTTGGAATTTAGAAAATGAAGATGGCTTTTCTCTAGGGAGCTATTCAGAATCGCTCTAGCTCTGGGTTCTAGGTAATTCAGTCAACAACAGATATAGTCTAAAATTTATTGGGAGATGATGGATAAAATAAATTCATCAAGAAAGTACTTATGGATTCCACTTGGGGGCCTAAGGGAGAGTACCAGTGAGGAAGTGGCTATAACGATGATTAAGATTGACTGGCTGCTGGTTTTAGGTCATTTGCTTTGGATGATAAGTAACAGTGAATCAACTGAACTCAGATCTCTTCATAATGAGACATTCTGTGTGAAACACAATGACTCAATATAAAAGGTGTGCACCACCAAAAAAAATCAGTTCATCAAAACCCTATTAATTGTCATTTGTAGAAGTCACCAGCGCTGAGTGAAGCTGAGTTGTTCTTAACTGTGTAAGTGATGATAATTGAATAGTAGCTTCTCTGAGGCTGGGACATGGCACCAAGCTCTGCTTCCATGGTCATCTCCAGGCCTGGTGACAGGAATAAAATGAGACTCAATGCTCTAGGAGCTGTGAGACTGGACCACAATTTGCAAAATCTGTTTGGTATTCTTACCAAACTTAGAGTCACAGCCGGCACCCCAGAAAACCAGGTTCAGTCACCTGTCCTGATGGTCAATGAAAACAGACAAATTAATAGAGAAAGGCAGACAACGGAGATTTATTTGATGTGGCCACACTGGGAAGAGGAACAGAGAGATCCAGTGATTGCTTCTCTTCAGTTCATCTTCAGGGTCTAGAGGTGAAGTTAAGTGTCCTGGACCACGTCAGTTGTCAGCTTGACACACCTGGGAAGAAGGAACTTCAGTTGAGGAATTTTCTCAATTGGATTGGCCTGGGGGCCTGTCTATGAGGTATTTTCTTGATTGTTGGTTGATGTGGGGAGGGCCCAGTGCACTGTGGGTAGTGCCACCCTGGGCAGGTGGTCCTGGCTTGTATAAGAAAGCAGGCTGAGCACCAGCCTGAGTACAAGCCAATAAGCAGCATTTCTCCATTGTCTGTGCTTCAGCTCCTGCCTCCAGGATCCTGCCCTGATCTTCCCTCCGTGATGAACTGTAAGCTATAAGGTAAAACAAGCCTGTCTTCCCAAAGCTGATTTGGGTCAGTGTTTTTATCACAGCAATAGGAAAACAAGTGAGAACATTAAGGTTTAAGTAGAAAGTTATGAGAGTTATGCTTACAAGGGCAATCCTAGTCAAAGTGTAACGTATCCTTGTTTCTCCCGTGAGGTAGACCAACATGTTGTACACCTCTTTACAGGAGAAAAGTTCTCCCTCTGGCTGGCCCAGGCTTTAGGCTTTCTCTTATCTGGGCATGAGATTGCTGGGGTGGGGGAGAAATTTCATTTTCTTGGGGTTCACTGTGTCAATAGTTTAATCAAAGTGAGGGATGCAAGAATGCCTAGAATATCTTCAGCTCTGCCAGGACGGTTAGTATGACTAAGCTTCAACGTGAGCAAGACTTCTCTGGCGCAGACTGGAGCAGAAATGCTGTTCAGAATGTGATGGCCAGGGGAGTGTGCAGTGGTTTTCAGATGCTGGTGCCCAGGGTATGGTTTAACTTTACCCACATGATGAAAATATCCCCAAATTAAAATATACAGGAATATTTGGAGTGAAGAAATGAAATGATCCCATCACTCTTACTCTGAGTTCCCCATTCTCTCCCACACAGTCTTGCTTTTCTTCTTCACAGAGAACCATGACTTACATTGCGGATGTGTTCTGTGCATGTACGTGTGAATGCATGCCAACATGTAAATATTGTTTTTCTCATACATGTGATGAATGTCATTCTGCAATTTGATTTTTTTTCCCACCAGGAGATTGTTAAATGTTAGAATATATAGATCTTCATTCTTTTATGAAACAACAAGGAAAGTAAGCGTTGCATTTCACACTACAAATGCACTGCCATCTGTTTAATCTTTCTTCTTAATATGAATAATTGTGCGGTTTGCTGTTTTAACTGTAGTAAGCTAGTTGTTATGTTGAAATGACTACTTGTGTCTTCATATCTGAGTACATATGCATGTATTTTCAAAAGTTAATTTTTAAGTGAAAATACTTAGGTTTTAGAGATAGTACCAATTTCTACCCAGAATGCTGCACAAATTTACCTACACTAGATGTGAGTGTTCATTTCTCTCTTTAGACACTCCATAGTGTGCTGGATGGCTTCAGTTGTCAACTTGACACATCTGGGAAGCCGGCCCTCAACTGGAGAATTTCTTCTAGCTGATTGGTCCATAGGCATGTCTATGAGACATTTCTTGATTGCTGAGTGCTGTGGAGGGCCCAGCCCAGTGTGGGTGGTACCAGCCCTGGGCGGATGGTCCTGGACTGTATAAGAAAGCAGGCTGAGCACAGGTCAGAGGAGCAAGTCAACAAGCAGTGCCCTTCCATGGTCTGTGTTGCATGTTTCTGCCCTGAGTTCTCGACTTGACTTCCCTTGGTGACCGACTGAGCTATGAGCCACATGAACCCTCTCCTCCCCATGTTGGTTTGGTCAGTGTTTTTATCACAGCAATAGAAACAAACTAGAATAAATAGTACATTTGAATTTTTTCTGAGTCTCTGATCATGTGTGCACATATCTGTGTGTTCACCTGATTCCTAGGAGCATTTCTTCTTGTCATAGGTACAAGTCAAGACAAACACTTATCACTTGTGCCAAGATCATTTAAATAGTAGAAAGAATTTCAACATTGAGTCTTGAGAAATTATCTCTGTAGTTCCTGCACCTGTGGGGTGTTACATACCCGGAGAATGATGTCACCAGGATGGCCCAATCTTCAGGAAGATGAAAATGAGGTAACTCTTTCATAGTAAATAGATTCTGTGCTTGGCCACTGAAGCTTTTTTAACGCTGTTGAGTAGGGAGAATGCATACTCCTGTGTGAGGCTGTGAATGGCTCTTAACCCTTCAACATCCTGACAAAGGCTGACTCACAGAGATTCTGTATCCTGTCTTCAAAAGGCCGTGGAAAAGAAGACGATTCTAGCCTGACACCCTCCAGCATACCCACATTTAAAACCCATCATGTGCCTACAGTTACTCTAGTTCCTTTTGTCCTAGCAAAGCCCAATTCCTACACACTGAACCCCCACACCATACCACGTACTTTTGCATGTACATTTACATCAACAAAGATTTATAGAATGCACATATGCACGGATATGTACATTCATACACAATGCATGTATCTGCATTGGAATGAGAAGGACAAATGAGCAAAACCAAAATAAGATGATCATGTCCAGGAATGTAATTGTGTGTGCATGTGTGTGCACACACGAGAAGGGAGAGCCCGGGCGGGAACAGGTGTGCACAGGGAAAGATGGGTAGCCAGGGAGGGAAAGTCCTAACAGAGGTGCCATTTAGCACTTGCAGCAACATCAGCAACTACTGTATCTGACCTAGATTTTTCTTAACCTTCTCACCTTCCAAAATTAGATGCAGACATTGGCTCAGAGAAATGCCATGTGTTTTCTAAAACTGCCTCAGGGTTAGTTTATTAAGGTTATGAGAGCTTCCTCATCTGGCTGTGCATGGACTTGCATTTCCTCTAAATACATGTGCTATCACTCCAGCAAGGAACAAAATTGTGTTCACAATATTGCTCTATGGGGCAACGAAAAGCACAACTCAGTATGGAGTAAGAGGGATCCAGACAAAAGGAGAGTATATCTTTTGAGGAACGATCAAAATATCCAGCATCCAATATCAGATAATCACATCTAAATTGTCTTTTTATTTCTTTTTCAGTTTTCATGTATGAATGAGATGCACATGTTTGTGTGCATGCATGTTTGCATGTATGGGTGTGCTTTTGCGTGGATACGTGTGCACATGGAAGCCTAAGACTGGCCCTTGATCAAACTCAGAGCTCATGGATGTTGCATTAGTTACTTTTCTGTTGCTGTGATAAAACACTCTGACCAAGAGAACTTACAAAAAGAAGAGTTTATTTTGCTTATGGTTCCAGGGTTCCAGGGTTCCAGGGGAGTTAGAGTCCATCATGGCTGGGAACCGTGGTGGTAGGAGGTGCTGGAGCAGGAGCAGAAAGCAGAGGCTCACGTCTTCCGGCAGGCACAGTAAGCAGAGAGTGCCTAGGGATCCTGAAAGGCTTAAGAACTCTCCAAGCCCGCTCCCAGTGACGTGCTTCCTCCAGCATGGCCACAGCTTCTAGAACCTCCCAAAACAGCGCCACCAACTGGGGACAAAATATCCCAATACTCGGATCCTGTAGAGGACACGCTCATTCAAACCACCGCGGTACGGCTAGTCTAACTAGCAGGGTTGCTCCGGGGATTCTCATTTTTTACTGTCTCATGCAGGAATTACAGGCAAGGCTCTGAACCCACCAGACTAGGTTCTGGGAATCCAACCCCAGTCCTCATGCTTGGCAAGGGCTTAAGCACTGAGCCATGGCCCCAGCCCTATTTTCTTACTTTTGATTGTCTTTTATTAAGGAAAACTACTTTAGTGAAAGTTGCCTATGGTACAGAAAAGGCTATTTCATTTGGGAATATTGATATCATTTGAATGGGCTTTTACATACTGACAAATTTCATCTACACGATAGGGCTTCATTTCTTGTCATGTAAGTGGAACCTATGTCTGAGTTAATTTGGTGAGGTCTCTAGATTACCCCTCTCCCTCCCTCCTAGCCCCTCCCCTTCCCCTCCCTGTCCTCTTCTCCCTCCCCGTTCTACTTTTTCCTTCACACCCTCTCCAAGGCCTCTTTATATAGCCCAAGCTGGCCCCTAGTTCCTGGGAATCCTCCTAACTCAGAGTCAGCGAGATGACCCGTGGGTGAAGGCCGATGAATAGATATCAAACCCCTGGGCTCACCTGGTAGGAGGAGAGAATGGACTTCCCAAAATTGTCTTCTGACCTCCACACTTATAGTGGGTACATGCATGCAATTGCTTTTATACACAAGATATTGCACACACACACACACACACACACAAATACACACAAATAAATGTAAAGAAAAAAAACTAAGAAGTACATCTGAGATTAAACTTCCCTTAGAAAATTTCTGAAACTACGAAAGCACATTGATACCCATTATGAGGTGTTGAAACGGGATGTTTCACAGTCCATCCATTGCTGAGACAGTTTCCCTTTATAATTTTTCAATACGCATTGTGGAAATTTCTCAAAATATTTTGTAAAAGAGAAATGGCTTGAGGCAGAGAATTAAACAGTTTGCTGAAAGTCCCATAATTATTCACCACAGAACTAGACGAGGAAATTCTCAGAATTGGTTTCCAGTGTGCCGTTTAGTTCTGAAATAATCCAAAATGGAAAGAAGAAAGGGCCTTAATGAAGATTAAAGTTGTTCCTCTGCAAATGTGGTAGAGCTCACAGGTCTGCAGACAGGTTCAGCGGAGTGAGAACGTAAACCAACACCCGTAACAACTCTGAGGGAATAAACAATGATCCTTGCATGCGGACACCGGCTGTCTAGGGACACCATACTGTAGGAACCCATCTCCAAAAGTCGAAGCTCTGGAGTACAGTACAACCCAGGACTGAGCATTTCCTTGAAGGCAAAAGTGACAGGTGCAAAGATACGATCTCATGTTGACAACTGTGAACTAAACACTTTAAGAATTTCTGAAGGGGGTGACGTGATGGAGTTGTGATGCAGGGGGCCCTCTAAGAGAGGTTTCTCCTGCTAAGGTTTTCTGTTAGGTACAGGTGTAAGATGGCTAATTTATTCTGCCTAAATAGAGCCTGGAATAATGGTACTCCTGTAGCTGATCTGCGATAGTTCTATTAAATGAGAGAATTAATACTGTATAAGGAAAATAGAACGTCCTCAAGAATTGGTTCTGATTTGTGTATGTGTGTGCATGTGTGTGGAGGCCAGAGGTTGACATCAAGTTTCTTTGCCACTCTCCATCTTGGTTTTTGAGACAGGGCCTCTCACTGAACCCAGTGCTTATTAATAGGCTGGCCAGAGTGCTCTAGGGATCTCATGGTCACTGCCCCACTCAGTGATACAGATATGAAATAGCCATGTCTCCCTCCCTCCCTCCCTCCCTTCCCCCCTCCTTCCCTCCCTCCCTCCCTCCTTCTCTTCCTCCTTTTCTTTCTTTGGAATTGTTGTGTGCTTCATACATCACAATCAATCTTAATCACCTTGATACACCCTCACCGGCACCACATAGCACTCCAACTGGAATCCGTACATTCTTTCATCTGTGTTAGGTCTACTGTGTCAAGTCAGTATCCCCAAAGTCCTCAGTGCAGGTTCATCCACTGAGGTCCAGTCAGCCTATCCAGAGTCCTTTGCTTTAGGAAGATTAGCCAGTCCTCACCCTCCAGTAACCAGTGGCCAATATTTCATCAGTAAAGATTCCCCAGTTCTATGCTGGGTTTTTGTCTGCTTGAGTTTTCATGGGTCTTGGGCATGCTGAAATCAGTGCTGTAGATTCATATGAGCAGGGTCCCGGGACTTGTAAGATTCTATTTCCACACGGTCACACCGCCATGCCCATCCTCACGGGATCTTACAGTCTTTCCATCACATCTTCTGCAATGGCTCCTGAGCCCTGGGTGAGTGAACTTAATATAGGAGTCCTGTCCAGAGACCACACTCTGCAGATTCCTAATCTCCATTCTTTGGCCAACTGTGACCTTTTGTGTTCTGGCTCTCTGTTGCACGAGGAGCTTCATTAATGAGGGTTAAAAGATTCACTAGTGTCCTCTTCACCCCTTGTTCCTTATTGTGTAAGCCTTGTGTGTAGAGGCTGCATTGTAGATGTGCCACTTAGGCACAGGCAATTTACAGACAATGTCTGCGTGTGACCAGCTGTGGGACTCTGTAGTAGTCTCTATCTGGTGCAACAGAAGCTTCTTTGATGAGTGGTGACTGGGATACTTGACTATGTGTGTGTGTGTGTGTATATATATATATATATATATATATATATATTTGCACTTAGTAAGAAGTTACATTAGTCTAGGGATGTGACAGCCTTGGGGATTTCTCTAAGATCTGTGACCTCTTCAGCCATATGTATTTTGGCTATCATTACAGTACCTCACATGAGTTTCCTCACATTGACTGGGCTCTAAGACCAATTAGGAAGCCGTTGATCAGTCCCAAGGTAAAAGTGCCACTACTGCACCAGTGTTGAGTGTGTGCCGTCATCGATGTGGTTATTTGGTCATGAAGCTGGTGTTGGGCCATCAGTTGATGTTCTCCCTTGGCTGCTTGCGTAGTGCTCTCCAGAGCTATGAGAGCTGGCCTTCAGGGGCAGTGGCTTCCAGGTCCATTCCAGCTCCATTTCTCCAGATCTGATCTCTGAAGTATGTCCTGATTTCAGCACTAGGGTCTTCCCTTCAAGTTCTAGGAGGCAGTCAAGGGCAGTGTCAATAGCCTGTGTGATTTGGGGAGTCTCTTGGGCCACCTTGGCCAACAACTCAAAGAAGGTTTCTCCTGTCTGGTGCCATTTCTTGTTTTGTAGCCTGTAGCTATACACGTGGACTCATGTAGAGGTATTGTGTGTGGAATTTGTCATAAGTTGTTAGACTAAGATGATTCGCTCTGGTGTTTTTCACTAGTGAGGCGTTATTTATCTCTCCTCTCCTCTCCTCCCCTCCCCTCCCCTTTCCCCCTCCCCCTCCCCCTCCCCCTCCCCCTCCTCCTCCTCCTCCTTCTTCTTCTTCTTCTTCCTCCCTCTCTCTCTCTCTCTCTCTCTCTCTCTCTCTCCCTCCTTTCAACATGGGTCCTAGAGATCTGAACTCAGATCCTCATGCTTGCCACCTCCAGAATTCATTTATACCCAAATAAAAGACAGACTCACTTGCAAAGGAAGTTAAAGTGGGGACTGTTCCCAGCAAGGAGATGGATGGTTATGGTCAGGAACCTTGCCGCTGTGTCCTAGAGTTCATAACTGGCAAGGCTGAGGCCTGGGGATTGTTCCCAGCATCTGATACAGCGACCCTCACAGCCCTCAAACTCTGGGTTGACTTCAGCGACCCCTATCGAGGGGTTCTAAGAAACCTGGGTTCCCACTGTGCCCCAAACATCAGGAAGTGAATGGGCCTGGATTGCCCTTGACGTTCATTTCTACTACAGCCACTTTCTGTCTGGGCTGTCTGCCTCAGATACTGTTTGACATTACTCCCATGTGACAATAAGTCCATCTTAGAACAACTTATGTATTTAAAAAATATTTTATTATTTTTATTTTATGCGTGAGTACGCCTGCATGTACGTAAGTGCAGCTATGGCGTGCAATGTCATTGGAGGTCAGAAGAGGGCGCTGATCCCTTGGAACTGGAGTTACAGATAGTTGTTAACCACAGGGTGGGTGCTGAGAATCAAACTCAGTTCCTCTGCAAGAGCAGCCAGTGCTCTTAACCACTGAGCGATATCTCCAGCCCCAGAACAATATTTTTTACTAGCATGCTCAGTTAATTCTCTGTCTACACAGACGTATGTGGCTGTGTGCTAAAACAAGCCCTCCAGGTGAATAATGAGTGGAGAGAACACATTGAGGAGCTGTCACTCTGGTCCTTGAGCTCTCTACCCTTGCTTCTTTGTCGTTCCAGATCTCTCTGCTGCCTATCCGCTCCGTGACATGCACCTTGGACTTCAGAATCAACCATGCTACAGCCTCTGACTTGCCCACTGACATTTCCACTTCCTTCAGGAATATGATCCGCTAGACCCAACATGGTTAACTCCTGTAAATGTTATTCTCCAAAGGCACGGTTACATTTTAAATGAAAGCATTTGTTGTTGGGGATGGAGAACTGGCTCAGCAGTTAACAGCATTTGTTGCTCTTGCAGAGGACCCAGGTTCGCTTTCCAATAGCCACATTGGGTGACTCACAATTGCCTATAACTTCTGTTTCTGATGCCCTTTTTTAACCTCTATGGGCACCTGCACACACACATAAAATAAGTAAATGAAATCCCTAAAAAACAAAAGAAATATTTATTGATTGAACCTGATCTTTAGTCGGAAAATGCTTGGGAAATGTTCTATTACTGAACACCCCCCCCGCAGCCCTCCAAAAAACACCTCTTAAGCTTTTTGTTACAGCACAGCACCTCACTCTCCTAAACCATGAAGCCAGCTGATCACCAAATCCGTGTGCTGCTGAAGGATTGTCATTAAGCATGTGGGAGCTGAGGTCCTCCCTAGGACAGTGACCAGAAGCGAGTATGAAGTCTCCACCTGTTCTAAGTTCTCCTGTCATAGCTCAACAGAGAGTATGGTGATGGTCACTCTTGACTCTGCTTGACTTGATGGGATCTGGAACTAGCTAAGAGATCCACCCTGACTGCTTTGTGAAGGCCTTTCCAGAAGGGTTAACAGAGGTGGAGACCCTCCATCAGAGAGGACAGCACTTTCCAGCAGCTGGCCTACACAGAAAGACATCTGAGGACTTCGTAGCACAGCCTGTGTGCCTTGCTTTTGCCGACGGCCTGTCTACTGCTGGCCCCGCCCTGATTCCGCCCACCCCGCACCCCACTGCATCCCTTGCTGACATCAGACTCCAGCCACCTTCTTTGGCCTTCCAATATGGGTTGAAGACTAGAAACTCTTCAGGAATCTTCCAAGCCTTCATTACCAGATTGGGCTGCTGAAACATCCAGCCTCATGGACTGAGTAGCTTCTGGGCTCTCAGGCTCCCCTCCGTATAGACAGCCATCACTGGACCGCCCAGCTCCATCCTGTAAGGCAATCCCCTTTTATGATCTATATTCTCTCTGTTCTGTTGCTCTAGAGAGCTCTGCTGATTACACATATCCAAAAGTGTTTCTTTCTTTTTAACCACAGGGTTTCTATAGCCCTGGCTGGCCTGGAACTTGCTATGTAGACCAAAGTGGTCTTGATCTCACAGACATCTGTCTGCCTCTGCCTCCCAAGTACTGGGACTAAATGTGTGCACCACCATGCCAGACTCTCATGTTAGGAATTTTAATAAAGTTGTATAGTCAGATACCCTAAAATATCCAAACTTGCAAAGACATGGGGAAAGAAATGTCACAGCTTAACTGTGTGACACTGAGGTGGGTTCTGAGGCCAAACCACGATTCTGACCAAGGCATCATCTCTGAGTCAGTCTGCAGCATGAACACACCCCGCACAGGAACAGTAGCTTAAGAGGTGTTTTTTTGGAGGGCTGTGGGGGGGGTTCAGTAATAGAACATATGTTTAACATGTACGGTGTATCAGGTCCAATCCCTGATAGAGGAAGGAGGGAGGGAGAGGGAGGGAGAGGGAGGGAGGGAGGAGGATGGAGGGAGAAGGGAGGGAGAGAGACGGAGGGATGGGGGGAGAATGAACAAGAGCTTGGTGATAGAGTCCTCAAGTCGCTTTTCTGTCGTGTTAAATAATAACCTCTGGTGGAGTGTCCAGGTGGGAGCAGGATTCTGAGGAAGCATGTAGTCTGTGTTGAGGAGTTTCACATCTTCACTTTCACTGTGCCACACCTGACGCCCCTGTTCAACAAACCTCCCCTTCTCTAAGGCCTCTTCTACTGGCTGCTATCTACTGCAGACCTATCTCAGATCTCCAACGGGAGATGATGCAGATTTCCGGATTTATCACCCCACTCTATGCCATTAAGAATGTTATTTTATTTATTATTTTATATGTTATGTGCATGTATGTAAGTGCACCATGTCAATGCAATGCCTGTGGAGATCAGAAGAGGGCATCAGATCCCCTGGAACTAAGGTTATGGACAGTTGTTAACCACCATGTGGGTGCTGGGAATCGAACCCAGGTCCTCTGTAAGAGCAGCCAGTGCTCTTAACCACTGAGTCATCAGCCCCCCTCTCCCCTGCACTGTGCCTTTTTTTCTTTTTTTGTCCCACCCTGAGACTAAAGCCTCCAAGCTCAGTGCCTCAGGGCCAGCTCAGGGCCAGGCTTGGATATTTCTATGTACAGTATGCAAGGACTGACCACAAAACGCTCAAAGAAGAGCCTCCAGGTGACCTAACAGGCCATGACCAACTGCAGCATGGTGTTCAAAGCTAGATTTGGTCTCTGAGAACGTGGACCATTAGCTTCGTCTGTTTCTCTCCGTCTCTATGGTAACTGAATGGATTGCTTTCCATCCTGGTTCTAAGAGCCACCTTCCCACTGGTCAACTGCCCATTTGGCCTACTCTACCTCTTTCTGTTGTTTGCCCATGTTGAAATCCTAAGCACCCTCTAAATTATGCTCAGGCCTTAGAGCCATTTTATGATGAATCCCATCAGATGAAAATTTTGATCCTTTTAAATATTTATAATAAGTTTTAAACACACTTTTGTAAAATTAGCATTTTGATATATTACTCGTATTTATTTTTGTTTTATTTATTTATATTTTATGTGTATGAGTGGAGTGTGCAATGCCCACAGAGGCCAGAAGAGGGCATCAGATCTTCTGGAACTGGAGTTACAGTTGATATCTGCCCTGTGGGTGCTGAGAACCAAACCTGAGTCCTTTGTACCCAGTGCTGTCTTAATGCTTAGTCTTGAGCCATCTCTCCCACCCCTGTTGCTAAGAGTTACAGGCTTCAAGTGTGTTACAAGGACTTGGTGAGAAAGGGCTAAATTTTACTTGCCTTTTGATTAATGATGTTTTATGTAACATAAAGATCTCAACTTACATTGAATCAAAGTGAACTGAATTTGACAGATTTCTTTGATTTGGCTCCACTTAACTTTTTTTTTTTTAAGTCCATGTATTGTCTAGAGAAATAGTATTTCCACCGTACAAATTTTGGAATAAATACGGAGTGTGACATTTTCCCTGCGCTCTCTCTTCCGATGATACCATGTGTTCAAAGACGCTAATTGCCGCTAGAGAAGAACTTTGATGGTGTTCCTGGGAACCAGAGCTTCTGGAAGAGCCCGGAAAGGGATGATTGTCTTTGTGTATTGGTAGCAGTGGATTGGAGACTCAGCGGGGTGTCGCCTCCACTTTTTAAGAATTGGTATATTTGATGGAGCCTGATGTAAAAACACTCCCTTTTCTCCTCCTGTGGCCAACATCTTTAAACCTGGGCTTCTCTCTGACCCATGGCAACGTCTCTGCTTTTGCGTTTAAGAAATGCGCCTTAATACAATCTTTTCCTCTTGGAGAAATAGACTGAATTTGTCTAAGTGTTCTAAGAAGGTGACCTCTGTACCCTGCGTCATTGAGGCAGCAGCAACGAAATTGCCACTTACGGACAGCTGTTATTGTTACCTACAGGAAGAAAAGAAAAGAAGGATGCGAAGAAAAAAAACCCAGCTCTGATTTAAAATTTGCTTGGATCTGAATGCCATGCCTGCCTTTCCTGAGCTGTGTATCCAGAGACTACAACATAAATAACTGGCAGCCTGCTAATACTCTCATGATATTAAACAAGGGCACTTGTGTCTTTAAAATACGAACCCGTTTATCCTTATAACATTCAGTCTCTTCTAGGAATTTCAACCGCTTTTGAAGGTATAGATTGTTTTGGATTATTCACAGTAAGTGGCCTGCTTCTCCTGGAGTTTCTTTGAATTGAGACACTCCCTGAGGAAGTCAGAGGGGAAGAGAGAGGAAACCAACCCAGCTTACTCCTTCTAGTCAGCTTACAGGAGAAAGTGAAGAATGGTGCTGTGTGGCCCTCAGCCTGACCTTCAACCACGAAACACCCCTGGAGGACACATCAGCTTTTAATTCATGCCCTGGGCTTGTCTGATGAGGGCCTTCGTGAATCCTTCTGTCTTTTTGCAGCATAACTTGGAGCAACAATACTGTACAATTTTTGGAGATGAGATAGCCATTAAATTCTACAGTCCTCTCAGCTGCCAGATCATGCATGTGCATGTGTGTGTATGTGTGTATGTGTGCTCACATGTGTACATGTATGTGGGTTCATGTGTGTGTGCTCACATGTGCATGTGTGCTCCTGTGTGCATGTGCAGGTGTGTGCAGGTGTATGTGTGCTCACGTGTGCATGTGTGTAGAAGCCAGAAGTTAACTTTGGGTGTCTTTTTATTTCTATCCAGCTATTTTCTGAGACAGAGCCTCTCACTGACCCTGGAGCTCACTGACTTGTCTCAGCCGATTGACCAGCAGGTCCCCAGGATCATCTGTCTCGGCCTCTGTGGCCCTGAGTTTACAGATATGCATGGTCATAAATTATTTATTTATTTTTGTTTTATGTGTATAGGTGTTCTACCTGCATGTATGTAAGTGTACCACACACATGCAATTCCCACAAAGGCCAGAAGAGGGAGTCGGATCCCCTGGAACTGGAGTTACTGACGGTTGTTAGCTACCATGTGGGTGCTGGGAACCAATCTGGGGTCCTCTGAAAGAGCAGCCAGTGCTTAACCCCCGAGTCATCTCTCCCCATGACTGCCTTTCTTTTACTTGGGTGCTGGGGGTTGGACTTGTGTAGCCATGCTTCTGCAGCAGGTAGTCTGCTGCCGAGCCATCACCCCTGCTCTATATATTTTAGCATCCAAATATATTCATGATAAGCTAACTGACATTTTTTTTGAGAATGTAGTTATATATACACATACATTTACAAAGTTAGTATCATTGTCTGTGTTACTGTTTATACATCACGATAATTCTTCTCACCCTTTTGATGTGGTTTCAGGGTTTTGAAGGAAAAAGAGCTAATGAGTTTAGAACAAGGTCGTTTCTCCTTGACAAAAAATAAAACTAGTGTAAAAGAAGGAATACGGTCTTATCTTAAGTAATACCAGCCAATGGCCAGTGGGACAAGAGCAGTCATCTGCATCATTCAGATGTCTGCCCTCAGCGCAGCGCCTGGTACCCCCTGCAGAAGGGACAGTGCCCTGGTCATCAAATGTCCAGGCATCCACTACTTTACTTAGTGTCACCTACATTTAAATAATTCAGATGGAAAGCTAATTATGTGGGAATATTCTTCATTCTCTCCATTAGCCGTCTATGCTTATAGTCTGGCTACTGTCTGCATTAGTGATATTTATCAACCATTTCTGATGCACCTGGACTTGACAGTCAGATGAGAATATAAAAGAGTATGAGGTTTTCATTGTATATCTTCATCGGGAGACAGGTATTTCTACTCGATATACCAGAGTGCTAGAAAGATGTGTGCAAATTTCATCCAGACAATGGTATCACAGGTTCTCTTACTTGTTTAAATATAGTCATATACCTGCTTCGCAGTAGGACGTCTGCACACAGATTCTTTATGATTTGAGAGTCCCGACGGGAAATCAATTCAAGTGCACAGACCAGCTACTCCCACCACCTTCTTCCTGTCCTGGGAGCATTAAAGCTTGGAGAGAAACCATGAGATTTTCTTTGCTTTCCTCTCCAAACGGCCCTGAACCCAGCGCACTGACCATCTGTATCTCCAAGGCCAGGGTTTGCATGGTGACTCGGATGACGGGAGGCACAGGGCTCCTCCTCCAGGGAGCTGCTGCTCAGCCCTCTGAGGTGGAGGCTTTGTCTCTGCTGGCTTCCCTGCCTCCATCTCCCCAGGAGAAACTTGTGGGCAGCAGAGCAATTGGAAGATAGTCGAGAATGCGTCCTGTCCTACCCAGGTGGGGTGCCGCTGTAGATTCATGGACTTGTCCTTACATCAGACAGTGAATTACAAAACTAAATATAGGGGCAAAAGGGAGTGAACTGGTGTGGAGACCCCGCTTCCTGGCTCAGGGGGACACCTCCTTTCGCCCCTTACACTCGGTGTTTGGGAAGATGCATATGTTGCACAACCCTTTTCTCTTGAATTAGTTTTTTTCTAACTTTTAGTTTGCGAGTTCAAAGCTAGGGAGCCGTTGTAGGAATAGTGTATTCATCACAGGGTGTTTGTGGTTTGAATGAGTGTTTGCTGTCGGCGCTGGTATGTGGACACTTGGTCCCCAGTTCGTGGCACTGTCTGGGGAGGGTCCAGGACCCATTAGGAAGTGTGGCCACGCTGGAGGAAGTACAGTGCCAGGACGGACTGTGAGAGTTTCAAGTCTTGCTGGATTTCCCGTCGTTTTCTGCTTCCTGTGCCTGCTTGAAGATGTGACCACTCGGCCCTCGGCTCTGATCACCTTCCACCCTGGCTCGCCTCGCCATTAGGGACCCTTACCTACAGAACCAGAAGCAAAAAAACTCTTCCTTCAGGAAGCTGCCTTGGTCTCATGGTGTTTTATCACAGCAACAGGAGAGTTACTGATACCGGGGTCCTGGATCACATCCTCTTCGTCTTCTTTTGTTACGTGTATGTAGGGGAAGAGCAAATCTTGACACAACACGTAACCTTGAAAGGCATAGCTTAATATGTGAACTGCATTCAAATTCCTTTAGTAGTTATCCCAGTACATCTCCCGTTCCTAGAACTTTATTGAAATGTAATTTACAACTAAAACATGAACAGTCTCTAAGGTCTACGTGTAATTTGTATAAATGTTTGTCGTGAAATGATTCATCTAGTGAATATATTCTTTACTTCCCCTAGTGATACTTTGTGTGTGTGTGTGTGTGTGTGTGTTGTAAGAATATTAAGATCTATTCTTTTAACACCTTTTAGGTAATATAGCTGTATGGATATTTTATTTTATTTATTTGTATTCCATGAGTATGAATGTTTTGCCTGGATGAATATAAGTGTACCATGTGTATGTGAAAATCCTTAATGACTAGAAGAGGTCATTGGATCCTCTGAAATTGGATTTATAGACAGTTGTTAGAGTCCATGTGAGCACTGAACTGGGTCCTCTACAAGAGCAGTAAGTGCTCTTAATCACGGATCTATTTCTCCAGCCCTACATTATTATTATTTATATTTTAAAACTGTGTGTGTGTGTGTGTGTGTGTGTGTGTGTGTGTGTGTGTAGGTCAGAGGAACTGGTTCTCACCTTCTACCATGCGAGTGTTGGACCTTGAACTCAAGTCACCAGGCTTGACAGCGAGCACTGTCACCCACAAGCCATCTCACAGGCCCAGCATTATCATTTCATTTCTTTTGTGTGTGTGCATGTTCGTGTGTGCACAGGTGCATGGAAGCCAGTGGTCAACATCTGGTGTCTTTAATTACTCTCCATCTTGATTTTTTTTTTAGAAGAGTCTCACTGAACCTGGAGCTCATCAGCTGCCTAGACAGCTGGCAATGAATCCAGGTATCTGTGTGTTCCTGCCTGCTCAGGCTGGGATGACCTCCCCTGTTTTCTCTGTAGGTGCTGAGGGTTGAACTCAGGTTCTCACACTTGTGTAACAAGCTCTTGACCCACAGAGGCACCTCCCAAGGCCCCATGTGGCATTATAACTGCAGTCACCATGCTGTGCTTTAGATCACTAGACCCTCTTCATCTGTGTGACTGCAGTTAAACACAGCACCTAGTCAACCATCTCTTCCAATTTTCCTAACCCTCACCCCTGGTCACCCCCACTCTACTCTCTGCGTCCACAATTCCAACCTTTTTAGATTCCACATGTAACTGAGATCAGATGGCATTTGTGTTTCTGTCCCCAGCATATCCCAGTTTATACAATGTTCTGTATGATTATCCTATCCTCATAGTTTCAAATGTCAAGTTATTTTAAGGCTGAATAATTTCTCATTGTATGCATGTGTGTTCACATGCAAGTGTCACATCTTAATTGTCTGTCTCACTAACAATCGCTGTTCAGGTTGATTACCCTCCTGGCTACCATTAGAAACGTCATATTGAGCCTGGGAGGTAAGCTGTGTCTTTGAGACTGTGGTTGCTTTTCTTTGGATGTGTACTGTATTAGTCGTGAGATGGCTGGGCCCTCTGGTAGTCTCTTGTCCTACAACTCTCATTAATCCCCTTCCACTTCCCAAGTAGACAACGAGACCGCTCTGTCCTCTCACGTCTTGTATGTACATGTGTATGTGACCCATTGAGTTTCGTTAGGGCTTTTTTACAGGAGCTTGGCCCTTACCACTAAAGAAAATGTCTGTCCCACCTCCATCAATTATATATCCTTAGGGAGGGGTGGGGCCCCGTGAGCTCTTTGGTTGGCAGGATTTTAACTACTAATTCCACCAGGTTTTCTTTTTAAAGTTTCTACATGATTCGGTCTTGGCAAGGTGTGTTTCTAGGAGGTTCTCTGTGTTGACTATTGCTGTTAACGAGTCTTTGCATTTCTGTGGTGTCAGTTATATTGTGTATTTCCCAAAACTCAACTCTAGTTTCATTGACTTTTTTTTCTAATTAATTTCTAGTTTTCATTTATTTTTTGGTTCTGGTCTTTATAACTTCCTTCCTTTGAGTAACTCTGGATTAGTTCACTCTGTTTCTAGTTCCTTGAGGTAAAAGATCAAGAAAGGTTGCTTGACTTCCTTTTTGCTGTGCTGAGATTTGAAGTTAAGTGTTGGGTATAATGCAGGCCTAGCTAGGCCACCTGCCAGGAAGAACGAAGGACTGGCTCTTGTGGGTGTGATGCTCCACACCGGTTGGTTGTGGAGCCAGTTTCTACCCAGCACCTGGAGAGAACCTGATCCACCTGGGAACAAACTGCAATTGGCTGTGGCCAGAACCCCACCCCATAAGGCCATTGGCTAACAAGACCTTTAAAACTCTCCTCTCTGTCTTGAATAAATGAGTTTGCAGCAGACCACTACTGCTGGCTTTCCGCTCAACTCCTGGAGTCAGTGTCTTGACTCTGTGCCTACTCAGCCCCTCACCCCATGGCAGAGATCCTTCAGTCCCCCTTGGGCTGGCCCTGAGCGCTAGGACCCCCAACAGTTAAGGCCTCCACTTTCTAGGCAAGCACTGAGATGTATTCCCAGGCTGAGATTTTTCTTCTTACTTAGTGTAAACATTTATCAGAATGAACTTTCCTCCTGGGATAGCTCCTGTGGCAGCCCATGCATTCCAGGACACTCTGTTTTCATTTCTGTTCTGAGTAATTTTCGTTTTCCTTCTTAATATCTTCTTTGAACCACTGGCTCTTCAAGAATGTGCCCTGCCCCCAGTATTGTGAGTTTTCTATTTCACTGTTGTTGTTTGTGCTAGTTTCATACAATCTTAACCATGAAGAAAATATTTGATATGTCTTCAGTCCTTGCTAAACTTTGTCTTGTGATCTGGCATGTGTGTCATCCTGAAGGATAACCTGTCTGTGCTTGAAGGGAAAGTTTATTCTGCTGCTGTTGATAGAACAATATTCTGGATATGTCTGTTGGATTCTTTCAATCTGCAATGCTGTTGCAGTTCTCTGTTCCTTTATTCTATGTTTGGTTCATTTATGCTGCTGAAAGTGGCGTGCTGAAGTCCACTGACAGTGATATAGACCTGTTTGCTCTCCATTCACTGCTGCTGATAATGGGTTTATAGCTTCATCTACTGTTGGGTGCATCTGTATTTACAGTTGTCTTATCCTCTTGATAAACTGATGTCTTCCATTGAATCATGATCTTTGTTTACTGGCTTTTTTGTTTGTTTGGAAGTTTCTAATTGGAGGTATTTTTCAGTCCTTTTGCTTTCAGACTGTGTATGTGTCCACAAAGCTCGTGTGAGCCTCTGGCAGCCCAGAAATGGATCCTGCTTTGTTTTTAATCTTTGTCTTATGATTTGAGAATTTGATCTAGTTACACTTAATATAATTGCTGTTCCTAACCTGACATAGGATGTATTTGTGGCCTGGAAATTGCATAGTCAGAGAAAACACTCTATCAGTTACTTTTCTGTTGCCGTGAGAAAACATGGTGACCAAGGCAATTATAGAAGGAAGAGTTTATCTGACTTATAGCTCCGGGGGTATGGGTCCATAATGGTGGGGGAGGCCTGGTGGAAGGAGGTGACCAGAGCAGAAAGCGGAGTGATCACATCTTCAAGCAGGAATACGAAACAGGCAGCAACTGGAAATCGGGCTTAAGAACCATCAAAGCCTCAAAGTGACGTGCTTCCTCCTACAAGGCCAGCTCACCTCCTAAAACTGCTCAAAAGAGCATCACAACTGGGGACAAAACGCCCAGATATTTGCAGCCTGAGGGGACACTGCCGTTCACAGCACCAGAGACTGATTTCAGGAGTCACAGAGGTAAGTATATAATAACAGTGAAGACTGACAACAGATGTGAAACTACCAATGAACGGTCTCAGAGTGAAACCCCAAACTAGGTGGCTGGAGAGATGGCTCAGTGGTTCAGACTACTTGCTGTTCTTACAGAGAGCCTATGGTCAGTTCCCAGCACCAAGGTGGTGACTCACCACTGTCTGTGCTGTCTATAACTCCTATCCCAGGGTACCCCACTCCATGATCATTGCACACATGTGATGCCCTTACATACATGCAGGCAAAACACTCGTATATGTAAAATAAAAACAAACGAATCTTTAAAAACCCAAACCAGGAAACATTCCAGAAGAAAACTAGAGAATTTTTTTGTGTGTGACCTAGAGTTCCTAAAAAACCTTTATGAACCACGAGTGAAAAATTGCTAAGTAGGATTCCTTCAAAATTTAAATTTTTCATTTTCTGACAGACATTAAGAACATGAGAAGCCAGGACAGACTGAAGAAAATGCTTGAAAGTCATATTTTGGATAAAGAACCAAAGTCCAGAAAACAAAAAGAATTTTAAACCTCAATAAGAGAAGGAAGATCTGCTTTTTTAAAAAAATGAACAAAAGATTCGAATAAACGTTTCCTTAAAAAAAAAAAAAAAAAAAAAAAGCAAGCAGGCAGGCAGGAAAATGCTCCTGAAAAGGTGCTCAATATTGTTATTCATTGAGAATATTAAACCTACAATGAGGACCATTACACACTAATTAAATGACTAAATTTATAAAACTGACCACACTAAGTGTTTCCAAGACTGTAGTGCAATTGTAACTCATGCATAGCTAGGGGAATGTAAAATACTATAATAAATTTGAAAAACAGTGAGGAAGCCTCTTATGAAGATAAGCAGATCTGTGGTTTATGACCCAATTACTCCACATCGAAGTTTTTACTGAAAAGGACTAGAAGCATGTGATCTCAGAAAAACACGTCTAGCATCTGCGTTCACAACAGCCAGAAACTAAAAGCAATCAGACATTGGCTCCACAGAGTCTGATGCATTCTACAATGAGGTACAGCTCAAGAACACAAGGGAGAACTGACGAGATGGTTCAGCCAATGAAAAGGCTTGTTGTCAAGCCTGGCAACCTGAGTTCCATCCCATGGAACCACATTAGGAGGAGAAAACTGACATTTGGGGTCCAGCAGGATGATGCACCATGTAAAGGCATCTGCTGCCAAGCCTGATGATGTTGTCTGATCCCTGGGTACCCATGTGGTGGAAGGAGAGAACCAACCCTCACAAACCATCCTTTCAACTCCACATGTGCGCATGTGTAGGCACACCCACACCCACACGTGCACAAACACCATCAAAAAAGCAATATATTCCATAAAAGTTTTATTTAAAAGTAATAACAGAAAGGAACAGACTCCTGAGTCAGAAGTCAGCTCACAGTAGGCTGTACATAGTAAAAACTACAAGCTGCTCACATATGCTTCAGTGGGATGGATGTTTGGGCGAAAAGGGAATGTAAAGGTTAAAATAGTGACACCAGGAGCATGTAGAACAGAAAGAAAGACACTTGCAGCAAGGTATGAGACCATCAACCGGGCCTAATAAGAGACAGTCACAAATACTCAAGCCAGACAGAGGCTGACGGTGTCCATGAGTACTTTCCCCTTTAGAAAACACGTGCAAGACAGCTAGTGCTTATCACATATTCTTGCTTTTCATACACTGCTTCTAACGCAGCTAATTATGATAGACTATGTTGTGAATAAGGATGGCTTGAACAAGCCTGCCCCCATCTTAGGAAAGAGAGAGACCCTGGGCTGTCTCATCCACAAGGAGAGAATCAAGAACTACTTGGTAGTTGTGGTGGTTTTGAGCAAGAATGTCCCTCATAGGCTCAAGTATTTGAACACCTGGTCTCCACTTGCTGGGGTTGTTTGGGGAGGTTACGGACAGGAGCAACCTCGCTGGAGGAAGTACTTCGCTCGAGGTAGGCTTTGAGGGTTTATAGCCCATTTCCTGCTCGCTCTCTCTGCTTCCTGTTTCTAGTTAAGATGTGATCTCTCTGCTTCCTCCTCTGACCGCCTAGGGCTGCCAGCCCCGCTAACCATTATGGACTGTTCTTCTGTATCTGTAAGTTGAAATGACTCTCTCTTCTAAAGGTTCCTTTTGATCATAATGTTTTGTTTTGTTTTTTAAACCATAAACTTTCCATTTCTTGACCCAAGATATCATATTAATCTTAATATCACAGTATAAAAGTTCAGTCTCTGCAAAAAATTTAACTGTAAAATCCAAAACACAACGTCTTATTTCAAGAGGGAAGAACCAGGGCAGATTTAAGCAAAACCAAAGTACAGCATGGTAGCTCAGTGTCTGACATCTGACATCTGGGATCTGCGCAGGGTCTACTCGGGGCTCAGGCAGTGCGACTTCTCTGCCGCCAACAGCACTCACAACTTGTCTCGTGGGCTCAGGCCAGCTCCATTCCACACCTTCCACTGCCCTTGTTGGTTGACCCGTGGTCCTGACACCTTCAGCACGCTGCGGTCTGTACGGCGACTGAGGCTGCACCTTCACCCATGGCCTCTCAAGTCACCAAGCCTGAGATTCTATGTATGCCCCCTTCAACTCTGCAGCTTCCATCTTACCAAAGCCAGTTTGCTCATGGTGTTCCATCACAACAGCAACAAAGAGTAAGAGTTACGGTAGCTGTGAGAATGGAGAGCTGCAGGTAAGTGACAGCACTTGGGACACCTGCAGGGTGGAATGTAGTAGTACCAGCCAGTAGCTAATGGCCAGCAGGTAATCCAGGTTAACAGCTAACAAAGAGCCAGTCAGAGCATGGCTGAGGAGGTTTCAGTTACACCTGCCTGGGGAGCGTCACGGGAACAGCATTTGCTTACCTCTGTTGTTGGGTCTGGGGGACATGCATAGAGTGTGTCCCCTCTATTGGCCTGGCCCATGCTAGCCCAGAGAATTAATCCATCTCACTAGAGATTACTTCCACCTTTGTCTGGTTTCTATTATGATCCTATTAAACTCCTCAGCAAGGGAAGTTCATTGGCTTTTCCTCTCTTGGAAACCCTTGGAAACTCTTGAAAGATTCTCTCATTTTTTTTCTTTAGTTTTTCAGTTCTCCTCAGTTCCTCACTTTTCTCTCAAAATTATTAACCACGGCTTCTGCTTTGCACGTCTCTGGTTTTGATGGACCTGAGACACGGAACTTGGAGCTATTGTCCCAGGTTGATCCTCTGTGACCATGAATGTTCATCATCCTAGGTCCTGAGTCATGCGGAATTGGCTCATGAAGGGTCCTGTCACTCTCTAAAACCTCCCATTGCTACTGATGTATAAAAAGGCAGGTTTCACAGTCGGACATCAAAGATAAGATAGTCACATTTAGAACCATCTAGAAAAGACAAACTGTAATGAAAGAGAACAGAATGGGAGCTGTCCAGGGTGTAAAGAGTGTTGTCAGCAAAGGGCAGTAGCGGAGGTCTGGGAAATGATGGGCTATGCTGATGGTTACATAACTGTATACTATTCCCCCAGCTCATCGCAGAATGATCATGCAATGAAATTTGCTATGTAAATGTAAAGGGCTAAGGAGATAGCTCCGTCAGTGAAATGCTTGCATGCAGGCATAAAGATTTGAGTTCGGTCCCTAGCACCCAATGTAAAAAGCCTGGCATGATGACCTGCATTTATTCACCCACGTTGAAAAAACAAGGCAGACTGTGGGTCCCTGACCTTCTGGCCAGCCAGCCTAGCCTAATTACTGAGCCAGAGGTTCCCAGAGAGACCCTGCCTCATAAAGACCAGGTGAATGTCTCTCAGGGAATGCCACCTCTCACTACATGGGAAATTCCAGGCAGGGAATTCACTTGGCCTTTTTTTTTTCAGAGATAAAACAAGGGAACCAAAATAAAAACAAACTTTCTCGACGGTTCCAAAATTACAACGTTTAGCTGTCCTCCTATCTGAGACAGCCGTTCCTAGAGGATATTTAATAGTCATTTTTAGCTCCATTTTATCAAGTTAATAAAACTGGAAAAGAACTCTGATTCATGTAGTTTTGACAGTATTTCAAAACACATCAAGCTGGGAAGGTTGAGTGAGCAAATACAGGAAAGTAGTACCCTAAATCAAGTTTTCATATGAAATCCTGAGAGGTACTGCTCAGTGCACAGAATGCTTGAACAGTTCCGAGGACTCCTCGCTGTTAACACTGGCCAGTGGTGTTGAGGGCATCACCAACACGTGGGTCATTAAGTGGTTGACTTGGAAACACCTACTGGTGCCTGTCATTAGAGAAAAATAGAAAGAATAGATGAATGTCAAAGTGGTGTTTGTTACCGGAGAGCCTTGTGCTCGCTGTCAGTGCTCCGATATTGAAAAAACTTCGAGGGATTGGCTTATACTTGGACAGGAGACTGAGCAAATCAACACTGGACCTGAGATGTTTAAGTGATGAAGGGTGTGGAGGGGAACTGGGAGGGCTGTCCAAGTTCTGGACGCTGCCACAAGGCTGTTTCTGAAGAGAGTTTTTAATTAAACCTCTCCATCCAGGGTTCACAAAACCTAAACACAATACTGAATTAGTGCCTGTGGGGACAGATGTAAGATAAAGAAAAAGCAACCTTAACAAATTAGACTAGGAAAAGCACCTCCATCTTTTCCAGACCAAACCTGACCCGGATTTTCTTTATTGATGACCCTATTTCAGGCAGTAACAAGGCAATTAAGAAAACAAACCCATTGTGGAAACAGATAAAGAAGGAAACTGACTGAAAGAAAGAACAAGAATCAAGAAAACACACTTGAAAGTGAGCCCCACAGTTGCCAGCCCCTGCCTACCTGGTCTCTCTGAAGTTGCAGAGGAGACGAAATTCAGGACCTAGAAACGTGAAGTTGACTTGGAGAGTCAAAGCTTACAGGCTAGAGAAATGCTCGGTGGTTAGGAGCACTGCAGAGATGCTCGGTGGTTAGGAGCACTGGCTGCTCTTGCAGAGGATCAAGTTTGGTTCCCAGCACCCACGTGATGGCTCACAATCACCTGGAACTCCAGTTCCAGGGGATCTGATGTCCTCTTGTGGCCTCCACGGGCACAGCTTACACATGGCACACTAACATACGTGCAAAATACTTGCACACTTAAAAGAAATAGAAACTTTTAAAAGGTGAAGCTTAGTAGCAGGACCCAGAATTAAACCTGCTAACCCTGCCGCCCAACTGGTGGTGAACTTCAGGGAGGAGGTCAGTCAGTCAGCCTGGGACCCACAGACAGAGTAAGAAAGCACCCCTAGGCTGGGTCGAGTCCTCACTGCTCTGAACTTCCTCTTGTTCTTGAGCTCGCAAGCCTTCTGCCTCAATCTTCTAAGGGCTAGGATTACAGCTCCCGCCATGCTGGACTCATGTTCTTTATATTAAACGGCTATGTTTGGGGGTAATTTCAGATAGCAATAAGAAGCTTAAGCGGTGTTCAGTGTCCAGCGTGGGGATTCACAGAACGCACGCCCGAACCACAGCGGTGTGTGGCACATCATCCCACATCAATCCAAATCTGTAGTGCTGCCTTTCTCCATTGTTTCACAAGCCAACCTAACTCACCAGTTCCTGTTTAAAGACGTGGATATTGCCTACTAATAGCTTTTGCCAGGTAAGAAATAGTCACTGTATCTCAGTGGCTTTCAACGTTGACTGTTAAGTCTGAGGTCTTGAGTGTGTCTGTGAATTATGGCACTTGCAGACCCTGCTGACATGTGCTTGGTTCTCTGCATAGTTCCACCTTTTAGGCTAAAGGACCCCAGTTCCAGGAGGTATCTGTAAGTGGGGTTCTCAGGAAGATTCAGGAGTGTAAGTGTCCAAACAGAACCATCCAAACACCTTCATCGGCTCTGTGTACATCCTGTCCAATCACCATCCGAGCAGGAAATCCTGTGACCAATGAGGGTGGGTATCCCTGTATATCCTTCATAGACAGGCAGTTCTGGGGTGAAGGGCATGCATGGATTTATCATATACAGGGGCTGGAGTGGAGAAGAATAATATAATTAATCTTACATCATAATGTGGGGGTAGGAACTTAGATTACATTAATAAGTGAAGTACTAATGCTTAGAATGATTAAAATTAAAGCATTAAATGTGATAATTTAGTCCCATTTAGAGTATGCTATGAAAATACCAACTTTCACACTAAGCAGAAAGGCAGAAAATTCTGGACTATTGTTTGAAATAACTGGCAAAGGAGCCGAATCCAAAATGAGTGATGGTGGTTTAGTGAGATGGTGTTGGGTACAGATTGTAGACCTGGGAAGTTGCTTCTCTTAATATCTCCACGCTCATTCAAAAGACCTTTTCCAACTCTACTTTTGAAGTGGATACAGGATCTCAGGAGAAAACAGGCGTGATTTCTTCATCCCATGATCTGTGAATAGCCACCACCTCCTGTCTGCCTGGAACTAGCAGGAAACATTGTCATAATTTCTGAAAAGTTCTTAGGACTCCCCCTTAAAGGAAGAGTAGAAAAGGAGGGTCTGTTGTCGTTTCACAACCAAACATTCTGGTAATGATTTTCCACTCTTTGTCTATCTTGATGCTTTAAATAGAACCTAGGTTAAAAATATCTGCTATAATAAAATAAGAAACAGGCAGCTGGCAAATTGGGAAGTAGGTGATGCTAATTAAAAATAATTCCACAGACTGTGGAGTCCTAGTACACGTTTGAAAGAAATGTCGCTGTTCCACCTTCCCGAGAGTATTTTCATAGCTCACTCAGATTAATTTCAATGGCACTGTCACACATTTAAACAAAAATATCACAGTAATGATTATGTTGATGTCTGGCGGTCATGTGTATGAGCCAGCAGCGTGCCAAGCCCATCTCCTCCAGTGATTTCTGACAGCCCCATTCAAACAACCCCCCAGTGACCATGGTGACCCCAGAGGGCTCAGAAAACAGAGGGCTTTGTGGTGCGCTGGCGAACCCACCATGCTCTGGAGGGGCTGGACATAGGGCCAGGCAGAGAAAAGTGAACTTGGTCTCTCTCTGCCTCGACCTACTTACGACCGAGAGATCAAGTTTCCCATTGACATAAGCTGTATTTCTAACGTCTAAACCGAAGAATAGGCTGCTGTGTTTGGGTTTTGGTTTAGTCAGTAATTCATTCACACACTCTTTCCTCATTCAGTTATTTAGTGTGTGTGTGGTGTGTGTTCTAATGAGCAGGATAAGGACTTCAGTGCTGTGATCACATCTAGACTCCAGGTCTAACAGTGGTGACTGATCAGGGGCCAGATTAGGTAGTACATGGCCTTGATGATGTCCAAAGCCAGAAATTGCAGGAAGGTTTTGCAGCATCTTAAATCGTTCAGTGCGCATCTTCCCTGAAAGTTTGTTAGAATCAATCATCTGTCTCTCTCCCAGGTTCTTCCCCAGGTCATATTCCTTCTTCTGTACCAAGTTTTCCATTCTCTCTCTCTCTCTCTCTCTCTCTCTCTCTCTCTATCTCTCTCTTTCTCATTTTAATATTTGTTAGAACAGTTAGCTTTCCTATTTTGCTGCATTTTCTTTAATTTTGACTCCTTTTAGCATACATTGTTACTTGTTTTACTTTTTGAGACAGGGTCTCACTATATCACTCTGGTTGGCCTGGAACTCACTGTGAAGCCCAGATAGGTCTTGAACTTGTGTCTTAGCCTCCTAGACACTGGGGTTACAGACCTAAGCCACCTTTCCCAGCTTTTAAAAATAAATTTATAAAGTAGATAATTATATTTTCTCCTTAAATATAGGCTTTCGTTCTTTCTTTAGCAATTTATTATCTAATATCTCAAAGAAGCCTGATCAGGGGATGTCAATGTAAATAAAACATTCTCTACTTGTGCTTTTGCCACCACAACAAAAATTAAAGCAAGTTGTGAACTTTGAGACACGAAGGCTGAAGACCTCCATCAGGTGTCATCAGGGACAACACTTAAACAAGTGAGTCACATGCTAAGGGACATCACATATACTATATAATCAATTTAGATTATATTCAATCTATTATATCACATGTAATCTATATTACTAATGTAGATCATATACAATGTATTAAGTTACTTATTCCATAAAGAAGAAAGTGCCCACATATATACATGTATGTGCATAAACATGCACCTGAACACACATGTATCCACATGCAGGAATGCCCCAAACACATGCACATGGACACGCATGCGCAAAGATTGTCTTGTCAGTGACTAAGCCGAGCAGCAGAAGCCTCAGTGGAGTCATGATGCTGATGGGCCCTGCTGTGAGATCTGGCTGCTCTGGCACACACAGCCTCCCAGCATGCCTTGAGCCACAGCACGAGCCTGTTCTTGTCAGGTTCTCCTTAGGTTGCAGATCATGAAGAGAGTTCTTGAAACTTCACCCATATTTTAGTGTGATACTGACTCCAGCTCTCTACACAGAGGTTGATGGTCACACAATATAATTTCTTTTCACCAACCATGGCTAGCTAGTGGGACTCATGGGGCATCAGCCAAAAAGAGGATGGCTGCCCAAACCGTCAGTCTCATGTGTAGACAGCTGCCTGTGTGATGTGAGTGAGAGCCATAAGTTAAAGTTCTTCTTCTTCTTACTATTTCTATTTGATGTGTATGAGTGCATTGCATGTGTTAAGTGCACCTGTGTTGTGCATTGCCTGCAGAGGTCAGAAGAGGGCATTGAATTCCCTTTGAACTGGAGTTAATGGAAGTCTGTTAGCTGCTGCATAAGTGCTGGGAATCAAACCAGGATCCTCTGCAAGAGCAGTCAGTGCTCCTAACCCCCGAGCCATCTTTCTAGCTCCGTGTTCTTGTTCTGCTGCTATATAAAATCTATCAGTAACAATTGCTTCCACTAAGGCATAAATCACGTCTACAGATGACTCTATTTATTTGTTTGTTTACTGACTTATTTGTTTGCTTATTTTTGTAGCACTGGGATTGAACATAGGATCTTGCACATTCTAGACAAGCTCTCTACCTTTGAGCTATGTTCGTAGCTCTAGATGGCTATGTTCTGCTCCGCATAGCCATTTGTGTGTGAGTGTGTGACATGTATGTGTATATACATACTTGTAAGCACGTGGTGCACGTGCGTGTGCACATGCATGTGAAGGCCTGAGACTGATGTCAGGCACCTTCCTCAGTCACTTTACATGTTGAGACAGATTTTCTTACTTAGACCTAGAGCTCACTGGGTCAACTAGTCTAACAGCTAGCTTATTCTGGGGATACACTGCCCCTGCCTCCTGTGTTCTGGGGTTATAGGTATGATACCATGTCCATGTGGGTGCTGAGTCTCTGAATTCATGTTGCGGGACAATTCCTTTGTGGCCGAGTCAATTCTCAGCCCTCCAGGCAGCTAGGCAGCTATTTTAAATGGAGATAATTCCAGGGAAGGATGCCCAAATGAAATATTCAAATGCCAGGTAAGCTGGTCAGACCCTACATCATTCATCTGCTCCGCCTCAGTCCAGTACTCACCTTGCTCAGCGCTGTGCCTGGGGTTTACAGGGGACGGTCTGCGTTCTGTGCGTGCCCCGCAGCTGTGGGGATCTAGGAGGACCCTGGCTCCGCTCTCGCTGGCAGCAGACAGAACACCGTTGCAGTGACTGGCCCGGAAGTGTAGACCCATATGCAGATAAGGGAAAAGAGATTCGCCAGCACCGACTCTGGCACATCACAGCTTTGCTTAAAACTGGCCCTGGTGGTGCCCACAGGTGTCCAGCTAAAACCACAGCTGGTGAAGTGTGCAAAAGCTGCCTTGAAAAGGGAAGTTGACTCCGGAAAGTCAAGATCCCCTAGAACCGTGCGAGCGTGGAGCACAAATGCCCCTCAGCCTTTGAAAAATGCCGGGCAGTAAATGCTTTCGTAGTAGAAGCCAGTGTGTCCTCTCGAGAAGCCACTCATGATAGCATGATACATATGTTCAAAAGTCTAAAACTGAAGCGTTTATCTTCTAGATCAAGCCAATTCTCCTATTTTTATAAATGGTGCCAGACGTCAGACGAGAAAGCGCTGTGTCACCTTTGACTTTACACTCCAGTCCTTTTTCTCACCTCCCACGTTGACCATGTTTCTTATTTTCCTCTTCTTTTATAACCTCTCTTGTTGTCCTTAAGTTCTACCTCTTCTGAGCTCATAGATATGTATATATATATATATATATATATAATTTTTAATAACACTTTTCCCTTTGAAAGTTCCCTGTGGTTGTGCAAGGTCTGTTGATCATATCCGTCCCCCGGTACCTCCTTCCCCCCACTTTACCTCCTCCCTAGCTTCCTGTGGGATTTCTATTTCATTTCTATTTTTATTTCTATTTCTAAGAACCCCCTGAATCCTGCTAGTGTCACCCCTGTGAGCATGGGTGGGTGGCCATTCACGGGGGCGTGAGACACCTACGAGCAGCCACGAGCCCAAAGGAGAGTGGCTATCTCCCTCAGCAGCCTTCAGTGGCCCGTGTGACCTCATGGAGCTGTGTGTGCATCTCTCTGCCTTCAGCGTGGGCTCTCTTCGAACCTTTCTGGAACTCTCACTACAGCATTGTTTAGACGATAATGTCCATGTGCGTTGTGGAGACTCCAACAATTTGGCTCTAAGCCTTCGTGCCTCAGTTTCAACCTTGACAGTAGGTCGCTGACCACGCTGAGCCTCAGAAAAAGCCTGAACTCTTGTTGAGTTTGTCTTCCACCTCCCTTTGTCTCTCTATCTGTACTGGCTCATTTTGAGGCTCCTTTCAGTCACAGTGACTCATGTCCCTTATTCATGCCTCATCCTCTTCCGTATGTCTGTGCATAATGGGTTTATACAGATATAGAGCTGGAGGCTTAGCCTTGACATTGCTTCTCAACATTCTTGGAATGTCTCTGAGGCTATTTTTTCTACTATAATATGAAAATATAGTATCTAACTTCTCAGTCTCATAGGAGCTTCATGAGGATCAAGGACCTGATCTACCTGGCCTCTTAGCTTTCAGAAATTCTGGGATAGAAGTAGGGTGTATTGTCATGTTGCTAATAAAGAAACAGGCAAAGCCAGGAGTGGTCATGCATGGCCATGGTCCCAGACTTTGCAAGTCCGAGGTAAGAGGATTCCTAAGAGTTGAAGGCCAGCCTGGACTATAGAATGAGACCCTGTCTCAACAAACCAAAGTAAGCCAAGTCAAGCCAAACCAGACCAAATAGAGGCAATAATTTTTGTCAATATTTTGAGCTGAGAATTGAGGCTAAAATGTGCAATGCTGCCTGTTTATGCTTGCTGCTCAATCTTCTGCTTCACATAACATTATTCTCACCAGCCACATCGAAGTTCTTTTAAACTATAAATGACTTGGGGATCCTGTATATATGATCCCCTCTCCTGACAGCCGACAAGGATCTTAGCTGCTTTGTAAGTGTTTTCAGATTTACTTCACTATACAACTGATGTGATAGTCTGCAGGTGATTTTACTTTTCATAAAAGGGTTTTAAATCCCATCCCCACTATGTTTGTCTGTTGGATGACCAACATACGTGAAAATTAAGAGAACAGGATGAATGGGTAATTAGCAAGAAAGGAGAAAAGCCTTCTCTTTGTGTTACCTCAGGATATGCAGTATGTATGTATAAGCACAAGTTTATACTGTTTTTAACTGTTTCAAACTTTAATTAATTAATTTTAATTTTGTGTGTGTGACTGTTTTGCCTCCAGGTATGTAGGTGCACCTGTGTTGTGCAAAGCCCATGAAAGCCAGAAGAAGGCAGCAGATCCACTGAAACTGGAGTTACAGACAGTTGTTAGGTGCCATGCGTGTAATGGGAATTGAACCACGGTCCTTTGCAAAAGCAGCCAGTGATCTTAACTGCTGAGCCATCTCTCCAATCCTTAAAATATATTTAAAGGTTTATGCTTGTTTTTAATTATGTGTATGCATGTGTGTCTTTGTGGGAGTATGTGCATGTAGGTGCAGTTCTCTGTATAGCCAAGAAGATGGCATCAGAACCCTTGGAACTGGATTTGCAGGCCATTGTGGACTGCCCAAAGTGGGCACTAGGAACTAACTCGGGTCCTATGCAAGGGCTGTAGGCTCTCTCAATTGCTGAGCCCTCAGTCTAGCCTCTCAAAATGTATTTAAGTGGGCCAATCAGATCTGAGGCACCGAAGGGGAGACATATCTTGGGTCCTCCTCAGCCATTCCTGGCACCCCTTAAACGTCTGTTAGCAACGTGGGCGCCAAGGACACCATCGCCTCTCTAGTATAAGCAGAAGATGATGAAGGATGCAGTGGGCTGCTAGCTTGCAGCAAGAACTTGACGATCTAAACCAGAGAAAGTAAAACTAGTTTTCCTTGACTGGGCGTTTGTTTATTCTACTTATCTGAAGTTAAAGCCAATCATCATGAGAACCGACTGACCTTAAATCTCCATAGTTGGGAAGAACTTAATGAACTGTTTGCTGATAGATGAATTCCAGAAAATGAACTAGCTCCCAAACTGGCTTGTGTGTGTGTGTGCGCTCCCACCGGCATGCCTGCATGTGTGGGTACGTTTGTGCGTGTGTGTGCCTGAATACATGAATGTGCACACACATACTGTTCAACTACAGATAAATGTGTTTCTTCTGTAGAAACTATAACTGGCAGCCCATAAGCATCTTTCTATGTAAATAGTCTTGGAGGGAATGGTTGGTTCATTTGATTCGACCACAACAAAACTGTGCTTTAGGGTTACCTAATGATTAAAAATTCCTGGTATAAAAAGTGGGGATTTAATTTCTGCTATATTTTATCGTCCTTATGAGTATGCAGAACGTGGTTTTACTGGTGCCTGTCTCATCAGAAGTAACCGTTTCGGGGTGTTGTCCTGCAGTCTATTCTTTCACTATGGTACAGGAAGTCTGGCATGAGCTGCCTTTCCTTTATTGCATTGTGTTCAATTCCAAGTACTGTTCTACATCTTAATATAACAAACGTGTGGGACAGAGAACTTATTCCAAGACGCTGCTCAAAATGAAGTATAATTGTGGAAATTAACCCATCAGCCGCTTAAGAGAGCTTGACAATTTGAGGAAACCCAGTGGGGCCTTTGCAGTTCCTGAATCTCGTGTGTTTCTTCTTTATCCACTAGAGGGGGTAATGCTCCTCCATCCTAAGAGGCCAGGGAATTATCCAAAGGGGATTTAAACGCACACAGTGCCTTTGTTTATTTTGAAACCAGGTTAATTAAATAACATAATACAGTGGATGCCAAAATCATCACAGAAAATTGCTTTGAAAATATCGGTGACACAAAGACCAGAAGTATTTATTGTTCTTGCCTGTTCTAAAATTTTGCAAATCTGTGGTTGTAATAAGATGAGTAAATTTGTTTTAGTTGGTAGAGGATAATTTACACAAAGTCCTACTCTCTGTAACCATTCCAGAAAGAACTGTGCATTTTAAAAATGTGATTAATTTCAGTTTACTAGAGTTGATGATAAGTTTTCTGATATGTTCAGTGAAGAGACAAATTACCTCTTTATTTCCTTAAAGATCTACTTAAGATATAATGAGGGAATTAAGTAGATTTATGGATGCTTATGATAGATATCATAAGGGGATTATTAGGTATGACATGACATGGTTGGATAGATACAAGTTATGGAAATCTTATATACTGAATTGGTTTACATATAGATATATAACTGCCACTCTTTATTATGCTGAGGATTTCCCTTTAATATTCCAAGGCCATAAGACAAGAATTTTCTTCAAACCTTCTGAAAAGGAGTTTGAATTGCAGAATAGCCAATCATATGTTGGTGTTAGAAGATCATCAAAATTCAAAATAATTGGTTAGAAATAACCAGTCACCACACTAATGAGATGTCATAATCATAATTAACAGTGTCATCAGGTCATTGTTTGGTTATTTCTATGAATAAAAAGAAATCTAATCAAAATACAGGATAATTAGTTCAGTAGAAAAGAAGTGATTCTAATTCATGGAAAGCAAGTGCATTGTGCCCAGTGTATTCTCATTTGGATCATTTTCTACCACAAAACATATTCGTAGTTCCTTAAGATGATTCCTCTTAAATCAAAACCACAGTAGGGGTTTGAGACGCTGGGCGCTGGGCGAGCGTCTCAAACCTTGAGAAAAGCAATGCTGTTCAGCGGTCCCCTTCCCCAAGGCTGACTCAGCAGGCTGGGGTGGGGTCACAGCATGGGGATTAAAAACAAATCTTGCATTGACTAACCTGTGTTTCTCATTGACTATCCATTGCTGTACTCTACAAGGAGTTAATTGTATCTGACTAGAATTTCCTTTTCAATTTTGACCCCAAGAAGCCATAATGTTAATAAGTCATGGGAGGCAGAAGAAAATTACAGTGAATTATTCTAACTTTTTCCAGAAAAGCCCTCTATTGTATGAGTGGAAGTGAAGGCCTCAGAATACCTATGTCTGATCGTGAATTCCATATTACAGTGCAAATAAACATGCTTTTGAAGCCCTGCATTGTTTCTTAGTAATTTGTGCTGTCTGGAGATCTTCCAAACACAGCTAACAAAGGCTTGTAGAAAGGACTTACAGCCTCATGGAAAAAAATTTTTGCTATAGACTGAACAAATATTTGCAAACAATAATTCCAAATAGACAAAGCCCTATAAATAAATATCATGTTCTTGTAAACATATTACCATGCAAATGCAGTTATTCAAATCTGAGCAACATATTTATCTCCTATATACATTAAGATAAATTAGACTGAGGTCACATCTCAAATAGAGTTTTGTTAATAACTGAGGAGTGAAATTATATGCACCCAAAAAGGATTAGATGTTCACAACCAAATGTGTGTCATGTATAATTTGTTTTTCTATAAATAAGATCTTCTACATATTATCGTTATTAACTGATAATACATTGTTTACTCAATGTAAGAATAGTGTAGAACAAAAAATCCATTTTTTCTTCTCTCCTCAGAGGGTTTTTTCATTCAGTTTTCAACATTCATAGCAAAAGCTTTGTGGCTACAAAGGGCAACAAGTCCTCATAATTCATAGGCCGGGAGAAGGATTTTCATCTATATTAAATACTATGTACTAGCATATTCTGCTGTATGAAAGATGTTTTGAGCTGAAGAGCCACAGAGAGAAGTGAATCCTGGTTTGCGTGTAAGAAGCCTAATGAAGAAGGAGGCTGTGTGTGTGTGTGTGTGTATGTGTGTGTGTGTGTAACAAAGGGGGACAAGACTATCACTGAAGATTCCAAAATACTAAAATACTGCTGGGATTCATTAATTTCATGAAAGTTGATGTATTTACTCTGCACAGACATGACATTTTTTTCAGAGTAGGTAATTCAAAAGAAATAGAGCAACAGTGAGCAGCATAATCCATTCATGTGCATGTGGGCCGCGTCTAGAGGTTAAAGAAGGAGAAGAATTCGTCCAGGCATGAGGGATCAAGGTTCAAGCAACTAATACTAAACTTGCTGAGGAAGAAATCAGGGGAAAAATCCCATTTATAGTAGCTTTTTTTTAAAGCCCCCTAGAAAGAATCCTAACCAAGGAAGTGAAACATTAAGAGCCTGAAGAAACTGAAGACGATGCTGGAAGATGGAAAGATCCCATGCTCATGGATTGGCAGAATCAATGCTATAGACGTGGCTCTATTACCAGAAGTCACCTACAAACTCAACACAATCTGTCTCAACCTTCCAGTGATATTTTCTCATGGAAATAGAAAGATCAACCTTAAAATTTCATGTGGAAGCACAGAATACCCCGAATAACTGCAGTAAGTCTAAATAGAAGAGGAAAGCTGGAGGGATTGTGAAATCCGGTTTCAAAACATAATACAGAGCCATAGTAATAAAAACAGCATGGTACTGTCACAAAACACATGTGTAGACCAATGTTATAAAATGAAGTTCCCAGAAATAACCCGCACAGCTAGAGACACTTAATTTTGGACATAGCTAGAAAAAATACACAAGAGGGTCGGGAGCTGACGCCTGAACTGGGCTCCTTCTCGTACCTGCACTGGGTCGCATGTGAGCTCCTCCTGAATTGTTTTAGAAGGGTTTTTCTTCCCACATTAGACAGGCTGGACATGGTAGTGTATGCCTTTAATCCTAACACTTGGCAGGCAGAGGTAGGAGGATTTCCGTGAGTTCCAGGCCAGCTGGTGCTACAGCGAGATCCTGTCTCAAAAAGAAAAAAAAAAAAAAATAGAAGAAAAAAGCCCAGCAAAAACAAATAAAACAGAAAACAAAAGCCCAATTAGTCATATATGGAATGTTGGAAGCATAGGTTTTATGTGAATTTGGAGACTTTCTTTTCTTTTCTTCCTCCCTCCCTCCCTCCGTCCCTCCCTCCCTCCCTCCGTCCCTCCCTCCCTCCGTCCCTCCCTCCCTCCCTCCCTCCCTCCCTTCCTCCCTCCCTTCCTCATTGCTGAGGCAGGGTCTCAGGTAGTCTATGAGTCCTCACACTTGCTGTGTAGCTGAGTCTGGCCTCAAACTTTGCTCTGATCTTGCCTCCACGTGCGGAGTGCTGAGAACCCAGGTGCGCGCTCTCCACTTGTGGGGCAGACCTCCTTACGTTTGCTCCCCTTCCTGTGTTTTATCACAGCAATGAGACTCTAAGCAGACCCTCTACCACCCGAGCTGCATCCAGCTGTGGACACGGGGGACGACAGGGAACAGGCATTGGTAAGTAGCACTGAGTTCACTCTGAAAGAGCTGCAGGTTGACGTCCTGCGGCTGTTTGGGAGTCACTGACCTGGTCCCCTGATCTAGTTCTCTACCTTTCTAGTTCCCACACATTGGTAAGTGTGAAATGAAAAAACTCAGTTCAGAATATACTGAATATACCCTTCCTAAAGACTCCGGTTCTCAGCACAGAATTTACGTGTGAGGGGGTGGCAGAGGCAGGTTGTACAATGGTACGCTGAAGAATTTTATTGTTTTGCTTTAATGAGTAACAAAGAAAATCTGACCTGCTGGCCCCAGTTTGTTTTCAATTCAACTTCAAAAGCGGGTCAACCTGCTTCCTGGGGGAACAGCAGGAAGTCTGCTCAAAGGGCCCCCAGAAGACCCTTAAGTCAACTGTGTCGTCCAGACAGCACCTCACTGAAATCCTCGTGAATCCTGCTTGGCTTTCGTGCTCGCCACTTCACAAGCTTAGGATGGAGAATTCAAATAGGACCCAGGCGTTATGACACAGCAGCAGAGAGGATGGCCTCGAGACGGCAGGCTTTGCCAGGCCTGGCATTCTTTATCAGGAACTTCAGTGAGTAGTCAAAAGATGATTTCCATGCTCGGGAGAGTTGAGAGAATTTCATGCATGATCTACTCCAACATCAGCAGAGAAGAGCCAACACACAAGATGAGAAATGATAGGATATGTCAGGAACGTGACATTTCGCTGTTTGTCACTACTTCTGTCTCCCGTCTACTGCATGCACACATGGGCATTCATACACACAGAGCTGCATTCCTGTAGCTACAGAAAGCCTGCCTGATCGGTACTTGTGCAAGAGAGACATGGGTTCTATTGCAATAGAAATCTGGAGTGTGGTGTGCCTGCTGAGGAAGAGAGCGTTCCCTTCAGAGTGCGGTAATAGCCTGTAATAGAATGAATGTGGGATGCGAGGCTCTGGAACAGTCCCGATGTGTTCCAGTCAGTTCTGAAAATCTGAGAGACAGACAAGCAAGACTGCATTCAAAGGGGAAGTGAATTTGAGTGCGGACATTCAAACCAATCACACGTGAGCTGTACCTGAAATTTTCACCTAGAAGAGAGACGATTTGGGGGTAATGAGAGTTAATTTCAAATTCTGTATCAAGTATCTGAAAGACTGTTAGTTGGATACCAGGCCTGTTTTCGTGAATGGCAGAGCTGGGGGTCATGACTTGATGTTAAAGGAGGTAGACGTCACTTCAGTGTAAGGAAATATTGGTTGTCTGAACTCTGAGTGAGTTCTTTTGGAGGACGTCCGTAGCTGGGAAAACTCAGGGACAGGCTGGGGAATCATTGTCTTGGTGGGTAAGAAGTTTCACATTAGAAGGAGAAGAGTTCTTGGTACAGGAGACCGTGTGATATAGACAGTCAGAGGAATTCCTCTGAAATCACACACTTGTACCCAACATTTAGAGTCTGTAGGGAACTATTAGGCCAATGAATTCTTTGTTCCCAACTTTCTGCATTTGTAAAGTAACTCAGGGTCATGGGAAAAAATGAATTTTACTTAAGATCTTGGGCTCATCCAAAACTTGCAGTTTATCATTTGTAATAAAAACGTCTGCTTGACTTGAACAGTTGTCCTCCTTAGGTCTTACCTCAGCATACTCTACTGCTATGGAGTGTGGCATTTGATTAATTAATGATCACTCAGCATGTTACAGAAGGTCAGAAGAGCCTTTGAACCTTTCCACACCCCATTGACTAGGACTGTGGTATACAAGATACTGTTTTAAGTGCCTGGAAAACATTTATTTATCCTGAGTATCAGTGGGACCTTGGGAATTTGCAGAGGAGGAAGAGTCTGTGTCTAGATCTTTATTTCAATTTTATAACACACCCCTCACATATAATTTGCACCCCATTAATTAACTGAGAGTGTTTTTAATCATTGCTTCTGATGTGGTGTTTTAAAACATAAAGGGGACCACATGGAAAAGGAATAACTCTGAAAAGATGAAGTGCAGGCAGAAGAAATGTGTCCCAGACAGGAACCCAGGGGGAAGACACCAGACAGGTGGGTCAAGGACAGGATGCCAGAATCTAGATCACAGGACAGCTCACACTCCAGAATGGAGCAACAGGTATCGGGTATGTTCTCCCTTCTCTGAAGACAAGCTTCACCCAAGAGGTGCATACGTGCAGAAGTACATGCCTGTGAATACATACATATATATGTAAACCATGTATGTTTATACAGAGGACCATGTATATCAAGGTTGTCATGAATATCCAACCTAGACAGCTTCACAAGCCCTGAAGCTTAGGAAGTACCATACTTGATTTAATGTTCCAATGTCACAGTGTTAAAATGTTGAGTAATTTTGATGGGGTCGGTGAAATGGCTCAGTGGGTAAAGGTTGGCCTGATGACGCAGGTCTGAGCCCCAGGATCTTCATGATAGAAAGAGAACTGATGCTTTCAAGTTGTCTTCCCACCTCCACACTCATGTGGCAAACACCTACACATACACGTGTAAACACAGACAGTCACAAATAAAGGTAAAAAAAGGAAATGGTTTAAAAACAAGCAACAACAAAACACAGAAAGGAAAAAAATTAGTATGTGTGCTGGAGAGCTTGGTGTCAACTTGACACACCTGGGCTGAGGGAGCCTCAGGTGGGGAAGTGCCTCCATTGGACTGGCCTGTGGCCATGTCTGTGGGGTAGTCTCTTGATTGCTGAGTGATGTGGGAGGACCCAGCCACTGTGGGCGGTGCTACCCCTGGGCAGGTTGTTGCATATTGTATAAGAAAGCAGGCTGAGCGCCGGCCAGTGGAGCCAGCCAGTGAGCAGTATTCCTCCATGGTCTGTGCTCCAGCTCCTGCCTCCAGGTTCCTGCCCTGAGTTCCCACCTTGGGCTCCTTCAGTGATGAACTGTGACCCAGGAGATATAAGCCAAATAAACCCTTCCTCACTGCGTTGGTATTGTCAGAGGGTTTTGTCACAGCGATTGAAGCAAATGGGGACAATCTTCAACACCTCTGAGTAAAGTACAGTAAGCACTTTTCTCTTGAGTTTCACGTATCCGTCACAGTGGGTATCTGGGTGTCTGTATGTGCTCGTTAATCTAGCAGCCTACAAAGCAGCGTGTTTCATTATGGCATTCTCATGTGTATAAATGATTATACTTTGTTCTTACGCACCCCTGTCTCTGACCTCTGACCTCCCCATCCTTCTCCGCAGGCAGCTGCTCTATCGTCCCTGTCACGCACATCCCATGGCCCTCTCCAGTTCCCCACGTGCTCCTCCTTGAAGACTTCTTCCCCATTCTACTTCTGTGTACAACTCACAATCACACTCAATTCTGCATACAAGAGAAAACACGCTATAGTTGTTTATCTGAGCCTGGCTTACCAATTTCTTTTATGTTTAATATTTGCTCAACGCAACTGTCCATCCATATCCTGATGATGCTATGATTTTATTTT